>CM065476.1:26344845-27603595 GCA_032872505.1 Leptopilina syphax
ATTGTTTTATTAATTAAAATTATAATTTGAAGAATCGGTCATTGAAGAGTCGGGTTTTCTAACTGTCTTATTAATTAAAATTATAATTTGTAGAGTCAGTCATTGAAGAGTCGGGATTTTTAATTGTTTTATTAATTAAAATTATAATTTGTAGAGTCGGTCATTGAAGAGTCGGGATTTTTAATAGTTTTATTAATTAAAATTATAATTTGTAGAGTCGGTCATTGAAGAGTCGGGTTTCTAATGGTCTTATTAATTAAAATTATAATTTGTAGAATCGGTCATTGAAGAGTCGGGTTTTCTAACTGTCTTATTAATTAAAATTATAATTTGTAGAGTCGGTCATTGAAGAGTCGGGATTTTTAATTGTTTTATTAATTAAAATTATAATTTGTAGAGTCGGTCATTGAAGAGTCGGGATTTTTAATAGTTTTATTAATTAAAATTATAATTTGTAGAGTCGGTCATTGAAGAGTCGGGTTTCTAATGGTCTTATTAATTAAAATTATAATTTGTAGAATCGGTCATTGAAGAGTCGGGATTTTTAATTGTTTTATTAATTAAAATTATAATTTGTAGAGTCGGTCATTGAAGAGTCGGGATTTTTAATTGTTTTATTAATTAAAATTATAATTTGTAGAGTCGGTCATTGAAGAGTCGGGTTTCTAATGGTCTTATTAATTAAAATTATAATTTGTAGAGTCGGTCATTGAAGAGTCGGGATTTTTAATAGTTTTATTAATTAAAATTATAATTTGTAGAGTCGGACATTGAAGAGTCGGGATTTTTAATTGTTTTATTAATTAAAATTATAATTTGTAGAGTCGGTCATTGAAGAGTCGGGATTTTTAATAGTTTTATTAATTAAAATTATAATTTGTAGAGTCGGTCATTGAAGAGTCGGGTTTTCTAACTGTCTTATTAATTAAAATTATAATTTGTAGAGTCGGTCATTGAAGAGTCGGGATTTTTAATTGTTTTATTAATTAAAATTATAATTTGTAGAGTCGGTCATTGAAGAGTCAGGATTTTTAATAGTTTCATTAATTAAAATTATAATTTGTAGAGTCGTGCATTGAAGAGTCGGGTTTCTAATATTCTTATTAATTAAAATTATAATTTGTAGAGTCAGTCATTGAAGAGTCGGGATTTTAATTGTTTTATTAATTAAAATTATAATTTGTAGAGTCGGTCATTGAAGAGTCGGGATTTTAAATTGTTTTATTAATTAAAATTATAATTTGAAGAATCGGTCATTGAAGAGTCGGGTTTTCTAACTGTCTTATTAATTAAAATTATAATTTGTAGAGTCAGTCATTGAAGAGTCGGGATTTTTAATTGTTTTATAAATTAGAATTATAATTTGTAGAGTCGGTCATTGAAGAGTCGGGATTTTTAATAGTTTTATTAATTAAAATTATAATTTGTAGAGTCGGTCATTGAAGAGTCGGGTTTCTAATGGTCTTATTAATTAAAATTATAATTTGTAGAATCGGTCATTGAAGAGTCGGGTTTTCTAACTGTCTTATTAATTAAAATTATAATTTGTAGAGTCGGTCATTGAAGAGTCGCGATTTTAAATTGTTTTATTAATTAAAATTATAATTTGTAGAGTCGGTCATTGAAGAGTCGGGATTTTTAATTGTTTTATTAATTAGAATTATAATTTGTAGAGTCGGTCATTCAAGAGTCGGGTTTCTAATGGTCTTATTAATTAAAATTATAATTTGTAGAATCGGTCATTGAAGAGTCAGGTTTTCTTACTGTCTTATTAATTAAAATTATAATTTGTAGAGTCGGTCATTGAAGAGTCGGGATTTTTAATTGTCTTATTAATTAAAATTATAATTTGTAGAGTCGGTCATTAAAGAGTCGGGTTTCTAATGGTCTTATTAATTAAAATTATAATTTGTAGAATCGGTCATTGAAGAGTCGGGTTTTCTAACTGTCTTATTAATTAAAATTATAATTTGTAGAGTCGGTCATTGAAGAGTCGGAATTTTTAAATGTCTTATTAATTAAAATTATAATTTGTAGAGTGGGTCATTGAAAAGTCGCGATTTTAAATTGTTTTATTAATTAAAATTATAATTTGTAGAGTCGGTCATTAAAGAGTCGGGATTTTTAATTGTTTTATTAATTAAAATTATAATTTGAAGAATCGGTCATTGAAGAGTCGGGTTTTCTAACTGTCTTATTAATTAAAATTATAATTTGTAGAGTCAGTCATTGAAGAGTCGGGATTTTTAATTGTTTTATTAATTAAAATTATAATTTGTAGAGTCGGTCATTGAAGAGTCGGGATTTTTAATAGTTTTATTAATTAAAATTATAATTTGTAGAGTCGGTCATTGAAGAGTCGGGTTACTAATGGTCTTATTAATTAAAATTATAATTTGTAGAATCGGTCATTGAAGAGTCGGGTTTTCTAACTGTCTTATTAATTAAAATTATAATTTGTAGAGTCGGTCATTGAAGAGTCGGGATTTTTAATTGTTTTATTAATTAAAATTATAATTTGTAGAGTCGGTCATTGAAGAGTCGGGATTTTTAATAGTTTTATTAATTAAAATTATAATTTGTAGAGTCGGTCATTGAAGAGTCGGGTTTCTAATGGTCTTATTAATTAAAATTATAATTTGTAGAATCGGTCATTGAAGAGTCGGGATTTTTAATTGTTTTATTAATTAAAATTATAATTTGTAGAGTCGGTCATTGAAGAGTCGGGATTTTTAATTGTTTTATTAATTAAAATTATAATTTGTAGAGTGGGTCATTGAAAAGTCGCGATTTTAAATTGTTTTATTAATTAAAATTATAATTTGTAGAGTCGGTCATTGAAGAGTCGGGATTTTTAATTGTTTTATTAATTAAAATTATAATTTGTAGAGTCGGTCATTGAAGAGTCGGGATTTTTAATAGTTTTATTAATTAAAATTATAATTTGTAGAGTCGGTCATTGAAGAGTCGGGTTACTAATGGTCTTATTAATTAAAATTATAATTTGTAGAATCGGTCATTGAAGAGTCGGGTTTTCTAACTGTCTTATTAATTAAAATTATAATTTGTAGAGTCGGTCATTGAAGAGTCGGGATTTTTAATTGTTTTATTAATTAAAATTATAATTTGTAGAGTCGGTCATTGAAGAGTCGGGATTTTTAATAGTTTTATTAATTAAAATTATAATTTGTAGAGTCGGTCATTGAAGAGTCGGGTTTCTAATGGTCTTATTAATTAAAATTATAATTTGTAGAATCGGTCATTGAAGAGTCGGGTTTTCTAACTGTCTTATTAATTAAAATTATAATTGGTCATTGAAGAGTCGAGATTTTTAATTGTTTTATTAATTAAAATTATAATTTGTAGAGTCGGACATTGAAGAGTCGGGATTTTTAATTGTTTTATTAATTAAAATTATAATTTGTAGAGTCGGTCATTGAAGAGTCGGGATTTTTAATAGTTTTATTAATTAAAATTATAATTTGTAGAGTCGGTCATTGAAGAGTCGGGTTTTCTAACTGTCTTATTAATTAAAATTATAATTTGTAGAGTCGGTCATTGAAGAGTCGGGATTTTTAATTGTTTTATTAATTAAAATTATAATTTGTAGAGTCGGACATTGAAGAGTCGGGATTTTTAATTGTTTTATTAATTAAAATTATAATTTGTAGAGTCGGTCATTGAAGAGTCGGGATTTTTAATAGTTTTATTAATTAAAATTATAATTTGTAGAGTCGGTCATTGAAGAGTCGGGTTTTCTAACTGTCTTATTAATTAAAATTATAATTTGTAGAGTCGGTCATTGAAGAGTCGGGATTTTTAATTGTTTTATTAATTAAAATTATAATTTGTAGAGTCGGTCATTGAAGAGTCGGGATTTTTAATAGTTTTATTAATTAAAATTATAATTTGTAGAGTCGGTCATTGAAGAGTCGGGTTTTCTAACTGTCTTATTAATTAAAATTATAATTTGTAGAGTCGGTCATTGAAGAGTCGGGATTTTTAATTGTTTTATTAATTAAAATTATAATTTGTAGAGTCGGTCATTGAAGAGTCAGGATTTTTAATAGTTTCATTAATTAAAATTATAATTTGTAGAGTCGTGCATTGAAGAGTCGGGTTTCTAATATTCTTATTAATTAAAATTATAATTTGTAGAATCGGTCATTGAAGAGTCGGGTTTTCTAACTGTCTTATTAATTAAAATTATAATTTGTAGAGTCGGTCATTAAAGAGTCGGGATTTTTAATTGTTTTATTAATTAAAATTATAATTTGTAAAGTCGGTCATTGAAGAGTCGGGATTTTTAATAGTTTTATTAATTAAAATTATAATTTGTAGAGTCGGACATTGAAGAGTCGGGATTTTTAATTGTTTTATTAATTAAAATTATAATTTGTAGAGTCGGTCATTGAAGAGTCGGGATTTTTAATAGTTTTATTAATTAAAATTATAATTTGTAGAGTCGGACATTGAAGAGTCGGGATTTTTAATTGTTTTATTAATTAAAATTATAATTTGTAGAGTCGGTCATTGAAGAGTCGGGATTTTTAATAGTTTTATTAATTAAAATTATAATTTGTAGAGTCGGTCATTGAAGAGTCGGGTTTTCTAACTGTCTTATTAATTAAAATTATAATTTGTAGAGTCGGTCATTGAAGAGTCGGGATTTTTAATTGTTTTATTAATTAAAATTATAATTTGTAGAGTCGGTCATTGAAGAGTCAGGATTTTTAATAGTTTCATTAATTAAAATTATAATTTGTAGAGTCGTGCATTGAAGAGTCGGGTTTCTAATATTCTTATTAATTAAAATTATAATTTGTAGAATCGGTCATTGAAGAGTCGGGTTTTCTAACTGTCTTATTAATTAAAATTATAATTTGTAGAGTCGGTCATTAAAGAGTCGGGATTTTTAATTGTTTTATTAATTAAAAATATAATTTGTAGAGTCGGTCATTGAAGAGTCGGGATTTTTAATTGTTTTATTAATTAAAATTATAATTTGTAGAATCGGTCATTGAAAAGTCGGGTTTTCTAACTGTCTTATTAATTAAAATTATAATTTGTAGAGTCGGTCATTGAAGAGTCGGGATTTTTAATTGTTTTATTAATTAAAATTATAATTTGTAGAGTCGGTCATTGAAGAGTCGGGATTTTTAATAGTTTTATTAATTAAAATTATAATTTGTAGAGTCGGTCATTGAAGAGTCGGGTTTCTAATGGTCTTATTAATTAAAATTATAATTTGTAGAATCGGTCATTGAAGAGTCGGGTTTTCTAACTGTCTTATTAATTAAAATTATAATTTGTAGAGTCGGTCATTGAAGAGTCGGGTTTCTAATGGTCTTATTAATTAAAATTATAATTTGTAGAATCGGTCATTGAAGAGTCGGGTTTTCTAACTGTCTTATTAATTAAAATTATAATTTGTAGAGTCGGTCATTGAAGAGTCGGGTTTTCTAACTGTCTTATTAATTAAAATTATAATTTGTAGAGTCGGTCATTGAAGAGTCGGGATTTTTAATTGTTTTATTAATTAGAATTATAATTTGTAGAGTCGGTCATTCAAGAGTCGGGTTTCTAATGGTCTTATTAATTAAAATTATAATTTGTAGAATCGGTCATTGAAGAGTCAGGTTTTCTTACTGTCTTATTAATTAAAATTATAATTTGTAGAGTCGGTCATTGAAGAGTCGGGATTTTTAATTGTCTTATTAATTAAAATTATAATTAGTAAAGTCGGTCATTGAAGAGTCGGGATTTTAAATTGTTTTATTAATTAAAATTATAATTTGTAGAATCGGTCATTGAAGAGTCGGGTTTTCTAACTGTCTTATTAATTAAAATTATAATTTGTATAGTCGGTTATTGAAGAGTCGGGATTTTTAATTGTTTTATTAATTAAAATTATAATTTGTAGAGTCGGTCATTGAAGAGTCGGGATTTTAAATTGTTTTATTAATTAAAATTATAATTTGTAGAATCGGTCATTGAAGAGTCGGGTTTTCTAACTGTCCTATTAATTAAAATTATAATTTGTAGAGTCAGTCATTGAAGAGTCGGGATTTTTAATTGTTTTATTAATTAAAATTATAATTTGTAGAGTCGGTCATTGAAGAGTCGGGATTTTAATTGTTTTATTAATAAAAATTATAATTTGTAGAGTCGGTCATTGAAGAGTCGGGATTTTAAATTGTTTTATTAATTAAAATTATAATTTGTAGAATCGGTCATTGAAGAGTCGGGTTTTCTAACTGTCTTATTAATTAAAATTATAATTTGTAGAGTCGGTCATTGAAGAGTCGGGATTTTTAAATGTCTTATTAATTAAAATTATAATTTGTAGAGTGGGTCATTGAAAAGTCGCGATTTTAAATTGTTTTATTAATTAAAATTATAATTTGTAGAGTCGGTCATTGAAGAGTCGGGATTTTTAATTGTTTTATTAATTAAAATTATAATTTGAAGAATCGGTCATTGAAGAGTCGGGTTTTCTAACTGTCTTATTAATTAAAATTATAATTTGTAGAGTCAGTCATTGATGAGTCGGGATTTTTAATTGTTTTATTAATTAAAATTATAATTTGTAGAGTCGGTCATTGAAAAGTCGGGATTTTTAATAGTTTTATTAATTAAAATTATAATTTGTAGAGTCGGTCATTGAAGAGTCGGGTTTCTAATGGTCTTATTAATTAAAATTATAATTTGTAGAATCGGTCATTGAAGAGTCGGGTTTTCTAACTGTCTTATTAATTAAAATTATAATTTGTAGAGTCGGTCATTGAAGAGTCGCGATTTTAAATTGTTTTATTAATTAAAATTATAATTTGTAGAGTCGGTCATTGAAGAGTCGGGATTTTTAATTGTTTTATTAATTAGAATTATAATTTGTAGAGTCAGTCATTCAAGAGTCGGGTTTCTAATGGTCTTATTAATTAAAATTATAATTTGTAGAATCGGTCATTGAAGAGTCAGGTTTTCTAACTGTCTTATTTATTAAAATTATAATTTGTAGAGTCGGTCATTGAAGAGTCGGGATTTTTAATTGTCTTATTAATTAAAATTATAATTTGTAGAGTCGGTCATTAAAGAGTCGGGTTTCTAATGGTCTTATTAATTAAAATTATAATTTGTAGAATCGGTCATTGAAGAGTCGGGTTTTCTAACTGTCTTATTAATTAAAATTATAATTTGTAGAGTCGGTCATTGAAGAGTCGGGATTTTTAAATGTCTTATTAATTAAAATTATAATTTGTAGAGTCGGTCATTGAAGAGTCGCGATTTTAAATTGTTTTATTAATTAAAATTATAATTTGTAGAGTCGGTCATTGAAGAGTCGGGATTTTTAATTGTTTTATTAATTAAAATTATAATTTGTAGAGTCGGTCATTGAAGAGTCGGGTTTCTAATGGTGTTATTAATTAAAATTATAATTTGTAGAGTCGGTCATTGAAGAGTCGGGATTTTTAATTGTTTTATTAATTAAAATTATAATTTGTAGAGTCGGTCATTGAAGAGTCGGGATTTTTAATTGTTTTATTAATTAAAATTATAATTTGTAGAGTCTGTCATTGAAGAGTCGGGTTTCTAATGGTCTTATTAATTAATACTTATAATTTGTAGAATCGGTCATTGAAGAGTCGGGTTTTCTAACTGTCTTATTAATTAAAATTATAATTTGTAGAGTCAGTCATTGATGAGTCGGGATTTTTAATTGTTTTATTAATTAAAATTATAATTTGTAAAGTCGGTCATTGAAGAGTCGGGATTTTTAATAGTTTTATTAATTAAAATTATAATTTGTAGAGTCGGTCATTAAAGAGTCGGGTTTCTAATGGTCTTATTAATTAAAATTATAATTTGTAGAATCGGTCATTAAAGAGTCGGGTTTTCTAACTGTCTTATTAATTAAAATTATAATTTGTAGAGTCGGTCATTGAAGAGTCGGGATTTTTAATTGTTTTATTAATTAATATTATAATTTGTAGAGTCGGTCATTGAAGAGTCGGGATTTTTAATTGTTTTATTAATTAAAATTATAATTTGTAGAGTCGGTCATTCAAGAGTCGGGATTTTTAATTGTTTTATTAATTAAAATTATAATTTGTAGAGTCGGTCATTCAAGAGTCGGGATTTTTAAATGTTTCATTAATTAAAATTATAATTTGTAGAGTCGGTCATTAAAGTGTCGGGATTTTTAGTGTTTTATTAATTTAAATTATAATATGTAGAGTCGGTCATTGAAAAGTCAGGATTTTTAGTTATAATAATAATGGATATCGGAGTTTGTAGAGTCGGTCATTGAACAATCAGGTTTTCTAACTGTTTTATTAATTAAAATTATAATATGTAGAGTCGGTCATTGAAGAGTCGGGTTTTATAACTGTCTTATTAATTAAAATTATAATTTGTAGAGTCGGTCATTGAAGAGTCGGGATTTTTAATTGTCTTATTAATTAAAATTATAATTTGTAGAGTCGGTTATTGAACAGTCGGGATTTTTAATTGTTTTATTAATTAAAATTATAATTTGTAGTGTCGGTCATTGAAGAGTCGGGATTTTTAATTGTTTTATTAATTAAAATTATAATTTTTAGAATCGGTCATTGAAGAGTCGGGTTTTCTAACTGTCTTATTAATTAAAATTATAATTTGTAGAGTCGGTCATTGAAGAGTCGGGATTTTTAATTGTTTTAATAATTAAAATTATAATTTGTAGAGTCGGTCATTGAAGAGTCGGGATTTTTAATTGTTTTATTAATTAAAATTATAATTTGTAGAGTCGGTCATTGAAGAGTCGGAATTTTTAATTGTTTTATTAATTAAAATTATAATTTGTAGAATCAGTCATTAAAGAGTCGGGTTTTCTAACTGTCTTATTAATTAAAATTATTATTTGTAGAGTCGGTCATTGAAGAGTCGGGATTTTTAATTGTTTTATTAATTAAAATTATAATTTGTAGAGTCGGTCATTTAAGAGTCGGGATTTTTAATTGTTTTATTAATTAAAATTATAATTTGTAGAGTCGGTCATTCAAGAGTCGGGATTTTTAAATGTTTCATTAATTAAAATTATAATTTGTAGAGTCGGTCATTAAAGTGTCGGGATTTTTAGTGTTTTATTAATTTAAATTATAATATGTAGAGTCGGTCATTGAAAAGTCAGGATTTTTAGTTATAATAATAATGGATATCGGAGTTTGTAGAGTCGGTCATTGAACAATCAGGTTTTCTAACTGTTTTATTAATTAAAATTATAATTTGTAGAGTCGGTCATTGAAGAGTCGGGTTTTATAACTGTCTTATTAATTAAATTTATAATTTGTAGAGTCGGTCATTGAAGAGTTGGAATTTTTAATCGTTTTATTAATTTAAATTATAATTTGTAGAGTCGGTCATTGAAGAGTCGGGATTTTTAATTGTTTTATTAATTTAAATTATAATTTGTTGAGTCATTCATTGAAGAGACGGGATTTTTAATTGCTTTATTAATTTAAATTATAATTTGTAGAGTCGGTCATTCAAGAGTCGGGTTTTCTAACTGTCTTATTAATTAAAATTATAATTTGTAGAGTCGGTCATTGAAGAGTCGGGATTTTTAATTGTTTTATTAATTTAAATTATAATTTGTAGAGTCGGTCATTGAAGAGTCGGGTTTTCTGTCTTATTAATAAAAATTATAATTTGTAGAGTCGGTCATTGAAGAGTCGGGTTTTCTAACTGTTTTATTAATTTAAATTATAATATGTAGAGTCGGTCATTGAAAAGTCAGGATTTTTAATTGTAATAATAATGGACATCGGAATTTGTAGAGTCGGTCATTGAACAGTCAAACATTGATTTTACTGTTTGATATTTCTTATCCCTTGTACAGTTGGGTTCTATAGAGTGGGTCAATGAAGAATTAATCAGCATGTAGAATATTATTTTGTACAGTTGGCTTTGTAGAATCGAGTATTTGTAGGATTGGAAAAGGTTGAATTGACTCCCTGCCGTAATTTGTAGCCACGAATAATTTTTTACATGTTTTTTTGAATTATATATGATTTTTGACTTTAGCTTAAAGTAACGTTTGCATTTATTTATTTCTCCAATTTATTCGGAAAATTGGTTAGAATTAATGTTTTGAAATTTATCTGCAAGTCAAAGAAATAAAAATAAAATTTTGTAAGTATTTCCTAAACATTTAATTTATAAGAAGCAATATGTTAAGAAATAGTAGGTAGAACATACAATTAAAACAAAATTTTTTTAATTTTATAATTTTTCATTCAAATAGAAAACAATTTACAATTAAACGGTTATACTTCCGAAAGAAACATACCTCTGATTTTTTGGAACTTTGTATAGGCGAGAGTCTCCAGTTGTGAGACAGTCAATTTTTTGAACATGCAATATTAAAAAGCTGATTGGTTTATATAAAAACAGTTCTTTTATATGAGCCAACTTTTTCGTGTACGCCGAAGCGGATATATAAACTGTTTTTGTTAAATACCAACACTGTGTGTGATAATCGACTAAAAAGCGTTCTTTTAATAAATGCAAAGTACTTTTTTTCCAAGTTAATTAATTGGAAAAGGTAAATGTAATGCATAAAAACACTATACTTTCTTTTAATAAAAATTGCGTATTTCTGTTACCTTTCGAACGGTGTATTTTATTTACAATTTCGTTTACCCGTTTACAATTTACGGGTCAAAAATAAAACCCGTCTCACAACTGGAGACTTTCCCCTACTTACGTAATTTTGTGCCCTGATTACGAAAATCATAGTAGAAATTGGCGACTAGGTCATCTTCATGGTAAAAACCATAAAAACCATCATAAAATTGTGGTTTTTTTGCATTTAACTCGTTGGATTTGATTAATCATAATTTTTTGTATTTAAAAATATTTGTAAATTGTTTTCTGCTTTTATTTGGAGGAGGAAGGAGTCATACACCTTAGGTTTTTCAGAATTAAATAGAAAACAAACAATACCACAAATAGATCTCCAATTAATTAAATTTTGATAAAAAAATTCCCAACCCAAGGTGAATGATTCCTTCCTCCCCCATATAAAAACAGAGAAAAATTTACAAATATTTTTAAACACAAAAAATTATGATTAATTCAATGCAACGAGTTAAATGCAATAAAACACAATTTTATGGTGTTTTTTATGGTTTTTGCCATGAAGATAACCTTGTCGCCAACTTTTACTATGATTTTCGTAATCAGGGGTGCGTTCACGTAACTTTCACTTTCAACTTTCACTTTCACTTTCAATTTTACCCAAAAAAATTTTCACTTTCAATTTTAACTTTCACTTTCACTTTTAATTTCACCCAAAAAAAATTTTTACTTTTAATTTCACCCAAAACATTTTCACTTTTAATTTCACCCAAAAAATGTTCACTTTTAATTACATCCAAAAAAAATTTCAATTTCACGCAAAACATTTTCAATTTTACCCAAAACATTTTCACTTTCAATTTTCACCTAAAAAAATTTTCACTTTCAATTTCACGCAAAAAAATTTTACATTTAATTTCACCAAAAACATTTTCACTTTCAATTTCACGAAAAACATTTTCACTTTAAATTTCACTTAAAAATTTTTTCTCTTTTAATTTCACCCAAATAATTTTCACTTTCAATTTCACGCAAAACATTTTTACTTTCAATTTCAACACAATATTTGTCACTTTCAATTTAACCCAAAAAAATTTTTACTTTCAATTTCACTTAAAACACTTTCACTTTCAATTTATTGCAAAACATTTTCACTTTCAAATTTTACCCAAAAAAATTTTTAATTTTACGCAAAACATTTTCACTTTTAATTTCACCTAAAACATTTTCACTTTCAATTTAACGCAAAACATTTTCACTTTCAATTTCACCCAAAAAAAATTTTAATTTCACGCAAAACATTTTTACCTTCAATTTCACCAAAAACATTTTCACTTTCAATTTTCACTTTAAAAAATTTTCACTTTCAATTTCACGCAAAAAAATTTCACATTCAATTTCACCAAAAACATTTTCACTTTCAATTTCACGCAAAACATTTTCACTTTAAGTTTCACACAAAACATTTTCACTTTCAATTTTCACTTTCAATTTCACTTTCAATTTTCACTTTCAATTTCACGCAAAAAATTTAACTTTCAATTTCACGCAAAACAGTTTCACTTTGAATTTCACCCAAAACATTTTCACCCAAAAAAATTTTCACTTTCAATTGCACCCAAAAAAATTTTACTTTCAACATTTACACATAAAAATTTTCACTTTCAATTTTACCCAAATATTTTTCACTTTCAACTTTCATTTTTAACTTTCGACCAAAAAAATGTTTAATATAAATTTCAGCCAAAAAATTTTCAAATTTAACAAAAAAATTTAATTTTTGGTTAATTCATTTTCACATTCTCTTTCACTTAAGTAATTTAGGAAATGTTGCTCAGATTAAGATCATAATTTTCAATTGAAAAGTACCTTAAAAAACTCATATGTACAGTCGTGATAAAAAATGCCTTTTTTTAGGGAAGGCACTAATGTTACGAAGTTTGTCTTCCTTCTATATTGTATAAAAAATCAGCCAATGGAATAGCAGAATTCTGTTGGAATTATTGACACGAACTATAAATAATATAAAAATTGTACAAAACGCTTAAAATAATTGCCTTCCCTGAGAGAAGGCATTCCTGAACTGTACTTAAGAGATGTAGCTACAGTCGCTCTTCTTAATATTATTAATATAATTAGAGTTGCAATTTTTATTTAATTTTAATTAATATAAATTTAGAAACAACATTTAAAGAAATTTAAATAAAGAAATTTTATATAACAATAAAACTTTTTAAAATAAATGGACTTGTTGAATGGAAACGAAGACAGCGAATTCGACTTCGAAGCGGTTGACGCGACGCTAGTACGAGATAATACGGACGACTAAATAAGGAAATGTCGGGAAGATAAAAAGGAATTAAAATTTATAGGGGAGAGTCTCTAGTTGTGAGACGGGTTTCATTTTGACCCGTAAATTGTAAACGGGTAAACGAAATTGTAAATAAAATGTACTGCTCGAAAGGTAACAGAAATACGCAACTTTTATTAAAAGAAAGTATAGTGTTTCGATGAACTCAAAAAATTTTACGATACATTTTCCGAGCACATCGCTTTTTAAAAAAAAAATGTCTCCAGTTGTGAGACACTCATTAAAAATTGCAAAAATTTAATAAGTTTGACATAAAACGTTATGTTTAGTAGAAATAATTAAATATATTAATAATATATATTATTATATACTAAATAATAATATTTATTCGCCAAAATATGACTATCAAATAGACACAATTTAATAGCTTGAACAAGAGCATAAAAATTGATTTCTTCTGAATCAATTGACTTTTTTCCACTTGACATGCCCAAAAATACTAGAAAAAAATAAAAACAACATTTAAATAGTATGCCTGCAAAGTCGTATTTTTATGCTGCCCAGATGGATGTTGACACCGTCTCACAACTGGTGATATGCTGTGTCTCACACCCAGAAATTGGCGCTATTTTGAAAAAGGAAAATTAAATTATTTTCAACCGTAGATTGGAACAATGCAATATTGCATCACAAAATATAAGGAAAACATTAAAAGAAAATGCATTACATTTACCTTTTCCAATTAATTAACTTGGAAAAAAGTACTTTGCATTTATTGAAAAAACGCTTTTTAGTCGATTATCACACACAGTGTTGGTATTTAACAAAAACAGTTTATATATCCGCTTCGGCGTACACGAAAAAGTTGGCTCATATAAAAAGAACTGTTTTTATATAAACCAATCGGCTTTTTAATATTGCATGTTAAAAAAAATTAACTGTCTCACAACTGGAGGTGTCTCACAACTGGAGACTCTCCCCTACAGCTAAAATCTATTACGCTTAAATATTTTTATACAACTCAGGCATATTATGGTCACTTTATCTACCTGTACAGGCGCGTACTAAGTCCCCCCTTATAACCCAGCAGTCAATAAAGAAACCATTATAGCCCTAGGAAGATAAAGGGTATATTATTGACCGCTCACAGGTCAATAAAGTACCTAGGGCAATAATGGTTACTTTATTGGCCAGCTGGGTTATATAGGAGAACTTAGCATGCACCGGTAGAGGTAGCATAGAGTATCCATAATACGCCTTTGTTGTATAAAGCAAAGTATGGAACAAGGGAGGTAACCCCGTTTATGACCTCGCACAATATTAAAAAACTCGTCTTCGCACTCGCTTCGCTCGTGCTACGAGTCGTTTTTCAATATTGTGCTCGGTACATAAACTCGGATGTACCTCCCTTGTTGCATAATGTACTATTACTTGTATATTTTAGAAAAATTGTTTCAAATCGCAATAAATTTGATTTTAATTATATTTTTAAGGGAAAAATCATCCATTTTGAACACATAATTTTTATAGTCTTGAATATAAAAAACTTAAACTTAATTAAAAAATAGGTACGTTTTTTCGATAATATATGGGTAAGACTCCGTAAAATAAAAACCAATTTGCAACTGGTCTTCCGACTTCTTTGAAAGCTTGGGAAATAGAAGTCTTATATAAGTTAAATTTAACCCTAAAAGGATTTTGAAAAATTTTCAAAATGGCGGCCGCTACACCATATTGAAAATGAGTGTTGGGTTTTTTTCAAAAATTAATATCTCTGAAACTTTTTGATCGATTTTAATAAAATTAACAGGCGATATAGTTAAAAATACGTAGTTTAATTTTATATTATGACAAAAAAATTCTAAAAGGGATTAGGGGGTTAAGTGTGCAAAAACTGCCCCCGCAGCTATTTTTCTCAAATTTGGCTCATATATTACTATCCATATAACTATAACTTTCTGCAATTTCGAACTCAAAAATAGATAAGACGATTTAAGAAAAAAAAATCCAAATTATTTTTTTCAAAAAAAATTTCCAAAAAAAATTTTTTGAAATTTTCAAAAAATTCTTTTAGGGTTATTTTTTGAAGTGACCACTTTCTATTATGTTGTACAAAGTACCTTATAATGTCCTCCTTAACATATATTTTTTCCAAATTTTTTAAAAATATAGTTTTTGAGTAAAGTGCAAAAACCGTGGTAATAGCCAAATAAAATGGCGGCCGCTACGCCATATTGAAAATGAGTGTTGCGTTTTTTTCAAAAATTAATATCTCTGAAACTTTTTGATCTATTTTAATAAAATTAACAGGCGATATAGTTAAAAATACGTAGTTTAATTTTATATTATGACAAAAAAAAATTTCTAAAATTTGTCAAAAAAAAGTCAAAAAAATTGTTTCAATTAATTTTTAGTTCAGTTGGCCTAAATTTTAAATTTTCTAATAAGTAAATATCGATTCCTTGTAATTTCACCTTTCATTTCAAAAAAAAAATTTATGGAGACTCTAATAATTCTCGAGATATTGCGATTTTACTGGGAGCGCGTACCGCGGAATCAAACTCCGTAGCAAGGCGAAAAATGCCCATAGTTGGGCCAACTGTTACAAAGTCGGTCCAACTTCTCGTGCCAGAGGTTGGGTTAACCATACAGATGATAACGGTTTGCCGTCTAATGGCGACGATGGTTGGCCCGACAACTCATAAGAAAAGTTGGCCCAACTTACAATGCATATGTTGTGCCAACTATACATTTCAATGGTTGGTCCAAAGACTGACGCCAAAGTTGGCACAACTTTAGATGCGTAAATTGGGCCAACCACAATTTTCAAAGTTTGGCCAACTTCAACAGCCAAAGGTAAAAAATTATTAAAAAACTAAATTATTTAAACAATTAACACGTTATTATTAGCGGGAACATCAGATATAACTTTTACCTATTATTATTAAATACAATCTCATACATACATTTTCAAAAATATCTAACGCTCGCTGGGATCGAACCCCTAACCTAACGCACAGAAGACTTATACACTGACCACTACGCTACGCTCACATGGGAGTGCATAACGCAAAATGTATATTAAAGCTGCAACAGTCGGGCCAACCGTGGCCCAGAGTTTGGACGACCCAGAAACTATAAGTCAATTAAACTGCATTTAACAAAGTTTTGCCAACCGTTGGGCCAACCGTGGCCCAGAGTTCGGCCAACCAAGAAAAATCAAGTCAATTAAACTGCGTTTCACAGAGTTTTGCCAACCGTCGGGCCAACTGTGGCGCAGAGTTCGGCCGACCAAAATAATGTAAGTCAATGAAACTGCGTTTCTACAGTTTTGCCAACCGTTGGGCCAACCGTGGCCCAGAGTTCGGCCGACCAAAAAACTATAAGTCAATTATACTGCATTTCTTGAGTTTTGCCAACCGTCGGGCCAACCGTGGCCTAGAGTTCAGCCAACCGAAACTGAAAGTCTTTTAAACTACGTTTGGATGAGTTTTGCTAACCTTTGTCGCCAAAGTTGGCCCAACGGTTGGTTAAACTCTGCATTTAATGGTTGGCTTGCAAAGTCGGGCCAACTGTGGGCACTAGTACTTGCTAAAGTTGGGCAAACTCTGGCAACCAAAACTTCGCTTGCCAAAGTTAGGCCAACCTTGGGCCAACCTTCAAACTCTGGCGGCCAACCTAAATTCGCACCTGGGATTGGATAGAAAATTTTGAAAAATTAATTTCTGATATTAGATTCATGATAAACGATCGAAAATACCCCCGAATAAGAAATTTTTTTGAATTTTTGACAACATTTATGTGTTAAAACCTTGGATATATTGTGGTGCATTTTTATGACCCACTTTAAACATCATCCATTTAAAAAAATTTTAAAAATTGAATTTTTTGGCACAGTGCTATCTTATAGTGCAGCTAAAAATGAAGACAAATGTGACCTTGAGAATTTTTTGCATAGAAATTAAAAAAATTATGAATTTTTTTTTAAAGTGTACGTTTGAACGCTTGTTTTATATTACGCCTTGCTACGGAGTTTATTTCCGCGGTACGCGCTCCCACTAAAATCGCAATATCTCGATAACTATTAGAGTCTCCATAAATTTTTTTTTATGAAATGAAAGGTGAAATTACAAGGAATCGATATTTACTTATTAGAAAATTTAAAAATTAGGCCAACTGAACTAAAAATTAATTCAAACAATTTTTTTGACTTTTTTTTGACAAAGGGCTTAGAAGTTTAAGTGTGCAAAAACTGCCCCCGTATCTATTTTTCTCAAATTTGGCCCATATATTACTATCCATATGACTATAACTTTCTGAAGTTGAAATTTTAAGAGGTTGTAAATATAGATAAGACTATTTTAGAAAAAAAAATCAAAATTTTTTTTAAAAAAATTTCCAAAAAAAATTTTTGAAATTAAAAAAAAAATTTTTTAGGGTTATTTTTTAAAGTGACCACTTTCCATTTTGTTGTAAAAAGTACCTTATAATGTCCCCTTTAACATATATTTTTTCCAAATTTTTTAAAAATATAGTTTTTGAGTAAAATGTCAAAAATCATGGTCATGCTATTTGTCACGTACGGTAATGCACATATATACAAATGGGCAATTTCATGTGATAAGGTATAGCCAAATAAGTATGGAAAAAGTGACCGGAATATATTTTTCTCATTTATTTCTACTCACTTAAAAATAACTTTTTGAAATTTTTAACTCAAAATTTTGAGTTTTTTGGAACTTATGGAAGGGAAAAAAATCGAAAAAACGAATTTTTCTCAAAAACTACTGTATGCATTTTAATCAGCTTTGGATATGTTGAAAAAACAATTAAAGAGATTACAAAAAAAATTCAAACTTTTTTTTTTAAAAATTTCAAAAACCTTTTTTTTTTGAAAATTTCAAAATGAAAATTTTTTGAAATTTAAAAAAAAAATTCTCTATTTCTATTAAATTGACATTTTTATGTATTTTCTCATTTCATTCTCTTATGTGATCTACTTAATAAAAAAATTTTGCCCGACATGATTTTAGGGTGTGTCACGGTAAATAACTCAAAAACCATACCCGGTACATTTTTATGTTGTATGTAAATGGTTAATTTTAAAAAACCTGTCAAATATTTTTGCAACTTATTACTAGTGGGTTATTAAGGTGGCTAAATACTCTAAAATCATCTATGCCATTGTTTTATTAAGTAGATCAAATAAGAGAATTAAATGAGAAAATACATAAAAATGTCACTTTAATATAGAAATAGAGAATTTTTTTTTTAAATTTCAAAAAAATTTTATTTTAAAATTTAAAAAAAAAAAGATTTTTGAAATTTTTTTTTTGGAATCTCTTTAATTGTTTTTTTAACATATTTAAAGGTGATTAAAAAGCATACAGTAGTTTTTGAGAAAAATGCGTTTTTAGATTTTTGTCCCCTCCATAAGTTTCAAGAAACTCAAAATTTTGAGTTAAAAATTTCAAAAAGTTATTTTTAAGTGGGTAGGAATGAATGGGAAAAATATATTCGGGTCACTTTTTCCATATTTATTT
The DNA here is from genome assembly GCA_032872505.1 of Leptopilina syphax. Lineage (NCBI taxonomy): Eukaryota > Metazoa > Arthropoda > Insecta > Hymenoptera > Figitidae > Leptopilina > Leptopilina syphax. The sequence continues at coordinate 26,363,317 of CM065476.1, forward strand.
GGCTATTACCACGGTTTTTGCACTTTACTCAAAAACTATATTTTTAAAAAATTTGGAAAAAATATATGTTAAGGAGGGCAGAAAGTTATAGTCATATGGATAGTAATATATGAGCCAAATTTAAGAAAAATAGCTGCGGGGGCAGTTTTTGCACACTTAACCCCCTAATCCCTTTTAGAAATTTTTTTTGTCATAATATAAAATTAAACTACGTATTTTTAACTATATCGTCTGTTAATTTTATTAAAATCGATCAAAAAGTTTCAGAGATATTAATTTTTGAAAAAAACCCAACACTCATTTTCAATATGGCGTAGCGGCCGCCATTTTGAAAATTTTTTAAAATCCTTTTAGGGTTAAATTTAACTTATATAAGACTTCTATTTTCCAAGCTTTCAAAGAAATCGGAAGACCACTTGCAAATCGCTTTTTTTGATGGAGTCTCACCCATATATTATCGAAATAACGTACCTATTTTTTAATTAAGTTTAAGTTTTTTATATTCAAGACTATAAAAATTATGTGTTCAAAATGGATGATTTTGCCCTTAAAAATATAATTAAAATCAATTTTATTGATATTATTTATTTTAAAAAGTTTTATTGTTATATAAAATTTCTTTATTTAAATTTCTTTAAATGTTGTTTCTAAATTTATATTAATTAAAATTAAATAAAAATTGCAACTCTAATTATATCAATAATATTAAGAAGAGCGACTGTAGCTACATCTCTTAAGTACAGTTCAGGAATGCCTTCTCTCAGGGAAGGCAATCATTTTAAGCGTTTTGCACAATTTTTATATTATTTATAGTTCGTGTCAATAATTCCAACAGAATTCTGCTATTCCATTGGCTGATTTTTTATACAATATAGAAGGAAGACAAATTTCGTAACATTAGTGCCTTCCCTAAAAAAGGCATTTTTTATCACGACTGTACAACATATGAGTTTTTTAAGGTACTTTTCATTTGAAAATCATGATCTTAATCTGAGCAACATTTCCTAAATTACTTATGTGAAAGAGAATGTGAAAATAATTTGACCAAAAATTGAATTTTTTTGTTAAATTTGAAAATTTTTTGGCTGAAATTTAAATTAAACATTTTTTTGGTCGAAAGTTAAAAATGAAAGTTGAAAGTGAAAGATATTTGGGTAAAATTGAAAGTGAAAATTTTTATGAGTGAATGTTGAAAGTAACAATTTTTTTGGTGCAATTGAAAGTGAAAATTTTTTGGGTGAAAATGTTTTAGGTGAAATTGAAAGTGAAATTTTTTTGCGTGAAATTGAAAGTGAAAATGTTTTAGGTGAAATTAAAAGTGAAAAATTTTTTTGTTGAAATTGAAAGTGAAAATGTTTTGCGTGAAATTGAAAGTGGAAATGATTTGGGTGAAATTAAAAGAGGAAAATTTTTTGAGTGAAATTTAAAGTTAAAATGTTTTGCGTGAAATTGAAAGTGAAAATGTTTTTGGTGAAATTGAATGTGAAATTTTTTTGCGTAAAATTGAAAGTGAAAATTTTTTTTGGTGAAAATTGAAAGTGAAAATGTTTTGGGTGAAATTGAAATTGAAAATGTTTTGCGTGAAATTGAAAATTTTTTTGGGTGAAATTGAAAGTGAAAATGTTTTGGGTGAAATTGAAAGTGAAATTTTTTTGGGTGAAAATTGAATGTGAAAGTGAAAGTTGAAATTGAAAATTTTTTTGGGTGAAATTGAAAGTAGAAGTTGAAAGTGAAAGTTACGTGAACGCACCCCCAGGGCACAAAATTACGTAAGGATACCAAGTTCAAAAGAAATCGGAGGTATGTTGCTTTCGGAAGTGCACCCGGATGTTCTTAGACAACACTAGGGATATTAGAAGTCTCGGATAAATGATCATTATTTTTTTATGCTTCAGTTCACAGTGGGCCAGAATTGTCGTTTTTGGTCAAAAATCATTATTTTAAAAAAACAAGATATTTACGAATAACAAGTTTGCAACCTAACCTACAGTTTTTGGGGTCGCTGATTACGAATCTGAAGTCAGATTTCAAAAATTCAAAATTGCGGATCTAATATGGCAGACATAAATTTTTTTATATGAATCAATTTTAATAAAGCATAAGTATATAAAGGTTTTTTGGGTCGCTGATTACGAATCTGAAGTCAGATTTCAAAAATTCAAAATGGCGAATCCAATATGGCGGACATAAAAATTTTAAAATCAATAAATTTGAATTAAACATAGGTCTCTATGGGTTTTTTGGGTCGCTGATTACGAGTGTGATGTCAGATTTCAAAAATTTAAAATTGCGGATCCAAAATGTAGGACATACAATTTTTAAAATTAATCGATTTTTATGAAACTTTGTATCTAGGGGATTTTTAGGTCGCTGATTACGAATCTGATGTAAGAATTTAAGTGGATTTTAGATTGGGTGAGATTCGCCTACAATTTTTTGCTTGGGAGTTTTTAAGTTTTGTGATTACAAAATTAGTGTCTATACAATTCAGAAAATAAAAAAAATTCCTGTTATTAGCCTACAAAAATAAAACGTACTGTAGTTTCCAGGATCTACCTCGAGGAGGTTATAGGTAAAGATCCCGTTTTGTATTTAAAACGATTTTTCATGCGTTCTTTTTAGACAAAAACCGAACCAAAACACATGCGAACATGTAACCACATGCGCCATTATACAAGGTAAGATAAGGGGTCTACTTTCATGCTTTTGTCTCTTTCTATATGCCTAAGAATGCCTCTCACGGTAAAAGGTATAACTCGCGCACTCTATTCTAATAACTCTATGCAAAAAACCTATAGATATCTATTTTTAATTCAAATTTATTGACTTTAAAATTTTTATGTCTGCCATATTGGATCCGCCATTTTGGATTTTTGAAATCTGACATCATATTCGTAATCAAAGACACAAAAAACCGTTAAATACCACTGTTCATCATAATTGATTAATTTTGAAAATTGTCTTCATATAGGGCCTGGCGGAGTAAGCATGCAAATCTGCCCCCGCTCAATAAATTTGAAATTCTTGTTACATGTTGGCAACATTAAGATAAAATTTTTCACCAAATATTTTTTGAAAAAATGTATTATTGTAAGAGTTATGGAGCGGGAAAGAAAAATAAAAAATTTGTTTTTTCTCGAAAACCACTGGATCGATTTTAATAAAATTTGTACGTGTTTTTGTTGTGTTTTTGTTCGTTTTTTGCCATGAAAAAGAATTGGTCATAGTGCATTCTGTCGTTAAATTCTCTATAGTTCATTTGAAAATTAATATTTCAAAAAGAGTCCAACGGCATTGAAAAGCTGAAATTTTTACCTTTAATTTGAGCTATTATAAAAGATTTTTGGATCAAATTTGAAATGGAGAGAAGGGGTGGCCCACTTGAGAAAGATTGACTCTTATACAAAAATAATTAATTTATTTCTAAATATATTAAGTATTTCAATCAAAAACATTCTATTATTTTATCTTAAATGTTAAACTTTAAATAGTTCTAGAAGACACAATTTTTTACTATTTAACAAATCTTTTATGCAATAAATTCCTTATTTACTATTAAATACTGTGGATAAATTCTTTTGTGCATATTTCTAAGTTAAAAAAATTGTATTTTTGGCCAAAATTCAACGATCCTGGCCCACTGTGCAGTTGTGGAATTTTCTCCACCTTTGCTAAAGACAGTTGTCTCATTGGAAGCACAGTGTTCTGCATCTTCTGAGTTCGAAGAAATCTTCCTGTGTTTAACAGGCAAGCATCCGCAGTAGGCGCATGACAATCCCTGATTTTGCGTTATCACAAAGCAGTTGCAATCGTCGCAGATACTACAGGATCTTTTCTTAATATCTTTGAAGTCTAGAACATACTCCATATTCACAATTTAATTAACAATAAATTTTTTAACAAATAACTTTTTCGATTTTTTTCTTCTGTATAAGACCGAGGACAATATTTTAAGACTTTAAGGGAAAAAGAACATGACCATAAAATAGTATCTCAAAATAGAACGTGATCTCTGCTTTTAGATTAGTGCACGCATGAACGCCATCTGACTTAAAATTTATAACCATACTTATCTTGATTAAGGTGCCGTCTCATGTCAGCGTAAAAACGTCAAAAGTTCTAAGCACAACAACTTTACGAACGTCGTTTGCGAACGCAAAGTATGAGTTAGAAAAGGACAGTAATATTTGTGTCCTCTTCTACCTCATGCATCTCGTTCGCGAACGAGTTACGCGAAGCAGTTGTACGCAGGGTTGCGCACATAATATACATAGAGTTTTTTACGTATATTACGTATGTAAATTACCTCAAAAATTTCAAACACAATGTATTTTCTTCTGGGGGGGGGTAAAATACGTATTTTACAAATGTAAAAAACCATGTAATTTAAGTCAAAAACTCTCAAGTTACACGTAACTGCGCAACCCTGGTTGTACGTTGGCCAAATGTGCCGGCGTAAAGGTGAATTCCCATTGCAGCGTTTTGTAACTAGGCCATGTGTGTGAGAGCAAACATATATATATACATATATGTTTGCACAACTGCATCGCGATCGTCATTCGGGAACGCAAAGCATGAGTTAGAAAACAACAGAGATATATATGTGTGTGTTCTTTTCCATCTCATGCATCTCGTTCGCGAACGACTTTCGCAAACCAATTGTGCGTAAGACTTTAGTGATATGAGTTTGTTTCTTTCCCACTAATACATATACGCTTTGACGTCTTTAGTCAACATTAGATTTCACTTTCATGCGTTTCTGTGTAATCTGAAACCGTAAACCGAAAGCAGAATTTTTTGAGTGTAAGAGAGATAGTAAAAAAAACTAAAGGACAACATACAACAGGTTCGCCAAAGTCGTTCGCGAAGGAGAAGCATGAAATAGGAAAGGAGACAAATACATATCTGACCTTTTCTAACTAATGTTTTGAATTCGGGAACGACGTTCGTGAAGAAATTGTGTAACGTCCTTATCCTTTCCACTTTCATAAAATTCTGTTTTCGGTTTTAAGCTGCTGCTCACATTGGAATGATTTTTATTGTACTAGTCGTTCCTATTGGCTAATCGCTTTCTTCTTTCACGACAACATATGATGACACCTTTAAGAGTGCGATCACAAGTGAGCAGAAAGCGGCAAATTTGAAATAAATTTATAAGTTCATAGTGGATAAAACCTTAAGAGATTGTTGTCGTGTTAAAGATATACCTTTTGCAGGTAAAATAATAATTTTGGGAGGAGTTTTTTGACAAATTTTACCGGTAATAAAACATGGTTGTAGAAAAATAATAGTTCAAGAATCGAAAAAGTATTTACATCTTTGGAACAAATTTAAAATTTTCAAATTAAAAACCAATATGAGATCATCAGATGTAAATTTTTCTAAATTTCTTTGTTATATAAGGGAAGGGAAGTTATATTTTTTTGTATACCTTCAACATGGAAAACAAAAGACGTTTGTACTAAAATTTTTGGTTCAAATATTAATAAGCAAGATGATGTTTCAAAATGTGCAATTCTTGCATGCCATAATAATGACATAATTAAATTAAATAATAAAATATTGACAAAAATTTCGAAACCAAAAAATATTTATTACAGTGTTGATTACGTAAAACCAAAAGGAATGGATCTAACTAATGAAAGTTTGCAATTAAATTATCCAAGTGAATATATTAATTCTTTAAAAAATCCGGGGTTACCTGTACATAAATTAATTTTAAAAATTGAAGAAATTGAGCGGATGGGAAGAGGAACTCGCCAGGCGTGCGGTTGCAAGGGATAATATCAGTCAGGTAGCAGTGAGCGCCTCTGGGCCACACACTGCTACCTGACTGGAACTATTCCTTACGGTCGCTCGCTCGGCGAGTTCTTCTTCCCATCCGCTTTTAATTATAATGCTTATAGGAAATATAAACATAAATGATGGATTATGTAATGGTACCAGATTAAAAATTTTTGAATTACATAAATATAATATAAAAGTTTTAGTAATAACAGAAAGTAAATTAACAGGAAGGTTATTATTATTAGAAGGTATTATTAAAGAAGGTACTACTGCATTCATTCCAAGAATAACTTTAGATTCTGGAGAACACTAAAATTTGTCTTTCATTTTGTATAGAAAACAATTTCCGATAGTTTTAGCATTCGCAATAACAATTAATAAATCTCAAGGTCAAAGTTTTCAAAAACTGGGTATTTATTTTTATAAAGATTTATTTTCGCATGGTCAATTATATGTAGCATTATCGAGATGTACAGATCCAGAGAATTTATTTATTGAATGTAGTATTAGTGATGATGAACATCCAAAAGATATAAATAACATTGTATGGACTGACATTTTTGATTAATTTCACTGTAGTTCTTGATTAATTATATTTTTGTTTAATATTTTATTTTTTTCTAAATATATATTATATTTGACTGCATTTAATAATTTAAAATTATTTCCGTAAAATTTAAAATTCCATATGGAGCCTATGTGTCAAATTACATACAATTCACTATAATTGGTTGCCCGAGTTTCCAATTAAATTATGTAGGAAAAGGTGGGAAAGGAAAAGAGAAACAAAGAAATAGTATAAACTATTATTTATTTGACTTACTTAATTCCGTAGTATTGGTCACAATGGATTATCCGAAAAAGGAGTCGACACAGAATATAGCGGCACAAGTATCACAAACGAGTCTAGGCAACAAGTGTCGCGTCTGCTTGCGAATTCGGCGATTGACACCCTCGAGGCCCTTCGTCCGTTTCCGGGTTCAATCTCCTAATTCGCGACAGACGCGGGAGAATTTGTAACACTGTGTTTCACCCCCCTTCCCCTGAACGGAACGAAGTGTAACCCCTTACAAAAAGTGTTTAATTTTTTATTAGTTCGTTGTAATTTGTGTCGAAGACTATAAATTCAAGATTTTCTCTCTTAATATTTTCTGCTAGTTTCCTTGCATTTTTTGCTAGGTTATTCTTCAAGAATTCCTTAAGCTCCTCTCGACGTTTATCCCAATTCGCTCTTATGTATTTTCTCTCATTTTCCGCCGGCTCGCAGTATCCTGCTCGTGCTTTGAGATTTCTCTCATTGCAGAATTCCTCATGAATTATATATATGTGTTTTCAATATGTCTTTTTTGCAGAATCTGCAGGTCCAGACTTCGTTGTTGTCCATTGTTTCCTGTAACATTCCAAAAAAAATTTTCTACTACCAAAAAAAAAAATAAACAAAAGTCTATCTCTTTTCATTTTGATTTTATTCATGATTTAAATATTCGTTTTAAGTGCGGAGAGGAGAAATATAAACAGAATTTGGTTTGATTTTTAGTTTATTGTACTATTTTCTGTACAGGATTAATATTAACCGCTTTGTGTAATTAGTCTTGAGAAAAGAAAAATAAAGTGATGAGAAAAATTATTTGTAAGTAAATAATAAGAAAAAAATAAGGATACAAGTGTCATAAGTCTCACGAAGGTACAGTAAATATTGTATATGTCCGTTATAACGTAATAAAAAATAGTTTGACTGAGAGAAAAAAAAAGAAAGTTTAAGTTTGTAATAGACTTTGACTTTTGTTTTATTTCTAGTTTTTATTAAGATTTTCTAAAAACTCTTTGAGTTTCCTCTGGTTGGCCTCTTTCAACTCCTTCCATTCTCTTTCTTGGCTCGATTTTTCCTCCCAGTTTTCCTCGATTTTAGCGCGTCGGTCGCATCTCCAGCGCATCATTCCCAGGAACACTTTTCTCTCTTTCGAGTGTGAGTATGTGTGCTGATCAAAATCTATTTCCTCTGGTTAGTCGTCTTCTATTGTTTCACTATTTTGGTCTTCTTCGATGTTATTTTCGTTAATTTCCTTCAAATTTTCTTTGATATTGTTTTCGATTATTTCCTCCAAATTTTCCTCGATATTATTTTCAATTATTTCCTCGATATTTTCCTGGATGTTTTCCACGATACGATATTTTCTTCGATGATTTCCTCGATGTTTTCCTGGACGTTGTTCTCGATATTTTCCACGATATTTTCTTCAATGATTTCCTCGATGTTTTCCTGGACGTTATTCTCGATATTTTCCACGATATTTTCTTCAATGATTACCTCGATGTTTTCCTGGATGCTTCGTTCGTAGATTGTAACTTTTTCAGAGCTTGTCGAGTCGTCTGATGAGTCATAGGAGGAATATTCGGATGAATTTTCTTCTTTTATTATTTCATTGTTTCTTATTTCTCTATTTAATTTTGTCACTTATATTTTTAGTCTTTGGAGTGTCGTTTTTTTGTTGATTAAGGATTTTTCCTCCCATATGATTTCTTTTTCTAATCGTTCTATGCTTTGTTCCAATTCGTATTTCTGTTGCCATTTTGCAAGTCGGATTTCTCCTTTGGCGTATTCTTCCCAGGTGTTTACGTAGGCTGCCATTTTCTGCAAACAAAAATTAACTTTTATTTTACTTCACATTCGTTAATGTAAACAAAATAAAAATAATTGTTTCTTGTAACCAGAAGAGAAAGAATACTTGTTTCAATTTTATTAAGGTTTTGTTTTTTGATTCCTACAATTTTGAGTTTGAGTCCTACAATTTTCGTTTCATTTCCTACAGTAATTTTCTTACAATTGTAATTTAATTTTACTTCATTTTCGTTCAATTTTCTTTAAATTTTCGTATTATTCTTAATTAATATTCTTTAAATTTTCCATTAATTTTCTATGAATTTTCTATATTTTCCTGGAAACTTTTCCTAATTTTCGTTATCTACGAATTTTCGCAAATCATTTATATTCCACGATCCTATTGATTTTCCTCGAATTTTCCTTAATTCGTACATTGTGGGGAAAATTTTTCGAATTATTTTATATGGGCCTTCGAAACCTTTTTTCAATTTTCGCGCAATTCCTAGATCTTTGCTGGAAAGAGATTTGTTTTTCTTCCAGACTAGATCTCCTACTTTGAATTCTAATTTTCTCCTACGCAAATTGTAATATTTCGCTTGATTTTCGTTCGGTTTGTCTAAATTTCGCTGAACTTCGTCTTTAATAATTTGTAAGCGTCTGAGTCTTTGTGTCCACTTGTCAACTTCCTGAAATTCAATTTCGTCTGGATTTTCGAAATCTTTTTTCAGTGTTTGAAAAGGTTGAAGTTCACGACCTAAATTGAGGAAAGCTGGGGTGAAATTAGTCAAGGAATGTTTAGAGGTATTTAAAGCAAATTGTAAATCGTCGATGTCTTTATCCCAAAGATTCTGTTCCTTATCTAAATAAGCTTTAATTGCCGTTTTAATCGATCTATTAGACCTTTCGGTCAAGTTTGCTTGTGGGTAGTACTTTGGTGTAAAAGAGTGTCGTATTCCGAATTTTTCTGACATTTCCTGTATTACTTTATTGGCATATTCCGTGCCATTGTCAAAAACTAAAAATCTTGGTGTTCCCCATCTCGAAATGAATCTTTTGTGGAATTCTGCCTCTATAGGTTTTCCGTCTGCCTTCTTAATTGGAATTACTTTCACCTATTTTGTGAAAATGTCTAGAAATACCAAAATATATTTGTTCCTATTTTTCGATAGAGGTAATGGGCCTATTATATCTGAAGCAACCATCGTCCATGGTTCCTTTACGATTCGTTTACCCATTGGTCCTATTTTCGGTTTGTTATTTGCTTTTGTCTGTTGTCAAATTTTGCATTTTCGAATATATTTTACTATTTCTGTGTACATTCCGGGCCAGAAAAAAATTTCGGAAATTCTATTGAAAGTTTTCTTCACACCAAGGGGTCCTGCTTGCACGTTATCATGATTCTCGACTAATACCTGTTTTCTCAAATTTTCCGGAACGACTAATTTCCACGGATTTTCGTCTTTAAGGAGGGGAGATTTTAACGGATCGGGTCAAAATCATGTTCCGACAGTTCCAACGCCCATCTCGCCAAACGTCCTGTAGGATTTTTCAAATTGTGTAACCATTTTAAAGCAATGTGATCAGTTATTACTTTAAAATGACTACCTTCTAAATATTGTCGAAATGTTGCAGGAATGTTGCAGGAGCATTGCACAGGCCAAACGGCATACGTTTCCACTGGAACATTCCAAACCCAGGGACAACGAAGGCCGTCTTTTCTTTAGACTCCTTACTTAACGGAATTTGATTATATGCCCACTTCAAATCTACTTTCGAAATGTATTTCGCGGATCTGAGCATATCTAATATTTCGGCCATTAACGGAACCGGATATAGGTCTTTTTTTGTTACTGCGTTTACTTTTCTGAAGTCCAGACATAACCTATACGTACCGTTTGCTTTTTTTATCATAAAAATTGGATTCGACCAATTGCTGTTACTTGGCTCGATAATATCTTCGCGTAACATTCTCTTAATTTCCTTAATTATTTCCTCTTTAATTTTTGGCGATACATAATAATATCTCTGTTTTATCGGAGCTGCACCCTGCGTTGAGTAGGTTTCAAAATTTCCTCGGGGGGTGGTAATCTAACTTTTAAAAATTTATTTAAAAATTCTTGTTCTTCCTCGGACAATTCAACTAGTCCTGAACAAAATTCGGTTTCATCTAAACAACTCGATTCTCGCAATATTTTTTCCTGAATATTGTTGTTCATTATCGCGTTGTTTTTTAAATTGATCAATTTCGTATTTAACGGTATACGAAATTTATTTCCAATTGCCATAGAATTTTTCGGTTCTAATTTTTCCGATTCTAATTTTTTCGATTTAACATTTTCCGGATTCTGCGAATTTTCTCGTTTTCGACAAAATTTTGAACGTTTTTCGCGTTCTCTAATTTTCTTATTCAATTCCGCTTTTTTATACCAATTTTTCTTACGTGGGTTGTCGATTGGGAACAAAAATGGTTCGTTAGTCTTATCAAGACCTAAGTCCATTTCTAAATTATCAAATCTGTTTGATAATGGGATTTTCATTAATTTTGGACAAATTTTTCGGGGTTTTGGAGTTGGGATTTGGGTAGGTGTTATCGACTGTTGTAAGGATTGTCTTGGTATAATTTTTGGATTTTTCTTTTCATTTCTCGGGTCGACCCTCGGAAAATTTTTCGTATTTTTCCTACAATTTTCCGTATCGATATCTTTCGATTTTCCGAATTCGAATTTTTTCTTGAATTTTCCTGAATTCTCTTTTTTATTCTCGAGTTTTGGTTCAAAATTTTTTTCCTATTTTGACCTATTTTCCTGGGATTTTTGTACGAAATTTTTCCGATTTTCTCGTTGTAAACTGGACCATCCTGTTTGTGATCCCACTTCTTGTTTTGTCAACACCGCTTTGATCATTTTTTCAACTATTTTATTTTCCCTATCTCCGATTTTATAACGTACGTTAGGCAAGTCTTTCATTGACCACGTGTCAGACTCGATATCTAATTTCATTCCTAATTCGCGCAGCATATCTATTCCTAAAATTGCATATTGCCTTAATCCTGGGACAATTCTGAAAGTCAAATTTTTCGTTATGTTACCTATTTCTACTGGTATTGTAACTTTTCCTATAATTTGTAAACTTTCACCGTTGGCTGCTGTCACGAGTTTATTTTTCACTAGTTCTAATTGTAAATATACCCAATTTTTGTGACAAAAAAATGAACTCGTAGCGCCTGTGTCGATCAACGTTTCGAAAATTGTATCCTGGTATTTGATGTTTGTAAAAAATCGTAAATCTTTCACTAACGTTTCGCAACTTTTAGGTAATTCGATGTTTTTTGGGGATACAGAATTTTTCAGTACCCCCTCTACTCTTTTCCCTGATTTTCCGACCTACAATCTCTACGAAGGTGACCTACTTTTCCGCAACCGTAGCATTTTTTCGGATGACTTTTTTCGTTTTGGTTCGTCTTGGAAGTATTACCATTCCCTGTAGAAGAACGGTTTGGTACTGCCACTTGAAGACTATTACTAGGATTATTATTGTCACCGGAAGGAACTTCTAACCTTTTCTGACCATTACTACCGTTTGTAGTTGCGTCAGATGGAAAAGTAATTTTCGGCTGATTTCTTAGGGGATAATTTACAGAAGAATTTGATTAAAATCTCGAGTTTCCACCAAACTTTCTAGAATTTCCGTTATTTCGCTAATTCGTAGTTTGCTTCGATTTATCATTAGTTGAGTTTTTATCCGTTGTTGTTTTTAAATATTGTCCGCGAATTTCAGACTTATTTCTCTCCATCTCGAATTCTTTACCTAAACTCTCCAATTCTTCAAACGTTTTAAAATCGTTTCTCTGTATATACATTTTATATTCTATTCGAATGTTTTCGTAAGCGCGACGTAACTCCCAGTGTAAACCTTTTCTTGGATATAATTTTCCGAATAATTGTCTTATTCCAATTAGAAAAGTTTAAATTTTTTCTGCCTTTTTCTGATTGCAATATTTTATTTTCGTGTTGATTTCTTCGTAGAATTTCTCGTCTAAAAATGTTCTTTTGAATTCTTCACGAAAATCTTGCAAAGAAAACCAATATCTTCTAACCGTCCTACACCATTCAAGGGCTTTGTCCGCTAATACTGCGTCAATATTTTCTAATACACGATTTTCTGGTATTTCATAACCTCGCATAAATCTGAACAATCCTTAATAGAAAAACAGCTATTTTTTGGCTGGAGTTTAAGAGTGACGGTCTTGATTGGTTGTGAAAATGACATGATGACGGTCGCGAGTGTTTGAAATACAGTGATAACGGTCGTGATTGGTTAAAATCTGATGATGACGGTCGCTATTGGCTAAAATTTCATGATGTCGGCCGCTGTTGGTTGGAAATATCATGGTGACGGTCGCGATTGGTTGAAAGATGATGATGACGGTCGCTATTGGTCAGAAATCCTAGCGGAGACGCTTGCTATTAGTGTATTTTCTTTGTTTACAAGAGCTTCAACAGTAGTTACAGTTTACAGTAGTAACAGTTTATTAACAGATTTTTACAGTATATAATACAGAAAAATAAAAGTGCAAAGTTAAGAACACGTTTTTTTTCTCTTCAAAATTAAAAAAAAAGAAGACAAAAAAAATTTTGTGATTAAAAATAAGGATAAGGAGCTCAGTTTTAAAAAATTGTGTAAAATACTACTTTTTAATTATATAAAATAATTTTTCTTTTTTGTAATTAAAAATTACAATTAATAAATTAACATCTTTCCCGTCTAAGTCACTAACATTATCTACTTTTTCAACAATTAAACTTGTAAAGAAATTTAAATAACTTTCTAGAATTAGTTAAAAAATCCTTGAGCTCATCCTTGAGTTTGCCTTGTTTTATTAAAAAACTTTATATAATTTGAGAATAATACTTTACATAGTTTAATATTTTTTAAATGAATCTTAAACAAGTACCCAGTTTTTTATTATAAAAAAATTTATGTTGTCTTAAAAAAAGAATATTTTTTATTTCAGTTCAAAATTAGAGCGTTGAAGGTAATAAACAGGTGCCATAATAATAAGGTGCCAGTTTCAGAATCATGTTTTTGACTTATTTCAGAAGTAATTTTGATTACTGATTTTTAACTTTAAATTCTTAAAAATTGGTAAAAAATTAAAGCTTAAAGTGACCACCTGTACTGTTCATTTTAAAGTATTTTTATAATAGTATTTAATATTGAAATATTTAAATAAAACTAAAAATTAATTAACTGGCTAAAATTTAAATTTCTTTAATTTATAAAAATTTTGTATTTTCTTATAAGGAAAAATCAATGACCTTCTATATTATGAAAATTGTGTGGATTTTTCTGCCAAAATTCAGGCGAAAGTTTTTTTGGATTAATACTTGGAGTTTTGCACATCAATACATGATAATTTGGTTTTCCTAGAATATTGGGAACATTCTTGAATTTGCAATTGTTTATAGGAATTGTTAATAACAATTTTAGTTTTTTAACAATCTTTTTATTATATCATTGAATCTGCACTAATGCACCAACAGGGCCTGAGGGCTCTAATAGTTCTCCAAAAGGTCGCTATGAAGTGCTTGTTCATCAATACTGATGTATGTGTGAGTCAGTCAGCTAAAAAACGGCATCACATATAACAAAATTTTCAACACTTAAAACTTTAAACAACTTTTTCTCGAAACTGCATTTTTCAAATCAGGCGACCATGGTACTCTGAGACTATAGCACATATCTACCTGAAATTTTAACTGTAGCTTCACAGTAACATAATCTAGTAAAGTACGTACGATTTTTTTGTTATCATTGTAACTTTCTTTTTATAAACAATTTAATACTAATTTTTTTGGTTAAAAATTAAACATTTTTTTTTAAAATCCGCCATTTTGCGAAAAATTGATGTAAAGCTAAAATCGTACGTACTTTACTAGCAAATCTTATGTAGATTAAGATCCCGTTATTGATTTTGATTCAGATATCATGAGTTCCTGGAATCACGGTCGCCCGTAGAGGCCCTCTTGAAGAAGGTGATTCCAAAGATTGGCTTAAAAGCCGCCATTTTTTATTAACATGTGAAAATAAAGTTTTTTTTACATACTTAAATAGATGTTTAATAAAGTCTAAAAGAGAGAAATTCAATTATTTTTTCCATACTCCTAAAATTAATTTTTAAAGTTAGGCCTTTTTTTAGGGCTCTAGAGTGGTGTAACCCCTAAATAATAGAAATTTTTTTGAAATTGTTTCACTTATTATGACCCATTATGTTAAAGCATCAAAGATGTTTTTGTTGGGTGTAAATTGTTCTCTGATAAATGATTTATTGCCATTTATTAGATCAATTTTAATTAGTTGTACACTATCTGCGAGAATTGTGTAAGTGCTACATGTTAGTGCTATAAATGATTTTTTCATTTTGCAAAATGTGGGGGAGACTTGGGCGAAATGTTAAATTCTATTTTTAGCCTACTAGAGCTATTTTCTGATGAGTGTTGAGTAGTGGATGAGTTGAGGTATTCATGAACAAGTGATTTAGTTAATAAAATATTTGTGTTTATTGAACAAAAGTTTTAAAACAGTTATAAAGTTCAAAAACATTTTTTCAAAAAAAAAAATTTTGGTTTATTTTACGTGAACGGTCTTATTTTTTGACAAAGTACTTCCCTAATGTCAAATAAATCATTTTTAAACAAATAAGCCCAAAAAACGAAAAATTAAAAAAAAAATTTACAACATGTAAAAATACATTTAACTTTTCGCCCCACCCATTATTTAACTTTTCGCCCCAGGGTGCGTTTTTGGCTTTAACAACAAATATAAAAAATCTGACTAAAGATATTTAGCAAATACCTTTAGGTATCTCTTCAGGGGACCTAAATAATAAAGTAAAAAAATCTCGGTAAGATTAAATGCAAAAAATATACTTAAAAGTTGATGTTTTCTTTTACGAAAAAATTTTCAAAAGTAGGGTGAAAAAAAAATTTAAATATGGAACTTTATTATAAAAATGTCTTTTGTATAAAAAAATTAGGTAGGATAGTGTTGTATTACTATGATTACTATGAGTTAAAATGAGAAATTAAAAAAAATTTATATTGTAAATGTTTTAAAAAAGGCACAATTTTTGTTTTAGCTTGATATTTTTTAACCAGAAATGGCCAAGCGTAGAAGTTAGGTTTCTACATAAAGTTCTGTCTTGTTCGACTTTTTTATTTACATATTTACTTGTAAATTTTAATGTTAAATACTATCTTTAAAAAACATTAATTGTATTAAAATAAACTAAATGCAACCGACAGATTAGCTCAGTCGGATAGATGCCTCGCTTGGCGGTCGTTTAAGGACCAAGGGTATAAGTATCCTTGGTTCGCGCCCACTTGGCTTGGTATTTTTCCGGCACATGAGATAATCTGAGCGGGAGGTTTGACGTCGAGGTATAATGATGTGCACCGTCGATTATTGTCCGGTACACACCATTAGAACTCGACTGTCGATAAACCGGTTGTACTCAGAGAGGTTTTCTACAGTTTCCCTCTTCTCTGGCGAGAAAACCCATTGACGGGTGGTCCAGGCGTAATGCGAGTACTCCTAATAAAGTCGGCTGTAGACGCAAATTAGGTTTAATATTCATAGAAAATTTATAAGTAGAATGGTTATGCTTAATCCAAAAAAAGTATTTTTTGGGAACTCTTATCGAAGTGCGTAAGGCTAATAGGGTAGGAGTATAAACAATAAAAAAAATAAACCAAATGCATATTTCAGCTTTATCCAAAGAACATAAATACGTGTAAAGTATTTCTAAAATTATATTAATTTTATTAAAACAAGACAAACTCAAGTATCTTTTTAATGATTTTAGAAAGTTAGTTAAATTTTATTTTAAGTTTAATTTTTAAATAATTATATTGAGTTTTAGTGCCTTAGACGGGAAAAATGTTAATTAATAGGGGAGACTGGGGTGAAAAGTTAAATGTATTTTTACATGTTGTTAAATTTTTTTTTATTTTTCGTTTTTTTTTGGCTTATTTGTTTAAAAATGATTTATTTGACATTATGGAAGTACTCTGTCAAAAAATAAGACCGTTCACGTAAAATAAACCAAAAATTTTTTTTTTTAAATGTTTTTTTAACTTTATAACTGTTTTAAAGCTTTTGTTGAATAAACACAAATCTTTTATTAACTAAATTACTTGTTTCTGAACACTTTATCTTATCCACTACTTAACACCTATCAGAAAATAGTTTTTAGTAGGCTAGAAATAGAATTTAACATTTTGCCCCAGTCTCCCCTACATTTTGCAAAATGAAAAAAATTATTTATAGCACTAACATGTAGTATATACACAATTTTCACCATTTTCAGGAGAATGAAAAACATTTTAAAATGTACCCAGTAAAAAAAATTCGATACACGAACGGCGGAGTTCGTATACGAGCTCGGTAGCTCGTATGAGATATATGAGAAAACTCTCATACGAGCCTTTTCCGTAATAAGAAGTGTATAGATGCTTGTATACGAGGTGATTTTAAAAGCATTTTTCTTAATATAACACTATTTTAAAGTAAATGTAGATAATAGAAATAAATTTTCTTATCTAAAACAAAGTTAAATTTATAAGGGAAATGAAGTTTTAAGAAAAAAAAGATAATTTTATTTAAAAAATTTATTCACACTGAAAAAAGGTTAGAATTTAATAATTCCTTGTTACTCTAACTAACCGACATTAGATATTTCTCGTATACGGTAAGCAGATTTTGTATTAAATTTAATTATTTTATATAAGAACATTTATATTGTGACGATGTGAATCGTCATGTCATCTGTTGGAATTATCCCTAAACCGTGATCGTTAATTGGTATGGTAATTTAGAAAGTCGGAACTGCCGTGTGACCCACTATCAGTGGTGAATGTGTGTCGCGCGGCTAGTTAGTAGGAGAGAAAGTGGTAGAGGGCAGAGCCGATTATTGTTAGAGAGAGACCGAGAGAGAAGAAGAGTTGAAGAAGCCGAGCACGTGTGGGAACATTAATGAAGAGTGAGTGTGAAATAGTTTTGTAAAATTTTGAGTGTTGTGAGAGAACTGGAGTTTTGTGTAAAAAGTTGTGAATTAATAAAGAGTGTAAAAAGAAGTGAAGTTGTTTTCCTTGGATCATCCCTAATTTATCCCTGGGAAAAATAGCCGCCAAGAAGCCAGCAAAAGGAGAGATTGAGAAGCGTCGTTGGGGTGAGTCAGTATCGTGCCAGTGTAGTACCAGTCGTGTCAAGTCGTTGGCATTTCTGCTTGCCAATTTGTTCAGGCAGAATTTCCTCTGACGATTGAAAGCGTCTCAGAGGTGTTGTTGTTTGTCGGGTTGTTGTTAAAGAGTCGAGTAGTTTATTAATTGAGCTTGAAAATTAATTGGCGCCTGACGGCGAAATTTATTAAATTACATTTCATATTATTATAATTGTTGAAAGCGTCAGATTTTGCTTGACGTTAAGCAGAAATTTATACTAAAATAAAATTAGTTAAAATCATACGTCACAAAATTTGGCGCCCAACGTGGGGCCAGGTCAGAACCGAGACACGACTAAAATTATTTATTGTGCCAGACTAAAAGTGATCATATTGTGCCGAATTGTATGGTGAGCCGAAATAAAAATTCAGAAGAGTCTGAATAAAAATATTTTGCCATTGTGTTGCACAATTGTTAGCCAGAATTCTGAATTTTCAATTTGCCAAAGCCGACATTTTCTTGTCCATAGCTGAGAGTTCAGAATTCAATAGCCAGAAGCCGAAATTTTTTAATTTTCAATTTGCTAGAGCCAGATAGATTTTTTTTCTTAGGTTTAGGCCAGCATTGCCTTCAACTACACTTTGACAGAGTAAGCTCTTTTTACTCGATCGGTTCTGACACAGCTCTCACACAGTTCTCTTTCACGGCTCTTCTTCTCCCGCTGTCGTGGCCTAAGTGTACATGGCATCTCTATGTCCTCTAGGCACCACTCTCCAAAACTGTCCATTTTGCCACACAATTCTTGCAGCTCAAAAAGTTTACTCATTGTGTTTTGCACACTAGGCATGACTTTACTTGAGTTTTACTCAGGGGGCATTGTTTGGCATAATGTCCCTGTTGCTGACATTGAAAACAGATTCTCTTGGGACAATCTCTGGCCCGCTGTCCTATGGACTGACACTGAAAACAAACTCCCATAAATTGCTTTGTTGCCGCTTGTGAACCATTTTGTTCAACATTTGGCAAACCAACTGGTTTGACTCCTCCTGACACAATTCCTGCATACATGTCTGGGTATGCAATTTGCATAGGTCCAGGCAAGATCTGTGGTGGGGGTGAACTGACTACTTGGCTCTGGTTTGCTGATTTTTTGGCTGTTGTCATAAGTGTCATGGCGTCTACACATACACTTTCTGGCTTTTCTTTTATCCTGACCTCGTTCGTCTCTTTAATCTCCTTGGTAGAGTGGTCACTACGACACGACTCTGACTCCTCCTCTGACGTCGCTGCTTCTGATCTCACCATTTTCTTCAATCGGCTTTCCTTCACGGCTGCTGCAGAAAAACACATCTTCTCCTTTGGTGGAGGGGGGATATACCTCTCGTCTAGATCTTTGGCCTTATCGAAGTTTCGTAGAATTTTCTCCATCTGACTGAGAGAATCGAAATATAATCGGCCCAACTGTCGTCTATATTCCGGCGTAAGTCCTTTGTAGGTGATTTTGACTTGTTGTTTCTTGGCAAGGGGATGCTTTATGTGTCCTAAGATTAACCCAAAGCTGGTCAAGTATGGAGATATTTTCTCTCCTTTCCCTTGCGTCCTGGCCCTTAACTCGTCAATCACGTCATCGTCGTCTACCGTCACCAGGTATTCATTCTTGAACGCCCTCACGAATGATTTCCACGAATTAATTTCACGGCGCAACGACCTGAACCAACTACTGGCGGTTTTCCGAAGGATAATTGGCAGCGCTTTTAATATTTCTTGGTCCGAAAGCTCTGACCAATCCTTACAGTCTTCCAAGCGCTCCAATAATTCCTCGGCATTATTGTCATCACCAAAGAAATTTAAGTCCTAGTCCTTCAGTGTTCTAATCACTTTGGACCTTCGGCCGGACTTAATTTCTTTGTTTTTTCCCCCACTACTCTGGCATTGATTCAGATCACTCTCAGGTTCTGACTCACTCGTAGAGTCATCTAAGATTGATCTCCGGCTCTCCCACTGACCTCTCTTCGGTCTGTCGGCCCTCTTATTCTCTCAGAACAAAAAAAATTTTGTGACGTATGATTTTAACTAATTTTATTTTAGTATAAATTTCTGCTTAACGTCAAACAAAATCTGACGCTTTTAACAATTATAATAATATGAAATTTAATTTTAACCGACAGATTGGCTCAGTCGGATAAGTGCCTGGCGTTGGTGGTCGTTTAAGGACCAAGGGTATAAGTACCCTTGATTCGCGCCCGCTTGGCTTGGTATTTTTCCGGCACGTGAGACAATCTGAGCGGGAGGTTTGACGTCGAGGTATAATTAATTTTTAAGCTCAACTCGACTCTTTAACAACCCGACAAACAACAACACCTCTGAGACGCTCTCAATCGTCAGAGGAAATTCTGCCTGAACAAATTGTAAAAAAAAATTTGAGAGACAAAAGGGGCGTGTAGAGGCACAACAACACCTCTGAGCCGAGAGTTCAGAATTCAATAGCCAGAAGCCAAAATTTTTGAATTTTCAATTTGCCAGAGCCAGATAGATTTTTTTGCCAAGAAAATTCAAAAATTAATTTACCAGATTGTTTGCCGATTTATTTTGCCACTGCCAGAATTTATTTATTCATAAATTATGAGTAAATTACTGCCAAAAATTGTGTAAAATAAAATTGTAGAGTGCCTTTGCCATTAAATTTTAGAATTTATTTTTTCTTCTGAGACTGTAAAAACTTCCTGCCGTGATAAAAATTGAAATCAACAATTAAATTTTTTTTTGTTTTGCCGAAAGCCAGTTTCGTGAGAAAATTCTGATAAAAATTCCCAACAAACTTGTGCAAAATCAAAAACTTTCTCAAAATTTTATGCCAAGCACATGTTAGACCGGAAATAAAATTCGACTTAGTCACGTGACTGTAGATAGTGCACCGGACGGTCGAGAGAAACGACGCGCCGGGATATTTGAATTTCAGCAGTCGAGAGAAAGTTTGCGCGCGCCAGAAAAAGTGGCTCAGTAGTAGTAGTAATAGCGGCAACACAAAGAGAGACAGAGAGAATGAGAAGAAGAGATAGTGGGAGAGTCAAGTCACCAGTCTGCCAGAAAAGAAAAATTTAAAAGGGGGGCCCTCCTTGAGTAGGTACGTCCTTGCTTTCAAGACAGCACAGGGCCGTGTATACTAATCGTGCACCCCCCTTGAAATTAAGAATAATTTAAACTTAAAATTTTTTTTGATTATTTCGAAATGGCAAAGGCAATTAGCGAGATGCAAGACTACAAAAGACGCATGAGCGAACTAATTAAAGTACCATGCGTAAGCCGAGCATGGGAAACAATTAAAGTCATGCAAATTGATCAAGTAGTGACGAATTTACTGAGACACCAATTGTGTATCAGCGGGTCGTCACAAGTTTTGAGAGAGAGGTTGTTAAGAGCCGAGATGAGATTTGCCCGGAATGACGGTAGTGACGTGCTATTTAGTGGCAGGTATGACCTCGGGAATTCTGATAAAATCTTTTCAGTGGAAGCCTTCTCAGAGCCAGAAATTGATAAATTTCCATTTGTCAATTATCGTAGAGGTGGTCAGATGTCATCGGCAGATGACGAGGAATCGGACAGTGGGGCGAGCCAGAATTTTGAGCGTACTTGTGACAGAAAAACTCTAGGGAGTAGGGAAAGTAAATCGAAAATTGGAACACCGTACAATAGACCTAGTCCGACCAACGTTATGTCTACACCAAATTACACACCCCCACCACCAGTCATGTCAACAGCCAGTATGACGACAGATTCTACCACCAGCACCAGTGCTCAATTAAGTATGACAACGAGCACTGTCATGACATCGCCTTACACCATCACGTCAGCCACAATGGCTCCAAATGTTAGTGATAGAGTGAGTAGAGAGTGTCAAAGAGAGAACAAGAGGGCCGACAGACCAAAGAGAGGTCAGTGGGAGAGCCGGAGATCAATCTTAGATGACTTTACGAGTGAGTCAGAACCTGAGAGTGATCTGAGTCAATGCCAGAGTAGTAGGGGGAAAAACAAAGAAATTAAGTCCGGCTGAAGGTCCAAAGTGATTAAAACACTGTAGGACTGGGACTTAAATTTTTTGGTGATGACGATAATGCCGAGGAATTCTTGGAGCGCTTGGAAGACTGTAAGGATTGGTCAGAGCTTTCTGACTAAGAAATATTAAAAGGGCTGCCAATTATCCTTCGGAAAACCGCCAGTAGTTGGTTTAGGTCGTTGCGCCGTGAAATTAACTCGTGGAAATCATTCAAGAGGGCGTTCAAGAATGAATACCTGGTGACGGTAGACGACGATGACGTGATTGACGAGTTGAGGGCCAGGACGCGAGGGAAATGAGAGAAAATATCTCCATACTTGATTAGCTTTAGGTTAATCTTAGGACACATGAAGCACCCCCTTGACAAGAAACAACAAGTCAAAATCGCCTACAAAGGACTTACGCCGGAATATAGACGACAGTTGGACCGTTTATATTTCGATTCTCTTAGTCAGATGGAGAAAATTCTACGAAACTTCGAAAAGGCCAAAGATCTAGACGAGAGGTATATCCCCCTTCCACCAAAGGAGAAGATGCGTTTTCCTGCAGCAGCCGTGAAGGAAAGCCGATTCAAGAAAATGGTGAGATCAGAAGCAGCGACGTCAGAGGAGGAGTCAGAGTCGTGTGGTAGTAACCACTCTACCAAGGAGATTAAAGAGACGAACGAGGACAGTTTTGGAGAGTGGTGGCTGGAGGGCATAGGATGCCTTGTACACTTAGGCCACGACAGCAGAAGAAGAAGAGCCGAGAAAGAGAACTGTGTCAGAACCGATCGAGTAAAAAGAGCTTACTCTGTCAAAGTGTAGTTGAAGGCAATGCTGGCGAGTGTGAGACTAAAGGTACGGATGTGATCCCAGTACCTATAGTCCAGGAAAAGGAAGGAGAGAGGCTGTGATAGTCACAGCTGACCCAAACCTAAGAAAAAAAAAGAAAAAATAATTTTTTTTCTTTGAGATTAGAGATGAGAGAAAGCATTGTAGACAGAAAATTTGATAAGAGAGCCGAGTTGTGTTGTGAGAGAACTGGAGTTTTGTGTAAAAAGTTGTGAATTAATAAAAAAGTGTAAAAAGAAGTGCAGTTGTTTTCCTTAGATTATCCCTAATTTATCCCTGGGGAAAATAGCCGCTAAGAAGCCAGCAAAAGGAGAGATTGAGAAGCGTCGTTGGGATGAGTCAGTATCGTGCCAGTGTAGTACCAGTCGTGTCTCGTCGTTGGCATTTCTGCTTGCCAATTTGTTCAGGCAGAATTTCCTCTGACGATTGAAAGCGTCTCAGAGGTGTTGTTGTTTGTCGGGTTGTTGTTAAAAAGTCGAGTAGTTTATTAATTGAGCTAAAAATTAATTGGCGCCTGACGGCGAAATTTATTAAATTACATTTCATATTATTATAATTGTTGAAAGCGTCAGATTTTTCTTGACGTTAAGCCGAAATTTATACTAAAATAAAATTAGTTAAAATCATACGTTACAATATAATAAATAAATAATAATATATTATTAATTAGTAATGAAAAAAACTTATTTATTTTACCGCCAATACAAAATCGTGCTTACCGCATCCGAGAAATATCTAATGTCGGTAAGTTAGAGTAACAAGGAATTATCAAATTCTAACCTTTTTTCAGTGTGAATAATTTACTTTGAAAATTCATTTCTATTATCTACATTTACTTTAAAATAGTGTTATATTAAGAAAAATGCTTTAAAAGTCACCTTGTATACAAGCATCTATACACTTCTCATTACGGAAAAGGCTCGTATGAAAGTTTTCTCATATTTCTCATACGAGCTACCGAGCTCGAATACGATCTCCGCGGTCCCTGTATCGAATTCTTTTACTGGGTATCATGTACGGAAACTAAAATTTTTGTATTTTTTAAGTTTTATAAAAGATGTTTAAATTTTGAATAGATCAAGATCTTTTAGAAGTCATCTGATCAATATTTTATTTAGACATTTTTAAAAAATAATAATTTTAAATGTTTTACAAAAATTTTAAAAGCTTTTAAAATACTGAATGCTTATTTTAAAGGTGATTTTCTCCAGAATAAGAATTTTTTAAAGGCATTAACGTATAATTTTTTTAGAAAATTCAATTTGTCAAACTTATATTTAAAAATTTAAAAAACTTTTAAACAATCTTATTAACAGAGAAATAATTTTTAAAATATAAACATATGTTTTTATTTAATTAAGATTTAATTTAAAGTTATATTAAGGTTTTTGTTGTGGAAAAGGACCAGAAGTGGGCGCGCGACGCGCTTTTTTGGTTCTAGTTCTTCTAAAAATTGTACTGAGTTGTCCGCTTTGTTATTACGAAATTTAACTGGCTAATTTAACATGATTTGAAAAGGTGTTTGTAACATGCCAAAAGAAAAATGGTTATTAAAATTTCCAAAATGTCGATTGTTGTCGACTTTTTATTTTTCGTTAAATTTTCCATCGCAATTTTCACTCGGTCTAGTTTTAATCTAAGTTGATCTAATTCCTTATCGCGTATCGATATTTCATATTTGAACTGATCTGACTTGGTTAATTTTTCTTTTATTTCCCGATGAAAATTAATATTTTTACCTTTCGCAACAGTTCCTAACTTTTTGGGTTCGTTCTCGATAAATTTCATCGTATGCTGTTAATTCGTTCCTACTTTTAATCATTTGATTATTTGTTCCTAAAGACGAATTAATATCAAAAGTTCCGTCTTTTGATTTTCCTGGAAAATTTTCCGTCACATTTTCTGATAATTTTCCTAACAAGTTTTCTGTGACATTTTCCGAATCTTTTTTAACATCTACAACCGTTTTCTTAAGCGTTCTTAAGTATTGTTGTAGTATTGAATCTGGTTTGGGGGGCTTCGCTTGGTCTCTCTGTCCAAGCAATGGCAGAGATGTGTTCGCTGTGACTTGTCTCGTTTCGCTAAGGAGGGGCAAAGATTAATTGGAATTCAAAAATTGCAATCTTTCAGGGGGCATCATGTCAATGAGTGTACGAATCATTGCATTCTGCTTCTCAATTGTGGCTACTAAAATTTTCGACTTTCTTTGTGCAACATTTTGGCAGGGGGATTCTGTTTCGCCCGCCGTTTCCGTTTCGCTTACCGACATATTTTCTGTTTCCTTGTTTTCCCGAATTTTTCTTGTATCCGATCGTAAAACAAGTCTCGAATGCATTTGTGACTCAATTTTAAAAAATTAGAATCAAATTTAAATCGTTATTTAATCTATTCTACAAATTTCAACTTAGGCAAAAAGAAAAAATTTTCCGCTAATTATTGTTCAACGTCATGAACTCTATCTAAGAAAAAGTTTCTATTGCTCAATCACAAATGTTCGAACTAATTTTCCTTAATTTTTTTAAAATTTAACGTATTTGTTTATTTTGTGCTTAAAAAAATTAATAACACGTTCTTTTTTCAAAAAGTACTAAAAAGTTTAAATCGATACTTTTGACACATCCGGTATACGTTGCAAAAAAGTTTTATTTTCTTCTTAACTGTTCAATATCGAAAAACAAAAAAAGAATTTTCACTTATTATCAACAAAATTTGTTTATTCATTGTTAGTAACTTTTAACGATATTTTACAATTGAATCTATACTTTATCGCACTATCGTTCAAAAAGTAACACCCGGTATAAGTCGGTTACCGTATCAAAATTTCCTGTTTTTATTCTAAGTTTAAACTTTAGAGACACCCGGTATAATCTTTGGTGGGTGCACTTCCGAATAGCTCGAACCGCCAATCGACTTGAAACTTAGTTTCCCTACGTAATTTTGTGCCCTGATTACGAAAATCATAATGAAAATTGGCGACTAGCTCATCTTCATGGTGAAAACCATAAAAAACCATAAAAATAATGGTTTTTTACGTTTTTTTCATTAAGGTAAAAAATTTTAAAAAATGATTCATACAAAAGTTGTAGATCTCATCAAAATACATTTTTTATGTTTTATACATTTTTCTCCAAAAATGCATTGTTTTCGAAAAAAATACAACAAACTCTCAATCACAGATAATTCCATGAAAAAATCATGGTTTTTGCTATCATTAGTTTCTTAGCACATTTTAAATATAAAAATAGGGTCGAATTGATTCTTTGTACACTTTTAATATAGAAAGGGAGTCAAATTTATATTTGGTTGCTACCAGAAGGTACCAAACACGCTTTTCACATCAATAAAAAAATTTTTGGCGGGTCTCATGTATGCTACAGGTGGATAAAATAGTTGTACTTTCAAACTGTGTACCTGACAACTTAAAAATTCAAGATGGCGGATCCAAAATGGCAGAAAAATCAGAGCAAAATACTTGATAAAAAGCAAATGCATCATCAATATTCAAAACTTGATTTTAAACATTTGAAAATAACTTCTCGGGGGTTTTAGGGGTCGCTGATTACGAATATGAAGTTTAATTTTAAAAATTCAAAATGGCGGATCCAATACGGCAGATGAAAATATTTGAAAATCAATAAAATTGCATGGAATTACTCACTCGGGGGTTTTTAGGGTCGCTGATTACGAATATAAAGTGCAATTTAAAAATTCAAAATGGCGGATCTAATATGGCGGATAAAAATGTTTGAAAATCGATAAAATCGCATAGAATTACTCACTCGGGGGTTTTTGGGGTCTCTGATTATGAATATAAAGTGCAATTTTTAAAATCTGACATCGAATTCGTATTTAGTTATATCGAAAATCCTTAAAACTATTTAAAATTTAGATGTCTGTAGTTATATTCTTCTTTATTATCAACGTTTTGTCTGTTTCTACTCAGTTTTCAAAGAATTCCCCAAACTCAGAAAATTCAATGAACGATTACTCAGACACAAAGGAAGATTTTAAAAATTTTTAAAATGGATATTAAGGGGAAGAGTAGCGCTTTTTGGTGCAATATTGACCTTTTAGAGAAAAAATTATCTCTTGCTGTTACATGACATCAAATATAACTCAAACAGGTTTTTTTGCATTTTTAGGTTAAAATATCTCTAAAATCTAACGTGCAGGGTCTATTTTGAGGATTCAACGCGTGGAAAACCTTTGGAAAAGTATTGTCTGATTCTTCAAAAATAAATCTTGTCGGCCTGCGTTATTATTTGCTTGGTCTCTCTCATATTGAAAACTACGTGTGTGTACCACTATAGACCTGTGTGTGTGATGACGTTCCTCGCTGAAATTACCAAGATTTTTAGGAAACTCATCAATATGGGAATCTAAAAAGTGGACCTTATAACTCATTAAGCAACCTAATCGTTTGTAATTGTCCACCATTTTTGCCACAATTTCTCTATATTTGTTGCTTTTTTTATTTCCCAGGAATTCTAGACAAACTTGTTTAAAGCTTAACCAGGCAGATTTTTCTTTAGGTTTCATTTTTAGAACAAATTGTTTGTCGTATATTAATTTTCGTATTTAAGGCCCATCAAACACGCCTTCTTTTATTTTTGCATCCGAAAGTTTTGGAAATTTTTCCACCAAATAGTTAAAACATTTACCATCTTTATCCAAGGCTTTTACATATTGCTTCATTAACCCAAGTTTGACGTTCGATGGTGGAATTAATATTTTTTTCTATTAACTAAAGCTTTATGTACAATATTCTTTTTCCTAGGTTCTAACACAGTTCTTTTGGGCCATATCTTACGTGTGTAATAGTTTGCTCTATTTCTGCGGTCCCATTCGCATAAATAACATTAAAATTTAGTGAATCCACTTTGTTGTCCGAGTAACATAGTTATTATTTTCAGATCCCCGCAAATCTGCCACTTATGATCCTCATATTTAATTTTTTCTAAAATCAGCTTGAGGTATATAATGAGTTTGTTTTGTGACTCATGCTGAGATCAGTTTTATCTGTGCATTCCAGAACTAAGAATAATCCAAATTCGTAATTAGCGACCCTGAAAACACCCAAGCATCGATTTTCAAGGAAATCCGAACAATTTTTTTGAAAAACCCGTTATTTTAGGTCCGCCATTTTGTATCCGCTATTTTTAATTTCTTTTATGTATTCAATTTTTAGGTAATTAGAGTCACGGAATTAAAATCAATAGTAAAAATATGCCAAAAGCCTGTTTAAGATATTAAAAGTAAATAAATTCCCATGCAAATAAATTTCTTAGATTTCACCACCTTACAAGGAGTGTAATAAAAATACCAGCACCAAACTTTTGTTCGACAACTTTTTTCTCTTTAAATACACCCTAAGTTTGAGGCGCGTCATTGTGTGAGTACGGATTACTACTTTTTCGAGTGAAAATCTTTACGGAATAGTAATAACTGCTCTGATTCGTAATAAAAGTTGCTTTGCTCAGAGTATTAATTGCTCGCAAAATTTTAAATATTACTCGGCTTTTAATAAAATTTAGATTCCTTGAAGTAAATTATACTTTTTTAAAACAGGAAAAATCGTTTGAAAACGAAGCAAAAGTTACTATTTATTGAGCAGTTTTAAAATTACTACTTGAAAGAGGGCGCATGATTATTCCCCAAATGTCATTTTTCGGAAATTTCATTTTACCGAACTGCACTCTTTTTTACGAAAATCCAATTTTGCGAAATGTTACTTTCGCGAATTGTCATTTTTTGAAAAGCTATTTTTGCGATTTGTCATTTTTGCGAATTGACATTTTTACGAATTGTCAATTTGCCGAAAAGTCATTTTTGCAAATCGCCATTTTTACGAATTGTCAATTTTCCGAAAAGTCATTTTTTCGAATTGTCATTTTTACGAAAAAAATTTTTTGTGAAATGCCATTTTTGCAAAAAGCCATTTTTGTAAAATGTCATTTTTACGACTAGTCATTTTTGCGAATTGATATTTTTGCGAATTGTCATTTTTGAGAAATGTCATTTTTGCGAATTGTCACTTTTGTGAATCGACATTTTTACGAATTGCCATTTTTATGAATTGTCATTTTTGCGAATAGTCATTTTTGCGAAAAGTTATTTTTACGAATTATCATTTTTGCGAATCGACATTTTTACGAATTGTCAATTTTCCGAAAAGTCATTTTTGCGAATCGCCATTTTTACGAATTGTCAAATTTCCGAAAAGTCATTTTTACTAATTGTCATTTTTGCGAAAATTCCTATAGTGAATCTGTGACGCCACTTCCGTAACAAAAATTTTACAAAAATTTTATATTTTATTACTATCTGTTTCTTGAAAATGCATGATCAGCATTTTGAAATCGCGCAGAAAATGAACTGGGTTCAAAGACCGTAAGCCTTTTCTTCCGTCTTAAAGTACTATTTCAGCAATTAAAATATTTTATTTTCATGACTTTCAGGTAAATCAATTAATGAAGGGCTATCATTTTTATTTTTTTATGACTTTAGAAACAACAACCACATAAGCAAATGCGTGTGTGTGTGAATATATATATATATATATATATATATATATATATATTGTCATATATGTTGTCTATTTTATTTAAAATAAAATGTAAAGGAAAAATTATTAACTATTAGAATTAAAATAATAAAATACTATATATATATATATATATATATAAAGAATGGACAAGAGGCTTCACTCAACGCGTTGAGTGTTATGTATAGCATTGAAGCGTTCTCTTTTATACATATTGTTCTTACAGAGTATTGCGTACTCTTTCTGTCCTGTAGCTCTTTCTCTCTCCTACTAATAGTGAATTTTTTTATTTTTATGCATCTTTTAATTTTTTAAATTATTGAATACAGGGTAGATGCTGGCCCGGTTAAATTAAAACTATATTTATCATACAATATATACATGAACGGGAACGTTTAGGTTTTATTTTATTATTTTTGAATTATAATTTATCCTTCCTTGCTTCCCTGTACAAACCTGGCCTACGAAACTTTCCTGCCATAAACTGCATACTTGCGGAAGGTTTCTACGCAATATTAAAATAATTATTGGGACAACTGATTTAATGTTGGATTTGTAACAACCTTTAAAGGGTTGCAAAATAGAATGGAATTTCTATTTTTAAAATTTCCATTATTTCTATTTTAAGAGATTAATTTGAAAATAAATAAATAATTGAAGATAGGGTAAACAAATTATCCAGGCAGCTTCTACCCTTCCTAAAACCTGCCTGTGATTCGGGAATCAGATTCCTGTTGTTTTCCCATGAGACCAGGCGGTTACAAATGATCTGAGTAAAAATTTTGGCAACACAATTGACGAGAGTGATAGGTCTATAATTCGCAGGGTCTTTAGGGCAACCCTTTTTAAAAAGCATGAAAGTGGACATTTTTCCCCAGTTATTAGGAACTGTTTCCAAGTCGAGAATCTTATTGAATAAATTAACCATGAATAAAATCCAATTTTGAGGTAATCTTTTTAAAAAAATTATAATTAATACCGTCCAAACCCGGGGCCTTCCCATCTTTACAATTGCACAGACAGAAAACAATCTCTTCATAAGAAATACAAAAGTCCAGCTCCGGAACTGAATGACGCAAAACTCGAGTATCCAAAGACAAAATATTTGAGTAAACGGGGTAACATTCTTGTAAAAAATTACGCCAAGCGTCTTGATAAGCCTTAGGACGAAACGCATTAACAACCTTCCAAAATTGACTCAGGACAAATAATGGGCATGTCCAGAAATGAGAGTATTGAGTTCCGGGGCTGGATCCACAGTTGCCGGCGACATGCCAGTACTGGCCCAAGGTTGGCTGGTGGTGAGCGAAGGCGGGGCGACCGTGATATTGGGGAACCGGGACTGAGTTCCAGAATATCCTAGTTGCTATCTGTGAGAGCTAGATCCTCCTCCAGGTTACTGATAGACCGAAAGGGCGTCCTGGGGCTCCGGATGGGGATCAGAAGCGGCGGTGGAGTGGGTATTTTCGGTGGAGTCCACAATGGAGTATTAACACACGATGGTTTCGGTGGAGTCACCAGGTCGATCGTAGGCGGCTTCTTTTCGGGCGTCAAGATCAACAAGGGCCTCGTAAGGAGTAGCTTCGAGGAGCCTGGTTAGCTCTTCAATCTCGTCTTCGATAGTGAATATCTCCTGGGCGACTCGTATCCGTCTCCGAGGAGTGGGAACGTAGGTGTGCCGTTGATCACTAGGCAGAGTTCCCGTGGGGTAGTAGGGCTCCCAACTCGATCCAGCTGACTGGTATCCTGGGTCCTCAGGGAGCACTTGATCGCTTGGAGCTGACCACGTCGGGGCGGAAAGAAACACCGGTGGAGAGATCGGAGCTCGTACCAGGATCTTGGCCTCGGGAGGAAGGATTTCGATGGTCCAAATGGTAGGGCCGACGAGAGAGTTTCTTTTGCTGTCAGTCTGGGGAATTATAAACGAGACGGTGAGCTCGTTGTTGTTTCCATCTGGGGAAGGCTTGTCAACAACCTTCCGAAGAGTCCCTAGTAGAGCCAAATTGGCGAGTTTAGCCTTTAATTTCTCTGATTGCCGTAGATTTCGGGCCTTCCGCTTCTCGGTAGTGTTAAAGTTGGAGGGTCGACGTTTCGGCATCTATTATTATTTGCATAAAATATCGGCTGGGTGAGGGTAAGGGAAGAGCCCGCGGGGGGACGTGAGCTGTGGAGGAAAAGAGTGAATGTAGGGAGCCCGCGTAAGGACGTAGGCTAGAAGAGGAGTAGTGAACACGCGTAAGGACGTGAGTTCGGAATATGGAGGGAGCCCTCGTAAGGACGTGGGCTTAGAGGGAAAGGAACGAACCCGCGTAAGAACGAGGGCTCGAAGGATGGAGGGAGCCCGCGTAAGGACGTGAGCTTGGAGGGAAAGGAACGAACCCGCGTAAGAACGTGAGTCCAGGAGGAAGGATGAATCCGCGTAAGAACGTAGAGTTCGAAAGGAGTGGGGACAAACGAAGTGAAAGGTACTTACTGCAAATAAGACGCGGGGTGTAGTGAAGACGACACTTTATTTCACTTTTAAGAAAGTACACTATGCGTAGGCGGAAATAATTAAAAGCGAGTAGGCCCGTTTCGTTTCTTTTTATACCTAACTCAAGGGTTATAAAAAATCTGGTCCTTGGTAGAGGAGATTTTTTATAAACGGAGTTAAGATAAACAAGGACAGAAACAGCACAACTCTCTTGACAAAAATCTTACAAACTTAAAATTAGCTTATAATTACTTATAAATTAAACAATTTTTAATTTTTCTACAATACAAAATTCCCAAAGCCCAAAATGTCCCAAAATATGAAATTTCTAAAATAAGAAGTGTTGAATTGTACTGTAAGTGAACAGAATTAGATTATTGAGTATTGAGATTTAACAATTCTATTTCTGTGTAAGATATTTTTAAAAAATCATTATTAGCAATGTTTTACAAAAATTTAAATAACTTCTAAAAACATGAACACTTTTAATGATCTTAAGCTTACTTTAAAGGTTATTTTCTACAAAATAGGAATTACTTGTAGACATTAACGTGTAATTTTTTCTTAGAAATTGCAGGTCGGCAAAGTTATACACAAAAATTTCAATTTGAAATAATTTTTTTGTACAAAAACTCTTCTTCAAAAATTATAAAACATTATAGGATGTAGATTTTTCAAAAAAATTTAGTAAAAAAATATGTTTGAATTTTTAAAATTATTTTTCTGTTAACCCGTTGCCTGTTAACGACCGTTGGAAGAAGTTTACTTCTTAGCGCAAAATAAATGCAATTTTTTATGTAAATTATAAAATAAATTGTTTTATATCATTATTAACACACTATTGATTGCAATGATCCTAAATTAAGTAATAAATAAATTATTATTTATTATTTTTAAATAATATAACAATTAAAAAACAAGTAAAATTTATGAAAATTTATTTTTAATTTAAGTCACATTTAGTGTATAAGGATTTTTGGAGTCGGTGAATTCGAATTTGACCTTAATTTTAAAAAATTCAAAATGGCGGACATCATTTTTGAAATTTATTTGGATTTTTATCAATTTCAGTACCTAAGGTTTTTTCAGGTCGCTGAATTCGAGTTTGACCATCATTTTTAAAACTTCAAAATGCAGGATCCAAATTGGCGGACAAACTTTTTGAAATTCATTTGGATTTTTATTAATTTCAGTATCTAGGGGTTTTTCGGGTAGCTTAATTCAAATTTGACATTTATTTTTAAAAATTTAAAATAGTGGACATAATTTTTAAAGTTCATTTGGATTTTTATCAATTTCTGTATCTAGGGATATTTTGGGTCGCTGAATTTAAATTTGTCTTTCAAAATAAAAAATTATGAATTCAAAATGAGGGACGTAATTTTTTTAATTCATCTCGATTTTTATCAAATTTTGTACTCTATTCTATATCCTTTGCATTAGCTGATAAAACGAATCATGACCCCAGAATGTGCCGCGTGGAGGCTGCAAAGGTTTTACATTACACTTTCTATTCTTTGTTTTTTTTTTGTTTATAATATCTGTTTAAAATTTAAAAATTTTGTCCGACATATTGGATCCACCATTTTGAATTTTTTCGACGTCATATTTATATTCAGCGACCGCAAAAACCCTTGTATACTAAGTTTTATAAAAATTCATCTAACAGATTTTGCTAAACATTTTGGGCCAATCATATGATTATTATTTTTCCAAACAGCGAAGGGGTTTATAAGATTGTTTCAAATTTTTTAAATTCTTTTGGTCTAAGTTTGCCAACCTGCATTTTCTAAGGAAAAAGTTTCGTATATTCGCATAATTCAAGTTATTTGAATCAAATAAATATATGGGCAATTCTCTGGAACCTTTAACCTTTAGGTGTCTTATATTTATTATGCAATTACTCAATATATCAAATGTTTTATAAAAAGAATTATTGTTCCATGTAAAGAATGTTTAATAATATTAAAATATGTTAGTTTTAAAATTATTAAATTATGTTTAGTAATTAATATATATATTTTAATGTGGAAAAGTAAGCAAATCACGAGAGTCCCTTTAGGTACTTTCGGAAACATAAACTAATTTTATAAGTAGGCACATCAAAATAGAATAACACGACGAATACATAAATGTAAATGAATATCTAAGGATTATTTTAAAAGTAATTAGAAGATTATACGCATTTGGAAAGTAAACATATTTAATTTCGAAAAATTTCCCTTATTTTCGTGCCAGGACCGTAACTGCAAACGTACTTGCAGATATTTTAACTCTTTCACACCCAGGCATAACTGGACGGTTAAAAAAACGTAAGTGTAACGTTATTCATAGTTTTCGGGGTCGCTGATTACGAATCTGATATCAGAATTACAAAATTTTTTAAATTCAAAATGGCGTATCCATTATGGCGGGCAACTTTTTTACAGATTGATCGGATTGGATTGGAAATTGTTACTCGGGAGTTTTTGAGGTCGCTGATTACGAATATGACATCATTTTTTAAAAATTCAAAATGGCGGATCCAAGATGGCGGACGATTTTTTTTAAATCGTTTAGTTTTACCAGAAACTTGTTACTCGGGGGTTTTCAGGGTCGCTGAATACGAATCTGGTGTTATATTTCTAAAATTCAAAATGGCGGATCCAATATGGCGAACGTTATTTTTAAAATCGTTTAGTTTAACCAGAAACTTGTTACTCGGGGGTTTTCGGGGTCGCTGATTACGAATCTAGTGAGAGTAGAAAGAAACAAGTCCATCTACTGACAGAAATAAAAATAACCGATGGTATAGCTCGGTTGGTGAAATCCCGTTGCTTGCGATCACAGAGGTTAAGCCACTTTGAGTGCGGTTAGTATTTGGATGGGTAACCCTCTGTGAATCGCTACAGTTTTGGTGTTTTTCACTGATGAGATATATCAAACGGGAGGTTTGATGCCGAGGTTATGTTTGTGCATTTGTGATGGCTATCCAAATGTACATTCATGACTCGACGTCAATAAACCGGTTGTACGCGGAAAGTAGATTTTCTGCAGTTTTCCTCTCCCGTGGCCGAATGTCCAGGCGAATGCGATTACTCCTAACCTAAGTCGGCTGCAGCCGCAAAAGTATGGACACGGAGTAAGAGTTTGTGAGTTAGAAGAGTTAAGTATAGTGATGTTGAGGAGATTTTAAAGGCCCGAAAGGGCATACAATGAAATCATACTTTACTTTTTACTGACAGAAATAAATAAATACACAATCGCAATTTTAAAATAAACTACAAATTCGTGATCAGAGACTATAAAAACCCTTGAGTGACAAGTTTCCCTTTAATTCAAACAATTTTTACATTTGTCGTCCACCGTATAGGATCCGCCATTTTGAATTTTTAAAAATTAACACTTAATTCGTTATCAGCGACTCAGAAAACCCCCGAGTAACAATTTTCAGGTGAAATTAAAATGTTTAAAAATAATCGTCCGCCATCTTGGATCCGCCATTTTTAATTTTAAAAAACTGATATTATATTCGTAATCAGCGACCCTAAAAACCCCCGAGTAACAAGTTTTATGTCAATCCGTTTAATTTTTACATTTGTCGTCCGCCATATTAGATCCGCCATTTTGAATTTTGAAAAATTAGCACCGGCTTTGTAATCAGCGACCCCGAAAACCCCCGAGTAACAATTTTTAGGCGATTTTAAAATATTTTAAAAATTCATGATTTTTAACAATAATTTATGAATTTTTTTAAACAATAGGAATTTTTTAATATGATCTAGGATACTTATTTTCAAAGCCCTATTCTTCCTGAAGAGAACGCACTAAATTAGACTTAAAATTATTAAGTTTCTTCAAAGATATTGAGGTTTTTGTAGGTGGGACGTATATGTCCCATGGGCGTGAAAGGGTTAAGAGTGTCTTAATAAAATGAATTCAACAATACATAGAATGAAAGCTTAAAACTTACTAAAACTGTGGCCAGTTGTTCTTGAATTCGACAGAGAACCTGGTTATGTTAGGACCGTAAATGATTCGGCACAATTAAACGAAACTATAAAAATTTATCAAACTTGTACGCACATTCGCACAATTATTTTTTTTACTTGTGTGTAAAAGCACGTCTTAAACTTTTCAATAATTATCGAGATACAAGGCGGTACATGTGAAAATGTCAGGACCGAAATTGTCAGGGCCGTAAAAAACTAATTTTTTGTCGCAATAAATTAGGATTTCAAGGTTGTCAGTGTGATAAATTGATAACTTCACTATTGACCGTTTTGTTTTCAAAGTTCAAAATACAAATATATAATTCGTAAAACTAAAAGTAATAAGGTCAATGAAAGAAATTTAAAATAAAAAAGCAGAACAAATGAGAGAAAAAAGAAGTAAAAAAAGGGAAAAAGAAGCAGAATATAATTTGAAAAACTTGCATCACAGAAGGAAATTGTTAAGGTTATCTAGAAAAAATATTGCAATTAAGATAAATTTAACCTTTAAAGTGCTAAGTGTTGAAAAATCACGCTCAGTGCTAACCCCGGTCTGTCAGACCGCTATTCCCTTTTGACAGTTTTTTAGTAATTTATAATTTTTAAAAGACAACTATTATAAATATTTTTTACTTTTTAACAAAAAAAGTCATTTCTGTATTATGCATTTATTTATTTTATTTATTTTATAAATGCAGTCTATGAGAACTTTTAGTAAAACTAGTTGCGCGTCAAGTTGCGCAGACGTTACTCATGGGAATATACTTGAATAAAAATTTTTGAAAAAGTTGTCTCCTAACAGATTTTCATAAAATATGAAGCTACTAAAAAGTTCAAGTTCTTATTATACTTTGAAAAAACGTTACAAGCAAAGAAAATTTTAATAGCGGTCTGTCAGACCGGCATAGCACTTTAAAGGTTAATTAAATAAATAAATAATAATTAAATTCACTAATTTTTATTCTAATATTTAAATTTGACCATTTTAATTTAAATTTAATATAACTCTAATAGAGAATATTAAAAAATAAATAATAAATATTATAAAAAAGTAAAGACAACCTAAATATTTAAATCCAAAACAATCGAAAACAATAGATTTTAACCTGTAAAAAATCGTCTTATTAAAAAAGAATAAAAATATATGAGACTTTCAAAATATTACATTTTTAACTGCAAAAATTAATTCTAAATACTAATTTTAATTTATATACAAATTTTTATTTATGTGCTAGTAATTTTTTTTTTCAAATCAAAAGTTAAAGGTTCTAGAGAATTGCCCATATAGATAAAAAAAATTATTTGAATGAGATAATTTTTTTTAGTGTGCTAATACTTTTACGTATGCAAATGGAGAAAAATTAATTAATTTATTATAAATTTGGTATAAGGACTACATAAATAATTATTTGACGCAATTAAAGAGATATTGGTCAAAATTAAAATAATTAATTATGAAAAATAATTGCATATTTGATATAAATAAGGGAAATTCCACATCAACACGGACAGAGCTCTAAACAAAAATTGCTTTAATTGATTTAAACGTCCTAGAGCTTAAAAGATTTCTACATTCATGTACTTTAAGATGCCGATGGGCGTTTTTTTGCAAATTTTCATTTCCGATGCCAATAGAGCTGTCAAAAGTTAAAAGGTCCAAAAATCTCAAAATACTTTTATGAATTAAAAGCAAATAATGGGATAAATTATTTTGTAACTCATTCTTTAACAGTTTTTAGGGTCCCCGAATATAAATCTAAAGTTTTTTTTAAATTCAAAATGGCAGATCCAATATTGCGGACAAAATTCAAATTTGAACAGATTCGATTAAAACTTGCTACTCAGGGGTTTTTAGGGTCGCTGATTACGAATCTGAAGTCACTTTTTAAAAATTCAAAATAGCGGAAAAAATTTTCAAATTTGATCCGATTCCCTTAAAACGTGTTACTCGGAAGCTTATGAGGCCACAGATTACAAATATGAAATCACTTTTTGGAAATAAAAATGGCGGATCCAATATGGTGGACAAATTTTTAAATTTGATCAGATATAATTAAAACGTGTTACTCGGGGGTTTTTTAAGGTATCTGATTACGAATCTGAAATCACAATTTAAAAATTTAAAATAGTGGATCCCATATGACTGAAAAAATGTCCAATTTTGATACATTTCGCTTAAAGTTTGTAATAATAACACATTGTTTACATTTTAGAACAGTATGAAGCTAGAATTTCTTAAAAGTGACTTCAAATTCGTAATCAGATACGCTAAAAATCCCCGAGTAACACTTTTTAATTAAGTCTGATCAAATTTAAAAATTTGTCCACCATATTGGATTCATCATTTTCAATTTCTACAAAGTAACTTTATATTCATAATCTGCGACCCCAAAAGCCCCCGAGTAACACGCTTTAAGGGAATAGGATCAAATTTGAAAATTTTTTTTGCCATATTGGATCCGCTTTTTTAAATTTTTAAAAAGAGACTTTACACACTACTGGTCAAAATTGAGAGACCACCCATTTTCAGTCGAATGAAAATCGTTTTAAGGGGTAACACTACCCTAGAGTCAGAAAAAGAGACCTATATCTTTGATGATTTGTTTTGAGAAAATGGAAACTAGAATAGGATTTCTTTTTGGAGGGTTTATTAAATACATATTGAAAAGTAGAAAAAAAATTTTTATTAAAAATTTTATAACAAAATGGCGGCGGTAAATTTCATAGTAAAAATCGACTATTTTTTTACGGCCAGAAAGGTTTCTTGAACAGTTTAAGTCCTAAAACACAAAACAAAGAAATTTTATAATCTATATAATATAAACTTGAAAAGTACATAGGATTTTTTTAATTGGATGTAAACTTTAATTTTTATAAACAATTTACTTTTTATTTTTTGTCGAAAAATTGATTATTTTACTAAAAAAGAGCACCATTTCTACAAAAATTGATATAAAAAAACTCCTATGTACTTTTCAAGTTTATATTATATAGATTATAAAATTTCTTTGTTTTCTGTTCCAGGACTTAAACTTTTCAAGAAACCTTTCCGGCCGTTTTGGTAAAGAAAAAAATAGTCGATTTTTCCTATGCAATTTACCGCCGCCATTTTGTTAGAAAATTTTTAATAAAAATTTTTTTTCTACTCTTCAATATGTATTTAATAAACCCTCTAAAAAGAAATCCTATTCTAGTTTCCATTTTCTCAAAACAAATCATCAAAGATATAGGTCTCTTTTTCTGACTCTAGGGTAGTGTTACCCCTTAAAGCATAAAACTTATTGAAAATAAAATTTTTTTCTGCTCATTTTTTTAAAGATGATAAAATTTTGAACAGAAGAAGATATTTTAGAAGTCGTTTGGCCAATAATTCATTTAGATATTTTTAGAAAATCACCATTTTCAATGTTTTATAAAAATTTGAATAACTTCTAAAATAAAAACCATAAAAAAACCGCTGCTAAGTTGTATATTTTTTTATAATTTTGGTGCTCATTTCATGAACACTTTGCTTTCTCATAGAGATAATAATAATAGAAATATATATGAATAACTTTTTATAAATATGGTAACCCAAATGCTCTTCAGTGTTGCCAGTATTGGCGATTTTGCGCCAAACTGGCGATTTTTTTTGAAATGGCGACGGATTTTTCGTCTTGGTGCGGAAAATTTACATTGGAGTAAGAGAGACAGATATACAGTTTCTTAAATTTGGCGCTTTTTGGCGATTTTTTTTTCGACAGATGGCGCTGAACTCTCGAAACTTGCTGGTAACACTGATGCTCTTCATGATATTGAGATATTTATGAAAATGTGATGTTTACATACACACACACATACGGAATGACATTTTTTTTAAATGTCATTATTGAACCCCTGAGGTCAAATAACATAAAGATATGTCAAAAAATCGAACTTGAAAAATTTTGGTATTATAATAATACT
Organism: Leptopilina syphax; assembly: GCA_032872505.1. NCBI lineage: Eukaryota > Metazoa > Arthropoda > Insecta > Hymenoptera > Figitidae > Leptopilina > Leptopilina syphax. The sequence continues at coordinate 26,402,747 of CM065476.1, forward strand.
TCCTCTATGAGAAAGTAAAAGAATAATTATTTTTATTTTATAAATTTAGTAAAGCAAAATTTAAATTTTACTTTACAATATGAAACCTAATATTATATGTTATAACCTCAAATAAATTCTTTTGATTTAAAAAAAGTAATTTTTATGTTATAAAACGAGTGAGTATATTTAATTTTTTACATTTTTTGTTTTTAACTTAACTGTAATTTGAATTAACTTCGATTAATATTATACTTTATTGTTTTTCTTTGCGAACAAAAAACCTATGTATATTCTTTTTTTCAGTATGTAGTAAAATATAATAAATTCTGAAGAGGGAACTGGATCCAGTTCCGAAACGTCAAATTGAGAAATTTTTAAATGACATGTCCTTTTAGAAATCGTTTTACAACATTCTAATTATGTTGTATAATACCGTTTAGGAATTACAGTCGTTCAAAAGATGGGTGGCCACCTTGAGGCGCCTTACCCTACATAAAAAAATAATTTTAATTTGTCGTTTGATTAAAGAAACTGGTATCTACAATATAGATTCTTAACTCTTTTTATAATAAAATAAATATTTTTGTTCAAGTAGGTTTATTTAAATCATGTTAATCGTAATATGAAATAATTTAAACGATTGGTGGACAATTTTCCCAAAATCCGTTTTCCAAAAAAAAACTTTTCCCAAAACAGTTTATCCCAAAATATTTTTTTACCAATGCTGGATTTTCCAAAAAAAATTTTCCCAAAAAATTTTCCCAAAGTTATATTTCTTCCAAAATGTATATTTATTGCCAAATTAGTAGTAAATAACCACATTCGAACCGAACGTAATGTCTAAGTGATTGTTAATACGTAACAAGTTTGAAAAAAATAATAGTTTCAGTAAATTATAGTTTGAAAAAATATTTGAATAAATTCTAGTTCGAACTAATAATAGTTCCAATAAATTTTATTTCGATAAAACAATAGTTTGAATAAATTGTGGTTTGAAAAATTATAGTTTGAGTAAATTCTATTTTGAACAAATTTTAGTTTAGAAAAATAATAGTTTGAATAAATATAAATAGTATTTTGAAAATATTTTAATTTCAATAAATTCTATTTCGAAAAAATAATAGTTTGAGTAAATTCTAGTTTGAATTTTTTTTAAAATAAATTCTAGTTGGAACGGATTGGTAGACAATGTTGGATTATTTTTTTTGGAAAATAAAATGTTGGGAAAAATGATTTGCTTGGGAAAAGTTTTTTTTGGAAAAACATTTTTTGGGAATAATTTTTTTTGCGAAAAAAATTTTAGGAATATTGACCCCCAACCAATTTAAACCTATAAATATCCTGAAAAATAAGAAATCTGTCCTGGAATGTCCTGAAAATGGCCTGGAATTGTAAGTCATATTTTCAGTAGACATCCTGTATCAGAGCTGACATTGTAGTGAATCAAATTTATTTTGATTGTTTATTGTTTTTATTATACAGGCAAACCTCTCTACGGCGGACTTCTATACGGCGGAAACTCGCCAGGTAAAAGTAGAAGGGAGAGTTGTGACTGTGTGAGTGCCATGAAATTCAGGGCCAAAAAGTTCCGAATTGTAACTTTTACGTAGATGTTTTTTTATTTAAATTATTTAATTTATATTTGATTTATCATTTTTGTTTAATTTGTAATATATTTTATATATTATAAAAAATAAACATAAAAGATGATAAAATAAATAGAAAAACAAATCGAAGTAATTTTTAAAAAAATAATTATATTTAAAATTCATCGCAAAAATTTAATTATTTTTTATAAATAATAAAATTTTCCTAAGAAATTCAATTATTTTCAATACAATTTTAATAATCTTTAAAAATCAAATATTTAAAATTATTAACAGACACGGTTATTTTAAAAAGTTGAAAAAATTCTTTGTTCTTTCAAAATTTTTAATTATAACTATTAAAGAAACTCCATTATTATAAAAAAGTTTAAAGATATTCTTCAAAATAATGTAATTAACATTTTTATAAATTTTAATTAAATTTTTGGCGAGAATTAGATTATTTTCGTAAATAATAAAATTCTGCGAAGGAATTAAATTATTCTCAAATTTTTTGACAAAATTCTTTGCAAGAATTCAATAATTTTTAATACATATTTTTAAATAAGGTTATTAATAAATTATCGTAACTTCTATTTCATATTTAAAGATCATATGATTTAAAATAGTTGATACATCCCTGAACGTTCACTCACTAATAGTATTTTAACGAACCTCTCTACAGCGGAATCGTCTAATTGCTTTCCGCCGTAGAGATATTATTCCTAAAATCTACTTACGAAAATACATAAATAAAGCAAAACTGTAGTCTACTAAGCCAAGAATTATGCGCCACGAGGGTAAAATCTTTTTTTTTAAAACGTAAAAAATTTCTAGGTTTTCGCTAAAAAAATTTAAAGATCAACTCCAATAATTTTTTCTGTATGTTTGTTGAAATCTACACGAAAAAATATATATAAAAGTGTATAACTCCAATCCACTAGATTGTGAGAATCAGCAAGGGTTAAAGTATATTTTCAAGCTTGAAAAAAGAGATTTTAGTTTTTTCGATGAAAACACTATAAAGATCAATTCCAATTACTTCCGGTATATTTTTCCTGCAATCTATGCGTAAAAACGAATAAGTATGCCAATTTTCAGCTCTTTAGGTAAAAACTGTGGGGGCCAGGGGGTGGGTACATACATTTTTTTAGAAATATTTAAAATTTTTGCTGAATATACTATGAAGATTGTTAAGTATGAATTCGATTATTCTGATTAATATTATTAAAGAAAATATATATATATATATATATATTAAGCGAATTCAGGCTTAACTGTATCGAAAGTAATTTTCGATAAGTTAAACTAAAAGACTTAATATTTATTCACCCCAAGATAAACGTTTAATTCTTCAAAAAATAATTATTATTTTTGAAAAAGTAGAGGATCCCTTTTTTAAGTATACTATTAATTAAGTAGCACCGATTAGACGGTATTTCATATTGAAAAGACATAAAAAGTAAAAGGTTGTATTAGTTGTAGAAAAATAAAGAAACGCTTCAGTTATATGGTGACGGCATAGTCAGTGCCTACTCTTGGCAGACAATAGTGGCCCGACTGTCGGAAGGTTAACCGTAGTAGGCCGTCGGCTGCCAATTATCGGCCGATTCTCGGTAAACAATAATGGCCCAATATAACTAATTAATTTATAATATTTATACAGCTATTTCACTAAATTAAACGCAATCTTACAAATATTTTAAAAATTCTTACCGCTCTTGGGTACCATTCTTACCATTCTGCTACTCTGACGTGAAGTCGAGGAAGCAAAAGGGTTCTTATAAGTTACACTTCACTGGCCAATACTGTGCCATTATTAGGCCGAACTACGTCCCAATATTGGCAATTATAATTTGCCATCATAGATACAAAATGATAAACATTAATGTGCCATTCCTGGGCCAAGCTACGTCCCAATTCTGGCAATTATAATTTGCCATCAAAGACACAAAATTTTTGCCATTAAAGTGACACTAATGTGCCATTAATAGGCCGATCTTCGTCACATCACTGGCAATTGAATATTGCCATTAAAGATTGATCAACTTTGCTGTGAATGTGCCATTATTGAGCCAAGCTACGCCCCAATACTGGCAATTATACTGATGCTCAAGTGCGCGCGGATTGTGGGGGCGCACAATTTCTTGCAGTGCCACGGGTGATCGTGGAAAGATTGGATCCACAGAACATCGTGGAAGGAGAAAGAATAAGAAAGGGAAGCGCGTCGAGCCTTCTGAGTGTGTCAAGTTGCAGTAGTGGAAAGTCCGTACATAGCGCTATCCACTCAAAAGTAGACGACGAGGCGATAGAAGAGACTCGCGAGATATGCTCGCGGCTCAGAAAGGAGGAGGTGACTTGCCTCGACAAAATGGAGTTGGAGGTCGCAAAGATGATAAAATCTTGCGACATTCAGAAGAACGTCAACAGGACGGTAAAAGATGGACTCAGAGCCATCGAAGTCCTGTTGAAAGAGGCATTATGTAAAGCATGTCGCGGCCGATGTGTCGGACTTCGATTTGGCATGCGTTCTCAGCGGTGCGGAGTATAACCGCAAGGACCGTAGGGAGAGGAGAAAGCGTTCCTATAGACGTAATCTCAAAAGCGTCCTAAAAGATGCTTAAAAACGGAAGCGAGAGGGTGACAGTCCAGGGGAGACTCGAACCCAAACCTATAAGAGGAAAAAGGAAGAAGCTCCTTTAATGGAAACGGAAGTACAAGTTCCAAAGATTCCTCAAATGGAAAGAATGGGGTCAAAAAGATCCGCAGTTCTTATCTGAGTCGGTCAAGGATTAACGTATGCTGACGTTCTGGGTAAACTTCGCAAAGAGGTCAACCCGGACGACTGCCATACGAGAATAGTAGCAGCAAAAGCTACAAAGAAGGGAGACCTTCTGATTAAGATCAGAGGAGGATCCGACAAGGGCGCTTTCACCGCTGAGGTCACCAAAGCGGTTAAAGGAAGCATGAGTAAGGTGCAGTCGTTGGATCGAAAAGTTACACTCGACATCCGTGATTTGGATTGCCTTACTCAAGAAGCCGAGGTGCAACAAGTGTTGTCGAAAGCGATAGGAAAGCCAGGATGCAGGAAAGTGACGGTTTTAGGACCCAACCGCCGAGGAATGAAGCTCGCGGTTGTAGTCACCAACCCGGAAGAGGCGAACAGGCTGGAGAAATTAGGACACGTAAAAATTAGTTTTATGTGTTGCCCAATTAAAAAAAGAGTAATGGTCGTCCGGTGTCATCGATGCTTGGGATACGGTCATATTGGAGCGAAATGCCAGAAGGTGGACAGATCGGCTGCGTGCTTTAAGTGCGGTGAAGCCGGTCACAGGTTCTCCAACTGTAAGAAGAGCCCAAGTTGCTTTTTATGCAAGGAAAAGTTTGTCAATAAGGTGTCAACCACCCATATTGCAGGCAGCGGAGGATGCGGAGTCTTTAGGACGGCCCTTGAGAAGGCGAAGAAGACTCTCGCAAGAACTAAAAGCAAATAAGAAGTATTAAAAGGAGCAAGTCGAGAACTTCGTAACCTCGGTTATGTCGAGGAAGGATCTCGACGGCAGCCAAAAAGCGTAATTTAAACAGCTTTTAATTTATTCGTTTGTTTTTTATTAATTTATTTTGTGATTTATTTGTCCTTATACAATTTTAATTTATTCCGTTTTATGTTATTAATATTATATACGCGTTTACTATTATTATTATTTTTTTTTTTTATCCGTTTGCAATTTTATCTTTTGACTGTTTACACTTAATTAAACATTTTTTTTTTATTATTGTTGTGCTGTTAATTGAAAATCTGACCATCGGCGCCATCATTGGCCCATCAATGGAACGTTTTGAACAGCAGTAATGGCCCAGTAACTACTGCCAATTCTCGGCAGACATTACTGGACCAATGATGGGCCGTTTTTGCAGTCTTGGGATTTCGCACTTGGGTATTCATATAATAATATAGTACAATTAACTCAATAAAAACAATTTTCATTATTTTAAAATTATTAGGTTAAATGTAAATTTGTATCATGTGTGTATGTGTATAAAATGTATAACAAGTTGTTCACACACACATACATACATACATACATACATACATACACACATACATCTGGACATTTGCTCAGAATTGTATATATACATATGTTCTAGATGAAAATGAGTCCATATAACCTTCTTTTAAAAAATTGAAAATCGTCACGAATGCAAAGCTTCCTCATCAGGAAGCAAAATTGAATAATTAATATTTCACTCACCAACTTACTATTTTATTATTTTAATCAAGACAATGAAAAGTCTCTTATTACTTTCTACAGGTGAATAATCTACACCTGTGTCAGATTCTGCGTGAAAATTGTAGTTTTTTTGTTTGCTATATTTTCTTATTAAGGAGCCGGAAAGAAGAACTCGCCGAGCGCTCCACTGCACACGCTATTGCTAGTCAAGGGACCCAAAATGTTCAAAAAATTGAAATTCGAAATTTTTATTTTTAAAATCTACTTCCTTGTAGAAAACAGAAATGCGCATCTTTTTTTCCTTTGACTTTTTTTATACGATAAAAACTGTAGATAATAAATGGAAAAAACTAAAAAAATTTTTTTTACTAATTTAATTAAATTTTGAAACATAAATCATCGTATCTTTGACAAATATTAATGAAATCACTTAATATTTAGTATGCACACTTATTAGGTTACATAGAAGACTACGAAATAAAAAAATTTGAAAAATCATTAATTTGTTAATAAAAATTAATTGTAAATAGTGAACGGTCGGTAATAGGGTTTTCTTACCTTTGACGAAAAAAAGTCTGTGGGGAATTTCAAAGTTGAAAAAACTTTCAGTGAGACATTTGTTTATCATAATATAAGGAAGTTTTCTGGAAATTTGCAAACTAATTCATTCACAAGTTTCGAAAATATAAGCGTTTTTTAAAAAAGCGGGTGACGCGCTAACGCGTCTACACGTGGAGAATGATTCAAAGCAATTGAAATGAACGTGGAAGTAGGATGTTTTTTTACTTATTACTTTAATTTAAAACAATAGTTTAAATATACATTTTTAATTAATATTATTTTTATTTTACTTTAAAATTCAAAATTTTAGAAGTACAATAATTTTTAAAAAAGTGAAAAAACTATCAATAAAGTAAAAAGAAATACGGTATGTATTTAAACTGTAACAGATAAAAAGAAACAAATATTTTTTTAAAATTAATCTTTTATAACATAAAATTGTTGTACTTAAAAAAAGAAACTTTTAAAAAAATTTCTGATGTAAAAATATTTTTTTCATAATTTAAAAATACTTAAATACTTTAATTTACTTTACTTTAAATACTTTATTTAAAAAACAATAATAGTTTTATATATATATATATATATATATATATATATGTGTATTTTTTATTTATTATATTATTGTTTCACTAGAAACGTCCCGAAAAATAAAAAATAAACGGTTAAAATCGTCTGTTTACATTTGAAAGACGGCTCAAGGACAAGACAACAATGGAACTGTAGAACAAATATTTTACCTTTTTAAAAATTAATGTACTTATAAAATTTTGAATTTTAAAGTAAAATAAAAATAATATTAATTATAAATATATATTTAAACTATTGTTTTAAATTAAAGTAATAAGTAAAAAAACATCCTACTTCCACGTTCATTTCAATTGCTTTGAATCATTCTCCACGTGTAGACGCGTTAGCGCGTCACCCGCTTTTTCAAAAAACGCTTATATTTTCGAAACTTGTAAATGAATTAGTTTGCAAATTTCCAGAAAACTTCCTTATATTATAATAAACAAATTTCTCACTGAAAGTTTATTCAACTTTTAAATTCCCCACAGACTTTTTTTCGTCAAAGGTAAGAAAACCCTATTACCGACCGTTCACTATTTATAATTAATTGTTATTAACAAATTAATGATTTTTCTAATTTTTTTTTATTTCGTTGTCTTCTATGTACCCTAATAAGTGTGCATACAAAATATTAAGTGATTTCATTAATATTTGTCAAAGATACGACGATTTATGTTTCAAAATTTAATTAGATTGGTAAAAAATTTTTTTTTAGTTTTTTCCATTTATTATCTATAGTTTTTATCGTATAAAAAAGAGTCAAAGGAAAAAAAGATGCGCATTTCTGTTTTCTACAAGGAAGTAGATTTTAAAAATCAAAATTTCGAATTTTAATTTTTTGAACATTTTGTGTCCCTTGACTAGCAATAGCGTGTGCAGTGGAGCGCTCGGCGAGTTCTTCTTCCCGGCTTCTCAATTCTTTCTTTAATAGTCTTTAATTCCTTTTCTTTTTATTTATAAATATCTCTCTCTTTATTTATTTAATTTAACAATTTTATAAAAATTAACTTTAAGATTCATATTTCGGGGTCACCAAATCTAAACTTCTAATTTATTCTGATATTTTAAGATAATAAAACTGAGAGGTCTTCAAACCGTAAGACAGAGGTTTGATATTTAATACCCTGTCTTTACTTTACTTATTTCACTTTAACTTTTTATTAATTTACTTTATTAACACAAAATAATATTCACAAATACTTTCCTTTAACTTAAATTCTCTTTAATTTATTACTTTGTTTTTTTTCAACTTTATTCTCTTTAATATTTCGATCACTTTTTTACTTGTATTTTCTTTTATGATATTTATTATTTTTTTTATTTTCAAAATATTTTCAATTCACGTAACTTAGTAAAATTCTTAATGTAATTCTTTAAATCAACTATTTCAAGCAATGAAAATTTAACCCTTACTTTGAGGAAAAAATATTAAAACATCCGCCTTTTTGCGGGAAATAAAACAAATATAATAATCATCCGCTCTGCGGGAAAAACAAATTGACACTCTACCGATTTTCAGGAAGAACACTTAATTCTACGCAGCTTTACAACGGGAGGAACAAATTCGGACTCATTAGTTAAAACGATCGAAGGTATGGATCACACCTTGAAATAAATATAAAACGATAGAGTAGGGATGCCGGTGCACACTGCTCGCCAAACTTCGTTGTTGCTATACAAGCTTCTTGCAAGCGCAAGCTTGCAAATTCCTTAAAATGGCGTGATGTAGTTCGATGCTCTATATCCTCTATTTGGTATTTTTACCAATACAATTAAGAGTCTTTTCTGTGAAAAGTAACTTATAACAAAGTAGACAAATTCCTTTTAAAATAAAAGTGATGTCCATATTCTTTTCACCCATTTTAGAATTAAAATTTTAAAAATAATATTAAATATTATTGGGAATGAAAACCATTGAAGAATGATTATCGTTATTTTTTAGTTTGAATAATTTAATTATGAAAAATAGTTTTAAGACAAATTATTTGACGAGTTATTATGTAAAAATCCTCATATGCCCTGATAATATGTGTATTGAGTACTTAATTCTATTTACAAAAGTCCCAAATTTTTAATGAAATTATACAATATAACACATTTTTAATTAATGAAAAAATAAAAAATAGTTACGAAGTGATACGTAACAAAGATCAATACTCAATATGTTTTATATATTTTTCCTGTAATCCATTTTTGAAAATACATATGCATACCAATTTTTTTGCGAAAAACGGACAAAATTTGATTTTTGTCGCGGAAAACTGTATGAAGATCAATTCCAATAACGTTTGCTATATTTTTCCTGTAATCTACGCGTGAAAATACTTACGTGTACCAATTTTTAGCTCACTAAATGAAAAACTGTGAGCGCTAGGAGGGGGGGTACATGGTCATTTTCCTTAACCGTTTTAATTTAAAAATAACAAAATATTCAACAAACACCTCCGGGGCGTATTCGCTTGTTTATTCTACTAAGAAAAACCTATAATTTTTAAAATTTTAGTAAAATAATCCTGTCAAGTTTCCCTCACAGCATGGGATATCCCGTGGATATCACATTTCCATCCCGCGACATCCCTTGGATATCCCAGGGAGATCCCATGGTATATCTCACGGGACGGAAATTTGGATAGACCAGGGATATCCCTGGGATGTCCCTGAGATATCCACGGGGTATGCAAATTTTTCTTTTGTGGGGTATCCCGCGTGGGATACAGTGGGATATATGTCAGCGCATGTGCATTAAACGAAAGACGATCGTTCCAAGTGTCAAAAGATTGTGTAGAATTATATTTACAATTATTCTAACTACATTCTAAACAAATAATGTATGAATTACTAGATTAATTACTGAAAATCCAGCTTCCCAGCTGTTGAGTGTCATGGCGACCATGGCGTCGCGTCATTAGATCAGAAGCGTGTGTTTTGCAGTGTGTGATTATAAGTGTTGCTGTTTAATATGTTTAACTTTCACATTTTTTTAGTTTCTTGTAAATATCTTTAACCAATAAATATTTATCAGTAATAGACAAAATGAATTGACCAAAATTAGTTGAAACCCACACACAATAAATGTTTAGCGTTGAAAAGACATTTTATTGAATTTAACTAATGTTTATAAAATCACAAAAAAATAACTTTGATATTAGTCAAATAATCTTTTATTTTTGAAATAATTTTTTTCTCATTTTGGTTATAATTTAATAATGGTTTTTCAACTCTTTAAAGCTCTAATTATTTTTAAACATATTACTATTTGTCACGTGGCATATCCCGTGTGGAGAATATTAGGATATCCCGCGCGGGTCTCCCATGGGATGAAAATTTGGATATCCCAGGATATCTCTGAGACGTCACAGATATCCCAGGGATGTCCCTGGGATATCCCAATATTCCGCGAGATATCTCAGGGATATCCCTGGGATATCCTTTTGCTCAGAGGGTTAATTTCTTGTAATTTATATACAGTCGAACCTGGATAAGAGAGAACTGGATAAGCGAGAAACCTCTATAAGCGAGAGTTATTTGCTGGTCCCGTGAGTTAGACTTCTGTAGTTAAGAAACTTGATAAGCGAGAGAAAATTGCCGGTCCCTTGAACTCTTGCTTATCCAGGTTCGACTGTATTAATAAATACAAATGATAACATTTTATTTAAAAAAAGTGGAGAATATATTTTTTAAATAAATGTACCTACTTTGTATTTCGCTCCAGCTTTATCAAAATTTTATTATTTCACGAAAATCTTTAAAGTTTAAATTAAATATGTTTCATTTTCAATACTGTTTATTATAAATATACATTAGAATCTAAAAATTGTGATTATAATAATAATAAATGTTCTTAATTATAATTCTACACTGAAAGACTTTTCGTTTTAAAATTTAATATATTTTATTTTGAAAAGGGGAAAACGCTGTTTTTGTAGTATTTAATCATATGACTGTAATAGTTTTTAACAATACAATACTGAAAATTAGTTTAGTCCATTTGGAAAATTAGTATAGTGTTATGTGGAATATTATCATAGAATTGAATTTAACATGTTTTATATGAGATATTGACAAGATTATTTCATAAATAAGTATAAAAATACTATAATTTAGAAAGAATGTTTTTAAATTTTAATATGATTCTATACCAAGCAAAAATAGTATAACACATGTTACCAAATATTGTAAGGGAATGACTTAATTTTTCATATGGCATCTTATTAAATGTTCTCCGAATCGTTCCGAGTATTTTTGTTCGCATCGTTCGCATACATTTTAATGGCTCAATGTTCTTAGTGTAAACAGTGCAAATTGTGCTTTTATATTTTAAGAAATCTTTTTACATACATGAAGTTTTAAATAATATTCATCAAAGAACAATACGTGATGAAAATTATTATTCTCAAGTTTTCTAATGTGTAACCTGTGTCACTAACATCGCATCGTTTTTGAGGTTAGGTTAAAGATCAAACTTTTATTTAAATAAATAATAATTATTGTGATTATACGTAATTATTGTAAATTATTATTTTTATTTTAATATTACTGTTAGTATTAATTGAAAATAAAAATTTTGAAATTATATTTTAATGGTTAAAATTTTTTACAATAAAAATATTTTATTTACAATTTTTCAATTAATTCAATTTTTATATTGAATAAAAATTATTTATATTGAGTTGAAAATTGTCTTATAATAAAAAAAATAATTTTCAACAATCAGTTTTAATAAATAGTGATTTTTATACTTAATATTCTTAAATTTTTTAAATAACTTGATTTCTCGCAGGTGCAGAAATATGTCTAGATTTAATATATAAGACCAACTAAAAGAGGACTATCATATGTATTTCTGAAATATGCGTGCGACTTTTAAAGGTTAGGTTAGGATAAAATTTAGATATAATATGTGTATAGTGTATTGCGACAAGGTTTGTGAATAGTGTGTCACGTCTGTATAAAACTTACATGTATATGTTATCTGCGAATCATTGAGGAGAATTCAATAGAAATAAAACTCCCCTCATTAGTTAAAGTGCCCGCGCTAATTTAAAAAATTTTTATATTCATGAAAATGCATTAATACTACGCAAGCGCAGTAGATTTTGTAAATTCGCATTGTGATTAGTTGACGCATTTTTTTTCTTTTAAAAATACGTCCAAATTTTTAATATAGTCTGTATGAAAAAGTGATAGATTTCTTCCAAATATTTAATACATTTTTTCCATTAATTGGAATGAATATATTAGTTTTAGTCGTTGAAAAGGTTAGTATGCGCCATATTAATTTTTGAAACGAAAACACGGTTTTCCCCACTTTGAAACGCTGCCATGTTAAAGTTTAATATATTTTCAATCATTTTTCAAAACAAAAAGTCTTTCAGTGTATTCCTGATTCAATACGCCCCAACCCGGGGCGTAATGGCTCACCTTTTCCAAAAAAATTGTTGTAGAAAAAAAGTATGAGTGATATTAGGACTTTTTTTAAATAGAAAGCTGAGATATTGGGGTTAGTTTTACATGTTATAAAATTTTAATTAATGTAAGAATGACGAATTTAAATAACGAAAAGTGAGCAATTACGCCCTAGTCTCCTCTAATCCAGATAAACTAGACTGTATTGTTATAGCACCATGACTATTTTCCACATTATCTTGAATATTGTTTCATAAATTAAAATTACTATTTATTAAATACACTAGAGTCATTCCATTATATTTCGACTAAAGTTGTTGCCGACTAAATTAGTAGTATAGCTATGCCATTACTGGACCATAGTTCCTGCGGCTGCCGCTAGATGGCGTCACTGTCGCATACCTGAGGTTGGTAATTACCGTTGGTGGGTAAGTAGAATCCTACCTTATCAGTTGTTGGTAAGGTAGGTATCTGTTGGTAAATTTACCTCGGTCGGTAGAGTAGGGATCTGTTTTACCGACCGACCGGACACTTGGACTACCCTTGGTGGGGGACTTTTGAATTAATTTACCATTAAATGTTTATTTGGTGGATTTAAATTTTCGCGCCAAGTGTTAGTTCCCTCTGTCGGCAGGAAATTGAACTAACCTTGGTTGGGGACTTTTTAATTAATTTATAATTAAATATTTATTTGGTGGATTTAAATTTTCGCGCCTAGTGTCGGTAATGTGTTACCAGCATTCAGTTTGGACATTTAGTTTTAAACGCCACCGTAATTCTGAAATGAGAAATAGGGGAATCACCATGGTCCTCCATGGTTTGGGGGAATCGGCCTATATAAAGGAGATCACAAGCTGAGCACAGCACTACATGGACAATGACGGAGATGATCAACATGAACGAGCAAGGAAGCAGCGAAGCAGATACAATAGTCCTAATTTCAGACGATGAATCTTCCAACAATATTCAAGAGTTAATGAACAGCGCTGCAGACCTAGGGATTAATAATTCTAGGGACCAGCCGTTATTTCAAACAGAGGACGGTTGCTTTTTCGAAGCTGTTCATTATACGCGAAATGCAGAAACTCAAACAGAGGACGTTTTCTTTTCTGAAAATCCACAAGATGTCCAAAGAGATTGGAATTTAGACTTTCTTGACGTAGAAGTAACTGAACAAGAAATCCAGGAGCTTCTGGATTTTCTTGGAATAACCTGGGAAGAATTTTCTTCATTTGACGATTTAAATGTAATTTCATTTTATATTATTTCATTTAGACAATACTTAATTGTAGTCTGTAATTAAAATTGATTTGAAAGAACTAGAATCAATATAAGAATTCATTTAAAAAAAATTTCTTTTTTAGTAAAATTATTATCATAGAATAATTTTTAAATTCACTCAAAACAAATTTCTAAATATTTCATTATTTTAGTTAACAACACGTTCACCAACTCCAGAGCGACCTGTGACTCCGGAGGCAACAGTTTCCTCTGACGACGACGATGATGAGGAAGAAGAGTGTCGTAGATGTCAAAGGCGTAGATACTGCCGTCAACATCGTCCTAGGAGAATTAGACGTCATCATCATAATAATCACCCGTATCATCGAACGTAGCAAGACATTACCTTAAAGTTCATTACGCTAAAAAAATTATATATTTTAATTTTTCAAGTTAAATGCATTATGTATGAATATTTTTCAATAACAAAAGAAACAATTTGTAAAAAAAGAAATCTTAAATACATTGAATTTATAAAGAAATATCTTGCAATAGTTATTTCAAATTATATTTAGTTGAAAAATCTCTTATAAAGAAGAGAAAAAAGTAATAAACACTGTCATGATGTACTTCTGCTCAGTCTATGATCTCGGAACTAAGATTGCCTCCATCACACGTTCACCGTGATTCACTTCGTCTCCGCGATGGCGCTGTTGTCATCATCATGCGTTCTCTCTCTGTTACGTTGTTGTTTTCACATACATTCTCAACACCTTGTTAATTTCTCTTTTTACCTGAGTTTTCTCTCTCTCTCTTTTATTCTCATGTGTTACTACCACACTAGCACGATACCTGCTCAACAAGGTGCGCGAAGTAGTTGTGCTTAGACCTTTATTCTCCATGTGATGATATCGAACTATCGAGTTCGATTAATCGATAGTCGTGGCGCGAGCACGATGGTGGACACACCTTCAGGATTGTCAGTCTTTGGAAACACTCTAAAATCACTTTAAACAACACATCTTTTCAGAAACAGACATTTTCTCTTAGCAGATAAATTTATCTTTTTCTTAATAAAATTAACCATGGAGCAAAATAATCGCGATGGAAATGAAGCAAACGAACATAATATTGTTTATAAAACGGAAATAAGAAAAAGTATTTTCTTAAGTGATCCAAGACTAATTAGACGAGAACCCATGGATTTAAAAGAAATAGATTTCAACATGTGGCTGGTTGACACAATCAGTGAAGAAGAGGCCCAAGACAGAGACAACAAGGTAAGATATACATTTAAAGGTATACTGTATAAAAATTAGAGGTAGTTCATGAACGAGAAAGACGGATTTATGTGATAAGCATGCTGCATATATCCAACAAATTATGATTTTCTGATACCACACATTACACTGTAAAAAAAAAGGTATTGAATTTTATAGTTGAATATTTAAAATTACAAGTTTCTGCAACGAATTTCATTAAAATAAATATGTAGTTTTACTGCACTCAATATGTCAATATTAATCATTTTTAGGTTATAAAGAAACAATCGTGTAAATTTATAGTACTGAGTGTAGCTATTTTAAATGCTTTGTAAATGTCCATGAAAAATTGTGAATTTACCCTTCTGAGTGATGGTTTTTTCCTTGCATACTTCAATTCATTTCTTTTTTTACAGTGAGAGTATTGAATTTTATAGTTGAATATTTAAAATTACAAGTTTCTGCAACGAATTTCATTAAAATAAATATGTAGTTTTACTGCACTCAATATGTCAATATTAATCATTTTTAGGTTATAAAGAAACAATCGTGTAAATTTATAGTACTGAGTGTAGCTATTTTAAATGCTTTGTAAATGTCCATGAAAAATTGTAAATTTACCCTTCTGAGTGATGGTTTTTTCCTCGCATACTTCAATTCATTTCTTTTTTTTCAGTGAGAGTATGTGTGTGGTAAAAGTGTGGAAGTTGTTGAATAATTCCAAAAACATGTATTTTGGTAAAAAAAATGTTTCAAATAAAAGACCTTAGACACAAAAAAAAATTTTATTGACTAGTATTTGATATTTTCAAGCACAAGAAAAGTTCTTTTACACTTTTATTTTCAAATGTTTATATAAGAAATATTGAAGGAGTTCGAGCACAAGAAAAGTTATTTTACACTTTTATTTTCAAATGTTTATATAAGAAATATTAAAGGATATATATATATATATATATATATATATATATACATATATATATATCAAACACTGTATAATCAGAATAAAATAATAGAAAAAAAAATAAAAGAATTTAAGTGAAATTTATTCAAGTTGTTTATTTTTTCAGATTTGACAACGTGAGGTTCTTAGAGAAGAAATCCGCCAACGAGAGATTACTCTTAAACAAATTCAAAAACGAGAAGACATTCTTCAAAAATACATATATGAAGAAGAGATTCGTAATCAACAGGTAAAATGAAAAAACAATGTTCAAACTTTTAAAAATTTATTTAGGGGAGGGTAGGTTACATTGAACTGGGTATTTTATAAAGTCCAAGAACTAATTAAATTTTACAAATTTCGATCAGGTTTTTGTATCAAAATTAAGCTGAAGTACTCCTTTACTCAACACACACGTTACAAACACAAATTATTATGATTAAATAATTAAATTTAATTTTTTTCTAACAAGTTACACTTTTCTTATTTTGAAGGATCTGTGTCTACATTGAACCACCTCTAATAAAACACTACAAATTACTTCAAAAATAATATTTCCAATTACACATTGTAAAAAATATTATTTTTCACTCAAAAAAAATAGAAAATTGTTGTTAAAGAATTATTATTTGTTAATATAGGAGATTAATATATTTTGATGTCAGGTTAGGTAGGTAAAGTGACAGTTTGAGTTTATCTCGTTCACAATTGTGATGAAAGCATGTCTTCCAGTAATTTTCTTACTAATTAGTAGAGCAGACAACTTTACAACTCTTAAAATTGAAAATTCTTTGCTTTTTTGGGTGGTTCAATGATGCCACACTCGCTGTTTTCACATGACATTCACAACAAAAATTGTTTATAATAAATTTATGTAAGAGTTAAAATTCTTTATCGCATCGGAATATTGAAGTTGACACCCTAAGCGAAATAAATCACAAGTTTACTAATTTTTAAAACTTCCTATTTCAAAAAAACTTGATTATATTTCCACAAAATTTTTTGTTTTGTACGTGAAAAACAGTTTTTTTAGTTTTTCTTTATAAATAATAAACCTACGTACCCGAAATTTTTGGACATAGTTTGTTTCAGTAAAACTAACTTATATATTAAATAAGAAAAAATTTCACTCAGTCATTTCTCAGAAAATTGAAATGGTTTACTGTTAAAGCTGGTTCAATGTAGCCTACTCTCCCTTTCTTATTTCATAAAAAAAATGGATTTAAAATAATTAATCACCCTTAATTAATTTTGAAAAAAGAATTATAATATAATTAAAATTATAATCTTATAAAATGTATAAAAAAGCTTTTATATAATATTATATTTATTGTAGGAAAACATAGTCCCAACAAAATCTGAAGAATCACAAATTAATGAACCTGGAAGAATGAACAGTCCGAAGCCAGAAGAAATAGGGAGACGTGAAAGAAATAGACGTGAAGCAGAGAGACGTGGAAGAAATAGACGTGAAGCAGAGAGACGTGAAAGAGATAGACGTGAAGGGGACAGGCGTGAAGGGGACAGGCGTGAAAGGGACAGACGTGAAAGGGACAGACGTGAAAGGAACAGGCGTAAAAGGGACATACGTGAAAGGGACAGACGTGAAAGAGACAGGCGTGAAAGAGACAAGCTTGAAAGGGAAAGAAATGAAAGGGAGAATCTTGAAATAAAAAGCAAAGAAACGGAAATAGAAAGGCATGGAATTGAAGGGAGTGATCAAAAGAACCGTGAAATAGAAAGGCATGGAATTAAAGGGAGTGATCAAAAGAACCGTGAAATAGAAAGGCAAGACAAGAAAATAGAAAGGCATGGAATTGAAGGGAATGATCAAAAGAACCGTGAAATAGAAAGGCAAGACAAGGAAATAGAAAGGCATGGAATTGAAGGGAATGATAAAAAGAACCGTGAAATAGAAAGGCAAGACAAGGAAATAGAAAGGCATGGAATTGAAGGGAGTGATCAAAAGAACCGTGAAATAGAAAGGCGAGAAAAGGAGAGACATAGAATGGAAGAGAGTGATAAAGAGAACCGTGAAAATATATTAAAAGCAGACATTTCTAAAATGAATAGAAATCAAATGCAACGTGAAGAAATTCATAAAGATATCAATCAACAGGTAAAAAAAAGATTATTTTAACAGTTATTATGAACACTATTCTTAAATTTCTTAGGTGTTTTATATGTATATATATATTTTTTTATTACAGAATAAAACATCAAGAAAGAGGTGTCTAAATGAAAGAGAATTAACTATGAGCGAGACAAAACAAAATACTATACTGGGAAATTATAACAAAAAGGAAACAAAAACAAACAATCAAAAACAAATAAAATTATTAGAAATTCCTCCTCCTCCTCCGTAAAAAGGTAAAAAAAGAATAACACAAATTGAACCGAAACAAAAAAATAAATCAATTCTAACAAAAAATCAAAAACTTATGAGAAAAATAAGAAGCAAAACACTCTTAACACGTAAAACAAATTCAAAGAAAACAGAACAAACAATTAAAAAGACTGAAAATGATTTAAAAAACACCCCCCAAAATTTACCATTAGATTTATCAATGCCGTCTTTGGACGATCAATTATTTTTATCATCATCATCCGACGATGATGATAAAAAAAAGAAACGATAAGTGCTGATGAAAAATAATTCTTTCCAAAAGTATTTAATTTTTTTTATTTTTCTTAAACGTATGCTAAAAGCATACTCTTAAAATTATTATTATTATTATTATTATTATTACAATTTTTTTGTTAATTTCCAGTTTTTTGTCGTTTCTAAAACACATGTTTCCATTTAAACTTTTGATGTTTTTTTTCCTGAAACATGTTTTTTTTGTTTTAAGTTTTTTTGATTTTCATCTTTATAGCATTTTTTTATATATATTTTGAATCACACTTATTTCAATTTTCATTTTTTTTAAAGTTTTTACTTTGGTTACCTTACTTCTAGTTTTTATGTTGTAAAAGAAGAAAAATGTATAAATGTAAATTTATAAATAAATAAATTTTTTACATTTTTGTGAAAAAGAAACAAAAATTCTTATTGTTTCCCATGTTTAAAAATATGTTTCGAGCTAAAACATTAAAATAAAGGAATTGTAACTCTAATTTTTTTATTTCTATGAAAGCATAATTATTTATGTACATTATGAATCCATTATACAACATTTAATTATTCGATTTCTTTAAATTCGATGTTATTATATGAACCACCAAAGTACTTCATACACAATTTGCTATTGGCCACTGCTTCCTGCATTGACAACGAGGTGGCGTTTTCAAATTCGAAAGCCTTTGTGAAACGAGCAGGTAAGAAAACGTTGAAGCTTTTCTCCAATTCAGCAACAATTCTCTCTCCATACTTTGTCTGGACCTTGCGCAACTTCGTTACAGCTAATTGGTTTCCAGGAGTCAGCTCTGACAGCGGCTTCGTCGGCAGGAACTTCTCCATCCGCCCAACAGCATTAATTCTCTGTAGATACATGTTTATTTCAGGTTCCTGGTGATGTTCTCGGAGATGCTTTCCACCAAACTCGGAGAAGGTTGAATGGTTTTGGTTAAGAATTGGCCCTCTTTTATACCGAAAAATCATCCTCACTCAGTCTAAATGCGCAGAAATAGTTGTGCAAATGCAAAATTATCCCCACCATAAATGCGCAAAAATAGATGCGCAGATGGAAAAAATTGCGCAAAAATGGTTGCGCAGATGCAAAATAATTGCACAAGTCAATATATACCATTTTTTTTAAATACCAAAAATTATTGAAAAATTCAAATTTTTAAGATTTTTATAAAGTGGGAATTCCCCACAGACGGTCGAGCGTCAGAGAGAAAGGGAGTTCCCGCAGAGACTCAACTCAACGCAAGAGTACGGTTCACGTTGCGCGTGCGTTAGCCACCTCTCTGAAACGTGTCAAGTACTTCCAAAAACCTCATTTGAAATTAAAGATTATTTAAAATTATTTTTTTAAAATAAAATTTATAGTTTATTACTAGTTATGAAAAAAAAATTAATATTTAAATTATTTATTTTTTTTAATATTTAAAAACTAGTGAATTTTAATAATTCTTTTATAAACTATTGTTTATTTATAAAAATAGGGTAGGATATGGAAATAATTAAACAAATTAATTAAATTTATAAAATATATTTTATTTTTTAAAAAAGATTGGCATTTTCATAAAAATCTTTCAGTGTTTCTGTAGAATTTACAGTAAAATATCCATTTCTTGAATCAACTTCATCTCGATTTCTTATAAAGAATTCATTCTCAGATTTTAAAATCCAATTTCTTAACATTATGACATTATTTGCGGCACACCATTTTTTATACAGAGTATGATATGTACATATATGCGATGACGTTTCAAACTTAAGCTTTTTAATTGAAGGACAATTAAATTCTTTAAGGTTTTGTATATTTACTACATATTTTTCGAGCCACCTTTGTTTTTCCAACCCCTTCACATAGATTTTACGTGCACCTGCTAGTACCTACTGGAGAATTGATCGTATTTCATCGTAAGGTACGTCACCAGCAGTCCATTTAAGGCCATGGTAGTTGTGCATTAACCATAAATTTTCACTCTTATATCGCCCAGGTAGAGAACTCCAGCTGCAGGGTGGCTCGAACAGGTATACCATTGGTTGTGCATCTTCCTCGAGAGGTAGAATGGCCAGCTCCTTAAAGATGAAATCGTTGTATGGTCTTTTGAAGCCTTGGATGTCCACGATGAAGTCCATGGTTGCAGAAACTGAGAATTTTCGTCTAAATTCTGCCTTTTTATACCCTGAGATTACCCCCACTTCTTAAGTTACTTTTTTAACAAGACCGCTGATTGGCTTATACTGTATAATACGATCGTGAATAATCAAGCAATATGCCGCTGTATTGGCGGAAAAATTATTACTAGATTCAAATTCTAGTCGCACATCTACAGAAGCTTGTTTCAGAAATTCATTTTGCTTTGAGCAATCTATAACAGCCAATGGTGCATAATCTTTAAAGTTATTTCTGGAAAGTAAGGGTTCAGAATCTTTTCCATAATATGGTGATTGAAAATTACAATACATGTCATAGAGAATAGAAAATTTGTTCTGATTAAAATTTAAATTTAAATTACCATAAGGATAGTATTGTGAATTTAAAAATAGTTTAACATTTATGAGATTACAGTTATCAAAAAAGTTGGAATATCTTGTTTGATTATCTTTTCGATTAGTTTGGAAACCAAGAATAACATAACGAGGTTTTTCAACTTGTGTAGAAGTCTTTACAGTCCAAACATGTTTTTGAGTTGCTGGTATTAGTGGATATTCATACATGTCCCAAGATCTGAAACTCATACTTATAAGCGGATCTTTTTCAATAAATCTTAATAATTCAATTTTTTGACGATCACCAACAAATAAATATGGTATCATCCATTCAATTTTATTAATTACAATTTTAAATTCTTCACGTTCAACTCCATTAATATTAACCACTGCATTAAGGTCTGTACGGGATCTTGTTAAAATTAGTTCATGTTTTGCATTTACAACTATTTTTCTGTAGTCTTCTGCAAATCCAAGAATCATGCTCAGTGGTATATTCACATCAAAATAACCTGTATCATTTGTCACTCTACTGGCATCATCAAAATTAATATAACCCGCATTCTCAACATAAATATTCTGACTAGGTGTTTGAGAAATGTAACTCTTTATGGTGGTTGTAAGACCAACGTTTTTACATCGATCAATTTCAACACCATTAAGTTCATAACGAATCTCATTAAACAGATAGGAAATAGCATTGCTAATAAGTTTTGTATTTGTCACAACAGTATCATTAGTTTTTGTTAGTCTTCCATGCACATGTAATGTACTTTTGCTAGGAAGAACATATAAATCTTGATGTTGAACAGAAATTCGAATTTCATCACTATTATTAAATGCTGATGAAACATAAGGTTGATGAGAATGAATCTCTTAATGTGCTAATGAATCATCATATTTAACTTGACTTAAAATATTCAAAGTCTCGTTCATTTTTATTGCAACAGCAACAAATAAACAGAATACGAATTAATGATTTTTCTTTTTTTCTTGACGAACTCGCAGACCGAGTTGTTTCAAAAAGAGTTTGTTCTGAGGTGTTAAGCTCTTGCAAACTGACTGTAGACTGAATGTTTTCTGACATGTTGACTGGTTTATATAACTTCCACCAGATTTTCTGTGGAACACAATGCCCATTATGTTGATTTAACGTGCAGACGAATTGTTATTGTCTCCCCTCGGAAATTTACTAAATCTCCGTCTTGATCAACAATCCGCAGCTGAATATTATGTATTGTCTTCACGGCAACTGGAAGATAAATGACGTGTGAAGGTACTTCCACGATTTTATATCCAGCTGGAACTATTGGAAAAAACTCGTGAATAGTGTGAACCTTTTTATTATTAATGTATGCACCAGTTGTAATACTGCATTCAACTCAAATAGAATTCACTTTGAGGATAGATACTGGTAAATCAGAGGTATGCGTTTTATTAGGTGATAGTAGTCGTGGTGCAAACCCCAATAATTCTCCAATAGAATCTTTTTGTTAAAAGTTTACTTTAAGACTGCTTCGTATTTCACTGCGTAAAGTATTATTATTTGATTTTATACTTAAAACTCCAGTTCCATTATAAACAGAATTTTGAATATATTTTTTAATATCTTCAATTTCATAACTGCCAGGTGGGATAGTGATTACTTGATTTCCAATATAAAATTTATTCTTTCCTTCATCAACATTAGGAATTGAATTAAATGTTAAAAGCTCTACAAGTCCAAGAATATAGTTTTTATTATGTAACAATTCTATTGGAGGAAAATATTCAGCCTCTAAGACAGATGAATTACCAGATATAGTTAAAGTAAGTGACTCATCCATGATGATGTCTTTTTTAATACTGATTAAAGTTATCAGTTTACAATTATTTATATAGACTATATCTTTTTGTCCTTTTAAGCTGTTTACACAAAAATTTTAGACATAGATGACCACAATGAAAGGTGTCATAATCCTGATAATTTTCATAATTATACTTTATTACAGTATTTTTATCAAAATAGTTGACAAGTTCTAATGGTGGTTGAAGATTTCCAAAGCTGTCAAAGTACGCTGCATTGTTTTTATCCTTTTTATATGCAACCCAGTGAGTTCCTGGCCCATTTCTATCATCCAGGTTAATAATAGCTGATTCATTTTTATGAGGTCCTTGTTTTGGCAATGCATTTCGCATGTAAACTCCTCGAAAATAAGGAATTTTTAATTCTTTAGCGTACTTTAACAAATCAACATTAGTTAATGCTCGTTGTGGTAGTCTCACAATCTTTTTTTTTCTACAACACTCTCTTTTAATACCATTACCTTTAATATATGGTTTCAAATGAAGTCCTAACCCATGTCGGTAGGGCTTTAAATGAAGACCTTTACCAAGTGCAACTGCTTCTATCGTTCTATTGTGACGTTGAGCTTCTTTTAACTGCTCTTTTGCTGTACTTGCATCATTAACTGCCTTTGCTATACCAGCGGCTCCCCCAGTAAGTGCTCCAAGCGCACTTAGCCCAGCAAAAATTGGAATTAATGGTAACAGACCACCATTTTTTGATGGTACTGGTAGAATACGAGGTCTTAAAATTTTATTTCTACCTCCCACGCTTCTAACAGCTTTTCTAGCATTTTCAATAGCAGTCTTGATTGTACATTTAACATCCTTTCCAGGAATTATAGATTTTTTAGCAGCATCAACAATTCTTCTTAAGGCTATTCTCTTCTTGGAATTTGCCTTCTTCCTCCTCTTCTTCTTCTTGTTCTTTCTTCTGAGTCCCATACCTAATTTTGATTTTGCTTTCATTGTGTTAGTTATTGCGTAAGCTGCAGCTCTCTCACTGTAACCTGCGTCTGGAGCAAATACACGTCTGCTCGATTTTTCGAGTATGCAATATCGTGTTCCTTACAAGCTGCGTCTAAAGGATTGACACCTGGATCACCTCGAGCTAAACGTTTTGCTAACTTTGTGCCTGGTCCACAATATTGATAACCTGGCAAATGTAACTCGAATGGTAACTTGTTTATAAGACTATTCAATAGACCTTTACCTCGATATCTTTTTCGATGTATAATCATACCTTACTCGGTGAAAGATAAGATTAGAATGACTCAAAGCATATAAAAGAACTGTATTTATACCTTTCCTGTCAGTTTAAATCATGATGCGTTTCAATCAACAGCCTTTTAAACTGCCAGTCGTGAATCTGGACTCGATTGTTCAACAACATGAGCAGAAAGTGAAACGTCATGGTAGTTTATTATCTGGCAGTATTCGTGCGATATTTTGTGGTCCATCAAATTGTGGGAAGACAAATGCTCTTTTATCTTTAATATTAGATCCAAATGGTCTTAGATTTGATAATATTTATCTTTACTCAAAATCGCTGCATCAACCAAAGTATAAATTTTTGGAACAAGTTGTAAGTAAAGTTGATGGGGTTGAGTATTTACCATTCAGTGAACATGAAGAAGTAACTTCTCCTCAAAACGCTAAACCAAACTCCATATTTATTTTTGATGATGTTGCATGTGAGAAGCAAGATAATATGAGAGCATTCTTTTGTATAGGTAGACATGTAAGCGTTGACAGTTTTTATTTATGTCAGACTTATGCAAGAATTCCTAAACATTTAGTGCGAGATAATGTTAATTTACTAGTACTTTTTCGACAAGATGAAAAGAACTTAAAACATGCTTATGATGATCATGTAAATACGGATATGACATTTTCTCAATTTCGGGAAATATGTTCAGCTTGTTGGAATTCTGACAAGTATGGATTTGTTGTTATCGACAAGGATAGTAATTTTAATGAGGGGAGATACAGAAAAGGTTTCGACTGTTTTATTTCACTATAAATAAAGCCTATGGCTAAAATTGTTTTAGTTCAAGTTAAGACTTTGATATATCAAGATGTATAACAAAGAGAAAGAATATTTGCATCAAATTGCTAAAGTCAGTGAGGCAATCAGACGTAAACATCGTATGTTTAAATTAGGAAAAGAAAATGCTGAAAATATGTTAAATGAAACCTTCAAACCTATAGTTGAACCTCTACAGAAAATCATTAATATAAATGATTTTAAACATGAAAATATTAAAACTGAAAAGAAAGAAAAGGTTGAATTTAAAGAGGAGCAAGATGATGATAGCATGTCTTTTATAAGTGCTGATGATAGTCAATCATCATCAACATCATTAATTCCAGGCTTTGAATATGATAGAGTTGTTAGTAAATATATGTACTTGGTCAATCACAACAGAAAACAATGTTTAGATCTAGTATACGGAGTTCGTAAGGTGAGAGACGGATCACTTGTGATTGGTGATTCACCAATAAGTTTTAAAGATCACATTGTGAATGTTGGAAATAAAAATTTCAATATTACCTCCGGATTATTGGAACTTTTATTTAAAAGTAAACCTGAAAACTCATACATTAGTGAAGATGATATGAATAATTATAAACAAATTCTCATTACCTCAAATGCACACAGAAAAAATACAGTTCCTCTGAACCTGTTCAAACAAGTAGAGGTTATAAATTCACCAATATTATATCAAAACTTTTTCCTCACAATGAAACTCCAAAAAGGCAATCAAAAACTGGCAGTTCGCTTCCAAAATTTATGATAACGAAAAGAAATTTTCAACCAGACTATGTCTATTGGGATGATCCTAATGAGTTGGTTGACCGTTTAAGACTACTTACTGCTTCTCAAACAGCTAGTAATCCAAGTCATAATAATGAAATTATGTCCATTATTGAAGAGCTACGTGAAGCTCAAATTATATATTAAGAAGTGTTGAGTTGACTATACATCAGTTTCAAAATGAGTATTGATGTATTCGGACATCCTCTCAATTAAGGGACAAGTGTTATATCGAAACGAGGACCACCTGGACCACCTGGAGTTGGTTTTAGAGTCAATTCTCAAGGTAACTACGACCTTGAAGGCAGAAGAATTTGTAACGTTGGAAGAGCTGAAGAAGAAGACGACGCAGTTACTTTATTACTTGCTCGACGGATGATAGAAAACAAAGTGCGATTAGTATATCAAATCACATCTTCACTACGATTAGATATTGACAACAGTAACATATTGTTGAAAATTCTCGAAGACTCTGTAACAGAAAAATTAAAAAATCTTGAACGACAAATAAATCAAGATTTAACATATCGAAACGCTGAAATTATTGGTGAACTGGATTCTCGTTTGAGAGTTATTGAAAATGAAAGACAAAAAATTGACAGTGGTGAATAAGCTTCACACACAAGCTCAAAAAAATTATCCTCGACGTCGAGTTGAAATGCGTGACATTGATGATACTTGGCAAGCAGATTTGGTAGAAATGATACCATACTCCAAAGTTAATAAAGGATACAAGTACTTACTTACAGTTATAGATACTTTTTCCAAGTACGCTTGGGCCGTTCCTGTAAAGAGTAAAAGTGGAAAAGATGTCACTGCTGCAATGAAATCTATTTTTATAGAAGGACGTATTCCAAAAAACTTGCATTCTGACAAAGGAAAAGAATTCTACAACTCAGAATTTGAAGCTTTAATGAGACTGTATTATATCAATTTTTATTCAACGTATAGTAACCTAAAAGCATCAATTGTTGAACGATTTAATCGAACACTTAAACGCAAAATGTGGATGCAATTTAGTTTACGAGGAAATTATAAGTGGTTTGATATATTACCTACCCTTATGTCCAATTACAATGATACAAAACATCGAACAATTGGCATGAAACCAAAAAATGTTACTCGAGAAGATGTTGACATTTTAAAAGATCGATTTTTAAAGTTAAGAAAAATACCGCGAAGATAACCAAAGTTTAAAATGGGTGATAAAGTACGAGTCAGCAAATACAAGAATATCTTTGAAAAAGGTTATACTCCAAATTGGACAACTGAAATATTCACCATTGATAAAGTTGTACCCACTTAACCTGTGACTTACAAGCTCAAGGATTATCAAGACCAACCAATCAGTGGAGGATTCTATGAAGAGGAACTTCTTAAAGTAAAATATCCTGATGTATATCTTGTAGAAAAATTGTAAAGACGCAAGGAAATAAAATATTTGTCAAATGGTTAGGTTTCGATAATTCTCATAATAGTTGGATAGATAAAACAAATTAATATTGATTAATTATTAATTCATTGTTGATTCATTATTGATTCATTATTGATTCATTATTGATTCATTGTTGATTCATTATTGATTCATTATTGATTCATTATTGATTCATTGTTGATTCATTATTGATTCATTATTGATTCATTATTGATTCAATGTTAAACTTGAAAAATTTTTAATTTAAATGTAAATATTATAAGGTTATAAATAAAAAAAGGAATCAAATATATTAAAAATGTCTATTTATTTAACAAAACAACTTTAATTCTATACATATCAACAAAATATTTACAATTCACACACACACACACACTTACATCTACAAACTTAATCTTTCTTTATCTTATAATGCCCCCAAGCAAGAGTGTCACTACTTTCAGGTAGCAAATAGCGCTTATTATCCATCGGACTTAGAGCAATTTTGAGCTGCTTTACAGTTTCGACTTTATGAAGTCTCGATCGAATTACATGTTGTGTTCGCGTCTAAATCGAAAAATTTTTTAAACAGTCAATATAGTCGTTGAAATCGATAGTTTTCTTTACAATTACTGCTCTTACACCCTTTGCTTTTTTCGTAAAATCCTGTCCATTTACGCGGATGCTATACATTTTACTCCGCAAGCCAACAAATTCTGTAATGATCTTACCACTACACTCATCTTTCATGAGTCCCAGGATTTTGTTGTTGGCTTGCGGAATCTTATAAACATTATCCTTGGGATAATCCGACGTATCAAAAATTTTAATATCCTGCTTTATATCTGCATAAATGTCGTCACACTTTACTTCGTAAATAAGACTATCTGTATCCGTGTACATTAATTTACATGAATCGCCATACTTTTTTAACATGTATGTGTAATGGAAATCGTAAATAAGGGACTTTGATACATCTAATACAGCAAAACCAACATATATCGGTTTGTTCATCATAATTTCGGTTTTTTTGAGTTCGATTGCAACCAAATTTTCAGAGAAAATTGATCGACTATGAAAATTTGGCTTTGATATGAGAGCCTCAGCTCCATAGCGACCACCCCATTTGGTTACAAGTTTAACGTCTACGTATTTGCGTACATTTTCCATCGTTTTTTCCGTAACCCGCGTTATTCATAAGTTTAAACAGGTTCTTTTCGAATTCGTTTTTAGCATTCGTTCTCCTAGCAGTATTAAAATCGATATACGGCTTAAGCCACGTTGATTGTTTAAATTTCATGACTCTGTGAATTTTTACTAACTCGAGACCATTATTTAGAACCTGTTTTAGAACTCTGTAATGGATTATATATTTGCGTTTTGGCTCTAACGTTGTCAACAACTTGGCTTGTTTCGACTCTGATGGTGGATTTGAGTGTTCTGAGCAGAAAGGTAAATCACTATGAGTGTCATGTAACTCTTTCGGATAATTTAAATCTACTTCTAAAATGTAGCCAAACGGTGAATCGTCGGGAATATTGAAATCGAAATTGTCTGTTACTTGAACCCACTCAAATCCACCATAAGGGAGTGTTTGTACCATACCCCAACCATACAAATTATTTGCATCATAGTACATTATATACTTTGTTTCCTTATTATCATTAAAATTTTCCATATACGGATTATTTGCGCTCACATATCGATTACTACATTGACTTATTCCACCTCTCACACCGCGTTCGAAAAACATTAGTTTGTCAATGTCAGTAAGCAATTCTAACCTCACATTCGTGTATATTAGCATCGCGTCCCATGTTAATCCCGGGGTAGTATAATAATGAGCAGGGTCGAGTCTGTATGCTTGTAAGCATTGTTCCCTAAAATTTTCAAAGATGTCTGCTAACAATAGTACGTCCGTTTTCATGTATAAATCTACATAGTCACCGAGATTAGAGCAATTGAAAGTGGACCAAACGTTTTCTGCGTGTAAATAATCTTCATCGGAAACAGTACTGTCATTAAGCCTACTATAAAACTGTTCTTTCGTGGGCAAGTTTGTTTCTTTCAGTTTTTCTCGAGAATCTAAATATTCGTACGGTAAAACCCCTTTACGCGTAAGTAAACCGATTTCGTCACTTGTGAGGTTAGAAAATACTTGATTAACGATTTTATACTCGGAGAGGATTCCCGGTCATTTTTCCGAAAAAAATTTTCCGAAAGCAAATTTCCGCAAGTTATTTTTTCCGAAAAATCATTTATTCCGAAAAAATTTTTCCGAATCCAATTCTCCGAATATAAACTTTTCCGAAAAAAATTTTCCGAATCTAATTCTTCTCATATAAATTAGTAAAAAATTTTGCCAAATGAAAAAATTAAAAAAAAAACAATTGAAATCTGTTTCTTAACCAATATACGAGAACTTATGTTTTAAAAAATAAGAGTTTGTTCAGTAAAATTATCATTTTATTTTTGGAAAACAAGTTTTTTGTTATATTTCTTAAAATATTTAATATTTTTGGGTTTTTCTTTTTTTAATCAATTGGTCTGATTGCATTAAAACTAAATTTTTAATACCAACTGGAATAGACAGAAAATAAAGGAGATATTTTAAAAAACGTCTTTGCCCCGCATAGCGCCTTTGCCCCACTCTCCCCTACAATAATAATAATAATGATATTCTTTAATGTCAATTCAATATTTTTTCTGAAGGTCTGCATACCTGTAAATAAGCTCCTTAAACGTAAAAACACGCAAGGAAAATATCCGTAATAAACAAAATATGAAATTGAATTAAATTCCATAAATATTTTTATGGAAATAGTGAATTTTCGGAATTATTAATTTTCGGAAAAATTATTTCGTAAATTTAGATTCGGAAATTTTTTTTTCGGAAAATTATCTTTTCGGAAAATTAGACTTGCGGAAAATTTTTTTCGGAAAAATGACCGGGAACGCTCGGAGAGGTATGATGCAAGCTTTTTTAAAGACGATGCCATGAACTTGAAGGAGTCTATGAATCGAAATTTTATTTTCGTTTCTTTTACATGCTTAGTGAAAGAAATATATTTTTCTTTGTTCAGCGCTAAAAGATCAATTTTACCTTCAAATTCTAAGCAGATGTCTTTAACAATGAAATGTGCATTATACCCACTCAGATTGT
This sequence comes from Leptopilina syphax, assembly GCA_032872505.1. Lineage (NCBI taxonomy): Eukaryota > Metazoa > Arthropoda > Insecta > Hymenoptera > Figitidae > Leptopilina > Leptopilina syphax. The sequence goes on from CM065476.1 coordinate 26,432,836, forward strand.
GAAATACAATAGGTACTACACGTGAGTCTTGGTAATTTAGATTACATTTTTCATGCGCTGGGCTTTGGTATTTACCTGATAGATGGCAGTGATCTCGCACCTTCTTCTGTTGCGGTGAAAATTGTCCTTCACAAATATGACAGATTGTAGCATCCACGAAAGTTTCAATCTCGTCACGCGTCAATGGATTCATCGGAATTGGATTTTTGATGATAGCGTCCACTTTTTCAGCCAACTGCTTCAACTCCTAGGCAAACCACTTGGCAGCATCAGCTCCCTCTGGACAGGAATGGTATCCGGATAACGAGTCATCATAGCTGCACTTAACGTAGTAACCAATACTGAACACCGCATGTTGTTGAATGACTTCAGTATTAGAAGTTGACTCTTGGTCTTCAACAGGATAAAGCAAACACTCACAATCGGCGTACACTACAAATGGAACTTTCTCCTTGTTTCTAAAATTTTTAAACTGAATAAAATTCTGCTCAGGTTTTGGAAGGTTGATTTTACACTCGTTTAACGTTTTGCACTCCTGCTCATGTCGGATTAACCTCTCCTCGGTGACAAAATAATGAAGACATCGGTCACAAATATGTTTTTTATGTCCATTCGTAGATAGCTGGTAATTTACAAGCCTCGATAAGTTCTTAATCCATACATAGTGATAGTTTGGTGATATGACATCATCAGATGCAGCAGGAATGGTAACATCAGGAACATCGTCATCATCACTATCAGCCTCGTTCTCATAGTGACTTTCAACTCTTAATAAATTTACATGACTTAGTTTCTTGTTTGCTGTTAGGTGTAATGGAACAGTATTGAAATTTTTGTTCACGTACTGGATTATATTTATTTACGTTAATTTCCAATTTCGTAATTGAATGCAATGTCCACTGTGATTCCTTCTCTGTTAACTCCTCCACTTGCTTCAAAATTGGCTCCTTGACATTTTTACAGTACCAAACACTTAATTTTGTTGTCGGGAATATTATTTCACTCTTCACATTAAAATACTTCGATTCAACTTTTTCCTCATCGTTGACGACTTTCCGGAATTTAGCACCAAGAACAGCGTATACTTTCAGTGGACCATGCTTCTCCAATACAGTTGCAATGTATTCCGCAAACAATATTCTCGCGTCATCCAAAAAAGCACTGACATCTATTTGGACTAGGTTGACGATAATACTCGTTTGAATTCGACATTTAAAGGCATTTTCACAGTTGGCCCATCGCACACGATCCGTTAATCCATCCAATTGTACTGCTGGAACTGCAGGTTCAGCAACTCCAGTACCTCGCTTCAAGTAAACTTCAAATTTGGCTCGAAGACAAATAAACTGTTGAATTAGATTCAAACATCTCTGCTTATCCGACGAGCAATATAGGTCATCCAGTACACTCCTTAACGTTTGAATATTCGAGTCACATATGGACATCCATCTATTTACAAATTGAGTCCTGTCGATATCGTTTCTCAGTAATTCGAGTAAGGTTGAAGCAACCTCAGTCGATTGAACAAGAATTGCACATTCATTAAGCAGCAACGAATTAATTCTCCTTAGCTTCATAGGCACCTCTTTGTCCGAATCCGCCGCTCTTCGTCGTTTACCAGGCATTCTACATTAAAAAATATTCTGTTAACATTAAATTTTCCAAAATACCACCGAAAAGTTGCAATACAAAGTATATTACTTTGAAAAAAAATTAATCCAGCAAAATTTCAAATTCGACAGTGCTGCCCTCTGCTACACGACTTCCTCGCTGGAGTCCACTACTCTCCACATAACTATTAACCACTTGGTCGGTAAAACAGTTTCCTACCTTACCGATCAAGATAAAATTCATGTCAGGAATCAACCTTACCAACCACTGATAATATAGAACTCCGCAGCACCGACTGATGGTAACAGATTACCGACACTAGGCGCGAAAATTTGAATTCTCTAATAAAATATTTATTTATAAATTAATTTTAAAGTCCCCAACCAAGGGTAGTTCATTTTTCTTCCAATAGAGGGAACTAACACTAGGCGCGAAAATTTAAATCCACTAAATAAATATTTAATTATAAATTAATTAAAAAGTCCCCAACCAAGGTTAGTTCAATTTTCTGCTGACAGAGGGAACTAACACTTGGCGCGAAAATTTAAATTAACAAATAAATATTTAATTATAAATTAATTTCAAAGTCCCCCACCAAGGGTAGTCAAAGTGTCCGATCTGTCGGTAAAACAGATCCCTACCCTACCGACCGAGGTAAATTTACCACCAGATACCTATCTTACCAACAACTGATAAGGTAGGAATCTACTTACCGACCAACGGTAGTTACCGACCGCAGGTATGCGACAGTGGCGCCATCTAGCGGCAGCCGCAGGAACTATGGTCCAGTAATGGCATAGCTATACTACTTAAATTTAAAAAATTGTAATATTTTGCAGGATTGATTTTAAAGACATTAGAATCACTGAACAAAAAGAATTTTTAAAATATTTTTTATATCCCAATGGGAAATGCACCACAAGCGCAGTACTATACCAGCGTTGGCAGTATCGGGGCTACACTGAATTTCAGTACTGGTACAATACAGATATAACGTCGGCATGTAGACAATGTTCTGTACTGACAATCGGTACTAATTCAGTACTGGCGTTAATGCAAAATGTTAGTGTTGCGGTAGTACAGGTGAATACACGGAGAAAATTTCTTTCGTAGTGATTACAATAGTCTATATTACAGCTCGGATATGTGACCACTTTTTGTAATGATTACGAAAACTATGTAATTTATTAAGAATTTAGTAGGAGCGATTACTATAGTTACTTTAATAAATCCAAACAGTTATTATACAGTTATTAATCGTGTTGAAATTTATTTTTTGGAATCATTAATAGTTTAGATGTACAGGTTCAGAAAGGGTACTGCAGGCATTCACGCAGAGACTTGTTATAATTATAATAGTCTACGATAAAAGGAAACCTTGGATTCTGTTCACATTTGTAGCGGTCTAAGGAAATCAGTGATACAGACTGTAGTAGCCTTTACAACAGGACTATAAAATAATGTGACCGCGGCAGCCTTGCCTTCTTATTTTACTATATTCTTCGTAAAGACTACTGTTGCTATATTTCTGATTACAAATGACTGTTGTAAAGTTAAAAAAGAAAATTTTCAACTAAAATAAATTACAAAAAAGTTTTATTTTAGTTGAAAATTTTCTTTTTTAACTTTACAACAGTCATTTGTAATCAGAAATATAGCAATAGTAGTCTTTACGAAGAACTATAGTAAAATAAGAAGGCAAGGCAGCCGCGGTCACCTTATTTTACAATAGTCCTGTTGTAAAGACTACTACAGACTGTATCACCGATTCCCTTAGATTTCTGCAAATGTGAACAGAATCCAAGATTTCCTTTTAACGTAGATTATTGTAATCAGTCACATAGACTTTGTGCTAACTCATATTTATTTCTTATTTATTTCAAATAAATTTTTAATGAGTACGTTTGACTTACAGAATTGTTACAACGAAACTACTTTAGGCATTACGAAAAGTGGTCACATATCCGAGCAGTACTGTTCGACTATTGTAATCATTAACAGAAAATTTTTCTCCGTGTACGTATTTTTAGTGTCACGCCGATGTTACTTTTATTTTTATAAAAAAAATTTATAAATTAAAAAAAAGAATTTCATGCTATTCTCATGTCATGTATGCTTGGAATGTTAATACCTGTCGAAGAAAATTTGTTTTTTCTATTTACCTGAATATTTACCATCATGAGGTCTCGAACGCAAGACGCTGCTAGGAGCGGATGCTCTACCAACTGCGCCACGGAGGCTCATGAATGGAAAGTTAGAATATACATACATACGAAGGAAGTATGAAAATATGCTCTGTAACTTGAAAGTGGGATATTGTAATTGCAACAATAGTATATTTTAATATACATTATATTTAATATATATTACAGAAGAATATTAAAATATAAGGAATCATTTAACAATTAATTTTTAATATAAATGAAAGATTAATGCAATAAATTTAAGCTTAATGAATAAAATTCCTAAATTTTTATATAAAATTTATATTCTAACTTTTCATTTAAATAAACAGATTTTACAAAATTATTTGCCAAATTAGTTTATTAAAAAAATTTACCATTATGAATAACAATATAATGCCAAATGGAAAAATAAGTACCGAATAATTACATTACACTATTAAAACAAAAACGAGACTTTTATACATAAGAACATTGTTTAAATATTTACCAGAAGAATAATAAAACAATAAAAAATATTTCAAGATACAGTAAAAAATGCTTCATGTCAATCATACTGAAAATTTAGATTTGCATATAAATAAAAAATGACAAAAAAGTGAGGTTACTTTTTGTGCAATGTGAATGAAAACAATAACAACCTAACAAGATGGTTGGTTTTACCAAGAAGCTTGTGTTAATTTTATTAAATTTGTTTAACTTGTCCAATGTAGTTCGCTTTACCAGCTCTCACTATATAGTTATCAAAATCGAGTACAAAGTAAATTCAACAAAAGTCATTTTAATCATCTTAAAAAATAAAAAGTATATTCAACTTCACAATTTCAATTCATTCTACTAAAACTTTAGTTAATATAAGAATATGACTACAAATATTTTAACTAACGATAAATTATTAATTTACTATTGAATTTTTTTTTTCAATGAATAATTAACAAAAAAAATTATTCAACTTGTGAATTTTGAAATTAAGTTCTTAAAAACATATTTACAGTACTAAGCCGAAGTATTATTGTCAAGATTTGGCATTACTATGGCGAAAACATTTATTCTGTACTGCGCCAAGATTTACCTGACAAGGTTTGGCATTACTATGGCGGAACCATTTATTCTTTCTTGCGCCAAGATTACCCTGCCAAGACTTGGCAAAATGCTGGAAGAACAAATGGTTCTGTACTGCGCCATTTGTCACTGTTGGCATTGTACAGAGATTTCCCATTGGGATTTATTGTAAAATAAGCATCTAAAGTATATGAAGTCGCAAAACTGTCACTTTTCCATCTATTAGAAAATATTAGAGAAAACAAATAATTTACTATGAAAACGTAAAAAAATTATTACAATTTATTAGGAATGAATTAGTTTAGCATTATAAATTAATAGAAACAATTATTAATAAGAAATATTAAATAAAAAATGTTTTTAAAGTTCACCTGGCAAATAACCTAATTTTGCAAATTTCATTCACTAAATGTGAGAAAGAGAAATCATTAAATTGAATAAAACCTTATGAAATATAAAGTACCTGTGATTAACTTTTAATTTTTCTTATCCTTTCTTCCTTCTTTCTTCACAAATGTCAAAAATAAGCAATTAAGGTATTTGTCGCGCGACTGGTCACTCTCAAAAGTTTGTATCCGTTGACTGTACTTATGAAACGATTATGAATGCGAGTTTCCGAAAAACTTTTGCGGACGTACAGTTTGACACACAGATGTTCTCAATGTATATTCATAACCTCTCGCATGAAAAACGATCGTGGCAACGTCGCAAGTTTGGCGTATAGCCGTCTTTAAAATTTCGCGTCAAAAGTAGCAGACAAGCTGCAGTATTTAACAAGCGCTATTGCTACGTTTACGAATTCACCTGTCGTTTACAATAAATGTTAAAATAAGTTTTCAAGTTTGATGTTAAATATCTTTTAAACAAGACGGTGAAAAATTTTCATTTTTTTTATAAAAGTTCATTTTGGTTCACTAGATAAAACTTTAGTTTTTCTAAAAAATCTGACAATTAGTATAAGTGCAAAAATTAAAAATCTGTGGTTTTCATTTCAACTTTGATTTCATTTTTTGAGACTGACAGACGGTCAATTTTATTTTAATAGGCCTTATTTTGTAGATAAATATCCAAAGAATAATTATGTGAAATTTAAAAAAAATCTGACGAAAACGAATTTACGTGACAAATACCTTAAAATTGGCACTTTGCTTATTTTTACGATTTTCATATGTACATAACTTTTACCCAGAAAAATAAAAAATTACGAAAATTAGACAGTTATTACTTGATCACTAAATACACACACTGGAAAAAGATTTTCTTTGGTCTCGAAGCCATTTTTCGAAATAATTAACTTTAAACTTTTCACTATTTTTATCAGGTTAATACATCTGTTTTCAAAAGGACGAAGTCAGCTCTTCTTGTTTAATAGTTTTGAACCAACTTCTGTTTTAAAAAAACACATGGATTAACCTGATAAAAATAGTGAAAAGTTTAAAGTTCATTATTTCGAAAAATAGCTTCGGGACCAAAGAAAATCTTTTTCCAGTGTGTGTATTTAGTGATCAAGTAATAACTGTCTAATTTTCGTAATTCTTCATTTTTCTGGGTAAAAGTTATGTACATATGAAAATCGTAAAAATAAGCAAAGTGCCAATTTTAATTGCTTATTTTTTCACATTTGTAAAGAAAGAAGGAAGAAAGGATAATAAAAATTAAAAGTTAATCACAGGTCCCAGGCGAAAATTTCCCACTGGCATGGTACCGCGTCAGTACAAACGTCGGTAAGACTGTACTGGCATTCGTCCGCCTGACGACCGGAGCGGTGCAGACATTCTACTGGAACCTGACATTGTGTTGTAGTGACTGCGCGCCTGGCTCGGTACAGATTTGATGCCGCCGAACAACCGGCGTTGTACAGGCATTCGTCCGTCTGGCAACCAGGATGGGCCAAATTTTGTTCCGAAAGATGACTTTCTACTGGCGTTCTACTGGCATTCGTCCGCCTAGCAAGCGATGCGGGCCAAATTATATTCTCTATTGAAAAATAAAATAAAAAAAAAATTTAATTAACTATGCATGGTGCATGTTAATTAACATTTATTTATACATCATTTGAAGCATTTTTTTACACATTTTACATTTTTTTCACACATTTAAATTCTAAACGCTCGCAGTGGGATACGAAGCCCAAGCCTATCCTAATCTACGCACCGAAGTCTAATGCGCTAACCACTACGCTATTCGCTCGCTTGCGGATGAGAGCAAAACAACGCCAATATACAGTACCGCTAAACAAAAACTTATATATAAAGTGAATAATAATTTTTACTCAAATATTTTTCAATATTTTTGCATTTTATTTATATTATGCAAATAAATTTAAAGTTTTATTATATTTTTATTTAATCTTCAATGTTTTTAATATTTATCTTTATTTTATTATTTAGGAATAATTAGTTGAATACTTCACTTTACAACTATTCAAAATTAATACAAAATTAACTAAAATAAACATTTGTAACTTACTGCGTTTCATTCATACTTTATAAATGTTTTTAAAAAAGAGAAAAAGATGAATGTAATTAATTTGAAAGAAATATTAAATATTAATTAACATTCACCTTGCATAGTTAATAAAACATTTCTTTTATTTTAATTTTTAATAAAGAATAAAATTTGGCCCGCGCTGGTTGCTAGACGGACGAATGCCAGTTCAACGCCGGGTGTTTAACGGGCTGAAACCTGCACCGAGCCGGACGTATTTTGCAATAGAATGACAGTGCGAATGTACTTTCGGCTCTTTAAAAATTAATAATACAAAAAATGTTTAAAGCATGATGGATTAAATTTATTATTATTATTAATTTTTATTATAAAAAATAAAAATAGCAAAACTTGTCAGATTTTAAAAGATATTTGTGGTAAGATTTTTAACCCTCCGTCACACACATGGAAAAAATTACGACTTTACACACGTTTAGAGGGAATCCCTCACCACATTGTAAAATAAGCAACATTACAACATAAACAAAGGAATCAACAAAAATTTAGTTTTAAAACAAACTTACAAATATGTAGTAAATTATTCTAAATTATAAAATTAATAAAAATAATTTTTGGTCTCAAAAATAAAAATTAATTACACGAATGCACATCTTCGAAGGAATTCCACTTGACATGTAAAAATAATGTAACATTAAGAAATAAGCAAAAAAATCATTAAACAATTCATTTCAATTATATTTATAATATAATTTTGTCATTCACCAACAGTGGAACAAAAAAAGTTTTGAAAACTTGATTTTTTTATTTAACATAACCTCACTTTTTCGAGTTTTTTCTGGCTTTAAAGCTTCATAATTAAATATTAATTATGTTTAAACTAAATGTTTTTTAGAAATGTGTTGAGGAGTAAATTGTCGAAAGGTATAGAAACTGATTTTATTTTGCAATGAGGAAAACAAAAGTTATTTAAAAAATACTGAAACCGTAGAGGAAATTCCTCCCTAGGTGTGTGACGGAGGGTTAAAAGCGAATTTATAAAAAAAATTATCCTATATAAAAATAAAACTAATTTGAAAACTAGTAACAATTACTATATTCTAAGCATATTCTTATTAATAAATAAATAAATTAATAATTTTTAATTCACTTATTTATTGATTTATTTTCAATAAATAAACACATAAGTAATATTAAATAAATCCAATCAAATTTATTTAATATTACTTATAATTTATTTATAATAAATCAATAAGTAAGTAAATTAAATTAATATATTAATAATAAAATAAATTATATAGTTCTCAGTCGGTAGAATGCCTGTACCGCTCGGGTCGTTAGACGGACGAATGCCAGTACAACGCCGGTTGCGATGCGGTATAAATTTTGATCCGGCAGTTGGATCAAATCTTGTACCGCGCCTGTAGTGCCGACAGTAGAAAGAGTGTACCGAAAGTCGCAACCGACTTTGTACCGCGCCAGCAGAAATTCTCATCCGAATCGGTACAAACTGCCTGCACTGGCATTGACTCTCCAATTCAACCGGCGCGGATTCTAGACGGTTGGACGATCCGGCATTCGTCCGACTTTTCCGCCTGGGGTACTTTATATTTCATATATACTTTATAATTAATGATTTCTCGTTCTCATATTTAGTGAATGAAATTTGCAAAATTAGGTTATTTGCCAGGTGAACTTTAAAATCATTTTACATTTAATAGTTCTTATTAATAATTGTTTTTAACAATTTATAATGCTAAACTAATTCATTCTTAATAAATTTTAATAATTTTTTTACGTTTTTATAGTAAATTATTTGTTTTCTTTTGTATTTTCTAATAGATGGAAAAGTGACAGTTTTTACGACTTCATATACTTTAGATGCTTATTTTACAATAGATATAAAAAATATTTAAAAAATTCTTTTTCTTCAGTGATTCTAATGTCTTTAAAATCAATCCTGCAAAATATTACAATTTTTTAAAATTAGTCGGCAACGACTTTAGTCGAAATATAATGGAATGACTCACGTTATTATATCAGCAACTATGAGCAATTAACTAGTGCATAATAAATAAAATGTGATTGCTCAAAATTAGTATTAATTGTAACCTTAATTAATTGGAAACAGTTAGATAGATGTAAATATTGTTAAATGATATTGTTTGATAATAATAAAAAAAACTAAGATGCAAAGAACTATTTTTTGCGACGCTTGAAATGTATTTTATTGGTGCGAATTTTTCTATTCTTTTCCAGTGCTAATGCACTTATATTCATGGAGAAAATGATACAATTTCCTTTCGTTGTAACTTGCGCATCGGTTGGCAGCGTAAAGCACCCCACGCCGCCAACTCGAATAATTCACATTGTCCGTCGGGAATGGTAGGTGCAACTCCAGGGCTTTCTTTTGTCAATTATTTCGGGACGGCCGCGCTTCAACGAAAAGAAAGCACTGTGCGGCAGAATAGATTCGTGTGATTTTCTGCACGCTGACTAAATTAGACAACCCAAGATTCGCACTGTTGTACCAGCAACAAGCTTTGTATTTTTGCTGCAATTCACACTATTTACTATCTTAATGTCACTTTTAATCATAATGAAAACATATTTTGCCAAAAAATACTATTTAGTTACTATTTAGACTACTAATTACTTACTCTCTAAATCTGAATATGTGAAAATTGTAACCCCAACCAATAAATTAGTAGCTATATTTTACTAACTAAAAATTATCTTGGAAAAATAGTTACCCTTACTATTGTTTTCTTTCAGCAAGCTATTTAATTTCTATTAATAGATTTTATTAAAGAATTATTATCTTTTACATTCTTTTGCTTCCTCTTCCCAAGTAGAAATGTAATACTGGCATAGTACTGACCCAGTACTGACTGACAGTATAGCAGTACTGACTCCAGTACTAAATCAGTACTGGGAAATTCCTGGCTGGTAACGCTGTCCAGTACTGATTTTTTACCAGAAATCAGTACTAAATCAGTATTAAAATATCACTGGCAGCGCAGAACACCGCCTAATTACTGATTTGCAGGTAAAATTTAGTAAATTTAGAAAATGCTGTAACGCGTTCTCTAAAACAAAATTTACCTTTAGAAGCTTATATTAATTTGTTATTTGATTATTAAATAAAAAGGAGTAATTTATTGAATACTAATAATTATTTAATGTAGGAAATTATTTGCTGATTAAGAATTTTTAATTAAGGAAGATTTCGACTATATATCAGCAATTAGTGACATCTACCCAATGGGAAATTTGCAACTGGCGGAGTACTGCGCCAGCACTGTCAGTGCTAATAGACAGCGCTGGCGCAGCACTGGACTAGTGCTGGCTGAGATTATTACCACAATAAATGCCGTATTGTTATTAATTAGTCGTAAATTAATAATTACAAATAATTTAACAGCAAAATGGTAAATAATATTAGTAAATATATTATTCCTAAAATATTTATCTTCTTAAAGAAATTGTATTAAAGGTGGAGACTAACAAATGGATATAGTAAATGAAATAGAAAAAAATTGTTTACACCATTTAAAACTTAAATAATAGGCATTTACAGTAAGTGTGCATTAGATTTTCATATTTTAGTACCTAACGATTGGAATCTAGAAATATCGCAAACCTATGAAAATAAACAAAATTGCTCACAAGGGAATCGAACCTACGACCTACAGACTTACAGACTAACGCTCTAACCACTATGCTAACGACACGTGTGTACAGTAAAGTTTTAATATCTCAGTACCATTCAGACTTATAATTATTGAATCACAGATGAGAAAAAAATTAGGATACATTAGAAGTAATAAATTGAATTGAATTAAAATAAATTAAACTAAATTTTTAGTAATAGAATTAAATAACTTTACTTATTGCATTTAATATTTTACAAGTGGTAATTTTTTAATAATTTTTTATTCATAGTAAGAAGTATAATAGTATTTTAATAATTAAATAAATTATTGTTTAAATTGAAGTTTAAATTTTGTTTATAATTTTAATTCGTTTAAATAATTTATTATTTATTAAAATTAGACAATTACATATATTAAATTATTATTATTATTAAATTAAATAAAAATAAAAAATGAATAACTGAAAAGTTAAATATTAATTTTTTTCAATAAATTTATATTTATAAACATTCATTAACTTTTTTTATAATTTTTTTTAAGTTTATGTCAAAAAAGCAATGTTGGCAAAGAGCGTCGTAAACAATTTTTCTATACTCAGCCAGCACTTGCCGCCGTGGCTTGTCCAAGCTCTGGCGAAACAAAAATTCTGTACTGCGCCAGCATTAATTGTCGAGGCTCGGCTAGACTACGGCCGAACAATCGTCTGAGTACTAAGCCAGTGGTGAACATCGGCACTACACTGGGATTTCCCACTGGGTATTAGACGTCGATTGAACTCTTTGGTTTAGAGTCAGGTGTTATTCCAATATAATAAATAATAAATAATAAATAATAAATAATAAATAATAAATAATAAATAATAAATAATAAATAATAAATAATAAATAATAAATAATAAATAATAAATAATAAATAATAAATAATAAATAATAAATAATAAATAATAAATAATAAATAATAAATAATAAATAATAAATAATAAATAATAAATAATAATAATAATAATAATAAATAATAATTAATAATAAATAATTAATTATTCCAATATGGTTGTCGGTATAGAATTATATTTTTTAAATTTAATTTTTGACAACAATAAAAATGTAAATAATTAGCAAAATTGCTTTTATTGAAATAAGTTTTAAAAAAAAAATTTTTTTTTTTTCATTAATTTATACAATCTTATTTATTTTAATTAATTACTGAATTATTATTATTATTGTTTATAATTATTGTTTATAATTATTTAAATTTATATTTTATGTAACACTGTTGAGAATTATACACTAAACACTAAGAACTAAGACGGAAAAATATCGCACTCTCACGGGGGATCGAACCCTAGACCTCGAGGACGCAAGTCGAAAACACTAATCGCACAGCTACGCAAGCTTGGAAGTGATTTTACTTAAACTTCCTTTTGATCTATGGGAAGGATATATACAGTGCTATAATAATGAATTCACTGTATATTATATTTATTTAAAGAAAAATTATTATAAATATATGTTTTACATATTTATATACATTTTAACAAGACATTCACATTATATATTAATTAATAGGTATAGCATAAAAATATGGTACAAATTATTAATTTAATTATTTATTATTTTCAAATTATTTAATTATTTATTATTTATAATTTGATTATTTATTAAAATAATAATAAAAAATGTATATATTTATACATTTAAAAAAAATTTTTAATTTTATTATTAATAATACATAATAGTAAAAATAATTAATAAATAATAATTTATTATTATGATATACCTATTAATTAATAATATATTAATTAAGTGTCTGATGTTATTGTCGATGAATAATGTTTTTAAAAATCTTGAAAAATATTTTAATAGTTAATAAATCAAACGATGTTATTAATAGTGGCCGGTTTAATGCCATTATAACAAATTTTGTTTGTTTTTTAACTCCTTCGCAGTACTGATTTGGTGTTATTCCAGTTTTCTGCCAGTACTGATTTTAATACTTTTTTAACTCCGACGTATTACTGATTCGGTTTTGGAGTCAGTATACTCCCAGTACTGATCGGGTTCTGAAAGTCAGTACCGACGGTCAGTACTGAGTCAGTACCATGCCGGTGTTGTTGGATTTGGGTTGAGGAAGCTTTGCATTCGTGACGATTTTCAATTTTTCAAAAGAAGCGTATATGGACTCATTTTCATCTAGAATATATGTATATTAAATTCTGAGCAAATGTCCACATGTGTTTGTCATAAAATATTGTGTACAAATTATCTCATACTCATTTTGATGGATTGTCCTGAAATTTTTTAGGCTTATTTCAGTCATTAATACCAAAAATCTGTCACAATGATTTCCGAATATATCCACAAAATTTTTTGAAATAATTTTTTTCTATATAGAAATTTTATTAATTCTTGTGAAAATCATATTTCTGACACGAAAACGAATCGATTCATGTACATAAAGCATACATTTTACCAATACAGTAGACTCTTTGAATAGAATTTGTATAGAATCTTTGAATAGAACTGCACTTTTGAAAGAGTCTACTGTATTTATATAATTAATAGCTATTTTTATAATGAACCAAAAATTAAATTTTTTAATTTTTAAAAACTTATCTTAACACTTCAAAATAATTTTTTTACCATAAAGAATGAAACAATTGGATTATAAAAAGTTTATATTTCAGCAAATATTCGTAAAACAATTTAAATGAGGAAGCTAAATACTTGTTTTTTAATTTACTTACTACTTTGGCATACTGTTAATTAATTTCAAAGATAAATCTTTTCAAGCGTTTTTAGTCATAAATATGTATTTCCAATTTCGGAAATATGATTCTGTTCATATCTACAACACACCTACATTCGATTAAATATCTGCGGTATTCAAGGGATGAAATGAGGGGCGGGAGGAGGTTGAGGGAAGCGCTCACCATTCATAACCCGAATGTTATTAGTGCAGATCGCAGTCAGATAAGCACGATGGCAGTCGTGTGGTTAAAATAAAGATGATGAATGCCTGGTCGTCTCTTGCGATGCTCGGATGCAGATTAATATCAGAAATCTCGCCTCACTTCTGCTTACATATATCCCATTTTAAACTATATACCTAAGCACTTAATATTTTCTTTACTATTTTTTCTTTTATATCTTTCTTGAAAAAATTCTAGATGAGTTATAAGTGTATTTATCTAGGTGGAGAGAGAAAATTATGCAATAAATGTCAGTAAAAATAATTAAGAAATCGCAATGAAGATATTTAAGCTGTAACGAAAGAATGAAAGAAAGTATAATAATTTAATTGTTGGTAATTAATAAAGATAGTAGTTTGAAACACCAGTATTATTATATTAATTAACAGTGGTTTAAAATACCTATAACAATTTTGAACAAGAGTACACTGAAAAAAAATTTCTGGTTGTAATTACCAAAAAAAAGACATGGAGTGGAAAGGTCGAATGTATCGAAAAGTATCGAAGTAAAGAATGGGCAATGAGAATGTAAAATCTTAATAGAAGGGTGTTTTTAAAATTGTTTGTACATGTGAAGGTGGCGCTGCAGTCGTATGTTATTTAAAAAGAGCGCGAATATATAAATTTTATTTTTGTTAAGAGAAAGTACTCATAATAAATCTTATTTTGCATTGTCAAAAAAACGTCAACATTTCAAATATAAATAAGCAAATTATTAACTGAAAAAATTTGAATATTATTATTAATGAAATAATGGACTTGGACAATGGACATATAAAAACTAGCACCGTAGACGGCCGCTTGCGGCCGTCGGAGGAGCTAGTAATTACCAAAAAACCTGTTTTTAACTAGAATTTCGTGTTAAATATGCCCTTACTATATATTTTTTCTAGTTAGATTAACCCTTTCGAGCATACATTTTTCTAGTCAAGGAATTTAATAACCAAGTACACTTTAGGTGGTTTCCAGGGTCGCTGATTAAGAATCTGTAGTCGGATTTTTCATATTTTCAAAATTCAAAATGGCGAATTCAATATGGCTCTTTTGAAACTTTTTACTCGGGAGTTTTTGGGGTCGTTGATTACGAATATGAAGTCAGATTTTCAAAATTAACAATGCTGGATCCAATATAAAATGACTTGACTCCTGGTAATATTCTAGTGTATAATTTTCACTATTTGAGGTAAACTTCCATAAAGAAGCTTCTAGTTTGCCTAGAAGCTGTACTAGCCCAAGACAAATGTCTTTTCCAATCTAGCGTCTATATCCAAATGTAACGCTTGTATCTTTTATGCGCGAGATAGTTATGTCAAGATTGGCGCAAAATTTTCTTGTTAGATATAATAGTAATTCATGATTTCTGACTAGAAATTAGTTAGAAAAGTTTACCTTAAAAATAATTTTGTGGAATATTTGAATTATTTTCTTGATATAGTTGAAAATAACGGTGCACCCTTAATAAACTTAAACTTTTTAATAATTGAAAAAATGTAACTAATTAATAAATAATTTGAATATTTCGTAACTTCCAGAGATAGACTAGTAAATATCATATCTTTCTGTGTAGTAACTAAATTGGGGTTTCTCTGTTCGACTTGACAAAAAATTTATGTAGGAAAACTTGATAGTTACAAGCTTGGGTACTATCACTCGCTAATGCGACACTAGACATAGGGCGAACTGGCGAGTCCCCTACGTGGCCCATACATTTCAATTTCTGCACGGGAAACGCAACCTGACGTTGTTTATTCTACAGTTTGTGATGTACGATTGTCATGACAATTGATTGACAAGATTTTGAATTATTATTAACATTCCCAGAGGGCAAAAGTTCATTCACGTTCTAGAAACGTTTAAAAAGGTTCATGTCTGCCAAATATCGTACTATTAAAATTTCATGTTTTGAAAACGTTTTTAGAATCCGTCAAAACTAAAAATATTTACAGTTACAGCTTTGTTAGAGCGCGCCCTTCAATTGTTGCAAAGATTAAAAAATTAATTAATAGAAAAAATTTCTTTTACTCAATTATCAATTTAATTCAATAATTAATTCATCTATAGATCTGATTTTGCAAATTTTAAATAAATTTGCTAACTTTCATTTGCTAAATAACAGTAACTACTAGATCTAAGAATTGTAATATTTTTTAGCAGTAGTCGTTTAAAATCAGGTAAGTAGCTTCAAGTTATAAAGTAGTACAGGAATAGTTTAAATTATTTGATGCTTTCTGAGACGAATACTTTATCCGATTGTGATAAAATTGCATTTTAACCTTCATATAAAAATTTGACGTTTACACCCCATTTCTCTGAAATGACATGGATTTTATAATTCACAAAAGATTGATGGAACTTATTTAAAAGTGAAAAAGTTTTAATAAACTAGGTGCAACTGTACATCTGGTGTGTTTCAATTTATGACTCGGTATAGTGTGAATCCACCCTCGCAACAACAATATTTGGACACGGTCACTTGTCACGTGATAAATGCCAAAATGACAGAAGCGGTCAGTCAGACTGCTTGCTGTCGTTTGTCCTATTCTCTGTTGTAAAATGACGGGTCTTTGTGCTAACAACGCGAAAACATGGACTACAAGACCGCCATCTAATCGTAAATTTTCTCCGAAAGACGTCTTGCTCATGTTTAATCACCCCCGTTTTCAAGTTATACGAGTTACAACACAAGAAGACTGAAACAGCTGGTTACTTTTTCTTAGGGGGTTACCTTTCAGACATATTTTTCTTAGAGAATTTTCAGGGGGAAATTTTTGATTCACCCACAAGGAGATTCTATCAATAGATGTTGGTGATTTTTTATCCATAACAAATGTCTACTTAAACTGTGATTAATTACTATCATCATTGTAGTAATAATGATTTTTACTATTCTTTATTTCGTTGTTATTTTTAGAATCTTCTTAAATTTTACTGTTTTCTAGGTTGGTGCTTGTTCAGATCAAACGCCACCACAATTTTCATAGTCAAAATTTTTTCAGGAACCTTCAGGGCAGCTACAAAATTCGATTATATAGCATTCAAATTTACCTTTTTCATCTTTTTTTACAAATCGTGAAAATTCCATTAAACACATTGAATGCGATCGGTCAGAGCCGTTAAAGTTTTGCTTTGCATCAAGCTTTTGAAATAAATAAATTTTTATTTTTTTTTGTATCTGGGGGACGATTTGGTAACATCCTACTTTTCACATTCCACTTCCCACATCTCATATCCCCACTTTTCACTTCCCACATTAAATTTTCCAATTTTTTCATCACTTATCCCACTTCCTGCATCCTACCTTTCCCATTCCCACAACCTACTTCCCGCATCCCACTACTTTTTATATTTGACTTGCCTCGTTCATCTTCTCAATTCAAGATTGAATTAAATTTAAAATGGTTAGAATACAGACTGATTGCAGAAATTAAACTTTTCACATGTAAACTTAATTTTAATTGTACTATATTAATGTTAAAATCTTTAGGATGTAAAAAGTAGGATATGAAATGTGGGAAGTGGAATGTGAGAAGTGGGATATGGGATGTGAGAAGTGAAAAATGGGAAAGTTACGGAATCAACGTTATACTTTATTTTTTCAGATTTTTCAAGGATGTTCACAACTGAACCAAATTTTTTTTTGCCTAAAAATCTCTAATACATTTTAACAAAATTTTTCTCGGCTATGAAATTAATATAGTTTTTTGGCCAACAGTTAATAAAGGTACAGACCATTTTTCACTCTTCCATTGATATGCATATGACGTCTTGACATCTACTGAAACACGAGTTATGTGAGTCAATAACAAAAAGGTGCCCAGTTGATAAATCTATAAAAGAATACATATTAAATTTAATTTGTATTACATTGAAACATTTTCTTGAGACAGAAATTTAAGGGGTTACATGGGTCAAAACGTCCAGACAATGTATGTTTGTTTAATTTTTTTTTCATAAAATAAAAAAAATTTTAATTTGAGCACTTTTAAATCTTAAAGTACACTATTAAATGAGCAACTTGTAAAATTTTCGTTAGAAAAGATTTAAAATCAGGCCCCTATCAACAGGTTCTTTGAGAACTCTCACAAAAAAGCAGTGTGATCAGGATATCTTCTAACCGGTTCATCAAAAATCAAAAAACCGAATATTTTCTGTTAGTGGATGAGTATAGCTCGTGATTGAACGAAGGAATATTTTCGTTGTTGATTAGAACCGATTTTACATATGGTCTCAATGGTTCTAAAAATTGTAAGTTTTGACGAAAGATACTGTCAATATTCCAAATTTCAATTTTTTTAAAAACCCTTTGTTCAATTACGAGATATATTCACCCACTAACAGAAAATTTTTGGTATTTTGATTTTAGATGAAGCAGTCAAAAGATATCTTGACCACCGCAAAAGCAATTTTTTTGGAAAGGGGCTCGAAGAACTGTTGCTACGAGCCTGATTTTTAATATTTTTTATCAAAAATTTTGTATCTTACTTATTTAATAGTGTACTTTCAGTTACCAAAGTGTTCAAATAAAAAAAATTATTTATTTTATGAAAAAAAATATTTAAAAAGCATACTTTTTTAGGTCGTTTTAACCCATGTAACCCCTTAATTAAATAAAAGAGTGTCCGAGCATCGAGAAATACAGCGCGCCCTCTGCCTGTGAAATATTCCGTGCAAATGCGTGTATAAAATCCACAGGGGTGACACTGCTGCAGTTCCCATAAGAATAAACAAACCTGAGAGTTGACCGTCGCCACTGGTGGCGCTGGCTGGACATTGGACCGATATTGAGTGAAATGCATGGGATTGCAAAGAAAAACTTAATTTACAATCATTAATATTAATTTGATGGTATTTATTTGTACATAATATTGATTCAGTAACTTTTTAGCATATTTTATAATATCAAAAACTTAGAAAAAGTGTTCAGTATTTTATTTATAATGAAAATTGTGCAACAATTAATGGCGCGAAATTCAAATTAATAATATTATAATTATTTTCGGTTATTTCAATTATTGTTATTAGCTATTGTTTAATAATATTTTACCAGTGTAAATAGAAATAATTTAAATAATTTATTTATTATAATATTATTTAGTATTTAATTTGAATTGCGCGCCATTAATTGTTGTACAATTTTCATTTTAAATAAAATATTAAACACTTTTTCTAAGTTTTTGATATTATAAAATATGCTAAAAAGTTACTGAATCAATATTATGTACAAATAAATACCATCAATTTAATATTAATGATTGTAAATTAAATTTTTCTTTGCAATCCCATGCATTTCACTTAATCTCGGTCCAATGTCCAGCCAGCGCCACCGGTGGCGACAGTCAACTCTCAGGTTAGTTCCAACTCAAGAGTGTCACCCCCGTGATAAAATCTCGAAATACTTGTACTGGAACAACGTTTTTAGGTAGGTGACACTGTATTTTCTAGTGTCATGAACAAAGACATCGATAATAATTAACATTCTATTTCTGCGTATTTGAATATTATACTGCATGCACAGTCTAATGCTCTTCTGATATGTTGAGTTTTCTGCGCGTACACAGCATATTGCTGTTGAATCTTCTTTCCGTGTTGGTGATGAGAAGTATCTACAGAGTGAATTTTGAGAAAGGGAAACGTAACGTCGCGTCATTCATTTCGAAGGTGACAAGCGGACTTGTGTACCCGAATGAGGGAAAAAGATAGAGTCAAGACGATGTCGAGGGACCCCTGAGTAAAGACGCAAGCTAAAATGGAAGGAGGGCAGCTGCTCCTCTATGATTGGGACCAAGTCTGTACTCTTTTCCTTCCTTTTTTCTCTGCTTTAGCACGTGCCATCTTCCCCTCACGGTGCTGGTCCCGAGGGATGTATAGCGTAACGTACATTTTTTCTATGCCTCTTGATGAAAGAGAAGGAAAATCAATAAAAGTAGATATTCTCGTTATCCAACCTCTACATCATATTAACATAAAAATTTGAAATTCAGTAAAATATTGGATTTCAATAAAATATGGTATTTAGGGGGTTTCGGGGTCGCTGATTACGAATTTGAAGCCAGATTTCAGAAATTCAAAATGTCGGATCCAATATGACAGACATGAAAATTTTAAATTAAGTACCCTTGCTCTAAGGGTGCATGTGATTAGTTTAGCATAGAGCTCATTTGAAAGGGTATGATTTAACCTTTAATCTCAGATTTCAGCGAAGTTTGTAGCACGTCTGAATTTAGGTGTACAATTTTTCAAAAATGGCACGAAAAATCTTTTCGGAAACACTATGTTCTAATTCTATTCGCCAAACATATGCAGGGCAGTGCAATTTATTAATTCAATTGCATTGATGTTTCTTACACAGTAGTATTGATTACTGAAATTATTAATAAAAATCAATATATAATAAGCAGTCAATTTTAGTAGAATATAAATATTTATTGGCGGAAGAAAATTCAACCGCTTGATTATTCATGAATTGATGAAGAATTAATCGTATATATAGATTATTATTAAAGGAACGCGCAACATATTAAATAATGAGTAATTTTTGCAGATAAAGATAATTAAAAAAATTAAAAAGACTGTCCAAAATGTTATTTCTCTCTCGAAAACACAATCTACAAAGCAGCACACCAGCACACACGAACCCAGAGCAATTTGCAAAGTAATGAAGCTGCCCATTTCAGAATTAATTTCCGGCTCTATTACTCATGTTGCGGTACATTTGACTTCCGCATTGGCTACCGTGTGAGGCAAACAACAACAACGATACAAAAGAAAAATTTTATCTACGGATAGATTAGATGACTTACTAGCGTAAGAAGGGGGGTCCATCGAGATGAAGCGAAGAAGATGAGAGAGGCGAAAAAAATGAGACGTAAAACGGTTTAAAGAAGCACACAGCTGAGATACATTATGAATTATATATATATATATGCCAAAAGGTGCGCTCGCCAACGGCTCGGGTTTAAAGTCCTATAAAGGAGGACCTTGTCCCGTGCCTTCTTTCCCTTTCAGAGAATTCTTATTATATTCGTAAGCCTGTTCTGAAGGAGCCAGTATTTCAGTTAGGCAATATTCGATTCGTGGGGTGAGGTCTTGTCTCCCTACTCCTTAGACAACCACGTGCTACAAAGTACAAAAACGCACGTTACTAATTTCCTCGCGAAAGTCGACACAGGTCCCCCTTCCTATAAATGTATATAGAGTCGCGGCTTTATATAAAAAGGACACACAATTTTGCAATTTCATCTCTAGAGTAGAGGGGGGTAATGTAGTGCAGGGGGTAATGTAGTGCACTGGTTTTACTGACTAAACGAATGAATTGAATTACTTGCCGTTGGTATGGTAGGGTTAAGGTATCAAAGTATAGTAATCCTTAATAGAAAAACAGCTATTTTTTTGGCTTGAGTTTGAGAGTGACGGTCGTGATTGGTTGTAAAAATGACATGATGACGGTCGCGATTGGTTTAAATACGGTGATGACGGTCGTGATTGGTTAAAATCCGATGATGACGGTCGCTAATGGCTAAAATTTCATGATGTTGGTCGCTGTTGGTTGAAAATATCATGGTGACGGTCGCGATTGGTTAAAAGACGATGATGACGGTCGCTATTGGTCAGAAATCCTAGCGGAGACGCTTGCTATTGGTGTATTTTCTTTGTTTAGAAGAGCTTTAACAGTAGTTACAGTTTACAGTAGTTACAGTTTATTAACAGATTTTTACAGTATATAATACAGAAAAATAAAAGTGCAAAGTTAAGAACACGTTTTTTTCTCTCTTCAAAATTAAAAAAAATAAGACAAAAAAAATTTTGTGATTAAAAATAAGAATAAGAAGGTTTGTTTTAAAAAATTCTGTAAAATACTACTTTTTAATTATAGAAAATAATAATATAATAATAAAATAATAATAAAATAATATAATTTTTTAATTTCTACATTTTTGAACTTTATTATAAAAATGTTTTTTGTGTAAAAAAATTAGGTAGGATAGTGTTATATTACTATGATTACTATGAGTTAAAATGAGAAATTAAAAAAATTTTATATTGTAAATGTTTTAAAAAAGGTACAATTTTTGTTTTAGCTTGATATTTTTTTAACCAGAAATGGCCAAGCATAAAAGTTAGGTTTCTACATAAAGTTTTGTCTTGTTCGGCTTTTTTATTTACATATTTACTTGTAAATTTTAATGTTAAATACTATCTTTAAAAAACATTAATTGTATTAAAATAAACTGAATGCATATTTCAGCTTTATCCAAAGAACATAAACACGTGTAAAGTATTTCTAAAATTATATTAATTTTATTTAAAACAAGACAAACTCAAGTATCTTTTTAATGATTTTAGAAAGTTAGTTAAATTTTACTTTTAAGTTTAATTTTTAAATAATTAAATTGAGTTTTAGTGCCTTAGACGGGAAAAATGTTAATTAATAGGGGAGACTGGGGCGAAAAGTTAAATTGTGAAAACAGTTAAAATTCATTATCTTTCGAACGGAAATAGTTAGAGCATTGCAATTTTAATTATAGAAGGGGAGGAGCATGAAAAGTCTCCAATTTTTATTTTCCGAATCTTTATTTTATCAAAATTTTTTTTATCTAATAAGAATTAATTATAATTTTTTTTAATCGAAAGAATAATTATTAAAAACATTATTTTTTTGAATGACTAATTAACAGAATGTTTAATACTGCGAAAGAAAATTTTTTATAATCTTCAAATAACTGAATTATCATTTCAAAAAATTATTATTTTTTATATTTCTTATTTACACTAATATTTTTATTTTCGAAATGTCAATTTTGATAAATATTATTTTATAGATTTGTTAATAACAATAATAATTATATTCCCGAATTATTATTCAATATAATTCAAATATTACCGAATTACCAATTCTTAAAAAATTTATTGTTCCTAATAATATTTTCTTAATATGTGTAAATGTTCTAAATTCTAAAGTCTCTAAATTTTATTTTATCGAAATATCATTTGTTATAAAACTTTTTTCTTATAAATGTTTTTCAAAATAATATTAACTTTTTCGAATTAACATTACTCATAATTTTCTGTACTTCTAATCATTCTTCTTTATAATTACTATATTTTCTAACATATATTTCTTCTAACTATAACTTTACCGAATTGTCACTTCTCATAATTATTATTATATCGAAATATTATTTTTCAAAATTTTTTTAATATCTAATAATTTATATACAAATTTTTTTATTGTATAATAACCAGTTTTTTTAATTTTATTTTATTCGAATAATTATTTCGTATAATTTTTTTCTTACCGAAATTATATTTTAAATAATTTTTTTTAATCGATTTTTTATTTTTCCTAATATTCATTTTTCCAAACAATTCTTTTTTATAATTTTTATATTTTCTAATTCGTATTTTACATAACATACATTTTTTCAAAGATTTAAATTCTCTAATTTATTATTTTCCTAACCTATAAATGTCATAATAAGAATTGCACCGAAAAGTTATTTCACATACAAAATATCCGGTTTCGACGTTTCCCATCTCTGAAGAATATGGCGCCAAATTTGAAAAAAGTTTATTATTTTATTATTTAAAAATTATTAATTATTACAAATATTGTTTAAACCTATTTAACTACGCTAAATATCATTAGGGAAATTGTTTTAAACAATATTTGTAATAATTAATAATTGTTATATAATAAAATAATAACATTTTTTCAAATTTGGCGCCATATTCTTCAGAGATGGGAAACGTCGAAACCGGATATTTTGTATGTGAAATAACTATTCGGTGCAATTCTTATTATGACATTGGGTGTTTCCGACATTCGCTCTTGGAGTGCACTCAGAGCGCGAAGGGGTTCTCAACTATTCTGAAGAGTTAATTTAGTAACACTTGCTTTTCATTGGCCGAGCACGAGAAGCGTGTTATCCAAACTTTAGAGTATAGCAATATTGTACAAAAAGGTCTAAAATGCGATTTAAAATCTGAAAATAAAATTTTAGTTAAACTTTATAAAATTAAAAGCCTTTAGTTTGAAATTTTATTAGAAATTCAATAAATTATAATATATTTTAAACGTTTATTTATTAGTATCCAAATTTAAGAGGTTCAAATTGTTTGTATATGATTAAAAATTAAAGTGTTTTTAGTAGCATAGTTACAATTATAATTAAAACTGATTTTTAAAAGGTCTAATTGTACTATATGTTTAATACTTTTCCTTTTTTAGTAGTTAATTATGACTTTTATTTGGTTTTTTAAAAACTTTTTTTTTGCTTTTTTGAAAACTCTACATTGTAAATTTACCAAATATTTAAAAAAAATTTTAAGTAAAACTTCCTTTTTTCTACAAGTTTTGTACAATGTAAAATTAATAAAAACAATTTTAATTATAATTTTTTGTATGCGTTAAAAATAACTATTATTACTATTAGTATATGATTAGTCTATTAATAATTAGTGTTTTATTATAATTATAAAGTTTTAATAACCATATTTTTTAGTTTACGTGTATAATTAGACCTTTTTATTATCATACACAAGCTTAGTTTAAGGTTATGTCATTTATTTTATAATGCAAACTAATAATTATCACTTTTTGAACCATGAATAGTTTTTTTAACAAAAAATTCTTGTCTATTTTTTCGATAAATTTATATAATTAGTAATTTTGTGATGATTAAAATTATTTAAATCTTCTGCCATTTAAAAATTTTTTTCTTCGCGCTATTAACACTCCAAACTCTCACTCCGAATAAATTCACGGAGCACAAAATTAGAGTACAAGAAAGTTTTCAACGCACTCTTTTCTATTAATTTTACAAAAAACCAGAACTGAACGTAACCTTTTTGTAGAATTTTACTATAATCTAAAGTTCAGATAACACGCTTGACCTTCTCGGCCAATGAAAAGCAAGTGTTACTAAATTAACTCTTCAGAATAGTTGAGAACCCCTTCGCGCTCTGAGTGCACTCCAAGAGCGAATGTCGGAAACACCCATTTATAGGTTAGGAAAATAATAAATTAGAGAATTTAAATCTTTGAAAAAATGTATGTTATGTAAAATACGAATTAGAAAATATAAAAATTATAAAAAAGAATTGTTTGGAAAAATGAATATTAGGAAAAATAAAAAATCGATTAAAAAAAATTATTTAAAATATAATTTCGGTAAGAAAAAAATTATACGAAATAATTATTCGAATAAAATAAAATTAAAAAAACTGGTTATTATACAATAAAAAAATTTGTATATAAATTATTAGATATTAAAAAAATTTTGAAAAATAATATTTCGATATAATAATAATTATGAGAAGTGACAATTCGGTAAAGTTATAGTTAGAAGAAATATATGTTAGAAAATATAGTAATTATAAAGAAGAATGATTAGAAGTACAGAAAATTATGAGTAATGTTAATTCGAAAAAGTTAATATTATTTTGAAAAACATTTATAAGAAAAAAGTTTTATAACAAATGATATTTCGATAAAATAAAATTTAGAGACTTTAGAATTTAGAACATTTACACATATTAAGAAAATATTATTAGGAACAATAAATTTTTTAAGAATTGGTAATTCGGTAATATTTGAATTATATTGAATAATAATTCGGGAATATAATTATTATTGTTATTAACAAATCTATAAAATAATATTTATCAAAATTGACATTTCGAAAATAAAAATATTACTGTAAATAAGAAATATAAAAAATAATAATTTTTAGAAATGATAATTCAGTTATTTGAAGATTATAAAAAATTTTCTTTCGCAGTATTAAACATTCTGTTAATTAGTCATTCAAAAAAATAATGTTTTTGATAATTATTCTTTCGATTAAAAACAATTATAATTAATTCTTATTAGATAAAAAAAATTTTGATAAAATAAAGATTCGGAAAATAAAAATTGGAGACTTTTAATGCGCCTCATTTAAAATTGTTATTAACAATTCTTATATACAATTGCAAATTCAAGAATGTTCTTAATGTTTTGGGAAAATTAAATTACCATGTATTGATGTGCAAAACTCAAAGTATTAATTTATAAAAAATGTCGCCTGTATTTTGGCAGAAAAATCTACAAAATTTCTATAATATAGAAGGTTACTGATTTTTCTTTCTTTAAATTAATCTAGAATGGGAATTTTTCATAGGCATTAACGTGTAATTTTTTTTTAGAAAATTCAATGTGTCAAACTTACATTTAAAAAATTAAAAAACTTTTAAACAATCTTATTAACAGAGAAATAATTTTTAAAATATAAACATATATGTTTTTATTTAATTAAGATTTAATTTAAGGTTATATTAAGGTTTTTGTCATGGGAAAGGACTAGAAGTGGGCGCGCAACGCGCGCCCTTTTGGTTCTAGTGTATATAATTTTGGCTTTATTGTGCTTCTTCTAAAAGAAGTTGTGGCGTCACTTCAAAAACACTGAATTTCGAAACCATATTTCCGTTTTTTTAGTGACTTTAAGAAAATGTAAGGCTCGTTAAAAAGTATTAGGAAAGTGCTTTTTCCATGTAAAATTTACTTCTGAACACAAATTTAGTATTTTTTTGACGTTTAATTTTGTTTTTATTGAGATATTAAAGTCAACGTGAAGAAAGTGCTTGGGGGCATTGTAGTGCACGGGGTTGGGGTCAATGTAGTGCAATTATATAGAGTACCGTAAATATGTATTATTTAACCATGTTTGCTTTTTGCAAATTTTTGCAGTTTTCTTTTAGTTTTATCTAATACAGGACCAAAGAAGTCTCTAGTTTATAGTACTGTCCACGAGATGAGATGATACCATGCAAAGTCTCGATCTCGTATCGGTTTTTACATGCAAAGTCTCGTCTCGTGGGCATCACTACTAGTTTATAGTTTTTTAAGTTTCTTATGTTCCTAATATTATATGTAATAAAATAAAATCGTTTATAATATATTCTCTGCGTTTTATTTCACTAATAAAGTGGTGCACTACATTGCCCCACAAATTTTAGAATGTCGAAAAAAAGTGCCTTCAGTTTTTTGGATATAGAAAAGCTCCATCTACATCTACAAAAAATAATGTACACTATAAATGTAGCTAGAAGCATTGTCTTTCTAACGAGTCCTTATTGATCAAAATTGGTTGAAAAATGTGACCACAGGAGTCTTCGAAAGAAAAGTGCACTACATTACCCCCTTCTACTCTACTTTGATTTTCACTTAGATAGACTATTATTTTTAAACTTTTATGTTCATTTTGACAAATTTTTATTTTCACTTTCAATTAGAAATAATTTCTGCTAGATTACCCTAAATTCTGGTCAAAGATGCCCGGAGTCGGACTTAGATTATTTTTCAGTGTTTTTTAAAATCTTTTTTGGTGTAATTTTTTAATTAAACTATGACATTCTTTGTTAATTTAAAAATTGACATTAAGTACACGGAAATAGTAGGTAATATTTGAAGATGAAATTTTGTCAAAAAATTATTAATTAATTATTAACTATATTAATCTTCATACTCATTCTGTCTGTCACAGTATGAGAGAGAAAGCATGATAAAGAGAAAGAGAGGGAGGTATTATCTCTCCTTTCAGTTTAGTGTAGGAAGAAAAGAGAGACGTATAGGTGAGATAGTAACGCCTATTTCTTTGGTTTACAGAAGAGCACAATGTTTTCTTCATTTTCCGTGTTAGGTAGAAAAAGAGGAACAGAAATTGGTAGGGGAAGGAAATGTGGGGAATTTCACTTTCAAGCCAAAATACGAAAAGGGCGTCTTATTTCCTTATTGGATAATTATTTTTCTTTTCTCACTCACAGAAAGATTAAGGAGTAAAAAAGAGGGAGATCGAGAACGAGGTAAGAGTGAGAGGTATAAATTTGATCGGTATTCCATATACTAAATGGACAATTTTTCACCAATTTCTGGACCCCCCCCCCGCCTCCGGTTGTGGACAATCGTGAACATTTGGCAAACCCTCTCCCCTTTACAGTTCTCCACGTGGACAATGTACATTTGAAAAGTATGTAAGTATTTTTTTAATGTTACTCCTGCATTTTAAAAAGTAATAAAGCTCATTTTTGAACATATTTCAAAGCACGAAATTTCGAAAATGATTAACGATTAAAATAATAAATAAACACTATAATGTAATTAAGCACTTAATTTTTTTTTAATTATTATATTGTTATATTAACACCATAGTCAGGGAAACAAAATTTTTTCAGTGAAATCAGGGAAATGTCAATAAAAAATTTTTTTTTCAGGGAAAGTAAGAAAATTGATCTTTCAAATTAATAAAAAATGGCATCTAATTTTTTTAAAATGCAATATTTTCAGTATTTATAATTACATATTTCCAAAAATCCAAATACATACGAAAATAATATTTTAGAATTATAGTAAAAGATGTTTATTTGTTTTTTCAAAATTCAATCCACATTTATTCATTATCTGTCATATCAAGGCACGTGTTGATCCCTGTTCAGAACCTTAAAGGGACAAAATACCCGCCAATATGACCCTTTCAAAAATCTCAACGTTTTGGTTGCAAAAAAACGGATTCTTTATATGAAGATTGTTTTGTTAAATTTTATTAAAACTTTATGTGTGAGGAAAGATATCCACATTGGTAAGTTGAGGTTATGTACATAATGTTACTATAATGGAATATAATAACAATATTGTTTTTTTACTTTTATGAACCGTTAACTTATGTTTAAAAAATAAAAATAATTTTCAGTTTCCATGTATTGTCTGAAGAGGTCCATCGTCGATGGACGAAAAGCTTCACATATGACAAAAAAGAATTGTTTGAATAAATGTGGATTGAATTTTTAAAAAACAAATAAACATATTTTACTATATTAGAACAATCCAAAAAAGTCTAAACATCTTTAAACAAAAATTTTAGAATTATTTTTAACATTTTGGAGAAAAAATTTATTTTCAAAATTTTTAATTAAAATTCATCAAATAAATAATTAGTTTATTTAAATTATACAAAAAATCTATTAAGAAATTTAATCCTATTTTCAAAAAATTGCATTAAGTTTTTTTAAAAAACTAATTCGTATAATTGTCTTATAATGATTATTTAAGATTTAATTATCTTCGAACAATGTAAATAAAATTTTTTGAATATTTACATACTTTTTAGACTTATTGAAATTTTTAACAAATTATGGTCCTGTTAATAATTAAAATTCTCAAAAAATTTGATCATTTTTATTAATATTTTTTACTAATTCTATTATTTTAAAAGATTTTTACAAATTTTAATTGTTTTTGAAGATAATTGAATCTTAAATAATCATTACAGAACAATTATACTAATTACTTTTTAAAAATATTTTAATGTCATTTTTCGAAAATAATTGAATTATTTAAAAGAGTTTTTGTATAATTTAAAAAAACTAATTAATTTTTTGATGAATTTCTATTAAAAATCTTGAATATAATTCTTTTTTTCAAAATGTTAAAAATAATTCTGAAATATTATTCTTGTATGTATATTAATTTTTGGAAATATATGTAATTGAAAACACTGAAAATATTGAATTTTAAAAAATTGGAAGTTAATTTTCATTAATTTTTATTTTTAAATTTAATTTAAACAATTTTAAAAAATTGTAACAAAATACTTAAAATAAATTAATTATTTTTTAATTAAATTTTACAAAATTTCAACAATTCAAACAGATTTTTATTATAGATATTAATTCAAAAATTTAATTATGTCTTAAAAAATGATTCGAAAACAATTTTTGAATGATTTGTTTATAGTTTTAAACTTATAGATTAACTAATCAACCTAAAAATTAAATATAGCGGTTATAATATCAAAAACACAAAAAAATTTCTTTTTTTTAAGTTTGATAATTTTTTTACACTTTAACTTCTTCCCAGTGTATGACGTCTATAGAGGCAAAAATAATTCGTGCCACGAATGTGTATGACCGCTATAGTGGCATCTAAAATGAAAATCTCGGTAATAAATGAAATATGAATATCAATGAATATTCTAAAGTTTTGGGGTCGCTTAAAATGCTGATTCGGGGGATTTTAAAGTTTCTAAATCCAAATCTTTAGTCAAAATTTAAAAATTTTAAATAGCGGCTCTAAAATAGCCAACAAAAAATTTAAAATCAGTAAACTTTGAAATTTGTCGATCGCCATTTTGAATTTTTAAATTTTGATTACGCTGATTACGAATTCGATTTTAGTTTCCAATAAGTCAAAATTGCGGATCCAATATGGAACAAAAATTCTACTTTATGCAATTGAACTTAATTTTGTCACTCGGTGGTAACAAAATTAAGATCAATTGCATAAATTAAAAAGAAAATTCCGCAATTTTTAATTTATGAAAACTTGCATCAAATTTGTAATCAGCGACCCTAGAAACCACCAAGCGACAAAATGAAGGTCAATTGCATAAAGTAAAAATTCTTGTTCCATATTGGATGGGGGGTGGTCAAAGATTCGTGAAAAATTGTCCTCGTGGTTTATGGACGGCCCCTAAGCTTATACCGCGGCTTATATCATGACTATCAATAAATCTCGGTGTCAATCTTTTGACAAAGAAGGAAGATTACTTTAATAAAATAATTCTTCTAATGTGTAATGAATTTATATAAAGTTTTTCTATCGCTTAACTAAACTAATTGAAACAGAAACCATTATTTTGTGATTTGACTTGCTTGGTTGCAAATGTTTGGTATGACTTGTGTACATTTAGTTTGGAGTAGAAAATTATGTGCAATGTTGCCAGACGTTTAAAGAGCTGTTTAATTTATTTACACACGGTGGTCTTCAAGCACTTTTAGGTTTACCTAAAATGATACTCATTTAACACATCAGGGCCATCTCGGGACTTTTTGGAAAGTCTCCACACATAAAGTATAAATAAATTTTAAAAAAATCTGGCCCAATGTTAAAAAAAATTAATTTGTTTATAAAAAAAAATTTTTTAATAAAAAAAAATTTTTTGTTAACATTTTTTAAAAGTTAAAAGAAAACTAAAACTTTCATTCTTCAACAACTTTTTCCTAAACTCAATATTTTCGGACTTATAAACTTCTAAATATAGGTAATAATTACAAGTCCAAAATTTCGAAAATTCTTAACTCGAAAATTTGAACAATTAACCCCTTGACTGTGGATGACGTGTATACTAGGGTGTCCGTTATTTCCGAAGTTAGCTATTTTCATTTGGGTATCGTCAAAATCGGTTCTTTTTGACCTAAAAACAATTCTAGAAACTATAAAAGAAATTTACGATGCTGTTTAACCCTTTAACGCCCAAATGTGCTGTTTTCCGACTTGAACTTTAACTTCGTACAACTATTAAAAGAAAGATAAAAAAATTTTAAAAGTACCATTTCCTATTATTTTTGGGGTCGCTTTTTCGAATGGCATTGTCAAAATTTCCAAAAAATTAAATTAACCCCCTCTTTTAATGAAATTTTCCAAAAAATGCAAGATTTTTGGATGAAATTTTTTTCTATTGCAATTTTTATTGTTATATCGGTATCTACATATCGTCTAAGGTATAAAAACCGTATTCCCGATAGCTGTACTTTAAAAATGTGCAGTAGTTTTGTTTCCTTTTTTTTTATTTTTTATTAAAAATTGCGCCCGAACGCTGAATTTTTTTTTATTACACATACAATTTTTTTTTTCTAAAGTTGCTTAAATTCACTTGAAATTTGTTACTCGGGGGTTTATGATGTCGCTAATTACGAATCTGATTTTAGTTTTAAAAAATTCAAAATGGCGGATAAAATATGGCGGACAATTTTTTTAAAAATTTACCAAATTCGCCTGAAACTTGTTACTTGGGGGTTTTTAGGGTCGCTGATTACGAATATGATGTTAGTTTTTGAAAATCCAAAATTTTGGATCTAATATGCAACAGATATTAAAATGACTGAAAGTGACCGGAACTTAGAATAAGTTTTGGTAGATGTTACATCCCAAGATAAAACTTTTTTTAATTTAACCCTCAATAAGTAAAATCAAATTTGCACTTTACCTCCCTTTGATTATACGCTTTCCAAAATTGACCCAAATAACAATTTTCAAGCCAATCCAGATGATTTTTTTTTGTCCGACATATTAGATCCGAAATTTTAGATTTTTAAAAACTAACATCATATTCGTAATCAGCGACCGCAAAAACCCGCGAGTACTAATTTTTAAGCCAATCAGAATAATTTTTATTTTTTCGGTCGCCATTTTTGATACGCCATTTTCGATTTTTAAAAACTAACATCACACTCGTAATCAGCGACCCCAAAAACCCCCGAGTAGCAATTGTTAAGGCAAACTGAATGATTTTTATTTTTCGGTCGCCATTTTAGATCCGCCATTTTGGATTTTTAAAAACTAACATCATATTCGTAATCAGCGACACTGAAAACCCCGGGTAACAAGTTTCAGGCGAATTTGGTAATTTTTAAAAAAAATCGTCCGCCATATTTAATCCGCCATTTTGAATTTTTTTTAAACTAACATCAGATTCGTAATTAGCGACCCCATAAACCCCCGAGTAACAAATTTTAAGTAAATTTAAGCAACTTTAGGAAAAAAAATTTGTATGTGTAATAAAAAAAAAAATTTAGCGTTCGGGCGCAATTTTTAATAAAAAATAAAAAAAAGGAAACAAAACTACTGCACATTTTTAAAGTACAGCTATCGGGAATACGGTTTTTATTCCTTAGACGATATGTAGATACCGATATAACAATGAAAATTGCAATAAAAAAAAATTTCATTTAAAAATCTTGCATTTTTTGGAAAATTTCATTAAAAGAGGGGGTTAATTTCATTTTTTGGAAATTTTGACAACGCCATTCGAAAGAGCGACCCCGAAAATAGTAGGAAATGGTTTTTTTGAAATTTTTTTATCTTTCTTTTAATAGTTGTACAAAGTTAAAGTTCAAGTCGGAAAACAGCACATTTGGGCGTTAAAGGGTTAACCCTGCCTAAATAACAATACTTTTCCCATTTAATTAACATGGAATTTTTGAACTTTTTAGAAAATAATTTTTATTTCGTTAATAATACTCATTGACTAACCAACAATGCTTTATTTTGCTTCTATTATGATTCCTTTAGATAGAGAAATTTTCATATTATCGCGAAAAATTTATTACACAAGTTTTAAAAAGATCAATTTCATTTTTATTGATTTTTCTGATTATTTTGCTAAATCTACTTATTAATTAATTTTTATTCGGTATTTCATTGAAAGTTTCTTGTTTTATGCATCCAATTGGACTATAACAATAATTTCAATTCATAAACTATCTATCCAAGAATCACACAGTAGACTAAATGCATTTTAAATCAGGCATGTCGACTTACTTCATGTTATAGAAAAAAAATTGTTTTGCTTGTCATTTTTTTTCTTTTGAGTATAATTTAATTTTCTTTCTTGGGTCTTGTAGATGGTCTCAAAAACATTATACCTTTTTTTGTTATCAAATTTTAACTACAAATTCTTAAAATAATTATGAACATTTCCTATAAATTTCAAGCGGGCTAAACCATTCTGTCAATCAAGAGAATTTTTTTTTAAATATTTATTTTTGCAAATTTTCAAATTGTTAACTTGCATTTTTAAAAACAAATGAATCGTTATAACACTGTTGACGTGAACGTTAACAATTTGAAAATTTGCAAAAATAAATTTAAAAAAAAAATTCTCCTGATTGCCAGAATGGTTTAGCCCGCTTGAAATTCATAGAAAATGTTTATAATTATTTTAAGAATTTGTAGTAAAAATTTGATAACAAAAAAGTGGTGTTTTTGAGAATATTGATCTTATTTATTTTCAGAAAATCATCCCCTATTTTTATAATTTTAAATATTTTTTCAAATTTCAAACTGGATTGTGAAGAGGACAAAATTATCTACGAGACCCAAGAAAGAAAATTAAATTATACTCAAAAGAAAAAAAATGACAAGCAAAACAATTTTTTTTCTATAACATGATGTTAGTCGACATGCCTGATTTGAAATGGATTCAGTCTACTGTGTGATTCTTGGATAATTTATGAATTGAAATTATTGTTATGGTCCAATTGGATGCATAAAACAAGAAACTTTCAAGGAAATACCGAAAAAAGAATTAATTAATAAGTAGAATTTAGCAAAATAATCAGAAAAATCAATAAAAATGAAATTGACCTTTTTAAAACTTGTGTAATAAGTTTTTCGCGATAATATGAAAATTTCTCTATCTAAAGGAATCATAATAGAAGCAAAATCAAGCATTGTTGGTTAGTCAAAGAGTATTATAAACGAAATAAAAATTATTTTTTAAAAAGTGCAAAAATCCCATGTTATTTAAATGGGAAAAGTATTGTTATTTAGGCAGGATTAAACGGCATCGTAAATGTTTTTTATAGTTTCTAGAATTGTTTTTAGGTCAAAAAGAAACGATTTTGACGATACCCAAATGAAAATAGCTAACTTCGGAAATAACGGACACCCTAGTGTATACACGTCATGAAAAAAACTGGCCCAAACAGTGGATGACGTGTATACACGTCATGGCCCACACAAGAAAAAATCTTAACGTATATTCGCAAAAACTTTCACTCGGAGGTTTTTGGGGTCGCTGATCACGATTTTGAAGTCAGATTTTCAAAATAAATAATTTTTCATCCAAAATGTCCGCCAAAAATTTTCAAAAATTTTAAAAGTGGATAAATTCTTTTAAAAATGCTTACTCGAGGATTTTGTGGTCGCTGATTACGATTCTAAAGTCATATTTTCAGAATACATAATTTTTCATCCAAAATGGCCGCCAAAAATTTTGAAAAATTTCAAAAGTGGATAAATTCTTTTAACAATTCTTACTTGGGGGTTTTTGGGGTCGCTGATTACGATTCTGAAGTCATATTTTCAAAATACATAATTTTTCATCCAAAATGTCCGCCAAAAATTTTAAAAGTGGATAAATTCTTTTAAAAATTCTTACTATTTAAACTTTGAAAAACTAATAACAGATTCGTAATCAGCGACCCCAAAAACCCCCGAATAACGAATTTTAAGCGTATCCAATGAATTTGTCAAAATCGTGATTGCTATTTTGGATCCGCTATTTTGAATTTTAAAAAACTAATGTCATATTCGTAATCATCGACCACGAAAACCCCCGAATAACGAATTTTAAGCAAATCCAATGAATTTTTTAAAATCGTGTCCGACATATTAGATTCGACATTTTGAATTTTTGAAAACTAACACCGGAATCGTAATCAGCGACCCCAAAAACCCCTTTGTACCTAGTGTCAGAAATTTATTGACAAGAAGGTCTTACACATTTTGGGACCATTTTGTTATATTTTAGCTACACATATACCCTGCCGGAAAAATGTACTGAAAAAGTACTGAAATTGTACTGGCCTCTAGTACAATTTCAGTCCGTTTTTTTAATGTTTCGGTAGACATTTTTAAAGACCTTTAACAATAGTTTCAAATGTAGGTTATGTCAACAAACCATTGTTAACAGTTTGGAAGTGAAAATAAAAAAAGGTTAACAAAATTTTTAACGAAATTCCAGTTAAATTTTAAACTTATATTGCAACCCCTGCTTTAACAATAGACCCGAAACCCTATTGTTGTATGGGATTATAATTTTATGGCTTAAAAAGTTTACAATTTAAATAATTCAATTTTCAAAACAAAAAAATTTGAATCTGTGATGTTTTATGATTACAAATAACTAAAATTCATTATAAAAAATGTTTAATTAAAAAAGTTATAAACTATCTCGCAAACTCTAATTGTTACGTAAAAACGGATATTATTTTTGAATTTAGATTAACATGAATATGTAGCATACATAATAATTACTTGTAAAGAATCTGAGTTCATGAAAAACAAATATAATGTTGAAATATAAATAAAAATTATTTTTAACATTAACAAAGAAGTATTCGTCCTTTAACTTAATGACGGTCAGGCCATAAACATCACCGATAGCGACCCTTTTGCAGGTAATTTTTACCAGTACAATTTCAGTGCTGAAACGCAGCAAATTTTCACTGAAATAGCACTGAGCTCTCAGTCCTAATTCCCCAGTACAATTTCAGTCCATTCTTTTGGCAGGTTATATACTATATGTTTTTTGTTTCGAAAAAAGAATCAGCTACGATTTTTGGAAATGAAAATTTGGAAGCTTGGACCGATTCCAGATAAAACTGCGTTAGCACAATTTTGGCTCATTTTAGGTAAACCTGAAAGTGCTTGAAGACCGCCGTGTACAATACACTGAAAGAATTTTGGGCAGGCTGCAGGCTTTACATGAGTGCCGCTAGAGCTCGCTGCCTCAAGCCCGCAGTTAACCTCAAAAAGGCGAGAATCTACTCCCGAAAGGTAAGCAGCAACTCCTCAGGGGCAGCTGCTCACCTTTCGGGAGTAAATGCTCGCTTTTTTTAGGTGAGCTGCGAGCCCTGCGCAAGGGGCACTAATTTCGGACATGAAAAGCCAGCAGCCTGCCTAAAATTCTTTCAGTGTATAGGATAGTTTATACGAATTTAAAAAAGTATGTTTTGTAACCGACTTTCAAATTTTCTTCGCTTATAACGAATTCTTGAAATAATACAGTTTTCCAGAAAACTGAAAATTTAAGCAAATAATTATAAAAATAAAAAAATATTATTATATTTATATCGTAAAACTGCTCAGTATGTTAAATTTAATTTTTGGTTTTTGTGTTTTATGTTTTTTAATATTCTTCAAAAAAATTTGTAATCTTTTGCTATAATATTTCCGAAGAAGAAAAAAACATCTTAAAGTCTTAGTCACATTTTTATATACACACAATGAAATAAGGTCTTAAGTATCATAAGATAAAAACAAAATATCGCGCGCGTATCTCTGCTAGTATAGAATATTAATTTATAACGATTCTGACAAGCGCATTTTCACCAGAAATGTCTCATTTTGAGTTGCAACTAAAAGTTTCGAAATGAGGCAGCGCAGTTTCATTTTGAGTAACAAAGTAAATCTGGAAAATTTCATCCAAAAACGAATATTTCTATACCAATCCATAAAATATAATAATTATCTGATAAAAATAAATACATACTGGACATATTATATTGTTTTATTTTAACGGCAATGACTTATAATCGTGTAATAAAATTGTGAGTAAAAGGAAGCATTTTTAGGTTATGAACGTGAAAATATGTGTTTTGACAGCTGTAAAGGTATTGTCAACTTAAACAATGGCACTAAATTTGAAAACTTATAAAATGAATTATTATTTAAATAAATAATAATTAATAGTTTTCTCTTCAAAATTACTAAATATTCGTACTGGAGTTAAGAATCTTTCTAATATTATGCAATTATTATAAATTATAATTAAAATTTTAAATAACTTTGAAAATTATAGGAGAGATTGGGGTATTGTGGGCCATACTTTTTCTTAGCTCAATATCTTACACAAACAATTTTTTTTCTTCAAATTTTTCGTGTCAGTAGAAGATCTAAACTATCATATATCATAGTCAGCTTACCAAAATTATCACTTATCTAAAAGAAATTTTAGTTTTACCAAAAAGTGCACTTTTATGATTTTTAAAAATGTAGGGGAATATGGGCCACTGCCTAAATTGAGTTCAAAATAAAAAATAACGATGAAATATATATTTATTGAATGGTTAGAAATTTAAAAAATGTTATTAATGTTTAATTATGAGTTTAAAATTGAAAAAGAAAAAGTAAGAAAATAAAATTAATCAAAATCACAATTTAGACAAGTAAAATAGGCTCAATTAATTACACATTTTAAGTGAACAGTTCTATCGCTTGAATCGCAATGAATATAATTGTTTTTGTTAAATAGTATAAGTATGAGTGATTTTAATAATATTTGCAATTAAATCGCCAAAAACAAGCAACAAATACTTTCCTAAAAAAAGTGGCCCACAGTTCCCTAAATGCTTTATTTTATAAAAAAACTTTGTATTATTTATTCATTTTAATTTAATGCAAAATTTCTTTTTAGAGTCCAAGTACCAATGACATACAATAATTAAAAAAATATGTTCCATAATTAATTCTTGAAAATCCTTGTAAAAACAATAAAAACATGAAGGCCCAAAATAAATATTTGAATGCAATTTTTCAGGTGATTTCTGTTAACGGTTTATAGGTAATTGTAAAGCGTTGTAAAGTCATGAAATAATAATAAAAAATTTACATTGAACGAACAAAAAAAATAATAAAAAATTGGATGATCAAACTTGTAAATATTATTAAATAATGGAGGTGGTCCACAATTTCCCAATCTTCCCTACTAATCTAAAAGTCCGAATTTCTGGCAAACTTATTTTGAGTAACTTGAAGTTTGTCATTTACTCAATTTGATACTGATCTCTAAATAAGTTGCAACCAAAGTGAGTCTATGTTTTTTTTGTGTTATAAGCATGAAACTTTTTATTTAATCCTCTATTTGTAAGAGTTAAAATTATTTTCTATAACATATATATGAAGTAAAATATTTATCACTCGGTCGAAAATTATACATGTGAGAAAAATTATGCTTTCCGAGTCAAATACACTACCGGTCAAAATTGAGAGATCACCCATTTTTAGGTGATTGAAAAACATTTTAAAACATAAAATGTATAGAAACTAAGATTTTTTTCATTTTATTTTTTGAAAGATAATAAAATTTTGAAAAGAACAATATCTTTTAGAAGTCATTTAGCCAATAATTAATTTAGATATTTTTAAAAAATCGTCATTTTCAATGTTTTACAAAAATTTGAATAACTTCTAAAAATGAAT
Organism: Leptopilina syphax; assembly: GCA_032872505.1. Lineage (NCBI taxonomy): Eukaryota > Metazoa > Arthropoda > Insecta > Hymenoptera > Figitidae > Leptopilina > Leptopilina syphax. The sequence continues at coordinate 26,471,560 of CM065476.1, forward strand.
GCTTTTTAATGAACTTAGGCTTATTTCCGTACTAACAACTATTCTAGAAAATATATAAAATATCATATGGTGTGGATTTTTCAAGAAATATGTTTGAATTTTAAAAATTATTTTTTTGTTAAGGGGACATTCCAGTTCAAAATGTCAAAAAAATCGATTTTTTTTTGTTTTTATTTTCGGATTTTTTATAGTGTCAAGAATACTCTCCTAAAATATTATTACAAAATTTAAAGTAAAACAAAAGTTATACATCCTTATTCTTCGCCATGTCAAAGATGTTTTTGTATGCGGATAAGCAATCGAATGATTTAAATGTTTTCTCATTTGCATTTTTTTAAAAAGATAAACAAAAATGTATTTGGTGTTGCTGATTACAAATTAAATATCAAATTGTTAAAATTCAAAATGGCTGATCCAATATGGCGGAAAAGAAAATTTTTTTATTTTAATTTTTTATTCGTTTAATTTTTTTTTTCGTCTACCATATTGCATCCGCCATTTTTAATTTTGAAAAAATGATGTCATATTCGTAATCAGCGACCCCAAAAACCCCCTCGTAAGAATTTTTAAGCAAATCCAATGATTTTGAAAAAAAAATGTCCGCCATATTCGATCCGCTATTTTGGATTTTAAAAATATGATTCTATATTCATCATTAGCGACCTCAAAAACCCCCGAGTAACGATTTTCAAGCAAATCCGATGATTTTTTTTTAAAAATTCGAATTTTATGAACAAAAACTTTAAATGCGTTTTTCTCAAAATGTCGTTTTTTTGATCTGGTAAGAGTGATATCTCGAGTTCTTCTGAAGCGATTTTAAAAAAATTAAACGGCTTTTGATTCAGCGTCATCATGCCTATAAGTGGAACCTTAAAAATTGGAAAATTCCCAACCCCCTTTTTTTATAAGAGAAATTCTGAATAAAAACACCTTTTTTTGCATATTTTGGGGAAAAAGTACTCTAAAAAAGGGGGGGGAAGAAAATTCGACTTTTTTGAGGTTCCACACCTAAAGAAATATCTAACGAAGAGAATGTCACTTCGTTTTTGGTTTTATCTGTTAGAAATTTTTTAAATAAATGTCATAGTTATTTTAATAATATATAGGGGAGGATGGGACAAGGATAGGTAAGGGGCAAGGATAGTTAGTTGCTGTTATGCTTAGACGGTTTGCTCAAAAATCGCGTAATTCATGGTATATTCGCGTCTTGACACCAAAGGATGATAGTAAAAATGGGAAGGCAATCTGTCACCATTTGCGAAGTTAGGAGTTTATTTTTCAAAAAAGTCTGTTTTGCTAAAATGTCAACGTAATGTTTATCATATTGTTTTCTATATTAGAGTTTCAGAATATTTATTTACTTAAGTGTTTTCCGGACAAGGAAATTTCCTGCTGAACACGAATATCATATTTATTTTCAAATTAATTCACGTTGTTCCATAAAATTTAGAAAAAACTGAAATATGGGCTGACGGGGCAAGGATAGTTAGAGATAATACGGCACGGTAAAATCCTGTTAATGACATTGCAAATTTTAAAAAAGTGTTTCATTGTTCTTTTTAGGTTGATATACATAATAGTGCGTAATTATATACGGAAAACAAAGCTTATTGACCAACAAATTAGTAGTTGTCTGAAGAAAATTGGTTAAAACTGAGATTCAAGTTCAGACGAATTTTAATGCAATAATTAAAATTAAGAAAATGTTCAAAACATATTGTTAATACTTCAGATATCAATATTGAATAGTCTAAATCGAATAAAATAAAGAAAACGAAAATCTACTGATTTTTTATAACATTCAGATTCTTTAACTATCCTTGCCCCGGTGCTGGGGCAAGGATAGTTAAAAAATTTTGTTTACTTTTTCATTCGTATCTCGTAGGGATTTGAGTCTACAGTAAAATAATGTAAAGCAAAATTATAGCCAAATAACCAAACTTTCCAAAAATACTTTTCGTTTGCAGATACATGTGGGCAATTCCACGTGAGATTTAGGTCGACCTCTTAAAATCGGCTAAAAATATTATTTTTCTGTTCTGTATCGAAAAAAAACAGATACGTATTTTTTATTTTTGTTTAATTGTCCAAATTAAATTAATTAATTGTTTAATTTTCGAGTTATGAATTTTCGAAATTTTGGACTTTTAATTGTAGACCTATATTCAGTAGCTTATAAGTCCGAAAATATTGAATTTAGGAAAAAGTTGTCAAAGTATGGAAGTTTCAGTTTTCTCTCGACTTTTCGAAAATGTAAACAAAATTTTTTTTTAATTTGTTATTAACAAAAAAAATTTTTTATAAACAAATTAATTTTTTTTAACTTTGGGCCGGATTTTTTTGTATTTTTTTTTAAATTTATTTATACCTTATAATATAGAGAAGATTTTCCAAAATGTCCCGGAATGGGCCTGATGTGTTAAATGAGTTTTAAAACATTTTCAAAAATCATTAGCAAGCATCACAGTGGGATTTTTTTACAATTAACATTTTAAAACTGTCTACAGCGTATAATTTTTAATCTATTTAAGTGTTTTTTGTTTTAAATCGAAGGATCTACGCTGTAGACAGTTTTAAAAAGTTAATTGTAAAAAATCCCACTGTGATGCTTGCAAGTGATTTTTGAAAATGTTTTAAAACTCATTTAACACATCAGGCCCATTTCGGGACATTTTGGAAAATCTTCTCTATATTATTAGGTATAATACATGTGTTTTTTAAAGGACGAAGTCAGCTCTTCTTGTTTAATAGTTTTCAACCAACTTCAGTTTAAAAAAAAACACATGGATTAACCTGATAAAAATAGTGAAAAGTTTAAAGTTAATTATTTCGAAAAATAGCTTCGGGACCAAAGAAAATCTTTTTTCAGTGTGTGTATTTAGTGATAAAGTAATAACTGTCTAATTTTCGTAATTTTTCATTTTTCTGGGTAAAAGTTATGTACACATTAAAATCGTAAAAATAAGCAAAGAGTCAATTTTAATTGCTTATTTTTCACATTTGTAAAGAAAGAAGGAAGAAAGGATAAGAAAAATTAAAAGTTAATCACAGGTACTTTATATTTCATAAGGTTTTATTCAATTTAATGATTTCTCTTTCTCACATTTAGTGAATGAAATTTGCAAAATTAGGTTATTTGCCAGGTGAACTTTAAAATCATTTTTCATTTAATATTTCTTATTAATAATTGTTTGTATCAATTTATAATGCTAAACTAATTCATTCTTAATAAATTTTAATAATTTTTTTACGGTTTCATAGTAAATTATTTGTTTTCTTTAATATTTTCTAATAGATGGAAAAGTGACAGTTTTGCGACTTCATATACTTTAGATGCTTATTTTACTATAAATATAAAAAATATTTAAAAAATTCTTTTTCTTCAGTGATTCTAATGTCTTTAAAATCAATCCTGAAAAATATTAATTTTTTAAAATTAGTCGGCAACGACTTTAGTCGAAATATAAATGACTCATTATAAAAATCTTTACTCAATTCCGCACCACCCAGTTTTTGGCGCTTTTTAAAAAAAATGTTGTATTCCCTACAGGCCTAATCTACATATTTTTGTTCCTTATATAGTTTATTGTAATTTAATGAAATTTGTTCCCGTGTAGAAATTATCCTACTAGGGCCGTAGTGCGGAATGAATCACCGCGCACGATCAGGGCTAGATAGGGGCGACAAGAAAATGTGGATTTCCTGATCAGGGCCATATCGGGCGCGGCGTTTTATTCCCTATTAGGTCGGCCCTATCCGGCCCTGATCAGGGCCCCAGAAAAATTTCTACGCGGGTTATAATAAATGTTTATACATCTCAGGCGTATTATTGTCACTTTATCTACCTGTACAGGCGCGTACTAAGTTCCCCCTTATAACTCAGCAGTCAATAAAGTAACCATTATAGCCCTAGGGTAGTGTTGCATGACGATACGAGTATTTCATCTGTTATTCTCGGTCTCGCTCGAATTTTGAGAAATTTGGTTAACTGAGAATCTCAAATATTCTTTTGTTTTAATAAATATTTAATCGATCGAAATCTCTAAAGAAACGATTGATATTTCTCGAGAAAAGAAAATATGACATTTTAAATGAAAAGTTATATTATTATTTAAATAAAATTTTTAAAATGATCAGCGAAGAACAGGAAGTAATTGAAAGTTCAGAAAAGTCAGTACCTAATATTTGTAATTAACCCGTTGACTGTCGCTGACGCATATATGCGCAAAACTAAACTGGTTAAAAGTGGTTCATGACGCATATATGCGCAACTTAAAAAAGGTGATTAAAACTTCTTAAATGTTTCTGAAACCGGTTACTCGGGGGTTTTCGAGGTCGCTGATTACGAATATGACATTTGTTTTCCAAAATTCAAAATGGCGGATCCAATATAGCAGACGACAAAATAAAACAAGTTGTAAATCCAGATGTTCATTACATGAACATTTTGCTTCCTCTTTACGATCAGCAAAAAAAATTTGCTTCCTCGTGAAGGAAGCATTAACGATAAATATATTTCATTTTTAAATCATTTTTAATACAATTTAACATTTATAAAATAAAGTTCATTCGTCTTAATAGAAAAAATAAAATTTTCTTTAACAGTAATATGAATCTAAATAAACAAAAAAATTTTTAGTCAAAAAGTGAATTTTTCAACTTTAATTGTAATTAATTCTATAGTATTCAATAGAATATCTACTTTATATACATCAATCGATTCGTCTTGATGCGAAGAATAAGATTTTTGAAGTAAATGAATAAGATTTTCTTACACAGCAACATAATTTTGCGGAAAGAACTCATTTTTTGATAAAAATGCGATTTTTTCAGCTTTAATTGTGATTAACTCTATAAATTCTCATACAATTTATACTTCTTATATACCAATCGATTCGTCTTGATGCAAAGAATAAGATTTTATTATATATTAACTTCAATAAACAACTTAAAAAAAATTTTTTAAAAAAAAATATTTTTTAGAAAAAAGTCAAAAAAAAATTTTTTTTTGAGAATTTTTTAAAGTCTATCAATCCATTTCGAGATATTTTTATAATAAATATACCTGGTAAATTTTAGCCAAATTCGTTAAAACCTCTTCGAGTTATCGTGTTCACAAAAATCGGGATCCACACACACACACACACACACACACACACATACATACATCCGGACAATTGTTCAGGGACTTATATAACATAGTCCCATATAGAAGAAAATTTGTTAAAAGGATTTTTAAAAATTTTGTAAATTAAACGACTACAAAGCTTCCTCACGAGGAAGCAAAATTAATTATAATGTCTTGAAACTGAATTCTCGGGGGTTTTTAGGGTCGCTGATTACGAATCTAACATTACTTTTCCAAAATTCAAAATGTCGGATCCAATATAGCGGACGACAAAATAAAAAATTAATTATAATGTCTTGAAACTGAATTCTCGGGGGTTTTTGGGGTCGCTGATTACAAATCTAACATTACTTTTCCAAAATTTAAAATGGCGAATCCAATATAGCGGACGACAAAATAAAAAATTAATTATAATGTCTTGAAACTGAATTCTCGGGGGTTTTTAGGGTCGCTGATTACGAATCTGTCATTATTTTTTCAGGGTATTTATCGAAATTTGATTTCACCAAAAATTATCATACTGATGTCAGATTAACCAGTTTCAAACAAATTCAATAAATTTTAATAAAATTTCCGCCATATTGAACCAGATATTTTGAATTTTGAAAAACTGATTTCATATTCGTAATCAGCGACCCTGAAAATCCCCAAGTATTTAGTTTCAAGCCAATCTGATCAATTTTTTTTTTCGTTGTCCGCCATATTAGATCCGCATTTTGAATTTTGGAAAAGTAATGTTAGATTCGTAATCAGCGACCTTTAAAACCCCCGAGTAACAAGTTTCAAGCAAATTCGACGAATTTTGAAAAAATTCCGCATTCTTGGATCCGCCATTTTGAATTTCGAAAAACTGATGTCAGATTCGTAATCAGCGACCCCAGAAACCTAAGGGTACCAAGTTTCATAAAAATCCATTAAAAATTTTTTCATCACACTTTTGGCCCAAACAGTGACAATCTCGTTGACAGCCAAGGGGTTAACATTGTATATTTTATAAATAAAATCAATTAATATTTAATAAAAATTAATATAAATAATTAGATTCTTTTAAATTATCCATAAAATAATAATAATTATTAAATAAAAATAATTATTGTTTTTAATTTTTTTAAACCTATAAATGATTATATATGTTTTCTGCAACATAATTGACTTTTCCTTTTATTTAAATAGTCATAACCTCAATGATGATTTTGAACCAAACATACACTGAAACCTCCGAACTTTAGACTGCTCGGTACTGGTGTCTACACGGAGAAAAATTTTCTGTTAATGATTACAATAGTCGAACAGTACTGCTCGGATATGTGACCACTTTTCGTAATGCCTAAAGTAGCTTTGTTGTAACAATTCTGTAAGTCGAACGTACTCATTAAAAATTTATTTGAAATAAATACGAACTAAATATAAGTTAGCACAAAGTCTATGTGACTGATTACAATAGTCTACGTTAAAAGGAAATCTTGAATTCTATCCACATTTGCAGCAATCTAAGGGAATCAGTGATACAGACTGTAGTAGCCTTTACAACAGGACTATTGTAAAATAAGGTGACCGCGGTTGCCTTGCCTTCTTATTTTACTATAGTTCTTCGTAAAGACTACTATTGCTATATTTCTGATTACAAATGACTGTTGTAAAGTTAAAAAAGAAAATTTTCAACTAAAATAAAATTTTTTTGTAATTCATGACTTCTAATCATGTATTGCACATCAATTTCACTCTTTCAAGACTACCCACTTCAAGATTAATTATATTATTAAATTAGACAATTTCACTAAACCCTAAGTACATAAATCTTACTTTAAATACTAAACGCATAACATAATAACGATCGCTATTTACACATATTTATACATGACTTAAACTTCCTTATATACTAACTGCTATGAAAGTTCACCGCTTGCGAGAAAGTCTTGTATACTTTAAATGTAAAAAAATCACTTCGTTCTCAATAATTAATACAATTATTGTTCATTGTTAGTCTTGAATATTGTAAGGTCTATTTTTTATTACATTTCTATAGTGAAAATTTGTTTTTCTAACACACGCACCGAAGGTGCAAGATGTCTTGCCTGTATAAATTGTTATGTAATTTAAACAACTTACGTAAGTAACGTAACTTACGTAAGTTGCGTAAATAACAAAAGTGAGTTATATAAACAAGTGAGTTATCTTACGTAACTAACGTAAGTTACGTAAATAATGTAAGTTACGTATATAACGTAAGTTTTACTTACATAAATAGCTTAAGTTACGTAATGAACGAATTATTGTAAATTGCACTAATTAGGTAACTTACGTACTTTACGCAAGTCATGAATTACAAAAAAAAATTTATTTTAGTTGAAAATTTTCTTTTTCAAATTTACAACAGTCATTTGTAATCAGGAATATAGCAATAGTAGTCTTTACGAAGAACTATAGTAAAATAAGAAGGCAAGGCAGCCGCGGTCACCTTATTTTACAATAGTCCTGTTGTAAAGGCTACGACAGTCTGTATCACTGATTCCCTTAGACCGCTGCAAATGTGAACAGAATCCAAGATTTCCTTTTAACGTAGACTATTGTAATTATAACAAGTCTCTGCGTGAATGAGTACAGTTCCCTTTTTGAACCTGTACGTCTAAATTATTAATGATTCCAAAAAATAAATTTCAACACGATTAATACAGTGTTTGGATTCATTAAAGTAACTATAGTAATCGCTCCTACTAAATTCTTAATAAATTACATAGTTTTTGTAATCATTACAAAAAGTGGTCACATATCCGAGCTGTAATATAGACTATTGTAATCATTACGAAAGAAATTTTCTCCGTGTAAAGTTCGGAGTGGACACCTTGACGCCAAAATGTATAAACACTCAGAGCCGTACGGTGCATGAATGCAAAATTGTGTTCAATATAAATTTTATTTTTCTTTAAAATGTTTTTTTTATTAACTCTCTTGTCTATTCTCTTTAATATTTCACTTTTCTTTTCAATATCGAATGCTACGTATTTTAATTTTCGATTAATTTTGAAATTTTTACACGCAAAAAATAAAGCCACAAAAAAGGAACACTTTAAATTTACGCTATTGGTCCTAACCTAAAATCCGCCATTACATTCCCTCGACCCCTCTCCATGCCTCGCCCATACTTGATGTCAACACAGTCTAATGTTCGGAAGTCTAAAGTTCGGGGGTTTCAGTGTATTGGCAAAAAAAAGAAAAGTTGAAATTCTTAACGCAACTTTTGAATACTGCTTGACACCAGGCACGAAGGATAAATTTGCAAAGTGTAAAAAATGTGTGCAACAAAAAGGGACAGAAAAGATTATAAAAATGAAAGACGGCAACACTACAGGAGTCAAGAGACATTTATGAAATTATAACGAAAATTAATTTCTATTAACTTTTCCTAAAACTGGAAACAGTCAAGAAGTATGATATAAAATAATCAATTTATAGCTTTTGAAAATTTGTTTTCGTAATTAAAAAATTTTTAAATCTATGTTTTTTACTTTTTTTTAATTTTAAAACGTACCTTGTTTTAAGAATAATTTTTATTAACCCCTTCAGTGTGTAGCTAAAATATAACAAAATGGTCCCGAAATGTGTAAGACCTTCTTGTGAATAAATTTTCATGACACTAGGTACTAAGAGGTTTTTTGGAGTCGCTGATTACGATACCAGTGTTAGTTTTTAAAAATTCAAAATGGCGGATCCAATACGGCGGTCATGGTTTTAAAAAATTCATTGGATTCGCTTAAAATTCGTTACTCGGGGGTTTTCGTGGTCGCTGATTACGATTCCGGTGTTAGTTTTTAAAAATTCAAAATGGCGGATCCAATATGGCGGTCACAATTATGAAAAATTCATTGCATACGCTTAAAATTTGTTACTTGGGGGTTTTTGGGGTCGCTGATTACGATTCCGGTGTTAGTTTTTTAAAATTTTAAATAGCGGATCCAATATGTCGGTCATGGTTTTGAAAAATTCATTGGATTTATTTAAAATTTGTTACTCGAGGGTTTCTGTGGTCGCTGATTACGAAACAGTTATTAATTTTAAAAAATTTTAAATGGCAGATGCAATATAGCAACTCATTTTTAAAAATTCATTAGATTGGTCTGAAAATTGTTAATCTGGAATTTTCGGGGTCGCTGATTGATATAATCTGATGTAAGGTTTTCTAAATTCAACAAAGAGGATCCAATATGTCAGACGATTATTAAAAATGATGTACTTCGAAAATCTGACTTCAGAATCGTGATCAGCGAGCTGAAGAATCCCTGAGTAAGAATTTTTAGAAAAATTTATCCACTATTAATATTTTAAAAAAATTTTGGCGGACATTTTGGATAAAAAATCATGTATTTTGAAAATCTGACTTCAGAATCGTGATCAGCGATTTCAAAAACTCCCAAGTAAGAATTTTTAGAAAAATTTATCCACTTTTAAAATTCTGAAAAATTTTTGGCGGACATTTTGGATAAAAAATCATATATTTTAAAAATCTGACTTCAGAATCGTTATCAGCGACTCCAAAAACCCTCGAGTAAGAATTTTTAAGAGAATTTATCCACTTTTAAAATTTTTCAAAATTTTTGGCGGCCATTTTGGATAAAAAATTATGTATTTTGAATATCTGACTTCAGAATCGTGATCAGCGACCCCAGAAACCCCCGAGTAAGAATTTTTGCGAATATATGTTAAGATGTTTTTATTGTTTAAGCCGTGACGTGTATACACGTCATCCAGAGTCAAGGGGTTAATGATAAAAAATATAAAACAGTACATTTAAATTCAAAAATTTAATAATTGTATTTTTTACTTTGAATAAAGCTTTATTCAGGGTGTCTACTATTTTCGTTCAACAAAATTCCCGGTTTTTTCCTGGCTTTATTCTAATTTTTCCCGGTTTTTTTCTCAATAAATTTAAATTTCTTTGATTTCGAACATAAATAAATTTACAAATGGCTTCTAACATTTTTATTAGAGTTTTTAGGAATAATTAAATTCTTTTCAAGAGTTTCTTAAAATTTTTTGAAAATAATGTTTTTTTAATAATTTTAATTAAAAATTTGGAAAATAATTGAATTAAACAAAGAATTTTTGCAATTTTTTAAAATAACCGATTTTAATGAAATTTTAATGTGTTATGAAGACAAATAAGACGACATAAAAAAAATTTTTTTTTAATTTTTAAAATTTGCAAAAAAATTTTTTGGGTCATTTTTTTGAAGTTATACCTCTAATTGTTTTCTTAAAAAGTACCTTATAATGTCCCCTTTAACATATATTTTTTCCAAATTTTTTTAAAATATACTTTTAGAGAAAAATAATATTTTTTGCTCACGTGCACACTCTTTTTAGAGTGGCATCGAAAACAATGGTTCTAAATGACTTAACAATAGAAATCTGTTTAAAATTTTTATTTTTTCGTATAAATACTACTTATCAAATTCTGAAAAAGTTAGTTGACAAAATTTAAGGAAATAAATTTATCATTCGGTAATTAATTAATATTAAAGGTGAAAGAAGTTAACAATTTTTCCGAATCAATCTTACAAATAAATCTCTGAAATGAGCTCATGTGTTTCATATGTATCGACAGCACAGCTGCCCTAATACAGAAACCTGCTTAATCTGAAAAATATTTTCGAAATTAATTAATAATTTTAAAATTATCAAAGAACTTAGAAAAAACGGCAGCATGGTGGAATACGAGCCCATGACCTTTCTGTTGCCGGTAGACTGCTCTGACCACCGAGCTACATGCACACTTCCTACATTATTTTGATGATAATGCAGGATGTTTCTTAAAGATAATAAGCCTAATTTTTCAATTCATAGGCAATTATAATTAAAGGAAATTAATTTATCATTCCGTAAAACGGCACCATGCTGCCATTTTTTCTGAGTTCTTTGATAATTTTGAAATTATTAATTAATTTCCAAAATATTTTTCAGATTAAGAGCCAGTTTCACCAACTTCCGATTTATAGTTAATCAATGATTAAAGACAGTTTAAAGGCTTCTGATTGGTTAATTGAGGATTTAATCATTAATTAACAGTCGATACATATGAAACCCATGAGCTTAACCCTTCTGCGTACCTATTTTCACCCATAAAATTGTTTCCAAATGCACAAATTTTTCACACTGTTGGATTTTTCTACAATTTGGTACCTAGGGGTTTTTGTGGTGGCTGATTACGAATCTGAAATCAGATTTAAAAAATTCAAAATGGCGGATCCAATATGGCGGATAAATTTTCCAAAAATTGTTTGATTGTAATGAAACTCAGCTACTCAGATAATACTCAGCTTAGTTAATTGTTGAATTAGAAAAAGCTGCATGTTTCTAGATATTTTTTGTAAAAAGTTAATAACAACAATTATTTGTTTAAACAATTAAAGAATTGTTAAATTTATAAAATATCCTTATATTGACATTTTGAGTTTTGAAAATCTGACCTCAGATTTGTAATAAGCGACCACGAAAACCTCTAGATACCAAGTTTTATTAAAATCAAACAATTTTTTTTAAATTCATCTGCCATATTGGATCCGCTATTTTTAATTTTTTAAATCTGACCTTAGATTCGTAATCAGCGACCTCAAAAACCCTTGATTATAAATTTTCAAAAAATTTGGATGAATTTTTGAAAAACTCATCCGCCATATTAAATCCGCCATTTTGGATTTTTTAAATCTGACCTTACATTCGTAATCAGCGACCTAAAAAAACCCCGATTATAAATTTTCAAGAAATTTGGATAAATTTTTAGAAAACTCATTCGCCATTTTGGATTTTTTAAATCTGACCTTAGATTCGTAATCAGCGACTTTAAAAAAACCCGATTATAAATTTTCAAGAAATTTGGATGAATTTTTGAAAAACTCATCCGCCATATTGGATCCGCCATTTTTAATTTTTTTAATGTGACCTTACATTTGTAATCAGCGACCTCAAAAACCCCGGATTATAAATTTTCAAGAAATTCGGATGTATTTTTTAAAAACTCATCCGCCATATTGGATCCGCCATTTCGAATTTTTTAAATCTGACCTTAGATTCGTAATCAGCGACTCCAGAAACCCCTAGATACCAAGTTTTATTAAAATCAAACAATTTTTTTTAAATTCATCTGCCATATTGGATCCGCCATTTTTAATTTTTTAAATCTGACCTTATATTCGTAATCAGCGACCTCAAAAACCCTCGATTATAAATTTTCAAGAAATTTGGATAAATTTTTGAAAAACTCATCCGCCATATTAAATCCGCCATTTTGGATTTTTTAAATCTGACCTTACATTCGTAATCAGCGACCTCAAAAACCCCCGATTATAAATTTTCAAGAAATTTGGATCAATTTAACAAATACTTTAATTGGAGACTTTATTATGTATGTATCATTAACTATGAACCTTGCACTGTAAGTTGCACTTCGTCTCGTGTGTTAAAGTTAATTTGTTTAAATGTTATGAGAAAAAATATTTGGACGAGTATACTCGTCCTCGCGCATTTGGTAACAACTTAGTTTAGACGAGTATACTCGTCACGGTACGCAGGAGGGTTAAGGGCATGTCCAAAAAAATAATTAAGCTCTCCGTGCAGGTCGCACGCACGTGGCACAATGGGATTTTTGTACAATTTATTATTAAAAATTGTTTAGAGCCTAAAAATTCAATAATAATCAAAATCCGATAAAATTTGTAGGCTCTAGACAATTTTTAATAATAAATTGTAAAAAAAATCCCATTGTGCCACGTGCGTGCGACCTGCACGGACAGCTTAATTATTTTTTTGGACCCATCAAACTTGTCAGGCCCACTCTGAAACTTTTTGAAAAACCTTCTTATCATTTCCAGGTGTTTAAAAAAAAAATTAAAAATTTATCATACCCAAAGTTAAAAAAAATTAATTTGTTTATAAAATTTTTTAATTTTTTTAATAAAAAATGAAAAAAAATTTTTTTGTTGTGATTATTCAAAAGTAGAGAGAAAAACAAAACTTTTTTCTCTTGTCAAAAAATAAAAAGAAGGAATATTTTTTGAGTTATCTGACATTAAAAATATACCTACATTTAAAAAGCGAAAATTTTGAAAATTCACAACTCAAAAATTTGGCCTCCAAAAAAATAATAAAAAATCCGATAAAATTTGTAGGCTCTAGACAATTTTTATAATAAATTGTAAAAAAATCCCATTGTGCCACGTGCGTGCGACCTGCACGGACAGCTTAATTATTTTTTTGGACCCATCAAACTTGTCAGGCCCACTCTGAAAGTTTTTGAAAAACCTTCTTATCATTTCCAGGTGTGTTTTAAAAAAAGAAAATTAAAAATTTATCATACCCAAAGTTAAAAAAAATTAATTTGTTTATAAAATTTTTTAATTTTTTTAATAAAAAATGAAAAAAAAAATTTTTTTGTTGTGATTATTCAAAAGTATAGAGAAAAACAAAACTTTTTTCTCTTGTTAAAAAATAAAAAGAAGGAATATTTTTTGAGTTATCTGACATTAAAAATATACCTACATTTAAAAAGCGAAAATTTTGAAAATTCATAACTCAAAAATTTGGCCTCCAAAAAAATAATAAAAAAATACGTATCTGTTTTTTTTTAAATACAGAATAGAAAAAAAATATTTTTGGACGATTTTAAGAGGTCGACTGAAATCTCACGTGGAATTGCCCAAATACTTCGCTCACACATGTCCAAAAAACACAAACCCATTAATGTTACACACACACAAAACACATACATGTCTTGTCACGCATGCGCAGTAGTGTTCTATCAATGTTACGCATGCGCAGTAGCTATCTATCAATGTTACGCATGCGCAGTAGCTATCTATCAATGTCACGCATGCGTAGTAGTGTTCCATCAATGTCAGGCATGCGCAGTAGTGTTCTATCAATGTCAAGAATGCGCAGTAGTGTTCTATGAATATCAGGAATGCGCAGTAGTGTTCTATGAATATCAAGCATGCGCGCAAAACACCTTCACATATACTCACACATATACACTAATCACATGTACATGTATACTCACATATGTACATAAATTACATACACATGTATACTGACTCATACGCAAATATAAACTCCTACATATACACAAATCACATATATAGATTTAACAATAATTTTTTAAATAGATAATCAGTGAAAAATGACTTATATTTCTGTAAGTGTAATTTTCAACTGACTTTTAGTAAAATTATTTGTTTGACAGAAATTTACAATAATAAATAAATCACAATAAAATAACAATCAGTGAAGAATGACTGATATTTTAGTACTTTTCAACGGATTTTCAGTAAAATTTCACTGATTATGAATCCAAAGTCACTTTTTAAAAATACAAAATGGCGAATCCAGGATAGCGGACGAAATGAAAGATTTTGTAAGAGAATACGTAAAAATAACATTTCGTATAATGTACAATGACAATTTTTTAAAATGTCACTTCATAATTTTTGTCTTATTACACAATGATTTTAAATAAAATAATTTATATTTTTATAAATATTAATAATTTTTTACATTTTCTAACCACTATAAGGTTTTAATTTTGTAAATGTTCAAACTCTGATTTAGAAAGAAAAATTTATATTATTATACAACTATATTGTCTAGACTTGCAAAAACCCAAAATCTAGACAAATTTGTCGTAACAATATTGTTACAATATATATTGTAACAATATTGGTGACGGTGACGTGCGTAAGAATAGTGTAGTAAAAATTTCAAAAAAAACATTTCTCAAAAAAATTAATAAAACAGCATTTTTATATAGTTTACGAGATAAAAAATCCTGAAAAAAAGTGTTGAAATTATTTGATTGAAGAGCGTTCACAAATGATGTCACGCAATTTTTCGGGATTTTATACCCCCCTCCCCCTGTCAAACAAATTTCATGCAATTTCACATGTAAAAATACATTGTGTTACGTTTAGTAGAGACCCTCCACCCTCCCCTTAAAGAACGTGACATCATTTATGAACGCTCCCTTGCAAATATCTTGCAAAATATGTAAAATTTTGTAAAACTTTTTGGCACACTTATTTAGGACCCTAAACACTATCAAATTACAAAGTACCCAAGTATCACGGAATATAACCTTAAATTGAAGGGAATATTGCATTTCATATTCGGAATATTCCAGTGGAATGTTCCAGAGATCTTAAAGTAATATTAAAATGTCTGCTGCACAGGAATATTCCACGATAACATTTAGGAAATGTTTCACGGTTATATCGAAGTAATATTCCAGGATGATGTTGAAGGAATGTTTCACCGTAATATTAATGGAATATTCCAGGGTGATGTTGAGGGAATGTTCCCAGATAATATTAAATATGTTGAAAATACCATTGAAAATCGTTTTTACTAAAGAAAGAAGATAAAGAGAAAAAAGTCAAATTTTTTCAAAGTATGAACATTGGTGGAACATTGCCTTAACATCATCCTGAAATATTACTTCGAAATTACCTTGAAACATTCCCTCAATGTTATTTTTGGAATATTTCTGTGGGGCGGACATTTTAATATTACTTTAAGATCCCTAGAATATTCCGAATATAAAATGTAATATTCCCTTCATTTTAAGGTTATATTTCGTGCTGCTTGGGTATAAGCAAAACCAAAATTTCGTCGGTTCATAGAGCCATGGAACGCCCCATATAGCATTTTAAGATGATTCACATTTTGGACAAGTTAAAACCTACGATATTAGCTGGTTTTAATAAAAAATTTAGGGGGGAATGGGTCAAAAGTACTAAAAGATGGGCAAATATTATTTTTGAAATATCTTTTTTATTTTTTGTGTAGTGGAGCGTGGGGTAATGGGAGCTTTTAAATTTCACGTACTTAAAAACCTTAAAATTCGCTGCAATGTCTAGAAAATCTTCTACAACCTTTGTTTATATCATTCCAAAACAAACGATTACATTCTTGACAAATTTTTAGTAAAGACAAGGGAAAATGTATTTTTTTAATTTTCGTTGTAAAATGCAAAATATTTTTAAACATCACCATAAGTAGTTAAAATCGTATTAATTAGTTCTGTTTTTTCATTATATTATAGGTGAATATGTGTAGATATGTATACTTGTATAAAAATCGAGATAATAATAAAATTTGTTAATATTTTTATTTTTTTATTCAAATTTTGGCCTGTAAGAATTCTGTGGGGTAATGGGAGAATTCTGCTGTGTTTTGGAAAAACACAGTAACTGCAAAAAAAATCAAAAAATGAGTTTTTTATATCGTTGAAATCGTAGAAAAAAGATACACCTGTTCATGCAAAGTATTTTTTAAAATTATTAACTTAATTAATAATAATTTTTTTATAATTATGCTATTTTAACAGTAACTGCAAAAATTGGCAAGTCATAATTCGAGAAATTGGGTTAACTGTCAGATACCTGGTGCCATATTTGGGCATTGTGACGTATTTTGAGGGTCGTGATTTCAAACACCAAGTAACTGCACAATTACTTGGTCTTTTAAAATAGTAGCGTTCTTTTTCGAGCCCTCGTCGCACGAAACACCAAGTAACTGCAGAATTTTATATAGAGCTCGTAAAAGTTACGAGCAATTTATTTAAAATAATTAATAATTTATTATTATTCTAAATAATACTTAGTTATTTATTATTATTTATATTATATTATTTATGTTATAAGTATATTTACAACTATTAATTGATAATTTCTAATTATTAATTAAATTTATTTTAATTGATTTTACTTTTATTAGTTTAAAATTATTAAAAATAATGAAAATAATTTACATTGAAAAAATTTCCTAGTAGATTTTACTACTTTTTAACTACTCTGCTTAGTTCAATAAGTCCCCAATAATATTCTTCGCCACATATACCCATGCGGTACATCGAATTAATCGTAACCATTTCGAAAACCGATTTATATCTGGTAATTCGAATTCTTTTTGTGTTCTCGTTACATATAGACAAGTAATCTTCCTTTTGACGCTGATCTCCTTTGTTGTAGTAAATGGTGGCCAATTGTCACTCGTTTTTTTAGGAATTCAGCTCCTTGTAACCATTTCGACAATTGTACTTCTATTTTTCCACGATCTCTAGTGGCTACATCCGCCGGATTGTCTCTCGTGCTTACCCACCTCCACTCATGTGGGCTCGTTATTTCACTAATTTCACCGAGACGATATGCAACGAATGCTTGATATTTGTGAGGATCTGCATTTATCCAAGATAGTACACTTCTAGAGTCTGTCCAAAAATAACGTTTATCGATTTTTATCTCAAGTTCTCGAGTTACGAAGTCAGACAATCTACTGCCTATCAGAGCACCTTATAGTTCCATTCTCGGTATGGATATTGGTTTTAGGGGCGATACTCGGCTTTTACCAACTACGTAGGATACTTCTACGTTCTCATCCGGATAGACCATTCTCCAATATATGACAGCCGAGTAAGCTTGTTCGCTAGCATCGCTAAATGTATGTAGCTCTAATCTCTCGGGTTTCTCACGCCTCATTCTATAACACCTTGGTATTTTCGCCTTTTTGACTTCTTCTATATCGTTTATCCATAGCTTCCATTTTTCGAACTCTGGTATTTTCAATCTTTCGTCCCAATCAATCCCACTTCTCCATACGTTTTGGAGTACAATTTTAGCTTTAACGTGGTATGGACTCAACATTCCCAACGGATCGTAGACAGACATAATCGTCTGTAACATTTGACGCTTCGTTGATATTTCCGATCCATCCAATATATTCTCTGCTATTCTTTTAAAGCTTAGATCAAAGGTTATCATATCTTCTCGTGGGTCCCATATCAGGCCAAGAGTTTTATGTGTGTTCTCATCAAGCATTACCAGGTTGATCAATCCTTTCGTTGGAGCCGTAGTTCCCATTGTAGCCAATACCTTGTCGCTGTTGCATGCCCAGTTTCTTATCTCGAATCCTCCATTTTTATGTATTGCGGTTACTTGATTTATTCTTTCAATGGCCTTTTCTTCATCTTCTACACATTTGAGATAATCATCCACATAATGGTTTTTTATAATGGCCTTTACCGCTTCTGGATATTTTCATTGGGCAGTGTCCGAGATAGTCCCGTGAGGGGAAGTAGCCTTCCCCCACCATGTGGCACACCAAGTCGAAACTGAGTCCCGAGCAACCCTCGCAGCGGGGGCGCTCGGACCTCCAAACCCTCATTAAGGAAAACTGTTAATGACTTTTTCTATAAAAATATAACTTTGTTAAATAGTAACATTTTTAATTTTTTATTGACATATTTAAATTCCTTACTTTCTCACGATTTCATACATATGTTGTTTACCAAAAAAAAGTTAAAATTAAAAAAATTTGTTATTTTTTTCAGATACATAGAATGAAGTTAACTCTACCAAAAACCTTACCTATTATCAAATAAATATTTACTGTATCGGGACTCAGTTTCGACTTGGTGTGCCGCATGGTGGGGGAAGGCTACTTCCCCTCACGGGACTAACTTGGACATCGCCCTTTTCATTCCAGCTCTTTTGCATTTTTATTTTTTATATACTGAGCCATGTGAGGCGATGACGCTGCTCCGAATATCATGGACGTCATAACATACGTGGATGGTTCTTCTTTTCGATTCCATCCTCGCCACAAAAATCGTTGAGCGTTCTGGTCTTCGTTGCGGATTTTCACTTGCAAAAACATTTCTTTAATGTCTCCTTTGAATGCAATTTTTTCAATTCCGAATCTCATTAACACGCTTAACAGCGGAGTCACCAAGTCCGGCCCAGTCATTAGTTGATCGTTTAATGAGATTCTATCCACTTTTGCTGCAGCGTCAAATACGAGTCGAAATTTTCCAGGCTTATTTGGATTCTGAACGCTGAAGTGAGGTAAATACCAAGTGAAATCACTTGGTTTGTATGAATCGTCTATCTTTTTTGCGTACTTAGATAGAATTAAATTTTCTATTTCTCGAGTATATTGCTTTCCGTAGTCAGCATCTCGATCCATCTTACGTTCGACAGCCTCTAATCTTTTCTTCGCATATTCCTTACTGTTTGGCATTTTTATAGAGTCTTTTTTCCATAACAGACCAGCTTCCCATTTATTTCCAACTCTTCGTGTAGTATCATGTAAGATCCTTTCAACACGTTCAGAGTCTTTATCCTTTCGACATATCAATTTAATCCCAATAGATTCGAGATTAAAATTTAACTTCACAATTCGATCAAGATCATTTATAGTATCTTTTTTATCGTAGCCGTTTACTTGTTTTAGAGTCAACTGTCCAACGTGTTCTTCATTTTCATTAGAGTTTCTTCGTTTCAAGTTGCCGTGAATTGTCCAGCCGAGTTGTGTGAGTGATCCCACTGGTTCATATACCGATGTGATTCGTACCTCTTTTGGTGTTATTAAATGACTATTATCTTGACCAATTAATATTTTTGGTCTGACGAAGTGATAATAATTTATATCTATATGTCTCAGATGTTTATATGATTCGATATCTTCTGCTTGCAGACTTTGAGGAGGTAACCTCAGATTTTTCAGAGTCTGTGCATCTCTTATTTTATACCTATTCTTTTGTTTATCCAATGGATTCGTAATATCAAAATTAATCTTTGACTCTTGCTGTCAACTATCTCGGTTCCCTTTACAGCTTGTAATCGTAATATGGTATTTGTTCCCTCTGATCCTATTTGTTGTGCTAATTTCGAGTCTATTAAAGTTACCGTCGCCCCATCATTTAACATAGCGTATGTGACTATACTTCTTTTTAGTCCATGTACTATAACTTGCATTATTTTTAACAGTACTAGTCACATGGAGGACCTTGCTCCATCCTTTTCATGATCAGCAGATGTAGTTGTACGTGTTTTCCCTTTTGGAAATCCGCCGTGAAGCAATGAGTGATGACTTTTGGTGCATCCATCTTCTTTACACCCCGTCGCATGGCAATCTCGGTTATAATGTGTATTTGATAAACAACGGTAGCACAATCTTTTTTCCTTGACCCATTCCATGCGATCCTGTTTCGATATTTTTGTAAATTCTCCACAACCAGTGATGTGATGACCAAGTATTTCACAATACGAACACTCTTTTTCAGATTCTGAAACCGTTGTTTTGGCTCGTTTAGATTTTTGTGATGTATCTGTATGCAATACTGTACGTTTTTTAAAGGTATTGCCACGTGTGCTTGACTGATGGCCTAATCTGTTCCTAATGTTGCTTTTCTTAACGACATCATCCAGATCCTTTTGTGTTTGGTAAAATAGCTCGCTCGTACCTGTCTTGCATGCCATCTCCGCTTCCCGAAATAGAAAATCTGATAGTGTTATTAATGACGATTGTACATCGTCGTTACCATCACACAAAAATCTGTGGTAAAGTTGAATCATACTGGGTGGTAATTTTTTTAATATTTCGTTTGTTAGATCAAGACTGTACAAGTATCCAACGTTATTTGCCGATTGCATGGTCGCTACACAGTTCTTAACTTTGGTGGCGAATATCACGATCTCTTCTCCCCTTTCGTCCATAATAAGGAGTAATTTATTCAAGTCCTCAACTACTCTTTTTGACACGATGCCTGGGTTTCCATAGCGCATCTGCAGAATCTTTATTATTTCTCTTGTATTTTCGGCTGTCATCATTACAGCAGCTACGACCTCTCGGGCTTGTCCCTTGAGAGATTCATGTAACCTCAAAAGGTTATCCTGCTCAGTTAGTCCTCCTGTTTTAGTCGATTGCTCGAATGCTTTTCGGAATGCAGGCCATTCCAATACGTTACCATCAAATTCAGGGAGTTTCTTGATCATTGTCATATGTCCTATCAGTCTCTTCGTTGCCGCTTCGGCATGCCTGACGCCGATATTTTCCTCTACGTGAGATAAAGTTAGAAGACTTTTGTTATTTCGAGTTGGACCCCATCGTTGCTGATTTTGAGTCGCCCACTTTCGAGTTCTGGCGCGTTTAATTCTCTCTTTATCACTGTAGTCGCTATTTTCTGATACATAAGTAGCATAATCTCTATCGATTTCACTTAGTTCGTCTAAATATCGTTGATGAGCGATCGAGCGTGCTTCCTCAAATTGTCGCTTTAACGATTTCTTTCGACGCTCTTGGGATTCATTATTATTCCGTCGTCTATTTTGGATGAGTTGTCTTAGATCTTCATGATGGTCCCCATGACCTACATGAGACTCTATTCTTTGTGATGATCTATGTTCACTTTCTTGATCTCGATCGCCATTCATATTTTCCATTAAATGATCTGCTTCGGCCGCTGGAATGCCGGTGATCCACACTCCGTGTGGCTCCAGTCCGACGTCGTCTTCCATCATCTGATGAACTTTCGGAGGTTGATCTTGTTGATGGCGAGCTTACATTATTTCGTTCTTGTTTTTTGACCACATGTACCGTACTTCGAACACGCCGTCGACTCCCCAAGTCGACAGAGTGCTGACTCTCGTCATCCGGTGCGTCCACACTACGTCTACTTCGGTTATTCGATTTGCTGCCAAATGTTCCCGACTCTTCACCCCGTAGAAATTGGGAAACTGTATCCTTGTGCAGGGTTGCAACATTCCGCGAGGCCCCGCCTCGACCATGTGGTCGACCACGTCCACGACCTCGTGCCATCTAATTTTCACTTTTCACCGTTTCAAATATTTACCCGGCGCCTCCACCAATTTTATTTTCACAATGTAACTAAAGATTATAACGAATAACAATAATAAATTGAAAACTTAATAAATTTGAACACTGAAAATGTATTACAATTATAATTATACAACGACTGACCCGTCTATATTCGAAGACTGTTAGACTTGTACTGACTCGTCTTTACCTGCTTCCTTCAGGACTTTTCGCCGACCCTTCCCTTTTTGGGGTTTTCCAGAAACCTTATCTCACTATTCATTGTTTTGGGCCATCGCAAATACAAAATTACAAACAAACAACAAGGTCATTTCGCGTCAGTAACAGATTGAATCAAATTAATTTTTTTTTAATGTATTCAAACTAATTCTTAGTATTCACTTTACTACCCAAAGTAGTTGGATTTTAAAAAAATTGTTTCTGTGTATTTGAATTTTAAATTAAAAAAGAATAATAATTAATAGTTTTTGATTATTAATTAATAATTAGTCATTTATATGTTATAACAAAATTTAATATAGGGAAGTTGTATATTTATGTAAATAATTATTAAAATACGACGTCAAGAAATATTAACATTTTTATATTATATTTATTATTATATTATATTATTTTTTAATTTTATTATAATTTTATAATATTATATTACTAGCACAAATAACGCGCGCTAAAGCGCGCGTGAAGTTTCTTATTTCACTTTTAACATATATAACAATAATGTAATTTTTACATTACATGTCACATGAAAATAAGACTTAACTTTTTATTCCGTTAAGCATGTTATATTTTAAGGTTGACTATTGTTCATAGAAAAGCGTGATTACCAATGAGACGATAATGGAGGATATGTTTATTACAGTATTTTTGACTTATTAATTATCAAAAATAAATTACATTTAATTACTTTTTTGTTATTTTGTTTCTTATAATTTTCTAGTCAAAATTAATTACTATTATTATCATGTCATTAACATTCAAAAATTCAATTATTCAGAATAATTCTACACAAAATCACTATTTTTCTAAATTTATTCAGGAAAATCAGAAAAAAGTCAGAGAATTTTGTCAAAACTGCTGGAATAATATTCAATTTCAAGAATTCATAAGAAAATTCTGAATGTTATTCTTCAGCGTTGAAAAGATTTTATTTATTTCAAACTTTTCCTGTTTTTAACAATAATTAGACTTTACAGATTTAAAATTGATTTTTTAAAATAATTTAATTATTGAAAAACTGTCGAGAAAAAATTATTTTTTATGAATTATTTAGGAATAATTTTTTATTTAAAAATTAACAAAATAATTGAATTTTATGAAATTTGTATTTAAATTTTTTTTATTAAGTAATATAAATAAGTAGCAACTGTCACCCGCCAAACGAAGTATTTAATTTATTATTATTATTACTCAAAAGATAATGCCTATAAACAATAAAAACGGGATTACACATGTGTAATCACAAAAATGAATTCAAATATTAAAAAAAAAAATTTTGTGCGAAAATTATGATTATAAAATAGAAATTATCAAATTATGCCTACTTTTTCGTTTAGTAAGAAAAATGAATTTCGTTAAAAATTAAAATTTACAAAATTTATCACTGCTTTGCTAACTTTGCATAAAATTATATAAGTGCCTTACTTGTGCCTTCAAAAAATGAATTATTTAAATAATAGAGTTAAAATTATCTATCACTCCGAGTCAGGTTGTTGACTCGGGGTGAAAAAGTGAATTAGTTAAAGTTTTTTGAAATGTTACTTGAGTAATTTACGACAAATTCATACAATTTTAATCAAATTCATCGAAAAATGTAATTGTTCTTACAAATTTTATGAAAAATCGTTAAAAGAAATAAATGATTTAAAAATGTTTTGATAAAATTCTTTATGAGACGTCAATTTAAAAAAATTTTAAATATTAAATAAATTATTTATTTTTGCATTTAAATCAGGGACCGTCACGGAATCAAAACAAAATTAAAAAATACTTTTGTTTTCATTCGGATATGGGTATCAGAATCAAAATTCCACTCTATTTGGTTCTGATTCCAATATCAAAATCAAAATTCCACTCTATTTCGTTTTGGTTCCAATATCAAAATCAAAATTCCACTCTATTTCGTTTTGGTTCCAATATCAAAATCAAAATTCCACTCTATTTCGTTTTGGTTCCAATATCAAAATCAAAATTCCATTCTATTTCGTTTTGGTTACAATATCAAAATCCAAATTCCATTTTATTTAGTTTTGATTCCAATATCAAAATCAAAATTCTTTTTTGTTTTAATTTTGATAAAATACTATTGCGCATGTATAAGTCTCATTGAACCTAAATTTTGTTGCAAATGTCAAATATATCAGAAGATAATATCGTTTTTACATACGAAATCTGAAGTAGAATTCGAATCGACTTCTGTTTCTATAAGAAAACCGAATTGCAGTATTACAGTATCAGAATCAAAATAGGAAGTGAATTTTGTTTCGTTACAGTATCGGAATCAAAATAGAAAGTAAATTTTGTTTCGTTACAGTATCAGAATCAAAATAGGAAGTAAATTTTGTTTCGTTACCGAATCAAAATCAAAATACATTAATAATTTTGTTTTGTTTTGGAATATCGTAACGAAATCAAAATTTGATTTCCGTGACGGTCCCTGATTTAAATTATTGAATTATCTAATAAAAATTTTTTTCAAAATGAATTTCAGTTAAAGTTTTACATAATAATTGAATATTAAAAGCATTATAGCATGAATTTTAAGAAATAATTAAATTTTAAAATGGTTTCAAATCAAATTTTTTAAAAATTTGTATTTTTCATACTTATAACTAGCAATTATGTAGAATTAATTATTTTAATAAAGTTTAATTGAATTTTATCCTGAAATTATTTGAAGTGATTATTTTTTAATTCGTATTTAATTGAAGAATTTCTGAATAATTTAAATTTCGTAAAATTGATTTGTAAACAAATCGATTTTAAAATTCTCAAAGAACTTTTTTCAAAAATTATTAAAAATAATTTATTCCTGTGAGAGAATAATAATGATTAAAATTTATTTAGAAAAGAAGTTATTGATGTTTTCAAATAATTTCAGAAATTGGTAAATAAATGTAATAGAACATTTTTTGAGTGTCTAATCATTTTTAGAGTGTATCAGAATTTTCTTTAAGGTAAGGGAAGAAGTCAAAATTTTGTCAAGTAATTAAGTTTTTCATATAAAAAAAAAGAAAATATTTTGAAGGATTTATTTTTTAGAAACAAAGGAAATAATGAATAATATAATAACATTAATAATTTTTTTAAATTAATAAAAATATTTCTGAATTATTTGAGAAATAAAAATAATATTATTAAATTTAAAAATTAGTCAAAAAATAATGACGTATAATATTATCTATCAGAATATATCAAAAAAACAAAAGCATGCACAATAGTCTAACTTCAAGTGTGGACAGACTGGACAGAATGGACAGAATACGACGATTATTATAGTTAATTCATTTTTTCTAAAATTATTACATTAAAAAAACCTTTTTTTAGAACTCCCTATTATATTCTCTTGCAGTTACCTAAGTTCTCTGCGCGACGAATGGTCTTATACGAGCGCTCATCGCACTAAAGACCAAGTAACTGCCAGTTACTTGGTATTTCGTGCGACGAGACTTAAATCAGCATACCAGTAACTACATTTTTAATAATTTATATTGTTTAACCAAATAAAACATGTATTTTTACATCATTAAAAAGAGGACATTCATACGAATCAAAAGTAAAAAACGACGTTTTATAATTTCAATTAGGCTTTGCGGGAGGGGACAATAATAAATTCGAACAGTTTTTTCGCGTTTTTCTCGAAATCTTTCAAACTGCAGTTACTGTGTTTCTCGAAAACACGGCAGAATTAGTGTCAGCCCAAAGAATCTTTGTTACTATGTTACGGCTTTTGTTATTTTTTTAAAAATTGTAATATATATCACCTTATGAAAAAACTTTTAATTAAAAAATAATTTTTTGTGGAAAAAATAAAAAATTAAATTTTTTTCAAAAATTTTTTATTCAATTAAAATTTAGGAAAAAGTTTATTCTAAGTCTAAAGTTTTGGCTTCATTGTAAGTATTAACACTTTTTCTATTATAAAACAAAAAATATTCCTAAAGAATAGAAATTTTTTAAATTTCAAGTGAAAGCTCCCAATACCCTACAAATTGTGTGATGGCAAAAAATGTATTTTTTTGAAAATTTTTTCTTTCTAATTTACTTTCACTTTTTAAGTTTCTAATTAAACATAACACAGGCACACAAAAAAATAAAAAAGTCAAAACCCAGAGGTCACACCCCCCTATCCCTATGTTTTTGGTGTCGCTGAAACCGAATATGACCATGAAAAATTTTTCTCATCGGCCATTTTCCCGCTACCACCCCCTTACACCTGCTCCCGAGGGTTGGAATTTCAGTTTAAAAAAAAGTGGAGTAGGGTGTCTATTCCTATGTTTTTTGGGTCGCTAAAACCAAAAAAGACTATCAAAAACAAATTCTTCCCTCCCTTAACCCCCTTAACACCCGAAAGGTGGGGGGTCGAAATTCGAAATTACACGAAAAGTCGATTACGGTGTCTAAACCTACGTTTTTTGGGTCGCTGAAACCAAAAAAGACTAGCAGAATCAAATCCTTTCCACCCTCGACCCCCTACAACCCCCTGCAATAATTTTTGATAATTAATATTTAATTTTCAATTTCCCAAAAATCGGTTCGTTTTATTTGAAAAAAATTATTGCAGGGGGTTGTAGGGGGTCGGGGGTGGAAAGGATTTGATTTTGGTAGTCTTTTTTGGTTTCAGCGACCCAAAAAACGTAGGTTTAGATACCGTAATCGACTTTTCGTGAAAATTCGAATTTCGACCCCTTACCCCGGGGTTGATAAGGGGGTTGTAGGGGGTTAAGGAAGGGAAGAATTTGTTTTTGGTAGTCTTTTTTGGTTTAAGCGACCCAAAAAACATAGGAATAGACACCCTACTCCACTTTTTTTAAAACTGAAATTCCAACCCCCGGGAGCAGGTGTAAGGGGGTGGTAGCGGGAAAATGGCCGATGAGAAAAATTTTTCATGGTCATATTCGGTTTCAGCGACACCAAAAACATGAGGATAGGGGGGTGTAACCTCTGGGTTTTGACTTTTTTATTTTTTTGTGTGCCTGTGATAATTAAAGATAAATAACGAAATAAGTAGAAAATGACGAAAACAATGTATTATTATAAAGATAAGTTGGTTTTTTTTAATAATTTTCCTTAAGGGGCTCCTATTCCCCCACGCTCCCCTATAACAATTTGTGTTTAAAGATTTTCAATGCGATGAAAGTAATTGTTTAAAAGATAAAAAAACACAAACTGTTAGAGGCAAAAAAGGAGATATTTAAAAAAATCCTTTTTTCCCTACTTAATTCAAATCAATATAAAACATCGGAAAAAAACCTTGATACATCGAAAATATCGAAATTAAAACATCGACGTTATAAACATCTGTTTCCGATGTCGATGTCCCATCATTACAGAAAATCCTATTAGTAAGAAAAAAATAGACGTATCTTCGCCCTTTTCTTACTAGTTATCCAGAGAATTAGGCTAACATTCAAAACCTAACCTTCTAAGTTTAGTTATTTTAAAAAAATTATTTTATTGATGCAAATAAATATTTATTTGAATTAAAAACTATGCATTATTGAATCAAGTAATTTTCATAATTTATTTAAAGCAATATTTATTAGATCAAATTATTCTATTTAATTGACTTAAGTAATTTGTATTTGGTTCAAATAACTATTTATTTGATACCATAAATTAAAATATTTATGTCCAGTAAATATTTACTTAGTTCAAATAAATAAAAATAAATAAGTAAAAACAAATAATGTAGGAAATTATTTGCTGATTAAGAATTTTAATTAAGGAAGATTTCGACTATATCAGCAATTAGTAACATCTATTAGACGTCAATTGAACTCTTTGGTTTAGAGTCTGGCTGTGTTGGCATGGTGCATTGGTAAGCGTTAGTCCCGTGAAAGGCAGCTATTAACTGGGGTTCGAGTCCTCACAGATGCACAGTGCAGTCGTTCACGCAGCTTATTTTTTCAGATCAAAAATTAAAATTCAAAAATATAATTATTTACCGACAACCATATCGGAATAATTATCTTAAGAATGACACCTGACTCTAAACCAAAGAGTTCAATTGACGTCTAATAGATGTCACTAATTGCTGATATAGTCGAAATCTTCCTTAATTAAAAACAAATAAGTTTAAATACAACCGAACGAGCGTTAGCAAGTGAGGTATATGTCGCTAGTAACAAATTAAAATGACGACTTAAATATCATTTTTGACGCGTCCTAAAAATTAAACTGTTTGACTATATGAACCGCACGGACGATGAAGTCCTACATGTTAAACTGGACGTTTAACATGTAGAAGGGGAAATTTTTTCCTTTCCTCCTTGTAATTACAAGGAGAAACGGTAAGGACTTATGCGTCGTCCGTGCGGTTGATGTAGTCAAACACTTAAACTTTTTCTTCTTGCAGATCACAAACTATACACAAGCACCAATTTTTTGACAGGTCACTTCTATGCATAAATCTAATCCAACTAATTCATTTCACTTTTACTTTGGACTAAAAATATATACCATAAATTTAAGTTTTACTACTGGTTTGATCAAGAAATTTGCAAATCATTTTTTTAACGAAAATAAGCAACAATAGAAGAACGAATAGTGAAGAATATTTCGCGCTTCTTATTTGCTTAATAGTGCTGAAAGCATGGAAAAAAGGAGTCTTATTATAAAACCAAATGTGCAGTTCCGCATGATGGCAGGGCCGGGTTTACTTGACAGGGGGCCCTAGGCATCCCTGTTGGGGGCCTCATGTAAAAAAAGGTTTTTTCAAAAATTTACCAAGATTACAAAAAAATTATTTTTAGATTTTTTATAAAAAATATTTTATATGGTGGGGGCCCATAGGCGAAAAGTTTAAGTGTTTGACTTTATCAACCGCACGGACGATGCAGAAGTCCTTAGGGAGCGTTCACAAATAACGTAACGCATTTTTTTGAGATCTTAGACCGCTCTCCCCTGTCACGCAATTTCACATGTAAAAATACATTGTGTCACGTTTAGTAGAGACCCCCCCAACCCCCAAAAACGTGACATCATTTGTGAACGCTCCCTTACTCTTTTCCCTTGTAATTACAAGGAAGAGAGGGAAAAATTTTCCCTTCCATATGTTGAACGTCTAATCGCGAACTGGGACTTCATCATCGTCCGTACAGTTAATATATATGTTACGTACCAAGCCCGAAATTGTACAAAGCCCGATCTGTACAACGATTTTTGTACTGATTGCGGTTGGTACAAGCTGCCTTGTACAGAGCTGTAATTTCCGGGCTCTGTACAGAGATATGTGTACTGAGCTAGCTCGGTACAGAGATGTTTGTACAAAGCCCGGAAATTACAGCTCTGTACAATTACAATCAGTACGATTTCTCCTGTACAATGTTGTCCATAGCAGTCGTTTAAGGATTGTCACGGCGGTGGTGAGGGGCAAGGGGATTGTTCCCATTGCTCCCATGTAAAATCTTGCATGTTTGCAACCTCAAAAAAAATTTCAGTTTCATAATTTTAATAAAAAAACCTATATATTTATTTTATTGAAAGAAAAAAAACATTAAAAAAAGATGTAAAAATTAATGATACAATTTTTTCAAGATTTAAATATTATAAAAAGTATTTAATTAATTTTTTTAAGAAAAAACTACGTGGTAAAAAATTCTGAAAAAATGCATATGTTTCTAAAATAATATACAGAACAAACAGTCAAATTTTTATAAGTTTCTCTCATTTCCTTATATTGCCGGTGACAATCCTTAAAGAAATGAATGTTTTAGTATGAGCAGATTTTTGTATATTAAAAATTTTATTATTATAAACAAAATATTTTACACTTTCGCTGGCATTATTATGTAAAGGAACTATCAATTTTTTTTCATCTTCAATTATTAATACGTCATATTTTCTCAAACGCCGATAATTACTTAAACTTTTTTAATTTCATTTTTTGAATCGATTACTTTTTGTATTATATCATTATACAATTTACTTTAAAAATAATTTTTTATGTCAAAAGTATTCATGATTATATTTACGTGTACCTTCGAATAAATTTGCTATAATACTGAAATCGTTTCCAATTTATAATTTAAATTATTAATCATTATTCTTTTGATTTGATTGTTGGTAAAGTGTCAACCATAAACAAATCAACTGTTATGGACAACATTGTACAGGAGAAATCGTACTGAGCTAGTTTTGTACAAACATCTCTGTACCGAGAGTCCGGAAATAACAGCTTGTACCAACCGCGCTCAGTACAAAAATCGTTATACAGATCGGGCTTTGTACAATTTCGGGCTTGGTACGTAACATATACACTGAATAAAATAATTCCAGAGTACAGCGAGAATTTTTTTTTTTGCTTAGGGACTTTTGGGAAATCTGCCTACAGATACCTTGGATTTCGCACTCCAAGGTTATGTGGGGTTGGTAAAATGAAACAGAAAGAAATATTAAAAAAAGATAAATAAATAAATGTTATAATAAATTTAATAAACTGGCGACCTACTACCAGCCCAACCCACTAAAACCCGTAACCCTTCTTCTGGAGCCCTTTACCCTCCCTCGTAACTGTTGTAAGACTTTAGCCTTCGAGGGTGGCGCTCCAACTCTGTCGCTAATGCGACCTTCTCCCTTTCTCTGCGGTCCTCCTGCGTCCGTAGTTAAAAAAATAATTAAAACTATTACAAAGTCCAAGCGGAATTCACAGCACAACAATAATAAAAAACAAATTTTTAAAGAAGTGTAAAAAGTCAAAGATAAAATTGTAAACGGATATAAAAAAGAAAAGAAATAAAAGTAAACACATATATAATGTTGAAAAGATAAAACTGTATAAAGACGAATAAAAAACACAAAACAAATTAAAAAATGTATAAGAACAAATAAATCACAAAATAAATTAATAAAAAACAAACAAACAAATTAAAAGCTGTTTAAATCACGCCTTTTGGCTGCCGTCGAGATTCTTCCTCGACATAACCAAGGTTACGAAGTTCTCGACTTGCTCTTTTTAATACTTCTTATTTGCTTTTAGTTCTTGCGAGTCTTCTTCGCCTCCTCAAGGGCCATCCTGAAGACTATGCATCCTCCGCTGCCTGCAATATGGGTGGTTGACACCTTATTGCCAAACTTTTCCTTGCATAAAAAGCATGTCCACCTTCTGGCATTTTGCTCCAATATGACCGTATCCCAAGCATCGATGACACCGGACGACCATTACTATTTTTTTAATTGGGCAACACATAAAACCAATTTTTACGTGTCCCAATTTCTCCAACCTGTTCGCCTCTTCCGGGTTGGTGACTACAACCGCAAGCTTCATCCCTCGGCGGTTGGATCCTAAGACCGTCACTCTCCTGTTTACTGGCTTACCCATTGCTTCAGACAACACTTGTTGCACCTCAGCTTCTTGGGTAAGGCAATCCAAATCACGGATCTCGAGTGTAACTCTTCGATCCAATAACTGCACCTTACCCATGCTTCCAACCGCCTTGGTGACCTCAGCGGTGAAAGCGTCCTTATCGGAGTCTCCTCTGAACTTAATCAGAAGGTCCCCCTTGTTTAAAGCTTTTGCTGCTACTATTCTTGTATGGCTGTCCTCTGGGTTGACCTCTTTGCGAAGCTTACCCAGAACGTCAGCATACGTCAATCCTTCACCGTCTCGGATTAGAACTGTGGATCTTTTTGACCCAATTCTTTCCAATTGAAGAATCTTTGGATCTGGTACTTCCGTTTCCATTGGAGGAGCTTCCTCCTTCTTCCTCTTATCGGTTTTGGTTCGAGTCTCTTCTGGACTGTCACCCTTTCTCTTCCGTTTCTGAGCATCTCTTAAGACGCTTTTGAGATTACGCCTATAGAAACTCTCTCTCTTTTTCTTACGGTCCTTGCGGTTGCATTCCGCACCGCTCAGAACGCATGACAAATCGACGTCCGACTCATCGGCCGCGGCATGCTTTGCCCTTGCCTCCTTTAGCAGGACGTCGATGACCTTGAGTCCATCCTTTACCGTCCTATTGACGGTCTTCTGAATGTCGCAAGATTTTATCATCTTTGCGACCTCCAACTCCATTTTTTCGAGACAAGTCGCCTCCTCCTTTCTGAACCGCAAGCATATCTCGCGAGTCTCTTCTATCGCCTCGTCGTCTACTTCTGAGTGGATAGCGCTATGAATGGTTTTTCCGCTACTGCAGCTTGACACACTCAGAAGGCTCGACGTGCTTCCTTTCCTCGTTTTTTTATTTTCCACGATGTTCTGTGGATCTACCCTTTCCACGATCACTCGTGGCACTGTAAGAAATTGTGCGCCCCCACAATCCGCGCGCACTTGAGCATCGGTCCTGGGATTGATGGTGAGATTTCCCGTTTCCGGCCTGCTCACATGGGGTACCTTCTCAGAATTTTTTTAATTCATTTTTTCTTGCTGTTTGGTTCTCCTTTAGTTGAAAGCCCCGCCACCACGACAAGGTCTACCGAACATATCTATGATGTCAATCATGTCTGGCAGTGGATATGCATCCACTTCTCCCAGCACATCGAAGACATCGATGATGTTCGGCAGTGGACAACCAGCGGCGGAGAGTACAGCAAGAATTATAGGTCGATGTACCATATTGTATTGCTAATATAGATACTGCCACATTGTATTGGTATAAAAGCTATACGATTATAGGTGACAAAATATTGGTAAAATTACAATGTTATTTCTGCCACAGAAGGATTAAATGTTCCTGTAGTAGCATTAACAAATACGGTAGCGTACTTGGCGCACTCGAGTTTTTTCAAAAATTTTGAGTTGAATAATTTTTTTCTCCACTTAAGTTCAAGTACTTAATGAACTCTAAGTTTGTACAGAGTTTTATTTTTATTTATTAATTATTGTGGCGTATAGATTAAAATAATTGATTTTGGTACTTGAA
This sequence comes from Leptopilina syphax, assembly GCA_032872505.1. Lineage (NCBI taxonomy): Eukaryota > Metazoa > Arthropoda > Insecta > Hymenoptera > Figitidae > Leptopilina > Leptopilina syphax. Next base: position 26,504,425 of record CM065476.1, read on the forward strand.
AGTTAATTTTTGACCTCCTCATTTTTTTGTTATATCTTTTTAGGAAATGATTTAAAATAAAGCTCAAATATCAAGTTTTGAGCTCTAACTATTTGTTTTCTAGGGACAACAAAGAATCTTTGATTTTTATTAATGTTATTAATAAAAACTTTATAAATATATAAAAAGTACTTCCGGGGTTACTTGACGCGGTTTGGCCATACGGAAATTTTGACTGGCTCTCCCGTTAGAAAGGCATTAAGGGAAGAGCAAGCGAAAAAAGATATTACTAAGGCAAAAAAGAAAATTAACCCTTTGCCTTTGATATGTTACGAAATGTCGTCTAGAGTCCTTTTTGGGGGAACAGCCAATGAGAAGAAGCGTTAATACTTGTGTTGATAAGTTATTTATGTGTGAGTATGTAAGTGTCTAAACTTGCAGGATCGTACCTTCTTAAAATTGGAACCCATTTATATTTTACAATAAATTATATTTAATTATACTAATTGATCACTAAAAATACGATTTTTTGTGTAAAGTGCAAATATTGCAATATTTGCAATTTATTACAGTTTAAAAATGGTAAATTTGATTCCCAGCTGGAAGGGTTTCCGGAAAACTTCTGGAAACTTTCCGGAAGCGGTTTCCAGAAATTTTCCGGAAATTTTTTTATGTACAGAAATTATTCGGAAATCTTTCGGAAATTTATTTTTTTTGTACGGAAATCTTCCGGAAAATTTCCGGAAATTTATTTCTTTTTTACGGAAATCATTCGGAAATCTTCCGGAAATTTTCAGGAAATTTATTTTTTTTGTACGGAAATCTTCCGGAAAATTTCCGGAAATTTATTTTTTTTTACGGAAATCATTCAGAAATCTTCCGGAAAATTTCCGGAAATTTATTTCTTTTTTACGGAAATCATTCGGAAATCTTCCGAAAAATTTCCGGAAATTTATTTTTTTTTACGGAAATCATTCGGAAATCTTCCGGAAATTTATTTTTTTTGTACGGAAATCTTCCGGAAAATTTCCGGAAATTTATTTTTTTTACGGAAATCATTCGGAAATCTTCCGGAAATTTATTTCAAGTCAAACTCGAACATTTTTCAGGGGCCTATCATTTTCTCGATGATAGTAATATTTTATTAATAAAATTGTATCAACCTTACATCTCAATTAGTTTACATGTTTTATTAGACAACATTATGCTTCTAGTTCTAAATGATAAATTAATATATTTTAACATAAATATTTTCTTAATTCAATACACAAGTTAATGTAGGAAATTATTTGCTGATTAAGAATTTTAATTAAGGAAGATTTCGACTATATCAGCAATTAGTGACATCTATTAGACGTCAATTGAACTCTTTGGTTTAGAGTCAGGTGTTATTCTTAAGATAATTATTCCGATATGGTTGTCGGTAAATAATTATTTTCTTGAATTTAATTTTTGATCTGAAAAAAATAAGCTGCTGACTCTAAACCAAAGAGTTCAATTGACGTCTAATAGATGTCACTAATTGCTGATATAGTCGAAATCTTCCTTAATTTTCAATACACAAGTTATTCTCTCAACAAAATTAAATTCAATAGCTTTGGTGCAATTGGGCCAACAGTTTTTTTTAAAGTGTAGATTTGTTTATAAATCTTATATACACATGCGGCAATCAACCCAGCTGTTATGTGTCATGGCGTCGCGCTGTTTGATCAAACAGCGTGTGCCCAAGTAGCACGTAACATTACTGGAATATTGCAGCAATGTTACATGTAATGTTAGTAACATTACAGTGTAACATTGTAATAATATTAAAATTTCCGCCCCAAGCTAATACTACATGTAATGTTACAGTAACATTACATAGTAATGGTAATGTTACTGCAATGTAACATTGCTGCAACATTCAAATAATGTTACGTGCTACTTGAGTGATGCATTCTGTTTGAGATTTTCAGTGTTTATTGGTGTTTGAGTTTTACCTTTTAGTAGTTTATCGCAAATAATGGTAATTATGAAAAAAGGGAGTGTTCAACGTGTTACTTCTTACTTTTAAAATTTTAAATTCTTCAAAAACTAGCTAAATGATTAATTCCTTCTTCTGCATAATTACCTAATTATGCATAATTCATAATTACCTTCTTCATAATTATTTAGGTAAATAATAATGTATTATGTTGTTTTCTCTGCAAAATATAATTTGTTTTCTAAATGTACACTTAAAAAAAATGCTTTTGTATGTTGATTTATATACTACAAAATTGTTTCAAAAAATGTTCTTAAGCTAATTTAATTTCGAGAAATCAATAAAAGGAAATTTTTGAAATTGTTTTCTTTATACCTTTTTTGTTTTATCTATTCCTAATCCAAAATCATTAGTTTATTTTTAACATTCATACACGGAGAAAAAATCAAGCGTTTGCAGTATGGATATGGTTCATACTTAAAAAGCACGGCGCTGTTTATCTAGATTTGTAAAAATACATGTTGAAAGAGTAGAAATCTATACTTTTTTAGCATAGATTTCTACAAATCGAGTATAAACAGCATCGTGCTGTTTATACGCTGTTCACACAACTGCTGTTTAAACGTTTGATTTTTCTCTCCGTGTAAATGACCAAAAAATAATTCCTCAAAAACGTTTAAAAAATACTTTTTTTTCCTTCATAATTTTTGAATGTTCAATTCATTTCAATTCCGTTTATTTCTAAGAATGAACTGAAATATATAGAACTTAACATTTTCTTGTGTCTGCCAGTGGAAAAAAGGCTCAGAATTAAAATTAGGAATTTCTAAGACAAGTCCTCAAACTACAAATCCTGAAATATTGCGTACGCATTCCCAATCACAATCTTTAAAACTTTGTTGATACTTTACAAAAGTAACATTTAAAGGTAAAATTATCAATATTTAAAAAAATTAATTTTTGAGGTTAAATTATCTTGAAATAATTACTTAAAAATAAAAAATAAATTGAAAAATAAATTTAAAGCCATGAAAAATGTGAGACTAACTCTGCTGGGGCTCGAAACCCAGGACCTATCAATTGCCGGTTGATTGCTCTTCCACTGAGCTACAGAGGTCCAGCGTCAAAAAAAAAAATAAATATTTCCGTAGTTCGTCATATTTTTACCATGCTCGGAAAAAATCCAATTTTTAAAAATTGGGTCATATTCCAGAATATTTAAAAATTATTTTTAAAATCGGTGAAATATTTATATGAATTTTTTGTAATGGGTATCAATAGTAAAAGTTTTACTTACCTTTAAGAAAGATAATTTATATCTTAATAGCTGCCTATAAGAATCAATTTCCACAATGAGTTTAATTACTTTACAAAATTTTAACACTTGAGTTTCATTTTTCGCAATATAATAAAATTCATGAATATCAAATAATATTAACTACAAGTGTGACTGAAATCCGACTGATTTCCTTAAAAAATATATTTCCGGAAAAATTCCCGATGTTTTCCGTAAAATAAAATTAATTTCCAGAAAGATTCTGGATGATTTCCGTAAAAAAATAAATTTCCGGAAATTTTCCGGAATATTTCCGTACAAAAAAGTAAATTTTCGGGAAATTTCCAGATGATTTCCACAAAAAAAATAAATTTCCGGAAAATTTCAGAAGATTTCCGTACAAAACATATAAATTTCCGGATATTTCCCGGAAGAATTGCGTAAAAAAAATAAATTTCCGGAAAATTTCCGTAAAAAAGAAATAAATTTCCGGAAGATTCCAGTACAAAAAAATAAATTTCCGGAAGATTTCCGAATGATTTCCGTAAAAAAAAAAAAATTTCCGGAAATTTTCCGGAAGATTTTCGTACAAAAAAAATAAATTTCCGGAAAATTTCCGGATGAATTCCGTAAAATAAAAATAAATTTATGGAAGATTTCTGCACAAAAAAAAAATTTCCGGAAGATTTCCGTACAAAAAAAATAAATTTCTGGCAGATTTCCGTAAAAAAAATAAATTTCCGGAATATTTCCGTACAAAAAAAATAAATTTCCGGAACATTTCCGTACAAAAAAAATAAATTTCCGGAAATTTTCCGGAAGATTTCCGAATGATTTCCGTAAAAAAAATAAATTTCCGGAAGATTTCCGTACAAAAAAAAAAATTTCCGGAATTTTTCCGGAAGATTTTCGTACAAAAAAAATAAATTTCCGGAAGATTTCCGTAAAAAAAAAAATTTCCGGAAAATTTTCGGATGATTTCCGGATGATTTCCGTAAAATAAAAATAAATTTATGGAAGATGTACAAAAAAAATAAATTTCCGGAAAATTTCCGTACAAAAAAAATAAATTTCCGGAAAATTTCCGGATGATTTCCGTAAAATAAAAATAAATTTATGGAAGATTTCTGTACACTGAGAGAAGTCCGGGAACTAATACGTCCCGTGCGAGCCTTGAGTTGTACTTTTGAATGTGAACCCTCGAATCGGGATGTCTCAAGCCCCGATGCGAAACGTGGAACGTCCTGAAGCGAGATTACGCAGAACTTTCAGTGTTTGCCACCAGTTGCTTTCTCACATGCGAGAACAATGTTTGACTGGATCGGGGAGTCTCAGCACCCGATTCGGAACAACTCAAACACGACAAGCAGAGTAGCTCATAGCGACGTCTAGCGGGAACTATTACGTCTCGGTCTTCTCTCAGTGTACAAAAAAAAAATTTCCGGAAATTTTCCGGAAGATTTCCGTACAAAAAAAAAAATTTCCGGAAATTTTCCGGAAGATTTCCGTACAAAAAAAATAAATTTCTGGCAGATTTCCGTAAAAAAAATAAATTTCCGGAATATTTCCGTACAAAAAAAATAAATTTCCGGAACATTTCCGTACAAAAAAAATAAATTTCCGGAACATTTCCGTACAAAAAAAATAAATTTCCGGAAATTTTCCGGAAGATTTCCGAATGATTTCCGTAAAAAAAATAAATTTCCGGAAGATTTCCGTACAAAAAAATAAATTTCCGGAAGATTTCCGAATAATTTCTGTACAAAAAAAAAATTCCGGGAAATTTCCGGAACTTTTTACATAAATATCCTATGTAAACATAACCTCAAAATCAAACTAACATCCGGCCCTGATATTGCCCACGTGATTCAACTGTCAAACTGCTTGTTTCTGAGGTGGGGAAAACTTATGTACGGCAAAGAGTTAAAAAGCTCGTTCAACAAAAAAAGCTAAAAGTGACGAAAAAAACTCAAGCGCTTTAAGAAGAATTCAGGTGATGCCTGTGCTGACTGTAAATGTATATACTGCTTTGAATCATTTAAAAATAGCGTTGGAGAAGAATGGATTCAATGTACATCATGTCATTTTTAGGCCCATGAGTTGTGTACAGACCAAGATACATTTTTTATTTGAGATACGTGTGGAAAAAAGTAATTTTGCTTTAGAAAATGGTTTAGTTATATACCATAAAAGATATTAAATGTTAAAATTGTATAAATTATTATTTCTTTATTAAAAATATAATTATTTTGTTTAAAAATTTTAGTGAAGGGTGCGTTTTTTAAAAATTTACAGCATATATTTTATAAAAGTTTTCTATAATTTTACGATTACACAAAAAATGTTTTTAATTGTAATTAAATATGATACTTTTTTAAATTTTTTTATTGTAAAATGACAGTAAAAAACTTATTTTACTATATCATATAATGTTTCAACTTTAAATCGTATAATTTAATTAATTTCAGTCATGCGCCAGGCAACCCTAGGTGGTGCGCCAAGCAACCCCGACCCAGGGCTGCTTGGCGCACTTTACATAGCTTTGAATAAAGTGGTATAAAAAAAATATCAAATAGATTGCAATTTTTTGTTTTAAATTGAAGCTGAGATGTTACAGTAAGTTTTTCGTGCAATAGGAATTTAAAAATAGCAAAAATGTTTTAGTTAAACAACAAAGAGTAAAAAGTGCGCCAAATAACCCCGGTCTCCCCTATTACTATTTTACGTTTATCTGTTTAGAAACTTTAACGTCATAATGTGGTTAGCTCTTTCTTTTATATTTCTAAACGTCATATATTAATATTTTTTGAGATTTGAATATCTTAAAGATTTATAAATATGTAATTTTAAAAATTAAAAGAAAACGGCATCTTTTCATTAAATAGCGTTTATTTTTCACCAGAAGAACAATAAGATAAATAATTTATTACAAACATATTTAAAGTGAATGTCAAAGAACAATAAAACTTTGTCCATTTGCCCGAATAATACTCATCGGTAAATGAGTGAACAAACTTTCAATTTTTATAATCTCTAACTGATTGTAATAAGTATTAGGACACTCATAAGCATGACAATGATCATTAAATTTAATTACTATTTTGATAATTATATTAATAGAATAAATTACAATTAAATACTCACAAGAGGCAAACTATCTGATAGCTTTTTCACGCCTGTTTGTAAACTAAATCCTATATTTGATCTCCATGATTCCCACTGAGTTTCAAAAATGGCAATTGGTCCAGCTTTGTTTTGAAAAATATGGTTAATTAAGGTTTTATTTAACAAGTGGAAAGCAACCTTATCAACATGATTTTCTGCAAAAACATTTTAATATAATTGATATCATAGATTAAAGATAACCTCAAATTTATATACAATATACACAAGCTTTCTTAAATTCTGTTTTACAAAATAAAAATAGATAAAAAAATATAAAATCCATTTAAAAAATAATTTACTTTATAATAAAATAAAATAATAAATATATTAAAAGGAAAGTGCTAAGTAGTGGTACGAAGTTATAGAATTTTGTATTCAAAATTAAAACGTTCTGTTTAGCAGAAATAAGCAGAAAGTAATATAAAAACCAACAAAATTATTAAGGTAATATTGAAAGCAACAATAGAAATTTTATAAATAAATATTTTTTACAGTACTTACCTATAAACAGAGATTCGTACTTTTCTAAATTCCAATCATTTAATTTCTGTTTCACAAAATCATCCATCTTGGAAAAATGCTTTAACACACTGATACAATACGCTAAGCTGTCATACACAAGGCACAGATACCAATATAATATTGCGCGAGCACAGATAGGTATGGAAAATAGCAGAAAATTATATAGATAGATCACCGATACAGAATTATTGACAGATTATGAATATAAAAATCTCTCTTTTAAGTAAATATATCTTAGAATGTCGTTGTTATCATATCTATTTTAGAAAACTAAAGTTTGTCTGTACCACATTTAAAGTAAATGCGTTTACTAAATATGTTTTCTATTCTACAAATTCACAAAAATGTGATTAAATCAAACATAACGTACTTGCCATAATAGCTTCTGTGATTTTCTTATTTAAGAGTTCTAAAGCTATAATATTTAGGACTACAAATGACAAGTTATATAGTAGATTGACTTATAATTTAATAACCATAATCGTATAGTAACGATGACGCGTCAAAAACCATATTTTAGTTGTCATTTTAATTTGTTATTTTACTAATTGCTTTTAAAAAACGAATTAAATCGGTTTTACATAAAAAGTATTTTTAAATTGGTAATGCTCTCATTCGTATATATTATAAAAGAATGGAATAGAAACAAAAAACTTTTGTCAACAAATTTGTTCAAAATTTGATAAGTAATATTTATACGAAAAAATAAAAATTTTAAACAGATTTCTAATGTAAAGTCATTTAGAACCATTGTTTACGATGCCACTCCAAAAAGAGTGTGCACGTGAGCAAAAAATATTATTTTTCTCAAAAAGTATATTTTAAAAAAATTTGGAAAAATATATGTTAAAGGAGAAATTATAACGTACTTTTTAAGAAAAAAATTAGAGGTGTAACTTCAAAAAAATGACCCAAAAAATTTGTTTGTAAATTTCAAAAAAAAATTTGAAAATTTTTTTTTATGTCATCTTATTTGTCTTTATAACACATTAAAATTTCATTGAAATCGGTTTAGTCGTTTTCGAGAAAAATGAGTTTTTCGATTTTGCCTTTTTTCTCCATAACTCCCCTAAAAATACAAATTTTGAGTTCATATTTACAGGAATTGTTACTCATGTTAGTGGTAATATGTGGAATTAATTTGAACCGATTTCAAGCGGGGGCAGATTTTACATGCTTACCCCCTATGCCCTTTGGACAATTAAAGAAAAATGAAAAAATACGTATCTGTTTTTTTCGATACAGAATAGAAATACAATATTTTTGGTTGATTTTAAGAGGTCGACTTAAATCTCACGTGGAATTGCCCATATATATATATACTTAACATTCGTCAATCAAAAAAAAAAACTTATAGCTTTCGTCAGTCAAAAAAATTATAAAATTTTAAAAATATATAAATTTAAAAAAATATAATTAATCTAACATTCATTCATAAATAATAAAAAGGTTATAATAATATCTTACAAAAAAAATTAATAAATAAACATTCGTCAGCAAAAAATAAAAACAAATTCACACATCAAACGTCAGAGAAAACTTAGAGTTTGGAGTAATAAGTAAAATAAATGAGAATCGAAATTATAATAAAGAATAATAAAGAATTTAGAATGAATAAAGTAAAATAAAATATCAACATTTTAATTAAAAAAATTTTAAAAAAATTTAATAGTTACTTAATTAAAATAATAAATGAAATAATAAAAAATTAAGTTGAGAATAACATACTTTTAAGGTACTACTACACTTTAGAAGGCTCTTAAAAGACCAAATTGAAAAAAATTTTCTTAGGTCTTTTATTATAAATATTTAAAACCTTTTTTGCCTATATATTAGTACATATTTGGAGAATAAAAATAATGGTTTGTTTTTAATTTTTATTTAATATCATAATCTGCAGACAGCATTCAGATCGAAACTCCAAAAAGTTAGTTGTCCAATTGCGGACAGTTTATCTCAAGATTGACAAATCGGAAACAAAAAATCCAAATTGCTTTTTAAAAAGGAAGGTGTCTTGCATAGCAATCTACCACCAATAATAAAAAATCGACTAAAATAAAAAAATACCAGATGTTTCAATAATTTGTTTAAAAATACACTGTGTTTTTCAGTATTTTTCTAGTCTGCAAAAATTTTTTTTTTAAATTTTTGACCATTTTCTGGTAAATTGTCACACAGGACATGCTAACAAACAAAACGAGTTATCATTTATTAAAATCGGTTTAGTAGATTCAGAGATAAACTGTCCGTAATTTGAGAAAACGTTATTTTGAGAAAAACGCGTTTAAACTTATATGTATCGTTAGAGGCCATTCCATAAATTACCTAAAATTTATTTGCAAATTGAAACCCTACCATTTTTTTATTTCAGACACTCTTACATATATTAGCACCAATGTTTCTAGTGGTCGTAATAAAAAGCTGGATCCCACCATCTCCTTAAAGACTTACTTAATTTGTCAATGACTTTTTACATTAATTGAATATTTTTTGAAAAATTTACTTTTATTTTTTACAATTGGTTATAAATACATTAGGAGGTGTTTTCTGAAGTTATAAGAAGTTAAAAAATACAATAAAAAAATAAAATTTTTAAAATTCTAAAGTGTAGTAGTACCTTAAAAGATTATAAAACCAATTTTGTAATAAATAAATAAACATTAACATCATAGTTAAATAAATAAAATAACACTGATAACTGATAAACAAACTAGATAACTTTATTAAACTAGGGAAGGATAAGCTTGAGCGGCATAATCAATGCAACTGATGTGTGTATAAATTTAAATGTAATTGTGGGAAATCTTATATAGGACAAACAAAAAGCCCATTACATATTCGCACTAAGGAACATAAGAGTAATATTGATTTAAATGTAAAATATCATAATGTTATTAGTAATCACTTAACAAATTTCAAAAATGATTCTATTCCACATTTTATAAAATGGGATGAATTTAAAGTACTAGATATTGAACCAACTCTTAGTAAAAGAATAATGGATTTATTCTATCTATATTTATTCTTTTATTAGTAAAAGACTTTTCTCAGAAATGTTTTTTATAAAAAAAGAGGGAAGTAATAGTTTAAATAAAGTAACTGATTTGGATAATTTTGATAGTTCTGTCGATAGTATGAAGTATGAGTGTGTATTGTAAAGAGTGGGGACGAGTTCACAGTCCTTTAAAACTAAAGCATAAGCAGGTGTGGTCAGATTAATTAGTCGCTACTCAAAGTGATAGCACGTTTGTCTTCCAATAAGGCTCAGTGAAGAATTGGAAGGATTGATTATCTCCAAGTTTTTGTACTTTTACTTGTTAAATAAATAAAGTAGAGTTGGCTCTGAGTTGAGTAACCAACTCACCAAAAATAATAATATTAGTTGTTTCTTACGGCGACAACATAATTGGTGGCAGCGCTAGGATATTCAGAAAATTTTGGAAGTTCATCCAGATTTTGAGTATCCAGAACCCAGAGTTAGTTCCAGATAAACAAAGTGATTATCTAAAGTGAACAAGAAAGTAAAGAAAAAGCAGAGATCTACAGAGTGATATCCAGAGTTATCCAGATCTACAGAGAGGTATCCAGAGAGTTATCCAGATCTATAGAGAGGTATCCAGAGAGTTATCCAGATCTACAGAGTGATATCCAGAGAGTTATCCAGATCTACAGAGAGGAATCCAGAGAGTTATCCAGATCTACAGAGAGGTATCCAGAGTTATCCAGATCTACAGAGGTATCCAGAGAGTTATCCAAATCTACGAAGCAGAGTTCGAGATTATCCAGAACTACGATCCAGACCAACAGTAAGGTATATAAAAGAAAATTACGAATCTTTAGAACAAGAGTATAAGTCCACTTTACGTACGTTGAACGGCGACCTTCATAGGGTGTGGCTAAGTTTGTTTTAAAGCGTTGGTATACTCTGTGATTTTATGAGTATTGCCATCGACAATAAACAAAAAAAACGAATTTCATATTCTTGTGTACTCCTTGTAGCAGGATTGCAAGAAATGAAATTTTAAATTAGAAAACGCGAACGGATATAAAATAAAAATTGTACGAAACGATATAGGAAATTTATAAAATTAAACTAGATTTAAATTCATATAGAGAAAGTAGGGAAAACGAAACAATAGACACAGACAGTTCATCCCTTTCAATATCACTGACTGACAGACTAAAATTAGACAATATTCTAAACATCATGCCAGAAACATCAAGTGCTTCAAATGACCATTTGCAAAATATTCTTGCAAAAATGGAGAGATTCGAAACGAGATTAGTAGCTATGGAACAACCAGTTAGAAGAGAGGAAGGTTTACCCTTAAATGAAAACGAATTAAATAGCGATCACGAAGAATTAGAAGAAGTTACAGAATATGATTTTGGGAAAAGCATAAAATTAGTACCAGAATTTAACGGAAGCGGTTTAGAAAATTTCATTCATCCAATAAGATTATCTAAAAGAAAAACGAAAAGAAATAAAAGATTAACATTACTGCATGCAATAATTGCACAAAAATTAGTAGGAAGAGCAGCAAATACAATTAGAGCAGATGCAGTTAAAACCTTTGCCGATTTTTTTGAGAGATTAAGAATTTTATTTGGAGAAAAAGATAGTTTAGAATCACTTTAAAGGGCTCGCGATTCATGTATAATGGGCAAAAATGAAGGTTTAGAGTCATTCACCTCAAGATTTATGCAGTGTCAGGATAAAATCAGGCAGTCTATAGATAGTATGAATATAACACCTCAAGAAACTTTCGTAAGACAGGAAATAGATACAAATGCAAGTGTCAGCACATTCTTAAGAAATATACGTGAAGAATTTGAAATTAGAATCCGTCCTCAGAAACCGAAAACGCTGAATGAATGTTTTAATATTGCCTCAGAAATTAACGTGAATTTAAAAGATAAAAGAAGAATTGACAATTTTACCAGAAACCCAAGAAATGAAAACCCAGTACCAACACCAAGATTTAGCAAACCGAGAAATTTAGAAAAATGCAACCATTGTAAAAATTTAGGACATACAGAGGATGTTTGTAGAGGAAAATTAAAAGGTTTACCACCACGTCAAGAAAAAACTCAAAATTTTCAGTCACGACCAATCAACACCAAACCACCAGACCGAGTGCAGCTAAGCGAAGAATTTTCTTTATCGGAGAACCCGCTAAGCACGACTTTCCACCGATACCAAGAGAACGAAGAAGACACGACACACCTATTGTGGCTTTAAAATTTGATAAGTTAGCATCAGGAAAATTTGTAGTTGATACAGGATCGAATATATCAATTATAAAAGAAAGTATGATAGAAGGGAAAAACTTTAAAAAATACGCGCCTCATAATGTTTTAACAATCGAAAACAATCCTATAATGTTCGAATATTCTATTTGTTTAAAACTTTACGGTAAAGAATCAGTTTTTCAAGTTACAAAAGATGAAAATGCATTTAGAGAAAACGGTTTAATTAGAATGAATTTACTTTACGATCAAAAATTTAAAATGGATTTACAAAAAGGTATTTTAAAATTAGGACCTAAAATACTTTATCCGCAATCTAGTGCAAACAAGAGAGATAAAATCTGTTTTACTAATTTTAAAGGAAGATATTCAGCAATTACAAAATTTGATTATGAAATTATTTATAAGAAAGGAATTGCTAACACAAACGCTGACGCCTTATCGCGAATTCCAAGGGTTCAGATGACAACAGATGGTACAAATGACACGTTAGAACAGCAGAACTGGCCTACTACAGGTGTAAACGAAAAAAATAAGAACATGGAAATAGATACGCAAACAGAAGACGACAATTCAATAATTGATGACGAAAATAAAAACGAAAATATGGAAATAGATTCACAAACAGAAGAAAGTGATCATAAAATAATTAAAGATGAATTCAAAGTAATAAAGAATATAAAATTGACTACAGATACTAAAGAAGTACAATGGATAAGAGATATACCTCAAAATGAAAATGATGACGCGAATAAAATGCGATTAAAAAGAAACAAAATAGAAGAAACCGGACAGTTAATCATAAGACGAGAATTTGGACCGACAAGGATAAAAGAAATTTGGATCACGAAAGAAAAAACAGAAGAAGATGACAAAATAAAAATTAGTCCTCAAGTGACAAATCAGCAATTAACAGAATTTTTAGAAAAAGAAACTAGAGAAGAAAGATTAAGAATTATTTACGAAGATATAGATGAAAACAAAATATCAAGAATTCTTTGTAAAATATGGAAAGGCGGTGATAAAGAAATATATTTGATAAAGAAACACATTGAAAGAAATAGAAGAAAAATTATAGCAGAAGCACATGAAGGAATATTAGGAGGACACTATTCTAAGGATATTACAGTGCAGAAGATAAGAAATATGACAAACTGGCCCAACATTACAAAAGATGTTGAAGACTTTATCAAAACATGTGATTTATGTCAACGATTAAAATAAATGGAAGCAATCAGAAATAGCACAGTTAAACGAAATACCTTAAATAGATAATGATAACGCAAATGAAATACGATTAAAGAGATGTAAAGTAGTACAAAGAAAAGGATAGTCAATTTTACGACGAAAATTTTAACGTACAAGGATAAAAGAAATATTGATTACAAATATAGAAACATAGAAGAAAACAAAGTATAAATAATATTATGACGAATCGGATAATTATGACGAAATGAACCAATAGGATAATAATATGACGACTCGGATATTTAAGTAGGACTGAATGATAAACTATGAATCAATAAAAAAAATATATAACGAAATGAATCAAAAAGGTATCAAGAATATTATGACGAATAGGACATTCCAGTAGGACTATATGATGAAATATAAATGAATCAAGAAAACAAATATAACAAAATAGATCAACACGATATGAAGAATATTACGACGAATAGGATATTAATAAACAAAAGAAATAAATATGACGAAATGGACCAGCATTACAGTAAATGTTGAAGACTTTAACGGAAGATGCGAATTATATGTCTACACGATTTAAAGAAGATAAAGAAGAGCAAAGATATTATGAAGAAACGAACGTACCAAAAGGATCAGATGGTATAATATTAATGTAAGAAGAGAAACAAAGTATGACGATATGGACAATGACAATGCGATTAAGTATTTGAGTACTTACTTACTTACTAAAGACAATTTGAGAAGAAACGAACGATGACAAAGCAAACCATACATTTTACAAACGAAAACTGAATACGTACCGATTGACAAGACATACTTAGAAAAATGAAGCACTATAGAAGAATATAAAGTTGTAAGAGAAACGAATCGAGCTATTTAATATATCAAACAGAAAATTGTGACGCGGATTTAATAAAAATGTTTAACGAAAATTGTCTAAAATCTCCATTATTACTCAGCGATGAAACATTTGTGAAAAACAGCCATAGGTTATATACGTATATTTGTAAAAGAAATAGTTCTAGCTATAGAATGCGAAAAGAATAATTATAATGATAAGAAATTGTGAAATATAAATAGATACTTTAAGGAAACAATCAGAATAGAATTAAATTTCAAAAAAGACGATTTAAAATTAACTAATGATAAATTACCAAAATTAATAAGGTTTTTCAATGTAGCCAAAATGAAAGAAGCAGAAATTAGTAAGAAGTGAAATGATGCTAGAAGACTTAGAAAAATATGAAAGATTTGAGAGTTTGACAGAATAGTTTTTGACGAATTTAGAGTATATAGGATATGCAAGTATTGTACTTATAATCTTTAAAACAGAAATTATGCAGTGTACTTTAAATTTCATGAGATATTGTATTCAGAATTGTAACAGAAATTGTAACTTTAATAATACTGATCCAACTTAGAATGAAACTATTGAGAAAAATCTGTAAGGATTAAATTTTGAATTACATTCGAAACCTCCTAGAAGGAAACCTGCATCGAATTTTTAAATAAATGTATTTATTTAAAAATCATCGATAATTTAAAGGGGGGAGGTGTCGACAGTATGAAGTATGAGTGTGTATTGTAAAGAGTGGGGACGAGTTCACAGTCCTTTAAAACTAAAGCATAAGCAGGTGTGGTCAGATTAATTAGTCGCTACTCAAAGTGATAGCACGTTTGTCTTCCAATAAGGCTCAGTGAAGAATTGGAAGGATTGATTATCTCCAAGTTTTTGTACTTTTACTTGTTAAATAAATAAAGTAGAGTTGGCTCTGAGTTGAGTAACCAACTTACCAAAAATAATAATATTAGTTGTTTCTTACGGCGACAACAGTTCATACGAAATGATTTTGAATTATTTCCATTAACCCATTAACGCCCAAATGTCCAAAATTTTTGACTGAAGTTCAAGGTAAGAATTTTTATCCTAAATGATTAGACTTTTAAAAACCCTTCGGTACTTAGGGGGTATTGAGGTCCGCTCTTTCAGAATCCGAGGTCAAAAAAGCATTTCGACCATCAGGGAAACCAATATGGCGCCGAAATGGAGAAAAATACCGAAAAAATCGTAAGGTTTTTTTTTTAAACACGCTTTTCACATCAATAAGATTTTTTTGAGCGGGTCTCATGTATGCTATAGGTGGATAAAATAGTTGTACTTTCGAACTGTGTACTTGAAAACTTAAAAATTCAAGATGGCGGATCCAAAATGGCAGAAAAATCAGAGCAAAATACTTGATAAATAGCAAATGCATCATTAATATTCAAAACTTGATTTAAATCATCTGAAAATGACTTCTCGGGGGTTTTCGGGGTCGCTAATTACGAATATGAAGTTTAATTTTAAAAATTCAAAATGGCGGTTCCATTATGGCGGATAAAAATTTTTGAAAATCGATAAAATTGCATGAAATTACTCACTCGGGGGTTTTTGGGGTCGCTGATTACGAATATGAAGTTCAATTTTTAAAATTAAAAATGGCGGATCCAATATGGCGGATAAAATTTTTTTAAAATCGTTAAAATTGCATGAAATTTCTCACTCGGGGGTTTTCGGGGTCGCTGATTACAAATATGAAGTTTAATTTTAAAAATTCAAAATGGCGGTTTCAATATGGCGGATAAAATTTTTGAAAATCGATGAAATTGCATGGAATTACTCACTCGGGGGTTTACGGGGTCGATGATTACGCTCACCACGTGGAGGTCGACTAATTTTAATGTTATAAAAAAATTTTAAGTAAAATATAAAAACAGTTAAAAATGCAAAAAAATTTAAAAATGAAAAAGTAGGGTGATATGGAGTGATGTGAAACATGGGGGGATGTGCAACACCGCCGATTTCTGATTTATAGTTCGATATAGAACAGAGCCAAGTATGATTAGTTATTTTCCTTTAATTATATTCCTTATTCAGTTATAAATAAATAAAAAATAAAACAAAAAAAATTTTTTTTCTTTTGTGAAATCTCTACTTTTTAAAGGTCAACTGTACCTTAGTAAATTTTTTTTGTCAGATTTTGATTAGTTTACATTGAAAAAGCCTAAAATTAATAATTAAAGAGATTTTCATCGATATTTATGCATTACATACCTGAATTTTACTGGTGTTGCACATCACCCTAACTTTTTTGGAAAATGCAAAAACAGACGTTTTTGAAAAAGCGAAAAATTTATAGGAAAAATTGAAAATTCTTAAAATCTAATAATGCAGAAATATTCTATTATAATGCCTCTAAGTCATTCAATTTTGAAACATATAAAAATTTAAATATTTGACATGTTTTTTCGTCCAACGAAAAAAAAAACGTTGCACAAAACAAAAAAAAAAAACACAACAACACAACACCCTACAAAAAAATTAAAAAATACAAAAAAATATTTAAAAATTGTTCAAAATTTTTTTTAAAAAAGAAGACAAAGTTAAGAAACTTTGTTGAACTCCACGTAGTGAGAGTTGGGCAACTCCAGAAAAACGTGACGTTAACAAACAAAATAAAATCTCCAAAACAACTAGAAATTTATGAATTTGTAGTATTAAATTTTTAAAATTGCACTTTTTGAATTCGTAATCAGCGACCCTGAAAATCCCTGAGTAAGTAATTCCATGCAATTTTATCTATTTTAAAAAAATTTTATCCGCCATATTGGATCCGCCATTTTAAATTTTAACAATTTAACTTCATATTCGTAATCAGCGACTGCGAAAACCCCCGAGTGAGTAATTTCATGCAATTTTATTGATTTTCAAAAATTTTTATCCGCCATATTGAAACCGCCATTTAAAATTTTTAAAATTAAACTTCATATTCGTAATCAGCGACCCCGAAAACCCCCGAGTGAGTAATTTCATGCAATTTTATCGATTTTAAAAAAATTTTATCCGCCATATTGGATTCGCCATTTCTAATTTTAAAAATTGAACTTTATATTCGTAATCAGCGACCCCAAAAACCCCCGAGTGAGTAATTTCATGCAATTTTATCGATTTTCAAAAAATTTAATCCGCCATATTGGAACCGCCATTTTAAATTTTTTAAATTAAACTTCATATTCGTAATCAGCGACCCCGAAAACCCCCGAGAAGTAATTTTCAGATGATTTAAATCAAGTTTTAAATATTGATGATGCATTTGCTATTTATCAAGTATTTTGCTCTGATTTTTCTGCCATTTTGGATCCGCTATCTTGAATTTTCAAGTTGTCAAGTACAACTATTTTATTCACCTATAGCATACATGAGACCCGCCCAAAAAAATTTTATTGATGTGAAAAGCGTGTTTCAAAAAAAAACCTTACGATTTTTTCGGTATTTTCTCCATTTTGGGCGCCATTTTGGTTTCCCTGATGGTCGAAATGCTTTTTTGACCCCGGATTCTGAAAGAGCGGACCTCAATACCCCCTAGTACCGAAGGGTTTTTAAAATTTTAATCATTTAGGATAAAAATTCTTACCTTGAACTTCAGTCAAAAATTTTGGAGATTTGGGCGTTAATGGGTTAATTAATACTGTTGATTGCTCATTTGCCTACTCTTTGTTTCTTATTTAATTGATGTACAGAATCGATAGTGTTTGGAGTTCAGTTTTAATTTTGACTTCACACGCAGAGTTTTAATTTATTTTGTTTTAATTTATTCAAGTATTTTTTAAAAAAATTTCTGTGGTGTGTTATTACAGAGGTTATTATAAACGTGTGTCATCATAATGTCCATGTTTATCAGTGTTATTTTATTTATTTAACTATGATGTTAATGTTTATTTATTTATTACAAAGTTGGTTGTATAATCTTTTATAGGTATGTTATTCTCAACTTAATTTTTTATTATTTTATTTTATTTATTATTTTAATTAAGTAACTATTAAATCTTTTTTAAAATTTTTATTTCACTTTATTTAATCTAAATTCCTTATTATAATTTCGATTCTCATTTAGTTTAGTTATGACTCCAAACTCTATGTTTCTCTGACGTTTGATGGGTAAATTTGTTTTTTTTATGACGAACGTTTATTTATTAATTTTTTTGGTAAGATATTATTATAACCTTTTTATTATTTATGAATGAATGTTAGATTAATTACATTTTTTTAAATTTATATATTTTTAAAATTTTATAATTTGTTTGATTGCCAACCCCCTAACTATTTTATATATTTATTTTAATTTTAATTATCAATTCATGTTCCCTAAATACGAATGTATAGTAATAATAATAAGTTAGTGTAAATTATAACAGGAAATATTAAAAGAGAGCACCAAAAGAGAATTTTACTTTACGGACATGATTAAGGTCTTATAAATATATAAGATATATTATATTTCCCATATATTTCCCTTATAGGTTCTTCTTTATACCTACAGGTAAAAAAATTGGTCAAATTTGACATAGATTTTAACGTATGATATCAAAGGCATTATTGGGCCCCTTTTTACCTGCAGCTTTAAAAATAGGTCAAATCTGACATAAATTTTGACGTAATGTAAGGGCCATTATTTGGCCGTTTATGACCTGTAAGTAAAAGAAAATGTCAAATTACCTAAAGATTTCGACGTATTATAATAGACGCTTATGGGCCTAATTTTTAACCGTAGGTCAAAACTGCCCTTAAAATTGACCTAAATTTTGAGAGAATATCATATCAGAGGGATATTTCTCGTCAAATTTTAACTTGTAGGAAAAAACTGCCATTAAAATTAACTTACATTTTGTGTACAGAAAATTAATTTTAATAGAATTTTTAAAATAGATGTCAGTGTATATAACATCTTTTATTAATGGAACGACCTCTTGAAGAATCCTAATTAATTTGCTTTTTTGATGTGTAAGTTAAAAAATATGTCAAATTTGACCTAAATTTTGAGGAAAGGTCAGGTCAGAGGGAGTTTTCTCGACAATTTTTGCGGTGTAGATGAAAACTGCCGTTAAAATTGACCTAAATTTTGAGGGCAGAGGGAATTGTTCGTAAATTTTTTCTGCTTTGGTCAAAACTGCCCTTAAAATTGACCGACATTTTGAGAGCAGAGCGGTAAGTTTGTCAATTTTTGACTTTTAAGTCAAAACTACCCTTAAAATTGACTTAAATTTTGAGGGTAGAGCGGTTAGTTTGTCAATTTTTTACCTGTATGTTAAATCTACAGGTTAAATCTATTTGACACAGGTCAAATTTTAACGTAATGTAATGCCCTACATTAAGACCCCTTTTTAAACCCGTAGGTCAAAAAAAAATTTAACATGGATTTTGACGTAATGTATGGGCCCACATGGAGACCACTTTTTATCCTATAGGTCAAATTAAACATGGATTTTGACGTAATGTAAGGGCCTACATGGAGACCACTTTTTACCTATAAGTTAAAAAATAGGTCAAATTAGACATAGACTTTGACGTAATGTGAAGCCGTTATTGAGCTTCTTTTTGACCTATAGGTCAAAAAATAGGTCAATTTTTACATAAGTTTTAACGGCCCCTTTGGAAAAGGGCGCCCTTACAGAATCTTGAAACAGCGGCGGCGGCGATATCTTTTTGTAATATAGGTAGATATATTTTTTTTTTAGTAATTGAGTAGGTTAAATTCTTCCATAATTTAATTGATATAGTTGTTGAATAAATTATCATGGGAAGGTGGAAATTGAATAAAAATCCAATGTGTATTGTCAGTATAGCGACGTTTCGTTGGCTAAGGTTTGCCAACCTCATCAGGCTGAATTTATTAAAAGAAAAAACACTTCAATATTTATAAAGATCTAAAGCACTATTTTTATAAAAGTAATGACAATAATATTATCATACCTAATTCATTAAAACATAGAGGCACGTTTTAACTTGTCAAGAAATAAAAACAATAAATAGATAAATAAATAAATAAAATACAACACATGTTCCACATTAAATAATTAAAAATAGAGTTAAAATTTAAAAAGGAAGAAATTTCATCACACTATCTCAGTGTTAACTGAAATAAAATTAGAATTTAACGATATAAGAAAGTCAAATTGATACGAGAAGGGGCAATGAACTTATATATAAACACAGGTGTTCAGGAAGTTATGTTATTGTTGTGTATCATTATATGCAAGAGTCTATACATCTGAGAAGAGGAAAGAAGGTTTTGTTTAGAGTGAAAATATCTTCCTTTCTGTTGAGAGTGGAACGATTAGTTTTAATATGGATCATTTCAGATATTCGTCGTTTTGTAAAATTTTTTTCATTGTCCAAGATTTTTGTGTTTTCCCAGTCAAAATCGTGATTAAAATTGGTTCGGTGTCGATAAACTACATAGTTGTCATTTACTTTTTTGTGTTCATTTATGCGAGTAAGTAATAATCGTTTCGTCTCGCCAATATATGTTGCAGGACAGTTTTTACAATTAAACTTGTATACAACATTAGTTCTATCCCATTTTTTCGTCGAATCTTTACCTAGTCTAATGATGGAGTTAGAGTTTTTATTTATAAGGGGAATAGAAGTGCAATGAAACTCTTTGAGAATATTTGACAACTTGAAAAAACATTTTTCATTGAAAGGTAGACAAACTTTAGGAGTTTGGCTATAAATATTATTTTTATTATTATTATTTGCATCAAAAAATTTTATTTTGTTAATACGAATTTTTATTTGATTTTCAATGAAATCGATAGGATAGTTATTATTTTTCAAAATAGTTTTAATTTTTTTCAAGTTATCAAAATAGAATTTTTTGTTGGACAATGAAATCGCTCTGTCGACGAGATTGTATACAATATTCTTTTTTTGTTGAATTTGATGATTTAAAAAATAATTGATAAGTCTATCCGATGAAGTCGGTTTTTGATACGAATTTGTAATAATTTTATTATTATCTCTAACAAGATTTAAATCGAGAAATTTAATAGAATATTCTTTTTCTTTTTCTACGGTGAATTGTAGTTTTTGATTATAAGAATTAAAAGTATCAACGACCATATTAACATGTTCTTTTTTAACTGCTAAGATTGTGTCATCCACATAATTATCATTTATTCAACAACTATATCAATATTTTTTTTTGCATATTATTTTATATATTATTTTACATTTTTTGTATATTATTTTGTTTTTTGTATATTAATTTATATTTTGTTGTATATTACTTGCATATTATTTTTATATTTTGTTGTATATTATTTATATTTTTTGTATACACGAAGAAAAATTTTCTGTTAATGATTACAATAGTCGAACAGTACTGCTCGGATATGTGACCACTTTTCGTAATGCCTAAAGTAGTTTTGTTGTAACAATTCTGTAAGTCGAACGTACTCATTAAAAATTTATTTGAAATAAATACGAACTAAATATAAGTGAGCACAAAGTCTATGTGAGCACAATAGTCTACGTTAAAAGGAAATCTTGAATTCTATCCACATTTGCAGCAATCTAAGGGAATCAGTGATACAGACTGTAGTAGCCTTTACAACAGGACTATTGTAAAATAAAGTGACTGCGGTTGCCTTGCCTTCTTATTTTACTATAGTTCTTCGTAAAGACTACTATTGCTATATTTATGATTACAAATGACTGTTGTATAGTAAAAAAAGAAAATTTTCAACTAAAATAATTTTTTTTTTGTAATTTATGACTTCTAATCATATATTGCACATTAATTTCACTCTTCCAAGACTCCCAACTTCAAGACTAATTATACTATTAACCTGGACAATTTTACTAAACCCTAAGTACATAAATCTAACTTAAATACTAAACGCATAACATAATAACGATCGCTATTTACACATATTTATACATGACTTAAACTTCTTTATATACTAACTGCTATAAAAATTCACCGCTTGCGAGAAAGACTAATACACTTTCAATGTAAAAAAATCACTTCGTTCTCAATAAGTAATACAATTATTGTTCATTGTTAGTCTTGAATATTGTAAGGTATATTTTTTATTACATTTCTATAGTGAAAATTTTTTTTTCTAACACACCCACCGAAGGTGCAAGATGTCTTGCCTGTATAAATTGTTATGTAATTTACACAACTTACGTAAGTTACGTAAATAACAAAAGTGAGTTACATAAACAAGTGAGTTAACTTACGTAACTAACGTAAGTTACGTAAATAATGTAAGTTACGTATATAACGTAAGTTTTACTTACATAAATAGCTTAAGTTACATAATGAACGAATTATTGTAAATTGCACTAATTAGGTAACTTACATACTTTACGCAAGTCATGAATTACACAAAAATTTTATTTTAGTTGAAAATTTTCTTTTTTACTTTACAACAGTTATTTGTAATCAGAAATATAGCAATAGTAGTCTTTACGAAGAACTATAGTAAAATAAGAAGGCAAGGCAGCCGCGGTCACCTTATTTTACAATAGTCCTGTTGTAAAGGCTACGACAGTCTGTATCACTGATTCCCTTAGACCGCTGCAAATTTGAACAGAATCCAAGATTTCCTTTTAACGTAGACTATTCACTGAGAAAACTGGAGTATTGGACTAAACATCTGGAGGGACAAATCGTTCATATTTGAGAGTTAGCTATTGGATAACAATCCAAATGTTCAAATACACCATTGACAGATATTCGTGCCATTTCTCTTGGAGGGAAAATGAGTTTATAACAGAGGGACAAATTAACCATCTTGAGAAATCCCTTCCTTATCCGGCGCAAAATGAATAAATATGGCAACCTAACCCCTAAATTAAATACATAAAATGTCAGAAAAATAATTTCGCGCGCATCAGATCGTACACATTTTCTGCGCAACTTTTAACCCTCAGATATAATGGGAGAGAATATACAAGTAGATTTCCATTATCAATTCAAAATTTATTTTAGAAGGACCATTTAACTCTCTTCATAAGCATAGGAAACATACACTTTTTGAACCTCTGAATTTGACTCTCCAGTTTTCTCAGTGTTGTAATTATAACAAGTCTCTGCGTGAATGAGTACAGTTCCCTTTTTTAACTTGTACGTCTAAATTATTAATGATTCCAAAAAATAAATTTCAACACGATTAATACAGTGTTTGGATTCATTAAAGTAACTGTAGTAATCGCTCCTACTAAATTCTTAATAAATTACATAGTTTTTGTAATCATTACAAAAAGTGGTCACATATCCGAGCTGTAATATAGACTATTGTAATCATTACGAAAGAAATTTTCTCCGTGTATTATTTTATATTTTTTGTAAAATTATTTTATATTTTTATAGACTCCCTGAAGAGGAAATCATTTAGATTTCAAAACGTTGGAGCAAACTAATTTTAAAAACCATTTGTTCGAATGTTTTTGTTTTATTCTCCTTCACTATAATTAATGATTTATCTTTCTCTCATTGTGAATGAAATTTGCAAAATTACGTTATTTAACAGGTGAACTTTAAAATAATTTTTCTTTTAATATTTATCATTAATTGTTTCTATTAATTAAATTAAATTAATCTTAATAAATTTCAAAAATTTTTTTACTATTTCATAGTAAATTTTGTGTTCTCTTTAATACTTTCTAATAGATGATTAGTATAAATATTAAAAAATTCTGTTTGTTTAGTGATCCAAATGAGGCATTTCACGTCAGAAATATCACGATTTGCAAAGGGTATGCCGATTTTCGCAAAACTTCGTGGGATTATAGTTCTATATAAGAGACTTCTTTCCCCCAAATTAAGGAGGAATGGTATAGACATTCAAAACATTCAGAATCTTTTAATATTTTGGGAAATGATTTTCTTTTATATAATAAAATTACCCACCAAATTTCAGAATTTTTCACTAAATAGTTTACAAGTTAAAAATTATTTAATTTAACATTGCCTCTTATGGAGAGAGCACGAATTTGCATGTTTATCATTAAAAATTTAATACTTAAATCATTCAGAATTTTTTGTAAAAATTTTATCTTGAAGGTCAAGATTTAAGCTTTATTAATCACGAAGGTTCTTTTTTATTCACTAACTAGTTTAAAAGTAATTAATTAGTTTCTGGAAGAAAACTAATTTAGCATAATAAGACACATATATACGTAATAATATCATTTTTTTCAAAGTTTGCAATGGAATACTCGATAAATCCCAAAATAATTTTTTAGAGAATTTCAGTAACTTTTATTTTCTTAGGTTTTAAATTCGTATAGACAGTAACAAAACTTATTTTCTGCTTTTATAAAAAATGTAATTTAATAAATTTATTATATTTTCCTTATTTAATATATTTATTTAATATTCATTGATGTCTACTTTTATGATTTCAATAAGAAAAACTGCTTTATGTAGCTTAAATAAAAAAGTTACAAATTCCCCTTAATGTCACAAACTTTTGGCCCGATTAGGTATACCATTCCTCCTTAAAAAAAAAATTCAAAATTGTTGAAGATACGCCATTTTGAATTTTAATATTAATTTTATAAAATTTTGAATATCTCGGAATATTGTTTATGGATTTTTACGAAATTTACACATCTTTCAGGTAAAAGTATGTACTTTAAAATTCAAATAAAGTTAATAAAAAAAAAATAATTTTTAAATAAAAAAATTGAAAAAAGTTTTTTAAAACAATTTTTTGTTTATTTACTTCTCTCTGAGAAAAATGTTATTAACATATTTGGATGCCTTATGAATTCACCTTTAATTTTATAAAAAAATTGATGGAGACTCAACTAGTTCCGGAGATATTGAAGTTTTTGTAAAAAATAGTCATAGTTGCAGCAGCAATGCACGACTACGGTAACGTACTACGCGGCTTGTGCAGTATGGTGCTATGGCGCGGCGACGCTTTTTTTACAAAAACTTTAATATCTCCGGAACTAGTTAAGTCTTTATCAATTTTTTTTTATAAAATTAAAGGTAAATTCATAAGGAATCCAAATATGTTAATAACATTTTTCTCAGAGAGGAGTAAATAAACAAAAAATTGGTTAAAGAAACTTTTTTCAATTTTTTTATAAAAAATTATTTTTTTTTATTAACTTTATTTGAATTTTAAAGTACATACTTTTGTACGTTTATATATATATATATATATATATATATATTAGGCGATTCTTACAAAAAGGACAAATCATGTCTTTATGGTATTTTGTTAAAAATTAATTATATTAATTTCAACTATTAAAATTTATGACAGCCATACCATAGCATTTAATAATTTTTAATCATATCAGTAAAGACAAATTTGAAAGAATATCATAAAACTAAAATATTTGATGAAATTTAGTGTAACGGAGGGAGTTACGGAGTTTTAACATTATACCTATTTATTTAATATTTGAGTAATTTGATGTTTATTTTTTAATTTTTCTTTATGATTTAACTAAAAACTTTAAAATCACAACATACGTCTGTCCAATTTTTAATAACTTAAATTTATTTTACTATTTTATGAAAAAAACACCGTCTACTGAAACAGTGCACAAACAATTTGTCCTTTTTCAGAAAATCATATATATATATATATATATGAGGCATTTTACGTGAAATGTCCTAAGTTGAAATTTCAACTTCTTGAAAAAAATTGAAACTCAGTGAATTTGTTGCTCTATCAAGTTGAAATGTGCCCCGAAAAATATGTTTGATTTTTTCGAAAATTTAGAGGGGGTAGAAGGGGGTCAATTTGACCAATTTTGCTAACACCGGCTACTTTGTGAATTTTTTCTGAACATACTTGTAATGGGAAAAATTTTTTAGAATATGTTTCTGAAAGGTTTTTCCGTCCTCTTTCCAATAGTGCATTTTATTTTTTAATATTTTAAAAATTTGCCCTAATTTTTGATAATTAATATTTAATTTTCAATTTCCCGAAAAGCGGTCCGTTTTTTTTTAAATAAATTATTGCAAACGAAAGCTGAGGTTTTTTCCTATCGGCATGTAAATTTTCAGAATGCCCTTTTTTTGTTTTTGAGTTATTAAATTTCAAAGAATAAATTGCGTCGCGGTTGCACTGAGCCGCGTGGCAACCGGTGTGAGGCGAGGCGCCCGCGACGCAGCGCGCTGCAATTTATTCTTTGAAATTTAATAACTCAAAAACAAAAAAAGGGCATTCTAAAAATTTACATGCCGATAGGAAAAAACCTCAGCTTTCGTTTGCAATAATTTATTTAAAAAAAACGCACCAATTTTTGGGAAATTGAAAATTAAATGTTAATTATCAATAATTAGGGTAAATTTTTAAAATATTAAAAAATAAAATACACCATTGGAAAGAGGACGAAAAAACCTTTCAGAAACATATTCTAAAAAATTTTTCCTATTACAAGTATGTTAAAAAAAATTCACAAAGTAGCCGGTGTTAGCAAAATTGGCCAAATTGACCCCCCTCTACCCCCTCCAAATTTTCGAAAAAATCAAAAATATTTTTTGGGCCACATTTCTACTTGATAGAGCAACAAATTCCCTGAGTTTCAATTTTTTTCAAGAAGTGGAAATTTCAACTTAGGACATTTCACGTAAAATAGAAGAAGAAGAATCCGGCAACTAGAAGAATCCGGCATTAGGCTTAATTCCTAGGCAATAAGCTTACTGCCGGCAATCAGACGAATACACGACGAAATCGTTCAGATTTGTCTATTTGCCTAGGCAGTAAGCTTATTGCCCTATGAAGATTCGGCAATTACGTGCTTGTTTCAAAATATTTTTAAAATGATAAAAAATTATTAGCCGCTGGGACAATAAATATAAATTTAGCTAAAGAGAAAGTGACTTTTCATGTCTATATTTAATATAACAGTATAAATGTATTACTGGTGTATAAAGCTTTATAAAGAGTCCATTAATCAGTAAGGAGGATGGCTTGGAAGACCGATATAATGACAATACTAATGTTTCCAGTGAAAGTTGGCGTATTTGCTTTTGCTATTTTCGTGAATTGAGGGAAGGAGAGATCTAAAAAGAGAGGGAGAGAAATATAGAGATTTAGTTAAACAATCCTGCGAATTGGCGAAGCCCAAAAGTTTTGCCTCGTTTTGCATTGAACTCAGTCGAGACGAAGGTCGCTGAACGAATAAAGGGAGGACAATCAGTCTTACTACACATAAGCGTTGATCTTTCGAGCATATAAGTATCGCCTAGTCCTAATTTTAGAACGATTCCCATCTGAGTAAAATCTGCGAACACAATCGCTCGTCTCTGTGCATCGCTCAATGTCTAACATTACAAGACTTGATGGCTAAAACGCCTTTTCGTCGCTCGTCGTTGTCATCGAGGAAAAAATGCAGCTCCCTTTATTCGATTTGAAATCAGGACAATTGCTTAACATAAGACATTTGAACATCATATTTTTTATATTTGAATCTTTATTCATATAAATTACATCCATTTATAGTATTAATATATTGCATTCTCAAATCGTGCACTCATGTAATCCGATTTTGAGCAGACACTTTATTAGCTATCTAAAATAGTACTCTCCGTTAAATTAGAAGAAAAGTTGTTTATTTGTTAGACAACTTGTAAGACAAAAAAGTCAGTTTATTATTTTTATGAGAAGAATTATATAAAACTGCTGCCAAGTTGTATATTTTTTATAATTTTGGTGCTCATTTCATGAACACTTTACTTTCTCATGGAGATAAAAATAATAGAAAAACCGCTGCCAAGTTGTATAATTTTTTTTATAATTTTGGTGCTCATTTCATGAACACTTTACTTCCTCATGGAGATAAAAATAATAGAAATATATAAATAACTTTTTATAAATATGGTAAAAGTGATTGAATTTTGGGTCAATCAATTTATTTTTAAATACCCTACAAGATAATTACAATAATTTAATAGTTAAACAAAAATTTTTAAACAAAAAAGTTGAGAAAATGTCATTTTCCACAATTTTTGGTTTTTAAAATACCAATAATTTCGAAATTTATTATCGAATTAGGTTCAAAAATAGGTCAATCGAAGCGTTTTTTGAAGCTCTACAAGTCGGTAACGATAATTTTAAGTATACTTCTACATTTTTCAACAAAATTTTCAAAAAAGTCTTATTTTCCAAAATTTTGAATTTTTAAAAGTTTAATATCTCCGGTTAATATGGACGAAAAATGTTCAATTAGGGCTCAAAAGATGCGTCTAAAAAAACTCTACAAAATTATGGAAAAACATTTATAGGTGTCCTAACATTTTTTAAAAGTTATGGGCAAAAAACGTTTTTTTGCAAAATTAAATATCCAAAAAAAATTTAGTTAAACTTTATTAATCTATCTCAAAGTACTCTCATTTTATGTCCGCAGGTGAGATCTATAATTTAAAAAAAAAAATCAACCCAAAAGCTCTTTATGATTTCCAGATATTTATGAAAATGTGATGTTTACAAACACACACACACATACGAAATGACATTTTTTAAAAATGTCATTTTTGAACTCCTGAGGTCAAATAACATAAAGATATGTCAAAAAATCGAACTCGAAAAAATTCGGTATTACAATACTTCCTCTATGAGAAAGTAATATATGAATAACTTTTTATAAATATGGTAAAAGTGATTGAATTTTGAGTCAATCAATGTATTTTTAAATACCCTACAAGATAGTTACAATAATTTAATAGTTAAACAAAAATTTTCAAACAAAAAAGTTGAGAAAATGTCTTTTTCCAGAATTTTTGGTTTTTAAAATACCAATAATATCGAAATTTATTATCGAATTA
Source organism: Leptopilina syphax (assembly GCA_032872505.1). Classification (NCBI taxonomy): domain Eukaryota; kingdom Metazoa; phylum Arthropoda; class Insecta; order Hymenoptera; family Figitidae; genus Leptopilina; species Leptopilina syphax. The sequence goes on from CM065476.1 coordinate 26,533,409, forward strand.
GGTTCAAAAGTAGGTCAATCAAAGCATTTTTTAATGCTCTACAAGTTGGTTACGACAATTTTAAAGTTACTTCTACATTTTCAACAAAATTTTCAAAAAAGTCTTATTTTCCAAAATTTTTGATTTTTAAAATTTTAATATCTCCGGTCAATATGGACGAAAAATGTTCAATTAGGGCTTAAATGATGCGCCTAAAAAAACTTTACAAAATTATGGAAAAACATTTATAGGTATCCTAACATTTTTTTAAAGTTATGAGCAAAAAATGTTTTTTTGGAAAATTAAAAATCCAAAAAAAATTTAGTTAAACTTTATTAATCTATCACAAAGTACTCTCACTTTATGTCCGCAGGTGAGATCTACAATATTTAAAAAAAACTTAATCCCAAAATTTTTTTTAAATACCCTACAAGACAGTTACAATAATTTAATAGTTAAATAAAAATTTTTAAACAAAAAAGTTGAGAAAATGTCATTTTTCACAATTTTTGGTTTTTAAAATACCAATAATTTCAAAATTTATTATCGAATTAGGTTCAAAAATAAATCAATCAAAGCGTTTTTTAATGATCTACAAGTTGATAACGATAATTTTAAAGTTACTTCTACGTTTTTCAACAAAATTTTAAAAAAGTCTTATTTTCCAAAATTTTTGATTTTTAAAAGTTTAATAACTTTGATTAATATGGACAAAAAATGTTCAATTAGGGCTCAAAAGATGCGTCTGAAAAAACTCTACAAAATTATGGAAAAACATTTATAGGTGTCCTAACATTTTTTTAGTTATGGTCAAAAAACGTTTTTTTGCAAAATTAAAAATAAAAAAAAATTTAGTTTAACTTTATTAATATATCAGAAAGTACTCTCACTTTATGTCTGCAGGTGAGATCTACAATTTAAAAAAAAATTCAACCCATAAGCTCTTCATGATTTCGAGATATTTATGAAAATGTGATGTTTACACACACATACGGAATGACATTTTTTAAAAATGTCATTTTTGAACTCCTGAGGTCAATTAACATAAAGATATGTCAAAAAATCGAACTCGAAAAATTTTGGTATTACAATACTTTCTCTATGAGGAAGTAATAAAAAGAAGTTTTCTTCTTGGATTGAGTTTTCGTTTTAGTATTATGAAGATTACTCTTTTTTCTTAAAAGAAAACTAGTAATTTTTGTACTCTACAAATTTTTGTTACAAAAAATGAACTTGAAAGGTAATGAACTATTATCAAACTATGAGAATAAAAGAGTGAATGAATTCAACCTTGGTAGCGTAACGTCTGTTTTCGGGATTTGAAACATCTGCTGGGACAGGTACTTTCATTTTTTTATTGATTTTTTCATCCTTACAAATGAGGTAATCTCTGTGCATTTAAATTGAGAAGGATGATAGAAGGAGGAGTCAGTTTAATTGAAAGGGGTGAGAAGTTCGTTTTCTTCACGCAGGTAAAAGTGCAGGTCCTAAGAAAGGTTCACATACACTCTGAACACATATAAACGATGTGCATATTTTGAACGGAAGTAATATATCTATAGAGTTCTGTGGTGCGGCACATGTGACGAATGTAGTCGTTGGTCGCACGAGCTGCATATGAATTGCAATGTCAAAGCAAACTGGTTCGTTTTCTATTCTTCTTTTTTTAAACGCCTTTTTACGTCCCGTATAAATAATCACATTTGCGCATTATACGATGAAAGAAGGGTTCTTCAGCCAGTAAATTTTTATTTCATATCATGAATTATCATTATAATGATAATCATTCTTGCTCGGCTTTAAAAATATTGTTTGCCAATATTATTTTATTGTTAACTATATATATAGAGAAAAATTACTATACCTACTAAAAGAAAGGTTTCGTGATAATTTAAATGAATATCAAAGTCTCTACCTTTATACCTATGCATAGTATATGGGGCATTCCACGCCACGTCGGAAATCATTTTGCTTTTGCACCTCAAATTTTTTTTAAACATTTTTTTTCTTTTAGTACTCTTTGAAACGAGCTACCTTGATTTTTTTTTAAATTTCCATAAAGCGGTTCAGGAGATACAGATTTTTGAAAAATGACGTTTTTTACGTAAATTTTTGTTTTAAATGCTCATAACTCGGTCAAAAATTGATCAAATTGGACGTTTTCATAATGAAAAGTTTTGTTTTTACACGTAGTTTTTAATAAAAATATTTAAAAATTTTTTAAAAATAATTTACAATAAGATTTTAAAATTTTTTTAATAAAATTTAATTTTTTAAATAAAATTTAATTTTGGACAAAAAATTAAATTTTTTAATCAATTTTTTTCAACATTTTTTGTAAGAAACTAGCACTAAATTAACAATTTTTAAGCCTTGTCCGATTGTGGGCAAACGATAGGATCTATTTAGTTTTAAGTTTTTACTCTGAATATACACAGTAAAAACGGTAGGCCTAACTTGCTATTTGACCAAATTACAATTATACACAGAAAGAAGGGTAAGTTTGTAGAGACTTAGTATATTAAAATTAAAAATTTCAAAATAAATAGACCCCATCGTTTGCCCACAATCGGACAAGGCTTAAAAATTGGTAATTCAGTGCTAGTTTCTTACAAAAAATTTTGAAAAAAATTAATCGATACATACATTGTCAAAAATTAAATTTCATTTAAAAAATTTTTAAATCTTATCGTAAATTATTTTTAAAATTTTTTTAAATATTTTTATTAAAAACTACGTGTAAAAACAAAACTTTTTATTATAAAAACGTCCAATTCGATCAATTTTTAATCGAGTTATAAGCATTTAAAACAAAAATTTACGTAAAAAACGTCATTTTTCAAAAATATGTATCTCCTGAACCGCTTTATGAAATTTTTTGAAAAAAATCAAGGTAGCTCATTTCAAAGAGTATTAAAAAAAAAAAAAAGGTTTTAAAAAAATTTGAGATGCAAAATCAAAATCATTTCCGACTTGGCGTGAAATGCCCCATACGTATATTGTCACCGGTTGCAAATAAATTCGAAATTAAAAAATTCCAATGACTATTAGGCTTACACACATGAGAAAGACAAACGATTATTACTGATGCAATCAGACACTATTCTCTCGTTTGCTTTTAAGGTTTACAACTTACATGACTTTTCTACATGACTGTCTGACTAATTCTAATCGCGAGGGTGATGCAGAGGTTGAAAAGCATTTGGATTATAATCCATATAATGTCACCACAGATAGTGTGTGTTATTTGTGTAGCGAGATATGTACCACGAGCAATGCTTAAACCATAAGGAACCTATACTTGCAATCGAATAATGTTAACATGCTTTCGAGTATCGCTGGAACATTATCATTAATCCATTGCTTGTCTACCTACGCAAATAAACAAAAGCAAAAACCATCTGACGCATAATATTAATAAATCTCCAGAAGCAATAGAATATTCATCAGAAATATATTAAATCTCGGAAGCGTAATGTTTCTTTATAACAACTTATGTTTTTAGATTTTAAAGTATATATATGTTCTTCTTCATCACATTTTTTTGTTATTATGACTAATGGTAAGTCAATAGTATAGCTTGTAACGTTAATTTTAAATAATCACGTTATAAAAACCGAATTTAGTTTTCGCCGAAACTTATTCAGTTAATTCTTGATTAATTATTATAAATTAAATGCGGTAGCTAGAATCGAACTCAACATTTTACTTTATTATTATCTTGTTGAATTGTATAGAATCAATATAATACAGAAATGTTAAGTTGTATAACGTTCCACACGTTTTGGTTGATTAGAAAACACAATGTTATTTATTGTTATTTAATTATCAACCGACCGAAAATGTGTCAAAAATTAATATTAATCGGCACAAATCTACTGTCAACTGGCAACCACCTGTCATAGATGTTGGGCCTGTTATCATGCTGCTGGGGCGAACCCAAGGTGCGCATGACATATATACGGGACCGAAGCAGGATATCAATTAACCTAATTTCGACAGTTCGTGCTTGGCTGCCAATTGATAAATACGGTTTCACCGCGGTCAATTATTACAACCATCAGTAAAGTAATAAAAGATGGATTTCCGTGCTCGTTTGGACCGGATCAAAGGTGAGTGTCCAGTATCCATCTTCCTCGTTATCTTGGGAATATCACCGGTGCACGGTGTGACCGAGAAATAATATCGAGACGGAAGACCTCATGGCAAGCCGATAGGACGCCGCCATTTTCGGTCGACCGACACAAATTACCGGCGTGTGGAAGTTCTCAGTTCTCTTCACAAAAATTCAAAGTTGAAAATAAAAAGAAGAGTGATTTAAAGGAAAATAATATGCTTGTGTGTTCTTATAATTTTCTTTATTCATTTGTTTTATTTGTGTGTTAAATTCGTCTTGTCTCTCTCCTCTGCGTGCGGTACTCGCTCCCTATTATTTCAATATAAAACGTAACTTCGTAAATAAAATATTGAGCTCGGTAAGAGCTAGTCCGGGAAAGTTCTTTGTTTTGTTACAGAATCGTGACCCGGGTAGTTTACCTACCTGGCGCCGGGGAAGTTCCCTAAAACGGGTCATCGATGGTGTATTATAAGTTCGAAGTGTGGAATTTATAATTCGGTAACCGGAAAACCGGTAGTTACCATTTTTGTAGCGATAGACGGGTAAGATCCGTAAGTAAAAGTAAATATCGTTACAACAGTGGCACCCAACTTAAGGGCCGTGACAGACGAGAGAGACTATATAAGGATTTTCAGTGTATTGAGTGAAGTGAGAGAACGAAATGAGAGCCTTCACTGCTGGTGAGTAATTGAATTTTCTTTTCTTTTCAAATTTATTTTTCTTTTTCGATCTGACAGGTACTATTTATTTTTGCTTCTGGGGAAAAATTTAAAAATTTATTTTTATAATAATTTTGTAGAAAAATGATGCTTTGAAAATTGTTTTTGTTGTATATTTTTTTCAGCATAAAAGAAGATTTTTTTTGTACTTGCAGTGTCCCCTACAACCTTCGAGAAAAGTAGAAAAAGTTTCTTTTTAGTAAAAAAAAAATTAGTAAATAGTAAATAGAAAAATTACCAAAAATATTTTTTGAATTTAATTAAGAAGTTTATTGGATTTCTCGAAGACCGAGGTGAAGGAATACATTTTGAAAATAGAATAATTGTGTAGAAAAGAATTTTCTCGGTTGTTTATTTGGAGAAATAAACAGTCACGAACTCAAGTAAAAGTCCCTTTACTTTCATTTCAAATATATAATTTGTAGCAGACTGAAATATTATAGTATTTGATTAGAAAATTTATTGAAATAAAAATTAATGGTAATTTACCTAACCAGGTAAATAACAATTTTTAAAAATAGTTTTCCGTTTTTTGGCATTGGATATAAAAGAGAAAATTACCACACATTTTGGAAATTTAAGTAAACGTAATCAAATTTCCAAAATAGTTAGAAAAATAGAATTAATCAATTACGGGTAATTTCGATCTCCGATAAAATTTTGTAAGTAAATAGAGAATTTTTTTTATTCGGAAAAATTATCCCGTAATATTGGAAATTTATGAAATTTTGGAAATATTCCCAATTAAGTTAAAAATTTAGTGAATTAAAAGAGAAAATATTTTGCAAACGACAGTAGGTAAATTTAGAGTTAGGAAAGTTACCCCAGGAAGAAAGAAATTTAATAAGCACTTATGAAATTTTGCAATATTTCGTGTAAAGTTGAAAAATTAATTTATTGATAGAGGAAATATTTCTCGACGGACCCTAATTAAATTTTTTCAAATAGGTAATTTCTTGGAAACTTTGAGAAATTTATCGGTAATTTAAGAAATTTAGGAAATTAACCGATAATTAATTCTCAAAAATAGCAAAATTTACAGTAAAGCAGAAAACGATCGGAAACCAAACAGTAAATATCAGTAGTTTCCGAGAATTTTAGGAAATTTATCGAAAATTTAGGAAATTAACAGATAATTAATTTCCAAAGAGAAAAAATTTTTCAGAAGTAATAGAAAATAATCAAAAACCGAAGAGTAAATAGCGGTAATTTCCAAAAATTTTAGGAAATTTATCGGTAATTTAAGAAATTTATTAAATAAACCGATAATTAACTCTGAAAAATAGTGAAATTTGTAGTAAAGTTGGAAATCAATCGGAAGCAGAGTAAGAAAAAGCGGTAATTTCCGGAAATTTTCGGAAATATTGTAAATTTTTGAAATTTTTTTTGCGGAAGTTAAGAGAAATATTTGATTTTTTTTGCTAGCGAAAATATTTGAAAGAAAAATTGAATTTTGATAATTTTCAATAAATTTAAATATTTACATATTCTATTAGTTTTAGGAAAATTTTGGAAGGTATTGGAAATTTTTGAATTTTTACGAATTCTAAGAGAAAATAATAGAAAGAAAAATTAAATTTTGATAATTTTCAATAAATTTAAGTAATTTTTTTCTCTCCTTTTGTGGAAATTTTTTTCTTTTTGTAAAATAACAGTTGACTTTAAAAATTTTTCAATAAAGATTGAAATTCAATTTATTTTGATTACCAGTCTTTCTTTTGTGTTAGTAAAAATTAATTTTCGAAAAATGTCAGACAAACAGAAAGACCTTAATGACAGTACGAGTACGGAAACTGACGAGATAATAACTGCTGAGCAGACAGACAGTATTGAAACGATAGTACAGGTACATTGGCCTGAAACACTTGACTCCGATGACACTAGGGACCAATCGAATCAAGGCCCAAGTCTCGCAGAGCAGCTAGGAGGGGGTGTACGCGCTTTTGAGGAAATGAAACGCCAATTACAATTAAACGGTTGTAGTAGTTCCGGTAGTTTTGCGATAGTTCAATCGAGAATAGAAAGACTAATTGCAAGAATGCAAGGCAATACAGGAGTACCGTGGTACGACACTGACGAGGCGCTTCCGAAATTCGGTAACAAAGTACAAACGTCTACCCCCAACACACCAGGCTCGGCCAGAAATTTTGAATTACCCGAAAGTCCGGTTATTAATCCAGGAGAAACGAATCTCTTAAATAAAAATCCTAACAAAATTAATAGAATTTACAGACCAGAAAATTTTTAAACCAGCTTTCCCCCACCCAACCCAGCATACATACACGTTAACACAAATCCGAGAGACAGGGTGACAATAGATCCCCGATTTGAATTTTCTGACAAATCTGAAACCCAAGAATTGCGTGAGTCAATTTTGCTTATGCAAAAACAAATTGAAGCACTGACGACACTGGTACAGAAACAGACAGAAAAACCAACGACAGTTACAAGTACATGTCCAACGTGTCATACGACAACAACTGTCACAGGACAATCTGTGGCGTGGTGCCAATCGTCAAACAGCAGACCAACTGACACGTACGGTATACCGAACCCGAATACTGGAAACTTTTATTCCAATATTCATACAAACGTATCAGTGCCACACACAATCCAGACAGCAATCCCATACAATAGAGACTTTCAATTTCAGGGATTAAGTTGGAGTAAAAATGAGGGACAAGATAACCCTCTAAATCCGGTGGACAATAGTTTTAGATACGCGCGTGGAAAATCAGATTTCAGGTACCAACAAGGAGCTTGGGGTTACCAACCGACTGTAGACCGGTATCCCCATGAACCGTTTGGACACCCGACAGTTGAGTCCAATCGGTTATTTTCTCAAAGTCAAAATTACCCCGTAAATAGTATGTTTTCACACGCAAATCCAACAGTACCTATTGTGACAAGACCGACGACAGTACGTACGATTATAATAGACAGTCGACACAATGCGGAGAAAGAAACGACACAGAATACCGTAACGCGTTTCAAGATCCATATTTCGGCAACAGACAAACGGGATTTATCCCAGACCCAACTCGACAATGGGAACCAGCCCCTAGATTTTCCTAAATGTCGCTATGGAACCGGTGAAAGATGCATGGTATTGCCAGCGTGTGAAGGAAGTGAATGGAACTCCGAGAAAATTCCACGGATGGAAGGTAATCGACGGTAAACTTTATCGTTATCGCCCAAACCCGCTAATTGATTCGGTAATCGACGACCTCGACGCGTGGAAATTAGTAATTCCTAAAGAACAGAGAAAAAAAGTGTTTAACGAGACACATTGCGAACCCCAAGCAGGTCACCTTGGGATAGAAAAAACGTACAGACGAGTTTCGGTACAGTAGTACTGGCTAGGTATGTACCGCGATATCAAAGAATGGGTAGGAACATGCGACACTTGTCAGAAGATCAAACAAGATCAAAGACCCGCGGCAGGACTCATGGGAAAAAGGGTAATACAAACACCGTGGTCAGTAGTTGCGACAGATGTTATGGACCCATGGCCAAAAAGTTCGCTAGGATTTCAATATTTAGTAATTTTCAAAGACTTGTACACTCGTTGGATAGAATTAGCTCCGATGCGTAAAGCAAACGCAAAAACAATCATTAAAGATTTCGAAGACTTAATTCTTAACCGATGGGGAGCCCCCCAAGTACTAGTTTCAGATAACGGTACGGAATATGTAAATCAAGCGTTCGAAGGGTTAACTGAAGTGTACGGAATCAAACATGCGTTTACTCCAGTATACCACCCGCAATCCGATCCAGTAGAACGGGTAAACCGAGTAATTAAGACAATGATTTCAGCGTATGTTTCCAAGAATCATACCAAATGGGACGTATACCTAAAAGACCTTAGATTTGCGTATATTACATCAGTACACGGTAGTACTGGTGTAAGCCCGGCATTTGTAAATACTGGAAGGGAGCCTAGGCCGTACAATAATTTACGGTACAAAACGGAAGAACCGACAGAATTCGAAACGACAAACGAAGACGAATGGTTAGAGCGAATAGAGAAACTAAAAGAGTTACAAGATCTCGTCTCGTTACAAATGGACAGTGCTTTTGACAGACAGAAAGTTTACTATGACAAAAGACGTCGAAACGTAGTATTCCAAGTAAGAGATAAAGTCATGTGCAAGAAACAAGTAACTTCATCCGCTAGCGAGAAAATCACACGAGCGTTCGGTGGTAAAAACCAGGGACCGTTTACAGTAATACGAAATTTAGGACCTTCCGTATACGAATTCGCGACAAATGAAGGTAGATCACTAGGTAGGTTCCCTATAAAACTCTTGGTCCCCTACAGAGAACCTAGGGATGGGGGAGAAAGAGATAGCCCATAAGAGGAATCTCTTGAAAATATAACTCGTCAATGTAAATAAGAAAACTAGAATAGGCATGTTAGTTTTGTTTTAATAGTAAAACATTAACCATTCCAGAAAAAAGCAACAACGTTAACCTTTTCGAGAGAGATGCTAATCCTTTGGTTTGTTGTTGTTTATATTGCAAATAATAACGTTTAGTTTTTTTCTCTTCTTAAAAGTTGTCAATTAAATAATTAAAAATTTTAATTCAAATTTAATTTTTATTTTTGACTAATCGACTCACCTTTGTCATCAAGAATCACACTAAATATTTGTTAAAAGAAAGAATCCGAGGACAACGGTACCTAACGGTTCAAATGAAAAACAAAAGGTAGGTAGAAAGGACATTGTACGTAATAAGGTAATAGATTTGATAAAATACTAATTTCCAAAGCATCACGTACCATGTCAGATCAATAAAGGTTTAAAGGTTATTAAGGGTTTTTAAATCAAAGATAACAAAAAAAGATAACGAGTGACAGGTGTTCTGGTCATAAACCCGAAGAAGTTCAGGGATATGTTTCGGCTAGGCCGACTGGAATTGTAACGTTGATTTTAAATAATCACGTTATAAAAACCGAATTTAGTTTTCGCCGAAACTTATTCAGTTAATTCTTGATTAATTATTATAAATTAAATGCGGTGGCCAGAATCGAAGTCAACATTTTACTTTATTATTATCTTGTTGAATTGTATAGAATCAATATAATACAGAAATGTTGAGTTGTATAAAAATTATATTGTTTATCTCAAGAGAATTCCACACGTTTTGGTTGATTAGAAAACACAATGTTATTTATTGTTATTTAATTATCGACCGACCGAAAATGTGTCAACAATTAATATTAATTGGCACAAATCTACTGTTAACTGTCAACCACCTGTCATAGATGTTGGGCCTGTTATTATGCTGCTGGGGCGAACCCAAGGTGCGCATGACATATATACGGGACCGAAGCAGGATGTCAATTAACCTAATTTCGACAGTTCGTGCCTGGCTGCCAATTGATAAATACGGTTTCACCGCGTTAAATTATTACAACCATCAGTAAAGTAATAAAAGATGGATTTCCGTGCTCGTTTGGACCGGATCAAAGGTTAGTGTCAAGTATCTATCTTCCTCGTTATTTTGGGAATATCACCGGTGCACGGTGTGACCGAGAAATAATATCGAGACGGAAGACCTCATGGAAAGCCGATAGGACGCCGCCATTTTCGGTCGACCGACACAAAATACCGGCGTGTGGAAGTTCTCAGTTCTCTTCACAAAATTCAAAGTTTAAAATAAAAAGAAGAGTGATTTAAAGGAAAATAATATGCTTGTGTGTTCTTATAATTTTCTTTATTCATTTGTTTTATTTGTGTGTTAAATTCATCTTGTCTCTCTCCTCTGTGTGTGGTACTCGCGCCTTATTATTTCAATATAAAACGTAACTTCGTAAATAAAATATTGAGCTCGGTAAGAGCTAGTCCGGGAAAGTTCTTTGTTTTGTTACAGCATCGTGCCCAGAATGCCAAGAATAAAAAATCGTCCAATTTGTCTGAAACTTGTTACTCAGGGGTTTTCATGGTCGCTGATTACGAATATGATGTCATTTTTTAAAAATTCAAAATTGCGGATCCAATATGGTGAAAATTTTTTTTTAAATTTTGTATTCGCTTGAAACTTGTCACTCGGGGATTTTTGAGGTCGCTGATGACGATTTCTATGTCAGTTTTTCAAAATTCAAAATGGAGGGTCCATTATGTCGGATATTTTTTTTTTATTTTTGGATTTTCTTGAAAATTATCACTCGGGGGTTTTCGGGGTCGCTGATGACGAATCGAATGTCTGTTTTTAAAAATTCAAAATGTCGGATCCAATATAGCAGACATTTTTTTAAAAAAATTTTGTTTTTATCATAAAAGCAGAAGAAATTTTACAAATGCTGGTTTTATAGAACAGCTATAAAAAGAGTGCAAAAATTGAAATTTCATTGAAATGTCCTAACGCATTTCACCTTTCTAATAAGTTCATAAGTGAAGTTGATCTCCACAGTATGCCATATTGGATCCGCAATTTTGAATTTTGAAAAACTGACATCATATTTGTAATCAGCGACCTCAAAAACCCCCGAGTAACAAATTTCAGGTAAATTGGATTAATTTTTAAAAAAGTCATCCTCCATATTGGATCCGCCATTTTGAATTTTAAAAAACTGACATCATATTCGTAATCAGCGACCCTGACAACCTCCGAGTAACAAATTTCAGGCGATTTTAGACATTTTTAAAATAAAAATGCATTATATTTTCCATGGCAAAGATTTTGAAAAATTTGCTAAAAGTGTTGTTTTTAAAAATTTATAACATTTTTATAATTCATTGAATTTAAAAACAGAAACGTGCGTCGCATTCTGCATAGCGTTGACTTTTTAGAAATCATTTTATTTTTAATTTTCAGCCATTTTTGACTTTTTTGCATCAATTTTTATCATGGCAAAAATTGTCAGTTTTCCGGCAGTCAGAGCATAGTCCGAAATGGCAAAGATCTATGCCATCGGCAGTCAAGAGGTTAAATAAAAACAATAAATATACAGAGTTTCATATTCGAAAGTCTCGCGGAAAACAAATTAGCTCTTTATGTAAACTCTTATGATGATTTCAAAAAAGTATAAACAATTTTTTAAGATATAACATAGAATTCCATTCTAAAACACCTAAAGAAAAAAGAGTTATAACATGGATCCTAAAAGGCATTTCGAAAGACTACGAGGAGTCTCCAGTAATAGTGACAGTATAGAACTAACAAAGATTTCTAGACTAGTCAACCAAATTGTATGGTGGGAGAGAATAAACCCCAAAAATTCCGTACGGTGTTTCGATTGTCAACGTTGAGATCATTTGTGACCGCGTCTAAGAAAAAAAACCTTAGGACCAAAAAATCGATTTTTAGATTTAGACGATTTCTTACAATTTAAGGTCCTTAAAATGTAATGCAATGGGTCCCGGGTTAATTTTTTTTTTGAAATTTCCTCATGAAACGATTGTATGGCAACCGCTTCATAGAATTTCCACATAGAAATTGTATATGGAATTCCGTAAGAAATTCTGTACATGATTTTACATGAGATTACAAACAAGACTTTCGATCAATTCGAAGGCTCCCTGCCTCCTCCCATTTCTGGAAATGTTATCCTCTTCAAGAACTTTAAGTTTTATAATTTTATAATTATAATTACTATAATTATATAATTGGGCTAAAATAAGTGAAACTGGCCACTTGAAAAATTTTTGTTTCTAAATTTCAAGTTATCTATGATTTTCGGTAGATATATGAGTACACTTTTCCCCCTAAAATATTTTTTAAAAAAATTTATTTTTGAAGTAATCAGATGTTGAAGTCTTGAGTAATTTTATTTTCATTTTATTATTACTTTGAAACAAATAAAGATAATTAAATGAATTTTTTTAAAATTAAAGTTTAAAGTCTATACTTTAAAGATAAAATAAAGCGATTGCTAAAAAAATGAAAATTTATAATTGTTATTAACAATTCTTTTAAACAATTGCAAATTGAAGAATGTTATCAATGTTTTTTAAAAATTAAATTACGATGTATTGATGCGCAAAACTCCAAGGATTAATTTAAAAAAATAGAAAAATCAGTAACCTCCAATATCATAGAAATTGTGTACATTTTTCTGCCAAAATGCAGGCGAAAATCGACTCGAGTTCCTAGAAAAAGATAAAATTGCAAACGAATTAATAAGATCTTCTTAACCGACAGATTGGCTCAGTCGGATAAATGCCTGGCGTTGGTGGTCGTTTAAGGACCAAGGGTATAAGTACTTTTGGTTCGCGCCCGCTTGGCTTGGTATTTTTCTGGCACGTGAGACAATCTGAGCGGGAGGTTTGACGTCGAGGTATAATGATGTGCACCGTCGATTATTGTCCGGTACACACTATTAGAACTCGACTGTCGATAAACCGGTTGTACTCAGAGAGGTTTTCTACAGTTTCCCTCTTCTCTGGCGAGAAAACCCATTGACGGGTGGTCCAGGCGTTATGCGAGTACTCCTAATAAAGTCGGCTGTAGACGCAAAATTAGGTTAATATATAGAAAATTTCTAAAGTTAAATGGTTATGCTTAATCCAAAAAAAGTATTTCTCGGGGACTCTTGTCGAAGTGCGTAAGGCCGGGCAGGAGTATAAACAATAAAAAAAATAAGATCTTTTTTTGTTTTGTTTCAAGCGTATTTTTACGATTAAAAGTCGATTTTCGCCTGCATTTTGTTAATAACAATTATAAATTTTTATTTTTTAGCAATCGCTTTATTTCATCTTTAAAGTATTGACTTTTATACAACTCAGGCGTATTAGGGTCACTTTATCTACCTGTACAGGCGAGTACTAAGTTCTCCCTTATAACCGAGCAGTCAATAAAGTAACCATTATAGCCCTAGGGAGATAAAGAGTACATTATTGACCACTCACAGGTCAATAATGTACCCTTTATCTCCCTAGGGAAATAATGGTTACTTTATTGACCAGCTGGGTTATATGGGAGAACTTAGCATGCACCGGTGCAGGTAGCATAGAGTAACCATAATACGCCTTTGTTGTATAAAGTAAAGTATGGAACAAGGGAGGTAACCTCGTTTATGACCTTGCAGAATATTGAAAAACTTGGACTTACCTCCCTTGTTGCATAATGTACTATAGGCTTTAATTGAAAGAATCATGTGAACAATGGTTGTAATAATTAAAAATAATAATACAGGATTGAAATTATCAGGGAAACAATATTAAAGGGTCTAATTATTATTGTAAAATAATTATTTTTTATTGAAAGTAAATATTTAAATAACAAAAAACATTCTAATTAATAAATATAAGACTTTTTTGTGATCCAATTATTGTTATATTACAGTGGGACAGGAACTCAAATTTTTGTCCAAAAAGGAAATTTTTTAACTTGATTTAAATTAGATGAGATATACATTACTTATTTCTATACATTATTTTACATCAAAAACTAAAATAGTTTTGCATTATATTAATTAGGAAGAATTATACAACCCTTTGAACAATAAATTTTATTTTTTTAATTTCTAGCGTTCTATGAGTATTTAACGCATTTTTTTATTTACAATTTTTTTAAATGGCATAATAAGGCACTTTTTTATTCACATATAAGATGAAAGTTTGTTAATTAATAATTGCAGCTTCCTAATTAATTTGAAATTAAGTTACACCTCATTGAATAAATATTTAGATATAAAATTTCGTGCGTGACTAGATTTAAATTAATGTTTCCCTCGATTTCCACCACCAAATTAAATGAGAAATAAGACAAATTACTTCTTAGATAGTATACTTTAACTCACATATGCTCCTTTTTGCTCATTTTGATTTTAACAAGAAAAAAAAGTAAAAAAATTTTGTCCCAAATATTTTGTATGACCATACAATTTTAATATTTTGAAAGACATAATCTTAAACATAAATGCAGTTCTTCAACATTGATTTTTGTTTAAAATAGCTTAGATTAAGCATTTTGACTGTGTGTTTTTTTATTTTATTAAATATAAATGAGAAGTTTTAAAGAGGTAGATTTAGAGGGCTCGAAAGTTTTACCTGCAACGCGTTAACCCATTAACGCCCAAATATCCAAAATTTTTGACTAAAGTTCAAGGTAAGAATTTTTATCCTAAATAATTAGACTTTTAAAAACCCTTCGGTACTTAGGGGGTATTGAGGTCCGCTCTTTCAGAATCCAGGGTCAAAAAAGCATTTCGACCATCAGGGAAACCAATATAGCGCCGAAATGGAGAAAATACCGAAAAAATCGTAAGGTTTTTTTTTTTTGAAACACGCTTTTCACATCAATAAGATTTTTTTTGGCAGGTCCTGTGTATGCTATAGGTGAATAAAATAGTTGTACTTTCGAACTGTGTACTTGACAACTTAAAAATTCAAGATGGCGGATCCAAAACGGCAGAAAAATCAGAGCAAAATACTTGATAAATAGCAAATGCATCATCAATATTCAAAACTTGATTTAAATCATCTGAAAATTACTTCTCGGGGGTTTTCGGGGTCGCTGATTACGAATATGAAGTTTAATTTTAAAAATTCAAAATAGCGGTTCCAATATGGCGGATAAAAATTTTTGAAAATCGATAAAATTGCATGAAATTACTCACTCGGGGGTTTTTGGGGTCGCTGATTATGAATATGAAGTTCAATTTTTAAAATTTAAAATAGCGGATCCAATATGGCGGATAAATTTTTTTTAAAATCGATAAAATTGCATTAAATTACTCACTCGGGGGTTTTCGGTGTCGCTGATTACAAATATGAAGTTTAATTTTAAAAATTCAAAATGGCGGTTTCAATATGGCGGATAAAAATTTTTGAAAATCAATAAAATTGCACGAAATTACTCACTCGGGGTTTTTGCGGTCGATGATTACGCTCACCACGTGGAGGTCAACTAATTTTAATGTTATAAAAAAATTTTAAGTAAAATATAAAAACAGTTAAAAACACAAAAAAATTTAAAAATGAAAAAGTTGGTTGATATGGAGTGATGTGAAACATGAGGGGATGTGCAACACCGCTGATTTCTGATCTATAGTTCGATATTGAACAGAGCCAAGTATGATTAGTTATTTTCCTTTAATTATATTCCTTATTCAGTTTTAAATAAATAAAAAATAAAACAAAAAAAAATTTTTTTTCTTTTATGAAATCTCTACTTTTTAGAGGTCAACTATACCTTAGTAAATTTTTTTTGTCAGATTTTGATTAGTTTACATTGAAAAAGCCTAAAATTAATAATTAAAGAGATTTTCATCGATATTTATGCATTACATACCTGAATTTTACTGGTGTTGCACATCACCCTAACTTTTTTGGAAAATGCAAAAACAGACGTTTTTGAAAAAGCGAAAAATTTATAGGAAAAATTCAAAATTCTTAAAATCTAATAATGCAGAAATATTCTATTATAATGCCTCTAAGTCATTCAATTTTGAAATATTTAAAAATTTAAATATTCGACATGTTTTTCGTCCAACGAAAAAAAACGTTGCACATCACCCCACAACACCCTACAAAAAAATTAAAAATTACAAAAAAATATTAAAAAATTGTTCAAAATTTTTTTTAAAAAAGAAGACAAAGTTAAGAAACTTTGTTGAACTCCACGTAGTGAGAGTTGGGTAACTCCAGAAAAACGTGAAGTTAACAAACAAAATAAAATCTCAAAAACAACTAGAAATTTATGAATTTGTAGTATTAAATTTTTAAAATTGCACTTTTAGAATTCGTAATCAGCGACCCTGCAAAACCCCTGAGTAAGTAATTCCATGCAATTTTAACTATTTTAAAAAAATTTTATTTGCCATATTGGATCCGCCATTTTGAATTTTAACAATTTAACTTCATATTCGTAATCAGCAAACGCAAAAACCCCCGAGTAAGTAATTTCATGCAATTTTATTGATTTTCAAAAAATTTTATCCACCATATTGGAACCGCTATTTTAAATTTTTAAAATTAAACTTTATATTTGTAATCAGCGACCCCGAAAACCCCCGAGTAAGTAATTTCATGCAATTTTATCAATTTAAAAAAAAATTTTATCCGCCATATTGGATCCGCCATTTTGAATTTTAAAAATTAAACTTCATATTCGTAATCAGCGACCCTAAAAACCACCGAGTGTGTAATTTCATGCAATTTTATCGATTTTCAAAAAATTTAATCCGCCATATTAGAACCGCCATTTTGAATTTTTAAAATTAAACTTCACATTTGTAATCAGCGACATCAAAAACCCCCGAGTGAGTATTTTCATGCAATTTTATCGATTTTAAAAAAAATTTATCCGCCATATTGGATCCGCCATTTTAAATTTTAAAAATTGAACTTCATATTCGTAATCAGCGACCCCAAAAACCCCCGAGTGAGTAATTTCATGCAATTTTATCGATTTTCAAAAATTTTTATCCGCCATATTGGAACCGCCATTTTGAATTTTTAAAATTAAACTTCATATTCGTAATCAGCGACCCCGAAAACCCCCGAGAAGTAATTTTTAGATGATTTAAATCAAGTTTTGAATATTGATGATGCATTTGCTATTTATCAAGTATTTTGCTCTGATTTTTCTGCCATTTTGGATCCGCCATCTTGAATTTTTAAGTTTTCAAGTACACAGTTTGAAAGTACAACTATTTTATCCACCTATAGCATACATGAGACCCGCCCAAAAAAATCTTATTGATGTGAAAAGCGTGTTTCAAAAAAAAAACCTTACGATTTTTTCGGTATTTTCTCCATTTTGGTCGCCATATTGGTTTCCCTGATGGTCGAAATGCTTTTTTGACCCCGGATTCTGAAAGAGCGGACCTCAATACCCGCTAGTAACAAAGAGTTTTTAAAATTCTAATCATTTAGGATAAAAATTCTTACGTCTTGAACTTCAGTCAAAAATTTTGGACATTTGGGCGTTAATGGGTTAAACTCGTTTTACGCTTTTTGTTTGTTATGGAAACTATATTAATCGAATTTAAGTATTGGGAATTGACATAGGGGCGTGGCTTATTCAATATGGCGGCTTATATACCCTAAAATAGTGCAAAATACACGTGTAATATCAAATTTTTTTCCAAAATGCTAATTAAAATAGAAAATATTTTTGCTTGGTCGAATACGACTTCTTCCCAAAGAAACATAATTGAAGGAAATCACGTTCTTAATGCCAATTAAATTATTATGACGATTGGAAAACTTAAAAATAATGACTGTGACAATGTCAGTTTGACAGCTTTGTGTTTACAAACGTCTAATTTAAAAGAACTGCCACATGAAATTAATAATTATTAATTATTATTTATGTTGTCTTTTTTTTATTTATTAAAATTTATTTATAAATTTTATTTTGAAAATAAAAAACATGATTAAAATTTTGTTCACTGTAGGTTAGGTTACTCCAAAACAATTTTCAACTGTAAATAAATGTAAATAATTAAAAAACAGAAAGGCACACTCTTTTCTTGATTGTAACTTTATTTAATTTTACAACGATTTTCTAAGCCTTTAATTTATTCATTTTTTCCCCTTTCCAAAAAAAATATTCAATTTCTACCATGCAATAATTTGATTTTGGAAATCTATGTAGAGATACTAATAAGTCTTTTTTTGCATTACCGTTACATCCAGAAAGTGAACAATTATCCCGATAAGAAGTTTTAGAACGATTTACTAGCTTTACACCTTCCATTTTTCGAGAATTAAATATATTTACATTTGACACTGTTAACTTTGATCAAATCGGGGTATGTAAATAGTTTGATTTTCCGCCACCAGTTGGCGTCCAATTTATGTCAATTCCCAATAGAAATTCCTTTTCAGACGCAAACCAATCAGTCAACTTCACTACTAAAAGTGGCCAAGAATCAATTTCTTTTTATCCCACATGCACAAAAATGGCGCTTTTTGATAGCAGACGACAGGGAGGAAAGTCATTAATTTCTTCGACCGTATAAAAATGGCGGTCGTGTTTTCCCAAGGGCAAGAAAATTAGCTGTTCACATGCATTTTTCTTGCCCATGGGAGAAAACGGCCGCCATTTTTATACAAGTCGAACAAGTGAATGACTTTTACTCCCTGTCGTCTTCTATCTGAAATCGCCGCTTTTGTGCATTAGGAATAAAAAATGTAGTAAATAACGCGAGAATAAAGGCAACCAATTTCTTTACGATGATTTTTGTGACACGAGTGGAAGTCGAGGGCGCCCCGAGACCAGAACAAGTGTCACAAAAATTACCGTAAAGAAATTTTGAGTTTTCAGCTATATTTTTGCAAAATAGTCAGATATTTCGATTTTTTCAATGTTTCCTTACGGTTTTTTCCTTTTTGTGCTTATACGCAGCTATATAAAAAAAATCTGAGTCTAAATTCACAATCCTTGGAAAATTTCCAATCAATTATGCTTTGTTTTTGCTGTTATTTGTCTAAAATTATTGGAAGTGGTGATCTTATAGCAATCTACGGCACTATCAGTATAGGACTCCATCAGAGCCCTCTATTTCCGTTTATAGTTTTTTGAAATACACGCTGTTGCAGCCATGTTCAGTTAGTCTACGTTCGTACTGCCAAGAAGGCGTATTAGAAGTTCTGTAGTCTTAAAACTTACTTTCAATATATTCTCTGGTTTATATAAGTTTACATTTGTTTTACTATTATTCCAGATTCCATCCACATAACTCTAATAGGTTATGGGCCCAGGTGACACCGCGAGTTTTTTATTCGGGAAGTGAAATAGTTTGAAGTGTTGTGAGCGCATGGTCGAGAAAGAGTGGACTGTTAAAATTATAGAAATATGGCTTTCTCTTTTTCGGCACGCATCGAAGCTCTCGGAAAAGAAAACTTTGACACCTGGAAACTCCAAGTAAAAAACTCCAAGTAAACCCTCCTTGTAAAAAACGATAATTGGGAGTATGTGTCCGGTGGCAAGATTAAACCAGAAATTATCCTAAATGACGAAGCGTCTCTTGCGACCGCGCATGCGTGGGACATTGCTGACCAAAAGGCTAATTCTGATTTGATTTTGGCCATAAATCCATCCGAACTGAAACAAATCAAAGGGTGCATTACTGCTCATGAAATTTGGGAGAAATTGCACAGCATCTATGAATCCAAGGGTCCAGCAAGAAAAGCAACCTTGTTGAAGAAGCTGACTCTACAAAAGATGGTCCAAGGGGAAGACGTACGAGAAGACATTAAGGAATTTTTTGACGCGGTGGACAAGCTACAGAAAATGGATATAACTATCAATGAAGATCTTTTAACTATTATGTTGCTTTACAGTTTGCCACCAAGTTTCGAGAACTTCAGATGTGCGATCGAGTCGAAGGACGATCTTCCTAATCCAGAATCATTAAAGGTGAAAATAATCGAAGAAAGTGACGTTAGAAAATCAAAGCTAGTTGATGTCACATCCAGCGCCATGACAGCAAGCAACAGCAGTACTGCGCACACTCGTAACTTTAGGAAGAAGGGGAAGAATATGGATGCCGACAAGGACAACAAACGATTTCCTTTTAAGTGTCATCGATGTAAGAAAGTTGGACACAAAATTGCTGACTGCAAAGTAAAACTTACAAATTCAACGGAAAAAGCCAAAAATGTGGAAGAAATAGGCTTTCATGTAACTGTGAATAGCGAAGAATCAGCACTAAAATCGAAAGAATCCCAACCTAAAGTGAAATGGTGTTTAGACAGTGGGTGCATTTCACACATGTGCAGTGATGAAACGAAGTTTGTAAATAGTGAAAAGTGCATCGGTTTAGAATTAAACCTAGATAGTAGTAAAACAACATCTGTTGAATCAAAAGGAAATGTGAAAATATCAGTTGCTCAAGGTGACAAACTGAAAACAATAAATTTAGAAGACACGGGAACGTATACGTTCCCGATTTAAGGACAGATTTAATATCTGTGGGTATAATCGCGGTTAAGGGCTACGAAGTAGTTTTCAAAAAACATGAAGCAGTGATTCGAGACAGTAAAAATGAAAAAGTGCTAGCTCAAAGAGCAAATGGTTTTTATAATAATAAGAAAGTTACAATTGTTACAAATTGTTAATTACGTTTAAATACGGATTCGTTGACAAGATTATCGCAAGGTTGTTATAATTGGTTTTTCTGGATTGTTGCTTGTTTCAAATGAATGAAACTAAAAGTATGTTAAATTACACTTGTGTAATGTTCACAACTTTATAAGAGTTTTTGCGCTAAATTAACAGTTTCACGTTTTCTAAGTGTTAAATTATTTATCTTGCACATTTTTACGGGAAAGAAACTCGTTTCTAAGTGACAAACAATATAACTTGGACCTTTACGGAAAGAATTAATGAATTTTAAGCTATTAATTATTATTCGCAAATACGACAGTTAAATTAACAAAATTATCGACTCTAAATGTTATATTATTTATCTTGCACATTTTTATGGGAAAGAAACTTGTTTCTAAGTTATAAATAATCTAACTTGCACCTTTTTACGGGAAAGAATATAATAATTCGCGTTTAACTAAAGGGTCGCTCTACAATGGAAATATTCGCACTGAACTACACTGGAACTTTTGACAATTGCTCTGCTTTTTGCAACAGCTTATATAGTATCAAAACCTAATGCATTTTAGGGATGTTAAGTGATGGAAGCATTTTGTTTTAAACGTTTCCACCACACGCTGTTTTAAGCACGTATAATATGCACTGTTTTAGGCACGTACAACATACGCTGTTTTAGGCACGTATGATTGTAATATGATCCTTTTTTATAATCTAGTATTTTCTTTAATACTTTTGATTCTTAATAGTTATTATTTGATTTGTTTGAACTCGATTATTGATGTGCTTATTGCACTCGAACAGCTAAATCGAAGATCGATTATTAATGATCGATAATCGATAATTGATTATGTCTTATATTTGTATTTTGAATATTTTTTATTTTAAATTTAATGTCTGATATATGTCTATCATAGATCGAAATAATTAATTACCCTATGTTTTATTAATATTCTATAATGTTACGTAACCATAATACAACGATACGTGCTCCAAATCTTACGTGTTTAATTATGTGTCATTTCTTTTCATTCATATTTTAATACTTGTCGCGAAGGCATAGTTCATTGACTCATCTTACTCCTTCATTAATTAAATACATCGTAATATGACAAGTGTTAATGATTCATAATGAATGAAATAGTAGAGAAACTTTAATTTCCTTTTATTAAATTTGTACTTATTATTTGAATTAATTTCAGGTAGAAAATTACTATCGAACTATATATTTACGAGCAATGTATAAGTCGTATATTTATGAAATTATTTAACAAATTAGCTAATGTTAATATTCATGATTTGTTCCCAATTTCATACGATAAAATCAAAAATATGTCGGCACGTAACAAGTTCATATATTAAAGTTTTGTAAGTCAATTAATTTTCTTAATAACTTCTTCTACTTAAATTAATAATTCTTAGTCGCTAGAAATTCTCTGAAAAAATTTGTCAGAAGAATTAGAAGCAAAATGTCAGTAGTGTCCCTTATCCGCACTTAAGAAATCAGAACTTTATCTAATAATAAAAACCGCTGCCAAGTTGCACATTTTACTTTTACATTTTTTAAAAAATTTTCAAATTTTTAAAATCCGTTTTTTGGACTTCGGAGGTCAAAATACGTGGAAATTTTTTTTATTTATTTAGAACATTTATATGGCCAGTGCCCATTCGTACATAAAGTACTAAAAGATTAGGTATAATGAAATAGTTATTTTCGTAACAAGGGCGCAAAATAGGTGATTTCGCCAAAGTCGTAATCACCTTTGCGCCCATGATGCGAACATAATTTTTTGTCCTAACTGCATGGAAAGTATGTCATTGAGGGCACGCACGATTAAACGCTTATATTAGAATTGAACAAAACTGAAACAAGAACTTTTAAAATTGACAATTTTGATAAACGAAATGGGAACAAAACCAAATGTCTAATTATTTTTTTAGAGAAAATAAAAAAAAATTGCAAATTTTTATAAACAAAATAAAACAAGTTGAAAATGTTTGCAGTTCTATAGACAACATAAAAAGAAAGTCGAAAATATCGCATTTTAATAAAGAAAATCAAATAATTAACAAGCGGGCGCAAAATAATTTTCCGCCCGCTTCCCCTACTCCCGGGCGTAATGTGTTACTTTGCGCCCGCCTTAAGTGCCCGAAATGACATACTTTCCGTGCAGGTAGGACAAAAAAGAATTTATAAATATGTCAAAAAATCACAATCGAAAATTTTGCTAATACAATCCTTCCTCTATGAGGAAGCAAAATTGTTGATTTTAAAATTATTAGTACTAGAAAAATTACGTTTTATAGATAAGAGCTTATATTTTTATATAGTAATTGTAATCTCATTTTCAGTTATTACACGTACTTTAAAAGCCGCAACGACTTTAACTTAAAAATAAAGTTTTTCCTTTTCGAAATTGAGAAATGAAGCAAAATGTCAGTGGTGTCCCTTGTCAGTGGTGTCCCCTCAAAATTCTGTTTCTTGCATGCGACTTTTGAAAATTGTATCTATGTCGGCCGCGTGAGGGCAGCATCTTTCGGCGTGGCCGCTGGTGAGGTGTTTCGCGCGCGCGTCTATGTACATCCTCGTCTCTCGTAAAAGTATAGTCTCTCGGCAAGGTTGCGTTTTTGCTAAGCTCTCCGATTCTTTTTTTTACATTTATTATTTGAGTCAGTTAATTTTTAATAAAAGGGAGTTTTATTTAAAAGAGAACATTAAAAATTAGCAAGGACATTCTCAAATTATAAGTGCATTCTCATTTTTTGTAAAAATGGTGCTGTTGCCGGCGTGGCCGCCGCCATTTAAAACACTTAAGTGAATTTTATTGTGTGTGAAAAATAAAAAGCAAAATTGAAAATTCCAATTTAAATTTATTTAGCATTTGCCTAATTTAACTCCTTATATGCAGTTAATGAAGATTTGATACTGGATTGTAATTTATAATCTGATTTTAATCTCACTATTAAAAAAAATTATCAGTGAAATCTTTCAAAAATGTCAGTGATGTCCCTCAATGTTCATATGTTCTTTTTGGTCTTCAAAAGTATATAATTTATGGCAGAACTCATTACAAATATTTTTTAAGTCAGGTTGAAACATTCATTATTGTAATTTGAAATATTTTAACTTTTTAAAGTTGTAAGAATTTATTGAAGAAGAGAATAAACAAAAACAGAAAATTTCTTATCATTTCTGACTATCTTTTTTAACCTGGTGAAAATTAAAATTTGCTTACACCTGCTTGACCACTATTTTTTTTTGTTCATCATATATTCTAGTCAACCAAAATAGAGTATCGTTAAGTTCAAAATCCAACATGGAAAAATCAAAGTAAGTAGAATCAAAAATGACATTTTAATTTTAATCACCTATATGATGACATTCCTGGATGATGCATCTCGTTGGAGTACTGTGAAATTCTTGAAATCAAAAAGTGAAGCGTTAAGTGCCTTCAAAGGTTATCAAAGTTTTGTGAAAAATCAAACGGGTAAAAAGATAATGTGTCTCCAATCAGATAATGGGAAAGAATATCGACGGTTTAGAGTGCAAACCTGCTAACTCACATTTATGAAATTTTTCAGGAGAGTCAAAAAACTTTTCAAACGAATTGTTAGGTTATATTCTTATAGAAGAAAACTTTCAGTATATTTGTTTTATTAATAGAATAACACAATGCTACTTAATAGTTACTTATATATAGTTACTTATTATATATTATTATTATTATATTATTATTATTTATTTATAGTTACTTATTAGTACTTCCTTTTAAAATATATTTTAATTGATATCTCTTACACTCAAAATATAGACACATTTCAATACAATACAATACAATATATTATGTGGAGTTATAGCAGTGCAATTTGACAGGTATGGAGTTAGCTGTTTTACTCACAACACTTTTTTAGCAATTTAGAGACATAATTTCGTCAAACTGTTTTACTTGTCTGATGTATCACCTCTTTATCTATCAAATACAAAAAGAATCTCAAATTTGATAAAAAGTGAAGTTAGCAGGTTTGCACTCTAAACCGTCGATATCTAAATCAAGCATTCAACGAACATCTGGATAAGTATGGAATCATTCGAAGGCTCACTGTACCCTATACACCTCAGCAGAACGGGGTGGCTGAAAGGAAAAACCGTACTTTAACGTCAATGGCAAGATGTCTTCTTTCGGAATCCAATCTTCCACTTCGTTTTTGGGCTGACGATGGTCTTCACGATGGTCTTCAAGCACTTTTAGGTTTACCTAAAATCATAAGTTGGCTCAAAATGTCGCCAACTTTTTAGAAAACTAAAATTTGCGCAAACGAGCATACTATTGTATTTGAACTTGCTGATTGCGAATCCGATATCAGATTTTAAAAATTCAAAATGGCGGATCGAATATGGCGAACATTTTAAAAAATTCATTGGATTCACTTGAAACTTTTTACACGGGGGTTTTCGGGGTCGCTGATTACGAATACGATATCAGATTTTAAAAATTCAAAATGGCGGATCCAATATGGCGGACGACATTTATAAAAATTCATCAGATTCACTTGAAACTTGTTACTCAGGGGTTTTCGCTGATTACGAAAAACTTTTTAAACAATAAAAAATATCAAATTTTCCCCCCGCAGTCAGCTGGTATTGTTACTACGTTACTTACGACCCCAGAGTGTACCACGGGGAGGAATGCGGTCGGATTTTACGCTCATTTATTTTTTTTTTGTTTTTTAATATTTTTTTTGTTTGTTCTTATATTGGATTCGTCATTTTCAAAATCGATATTACATTTCTAATCTACGACGTCAATAATAATATCAAAACATGACTAGTTCTTATATTAGATCCGCCATTTTCAGAACCGATATTACATTTTTAATCTACGACATCAATAAACCTTAAGTAACAAGTTTTAAGTAAATCTGATAAATTTTTAATCGCGCCCGCCATATTGGATCCGCCATTTTAAATTTTTAAAATCTGATATCGGATTCGTAATCTGCGACCCCGAAAACCCCTGAGTAACAAGTTTCAAGTGAATCTGATGAATTTTTATAATAGTCGTCCGCCATACTAGATCCGCAATTTTAAATTTTTCAAATCTGATATCGGATTCGTAATCAGAGAACCCGAAAACCTCTAAGTAATAAGTTTCAAGTAAATCCGATGAATTTTTGAAAATGTCCGCCATATTTGATCTGGCATTTTGAATTTTTAAAATCTAATGTCGGATTCGTAATCAGCGACCCCAAAAACCCCCGTGTAAATAGTTTCAAGTGAATCCAATGAATTTTTTAAAATATCGTCTGCTATATTGGATCCGCCATTTTGAATTTTCAAAATCTGATATCGGATTCGTAATCAGCGACCCCGAAAACCCCCGAGTATCAATTTGTGGACGAATCTGTGTGTTTTTGTAGCCAAAAATCTGCTTGCGTCTATACACGTCATCGACAGTTTGAGCTCATCTGCACCATGACGTGTATACACGTCATCGACTGCCAAGAGGTAAATAAAATTTTATTTTTTTGAGAATATATTCAATTGATGAATTAAATTTTATTTCTGACTTTTGTTTTACAAAAATAAATTGATTAAAATTACTTAAATTTTAAAGTTTAAAAATTTAATATGCTTTTTATGATTAAAATAGTATTTTTAACCCTAGAAAAAGTACGTTAGTTTACTCTATTTGACGTAAAAAATGATGTGTAGTGAATTTGATTGGTTTTTAGTAAGGAACACAATAATATTATTCATATTTTGATTAATTAAAAAAATTTGGAAAAAACAAAAAAAACACAAAAAAATTGCAAAATTGACTGTTTTATAAAAAAACTGTAGTTTCTTAAAAATTTGACTAATTTAAAAACTATTTTGGGTTTTTAATAGAGGTGTGCATTTAATCGAGTCGAACCGAAAATTATTCGACTCGACAACAGAAAACTCGAATCGGGAATAATTCGAATCGAACTAGCCAATTCGAATTCGAAGTTTCGAATTTTGAATCAGCCGATTCGAATCGAAAGTAAATTCGAATCGAAAGTAATTCGAATCGAACTAGCCAATTCGAATTTCGAATTGTGCGACTCGGTTATTTTATTCGCACAACTATTTTGACAGAAATCCTAACCTAAAATTAGCAGGCTGGCATTCATAATAAGTAAGTATGCATAATTCTAAGTACTTAGAAACTTTTTCTTAAAAATTTCAATATATTTTTTATTAATTCTATAATTTTAATATATAAATAACATACAAATACCAATAATGTGTTGAAAGTGAGCAGGGCTCGAACCAATGAAAGTTTTTAAAAATACGGACTTTACGGACCAATTACTGACAAAAATATAACCAGTCCGAGTCAAATAAGAGAATATTTTAGTTCAAATTATAAATTCAATTTTTCATAACATAACCGATCACTCCAAGTCTTCGACTTGGAGTGATCAATATTTTCAAGTTTTTTCTATTCTATTTTTCAATTATTATTTTCAAGAATTTTTAACTAAAATTCTTCTTTAAATCGATTATTCTTAATAATTTTCAAAAAGTTCTTTGAGAATTTTCAAATCCATTAGTTTACAATATTCAATTTTATGAAATTTCAAATACATAGTCCTAAATTCTTCAATTATTAATGAATATTGAAAAATAAAAACTTAAACAATATTAAGAAAATTCAATTAAACTTTTTCAAAATTGAATTATTTTTAAAAATTCACGCTATATTGCTTTTAATATTTAATTGTAATCTAAAATTTTAACTGAAATTTATTTTTTAAATCAATTTTTATTAGAAAATTTTACTATAGTTCAATTATTTATAATTTTAAATACAAAAGTAAATAATTCATTGAATAATTGAATGTTTCTTGAAATTCAATTTTCATAAAGAATCGTTATCAACAAATTGTAATAAAATTTTTAAGAATAATGCCATTTTTGGAGAAATTCGATTAAAATTGTATTTAAAATAATTGTAACTTTTTAAGTTTCATTATTTTCCCCTCTGATCAAAAGGATATCCCAGGGATATCCCTGAGATATCTCGCGGGATATTAGTATATCCCAGGGACATCCCTGGGATATCTGTGACGTCTCAGAGATATCCCTGGGATATCCAAATTTCCATCCCATGGGAGACTCGCGCGGGATATCCTAATATTATCCACGAGGGATATGCTATGTGAGAAATAGTAATATGTTTAAAAATAATTAGAGCTTTAAAGAGTTGAAAAACCATTATTAAATTATAACCAGATATACGTCTATAAAGACGTATATTTAAAATGTCTAAATTCAGAAGTTGAACTTTGAGTGTCCAGGGGATTTCGATTTCAGCCGAAAAAAATTAACGTGCCCTTCTACGATCCAGGTGCTCAATTTATACTTTATCAGATGATTTTAACTGATTGAAAACGATTTTTTAAAAAAATTTAAATTTACTTATATTCATAATTTTTTAAAACGTTAGTGAGTAACTGGGGTGTCCAGACACCCCAGACGTATTTTAACAGGAGATAGAGCTCTTTCTAGAGCAAAACTTTTGGCAGCACTACAGGTGTCAAAAGATAGAGGTTCCAACTAAATTATCAACGGGGCGTAAAAAAATTATTGGTTAAGCCAGGGGAATACCTTGAATTTTGCTTGGGGTGTCCAGACACCCCAATATTATATTTAAATATTTAAATATTTAAAAACTTTATTTCTTTTGGTAAATTATATATATATATATATAAAATCAGACTTTTGTCTGTACATTGCTCAGAACTTTAAATTTCGAACATAATTATTCGTTTTAGGCATCAAGGATTCCAAATATACCAATAAAAATTTCGTGTATGTATGTAGGTATGGATGTATGTATGTGTGTATGTATGTATGTCACAGAATTTTTGTTCGCGCATCACTTAAAAACGGCTGAACCGTTTGCAACCAAATTTGGCAGAATGCTAGACCTTCGGCCAAGAAAGGTTTATAAATTTACAGATTTGAAAAATATTAATTAGAACGGAAGATATTCAATTTTTTCAAAAAAATCAAAAATTTTCAAATTTTACATTTTTAAAAAAAATGCTTTCAAACTTTCTATAATTGAGTATAACATGTTATTTAGTCACATTTTAGAATAGTTTTGTCAAAAACAATGTCCTATAACTAAGATGCAATTATAAAAATGTTTTCAAAAAATTGAAATTTATCAAATTTTACATTTCTTTAAAAAATGCTTTCAACCTTTCTATAATTGAGTATTACATGTTATTTAGTCAGATTTTAGCATAATTTTTCCAAAAATACTGTTCTATAACTAAGGTGTAAGTATAAAAATAATTTCAAAATATTCAAAAAATCGCAAATTTCCAAATTATACATTTTTTAATGAATTGCTTTTAAACTATCTATAATTACGTATTACATGTTATTTAGTCACATTTTAGCATAATTTTGCAAAAAATAGTGTTAATAAATAAATAAGTAAATTAATTAATTACCTTTAGATTTAACTTCTAAATATGTTTTGAGCTGAATGTAAAGACAAAGTTAAGCAGGGTCTCTATGTTTGTTTAAAAAAATTCCTGGCGTTTTCTAAATTTTACCCGGTTTATTTTTTTTAAACAAATTTAAATTTACTTGATTTTAAGTTTTTTTTTTTATTGTTTATACTCCTGCCCTATTGGCCTTACGCACTTCGACAAGAGTCCCCGAGAAATACTTTTTTTGGATTAAGCATAACCATTCTACTTTAGAAATTTTCTATATATTAACCTAATTTTTGCGTCAACAGCCGACTTTATTAGGAGTACTCGCATTACGCCTGGACCACCCGTCAATGGGTTTTCTCGCCAGAGAAGAGGGAAACTGTAGAAAACCTCTCTGAGTACAACCGGTTTATCGACAGTCGAGTTCTAATGGTGTGTACTGGACAATAATCGACGGTGCACATCATTATACCTCGACGTCAAACCTCCCGCTCAGATTGTCTCACGTGCCGGAAAAATACCAAGCCAAGTGGGCGCGAACCAAGGGTACTTATACCCTTGGTCCTTAAACGACCACCAACGCCAGGCAATCGTCCGACTGAGCCAATCTGTCGGTGATTTTAAGTTTTAGTCACAAATAAATTTGCAGATGGCTGCAATAATTGACTTATTTTATGAAAATACTCTTTTTTAAGAAAATATATACCAGTACCAACCTTTGACGGGTTTTAGATAATACTATAGTACATTTGACAGTGTTTACCAATTGCGCGGGGAAACCGATAAATAGCCGGGAATTTAATTTGACCAGGAAAAACCGGGAATTTTCTTACCAAATTAAAACAATTTTATTAAATTAATTTGTTTTTAAAAACTGCTTTTTACTTTAATTTTTATTAATGTAATATTTATGTAAACAGACCCGAGTCAAAGTTTAAGCCCTACTTTCAGCTTAAACATATACATTTAGGTTTTAGCAGTCGTAACAAAGGGTCTAATTGCGTCACAATTATTTCGAATTAGGCTCTACTTTGACTCCAAAAGCTGGTGTAAATTTAGGAATAATTTTCAATACATTAATTGCAGAGAAACGTATAAAGTACTACAAGTTGACAAATACTGTTCCTGAAAACAAATTTGATATAAAAAATCTGTCACTGATATAAATAGTAATATTTTCCTAACGAAATAGTTAATGATAACTTATTATTAGTTTTTCCCAGTAAAATTTAATTCCCGGCTATTTCCCGGTTGGTAGACACCCTAACAAATATATTATCAGAAACTGAAACCCGTCGAAGACGGTCCGAAAGCTAGTATATATATATATAAAATCAGACTTTTGTCTGAACATTGCTCAGAACATTAAATTTCGTGTATGTATGTATGGATGTATGTATGTGTGTATGTATGTATGTAGGGGAAAGGTGTACGAGATGATCCCCTGGGCAAGATGATCCTTTTGAATTTTGGAGAGCCTATTAGCGCTACCTTTTAGGCAAATACGGTAATACGTTGCCAATGACGTATCTTTGAATCAGTCAAACTGTCATGACAACACGCGTCATTAAAAAAATTCTATTGGAAAAAATTAAAATTTCATACTTTTGATCTAAGAAAAGCTTTACTTTGGGCTTAGATAACTTTTATTGTAGTAGCTGAAATTACATGTTTCTTGTACTCACAGCTTCAGTATCTCTTCAACTAAGTGTTCTGATTGGTATTATGGAATAACAGAGCTCGTAGGTTAAGTTACGAACAAATTAAAAAATAGTGGCATTTGAGGCAAGATGATCCCTCAATGGGTGTACAAGATGATCCCCCCTGATTCCCATGTATTTCGTCTCACCTCAAAGTGAATTTTCTATTATTAATAAAAAATTTAATTTTTTTCGCTTCTTATATGCTTTTATTATGAAAACTAACTTATCTGAAACAAAAAATTGACATCTACATCTATTTCATTAATTTTCTTGTTGTAGACAATTCCTCGTAATTATAAGATAGGAAAACGAATCATGGTGAGTGGTCAAAAGCGTTTATGGTATAAATAAAGTATATTTAATAGTGATACACTGTTATTCCTTCAATTTAGACTCCTTTTCCCATAATTGGGGTAAGATAACCCTACCTTTTTTAAGGTACACCTTTCCCCTATGACAGAGAATCTTTGTTCGCGCATCACTTAAAAACGGCTTAACCGTTTGCAACCGAATTTGGCAGAATGTTAGACCTTGGGCCAAGGAAGGTTTATAAATTTACAGATTTGAAAAATATTAATTAAAACGGGAGATACTCAATTTTTTCGAAAAATTCAAAAATTTTCAAATTTTACATTTTTTAAAAAAATGCTTTTAAACTATCTATAATTAAGTATTACATGTTATTTAGTCACATTTTATCATAATTTTTCCAAAAATACTGTCCTATAACTAAGATGTAAGTATAAAAATGATTTCGAAAAATTCAAAAAATCGCAAATTCTGAGCATGACGAACGAACAATTATAAAATGTTAATAAAATTCGAATGAGTATTTGAAAATTTGATAAATAAAAGAAAAAAGATAAATTTGATTACAGACCAAATTGACGAGTGGTGTAATTTAAGATGGTCTCTGGAAAAAGAGGCAGTGGGAAAAAGAAGCTGGCGTCTTGTCTAAAGATATGTAAGATGATGCTGAGAGAATCCAAGTGAATCCAGTATCATCTTTTATCGATCTTTATGAGTGCACCTCAAGAACAACTGCATCGATTCAATATATTAAGGAAATTCCTCAGCAAGTGTCAGCATGCGTCGTGATTAATATCCTCGCTAACGACTTCTTTTATTCCCATTTGCTTCTGGCACTCTAATGGTATGATTATAAATTTAACTAACGAATAAACACCACAACTCAATCTTCTACAATAATGATACCTGCGATTTCTCGGCGAGATACGTAGCGTGGCCAGAGCTCCAGAGACCATTTATATATAAAATGATTTGCGTGACTCTCAACGACGCGATTACATTTTCAGAGGCATCCCTACTAATTTAATTACGTCATGAGCAGTAATCAAATTTTCGGGATATCATTCTTTGAGACATCACTCTCTTACAAAATTCTCCCACATACTCATTCGCCGTACCTACATTGTCAAACACACTATTGTATAAATATTGTCATGCTTCATTATCCCCCTTTGCTTTTGACTAGACATAGTAACGTCGAAAGTAATTACATAATTATAAAACATTTACACCCTAATTTTACAATCAACAATACAACTCACTAACATTTTCTTTAGATGCAATTCAACAAAATTTTCATAGATTACCTCAACATAACATTTTCAATTTATCGGTCTTTTAAGAATTATTTTAAAATTAAAATTTTTCTTATTTATAAACTTGAGAGAATGGTGTGACGAATTCATGATTTAAAATCTCACGCTTATTTCGGCGATCGATATTTTTTTAAATTGTATCTATTATATGTTCCGATTATCTTACTCGATTCTTCGGGTGAACATAATTGATAGGAATTGTTTTTATAGTCCTTTAAAATTTTATAGGGACCATAATATAAGTGGAAAAATTTCCTTGTCACTCTCTTCAATGCGTCCGATTGCTTAGGAATGTGCAACAAAACTAAATCGCCCTCCTTCAAATCTACATTGGAGGTTGTCTTCTGAGTTCGAGCACGTTTCTTATAATTATAGCAAAGAAACAACTTTACACTGAACTGATACAGAGGGCAGTTCTAACGTTAACCGCGAATCGTCATTTTATTTGAATTTCAATCACACTTCCAACACTTTCTCTCGAGATGCGGTTGATCATTTCAAGATTCCTAAACCAAGTTTCTTCAAGAAAAATTTATGTTTTACTTGAGGAAATCCATTCGTTAATATATCAGCAGTCATGTCAGTCGTTGAAATGTGATAGAGCATTATAAGTTTACTTTTTAATGCATTCCGAACGAAATGATGCCTCACATCGATGTGGAGCAAAATTTCTGAAGTGGACCGCCTTAAAAAAAAAGTTGTAGGATTGATTTGGTATTTCGGTAATTTGTTCTCCTATATAAGAGTAACAAATTCCCAAAATATTAAAATATTTGAAAAAAAATTGTAGAAAGTAGGGGGGGTAAAACTTTCACATTTTAGAGAACATTGACATTTTGAAATTCCTATAAGTTGAATAAAACTTTATGGATTTTAATTTGTGAATAACGGATTTTAAAGAAGTTTTCATGTACTTTCTGATGCTTTCAATAAAATTTTCAAAAAAAATTTTAACTTTTTTGTTTCAAAATTAATATTTATTTTTGATTGTTTTGGGTACTTTTTTTAAAAATAATTTCATCGGAAAGGTAAGGTTTTTTTTTCAATGAGCCATGTAATTTTCAGAGTGGGACAGAAAATAGTTTAAAAGAAATTTAATAACAATGTAGACGTTGCGCGCGCACTGCACGCGGTTTGGTGCACCCGTAAGATCTGCGGGTTCTGACTGCACGTAATTCAGTAATAGCTCTCTGCATTCTTTAGGGTTGAAAATCAATAATAAATTTCTAATAGAAATAAATAAATATAAAAAAATATTTATGGTGAATTTAAGTAATATTCCATACTAAAAATTTTCATGTAAGTACAAAAAAATAATAAATAATTTTGAAATTTTTATGCTTTTGATTTTTTCTTCCAAAAAGAATAAGAAAATTTTCTACAAAAATTGTGATTATAAAATAGGAATTATGCAAATATTTTTCTTTAACAAAACTTTTTTTTATTCAAAAGAAATGAAATAAATTTGTATTAACTCATCTATATGTTAATTACAATTTTTGTTACAAAATTTTAATTTGTTTTTTAAAAAGGAAAAAATTAATAATAATATTTTTTAGTGAAATAATAATTAGTAAATAAATTCAATAAATATTTTTTTCAAGTGATTGAAAATTTTTTTAAATTTATTATAAAATAATTATAATATAATCTATAAAAGCTTAACGACAATCAAAAGTAAATACACAAACTACAATTTCAGATGTAGAGAGAAAGAGAGAATACCACGATTATTATAATTAATAATTATGTAAATAAAAAAAATGTTAAGTTGAATTTCTACTTATTAAACTTACATATATATGGGGCAAAATTCTTCAACTGTCCAGATCAAAAAATAAGTTTTCTCTAAACTTTGCTAAAATGTTACTATTATTAGTAGAAGTGTAAATATAAATTTTTTTTGAATTTGATAAAATATTTTTTGAGTTATGGAGTTTCAAAATTTTGATTTTTTTTTTTAATATCTTTTTTTCAATTTAATATATTGATAAGTAAAATTAATCAAATTTAAAGTATGAATAGTGATTTTTAAAGGGGTTTTCACGGGCTATAAGCTGGTGATGAAAAAAAGGTTGTTTTCTTTTAATTTGACCTTGAAATTCAAGGTCAAATTCTTAATTTCAATATATCTCAAAATCGATGTTTTTTATTTTTTTCTAACCTATCCCAATCGAAAGCTTACCTTTTTTCCTATAAGCCATGTAAAAATCAGAGTGAGACCATGGAAATTCTTAAAGAAATTAATTATAAATCATCATTTTCTATGTAAAATAATGATAAATTATTATTTTCCTTAAAAATTTCCATGGTCCTACTCTGATTTTTACATGGCTCATAGGAAAAAAGGTAAGCTTTCGATTGGGATAGGTTAGAAAAAAATAAAAAACATCGATTTTGAGATATATTGAAATTAAGAATTTGACCTTGAATTTCAAGGTCAAATTAAAAGAAAACAACCTTTTTTTCATCACCAGCTTATAGCCCGTGAAAACCCCTTTAAAAATCACTATTCATACTTTAAATTTGATTAATTTTACTAATCAATATATTAAATTGAAAAAAAAGACAATTTCAAAAAAATCAAAATTTTGAAACTCCATAACACAAAAAATATTTTATCAAATTCAAAAAAAAATTTATATTTACACTTCTACTAATAATAGTAACATTTTAGCAAAGTTTAGAGAAAATTCATTTTTTGACCTGTACAGTTCAGGAATTTTGCCCCATATGTATGTAAGTATAGTATAGTTTTTATTTCATTACTTACATATATGTAAGTTTAATAGGTAGAAATTCAACTTAACATTTCTTTTATTTACATAATTATTAATTATAATAATCGTGGTATTCTCTCTTTCGGTCTGCATCTGAAATTGTAGTTTGTGTATATATACTTTTCTTTGTCGTTAAGCTTTTATAGATTATATTATAATTATTTTATAATAAATTTAAAAAAAATTTTAATCACTTGAAAAAAATATTTATTGAATTTATTTATTAAGTATTATCCTTAATATGAAACGAGTAGATATGCAAATTAGGTAAAGAGAGACAGTCTAATGTTACTTATCCTTGAAAGAGAAAGAAAGCAATAGCGTTAAATTTTCTGCGTTATAAACAGAGACCGATTTATGTTATTTCTATTTGGAAAGAGAAAGAAAGCAATAGCGTTAGATTTTCTGCGTTATAAACAGGGACCGATTTATGTTATTTATTTAGAAAGAAGAAGACAGAAAGATATTTGAAATATATATTTTGGTTATTTATATTTTGGTTAATATATTTTTGGTAATATTTTGGTTCTTTCAACCAGTAGGCAGTCTATTGAGTGACCAGTGAGCATAGGGAGAGAGGGAGTTGCATTGGTAGTCTATTTTATACTTGAGTATATATACACTGTAAAAAATTTAGGGAGTTAACGGACTTGGGAGTGAAATTTTTCAAGTTAAAAATCAACTCCAAAAGAGAGTTAATTTCTAACTCCCTTTATTCAACACCCGCGCGAGTTATTTTTTCATTAGGGAGTTAACATTTGGGTGTGAAGTTTTAACTCTCTTTATTTAACTCCCCTGGCATTAACTCCTCAACGGGTGCGACTTTTATAGAATCCCCTGGGGAGTTAAAATTTAACTGTCTTTTTTTACAGTTTAGTTACAGTTTATTAACAGATTTTTGCAGTATATAATACAGAAAAATAAAAGTGCAATGTGAAGAACACTTTTTTTCTTTTTTCAAAATTAAAAAAAAATAAGACGAAAAAAATTTTTGTGATTAAAAATAAGGATAAGGAGGTAAGTTTTTAAAAATTGTGTAAAATACTACTTTTTAATGATATAAAAAGATTTTTCTTTTTTGTAATTAAGAAATGCAAGTAATAAATTAACAACTTTCCCGTCTAAGTTACTAACATTATCTACTTTTTCAACAATTGAAGCGTTTTGTGCAGAAACAGCATAAGTCCATAATTCGAAATTGTTCAGGAATCAATAAAAACTGTTTTTCTCGTAAATGTTAAAATTTTTTTTAATTCGGCTTTTTGCATTATATTCTACTAACCTATAAGTTAAAAAATCCAATATGATTAATTAATTATCTACTTAATATAAAAAATTAAAAAATAAATTAACATTTGGACTTATGCTGTTTCTGCACAAAATGAAATGAAAAACACAGAAAATTTAATAAATCCAGTGAAATATCAAAGTTTTATGAAATATTTAATAACATTTATTTAAAATATTAAATTTGGATAATTTTTAGTAACATTTTATAAATAATAAAATTGTTTTAAGAATAAATTTAACCAATTTTTAATATTTTCTAATTTTTAAATTATTCAGTCACCACTGTCACTTTTTGCTTCCCATGAGTGTTTTTATTTATAATATAAACTGTTTAACCCTAGAAGGAGTAACTGGGGTGTCTGGACACCCCAAGCAAAATTCAAAGTATTCCCATGGCTTAACCAATAATTTTTTTACGCTCAAAACTTGTTGATAATTTAGTTTGAACCACTATCTTTTAACACCTATTTGTGCCGCCAAAAGTTTTGCTCTAGGAAGAGCTCTATCTCCTGTTAAAATACGTCTGGGGTGTCTGGACACCCCAGTTACTCCCTAACGTTAGAAAAATTGTCAACATAAGTAAATTCAAATTTTTTTAAAAAAATCGTTTTAAATCAGTTAAAATCATCTGATAAAGTATAAATTGATAGGTTATGCATGAAAAAGTTGTATTTTATAAAAAAGAAACATTTTTATACAAAAATTCTATTTTTATGAAAAATAGACATTCTGCATTTGTAACAACTTATGAAATTTGAGTTAAGATTATTATTAAAAATTTCTGTGCTCTCTCTACAGTCAGAAATTAAATTCTAATACAGAAAAATGTAGTATATGACAGTCAAATTTAAATTATAAATTCTATATTGTTAATAATATTTTAACATATATTATAGTTATTAAGAATTGTTAATTAAAACTTTGATTAAATATTAATTTACAGAATCATTTCATAAGTTATTAATTTTAATGTTAATATATTCAGATATATTAAGTTTGTAAAATATTAAATTTATAACACCATTTTTAGTAAATATTAATTGTTTAAGTCCATTTTATAGTTCATTTTTATGATTTTCACTATTCGTCAATTGTCTTTAATTTCATTCACTTCAGATGTTCAAATAATTATGTTTTTTTGGAAGTAATACAAAAACTAATTTTTTCCCCTAAAAGTGTATTTATTTAACTTTAAAAACCTAAAATAGTTTTAAAATTAGTCAAATTTTTAAGAAACTACAACGTTTTTTGTGAAAAAAGTCAATTTTGCCATTTTTTGGTGTTTTTTTTGGGTTTTTATGGTTTTTCTTCAAAATTTTTTTAATTTATCAAAATATGAATAATATTATTGTATTCCTTACTAAAAAACCAATCAATTCATTATAACAAATTTTTCTTACGTCAAATATAATCCTTATAAAACAAGTTTAAAGCGTGGGGTGTCGGGACACCCCAGTTACTCCTTAGAGGGTGAGTAAACTAACGTACTCCTTCTAGGGTTAATATAAATTTTTAAAATACGTCAAGAATATCCCAAATAAATATAAAACTTATCATGGACTTGTGCTGTTTCTGCACAAAATAATATTTTAATTATTTTTTTCAAGGGTTTAGAGTTTAGTCACTTATGTAATATTTAACCAGATTGAAAAGCTTCATTCAAAGATAAATTTTCAATAAAAAGTGATTTTTGAAAAAAATGGACTTATGCGGTTTCTGCACAAAACGCTTCAATTAAGCTTGTAAAGAAATTTAAATAACTTTCTAGAATCATTTTAAAAACGCTTGATCTCGTCCTTGAGTTTGCCTTGTTTTATTAAAAAATTAATATAATTTCAGAAATACTTTACATGGTTTAATATTTTTTTAATAAATCTTAAACAAGTACCAAGTTTTTTATTATAAAAAAGTTTATGTTGTCTTAAACGAAAAAAGAATATTTTTTATTTCAGTTTAAAATTAAAGTCTTGAAGGTAATGAACAGGTGCCATAATAATAAGCTGCCAGTTTCAGAATCATGTTTTTGACTTATTTTGAAAGGAATTTTGATTAGTAATTTTTAACTTTAAATTCTTAAAAATTGGTAAAAATTTAAAGCTTAGAGTGACCATCTGTACTGTTAATTTCAAAGTATTTTTATAATAGTATTTAATGTTAAAATACTTAAATAAAACTAAAAATTACTTAAGGGGAGAAACCACATTAGACGTCTGAAAAAATCGATTTTTTCTTTTTTTGCATAAATTGTTCGTTAAGGTATTCAAAAATAGGCTAACAAAGTTTTTAGAGCAAAATTCGAAGTCCTCGCTGTACTAGCGATGAACGGAGCGCGCTCTAGGTTACCGTAGATTAGTAGAATAAGCGTAGCACTTTTAAGACTAAGGAGAGCAGAAAGTCACGAAAAGAGGAATTATTAGACTTACATGCCACTTATGAAGCACATGAAAGGATATATGAGGCATTTTACGTGAAATGTCCTAAGTTGAAATTTCAACTTCTTGAAAAAAATTGAAACTCAAGAAATTTGTTGTTCTATCAAGTAGAAATGTGACCCAAAATAGTATATTAAGCAACAAGGGCATAAAGGCAGCCATTTGTTTACGGTGATTTTTGTGACACGAGTGGAGGTCGAGGGCGCCGTAGGCGCCCCTCGACCTCCACTCGTGTCACAAAAATCATCGCAAACAAATTGGCTGCCTTTATTCCCGTGTTACTTACGATATTTTTTATTCCTAATGCACAAAAGTGGCGATTTCAGATAGCAGACGACAGGGAGTAAAAGTCATTCACTTGTTCGACTTGTATGAAAATGGCGGCCTTTTTTTTACCTTGGGCAAAAAAAAAGCATGGGACCAGCTGTTTTTTTTGCCCTTGGGGAAAAAAAGTCGCCATTTTCATACGGTCGAACAAATGAATGACTTTACTCCCTGTCGTCAGCTATCTAAAAGCGCCATTTTTGTGCATGTGGGATAAAAAATATTTTTGATTTTTTCGAAAAATTGGAGGAGGTAGAGGAGGGTCAATTTGACCAATTTTGCCAACACCGGCTACTTTGTGAATTTTTTCTAAACATACTTGTAATGGGAAAAATTTTTTAGAATATGTTTCTGAAAGGTTTTTTCGTCTTCTTTCCAATGGTGTATTTTATTTTTTAATATTTTAAAAATTTAGCCTAATTTTAGATAATTAATAATTAATTTTCAATTTCAAAAAAATCGGTCCGTTTTTTTAAAATAAATTATTGCAAACAAATGCTGAGGTTTTTTCCTATCGGCATGTAAATTTTCAGGATGCCCTTTTTTGTTTTTTAATTATTAAATTTCAAAGAATAAATTGCTGCGCGCTGCGTCGCGGTTGCACTGAGCCGCGTGGTAACCGGCGTGAGACGAGGCGCCCGGGACGCAATTTATTCTTTGAAATTTAATAACTCAAAAACAAAAAAGGGCATTCTGAAAATTTACATGCCGATAGAAAAAAACCTCAGCTTTCGTTTGCAATAATTTATTTAAAAAAAACAGACCGCTTTTTGGGAAATTAAAAATTAATTATTAATTATCAAAAATTATGGTTAATTTTAAAAATATTAAAAAATACAATACACCATTGGAAAGAGGACGAAAAAACCTTTCAGAAACATATTCTAAAAATTTTTTCCTATTACAAGTATGTTCAGAAAAAATTCACAAAGAAGACGGTGTTGGCAAAATTGGTCGAATTGACTCCCCTCTACCCCCTCCAATTTTTCGAAAAAATCAAAAATATTTTTTGGGTCACATTTCTACTTAATAGAACAACAAATTCATTAAGTTTCAATTTTTTTTAAGAAGTTGAAATTTCAACTTAGGATATTTCACGTAAAATGCCTCATTTATAGTGTTGGAATAGCCGATTAAAGTGTAATCACTTTAAAAAAATTTTTTTGTTTAAATATCAATTTTTGATACTATTTTTTTAAATGCGTTTTTCTCAAAACAGGATTTTTTAAATTGCCGTGCAGTGTAGCTCAAAAAGTTATTGACCGATTTTAAAATGAAAAATTGGAAATTGTTCGTTATTAAATTTATTATTAAGTGAACTAAACTTGAAAACATAAAAATTTTTAGTACCTTTTTTAAAATAAAAAAGTTGCAAAAAAGTAGGCAAAAAATCGAATTTTTTTTTAAAGTAGTGTCAATTTTTTAATTTTTAATATTTTTACTTAAAAGTTAGTTCACTTAATAATAAAATATTTATAGAAT
This sequence comes from Leptopilina syphax, assembly GCA_032872505.1. NCBI lineage: Eukaryota > Metazoa > Arthropoda > Insecta > Hymenoptera > Figitidae > Leptopilina > Leptopilina syphax. The sequence continues at coordinate 26,574,346 of CM065476.1, forward strand.
ATGAATAAACTTGATTTTTTGCTTTCAAACAAAATTTGTGGGCTCAGGACTACACGGCAGTCATGAACTCCGGCGGAGCAGCTCTATATGCAATAGCTCCCAATTTGGAAGATTTTTTATATAAACGCTTATAAAAAATATGAGTTACAGTTAAATATAAATGAACAACATAGTGGAAATGTTGAAGAATTTTTTTGAATGAAATAAATTTTATTCAAAAAAATTCTTACTTTAAAAAGAAATTCGCGAAAAACGGTAAAAAAAACAGCGTTCTAATGTGGTTTACCCCCTTAACTGACTAATATTCAATTATATAGTGTTGTATTATTATGATTACTATGACTAAAAATGAAAAATTTTAAAAAAATTTATATTGTAAATGTTTTGAAAAAGACAATTTTTGTTTTAGCTTGATACTTTTTTAACCAGAAATGGCCAAGCATTTAAGTTAGGATAATACATAAAATTCTGTCATGTTTGGCTTTTCTATTTACATATTTACTTGTAGATTTTAATGTTAAATACTATTAGCATTAATTAATACTATTAACATTAATTGTATTAAAATAAACTGAATGCTTATTTTAGCTTTATCCAAAGAACATTAAAACATGTAAAGTATTTCCAAAATTATATTAATTTTATTAAACAAGACAAAGTCAAGAAATTTTTTAATGATTTTGGAAAGTTAATTAAATTTTAGTTTTAAGTTTAATTTTTGAATACTTATATTGAGTTTTAGTGTCTTAGACGGGAAAAATGTTAATTAATACATTTTGCAAAATGAAAAAATTATTTATAGCACTAAAATGTAGCATTTACATAATTTTTACAGATAGTGTACAATTAATTAAAATTGATTTAATGAATGGTAATAAATCATTAATTAGAGAATAATTTAATCCCAACAAAAACATCTTTGATGTTTTAACCCTTAAACCGCACACTTCCTAATCAATCCTTAAACCGCACACTGGGTGTGCGACACCCGGGGACTTTAAAGTGTGTTCTCCAAGCTGGAAAAGAATATTATGGTTCAGAAAAATTATCTTATGCAGCTCAGCACATCTACACTACCGTCCAAAAGTATCAGGACGATTACATTCGACTCTATGAAAAAACATGCTATCACTTTTTCAATCATATCTCGGAAATAAAAGGAGATACAAGAAAAAATTAAATACGGTTAGAAAGGTGATTAAATTTTGCGTAAAATAAGCCGCCTTTAAAGTATTTTCGATAATTATTTTTTGAGTTGTAGAGTGAGAAAGAAATAAAATAAATTATCAAATTTTCTAATTTTTGTCTCTTGACTTCAACTTTTTCAAAAATCTGGAAAAATTTAAATAAAATTTTTCTAAAAACACAGAAATCTTCGTTAGAATTTCAGCTTTAAAATAAGCCTTCGAAAATTAAAAAAGGTTAATCCGTCTCCGATATATCATTAAAAATGTGAAGCCTTATTTCGACCGATTGGTGCATTGAAATTGATTGAAATTCAACTGCGACGACTCGGTTCTGGCTTCGCGCGGCAGCGAATGAGAGAGAAAACAGGAACGAATTCATGCGGGGGAACGACGAACTTTTGAGTTTCTTTATATGACTCGTGAAACATCATTATTTATTATTCTCCAGCAAAAATCCGACCCTGTTTTCTCTTCCATTTGCAGCCACGCGAAGCTAGAATCCAGTCGTCACAGTTAAATTCCAATGCACCAATCGTCGAAACTTGGCTTCACATTTTTAATGATATATTAAAGACGGATTAACCTTTTTTAATTTTCGAAGGCTTATTTTAAAGCTGAAATTCTAACAAAGATTTCTGTGTTTTTAAAAAACATTTATTTAAATTTTTTTAGATTTTTGAAAAAGTTGAAGTCAAGAGACAAAAATGAGAAAATTTGATAATTTTTTTTATTTCTTTCTCACTCTACAACTCAAAAAATAATTATCGAAATGACTGTAAAGACAGCTTATTCTACGCAAAATTTAATCACTTTTCTAACCGTATTTAATTCTTTCTTGTATCTCCTTTTATTTCCGAGATATGATTGAAAAAGTGATGGCATGATTTTTCATAGAGTCGAATGTAATTGTTGACGACGAAAATTGAGGCATCGAGACAGGAAGGGGAAATAGATGGGCCAAGGAAAAACAAGGACTGGAAGGGGCAGTCTGTGTTTCGGGTTCGACCTGAAAGGTTATTAAAATGAAAAGCCTGTTGTAGGCTGACCGAGTGTGATAGCCTGAAATGGAATAGGCAGTTATACATTGTGTATTAAATTATAGTTCGATAAGTGTTACATTGTTGATTCGTAATTAAAATCCCGTGAATATTTGGATACTCGAGTCGAGTGACTTTCGCAGTATAAAAGTAAGTTTTTTGTTATGTTAAAATGTATCACCAAATAAATACGAAATAATTTGTATCAAAGATTCTCTCTATTCTCAATTCAATTAGATTATTATTTTCATTAAAATCAATTTGTTGTATTTTTGTAAGATTAATTCGATTGTTATAATAAAGGTTACATTATCAAATAAAGAAATTATTCCTTCAGTCCTTTTATCCTATTTCATTTATTTAGTTATATTATCTATCGTTATCTAGCGAAGGATCAAGAAGTCGCATTCGGGAAGTAACAGTAATCGTCCTGATACTTTTGGACGGTAGTGTATTTTGAAGGAAAATAAGTTTCATAATGATTTATTTAATCTTAATAATTAAAAAAATGTTTTTTAAAACTATTGAAATCACCTTAAACCGAAAACTGGGTATCAGCCACCCAGAAATTTTTCGCTGTTAATTTCATAAAGTTATCAAATACACAAAGACACTTGGAAGACTAATGTCCCTCACGAAACATAAAGTTAAGTACAAAATGTGTCATTCAATAGCGACATATGATCAATTTTTACGACTTTAAACGAAATATTAGAGTAAAAAGCTAGAATATGGGTGTCGCACACCCAGGGTGCGGTTTAAGGGTTAATATAATGGGTTTTGACCCAATAAGGAAAAAAAATTTTTTCCCAATAAGGGAAACTTTTTCAAAAAAAGATTTTAATATTAAAGTAATTTGGTGTTAAAGTTTTAGATCATTTTATTTTCATGTTATTATTACTTTGAAACAAATAAAAAAACCGCTGCCAAGTTGTATATTTTTTATAATTTTGGTGCGCTCATTTCATGAACACTTTGCTTCCTCATAGAGATAATAATAATAATAATAATAGGAAAAGGGAGTATGACTTGAGCTGTCATAGCGAACGGTCGTGCTTTGTATGTTCGTCGCTGTGTTTTTATAATTATCGACAGTTTTATTTGTTAAATATTTGATCTCTTATACTCTATTATTATACCTGCTACTGTGCAATTATATTAGTTTTGATTCGAATTTATGTGCTTACAAATGTGACTGAGTTTTTTTTCCCGAATCTAATTTTATCTCTCATTTTTAACATTATAAAATCTCACTTGGTGTGTAATTTATTCTAAGTGTGTGACAGGTGTTTGTGTATTGCCCTTTGTTCTGCCTATATCCAATTATCTAATGTCAACAAGGATGTCTCTAACAAACAAAGAAGACAAACTGAATAGACTGCTGACTGCTGTGGAATCACTCACTCTCACACAATACTCTTCGAAATGAAGTACAAGCTGCTATGAAAGTGTTTGAATCTTTCAAAACTAATCAATCTAATTTCGATGAAAGAATATTCGGATTAGAAAAAAGATTCTCTTCTCTCAACGAACAATCTCGCTCCAAAAATCTAATTCTTTTCGGACTAGAGGACTCAGAAAATGTTAATCATAATTTGATACAATCTGTTCTCAAAATCTTTTCTGATATGGGATTGCAGATTCCGGACGTTGCAGTGGAGAATCTTTTCGACTCGGTAAAATTCTGGGAAGTCGCCCAGTCAAGATTAAATTTATTTCTTCAAGATGGGTCCGGGTTGCCTTCGGTAGGGTCAAGGAGTTTAGAAATTTTAACCTTGCCATTGCCAATGACAAAACAAAAGAAGAGAGGGAAGAACACTGTGAACTCCGTGACAGAGTTGTCAAGCTACAAAAAATAGGTGTGATCGCGAAAATAAGAAATAGAAACTTGATTGTAAATGGAAAACCTATTGATCTACTTTGCGCAGACCAATTGTTATCAGAAGGTCAACCAAAAGAAGGCGATATGATAACTGATGATTCTAACCATCCTGAAAGTACTCCAAAAATTAAAGTAGCGAGAAATCTGGGAACCCCTGATTTGCGCAAGAGAAAATTACAGGAACAGCTTCAAGTTAAAACTAATAAAAAAGGTAAATCTTCGAAAACTTCGGCGAATTTGAATCAATTGTCAACATTGTTAGATTTTGTCAAACCTCTTCCCCCTCTCTCTGCTGAGGAAAGTCAGCTTTCCTCCGAGCATCATTCTGAAAAATCGGGACCCTCCAAGGATTAGCAACCCATCTCGGGGAGGAGGATCGAGAACTCTTCGAATCCAAATATAATATTCTGGAATGTGAAGGGAATTTCGAATCTCAATGACATTTATAAAATTTTAAATAATCGTGATATTCTATGTGTCAGTGAGTCGTGGTCTGAGTCAAGTGTGTTAAATCCTTTTGGCAATTCGGTTTTTCAAACTATTACGTCACCTGCAATTAGAAGGAGCAAGCATGGCAGAGCCATGGGCGGCCTTCTTCTATTATTTAATCCAGAATTTTACAGAATGAAGATCATAGAAATTACATCGAATTTCATCTTTGTAAACGTCGAGGCTAATTCTGTCACCTTTATCCTGGGCGCTGTATATCTTCCCCCTGCAATTGACCCTAAGGAACTACTCGAGAACCTGAATTCAACTATCATTTCGATAACTAACTCTTTCCCCGATTTACCTATCCTATTGGGTGGGGATTTCAATTCCAGAATAGCCAATCTCAATCAAGTTGATAATGAGATGAGCCAGCTACTCTTCCCGTTCTCCTGTGAAAGAAAATCATTGGACACATATATCAATAATGCGGGAAAGTGTCTCGTCGAGATCATGGAGACCAATGGGCTCGTAATCCTAAATGGTCGCTCCCCTCTTGACTCTCCGGCTAGTGTCACCTTTGTGGGCTCGCAGGGTGTGAGTGTCGTTGACCACGTGTGGTGTACTATTGAGGGCGTATCTCTATTTGGAAACTTAGAAGTTTTGGAACTGCCTACTCTCTCCGACCATCTTCCCGTTCGGCTGGCTTTATCTTTGCCCCCTCTTCAACCCCGAGGTTCGCCTGATATCACTATGATCGAAAGATTGAACTTCGACAACGAGAAGGCGGGAACTTTCTCGTCTCTGATGGCCTCAAGAAGTGAAGTGAGTTTTATTGACTTATCAGTGGACGATATGAATAGCGTGCTTACTACTACAGTCAAAACTGTTGCATCGGACTTGGGTATGTTAAAATGTAATAACTTTTTTAAAAAATTTAATATAAATAAACCTTGGTTCGATAGCGAATGTAGAGAAGCAAAAAATTGTTTCCGCGAAGCTTTAAAGGAGTGCAAGGCGACTAATTTTTCTAGAGAGTGGAAAATTGTATACCTTAAAACAAAAAATAATTTTAAACAAATTCAAGATAAAAAAAGAAGGAACTTTTCTCTAAACAGGCCGACTCCCTGGCAAACTGCAGTAGTTCTGCCCAGTTCTGAAGAGTGATTAATTCTTATAGATTTAAATCGATACAATGTTCAAATATAGACCTAGCGTCATGGCAGAACTTTCTCCAGAAATGTTACCCAGATTGTGTAAACGATACTTTTTCAAATTCTACCTTTGCAAACTGTACCCACCCGATTCTTGATGCGGCGATTACTACCAATGAAATTATTAAAAGTATCATGCGTTCGAAAAATGGTAAAACCCCTGGATCCGACGGTATTCTTTATGAATTTTATAAGTGCCTCCCACAAAATTGGATACTTTACATACAAACTTTATTTAACAAAGTAATGGGAAATGAATTGGTCCCAAAGTCCTGGGGTAATCTTACTACAACTATGATATTTAAAAAGGGCGACCCTAATGACCCTGAAAATTTTAGACCAATTTCATTGGTTAACAATATCGCAAAAATTTTCACTCAAGTGATTTGTGGCAGACTGGAATTTTGGGCGGAGGAATTGGGTTTGTTTCCTGAGTCACAATCCGGATTTAGAAGGGGAAGGAGTTGCCTTGACAATCTCTTTACTCTCAACTCAGTTATTCACATTCGTTTAAGAAATTCGTCGTCGATAGTTTATGCAATTTTTATAGATTTTAAAGGTGCATTTCCTTCCCTTTCTCATAGAATTTTGTGGCACAAGCTTCATAAATTGGGACTCAGTTCTAAATTTATTAACATTTTGAACTCTTTTTATTCAGTTGCAGAAACAAATATTAAATGTAACAAGGGTATTACAGAATCTGTTAGAGTCACTCGGGGGGTACTCCAAGGTGAAGTTCTTAGTCCTCTTGAGTTTTTATTATTTATAAATGATTTTGAAGACCATTTTTATAAACAAGAATGCAGGGGTATTGCCATTAATAGCAAAACGGAAGTAATGACCCAGGGGTTCTTTTATGGGATTCGCCACTGGAAGTTAGTAATAAATTAAAAGCACTTCGCTCATATTGTGACTTAAACAAATTAACTGTTAACACTGATGAAACAAAGATTGTTATTTTCTCTACCAAGCGAAATTCTCCTGCAAAAAAATTTCCTTTTTTTAAATATGGCGAAGAACAAATTGAAGTAGTGGACAAATATGTTTATTTAGGCGTGCCATTCTCTGGGTCTTGTTCATTTGCACCGGCTGCAAAAAAGTTCACAGGCTCAGCCAATCTGGCTGTTGGAAGCATTCTGCGAACGATTCATCTGTCCGGGGCTAACTCATGGAAGTCTTATACAAAATTATTTGATAGCCTTGCTCTAACCATATTAATGTATGCTAACCAAGTTTAGGCTCTAAATTTTCTTGACTTGCTTGAGAAGACACAGCTTTCTTTTTTGAAACAATTATTGTTTCTCCCTAGAAATACCCCGAGTTACGCACTGAGGGTGGAGACTGGCACCCTTCACCTCTCTTTCGTAGTTTTAAAGAATGTTTTATCATGGCTAACCAGAATATCGTTAATGGATAACTCGCGCCTTCCTAGACTTTGTCTTGAAAGACTAATATTATTATCACGAAGGGATCAGTGTGCAAAACTAAACTGGTTTAACCAAATACGAATATTTTTTACACTATCTAATACAATTGATAAATGGAATAACTTCTCTTTATCTTCAATAGCTAGGGACGGCGGGATCGTTCTCAGAAATTACGAAACTTACTTAAGGAATTCGGACAATGATCGGCTGCTTTCTTCCAACAGCCTTCTAATTTTTCCCCATCTCTCTTTACAAATTGGTACACAGCCTTATCTTTTTTTATGTCTAAAACTATCTTTTAAAAGAATTTTAGCACAGCTTCGTCTTTCTAAAAAATTTGTCACGAGAATTGTTGTTAATCGCTCTAAATATGTTTTTGACAGAGAAAATAATTGTATATTCTGTGGACAAGGAAATGACGATTTCCACAACATCATGGTAGAATGTCCGTCGTGGAGACATGTACATGAGAGATTGTTCCCTAGAAATCCTAATTGTGATGCAACGACCTATTGGCTGAATATTATATCCTCAAATAATATGATAGAAATTAAAAAGTTTGTTAATATGTTTATTTCTATGTTGAATGCGAGAGATCTTAGGATTTGCTGAGCCAGCGTGCGTGTAATTTGTGTATTTGTGTTTTATCGCCTACTGTGTTTCTTGCATTTTATGTTGTATAAAGGTTCAATTGTATATTTTACTCAAGTTTGTAACTCCTCTTGTATAAACGTAATGTTCACCAGACAAGCGTAAATAAAATAATAATAATAATAATAATAATAATAATAATAATAATAATAATAATAACAATAATAATAATAATAATAATAATAATAATAATAATCTCCGCCGCTGGTTGTCCACTGCCGAACATCATCGATGTCTTCGATGTGCTGGGAGAAGTGGATGCATATCCACTGCCAGACATGATTGACATCATGGATATGTTCGGTAGACCTTGTCGTGGTGGCGGGGCTTTCAACTAAAGGACAACCAAACAGCAAGAAAAAATGAATTCAAAAAATTCTGAAAAGGTACCCCATGTGAGCAGGCCGGAAACGGGGAATCTCACCATCGGTCCCAGGACCGATGCTCAAGTGCGCGCGGATTGTGGGGGCGCACAATTTCTTGCAGTGCCACGAGTGATCGTGGAAAGGGTAGATCCACAGAACATCGTGGAAAATAATAAAACGAGGAAAGGAAGCACGTCGAGCCTTCTGAGTGTGTCAAGCTGCAGTAGCGGAAAAACCGTTCATAGCGCTATCCACTCAAAAGTAGACGACGAGGCGATAGAAGAGACTCGCGAGATATGCTTGCGGCTCAGAAAGGAGGAGGCGACTTGTCTCGAAAGAATGGAGTTGGAGGTCGCAAAGATGATAAAATCTTGCAACATTCAGAAGACCGTCAAAAGGACGGTAAAGGATGGACTCAAGGTCATCGACGTCCTGCTAAAGGAGGCAAGGGCAAAGCATGCCGCGGCCGATGAGTCGGACTTCGATTTGGCATGCGTTCTGAGCGGTGCGGAATGCAACCGCAAGGACCGTAAGAAAGAGAGAGAGCGTTTCTATAGGCGTAATCTCAAAAGCGTCTTAAGAGATTCTCAGAAACGGAAGAGAGAGGGTGACAGTCCAGAAGAGACTCGAACCAAAACCGATAAGAGGAAGAAGGAGGAAGCTCCTCCAATGGAAACGGAAGTACCAGATTCAAAGATTCCTCAATTGGAAAGAATTGGGTCAAAAAGATCCACAGTTCTAATCCGAGTCGGTGAAGGATTGACGTATGCTGACGTTCTGGGTAAGCTTCGCAAAGAGGTCAACCCAGAGGACAGTCATACGAGAATAGTAGCAGCAAAAGCTACAAACAAGGGGGACCTTCTGATTAAGTTCAGAGGAGACTCCGATAAGGACGCTTTCACCGCTGAGGTCACCAAGGCGGTTGGAAGCATGGGTAAGGTGCAGTCATTGGATCGAAGAGTTACACTCGAGATCCGTGATTTGGATTGCCTTACCCAAGAAGCTGAGGTGCAACAAGTGTTGTCTGAAGCAATGGGTAAGCCAGTAAACAGGAGAGTGACGGTCTTAGGACCCAACCGCCGAGGGATGAAGCTCGCGGTTGTAGTCACCAACCTGGAAGAGGCGAACAGGCTGGAGAAATTGGGACACGTAAAAATTGGTTTTATGTGTTGCCCAATCAAAAGAAGAGTAATGGTCGTCCGGTGTCATCGATGCCTGGGATACGGCCATATTGGAGCCAAATGCCAGAAGGAGGACAGATTGGCTGCGTGCTTTAAGTGCGGTGAGGCCGGTCACAGGTTCTCCAACTGTAAAAACAACTCAAGTTGCTTTTTGTGCAAGGAAAAGATTGGCAATAAGGTGTCAACCACCCATATTGCAGGCAGCGGAGGATGCGGAGTCTTCAGGACGGCTTTTGAGGAGGCGAAGAAGACTCTCGCAAGAACTAAAAGCAAATAAGAAATATTAAAAGGAGCCAAAAAGCGTGATTTAAACAGCTTTTAATTTGTTTGTTTGTTTTTTATTAATTTATTTTGTGATTTATTTGTCCTTATACATTTTTTTTTGTTTAATTTGTTTTGTGTTTTTTATTCGTCTTTGAACAGTTTTATCTTTTCAACATTATATACGTGTTTACTTTTTTTTTCTTTTCTTTTTTATATCCGTTTGTAATTTTATCTTTTGACTTTTTACACTTCTTAAAATATTTTTTTTTTTTTTTTCTTTTTTGTGCTGTGAATTCCGCTTAGACTTTGTAATAGTTTTAATCATTTTTTTAACTACGGACGCAGGAGGACCGCAGAGAAAGGGAGAAGGTCGCATTAGCGACAGAGTTGGAGCGCCACCCTCGAAGGCTAAAGTCTTGCGACAGTTCCGAGAGAGGGTAAAGGGCTCCAGAAGAAGGGTTACGGGTTTTAGTGGGTCGGGCTGGTAGTAGGTCGCCAGTTTATTAAATTTATTATAACATTTATGTATTTATCTTTTTTTTTTTATATTTCCTTTTGTTTCATTGTACCAACCCCACATAACCTTGGAGTGCGGAAGCCAAGGTATCTGTAAGCAGATTTCCCAAAAGTCCCTAAGCAAAAAAAAAAATAATAATAATAATAATAATAATAATAATAATAATAATAATAATTCGTAACTAAGAAATTAGTGACGAGGCAAAAGACCCCCGGTCTGGACAATCCCGATTGGGTCAGAAAGATAATAAGTTCTTTGTTTCCTCCTGCGGAGCCATACCTTAGAAGGGACTGGAGTTTTTGCAAAGTCGAAGAGGAAGAACTCTTCACACTTAGTGAACTGCAAAAAGCAGGCAAAAGATTGAAAACAGGCAAGGCGCCTGGAATCGATGGGATAAGTAACGAGATCCTAAAGTTGGTAATCGACACTTCACCCCAGATTCTGCTTCGATGCTTGAATCTTTGCCTTGAGAGAAGAGAGTTCTTCCGCGCCTGGAAGCGACAGAGGTTAGTCCTCCTAAGGAAAGGTGAAAAACCTCTAGATAAGGTTTCATCGTACAGGCCTATATGCCTGCTAGATACGATGGGTAAACTTCTAGAGGATATGGTTCTGCAGAGAATGCAAAGCCACTTGACCGAAGAGAATCGTCTATCCGATCACCAATTTGGTTTCCGTAAAGGCAAGTCCACGGTTGATGCCATCCAGGCAGTTGTAGACATAGCCAAAGCAGGAAAAAACAAATTGGGACCTGGGAAAAAGAAGAGCTTCTGCGCGTTGGTAGCAATTGACATACGCAACGCGTTTAATTCCGCAAGATGGAAAGATCTCATCGAGTCGATGGAAAAGAAAAACATGCCGCCCTACTTGTTGCGGATAATGGATAATTATCTTAGCGACAGGTGGGTTATATATGAGGGAGACACCTGCACTCTCAAGGAAGAGATGCAGCGTGGGGCTCCTCAAGGCTCGAGGGTGGGTCCATTTGTATGGAATGTATCTTACGATGATTTTCTGCGAATGGATCTGCCCGAAGGTGCGGTGATCATCGGCTTTGCGGACGACGCGTTATTCGTATGCACTGCCGAAAGTGAGGAGGCTCTTGGGACATTGGTGAACGAATGTCTGCGACTAGCTAAAAGCTGGCTGGATACCAGAGGTCTTGAAATGGCCCTGGAAAAGACCAAGGCACTGCTGGTCACAGACAGACGTGGTTATGAGCTCCCACGAATCGTGATAGACGGATTCGAGGTCAAGTGGAGTAAGCAAATTAAATATCTTGGTGTGGAGTTAGATGGAAAATTAAACTTCCACCACCACATGGCTACGGCGTCAAATAAGGCGATCGAGTGTGCGGCTAATCTTTCACGGCTAATGCCAAATGTTGGCGGACCCCGTGAACAAAAAAGAAGACTGGTGGCGAGTGTCGCCTACGCTAAAATGCTCTATGCAGCACCAGCGTGGGCCCCATCCCTGAGGAGTAAAAGATGTGTAACCATCTGTGAAAAGATACTGTCTGCGCAGGGATCGATAACAACGCGTATCATCTCTGCATATAAGACGGTATCTACGAGTGCTGTGCAGGTCCTTGCAAGTGTCCCGCCAGCAGATCTTTTGGCGAGGGAAAGGGAAGAAATGTTTCTCTTTTCTAAAAAAAGCAGTTCCTTGAATGAGGAATTAAGACCAAGCAAGGGCCTAATCCGCAAAGAAGCGAGGCACAGGCTCATAGAAAGATGGCAAGAAAGATGGGATGGTGAGGAAAAAGGTCGATGGACTTATCGCCTTATCCCGGCACTCGCCACCTGGATAAATAGGAAACACGGTCAGGTTTCCTATTACTTGACTCAGGAGTTCACAGGTCACGGGTGTTTTAACTCGTACCTGTGTCGCTTTAAATTTCGCGAGAACGAGGTGTGTGCATATTGCCAGTTCCCTGAGGACAACGCGGAGCACACCCTCTTCTCATGCAAGAAATGGGACTTGGAGAGGCGGGCCATGTTCGAAGGTGTAAACAGTCAAGTTACACCGGAGAACATGGTATCGCTGAGGACCCAGTCAGAGGAGAATTGGCGGCAAGTCGAGAACTTCATAATCTCGGTTATGTCGAGGAAGGATCTCGACGGCCGCCAAAAAGCGTAATTTAAACAGCTTTTAATTTATTCGTTTGTTTTTTAATAATTTATTTTGTGATTTATTTGTCCTTATACAATTTTAATTTATTCCGATTTATGTTTTTAATATTATATACGCGTTTATTATTATTATTATTATTATTATTATTATTATTATTATTATTATTATTATTATTATTATTATTATTATTTTTTATTTATATATCCGTTTGCAATTTTATCTTTTGACTGTTTACACTTGATTAAACATTTTTTTTTTATTATTGTTGTGCTGTTAATTCCGCTTTTATATTGAAATAGTTTTAAATTTTTAACTATTAACGCAGGATAACTGCAGAGAAAAGCAGAAGGTCGCATCAGCGACAGAGTCGGAGCGCCACCCTCGAAGGCTAAAGTCTTACGACAGTTCCGAGGGAGGGTAAAGGGCTCCAAAAGAAGGGTTACGGGTTTTAGTGGGTCGGGCTGGTAGTAGGTCGCCAGTTTGTTAAATTTATTATAACATTTATTTATTTTTCTTTTTTTTATATTTCTTTTTGTTTTTTTATCATACCAACCCCACATAACCTTGGAGTGCGGAATCCAAGGTATCTGTAGGCAGATTTCCCAAAAGTCCCTAAGCAAAAAAAAATAATAATAATAATAATAATAATAATAATATACAGAAAAATCGACCTAGGTTCCTGGTATCAAGATAAGTCGGGTAGGGCAGCTGTCCAGGTGTGCAATCCCGAACTGAGGGTTGACAGATACCTGGAGACGAGCAGTGGATTTGTTTGGGTGGAAGTTGGAGACATACGAATGTATAGCTGCTACTTTTCGCCTAATGATCCACTGACGGACTTCGAAGCCGACATGGAAGAACTCGAATCGAGCCTTAGAGAATCCAGGTTGGATGTACTTGTCACTGGCGATTTTAATGCTAAGTCGCCGGAGTGGGGCGAGTCAAGGTTCGATAAAAGAGGCAAAGTGATCGGAGAAATGGTCTTCAGAAACAGTTTAATTACTGTGAACCGGGGAGGAGCTTGGACATTCAGGAGGGGTGCAATCGGATCCATCATTGATCTTACGATAGCATCAACTCCCTTATTCAAACGCATAAGCGACTGGTGAGTCTCTGAGGAGTATACCGCAAGTGACCATCAGTATATCGAGTTTTCGGTCTCAGTGGGAGACACAGGAGGAGGCAAAAGACAGGAAGTTCCGTGTCGAAAGTGCCCCTTATGGAATGTGAAGAAAATCGATAAGGAGAAATTTGTCCGTTCCCTAGAAGAAGCCCGCCTTATTAAGGAATCGGGATGGGTGAAGAGGCCGAATACCCTGGATGCAGAGGTGCGAGCGGTAAGGAAAGTCATCACCACAGCTTGCGATGCATCTATGCCGCGTCGTAAGCAAACCCCTTCACGGAAAAACTCGGTGCACTGGTGGTCTGATGCGCTGGCCTCCTTGCGAAAAGCGTGCTTCAAATGTAGAAGGAATTATACCCGTTCTAAGGGAGATCTTTTGCTAAAGAAAGTATTTAAGGAGGCCAAGAAAAGCCTGAAAAAAGAGATTCGAGCGTCACAACGCCGTTGCTGGAAAGACCTAATTGATGAAGTCGAGAAGGACCCATGGGGTCTGGCTTTTAAAATCGTTACTAAGAAATTAGGAACAAGGCAAAAGACCCCCGGCCTGGACAATCCCGATTGGGTCAGAAGGATTATAAGAGCTCTATTTCCTCCTGCAGAACAGTGGGTTAGGAAGGACTGGAGTACCTGCGAAGTCGGTGAGGAGGAACTCTTCACTCTTACAGAATTGAAAAATGCAGGTAGAAGATTGAAAACAGGCAAGGCGCCTGGAATCGATGGGATAAGTAACGAGATCCTAAAATTGGTTATCGACACTTCACCCCAGATTCTGCTCCGATGTTTCAATTTTTGCCTTGAAAAAGGAGAGTTCTTCCGCGACTGGAAGCGGCAGATTCTAGTCCTCCTAAGAAAAGGTGAAAAACCTCTGGATAAAGTCTCGTCGTATAGGCCTATTTGCCTGTTAGATACAATAAGTAAACTTCTAGAGGATATGGTTCTGCAGAGAATGCAAACCCATTTGACAGGAGAGAATAGTCTATCCGATTACCAATTTGGTTTCCGCAAAGGCAGGTCCACGGTTGATGCCATTCAGGCAGTTGTGGACATAGCCAAAGCGGGAAAAAACAAATTGGGACCAAAGAAGAAGAAGGGCTTCTGTGCATTGGTGGCTATTGACATACGTAACGCGTTTAACTCCGCACGATGGAAAGATCTCATCCAGTGGATGATGGAGAAGAGAATACCGCCCTACTTGTTGCGGATAATGAATGATTATCTTAGCGACAGGTGGGTAATATATGAGGGGGACAACTGGACTCTGAAGGAAGAGATGCAAAGTGGTGACCCCCAAGGCTCGAGGGTGGGACCATTCGTGTGGAATGTATCCTATGATAACTTCCTGCGAATGGGTCTACCTGAAGGCGCGGTCATCATCGGCTTTGCGGACGATGCGTTGGTCGTGTGCTCAGCCGAAAGCGAGGAAGCCCTTGGGACATTGGTGAACGAATGTCTGCGGCGAGTTAAAAGCTGGTTGGATGCCAAAGGTCTTTAAATGGCCTTAGAAAAAACCGAAGCTCTGCTCGTCACAGACAGACGTAGCTATAGCTTCCCACGAATCGTGAAAGACGAATTCGAGGTCAAGTGGAGTAAACATATTAAGTATTTAGGAGTGGAGCTCGATGGAAGGTTAAACTTCCATTACCATATAGCGACGGCCTTGAATAAGGCGATAAAGTGTGCGTCAGACTTGGCACGACTTATGCCAAACGTTCGCGGACCACGTGAAAGGAAAAGGAGACTGGTGGTTAGTGTTGCCCACGCTAAGCTGTTTTACGCAGCAGCAGCGTGGGCTCCCTCACTTAAAACAAGAAGCAAAACCATTTGCGATAATATGCTGTCTGCATATTGCCAGTTCCTGGAGGACAACGCGGAGCACACCCTCTTCTCATGCAAAAAATGGGACTTGGAGAGGCAGGCCATGTTCGAAGGTGTAAACAGTCAAGTTACACCGGAGAACATGGTATCGCTGATGACCCAGTCAGAGGAGAATTGGCGGCAAGTCGAGAACTTCATAATCTCGGTTATGTCGAGGAAGGATCTCGACGGCCGCCAGAAAGCGTAATTTAAACAGCTTTTAATTTTGTTCGTTTGTTTTTTATTAATTTATTTTGTGATTTATTTGTCCTTATACATTTTTTAATTGTTTGTGTTTTTTATTCATCTTTGTACAGTTTTATGTTTTCAATTTTTTATACGCGTTTATTTTTTTTATTTTTTTTATATATCCGTTTATAATTTTATCTTCTGACTTTTTACACTTAATTACACATTTGTTATTTTTAATTATTGTTGTGCTGTTAATTCCGCTTTATATTGAAATAGTTTTAAATTTTTAACTATCAACGCAGAATGACCGCAGAGAAAAGCAGAAAGTCGCAGTAGCGACAGAGTTGGAGCGCCACCCTCGAAGGCTAAAGTCTTACGACAGTTCCGAGGGAGGGTAAAGGGCTCCAGAAGAAGGGTTACGGGTTTTAGTGGGTCGTGCTGGCAGTAGGTCGCCAGTTTATTAAATTTACTATTTTATATATTTATTTTTCTTTTTTTATCTCCTTTTGTTTTATCACACCAACCCCACATAATCTTGGAGTGCGGAATCCAAGGTATCTGTAGGCAGATTTCCCAAAAGTCCCTAAGCAAAAAAATAAATAAATAATAATAATGATAATAATAATAATAATAATAGGAAAATATATAAATAACTTTTTACAAATATGGTAAAAGTGATTGAATCTTGGGTCAATCAACGTATTTTTAAATACTCTACAATATAGTTATAATAGTTTAATAGTTAAACAAAAATTTTCAAACAAATCATTTGAGAAAATGTTATTTTCCACAATTTTTGGTTTTTAAAATACCAATAATTTCGAAATTTATTATCGAATTAGGTTCAAAAATAGGTCAATCGAATCATTTTATAATGTTCTATAAGTTGGTAACGATAATTTTAAGGTTACTTCTCTATTTTTTAACAAAATTTTCAAAAAAATATTTTTTTTTTCAAAATTTATGATTTTTAAAAGATTAATATCTCCGGTTAATATGGACGAAAAATATTCAATTAGGACTCAAAAGATGCGTTTAAAAAACTCTACAAAATTATGGAAAAACATTTATAGGTGTCCTAACATTTTTTTTAAAGTTATGGGCAAAAAACGTGTTTTTGGAAAATTAAAAATCCAAAAAAAATTTAGTTAAACTTTATTAATCTATCACAAAGTACTCTCACTTTATGTCCGCAACTCCTGAGGTCAAATAACATAAAGATATATCAAAAAATCGAACTCGAAAAATTTTGGTATTACAATACTTCCTCTATGAGGAAGTAATAATTTAGTAATTTTTTTTAATTAAAGCTTAAAGTATATACTTTAATGATAAAATAAAGGGATTGTTAAAAAATGAAATTTTAAAATTGTTATTAACAATTCTTTAAAACAATTGCAAATTCAAGAATGTTCTCAATATTTTGGGAAAATTAAATTACCCTGTATTGATGTGCAAAACTTCAAGTATTAATTTAAAAAAAATTTCGCCTGTATTTTGGCAGAAAAATCTACACAATTTTTATAATATAGAAGGTTACTGATTTTTTTTTAAATTAATCCTTGGAGTTTGTACATAATTTTTCAAGTCATTTGATCAATATTTTATTTAGACATTTTTAAAAAATGATAATTTTTAATGTTTTACAAAAATTTTAATGACTTCTAAAATACTGAATGCTTTTTACTGATTTTAGGCTTATTTTAAAGGTGATTTTCTCCAGGATGAGAATTTTTTATAGGCATTAACGTGTAATTTTTTATAAAAAATTTAATTCGTCAAACTAAGATTTAAAAAAATAAAAAATTTTTACACAATCTTATTAACAGAAAAATAATTTTTAAAATATCAACATATGTTTTCTTATTCTTTTTGGAAGAAAAAACCAAAAGCATAAAACTTTCAAAATTATTTATTATTTTTTTGTACTCACATGAAAATTTTTGCACCAAAACCGCGTGCCGTGCGCGCGCAACGTCTACATTGTTATTAAATTTCCTTTAAACTATTTTCTGTCCCACTCTGAAAATTACAATGCTCATTGGAAAAAACCTCAGCTTTCTGATGAAATTATTTTTAAAAAAAGTACCTAAAACAATCAAAAATAAATATTAATTTTGAAAAAAATAAGTTAAATTTTTTTTTTGAAATTTTTTTAAAAGCATCAGTAAGTACATGAAAAATGCTTTAAAATCTGTTATTTACAAATTAAAATCCATAAAGATTTATCCAACTTATAGGAATTGAGCTCCCGCGTCCAATAACTCGATCTGCGCTTGAACTGAAAAATTCAAGCCAGTCAAGCCGTCAGAAAATGGAAAAAAATAAAAGTCGGAATTTTTAATTTTAAAACATACTACCGTATAGAGCATAAAAATGCCCAACTTTTTTGTTTTTGAAATTTTTTTGTAAGACTTTTATTTTTAATAATAATGGACAAAAACTGAATTTTTTTTATTCCTAAATTTCATTGAATTTCAAAACATAAATCGACTTTTCTCAAACAAATCTTAATGAAATTATTTAAGAATTGATATACTTACTTATCAGGGTCTACCGAAGACAATGAAATGATTGAAACATTAAAAAATGTTTATTGCAAAATTATTTGTTAATATAAATACAGACCTGTCGGTAAATACGTTTTCTCAACTTTGACGAGAAAAAGTGTGCGGTGAACTTTCGAGTTGACACAACTTCCAGTGAGACATTTGTTTATTAACATGTGAAGAAGTTTTTTGGAAATTTTTATTGAAATCGGATGAAAAATAAGGAAGATACATAGTGTTTAAAAAAATATGCGTCGTGCGGCGTTTTGACATTTTGACGCAAGAGGAGAAAACTATTGAAAACTATTGCTATTTTCTGTTGATTTATTTAAAAATAAGTTTATTCATGTATTATATTTAAAATAGAAACAATTCTATACTTTTATAATATGATAGGCAGTAAAAGATTTATTTAGATTTACAACGACAGGAAGAAAAATAGGAAAAAGTTAAACAAATGCGCGATACATAAAATTACCACCAGAGGGCAGCACCTAATGGGCACATCTAATTTTCTCATTTTACTTCCTGACGTCGTGTATTATATTAGATTTTTAATTCCTTGTGCACAAATGAAAGAACAAAATTTCAGTATAACTAGTATTTTTCCCTATTTTGCAATAATTGTCCAAATAGGGAGAAAAATCCTTTTGAAATTTCGTTTACGTTCAAGCAGCCATTTTTAAAAGGCGACCACTGTTTGAAATTGGGCAACACCGTTAATGTAAACAAAGCAGGTCCTTGTATTTTTTTGAAGATAATACAGTTTACTTTATTACTGCTGTTAAGTTTTTCAATAAACCACGTGTTTTAAAATTAAAAATTAATAGTAAAGTAATAATAAAAAATTTAATAATATTAAAATATAAAGTATAGAAATTGTACAATTGTATAGTATAGTTAATTATAGTATAAATTAATAACAATTCTAAAGTGAAGAATTGTTTTTATTTTAAATATAATACATGAATAAACTTATTTTTAAATAAATCAACAGAAAATAGCAATAGTTTCCAATAGTTTTTTCCTCTTGCGTCAAAATGTCAAAACGCCGCACGACGCATATTTTTTTAAACACTATGTATCTTCTTTATTTTTTATCCGATTTAAATAAAAATTTCCAAAAAACTTCTTCACATGTTAATAAACAAATGTCTCACTGGAAGTTGTGTCAACTCGAAAGTTCACCGCACACTTTTTCTCGTCAAAGTTGGGAAAACGTATTTACCGACAGGTCTGTATTTATATTAACAAATAATTTTGCAATAAACATTTTTTAATGTTTCAATCATTTCATTGTCTTCGGTAGACCCTGATAAGTAAGTATATCAATTTTTAATTAATTTCATTAAGATTTGTTTGAGAAAAGTCGATTTATGTTTTGAAATTCAATGAAATTTAGGAATAAAAAAAATTCAGTTTTTGTCCATTATTATTAAAAATAAAAGTCCTACAAAAAAATTTCAAAGACAAAAAAGTTGGGCATTTTTATGCTCTATACGGTAGTATGTTTCAAAATTAAAAATTCCGACTTTTATTTTTTTCCATTTTCTGACGGCTTGACTGGCTTGAATTTTTCAGTTCAAGCGCAGATCGAGTTATTGGACGCGGGAGCTCAATTTCAAAATGTCAATGTTCTCTAAAATGTGAAAGTGGGTTCCAGGATACTGCACCGTGGTTGAGTATGAAGGCATACCCTATGTATGACCGTCGATCTATCGGGCAACTGGCCCAATCTAAGTCCTCAAATCTCTGAAGCGGTTTATTTGATGCATTAAAAATGAGTCCTAGATCCATCGTTCCCTTCAAGTATCGTAACACTCGTTTGGCTGTAGTCCAGTGTAATTCTCCGAAACAATTGTTGAATTGACCCAACATGCTTACCACGTGTGTTATGTCTGGTCTTGTTGCTATGGCAAGATACATGAGTCCTCCGACTAACTAACGAAATGATAGTTTCTACTTTTTCGATGTTGCATCTTCCTCTTCTTTCGTGAATTTCACCTTAACGTCTACTGGTGTTGACACTGGCTTGTATTCGGCCATTCCGAAACGATCCATCAATTCTTTGATGTAACCTTTTTGATGCATGCTGATTTGGTTTCCATTTTGCGAGAATTCTATCCCTAGGCAATATTTAGGACTTCCGAGATCTCTGATTTCAAATTTGTTTGAGATGAAACTTTTCAATTTCTCCGTGTTTTCAGGATATTTTAAAATGACGAGAACATCATCTACATATGCGACAACGAACATTGCATCTTCTCCACGATTCAAGTAATATACGCAGGGGTCTGAGTTTGTAGGTAATAATCCGAATTCTTTCAGTATTTGATCTAGCTTCATGTACCAGGATCTAACGGCTTGTCGTAGACCGTATAATGATTTCTTCAACAGACATACTTTGTCTCTTGCTTCTAAATCCTTCAGCATTCTTTTTGCTTTGATAGATGTTTTGCTTGTGCTCATTTCTGTTTGAATGATGTTTTCAAGAGACTGTTCCAGGTAATTTGGAGTTTCCATAAAGACTTCCTTTTCACTATTCAGGTACGCTGTAGTAACGTCGAATTGTTTGATCGACATCCTATGTTGAGCAGCAATTGAAATCAATATTCTAATTGTTCCTAGACGGGCGACTGGTGCAAAAGTTTGATTGAAATGAACGTCTGGCTTTTGAGTGAAACCTTGCGCTATGATTCTCGCCTTCCTTCTCTCTAGGGTTCCATTAGATTTATACTTATTTCACAGTATCATGCGGCTGCCGATGACTTCTTTGTTATGAGGACGATTAACGATTTCCCACGTATCATTAATTAAAATGGACTTTGCTTTTGTTGACATAGCGTGTAACCACTGATCAGCATCCGGATTCTATTTCCTGTCATTATTTTCCTCGGTCTTCCTCGACCTCTTCGAGGTAAGTTCTCGATGTTCTGGTCCCCGTGATGACGTTCTGATCTTCTTCGTCTAATTTAAGAATTTCAATATCAATTTAACTTGGAGATTGTAGCACTTTTTCAACTTCACATTTTCCGGGACACTGTGTTTCTTTCGAGTCATCCTGATTCACGTCTTCGAGAATGAATTCTTCGTAAATTTCCGTGGTAGGACTTTTAGAATCCTGAAGAAATTTCACATCTCTTGTTATTTGGACAGTTCTCTCTTCAGGAATCCAAACTCTATACCCCTTTGATTTTGTGTCGAAACCGATAAAGATTCCTTTCTTGCCACGTTCATCGATTTTTTCTCTTCCGGGATTTTTTGTTTAAAATGATCACACTACTTCCAAATTCTTGAAAGTAATTTGCGTTGGGTGCTCTTCTATGCTATTCTTTAAAAGGTGTTTTTCCATTCAGAGCTTTTATTGGACATCTCTTCCTGATATAATTTGCAGTCAGAACTGCTTCTGCCCAGAAATACGAGGAAAGACCTGACTGGATTAAAAGGCACCTTGCCATCTACATGAGAGTCCTATTCTTTCTCTTAGCTGTACCATTCTGCTTTGGATTGTGGGCTACTGTTAACCTCTGTTGAATTCCATGCTTCTTCAAAAAATCTTCGAATTTCTTGTTAATGTACTCCTTTCCATTGTCAGATTGGAGGCATTTAATTTTCTGTTCTTTTTGATTATGAAATACTTCGCTTTGCTATTCGATTCCACTATCCATCATGCGTGATCTTTGCTACCGACATGAGATTGGTGCGCAAGTCCGGAACTTGCAAAACATTGCACAAACTGACACCTCTTTTCACAGCTTTCACATTTATCGCAAGCAAAACGGTTCCAATTGCAACAATTTCGGTCGATGAGGTATCAGCGAGATTTAGTTTTTCACTTTTCGAACTATGTATTTTAGAAAACACGCGCGATTCTTTACAAATGTGCGACGTAGCACCACTATCTAGACACCAGTTTTTCACTAAATTGTCACATTCAACACGTAGTGCTTCTTGACCGTTCGAGTCGTCAAAACTTTCGATAGCACACAGCAACACATCTTCGGCATTGTTCGCAGTTTGTCGGGAATCTTCGGGCAATTTGGCTTTGCATTCAAAAGCCTTGACCACGTTCCTTGCATCGATGGCATCGAAATTTAAATTCCTTATTTTCAGGCTTATAACTTCCCTTTTTATCTCTATAAGCATTCCAGTTTTTGTTGGCAAGCATCGCATTTTGCACAGCACTTTGCGTTTCGTTTTTTCGGGTTTTTTCTGATTTAATCGTTTTCTTCGATTATTTTTAAGCAAATAACTTCCAGTGGCGGCAATTCATCGCGAGACTTGATCGCGCACCTGAAATTTTTGAATGTAGGGGGTAATCTATAAAGCAACATGATAGTTAATAAATCGGGATCTATTTTCACACTTATTTCTTCTAATTTGTCAATCACATCAAACATTTTCCCGACGTGTTCACGCACATCCTCGTCGTCTTCCATTTTCGAGAGAGTTAATTGTTTCAGAAGAGTGGCCTTTCTAGCTTAGCCCTTGGATTGATAAATCCCTTGCAGCTTTAACGTCGCTTCACGCGAGGTTGCACATCCCTTTACTTGTTTCCGTTCACTGGGATTTATAGACAAAATAAGATCTAATTTGGCCTTGTTATCGCTTTTCAGCCATACGGCCGTGCGCGCTGCTGCTGCTTTATCACCTTCTGGGACCGCCGGTTTAACGATATCACCATTCACAAATTCCCACAAGTCGGTTTTCACGAGCAGCGCCTTCATCTTCATTTTCCACGTGTCGTAGTTATCCTTGTTTAAAGATTCGAATCTCACAACGTTTGATGCACTCATCTTGTATTACAAATCACCACGAGGGACGCTAACCTAAAAATTGTACACCCACGAAACAACAGTTTTTCAACTCGAATTTTAGCCTGCGGGATCTGGGCCCATAACCTATTACAAAAGGCCAGGTAGATCCAACTACAGAAAACGTATTGTGTCTCACAGGACAAACCAGAACGATACTACCGCGAGTCGTCATTTTATTTGAATTACAATCACACTTCCACCAATTATAAACATGGAAAGTATAAATTAAATTTATTATACTTTTTTGTGATTGTCAGGTAAGCAGATTGCTGCCGTGATAATTCTTTAAATCATTCACGCGTATATCGCTCGCGTAGGATTTTGCTACTATACATATACATATAAACATTAGGGTGTCCGTTATTTACCAAGTTGTTTATATTGCTTGCGTCGCCCCCTAAAGTTTTAGTGTATCATCTAAAAAAAAATTTAAGACCAAAATAAGTCTTTAATATTGACAATAAACCTTGCCCCAAAGACTATACATTTTCCATTTTAAATACATGGGATTTTACTACTTTTTACAATTAATTTTTCTTGTTAAAATTTTTATTGTAAATTAATGACAAATACATATTCTTAAGAGAAATTTAACGCTCTAAAAAAAGGTTTCTTATGATTTATCGATAAGTTATTTTATTTAAAAGTTATTTGAAGTTAAAGTTTAACTCTGTGTAAATTTTAAGATTTTTGTACTTTTAGGGCAATATTATTATTATGACTAAATTTTGTCCTTTATTTTTAAAGATATACAATTCTGGCGACATTTCGGTAAAAAATTTACTCACAATTATTCTTACAAGCATTATTGCCAACACACGGACTTTTTACGCAAGCGCACTCAAGCGCAAGTTGTACATAGACTATAGTTCAGGTGGCGCCTTAAGTATTGTATTTCATATATAGTTCTAACCTATAAAAATTTTCATTTGACTAATTTCTTATGAGTGATAATCGAACAATGGATCGTAGACAAAATATATTTCTGATTGGAAAAAAAATCAATTTACTCAATGACAAAAAACTACCAACAAATAAAGAAGTTCTGCAAAAACTGTATCATTACTCAAGAAATCTCAATAAATCGATTGATGACAGTTGTTCAATTGTTGTACGTGAAGTAACAAAAATTTGGAGTAAAGCATCAATTCCAACTCAAATTAATTCTCGTTGTGTTAATAAATTAAAAAGTCTTCACGAAGAATACAGACATGTGCAAAAACATCGTAACCGAAAAAATAAAACTAAAGAGCAAGATTTGTCAAATAAACGCCAGCAATTATTTGATATTGCTCACGGTAATGTTTTTGAAATGATTGACGAGTAAATAAAACAATTTTTGATTGATCAAAGATCTCGACGAATTTTACATTTAATTTTAAATACTACTGAAACAAAATAGTTATTTTCGTAACAAGGGCGCAAAATAGGTGATTGCGCCCATGATGCGAACATAATTTTTTGTCCTAACTGCATAGAAAGTATGTCATTGAGGGGCCGCACGATTATACGCTTATATTAGTTACAAATTAAGCTCTATATAAACATTATATCGAATTAAGTCTATAATGATAGAAGTTTTAAAATAGAAATAAAAAACAATGTATTCTGAAAACATAGTATTTATTTAGAACGTAGTAATTAATAATTGAACAAAACTGAAACAAGAACTTTTAAAATTGACAATTTTGATAAACGAAATGGGAACAAAACCAAATGTCTCATTATTTTTTTTAGAGAAAATAAAAAAAATTGCAAATTTTTATAAACAAAATAAAACAAGTTAAAAATGTTTGCAGTTCTATAGACAACATAAAAAGAAAGTCGAAAATGTCGCATTTTAATGAAGAAAATCGAATAATTAACCAGCGAGCGCAAAATACTTTTCCGCCCGCTCGGAGGTAGGGGAAGAGGACGGAATAGTATATTGTGCAACAAGTACAGAAAGAAGCTGTTTTCCGACAAGTGCAAAGTTTGCTGCTCCGAGCGAAGCGAGGGCAGTAATTTGCACGAAGTTGGAAAATCTTCTTTCGTACGTGTTGCACACAGTACTTTGTGCAACACCTGTTTACCAAAAAAAGTTCTTTTTGTACATTTCTAATCAATAAATATAGTTTTATGTTGATTATAGCGTATATTATACTGTTTACAAAAAAGTGTGCAGGAAAGTATACTTTCCTGCACACTTTATCAAAAGTGTGCGGGAAAGTACACTTTCCTGCACACTTCATCAAAAGAGTGCGGGAAAGTACACTTTCCTGCACACTTTTAAATGTGCAGAAATTGACCACTTTCTGCTGCATTTATGTTAAATTAAGCTCTTTTCCAGCAGGGATTGCACAAAATACTTTACCGCCCGCTGACGTCATACAAGCAGGCGCAAAATACTTTTCCGCCCGCTTCCCCCACTCCCGGGCGTAATGTGTTACTTTGCGCCCGCCTTAAGTGCCCGAAATGACATACTTTCCGTGCAGGTAGGACAAAAAATAAGTTATCGCTAGAAGCTGGTAATTCAAATCAAAACAAATAAATTAAACAAAATGACTTATTTAAATCTATAAATAATTTTAATTATTTAATTATAGGCGAGCTTTTATTGTCTAGTGAAAATGATTCTGAGAGTTTTCAAACCAACGATGAACACGAAAATGCTACTCCAGTTGATACTTTTACATCAGCAAATCATGTTGTGCAAAGTGAAAACGATAAAACTTCTGGTAAGATCTAAACATAATTTGTTTCTTCTAAAAGTATTAGTTTTTATTTCATATAAAGTGAAAGATTTCAAAACGACTGTTTAGCACTGATAGGATGTTTACAAGATGTATTAAACTATTACCTTTAAATATTTTTGTTT
This sequence comes from Leptopilina syphax, assembly GCA_032872505.1. Classification (NCBI taxonomy): domain Eukaryota; kingdom Metazoa; phylum Arthropoda; class Insecta; order Hymenoptera; family Figitidae; genus Leptopilina; species Leptopilina syphax. The sequence continues at coordinate 26,600,022 of CM065476.1, forward strand.
TATAGATGTAAATACACCGTGCTGTTCACAAGCTGTAAGCGAAATAAAGTGGAGTGGTCCGGAAGCTGTGAGTAACTCCTAATCAACATCAGTGTCAGAATTTGAGAAAATTGGAAGATATTATGAACGTAAAAATATTAGAGAAACTCTAAATATTTTTACTGATGAGCTCGTTGCAGCCCTTGATAGTGTTAAAATTTCTTACCGAGGATCGGTTCGCTTGGACTCAGCTTTGGCACTAGCCCTAGGAGCTGATCCCCGTGATCTCATTTTAAATAAAAATTCTTTTCATGAGTTACGATCTAAGATCAGAAAAAAATGGCAGAAAATATTAAAATACTTTTTAGTGAAATTGAAGTTAACGCCGGAGTTATACATTGGGATGGCAAATTGATTCCAGATAGTATAACTTCTGAGCGCATTGAAAGACTTTCTATTGTAATCAGTTTTAATGGACAAGAAAAACTTCTTGGGGTACCTGCATTATCTGATGGACATGGTTCTACTCAAGCTGAGGAAATCTACAATACAATTTGCGAGTGGGAATTAAACGCGGCTGTCAAAAGCGATTTGTTGTGACACCACCAATTTGAATCTGGGCCGGAGAAAAGGAGCTGCCGTGATTCTTGAACGTAAACTTGAGACTGAATTGCTGTACCTTTCTTGAAGGCATCATATATGGGGCGAAATTTCTGAAGTAGACCACCTAAAAAAAGTTGTGGGATTGATTTGGTATTTCGGTAATTTGTTTTCCTCTATTAGAGTAACAAATTTCAAAAATATTAAAATATTTGAAAAAAATTTGTAGAAAGTAGGGGGGGGGGGTAAAAAACTTTTACATTTTAGAGAACATTGACATTTTGAAATCCCTATAAGTTGGATAAAACTTTGTGGATTTTAATTTGTGAATAACGGATTTTAAAGAATTTTTCATGTACTTTCTGATGCTTTCAATAAAATTTTCAAAAAAAAGTTTTTAACTTCTTTTTTTTCAAAAAAAATTTTATTTTTGATTTTTGACTGCTTTGGGTATTTTTTTTAATAGTTTCATCGGAAAGCTGAGGTTTTTTCCAATGAGCCATGTAATTTTCAGAGTAGGACAGAAAATAGTTTAAAGGAAATTTAATAACAATGTAGACGTGGCGCGCGCGCGGTACGCGCTTTTGGTGCACCCGTCAGACCTGCGGGTTCTGACTGCACCTAAGTAATTCAGTAATAGCTCTCTGCATTCTTCAGGGTTGAGACTGTCATTATATAATAATGCCTGCATTACTGTTACTAAAAAAAATTTAGAATAACCTTTTTTGAAAATTGATTAAAATAAAAAATTATTACACTATTACTAGCCGAAAAATACTTTTTTATTTAATTGTCACGAGGAAAGATTCAATAATAAATTTCTAATAGAAATAAATAAATATAAAGAAATTATTATGGTGAATTTAAGTAATATTTCATACTATTTTAGTAAAATAACAATTAGAAATTCAACTTAAAAGTTTTTTTATTTACATAATTATTAATTATAATTATCGTGGTATTCTCTCTTTCTGTCTACATCTTAAGTTGTAGTTTGTGAATATTTTAGTTTTTCGTTAAGCTGTTATAGATAATATTATAATTATTTTATAATAAATTAACAAAATTTTTTAATCACTTGAAAAAAATATTTATGGAATTTATTTATTAATTATTATTTTACTAAAAACAAAATATTATTAATTTTTTTCTATTTAAAAAACAAATTAAAATTTTGTAACAAAAATTGTAATTAACATATAGATGAGTTAATACAAATTTATTTCATTTCTTTTGAATAAAAAAAAGTTTTGTTAAAGAAAAATATTTGCATAATTCCTATTTTATAATCACAATTTTTGCAGAAAATTTTCTTATTCTTTTTGGAAGAAAAAACCAAAAGCATAAAAATTTTAAAATTATTTATTATTTTTTTGTACTCACGTGAAAATTTTTAGTATGGAACATTACTTAAATTCACCATAAATATTTCTTTTTATTTATTAATTTCTATTAGAAATTTTTTATTAAATCTTTCCTCGTGACAATTAAATAAAAAAGTATTTTTCGGCTAGTTATAGTGTAATAATTTTTAATTTTAATCAATTTCAAAAAAGGTTATTCTAAATTTTTTTCAGTAACAGTAATGCAGGCATTATTATATAATGACAGTCTCAACCCTGAAGAATGCAGAGAGCTATTACTGAATTACTTAGGTGCAGTCAGAACCCGCAGGTCTGACTGGTGCACCAAAAGCGCGTACCGCGCGCGCGCCACGTCTACATTGTTATTAAATTTCCTTTAAACTATTTTCTTTCCCACTCTGAAAATTACATGGCTCATTGGCTTTCATCGGAAAGCTTATGCTTTCTGATGGAATTATTTTAAAAAAAAATACCCAAAGCAGTTAAATATCAAAATTATTTTTGAAAAAAAAGAAAGTAAAAACTTTTTTTTTAAATTTAATTGAAAGCATCAAAAAATGAAAATAAAAAATGTTTTAAAATCCGTTATTCACAAATTAAAATCCATAAAGTTTTATCCAACTTATAGGGATTTCAAAATGTCAATGTTCTCTAAAATGTGAAAGTTTTACCCCCCCCTACTTTCTAAAATTTTTTTTTCAAATATTTTAACATTTTGGGAATTTGTTACTCTTATATAGAAGGACAAATTACCGAAATACCAAATCAATCCCACAACTTTTTTTTTAAGGTGATCCACTTCAGAAATTTCGCCCCATATATGAATTGGTCTTATCCTGTGTATACTCCTTAAAAATGCCAGGCACAACTGGACCCAATGTAGCACTGTTCAAACATTTTCAAAGTCACTGGAATTCTATTGGTAAAAAAACATATAAATCGGTACAAAAAAATAGATTAAAAAAGTGTTAAGAGATAAAATACCGGAAGTAATTTCGAAATATGACGAGTTCTTGAACACTACACGCAGAAAAATAGTTGGATACAGTATACTATGTGTTGGATACCCCAGCTATATTAGATAGTGTCTGGAGCGCGATCTATTTAGTTGGACAGGACAACCAATTTAATTGGATTCTTAGAAGTTGGATGTTCTATCCAATTCTGTTGAATAGGGGAGCCAATTTATTTTGTAAACTGTCTATTTTTTTTGTTATCACTACTTTCAAGTTGGATAATGCAATTATATTCTAATAGTGAAATAACCATTTATATTTTACATATTTAATTAAATTTACACATGAATATTAATAAAATTATTTGTTTATTTAATTTTACTAATCGGGACTTACAAATTTCAGTTGGCTGCTACATCCAACTCGTTGGAAACCGTATCCAACTAAATAGATATAATGACTAATCATAAGTATAAATTTTAAATTGTCACTGGAACCAACGCCGTTTGTTCATATATGATTTTACATAGATATAACAGCTAATTTCCTTCTATCAAATAAAAATTGGATGTATTATCCAACCTTTTTTTTGCGTGTAGTTTACCTCGTGATGATTATCGAGAACTATTACATTTGTGTAAAATATTTTTAGGCACGATGGATGTTGAGGAAATTAAATTTTGTAAACCGGGGGCATTTCATCACGCTCGATGGATGTCCAAAGCAATTTATTGTTTAAAAATGTATATTTTCCGAGACAGTTTCAAGCTAAGCGCAGCAGATGAAAAAAGTTTTCAAGAAATATCATTATTATTTATTGTTTTTTGTGTATGTTCCATTTTGGAATACTACACCTTTAGCTGTAGCTGTACCAAATTTTTTTTACCTTGAATTTATCAAATCTGTTTACCGATATAGAACGATTGATAAAAATTTGTCCGATGAAGTTTTTGTAAAATTTCGCAATCATTTATAATATTTGAATCCTGAGGCAGCGGCTTTATCATTCTTGGATAAAAATTTATCTTTTAGTGTTAAGCGAAAAATGGTTGAGGCACTAAAATTAAATAATAACGATCCATTTGATACTCCTAAGCGCTTCATCTGTAATTTGGATGACTTTAAATGGTTTACAAATAAAAACATTGATCATTTTATTAATGCTAATTCTCTGCAATTTTTCGAAAGATTTGACATCGATACAAATTTTCTTCAGCTAGACAGTAGTAAGTGGTTAGAAGATCCTGGTTATTTAAGAGGCTTAGAAATTGCGAAAAATTTACGAGTCTTAGTTAATGATACCGCCGAAAGAGCTGTAAAATTGTCGGATATGTATTTGTCATCAATTTACAATAAAAATTTTAACAAAAAAAAATTAATTGTAAAAAGTAGTAAAATCTTATTTATTTTAAATGGAAAATGTATCGTCTTTAGGGCAAGGTTTATTGTCAATATTAAGGGCTTATTTTGATAATTTTAGATTTAATATTTATTAAAAATTTAATAATTGTTAAAGTTAATTATTATATATATAAATAAGTTATCATTTTACAAACTTTTATGATCAAATAGTCGTTTATTTCTACGTACAAATTTTCACTTTTCTAACTTTTTTTCTTAAATTAAACGACTATTTGATCATGAAAGTTTGTAAAATGATAACTTATTTATATATATATATATATAATAATTAACTTCAACAATTATTGAATTTTTTATGAATATTAAATCTAAAATTACAAAAAACTTAAAAAGGGCTTCAAATATGACCCCCACTCTATATGCCGCTTATTCGACCCTGCCGCAACGAACCGGGTGAGCAGCGAGAATGCAATAAGTGTGTATCACCATCTAAATTATAAAACAACATGCTTGGACATTTTTTAGATATTTCAAAAACTACTGAACGGATTTTCAATTTTCAAAGCTCAAATAAAAGCAGAGACTTTAAGGATTATGTTGCTAGAGTTTAAAATTTTTCTCTAAATTTTTTAGAATGTGCAGCCACACAAACATGGTGCACAAAAATAGAAAAATTAATCAATTTTTTTTAAAAATCTTTTAGGTGATAAAATCTCTCAAAAATATCAAATAATTTTCATTTATATATCAAACGACGCAGAATTTAATTGTCTTTTAAACGATCCAAGAACCAAGTTTCTATCATTTTTCAATAATAAAATATGTTAATTTAATTTCGGCAGCAACTTTTCGTAGCTCGCCCATCGTTCGTACCGACAATTTCTGCCGGTAGTGTACTTTTTAACTACTCTGCGTGATTCAATAAGTCCTCAACTGAATTTAAAAAGTTATATTGACTACCGAAAAGTAGTAAAAAAAACTAAGAATGTAGTTGGTATAAACTCAACTTAAGATGGAGATATTGGTACTGTGAATAGTACTTAACATTCAATTTATATTAACGGACTTTCGTTTAGTTTCATGAATTCAACATAGAATCAGAAGCGATCAATTGTTTTTAGAGGTGTCAGAAAAAAATGTTTTTTGGATTTTTAAGTTTTTCGAACATTATTTCTGAGTCTTAATTTATTTGTCAAATTTGTTTTTTGCTATTGGATGTCCTTCTTAGAAGTACATATATATGAGAGGATGGGAAGAACAACTCGACGAGACGCTCCGCTGCACACTGTATTGTCAGTCAAGAGTTCCAAATGCCGATGAAATTAAAGTTTGAAATTTTGAATTTTAAAAAGTGCTACATTATAGAAAATAAAGAGGCGCATCTTTTTTTCCTTTGAATTTTTTTATAGGACAATTAGTTTAAATAGTAAGTGCAAAAAACTAAAAAAAAATTTATTTTTATTTTTCATTCAATTTTAAAACATAAATCATCGTAGTTAAGACAAATATTGATAAAATTAATCAGTATTTGATATACAAACTCGTTAGGGTCTATAGAAGACGATAACATATCAGAAAACTTAAAAATTATTAATTGTTTAATAATATTTAATTATTATTAATGATCTACCAGCAATCACATTTTCTTACCTTCGCCGACAAAAAGTCAGTGGGGATACGACACACGGCCAGAAAGTTGGATGCCCTGGCGAGCGTGCCAGGAAATCCAACTTTCTGGCCTAGTATCGTAATATACTATTTTTTCAGTGCGGACAAGTGCTTTTTTAATATAAAAATTAGAAGAAATAGTATTGCTTTCGAAACATAGGAGTAATTTCTATATTAAAAAACCACCTGTCCGAATGTATTCGTGTAAAAAATTTTTTAATTTTACTGAAAGACCTTTGGAACGCTACAGGACTATACTTTTGGTGTGCTACGGTACAATTTTGGGCGCGTGATAGTCCAAAATTTGTTCAGCTGCAAACCAAAGGCGGCATCCCCACTACTTTGGTGAGCTGCTCACCAACATTTTGGACTGTCACGCGCCCAAAATTGTACCGCAGCACACCAAAACCATAGTGGAGCTGCTGTCACATAAGTTGTTCCTCTTTAGTCCCAAAGGTCTCTCAGTGTTCTATTCCAATTAAAATCATTTCGGACGTAAAAGTTTATTCAACAATTAATTATTAAAAACATAAGAATGAACATTAAAATATTTTTAAAAAATATTTATTTAAATCTTTTGAGTTTGATTTTTATTACATTTGGGCAGTTCCATAGGAAAAGCAAATGGTGGATCACCGTTTTTTTAACTCTAATTTTGTAGTTCTTGGGGTACTAAATAACTGTGACAAACAGTTTTGCAAAAAAATTTTTTTTGAAAGATATTTACAATTAAAAATTCAGAATTTCGATTGAGAAAATTGTGGGTAACTACCAAAAAATCACTTTTTAGTAGTTTTTAAACATTTCTACTGTGTAAATCCGACGTACTAGAGACTTGTCATATGAGTTAAATGAAAGTTTAAACCCTCTACTTTACGAAGCTATAGCGATATTGCCAACAACAAACTAAATTAATTGTCAAAATTGATTTTTTAACAGTTGTCCTGCATACAAATTGATCTAAATACAACTATTTTAAAAAATGATTGGGTTCGCTTAGAATTTTTTACTCGGAGGTTTACGGGATCGCTGATTACGAATATTTTCAAAACTCAAAATGTTGAATCCAATATGGCGATTGCCTTTTTAAAATCGATTCAATTTGCCTGAAACTCGTTACTCGAGGAGTTTCGCGGTCGCTGGTTACGAATTTGGCCACAGATTTTTTTATTTTGACATCATATTCTTAATCAGCGACCCCGAAGACCCCTGAGTAACAAATTCTAAACGAATCCATTCATTTTTTAAAACAGTTGTATTTACGGACAGTTTGAGTCCATTTTTATGCTTGCTCTCTAAATCTAAATTAGCGAAATTCCACTAATTTACCAGCGATGAGTATTTCACTGATTAATTAGCGTATATACGCTAATTGAGTCAGTGATATACTTATCGCTGGGAAATTAGTGGAATTTCGCTAATTCAAATTTAGTGAGTGCAAACTGTTAAAAAATCATTTTTGATAGCTAATTTAGTTCGTTGTTGGCAATGTTGCTATATCTTCGTAAAGTAGAGGGTTCAAGCTTTAATATGACTCCTATGTGAAGTCGGTAGCACGTCGGATTGACCCGATAGTAAATTATTCGGTATTTAAATCCGGTATTTAAATTAAATTATAATTTCCAGCCTTGGAAGCAATATTTTTTCTTTTGGTAATTATTTATTTTAATGTTAGAAATCGTTAAAAAAATTTGCAAGAAGATCCAAGGCGGGAAAAGCAGTAATTTTTATTTTTTTCAATAATAATTTATTTTATATTCTAGGATGTCTGGAAAATCCGTAAGAAAAAATCAAAACCACTGCATCCTCCGCCTTATATCCCCTTGAAATTTTTTTGAAATGAAGAGATGCCTCTTGCAATTTTTTAAATTACTTCTAACATTAAAATTAACAATTAGCAAAAGAAAAAATTGCTTCTGAGGCGTGGAAATACCAATAAAATATCTCTGAATATCTATAGTATATTTAAATTTAAGTAAATAATGTTAATATTTTATAATATTAAAATTATATTTATATATTATATTTGGGGCATTCTTTGTCAAATTTTACTCCCTATCCATTTTTAATTTTAACGAAAAAATAAAAAATGGGCTTAAATAAAAGTTTGGAACCTCTACTTTTATTTGCATGGTGACCTTTTTTAAAATTTCAAGATGGCGGGCTTTTACGACGCGTTAAAGCAGTCGAGGAGCATAAAAAATTCTACTTTTTGCTAAAAAAATATGAATTTCAAAGTAAAAATAGTTTATTTTTGGCACAAAACATACCTCTTTATACGTACTTTATTTACCCTTATTGACATTTTCGAAATTTCAAAATGGCGAATTCAATATGGCCGAAAAAATATGAATTTTTGTCAATCTTTGCGAAACTTACTATTAAAGGGTTATTTGGGTCGCTGATTAAAAATCTGAAGTCAGTTTTGCAAAATACAAAATGGCGGATCTAATAAGGCGGACCAAGTTTTCAAAAATCGTACTTTTTGCATGAAAGTTGTTACTCAGGGGTTTTTGAGGTCGCTGATTATGAATCTGAAGTCAATTTTTGCAAAATTCAAAATGGCGAATCCAATTTGACCGAAAAATATAAATATTTGTCAATCTTTGCAAAACTTAATATTAAGGGGTTATTTGGGTCGCTGAAATAAATAAATAAATAAATAATTTAAATCGTACTTTTTGCCTGAAACAATCTACGTTTTTTTTATTTATTTGCACTTGATATTTAGTTATTCTTATTAGTACTTCAGAAACAAGTTTTAAGCAAAAAGTACGATTTTAAAAAAATGGATCAGCCATATTGGATCCGCCATTTTGTTTTTTGCAAAACTGTCTTCAGATTCGTAATCAGCTACCCAAATAACCCCTTAATAGTAAGTTTCGCAAAGATTGACAAATATAAATAAATTATAAATAAATTTGGTAAGGATCGGTTCAGTAGTTTCGGAGATATCATCAACAAGCGGTCGAAAAACGTTGTTTTGAGAAAAACACGTTTAAATAAAATAAACAAATTGAAAAAGATCAAAATATTTTTTTTTTTGCACCTTGAGAGTGTATTTAAGATGTGTAATACCTCACATGAAAAAATTTATAATTTAAACCTATTAAAAAAATTAATGAAAATAGCCTTTTTTAGCGCGTCTAAAGTGGGTAGACCCCTTAATTAGTTAACTAACTAATAGTAATTATTTTTTGCATTTTGGCAATACTGAGGGAATAATGGCAGCCAATATTAGGCCATTAATGTCTGCTGAGATCTGGCTGCCGACGTCTAACCGCAATTAACACAAGAGTTTGACCAATATTGTCTGTCAAGACTCGGCGCCAATTTTTCCAATGCTGGGACAGGGGGCTGATTATGTAACTTCATATTCACTTTACTTTCACTTTACTTCTCTTTCAATTCACTTTAACTTCACTTTCGCCTCATTCTTATTTCACTTTATTTTCATTTCGCTTCTTACTGCCCTTCCACAGTAAGTTTATCTTTTGTTTAAGTAAAAGTGAATTTACAGAATGTGAACTACAAGACCGATATCCATAAAATAAAAAAAATTTAATTTTTTTCAAAAATGTGGTTGAAGAGACCAAAAACGTGTGTTTTTGGATTGCTTTAATAGACTTTTTGCAATTGCTTGGATTTGCTTGAAAAGGGTTACTCTACGTTTTTGGGGTCGCTTATTACGAATTCGATATTAGTTTTCAAAAATTTAAAATGGCGGAACCAAAATGGCAGATGTAAAAATTAGGAATTGCTTGGATTCGCTTGAAAATTGTTACTCCGGGCTTTTTGGGGTCGCTGATTACGAATCCGGCATTTTGAATTTTTGAAAACTAATATCAGATTCGTAATCAGCGACCTCAAAAACCCCGAGTAACCATTTTTAAGCAAATCCAAGCAATTGCTAGAAGTCTATTAAAGCAATCCAAAAACACACATTTTTGGTGTCTTCAATCCCATTTTTTGAAAAAAAAATTTAATTTTTTTTTATTTTCTGGATATGGGTTTTGTAGTTTACATTACAAGCTTTAATTTAAGACCTTGTGGAAGTCTCTAACACGTCAGGTTAAAGAGAAATTTTTTTTTTAAAATCCTCAAAAAAGCGTTTTTGGGGTTTTTACCCCCACTTTTCTCAAAATCCTGACGTGATGGGCAATTTTGGAATTCGGAATCGTATTCAGGGTCCAAAAATACATAGGAAACCATTCCGCTATCTCATAAAACAAAAGTAAGTCTCTTTTTGTTGACCTGTGTAATCTAACCAGTGACTGCTAAAGCAGCGAGTTATATTTCTAATCAATCACTGGCCAGAATCTAAAAAAAACTTCCCAGTGACTGGTCATTACAGAGTTGAAATTTCTACTTGGGTAGTTTAATAGTTGTAGTTTCAATAAATAATAAAATTTTCGGTTTTATGAAAAAGTATAAAAAGTTTGAAAAATTAATAATTCTAATTGTTTCTCTTTTTGAAAGTGTAAGAAAGTTTAGAAAAGTGGTAATAATTTACATACATAGTGAATGTCGCAAGTTCAGACGAATTGGCAGGTGATAGGGATTGTTGAAGGTTGAGACCAAGTGATCTTCTGATGATTGAGGTTGGTGGGTGGCCCGACTAATGCAGCATGACGTTGGTAATGCCCTCTAATAATAATTTTGCCTCCACCACCGCGTTCAAATTCGATTCCAAGCTGTACCTATCTTGAAAATTACCGACTTACTTTCTGGTCTTACGGTAATGATAATCGAGTTATTATACATACCTCCAAGATTTCCAATCGGTGTATCGGGCCAATTTTTTACACATTATTTACATTCACTTCTTTAGAAGATTTTGCTCGTATTTTCTTAATTTTTTGCATTCTGTATAATTAGTGTATTATGGAAAAAATTTATAATATTTTCATTTGTTCGCTTTTTTATTCTAGTTTTAATTTAATATCGTGGATGTCAGTTTCCGTCCACTTAAGCCACATTTTCTTTCCAATTTTATTTTAAAAATAACAATTATAAAAAAATTATTTCCTTAAATCTGTTTAGGTGAAGTAATAATTGTATTCCAAGACAATAATATTAACCTATTTTTAAAAATTAATTTAAATGCAAAACAGGTGGCGTAAAGTGCGTATTACAGCGTCCGACATTTTGACTTTTTGAAAACGAATACCGGATTCGTAATCGGCTATCCAAAAAACACAGATTGGTGAGTTTTAAAAAATTAATTCAACTTTTAAATCACCAAATGATTAATTTTGAGGAATTAAAAACATTCTCTTTACAATTTGGGGTGACCAAACAATGAAAAAAGTTGTAAATCTGCTCGACTTTTGCATCAATCGAATCGCGAGTTTAAGTCACTGTCAGGGATGTAAAGTTACGCGTAACTTGAGGTTTTCTACGTATAAAATGTAGAAAACCTAGTTTTCTACATGAACTACACGTCTAACCTATTAAACATAATAGGGGAGGTGGGGGCAAAGCGACGCATGGGGCGAAGCGACGCAGTCAACATTTCTCGAGTACAATAACATTTAAGGGGTCTTGTAAATTTTTTAGGCATTAAAATCGGAAGTTTTTAAAAAATTTTTTGCTCATAAGTTTGAAAATATAATTGATTAAAAGTTTTTACATATCATTGTGTATGTTAAGAAGTCTTAAAAAAAGAATTTCATATTTGAAAAAACATAAGTTTTTTAAAAAAGTTTTAAAAAAAGGATTTCAGATTGGAAAAAATATATATACCTTTCTTCTACAGAGGGCGCTTTGGCCACTGGTAAAAATTATTGGTTGTCATTGTAGCTCATAGCAGAATCGTCTAAAATCAAAAAATCAAATTTTATTTCAAAATGGACGACTTAATACAGGACCTAAACCTCTGATTTACTACTAATGTTCAAAATTACACTTTTTGTGTATCATTTATGTTTAGAAAAGTTGTGTTTTTTCAGATGTTTAGATTTAAAAGCTTGCCATTTTTTTAATTTTTGATATTTTTAAGTATTTCGAGGTTTAGGTCCTCTATTAAGTCATCTATTTTGAAATTATGTTTGATTTTTTTATTTTAGATGATTCTGCTATGAGCTACAGTGACAACCGTAATTGAAAGTAATTTTTACCAGTAGACAAAGCGCCCTCTGTAGAAGGAAGGTATATATATTTTTTCCAATCTGAAATCCTTTTTTTAAAACTTCTTAACATACACAATGACATGTAAAAACTTTCGATCAATTATATTTTAAAACTTATGAGCAAACAATTTTTTAAAATCATCCGATTTTAGTGCTGAAAAAGTTACAAGACCTCTTAATTTGTTAAAAAAATTAATTTTTAATTACACCTATTTAACCTTCATAATTGGTGGCATAACAAATTTTATTTTATTAACATATAAGCGTTTGACAATAAATAATGTGTTTTTGACCTCTGGGCATTTCGTTTTTCGTGATAACAGAAATCAAATTTTTACTACTTATTTTTGTTTTTTAAAATTAATAGTAAGTATTTTTGTATAGGTTAATACCAGTAGTTTCATAAACTATAAACAATTTTTAGACTATACGTTTAGAAACGAAGATATAATATTTTTAAATTAAAAATGTACCTTGGGGCGAAGCGACGCATTCTTGAAGGGGCTAAGTGACGCACAGTAGGATTTTTTTACAATTTACTGTTCAAAAATCTCTACGTCCTACAATTTTTAGCCTATTTGAGTTTTTCTTATTTTCAATTAAAGGGGAATAAATTCTTAAGACATCACTGTAGGCCAATTTTTAAGGCTTCAATTGTTAATAATTTTTATTTTTATCAAAGTTAATAAATTGATACAGTATTTTAAAAATAAACGTTTATTTTCTTATTCCGTTTCTGCACATGATCTAAATCAGTTCAAAATAATCCAATATAACCATCAGACAATATAACCATCATTACTAGAACATAAAATAATTTATTTAAATTATTGTAAACAATATTAATTAACAAATAAATAACTTTGATTCCTCTCCACCAAAAAAAAGTTTTTTTCACATTTTCTTTTTAATTTAAGTTTTTTTCAAGAATATATGTCCTTTTTGTTGAAAAAGTTACTTATTTGAATTGTTATAAACAATATTACTTAACAAATAGATAATTTTGATTCCTCTCCACTATAAAAGGTTTTTTTCCACCTTTATTTTTAATTTAAGTTTATTTCAAGAATATAGAATAAACTTACCAATTGTCGAGGATGGTTCCTGTTGTCGAGTAAACAAACTTTGAATTTTATTTAAACATTGTAGCACATTGTAAATGGAAAAAAGTGATAAATATTAATTTTCTTATGCGTTATAAATGTAAAAAAATGTATTAATATTATATATACAAACAAATGAGACATTTTAGACAATATTTTTTGGTTATTACCATGGTAACATCGACAAATGGGACACCCTCGGCAATTGGTACATTTACCCTATGTCCTTTTTATTTAAAAAGTAACTTACTTGAATTGCTGTAAACAATAGGTATTAATTAACAAATAGTTTACTTTGATTCTACTCCAGTAAAAAATGTTTTTTTCACAATTGATTTTTTATTTAGATTCGTTTAAAGAATATATGTTCTTTCTTTCTTAAAAAAATAACTTATTTTTTTATTCTTTAAATTATTTTATTCTTTAAATGAACTTATATTAAAAAGAAAATGTAGAAAAAAATATTTTTTACTGGCAAGGAATCAAAGTTACCTGTTTGTTAATTAATAGTGTTTATAACAATTTAAATAAGTTACTTTTTAAACAAAACGGATATATATTCTTGACGAGAACTTAAATTAAAAAGAAAATGTGAAAAAAACTTTTTTTTAGTGCAGAGGAATCAAAGTTATCTATTTGTTAATTAATATTGTTTACAATAATTTAAATAAATTATTTTCTGTTTTATTAATTGTCTGGTGGTCATATTGAAATCATTAGAACTAATTTAGATCATGTGCAGTAACAGAATAAGCAAAAAATCGTCCTTTTTTAAAAAATTGTATCAATCTGTTAACTTTTATTAAAATAAAAAATGATAAACAATTAAAATCTCAAAAATCGGCCTCCAGGGATGTTTTAAAGATTTATTTTCTTTTAATTTAAAACAAAGAACACTAAAGTCGGTTAAAATTTTCAGCATGTAGACATTTTCACTGTATGAATATACGGTGAAAATGGTTCGAGTTTAGAAGCGAAAAACTGAGAATTATAATTTATCATTTATTTAACTTTTATTTAATAAACAAATATTTAAATAAACTTCTTTCTTTATTTACATATAATTATAGATAAGATAATTGGTTTGAATGCAAGTAATTTTGAGTGCGTCGCTTCGCCCCGCTATCGTCGCTTCGCCCCACTATTTTCGTTGTCAGGAAATTGTTTATAACTTTTATCAGGTTTAGTCTATCAACAAACTATACATTAACAAAAGTGGCGTTATGTCTTGATACGTCATATCATACAAGTTAGAACTCAAAATATAATGGAAATTAGAAAATATTTTAAAATAAAGAAAAGTGCGTCGCTTCGCCCCCACCTCCCCTACGACGTGCAATTTAACCAAGAATTTAACTGACATTTTTAAACAAATATAATATAAGTAAAATATAAACATAATTAAAATTCAAAAAGCATCAAAAAGGAAAATTTTCCCTTGGATTGATTAAAACTTCAAAAAAACAGAAGACTCCAAATGTGATGCAAAATGTTTACAATCTAACGAAATTTTCAAAAATACCAGTTATGATCGACTTGTAGGTCACAGGTAAATATATTTATTGTTAAACAGTAAATTATATTTAAAGTTTTTTAACCCATTAACGCCTAAATGCACTGAATTTTTAGTCTAACTTCAAACTTAAGTATTTCTTAATAAAAATACTATTTTCTTTTCGGACAAAATTTTTTTTATGTATTGGAGTGTCCTCTATCTGAATATCATGTTTAAAAATTATTACAAAATTGTTTAACAATATTTTTTTGCATATAATTAAAAAATTACACAATTTTTTAATGATTTTTTTTTAAATCTTAAATTTAAATGTCAAAAAATTTTTTCTAACGGTTCACATTTCCATAAATCGTGCACTCGAATGTTACACTTTCTAAATATATATCGTCCTTTTGTAAATAAACTTTTGATTTTTCAAAATGGCGCCTAAAAACTCAAAAATTTATGAAAATTTAAAATTTATTGTCCGATGTACATTTTTTTTAAATTTGGCTTGAAAATGCTTACTCGCGGGTTTTTGGGGTCGCTGATTACGAATCTGAAATTACTATTTGAAAATTCAAAATGGCGGATCCAATATGGCGGACAAAATTTTCAAAAATTAGTCGGATTCTCTTCAAAATCCTTACTCGGGGGTTTTCGGGGTCGTTGATTACGAATATGAAATTACTTTTTGAAAATTCAAAATGGCGGATCCAATATGTCGGACAAAATTTTCAAAAATCAGTCGGATTCTCTTCAAAATCCTTACTCGGGGGTTTTCAGGGTCGCTGATTACGAATCTGAAATTACTTTTCAAAAATTCAAAATGGCAAATCCCATATAACGGGTAAAGAAGGTTAAATTTTATTTAATCCTTTTGAAAATGCTTACTCAAGGGTTTTTAAGGACACTTTATTTGAATATCTTTAATTATTTTGAACATCTTTAGCCACCAGTTGCTAAACATCCTACATACAGAGAAAAGACTTTTAAAAATGATCCAAAATATAATGAAATGGCACAACCTTTTTTTGAATAAAATTTAGACTTAAATGAACAACATGATTTAATTGCTTATCTGCAAGAAGAAGGAACTTTTAAAATTTTAAGGGACAAGAAAATTGAAGATCCAATCCTTTTTTTGTGCTTGGCCGAAGAAAGCCATGCGAGTTTGTCTGGACTAGCCGAATACTATTTAAAATTCCAAGTTCCACGGCTGCAATTGAGAGATTGTTTTCTCAATGGAAATATGTTTATAGTAAAATAAGAAACCGACTTACTATAGAAAAATCAACAAAACTTATTTACGTTTATTATACTTTAAGATTAAGACATAATAGCCTTGATAATGATGATGATTATTTATTCCTTCTGTTAATATGAATATAATATGAAAACTACATAATATTAACACAATTTTTTAAGATAACTCACCCATTTGAGAAATTTTTTCATATTTTTATTTTGATATAATAATATCAATATTCTGTATATTAAAATAAGAGAATCACATTATTATTATTATTATTTAAATAAAATTTCACTGTTCCTGATAATATTTTATATAAGTTTATAATTTGTATAATAATTTTTAAACATTAATTTTTGATCCCATAAATCAAGAGTAAATTGTAATTTAATTTTTTAAAAGTATATTTTTAAAATAACTTTGCTTTGTCTTGAGATTTTTTAATTCTTCAAAGAAGAAACATTCAGGAGCAAGTATTTTTTTAATACATTAAAACAATAAGATAAAAGTTTTCAATACAACGTAGAATATATGTATAATACTTCTATTGAGATCATATTTGGATAAATCTAATCTACTCGAAACATGAACTGTACTTTTTAATAAAAATACAAACTTTAAACTTTCTTTAAATTTTACAAGATAAAAGAGAATCTAGATTTTCCATCTAAGACAGTAAACGTTAATTAATTAATTATAATTAAATTACTAAATCTCCAATTACTATGTAGTTATAAGTAATTACATTTTTATATAAAAACGTCTCATGTAAAATTTCATAAAATTTTTAAATAAAATTCTTCTTAATGAAAAAGTATAAATAGACTGTACATCTTTAGATTAAAAATGTTAGTAAGTAATATTAAATGCAACTTTTTACTTAACACAGCCGAAGTAACTTATAAACTATCAGTCTACTTTGAATCACAAAGTCTTAAATTGTAATAAACATTCACAAGTTTCTCTAATCTTTCTTCAGAGAAATTTTTCTTTTTAGAAATAAAATTTTTTACAGTGATTGTAGATGCGAGAATTATCAACAATTGCTTCGCGAGTTTGGATAATTCTAAAGAATCCTGTTTCACTAAATCCCAAAATATCAGTGGAGAAGAAATATCCTTTTTTATAAGCTTTGAAAATATACCCACTTTACTTTTAAATTAAGTCACCGCCCTGTGAGACACCTATACCACAGGTCCTAGCTTCTTATCTTCTTGTCGTGGCTGGTTTTATCGCATTGAATGCCCCTTTTATATCGAGAGCCACTGCTGCTAGATGGCCTTTAGACTCAAGGCACAGTATATTTCAGCAACAAAGGAAGCAACCGCATCAGAAGAGAACCTACCCCTTCGGAATCCATACTAAAAGGATGAAAGCCAACGGCTTACTTCAGAAAGATATTCAAGTCGTTTCTCCACCATTTTCTCAAACAGCTTTGATAGTCACGAAGTCAAAGAGATAGGTCTGTATCCTCCGTTTTCCTTTGGAAAAAATTTAACGAGTGTGTCCCTCCATTTCTCAGGGTATCTACCAGATTGAAACATATTATTATAGATTGCCAGTAGCTTATTTTTGAGAGTCACAGGGAACTGTTTAATAGTTCCATATGTTATAGAATCGAGTCCAGGAGCGGGTTTAACATTGGAAGAATTCAAAGCATTTTGGAATTCCTTGTAAGATAAAGGCGCGTTCAAAGGATGTTGATCATCTATATCAAATAGTGGTTCAAAAGTCGCTGGTAAGATATCCTCTTTTACAAGGTTCTTCTGAAGAGCAATATGTTCTGGTGAGTTGCAGTCTGTAAACAATCTAGTCCCTGGTGGTTGGGCTCTCGATGACATCGATTTAACCGTCTTCCACATTTTTGTCATATTCTCAGAAAAGTCCAGCTTAATGCAAAATTCGCTCGATATGATTTAGTTTTAATTTGTTTAAGTTCCCTTTTAACTTTATTGCTTATACGTTTAAATTTCCTTAATTCTTCCCTAGTTTGTTTTTTGAGATACACTTGTAATGCTTTTCTTCTCAGTTCTATCAGTCGGATGCAATCTTGGTTCTACCATAACTGTTGTGTTTTCCTTTTTCCTTTAATTTGTCCTGGATGATGAGCACCACAGTCTATCAGAGATTTTTGCACCATGTTTATTATATCTTGATATAGTTTTACCTGGGATTGATCTGTCATATCCGATTCGATAGAGTTAATCTCTATATCAATTTTTTCTCGAAAGGTTGTCCAGTTAACATTGTTTGTGTTCAATCTATGAGATTTTTATGCATTTATAGCTGGCTAGGTGAGAACTTTAACTATTACAGGAATGTGGTCTGATTGATATGAATCTTGTCCCATATTAAACATGGACACAGGTACAAGAGACGGAGAGCATAGAATCAAATCCAAATTACTTCCTACTTCTCCCAGACGTGGAATATAGGTTACCATATAGTCATTTAATGGTATAAAATTACATTCTTCCATAGCTAAAGTAAGCTTATTTCCTCTGTTGTTTGTGGAGTGAGATCCCCAGAAGGGAGAGTGCATTAAAGTCTCCACATACGATTCTGTGTCCATTTGAACTAGTTGGACTGAGTAGTTTCACCCATGTTTCCACTTAAGGATCTGAATTATGGGGGGGCGTAAATGACTATAATCTCTATTGGCCCAATCAACGTGTGTATGATTAGTCCAAAATAGTCTGATGGGTACATGTCATTAGACTCATCCATTGTTAGCTTAAGTTCCAACGGAGATGTTCTCCTGGTTTGAATTAGCCAGGATGGCAACACCACCTCCTCTTTCCTGAGTTTTGTCCTTCCTATGAATATAAAAATTATGTAGATTAAATCGTTGTGTAGGTTCCAACCATGTCTCAGTGAGACATATTATATCAGGTTGAAATTGATGAATGATCAGCTCTAATTCTGTTTTTTCGAAAGAATGCTTCTTGCATTCCAATTAATAATTTTGAGATTATTTTTTTGCATAGTAAGAGTAAAGTAAAACAAACTCCCACCTTATTGATAGATTAACCTTTATGTATATATACATTAAAGCACATCTTACAGATATTTAATTTGAACCTTTTATTCACTATTTACATTCTGATTAAAGTCGGCCTGCTTAATTAATTTCGGGCAAAATTTGACTTAGATTCTTTATTAAAGTAATGATAGAATGAAATATAAACATATAAAAAGAAACAAACAAAAAAGAAAAAAACAAAAAAACCAAATATCTTCTTCATTCCCCTGTTTAGTGAATATTTGAGTATTATTTCTATTAGTGATTTAAAAGAAATATATATTTAATTTCATGATTTCAATTTATAACGTAGGACAAATTTGAAATTTATTTATTTCTTCATCCTGTAGTATATTTACAGATCTGCCTGCTTAATTAATTCAGTCCAACTTTGACTTATATCTTGTTGAATTGTATTTATTAAAGGGAACTCTGTCTTATACGTTTAACTATTTTAATTGAATTTTTAGGGGAACTTGTTACTACTTTACCGGAATCCTGCATGAGGGATTGTAATTGTTCATAATCAAGGTGCTTTGTTTTATTCTTGTTCAAATAATCAAATCTTTCCATTTGCGAGAAATTCTTATCACCATTGACCGAATCAGGATCATCTATTTCCATTCCGACTTTTGTTTGAGTTGAGATACCGGCTTCAAAGACTTCATTGTTCGTGATACTGTTAACGGCAGCAGCAGTTTGTTTGATATATGATTCCATATTTACATTAGGATTATTTTTTTTGTATAATGGTTCTATTGCTGGATATCCTCTTAGAATGCTTCTAGGTAACTCCTGTCCCGAGAAAGTAATTTTCACAGTGTCCACAATCATTTTTTCATAATTGACCCTTTGTTTTATATTAAAAATGTTTGTTAGATTTCCAGGAGATATTCTATCAACCAAACCTGAAATTAGAATTGTAGGATCAATATCTTTAATAACACCGCGTTTCGTAAGTCTCGAGTTCGGTATATACATCTTGAATCTTGCAGCCATAAGTGCCTTTGATTGAATTAGTTGATTAGCATCTTTTATATTTTCGCAAATTATTTTCATTTGATTTTGACCACTCCTTTGTATAAGGCGTTCGCCTTGGATTTCTTTGTCGATTTTATCCGCAATAGCTATTGGGTTCAATTTGCCTACATTATTCTCCAATATGCGACTCTCCATGAAAACAATGTATGGAGGCTGATCATTTGGTCTATATTGTGTTTCCTTTCGAATATCAGGGTTATTCCATTCAAGGAATTCTTCATCATGCACAGCCGTGTTCAAGATAGGTGGTTCATAATCCAATCTAATGATCTACATTTCCTTTGTCACACTGCCGATTTTATTCGAGTCCAGCTCCATAATAAGTGGGATATCGGAAGTCAATATAGATAACGATGCTGAATCCGACGAAGTGTACTTATCTGTGTTCGGATTGGTATGATTCGTTGATAGTTTTCCCAAGAAACGAGTTATTTTCCAATGTTGAAATTTATCATAGTTATTATTCGTGCTTAGAAATTCATTAGTATTAGTGTCATCATTATCCTGAGACATTGCATCCTATAAACATATATAAAAAAACCAAAACATATTTCAAAATTCGTATTTTAGTATTAAAATTGTGTGTTGATCAAAAGTCTAATGATGGAAATATTTCATTATACTAGTTTAATTTAGATCCAAAAGTTCGCACACTAAAGAATCACAACTACAATCTCAAATCAATAAAGCTATAGTATAAATTAAAAAATAACAAAATTTCGTGCAAATATAGCAACATACACTACTCCAAAATCAAATCAATGTACATTTCATTTCCAATAAAAAAATTTTAATTTTAACCAGTATAAATTTAACTGAATCAGAAAATCATATTTTATTATCAAATTGTAAATCGATCAAGAGCCTGATCGAAAAAGCACTTCATTATATTATATTAATTTAATTTAAATCCAGAAATTCGCACACTAAGCAAATACAAACACACTAACAAATCAGTAGGGCTATAGTGTGATTTAATAAAGTATATCAAAATTTCGTGCAAATATAATATCATAACATATACAACTCCAAAATCAAATCACGAGATACATTTCTCAAAACTTACAAAATTTTTTTTTATTGTTTATACTCCTGCCCTATTGGCCTTACGCACTTCGACAAGAGTCCCCGAGAAATACTTTTTAGATTAAGCATAACCATTCTACTTATGAAATTTTCTATATATTAACCTAATTTGCGTCTACAGCCGACTTTTATTAGGAGTACTCACATTCCGCCTGGACCACCCGTCAATGGGTTTTCTCGCCAGAGAAGTGGGAAACTGTAGAAAACCTCTCCTGAGTACAACCGGTTTATCGACAGTCGAGTTCTAATGGTGTGTACCAGACATTTTTATTTCTGGGATCGCATAGGGTGATTTTAATAGGTTTTTTGATGCTGAATGCGAATCCGTAATCAGAATTGTTCCATCACCCTAGATTTTTGAGAAATTTGATCTTGAAAATTGAAAAAAGGCCGTTTTTGGGGTACTTTTTGGTTTTTTATCAGGGTATAACAATTTTTTCTAGGGTTTTCATTATATGCGTACGAAAGCCTATATCTTCCTTAACAATTTCCAATTTGGACCTTTTAAAAATATCTATTTTTCGATGAGTTACCTTTGTTTGAAGTTCGCGTCGCATCATAAAATCAGCAAAAATGCCGTTTTTAAAGTATTTTTTTGTTTTTTATTAGGGTACAAAAATTTTTTCTAGTGTTTTCATGATATACGTACGAACGCTCATATCCTTCTCAACAATCTTCAATTTTGACATTTTAAAAATATCTATTTTTCGATGAGCTATCCTTGTTTGAAGTTCGCATCGTAACGTCAAATGGGATAACAGTGAGAAATATTAACATAATATTAATATTATTAATATTAACCCATTAAATCTCAAGCAGAAACCAATGATTTATAAAAGAAACTATAACATTCTTAGGAAAGTCAAAAATAAATTGACCATTGTTTTTTTGTTTATCATTTCAAATTCTTTAACAATAATTTAACAAAAACAAAGATAATTCATCGAAAAATAGATATTTTTAAAATGTTCAAATTGGAGATTGTTGAGGAGGATGTGAGCTTTCGTACGCATATCATGAAAACCCTAGAAAAAATTTGTTTACTCTGATAAAAAACCAAAAAGTATCATAAAAACGTCCTTTTTTCAATTTTCAAGGTCAAATTTCTTTAAAACCTAGGGTGATGGAACACTTCTGATTACGGATTCGTATTCAGCATCAAAAAACCTATAAAAATCACCCTATGCGATCCCAGAAATAATAAAAAAGTGAAATTCTGTTGCACTGTGTAAGAAAACTGTTTTAAGTTTTATTAGCGACTCCACAAATAAACTGATTTTTTTAAAATCATTCGAGATATTGGATTCTCACAATTTTGATGTCGACTTTAATGATTGTCTTTCAACAGCTTTAGACACTGGAATGAATATACATTGCTTAAATATATATACAATAGTATCAACAAAATCTTTGCTTACGACGAATGTTTCGCCAAATATGTGGACTTTAACATGCCACAAAGAAATAGCTAACTCTTTAGCTCAGGACTTAAAGGATGATAACATTTACAATCAAATAAATATTTTATTAACCGAATTTGAGAATAACGAAAGATTGAGAAAACTGTTTAAAATCAGCTGACTATATGTTTTTCCGAGCAAGATTCAGAGTTTTGGACTTGTCATAATCCTCATTACGTTTTCTTTTTATCACACTTACAAGACTTAAAAAAATTACTTGTTAAAAATAAAATGAAGTTTAACCACGTAACAACTTCTCTATTGTTCAATAATAACTTTCAACAAAAAGTACACGAACTTTCTAAAACTTACGAATTAATTGTTGAAATGATCAAGAGGTTTAAAAGAATGATTTTACAATCGCCGACGCTGTTGAAGAATGGATTACTTTATACAATAAAGCAACTATGCATCTAAAAGAAAATATTAATATTTATCGAAAGGAAATAATGCGGGAAGCATCTTTAACTGATAACTTTTTACATCCATTTTACGAAGGTCGTCAGCTAAATAGAGAAAAATTGTTAATAGTAAATAATTTTTTATTGGAAAATTTGGAAATAAACGGTTTACAACAGCTGACTTAATTTAAAAGTAAAGTGGGTATATTTTCAAAGCTTATAAATATCTTACGTTTACTGTCTTAGATGGAAAATCTAGATTTTCTTTTATCTTGTAAAATTTAAAGAAAATTTAAAGAAAATTTAAAGTTTTTATTTTTATTAAGAAGTACAGTTTATGTTTCGAATAGATTAGATTTATTCAAATATGATCTCAATAGGATTATTATATATTCTACGTTGTATTGAAAACTTTTATCTTATTGTTTTAATGTATAAAAAAATACTTGCTCTTGAATGTATCTTCTTTGAAGAATAAAAAAATCTTAAGACAAAACAAAGTTATGTTGAAAATATACTTTTAAAAAATTAAATTACAATTTACTCTTAAGGGCATCCGGGAAATAATACTGGTTTCGTGATAGACGTCTCATTTAAAAAAAAGAGTATTTTGAGTCGGGATTTTTTGGTAAATATAGAGAAATGCTCTGGGACCAGCGGTCCTCTCGGAATTTAGAGAAATTTTGATAAATAATTATTGAAAAAAATTGTTTAAATATACGGAAAAAAGGGGTTTTGAATGGTTCAGTATAGATGTCTCATTTTGAGAGGATAAAATATTTCGGGTTCATATTTGGAGGGGTGATAGAGGAAGACTCTCCGAGGAGCGGCCCTCTCCGTTTTTGCAATAATTTTGCGAGGAAATTATTTTATTAACGATTGAAAGTGGAGTAATTTGAGGTTAATACATTTCCCTCAGTTCAACTCGCGACCACTTCCGAGAATTGGCGCCACCTCCTTGACCACTGACACATAGATCCACTTGTCTGTGTGCTCGCCGCCATATTGTCTCTCACTTTCGCCCAAAATCCAACTTTTGTAATTTCGTTTTTCAATATTTATTTCAAAAATTACTTGCAAATTTCGAGAATATTCTTTATCATCACGAATTCCCCTAATTCTCATGATAAATCGGAACTAAATATCTCTAATTATTTAGGAGTGAGACGACACGCGGGAAAACACTTTTTAAGTTCAATTTTTCCCGGATGCCCTTAATTTATAGGATCAAAAATTAATGTTTAAAAATTATTATACAAATTATAAACTCATATAAAATATTATTAGGAACAGTGAAATTTTATTTAAATAACAATAATAATAATAACAATAATAATAATAATGTGATTCTCTTATTTCAATATACAGAATATTGATTTTATAATATCAAAATAAAAATATGAAAAAATTTCTCAAATGGGTGAGTTATCTTAAAAAATTGTGTTGATGTAATGTAATTTTCATATTATATTCATATTAACAGAAGTAATTAATAATCATCATCATTATCAAGGCTATTATGTTTTAATCTTAAAGTATAATAAACGGAAATAAGTTTTGATTTTTCTATAGTTAGTCGGTTTCTTATTTTACTATGAACATGTTTCTATTGAAAAAACAATCTCTTAATTGCAGCAATGGAACTTGGAATTTAAATAGTATTTGTCTAGTCCAGACAAACTCGCATGGCTTTCTTCGGCCAAGCACAAAAAAATGATTGGATCTTCAATTTTCTTTTCCCTTAAAGTTTTAAAAGCTCTTTCTTCTTGCAGATAAGCAATTAAATAATGTTGTCCATTTAAGTCTAAATTTTCTTTAAAAAAAGTTTGTGCCATTTCATTATATTTTTTATCATTTTCAAAAGTCTTTTCTCTGTACGTTGGATGTAAAATATTAGCTGCTAAAGCGATAGATTTTACTACTATTTTAAGACTAGCTTCAAGGAGCATTTCATAATTTTCATTGCACGTTGGGAATTGCAATTTCATCCATTCTTCCACTGCATCTGCAATATTGCGGTTATCACTCTGAAACTTATTTATTAGTTCGCATATTGAATCTAAGACGATTGTGAATTCTACGATTTTATTTTCAATGAAATTATTACTTATAGTTGCAGTGACATCGTCAGATAGTTTGCTCTTGTCTTTATTTATCACCTCTTGCATTAGGTTTAGATTTCGGATATAACATCTGAAGCTGTTTCGGTAACTGCACCATCTAGTGTCACCAGGTAAACAAATTTTGGTACCTCCTTTTTCACAAGTTACCTTTCTAAATATGGTGACTTAAATTCTTTTAAGGCATTAATTATTTGTTTAGTATCGGTGAAAGAATAAACTAAAGAATTCGCCAATAAGTTTCCACTGTGGCTATTACATGTTGTATACCAACCATCAATCATTTTTCCCATTGAAACCATACTGGAGACATTATCTGAAACAACTGCAAATACTTCAGTTTCATACTTTTCTGTAGCCTCAATAGTTGCTTTATCTACTGCCTCTTCTAAAGCCAAAGCCGCTTCACTTTTTTCCGTGTAATCATTAGATTTCAAAAATATTTTTTTACTATTTGCGTTGTGAATCATAGAGACAACGTATTTTTTATTTCAACTTTTATTTTTCCATCCGTCTATCAACAATACGCTTTGTTAATCAACTAACTTTGAATTTTCTTGAATTAAATTTGAATGTACTTTATTTACATAAGATTGATTCACTTAAAGTAGTCCTAAAAGGAAGTTTATAATTTGAATTTAAAGCACTGACGAATTTCTGAAAATGTTCAGATTCAACAACTACAAATGGTATATTGCAACCAAAAATCGCTTTTCACATTCGCTAAGTATTTGCATAATTAACCTGACATAGGTTTTCACCGAAGACGTTTCTAACGAAGATACAATCATCAGGCCTTCCTCTGCCAAAGTCGCTGAGCAAGAGATCTCCGGAAAGCCTCTCTTACAAAAGTGCAACCATGCCGGACAACGCAGTAAAAAATGAAACAGACTTTCCTCTTCTAGGCCGCGAAAAAGACAATCTCTATAAACTCGAAAAGTATAAGAAAAAGAGCCACAATTAATTCGAGTAATATATTTCATAATCAACGATTATGAATCATGAATAGTATATTAAGGGGGAGTGACACCTTTTAGGCCTCTTTTGAACCTGTTTTTAATGAATTTTTTTAAGACACGGGAATAAAGTAAACAAAATTTGTTTTTGAGGGATTTATTTGTTAACTTTTTAAGTTTACAAAAATTTATTTATACGTAAGAAAAGGTTAAATTTGTTGCCTATAGAGGGCGCCGAAGTTGGTCTCCATTCCCTGCAGAGCAAATCGGTGGGCAAGATTCCGGTTAGACCGTTTAATCTAAATCAAAAATTCAAAGTTTTTCTGAATCTAAGATAGATTTAGCTTTCGAGTACGTAGGATATTTTAAAAATATTAATTTTTGTGTATTTGGCAGTTGTTTGAAGTAAAAAGTCGATTTTTAGGGCGAAAATTTATCAAAAAATCTGTTGCCATGGGCAAAAATAACGCATGAAATCAGCTGTTATGTTTGCCTCTTGGGAGAAAATGGACGCCATTTTCATATGGTCGAACAAATGAGTGACTTTACTCCCTGTCGTCAGCTATCTAAAGCGCCATTTTTGTGCATGTGGGATAAAAATATATTTTTAATACTACTTAGTTTAGCAAACAGAAGAATATAAGCAACTGAAACCGTGATTTTATTCTTATATCTAATAAAGAAGTTATTATTAACCAACAATTATTTATTATGGTTGAAACTATGCATTAAAAAACTTTAAATATAATTTAGTGTTTAACAATAAATGTATATACCTGTGACCTACAAGTCGATCATAACTGGTATTTTTAAAAATTTCGTTACATTGTAAACATTTTGCAGCACATTTGGAGTCTTCTGTTTTTTTTCGAAGTTTAAATCACTCCAAGGGATAATTTTCCTTTTTGATGCTTTTTGCATTTTAATTATGTTTATATTTTACTTATATTATATTTGTTTAAAAATGTCAGTTAAATTCTTGGTTAAATTGCACGTAGTATTATGTTTAATAGGTTAGACGTGTAGTTCATTTAGAAAACTAGGTTTTCTACTTTTTATACGTATAATATGTATTATACGTAGAAAACCTCAAGTTACGCCGTAACTTTACATCTCTGCCCTACCCACACAGTACCGAAACTTTTCTAAAAATTTATTAAAGATTTACTTGCAAACTTCGAAGAAGTTACTTGTAAAGTTACACTACCGTCTGTGAGTATCAGGACGCCCCTTTTTTCATAAGTGAAAAAATGCTTAAAACGTAGAAAATAAAAATGACAAAAATTTTTCGTATTTTTTTCCTGAAAGCTAATGAAATTATGAAAAGATTGACACCTGATCGAAGAATTTTCGTTGACTATTCTGGCAGATATAGAAAAAATACTGGATTTTGCATGCTTTTCGTAATTTTTTAATTAAATGAACATATTTTACATTGACCTTTTTAACACTTTAATATTCATGATAATTTTTTTAATTTTTTTAATCCTACTTTTACGGTTTCAAATTTTTTTGGAAAAATTTATTTCACAATACCAGTGAATAATTTAGATTCTACATTATATAGAGATCAAAACAAGACCAAGAGCGCTAATAAAAGTTAATTAATTTTCGAGAAATTAAAAAATTACGAAAAGCATGTAAAATCTATTATTTTTTCTGTATCTGACAGAATACTCAACGAAAATTCTTCTATCAGGTGTCAGTCTTTTTATAATTTCATTAGCTTTCAGGAAAAAAAAAATTTTTGTCATTCTTATTTTCTACGTTTTAAGCATTTTTCCACTCATGCAAAAAGGGGCGTCGTGATACTCACGGACGGTAGTGTAGCTCAACATTTATTGAAGTGGGACATTTAAATCTTTGCAGAATTTTCACTAAACTTTGCAAGTAAATGCTTCCAAGCTTGCATGTAAATTTTTAGTAAATATTTAGGAGATTTTCGGTGTTGTGTGGGTAAACTTAGAAAAAATACAAGACAAGAAAAACCGATTTTTTGAAAATTACAACTAGGATTGCCCTTATAATTATAAATGATTTTATTCATAAATTTATAATAAAATGTATTTATCAAGAGATATTTCGTTAATGCCGATTTAGACTATGAAATATTTTTATATTTTGTGACGAAGAGTTCGTCACTAAATTCATTTTGCTTAAATTGTTTATTATCTCTATTTTGAGGTTAAGTCATTTAATTTAATTTAAATTTTGCCGGTTTCCGTTAAGTCGCCGATTGTGAATTTTGGACAAGTTAGGGAAATTGCAGGTTTGACCATAGGACCGACCGAAAGAGGGAAGCAGTGCTGAGTGCAGGCGAACTAGGGCATTTCAGTTTTGGAGTTGATAGGAGTCACATTTTCTCAATTTCCTTAATTTTCGATATTATTAATTTAGTTTGTTCAAGTGTTATTTCTTTTCAAATAAATATTATAATTTAATTTAATCGTTATTTATTTTTGTATTTTAATTTGTATCGTTGTTGTGGAGTTTCAAGTCGTGGATAGTCGTACGAGTTTGAAGCAAGAGTAAGTATTAAACCATCTTTCCCTGTCGCCGCCGATCCATCACGAATGTCGCAGGTATCCGACGTTAGCCTCCGGCTGGACCTCACCTGAGATGTGTTTGTCGATTTCGTGTTTGAGTTATTTTCCAATTGACCGACCGATACTAAATTCCCGAATTAAAGTCGCGTTACAATTTGGCGCCCAACGTGGGGCCACGTTTTTGTGAGAGACGTCGTGATGGATTGAGGACGAGTGTTTAATATTTTCTGTTTTATGGTTTGACGAGGAGATATATAACGACCGACCTGTTTATTTTATTTTCTTGAGACCATTGAAATTGTGAGTGAGTTGTAGTTGAGTGTAAATGCATCGCGAAATATTGAGAAAAATATAGAATTCGAGGCAACACGTGCTGAGGCGGAAGTGACGTCGGCGTGATTCGAGAGTTTACGTTGCTCACACGGGTGTGCGTGGTGGAGCAAAATGGCGTTCGTTTCCATTTTCATTTACACGACCATGCTTTCGGAATCAGTCGCGATGCGAAGTCCTGTTTTATTAGACCGACAGATCACCGGTCAAAAATAAAATAAATTTTAATTGTGTTTTTAGTGAAATAATTTACGGGAGGAATTTTTAATAATGTGATTAGTGAAAATGAAATTATTCTTTCCGTAAATTAAGTGAAAATTTTATTGTGGCTATATTAGACCGTTTCTTTTCGTTTTCGCTAAATTTTTATTTGTTTTTGTTGAGACCAATGACCAGGCATAGACAGAAATTTTCTGTTCTATGTATTATTGAGCGAATTTTTACGACGATTTTGACCAGAATATAGCCAAGTAAAATTATGTGTTGGGTCTTTTCGTGCGTCATAGTTAAAGTGTTTAATATTTTCTGTTTTATGGTTTGACGAGGAGATATATAACGACCGACCCGTTTATTTTATTTTCTTGAGACCATTGAAATTGTGAGTGAGTTGTAGTTGAGTGTAAATGCATCGCGAAATATTGAGAAAAATATAGAATTCGAGGCAACACGTGCTGAGGCGGAACGAATTAAAAATAAAAAGTTTGAGTAAAGTGTTAAGTGTGATTTTAATTTCATGATTTGTACTTTTTAATAAAAATTTTTAATCCTGTCGAATCGGGGCGAGTTATATTCCCTTTTAAGGGACGTTATATTATTGACGGCGAGAAACATGGAGTCGTATCGCTGACATTTCGCCAGATTATTGGAATTACGGAAAGCGATAGTGATTTGGACCGGTATTCTAAAGACGCCTATCGATAAGGTGGTTGACGAACTTCGTAGCTAACAGTGTAGTCTCAAGGGAACAGCGCAGGTGCTGCGTGAGCGACTATTGCGACTACGCGCTAGAATTCTATTTGGGTAAAAAGTTTTCGTGCCATGGATGGAAAAATTCGACCTGGTCGAGTCTAGCGAGACATGGCCTCTGGAAGCAATATCGGACCAATGCCTTCAACTTCAGCCGGAAACTGGAGTCACGAACGAGAATGACCGTGAATTAGAGGGGGCAGCGGGGGGTGAAGACCGACCTGTCAACGAAATTAATGATTGTCTATCAAGTGACATCAACCCAAGTAGTGGGGATGACCAACGACCAGAGGCTAGTGATATAGTGGTATCAGCGATGGATAATGGGTCCATAACCACTGTAGATAGAACTGTGCCGACCGTGGACACCCCAGTGTATGTATGTCCAACAAATACTTCGACCAATGTGACCTGTACGACTTCTGGAAATCGTGTAGCGACCAATCAAACGCCAAGTATATGGAGCCTGAGTCACAGGGATACTAGGATGCATTTTGGACAAAATGTGGGCACGATGTTTTCTCATCGTAGCAATACCGAGGTGAATTGGTTATATCCTGGAGAGCAGAGCAATGTGTTCGATCTGGGGAAGGACCGGGTGAATAACTGGAAAGTTACAGAACCACCGTGCCAAATGACCGACGTGACCGCAGGGTGTCTAATAAATTTTGCTTGACAAATTCCCGGTCATTTCCCGGTTTTTTCCCGGTTGAAAATATCAAATTTTCTTTTTTTTTAAAGCATGAATAACAAATTCTAGTCTATTTTAGCAACCTACCTTTGTAGTTTAATGTTATAAATTAATGCATGTAGGTATATATTCATAAAATTTAAAAAATTTAAAAGTAAATTTATTTAAAAATTTCACATCCATGAAAAAACTTTTAATTGAACGATTAAATAATTGCAATGTTTTCAATATGCTACCTCTTATAACATATAAACAGTAGAGTCTTTGTGAAATCTATTTGACAGTATATTATGGTAAGTAATAAGTTTATAATATAAACGAAAGTAAATGTTAAAGTTTATTAAAGTAGAGCTCTTATTGGATTCGAAACAACATTAAAAAATAAAAAAAGTATTAAAAAATATTTATCAAATCAAGGAATGTAACAAGTGTCAAGGTAAAATAACCTTAAAAACTTTTATTTTAAAACTTGATTAATCAAAAAAAAAATTTAGGTACATTTTCAATTAATTTTAATTTGGGCATTTTAAAATAAAAATAATCCAATGATTTGATATATAAAATATTTTAAATTAATTGAGGAAAATCGATTAAAAAATACTCGTTTTTAATCAGTTTTATTTTTCGCAATATCACACAAATTTTCTAACCAAAAACCACCAAATATCGAAAAAACTCAATTCAAGTAAAATTTTTATAAAATGTTTTGAATTAGATTTAAGACAATAAAAATTTACAAAAATGAATACATATATGTACCTGCAGAAAATTAAACAGTTTATCACTATTAAACGGATTGAACGCTTCTTACCGGGCTATGTAAATAACAATTTCAATAAAAACATTATTTTTTAAAGAATCCATCGTTTCAATTATAGTATAAAAATAACAAGTTAATTACTAAAAGCTTTTTTTGAATAAATTTTGTATAAAGAATTTATTTGCTAGTTGAAATTTAATTTGTAACCTCAAATTCAAATAAGATACTTAGATACATGTGACTATGAATCCCACTATTTGGCTTAAACTTTTAAATACTATTATTAAAACTTGATAGATTTATAACACAGTATGTTTTCTAATACTTGAATTTATAAAAAATAGCTTACCGTAATGTAAATCAACACAATTAACTTTTTACAAAATATTTTGCTGTCTTTACTTTCAAATGTCAAAAAAAAATTTCTAAAAATTTATTGAATTATTACGAATAAATTTCAATTCCCGAATATTTCCCGGTTTTTATTTTTTTCCCGGCTAATTCCCGGTTTTCCCGGTTAGTAGACATCCTGGACCGCTGGAGCAATACCCAAACGTCCGAATAAGCAAGTGAGCCATAAGAATCCTGCAGACGAGTTTCCAGATCAGCGCCGAGAGGGAAATATATACATCAACAGAAGAGTTTTATCCCCACCTGAAAAAAAAGGAGTAGGAAAGACGAGCGAGATAAGATCATCGACCGAAGAAATTGGACATCCCGAGTGGAAATGCACAAAATACAGTGAATTTGGGAGAACAAAGATGTAACTCGAGAAGACAAAGTGAGAACAATTCGAGAACGATGCCTAGATCTCCGTTGTTGGTGGATAGTGATTCCGATTCCGATATCGATTACCTTTCAAATCGGGCTCAAACATGGTCCGGACATGGAGCATATACAACGTTAAGTTCTAAGACTGTTAAAGCACTGAAGGACTGGCAAGTAAAATTTACAGTATCAGAGAAAGAAGACCCAGAAGAATTTATCCAGAGGCTCAACGACTGTAAAGATTGTTACGGTATTTCAGACCAGGAACTTCTAAAGGCTGTACCCAGTATTTTACGACAGTCAGCGAGTTTATGGTTTAGGATTAATAAAGATGAAATTAAGACCTGGAAGATCTTTAAAAAATTGTTCTTAAGGGAATTTGCTCCAATTATCGAAGATGACGATGTGGGGACGAGTTGAAGAACAGAACTCAAGCTATGGGCCAAAGTATTTCAGACTATATGATGAGTTTACGTCTGATTGCGGGACATTTCCGATATACAGTGACCGAATATGAGTTTTTAAGGTTCTTATATCGTGGACTGACCCCGGAATACCGTCGTTATCTATCGGCCCATGATGTTGACAACGTGGCCGAAGTAGAGAGAGTACTGAGGAGATATGAGAGGATCAAAGATATCGATAGAAGATATAACCCTCCACCGACCAAAGACAAGATGAGATTTCCTTCAGCGGCCCCTAAAGGAACGACCAAAACCTTTAAATTGGACGCACTGTTGGAGATATCATCCTCAGATTCGGAGAAAGAGACTAGTAAGACGACCCTGAAAAAGACCAAGAAAAATGCGAAGAAAAAGACCAAGAAGACATCAACGAGTGAGGTTGAGAGTGTCGATGCAATAACACCGTCAGGAGGACCAAAGGAGTTCAGTTCGGACAACCAACTGGGCCTGCGCAAGTCATACCACAGGCATCAGTAATGAATCCTGGACAATTAGCGGGAGGAAATTATGGTGCAAGAAATAAAGGACCTGGAAATGACCAACGACAGTTTGTCGGAACCTGTAATGTTTGTCAATTAGTAGCTACTAATTTACCTAGGTCATCGAGCTTCGCAGTGTCCGAATAGGATTTGTTATACTTGCCAAGGTAAGGGCCATTATGCTAATGAATGCCCGAATCGACAGCCTCAAGCTTATGGTGGATCATGTCAAGTCTGTGGGACCCCAGGGACTGTATTCGCGCGCTGTCCAAATTGTGTTAGAGCTAGACAAATTTTGGGAAACGCACAAGGGGGGAGTGAGCAACAACCTTCCCCCAATCTTGAGTCAGGGTTGGAATTCGAATATGTCAAGAGTTGAAGAAGAGAGCTTTATTCACCTCAAGGACATGGAATATTCCGATATGGAGATCGGAACAGAAAATTGCGACCAATCAATAGTAGAGACAGTTAGAGAGACCGACCTAGAAAAATCGAATATTGAGAAGTCTGAGCGAGATCACCGCCATAATGAGAGTGCGATGAATAAATCAACAGACGTATTAGAAAGACCATTATCGAGTGAAGAGGACGCCAGAGGTGGCGAAGCGAATAGGATTAAGGATGCAGTGAGAACGATCGTGCAAGAAAATTTTGAGAACTACAGTGTTGACAATCAATCACCACGTGTAGTCCAGGGGAGGGTGGAAGCTACAGTGGATGTACCAGGACCTCCTAACGACTACGAGATTATTGATGGTTCAAGGACGGAGAATCGATATGTGTTTATTGCAGACCAGCCTTATTTGGCTTTATTTGACCCTGGAGCTATGATTTCAGTTGTTGGACCAGAGCTGACTGCTAAATTCAAGGAAAAATTGAAGGAAACAGACTCAGAGATTTAAAGTGTGATTGGTGGATCAACACGGACCTTGGGTAAATTGCGACTGTGGTTGTCAATCGATGGTTGCACACAATCATTTGAACTGAAAGCAATAAGTTCACTGACACAAGACTTGATCCTGGGGATGGATTTTTGTCGCGAAATGGACATGGATGTCCAATTGGGCAAAGGATTATGGAGAGTGAGCAATCAGGGTTGGCACGAGTTTAATAATTGTACAGACCAGGAAAAGGAAGCAATTATTACTGCGGAGTGCGCGGGTATTTGAGATTTGAATCAGGACCAACGACGAGACGTTCAAGAAATAGTGGATGAATTAGTCATACCACCGGGACGAGAGCACGGTGTGACCAATATGACCGAGCCCAATATAAGAGTGACAGACCGGACGCCTATTAAACATAGACCGAGGAGAATGTCACCTTTCATGCTCAATTGGTTGATTCAAGAAGTCTAGAAGCTACTGGATGCAGGGATCATTGAGAGAGCAGAGAGTGAGTGGTGTACAGCACCAGTCGTAGTGAAGAAGGGCGACGGGACATTTAGACTGTGTTTCGACTTTAGAGACGTGAACAAGGTGACCGTGAAAGACGCTTATCCAATACCTAGTGTCGACGCCATTTTGGATAAATTGAGGAGAGCACGCTAAATCTCGAAAATTGACCTTAAAGCAGCGTATCATCAAGTACCAATGGTGGCGAACAGTAAAAAGTATACAGCGTTTTCGATCTCAGGTTTCGGGTTGTTCCAGTTTAAGAAAATGCCCTTTGGATTGACCAATGACCTTTCAAAGACTAATTGACGCCCTGTTTGGACCTGAATTCGAACCAGTTGTATTTGGTTACCTCGATGACATTATCGTTGTGACCGATAGTTATGAGGAACATTTACGATGGTTAAGAATAGTTCTTATGAAACTCGCAATAGCTGGACTTGTTGTGAATCCGGAAAAGTGTGAATTTGGATGCTCGATGGTGACGTATCTTGGTTACGTTTTGGATAATAAGGGTTTACGACCAGACCCAGACAAGATAGCGCCTGTAGTGAATCATCCAGCACCACAAAACCAGAAACAATTGAGACGTTTTTTAGGAATGGTGGGCTGGTATTTACGGTTTATTGAAAATGATAGCGACCTTAAAGTGCCATTATTGCGACTATTGCATAAGGGCAAGACCTGGGAATGGGGAACAGAGCAAGAAGAAGCATTTCAGACCTTAAAAGAGAAATTGGTATCGGCACCAGTCTTGGCTAGACCTGACTTTACTAGACCGTTTACAATCCAATGCGACGCTAGTGATTACGCTATTGGAGCGGTGTTGACCCAGGAATCAGAGGATGGTGAACATCCAATTGTTTACATTAATAAAACCTTAACCGCAGTAGAGAAAAACTACAGTGTGACCGAGAAGGAATGCTTATCAGTGCTTTGGGCCATTAAAAAGTTCCGTCCTTATGTAGAGGGAGCGAGTTTCAATGTGATAACCGACCATAGTGCGTTGAAATGGCTGAAGAATCTCAAAGAACAGTCAGGTAGACTTGCACGCTCGGCCTTGGAAATGCAACAGTGGAATTTCCAAATTGTCCATCGTAGAGGAATCCACCATTATGTACCGGATGCACTATCAAGACTTTTCGAGGATGAAGGTGAATGTGCAGCGTTTGACCTGATTAATGACCCGTGGTACTTAAGGAGAAAAGAGTTAGTAGAGAAGTTTCTACAACGCTTCCTGGGATGAAGAATGGAAGATAACCAACTTTATAGGCAAAGAGAAACTAGTTGTTCCCGACGAGTACAAAGAAAGAGTGATGAGAGAGGCGCATGCGGAGATTTCGGCTGCTCACTTGGTAATTAAGAAGACCTATCGTCGTGTGACCAAGGACTATTATTGGCAGGGAGTTTGGTATGATGTGCAACAGTTTGTGAAATCTTGCCCGGAGTGCCAATTACACAAAGTTTCGCAGGAAGGACTGATGGGGTTAATGGGCCAGAGGATCGTTGAGCACCCCTAGGTGGTCGTAACTGCAGATTGTATGGAGTTTCCACCCAGTCGAAACCAATGTAAATATTTAGTAGTTTTCCAAGACCTGTTCTCGAGATGGGTAGAAGTAAAACCTTTGAGAAAGGCTGACGGTAAATCAATCGCACGAGCGTTTGAGGAGTTAGTCGTGTTTCGTTGGGAAACGCCGAGATTCCTTTTGACCGACAACGGAAAGGAATTCGACAATAAAATGCCTTAAACGACCTTGGAAGAATATGGTGTTCGACATCTTACCACTCTGCCCTATCAACCCCAAGCGAACCCTGTGAAAAGAAGTAATCGTACAATCAAGACCATGATTGCGACCTTCGTTGGTGCTGATCACAGGGATTGGGATAAGCATGTACACAAGTTTCGTCATGCTGTAAAAACGGCAGTGCAGGCCACGACCAAGGTATTGCCTGCATTTTTAAATTTTGGCCGTCAACCCCGACCAGCTAAAAGTTTGCGTAGAGAAGTAGAAGTTAATTCAAACGTGAAACGAATAGACCCTGAAGTGTGGATAAACCGTATGAAGAGGTTAGATGCATTAAGAGATTTAGTGGCTAAATTCATAGACAAAGAGAAACAAAAACAGGCTGCTTATTATAACCCATTAAGGACGGGATGTACAAAATTTGTACACAATATTTAAGGACATATTTCAATAATAAAATGCTACGAGAAAATTTTTTGAGTACACATTTATTATGTGTCAAGAGTCCCTCTTTCGAATAGCGTGCTCAAAAAAACTAAATAAATG
This sequence comes from Leptopilina syphax, assembly GCA_032872505.1. Classification (NCBI taxonomy): domain Eukaryota; kingdom Metazoa; phylum Arthropoda; class Insecta; order Hymenoptera; family Figitidae; genus Leptopilina; species Leptopilina syphax. The sequence continues at coordinate 26,636,707 of CM065476.1, forward strand.
TTAAATAAACAATTTATTTAACAATTTATAACAAAAAACACGATTTTTTAAGAATTCTAAATTGGTTTTTTTAATTTTTTTATAGCTTAACCCTTCAGCATACCTTGTAGTGTTATAAATATCGCGTCAAAAATAGTTGGGCTACAAGATAGGAATATTTTGGGGACTAAATTTTTAAATGGCTGCCACAAAATGGTGACCAAATTTACTTTTTTTAAACAATATTATAAACAAATGAAGGAAATTTTCAAAAATAGTTAACTTTGCTTAAAACTTGTCACTTAGGGGTTTTTGGGGTCGCTGATGACGAATATGACCATGTTTTTTAAAAATTCAAAATGGCGGATCCAATATGGCGGACGACAAATTTAAAAAACGATAGTATTCTTTTGAAACATGTCACTCGGGGGTTTTTAGGGTCGCTGATGACAAATATGACCTTGTTTTTTAATAATTAAAAATGGCGGATCCAATATGGCGGACGACAAATTTAAAAAACGATAGTATTCTCTTGAAACATGCCACTCGGGGGTTTTTGGGGTCGCTGATGATGAATTTGACCTCATTTTTTCAAAAATTCAGAATAGTGTATCCAAAATGGCGTACGAAATCGAACTACACTAGCGGTCAAAATTGAGAAACCACCCATTTTCAGACGAATGAAAATCGTATTAAAACATAAAATTTACTAAAACTAAAATTTTTTTTGTTTATTTTCTGAAAGTTGATAAAATAAACAAATAATATAAATAAAGTTGATAGACATAAAATTTACTAAAACTAAAATTTTTTTTGTTTATTTTCTGAAAGTTGATAAAATTTTGGAAAGAACAAAATATTTTAGAAGTCGTTTGGCCAATAATTAATTTAAATAATTCTTAAAAAATCGTCATTTTTAATGTTTTATACAAATTTTGAATAACTTTTAAATATATTTACTAAAATAGTTTTTAGTACTGAAAAAATGTTTTAAATTTTTAAATTTTTTGAATTTTCTAGGTTCAAGTTTGACAGTCTACACTTTCTAAGAAAGAAATTACTCGTTAATGACTATAAGTAATTCTTATAGTGTAGCAAATTACTTTTAAAATAAGCCTAACATCATTAACAAGCGTTTATTATTTTAGAAGTTATTCAAATTTTTGTCAAACATTAAAAATGTCGATTTTTTAAAAATATCTGAACAAAATAATGTCAAAATGACTTCTAAAAGATCTTGTTTTTTCAAAATTATATCATCTTTCCTGAAATAAAAAGAAAAATTTTTTGTATTCTACATATTTTATATTTTAAAATGTTTTTTAATTACCTGAAAATAGGTGGTCTCTCAATTTTGACCGGTAGTGTAATTTGTCAGGAAATTATAAATCAGTGAATTTTTAAAATACAATATACTATCTATATCAATTACATTAATTCATTATTTTTTAAGAACTAATCCAATTTAATTTCTTGATTATTTAATAAGTTCATAATTATTAATATTCAAATTTAAAATAATTTGCGAGAATTTTCAAAGTGTACGTTTTAAGTACATACTATATTAAATACATTAATAATGATAATATATTATTTATTAAAAGTAATTTAATTAATTTGGGGCCATTCAAAAAATACGTAACGCTTTAGGGGGAGGGGGGGTAACTTATTTGTTACGGTTAGCAGAAAAAATGGCGCTAATGTATACAACATTGCGTTACATGGGAGGAGGGGGGTCCAAATTTTCGAAAAATAGCGTTACGTATTTTTTGAACGGCCCCTTTTCGAAATTATTTATTATATAAAAATCAAAATTAATTTATAATTATAAAAATATATATAATTTGACGAAAATTTTGAACGTATTTATTATATCAGCAATGCAATCAATATTTTTGAAAACAGTGTTTTTTAGAATCACATGAAAAAAAAATAATTAAAGTAAGAATAGATTAAAAAATTTTTAAATAATGTTTAAAAAATATAAAAGGCAACAAAAATATTTTAAAAATAAAAAAAAATTCTTTAAAAACGGTTTAACTCCACGCGGTGAGAATACAATCGTTTAAAAAGTTTTTCGTACGCCATTTTGAATCCACCTTTTTGAATTTTTGAAAAAACGATGTCAAATTCATCATTAGCGACCCCAAAAGCCCCCGAGTGACAAGTTTCAAAAGAATGCAATCATTTTTTAAATTTCTCGTTCGCCATATTGGATCCGCCATTTTGAATGTTTGAAAAACAAGGTCATATTCGTCATCAGCGACCCCAAAAACGCCCGAGTGACAAGTTTAATGAGAATTTGTATGATTTTTAAAAATTAGTCCGCCATATTGGATACGCCATTTTAAATTTTCAAAATATAAGGTTATATTCATAATCAGCGACCCCAAAAACCCCCAAATGACAAGATTCAAGAGAATACAATCATTTTTTTAATTTTGTCGTCCGCCATATTGGATCCGCCATTTTGAATTTTTAAAAAACAAGGTCATTTTCGTCATCAGCGACCCCAAAAACCCCCGAGTGACAAGTTTCAAGCAAAGTTAACTATTTTTTAAAATTTCCTCCATTTGTTTATAATATTGTTTAAAAAAAGTAACTTTGGTCACCATTTTGTGGCAGCCATTTGTGACAAAGTGGTTCGTCACTGGCGATTATAATTAATGATCTGATTGTAACGCCCTTACTAGTTCCGCCTCTGTGTGACAATTCTTTCATTTCCGTTTTAGTTTAAATTGTTTAATAATTATAATTAATACCCATAGTGAAATATCGTTTTGGTTGTCAATTATTGTAAGAAAATTACTAATTTGATTTTTGTATTTAAAGGTTTTGTATTTATCGCCGAGTATTATTTTCGTTTGTATTTGTATTCGTTTTGATTTGTATTTCCTTTTTCTTTTGACTAAATTTGTAGTGCGTATGGAATAGAGAGAGAGAGAGCACGAGCGTCTTGAGATGTGACACGTAGGAGAGAGAGAGAAAGGAGAGACGCGCATCGACATTCATTGTATTGTAGCACCTGCGATGAGATAGAGAGTCGTGAATTTTTGGTTGTACTTGATTTGAGATTGAGAGTTTTTTCCGTGTGAATAAAAGTTGAACAGCGATTTAACGAAACTTGATTGGAGAGAATAATCTAGAAATTCGCGTTTTCGTGTTGAAAGATTCGTTACGTGTAAAGAATTTATTTAATCAAGTGAAATTTCCGGTAAATCAGTTGAACTGTTAAGAATTGAGTTGAGAGAATTATACTTTGAGTGTGTTGAGTTTAAAGAGTCATACGAGATTACGAAAGTTCAGTGTAATTTTCGTTACAAACCAACTTGCATTTGGGATTAAGGAATAAATCTAGTTTATTGGAATAGCCAGCGTCTTTTCTTTGTTGATTCATTTCCTACAACGGTGAGTTTACCTAAAATTTTGCGTTTTAAAAATTGTGTTTCACGCCATGTGCTTTCAATGGCGGTCTTAACAGAAATTCACCCTCAACATTAGAGTCTCAAAAATTTAGTATTTCGAGTTAAAATTTTAGTAAGAAATTATTTTGTTATTTTAGTAATTTCCAATTTAGAGTAAAATAACTGGCGCTCAACTGAGCATTTTTCTTTTGTTGAGTAATAATTCTTCGTGAGCGAAATGAGAAGTAATTAATGATTAGACAGAAAGCTTATTTGACTAATTAAAATTTCAGTAGCAAATAAAGTCTAAGGAAATGATCGTTAATTGATTTAAAGGAAAATTTTAGTTTTTAATTAAATAAAATTAATTATTGATTTCCCTTGGTCACAATTTTTGGCGCCCAACGTGGGGCAACGTTAAGACTTGAAGCACATTTTTATTCTAGAGTCTATTTTTCTTTGTTATATTTTGTGTATGTCCAGGGAATATTTTTGTGTGTAATAATTATTATTTCTAGCGAATATTTTGTGTGTAAAATTTATTTTTCCAGTGCATTTAATTTTGTTTGTGATAATTATTAAACGAATAATTGTCACATAACCTGAAAAATTGAAATTTAGTTTTGAGCCGTGCACGTGATGAGAAATAATTCGGAAGTCGGCCATTTTGTTCCTTGAGAATTGCTTTAGGTAGCCATATTTATTTTCAAGGAAGAAGAAGCCCATTGCGCAGGTCAGACGACGATATCACCAGTTTAAATTCCTGCGCGCAAAATTTTCTCGTATTTAAAATTTCTAAAGTGTTTATTTGAGAATATTCAATTTTTCGTCAGTGTCAAAATTTTTTTTAACTCGTTTAAAATTCTTTTCAAATTTTTGGAGTTTAGAAATTAATATTTTAATAAAATAAAATTTTTTTTTAATTTAATTTCTCTTTTATTATTGATTAAATATTTTTGAAAATGGATAATTACACACAACGAGTTCTCGAGTTATTCAGTTTCGACCAAGCTGAAGCAGCTTGGACGGCAATTCGGTCACTGTCACTAGGACAAGTTATTTGTGGTCTTGATAGACATGGCGAGTATCGAAGGTAATATTCAAGTACTACGCGAGCGTTTGTTTTGTGCGGAAATGCGGATAGAATTAGCAGACGACATTGACGTCCAGTGGGACAAAAATTTGACGGTGGAAACTCGCAATTAATTTTTGATTGCGAAGCATTGCCAGAGATAACGGCGGAATTTATGGCTAATGTTACCCAGCAAAAGAAAATTGAGGAGGGGGGTACATTGACCAGCGCTCATGAATCATCCGTGATTAGTATAGACAATAGTGACAATACAGTGATCGCATCAAATACTACCCCGGTTACAGAGTCAATTCTGACCTTTTCTTTAGCTTCTTCCACCCCGATAATGACATCCGCGAGTATCGTCACAAAATCGGTCGTTTCTACTTCTCCGTGCACCTACAGCAACGTAATTGTCCACACGACGTCATCTTCGAATGTTCCGAGAATTTCGTCAGAACTTGCCCCTAATATGGCTAAATTACAACAATTTAGCCTATTATTAAATGACCCTGAATACCAAATGTTCTTAGAGTGGAAAGCAATCCAGCGTAAATTAGTAGAACAGGAATATTTAAATATGAGTTCCCCAATTAGGCCTTTAGAAAAATCCCAATCTGAACCTGTCGTTAAAAATGGTCCAAAATGGGAGGAAATTTCTAAAGAAATTATTTCGAAAAATCAAATTGTCAAGCGTGAGTCCAAGCAAAGAGTAGAGAAAGAGAGAGAGCATGCCCATACTAGTGAGAGAGGTGCACAAGTTCCAAAGGTGGGGAAAAATTCCCCTTACGCTTTCACGTCATCGTACGATGAGGAGGAAGTACCAGCGTCTAACCGTACCTCACAACGCCGCAGGACTACGACAACAGAGAGGCGACATAAAGTGATTAAAAGCCTGATAGATTGGGAAATTAAATTTTCTGGAAATGGCAAACAAGATCTAGAAGAGTTCTTGAATAGAGTTGAGGAGTGTCAGCTGTCTACGGCAATAACAGACGAAGAGTTGTTGCAGGCCATTCCTAGCGTTTTGAGAAGCAATGCAAGTAGTTAGTATCGCACCATTCGCGACGATGTTTTGACTTGGGAAGAATTTCATGAGACGTTCTAACATGAATTTTCCAGCGAGAGTGATGACTTGGAAATTATGGAGGAATTAAGAAGTCGCACTCAGGCAAAAGGAGAAAAGATCACTGCATATTTGACTAACCTCAAAATTATTATGGGTCATCTCCAGAAGCCTCTTGCTCGTGATCTTCAATATAGGATTGCCTATAATGGTCTTACTCCCGAATATCGTCACATGTTGATAAATTCGAAGTCGAATTCACTACCTCAAATGGAGCGAGTATTAAGAGAATTCGAAAATGCGAAGGCGGCGGATCTACGATACACACCACCACTGTCCAAGAAGAAAATGAAATTTCCCTCAGCAGCATCAGTTGTTCCTGGAAAAAGCGCAATGGTGGAAGCGCTATAAGAAGAACAATTGGGGAGTGAATCTTCGTCCAGCGTCAAATCAGCGAAAAGTGTAAAAAAGGGAGAAAAGAAGAAAAAGAAGAGTAAAGAAAACAGTGAAAAAGTGGATGCGATTAAAACACAAGCACCAACGACGCAAAGTGATTCGAATCCACCACAGCCTTCAGCACCAGCGTTCGCTCCTGTTATAATGGGAACGAATCAGATTTTACCTCAGCAACAGCAAAATCAGCCAGCGTTGAGAAACAGTCAGAACAATAAAGCAAATCCAAAGGGTTTTGTGGGAGCTTGCTTCCATTGTCAAGGTGTTGGACTTGTGTCCAACACCTTCGGAGTGTCAATATCGTGTGTGTCACTTTTGCAAAGGACAAGGACACTATGCAAATCAGTGTCCTTTGAAGCAAAAATGTCAAGTTTGTGGTACAACGGGAGTCGTGTTCGCGAATTGTTCTAATTGTATTCAATTAAGACAATATCAGATTGCTTTGGAAAACGAGCGTGCGGGGAGACAGAACTGTTCTGCTCCCCCCACCACTATACCGGGGCAACCAGCATGGACACCACGACCAACGTAAAGTTGGAAAAATTTGGAGTGCAGATGTACCAGCGTGTAGAAGTCAGAGTGAAGGGGATTTACTCTCAGTGCAAGTAGGAGAGAAAGGTGCCTTGATAACCAGCGTACAGAGTGGAAGGGATCCACTCTCAGTCTCGAGCGAAGGTGTTTCGAAGAGAGAAACATGTATGAATAAGGCGAGCTCACTCCCAAAGAAAGAGAAAGGAGATGTGGAGAAGGAGAAATTAGTGAGATTTTCTCTGATTGTGAAAATAAGAGTGTTAGAAATTTAGAGAATAATTTGAGTTTAGAGAAAAAAGCGGATTGTGTCGAGAGTCGTTGGGGACAAAAATGTCTCTTACCTGATTTTCTGATAAATGATTTACCGAACTCTGATCAATCGACGAGTGAAATAAATTCGTCAACGATCAGACCGGTAATTCAATCCAAGGGGGGGAGGAAGCTGTTGTGAAAACAGCTGAGCCCACCGTGGATGACGAAGCTGTTGACGGAGCGAGGACTGAAAATAGATATTTCTTGAAATTAGTCATCGCTGATCAACCCTATCTAGCGTTATTTGATCCTGGGGCAATGATCTCGGTGGTAGGCCCTAAACTAGCGGAGACATTTAAATCGAAGCTTCAATCAACCGACACAATGATACAGAGTGCTATCGGTGGTTCTACAAATACTCTGGGAAAATTGAAATTGTGGTTAACCGTCGATGGTGTCTCTCAACTATTCGAGTTAAGGGCAATCAATTCATTGACTCAGGAAGTAATTTTAGGAGTTGATTTTTGTCGAGCGTTCTACATGGACGTACAACTTGGAAAGGGTCTATGGAGAGTGAGTAGTAAAGAGTGGCATGAGTTTGCCAAAAATATAAACCAGCGTAGTGACAGTGACATTTTTGCAGAGTGTGCAGGAATTTCTGAAATAACAAGTGATCAGCGTAAACAAATTCAAGAGTTAGTCAAAAATTTGATAATATCACCGTCGAAAGAGCATGGTATGACAACGCTCACAGAACATCACATTGTTGTTTCTAATTCATCACTAGTCAAACAACGACCAAGAAGAATAGCTCCTGCAATTTTGGATTGGCTTATAAAGGAAATTAAAAGACTGTTGGACATGGGGATAATCGAGTGTTCAGCCAGCGAGTGGAGTAGTGCTCCAGTTGTTGCTCTGAAGAGAGATATGTCTTATAGATTGTGCTTTGATTATAGGGATTTGAATAAAGTGACCATACATGATGCTTATCCAATTCCCAGCATCGATTCTATACTCGATAAGCTTAGAAAGGCACGCTTTATTTCGAAAATCGACCTTAAACTAACGTATCACCAAGTCCCTTTGTCCCCTGAAAGTAAAAAGTTAACGGCATTTTCAATTCCCGGATTTGGACTTTTTCATTTCAAGCGTTTACCTTTCGGTTTAATCATCGGTCCGAGTACTTTCCAGCGTTCGATTGACTCGCTCTTTGGTTCAGAATTCGATCCTCACGTATTTGGATATTTGGACGACATTATCATCATCAGCGAAACCTTCGAAGATCACCTACATTGGTTAGAAGTAGTGTTAAAAAAATTGTCAGATGCAAAATTAGAGATCAATCCCGATAAATGTGAGTTCGGTTGCTCTCGAGTTGCATATTTAGGTAATGTTCTTGACAACAAAGGACTAAGAACTGACCCTGACAAGATTTTACCAGTGTTAAATTATCCAGCGCCAAGAAATGTTAAAGAGATGAGAAGATTTCTTGGGATGGTAGGGTGGTATTCGAGGTTCATTGAGAAGGATAGTGAAATGAAGTTGACACTTTTGAAACTTCTTAAAAAGAGCCAGCGTTGGGAGTGGGGTGAGGAACAAGAAAATGCGTCTAATCTCCTGAAATCAAAATTGACGTCAGCGCCAGTGTTAGCACGCCCTGATTTCAGTAAACCATTTACTGTTCAGTGCGATGCAAGCAATTCAGCGTTAGGCGCAGTGGTCACACAAGAGACCGAGGATGGAGAGCATCCTATCGCCTATGTTAGTCGAGTACTCACATCGCACAAGAAAAATTACAGCGTCACTGAGAAGGAGTGTCTAGCGTTATTGTGGTCAGTGAAGAAGAAATTTCGTCCTTATTTGGAGGGATCCAAATTCCAAGTTATTACGGACCACAGTGCTTTGAAGTGGTTGCGTAATTTGAAGGAGCCCACTGGTCGTCTTGCGCGTTGGTCACTGGAACTTCAACAGTGGAATTTTGATGTGATTCATCGCAAAGGCACGATGCATCAAGTTCCAGATGCTCTTTCGAGAATAGTCGAACAAAACGAAGAGGAGGAAATTGCTGTTTTCGAGACGATAAATGATCCATGGTATTTGAAGCGTCGTGAGATGGTCAAGAGTCACCCCCAGCGTTTTCCGGGTTAAAAGATAGAGAACGAGATGTTATACCGATCAAGAATCGATCCGCTCTTGACAGCAGTCACCGGAAATGAGGAAATTTGGAAATTAGTTGTTCCCTTAGAACATCGTGAGGAAATACTTACCGTGGCGCATGCTGAATTCTCGGCTGGTCACCTTGGAGTCGACAAAACTTACGATAGAGTAGCGAGGGAATATTACTGGCAGGGTATTTGGCATGACGTTTACAATTTCGTCACGCAGTGCCCTGACTGCCAGTTTCATTAAGTTTCTCAGCTGGAACCACAAGGATTGATGGGAGAAAGAATTGTCGAACGACCTTGGTCTGTAGTGGCTGCCGACACCAAGAAGTTTCCAGCGAGCAAAAGCCAGTACAAACATCTAGTGGTCTTTCAAGATCTTTTCTCTCGCAGGGTGGAGTTGAAACCAATACGTTCACCGAACGGCAAGACAATTGTCAAAGCGTTTGAGGAACTCATTCTTTTCCGGTGGAAAACTCCAGAGTTCCTTCTCACTGACAATGGAAAAGAGTTCGACAACCGTCACTTGAAGGAAGTGCTGAAGGAGTGCGGAGTAAAACACATAATCACACCACCGTACCACCCTCAAGCGAACCCGGTGGAGAGGTCAAACCGAACGCTGAAAACAATGATCTCAACTTTTATCGACTCGGATCATCGAAATTGGGATTTACATCTGCATGAATTGAGACATGCTATGAATACCGCCACACAAGCGTCAACAAAGGTATCACCAGCGTTTCTCAATTATGGTCGCCATCCAAAACCAGTCAAGAGTCTTCGGCGAGATGTAGAAAATCCAACTTCAGTTGTGAGAATTGATCCAGCGTTGTGGACTGATCGTATGAAACGATTAGATGGACTTCGAGATATGGTTGCAAGAGTTGTCAATCAAGAGAGATCCAAACAAGCAGCGTATTACAATCGAGGAAGGAAAAATGTTACATTTAATGTTGGAGACTTGGTGCTTTGGAGGACTCACAAATTGTCCAGCGGTATTCGTAAATTTGCAACGAAACTGGCTCCAAAATTCGTAGGTCCTTTCGAAATTGTTCAAATATTATCTCTGACCGTCTATGTGTTAGGCACGAATGATAATGGGCGAATTCCCAAGGTGCACGTCTTAAAACTAAAACGTTATATTCCACCCCGAAATGTTAACAAGGGTTAATTCTACATTGATCGAGTATTTTTTTTTGTTATAATTGATTTTTTTTGGGTGACAATATTTTATTTTTCCAGCGTTACTAGCGTTAAATTGAATAATAAATTTGTGAAATTCGATTTTTTATATTTTTTTTGTTTTGTTTTGTCTCTAGCGTTTGATTTTTTTTTATTTGTGGATTTGTTTCAGAAAATGTCGGGATCCGATAAGAAGATGCCAGCGAGGTCTCGAGGACGTGATTTCTCTAGACCAAGAATCAACTCACAGGAGCGTCGTCCAGGAAGTCAGGAACAAGTTCCGATTGAGGAAAATGTTTCGGAACCGAGGGATCAAGCCAGCGACGATCTTATCCAATAGGAAGATGTCCCACCGCCTCCAACCGTGGTACCTTTCCGCCACCATCACAGCATGTTGGCCGTTGCGGGACGAGGTCGTACTTTCCAGTGCCATCTGTCGGCAAGAAATTTGGGGAAAAGCGAACAAGCGTGGGAAAGTAGGCTAGCGGTTGAAGAACTAGAGAGATACTTTCTTAGTGAAGAACCAAAGACTTCAAGGGAAAGAGAGCGACTACGAGACGAACAAAACAAGGCGTTCCGAGCCATTCGAACCGACATAATGTATATGGAGAATTATGTTAGCAGGCAACGTACGCCAACGCCCGAACGTCCGATCACTCCCCCTGGACCTCCAAACCGGAGAGCAGAAGAGAGTTCATTTCCATTGGAACTGGCGAGTCTGGAAATTTCAACAAAAGGCAAACTCCCAATCATCACGAGAGGAGTTATGTTCGGAAACCTCAAACCTATTCCCACCGATCTTAGCGTTGACCCCCCTCCCAATTCTTGTATCAGTTGCTGGAAGAAAGGACATCAGCGCAGCCAATGCCCTAACCCTTACGTCGGATACTGTAGGAATTGCGGCAGACGAGGAGTGAATCTGACGACTTGCCTACGTTGTTCCGAGAGAAATTTGAGCAGATATGGCCAAACAATATGGAAAGGGAAAGTATGAGTCCTTCAGATCTGAGCGAATCGCCAAGGTACAGAAAACAAGAGGTCGAAAAACTGTCACTCTCACCAGCGACTCATCGAGCAGAGCAACCTCGTCATTACCTGAAAGAGGAGGAACAATTGAGGGACGAAAACGCCCATCAATCATCATTTCTGAACCTTCGACATCTGATGGAAGATCCCAGCGTCCAAATAACGTAGAAGTCTCTAAGGATAAGATGAGAAGAGTGGAGGTAGAAAGCGAGAATCACACAGAGGAACAGAAGGGGAAAGGCACAGACAAATTAAACAACAATGTGATTCCCAATGTCGATGAAGTCTGGAACCAACTTCAAAATCTGCCCACATTTCAACCTTCAAGGGTGGTAGATTTGGAACCACCAACTTTATCTACAACAGTTCCATTGATTCCCCTGAATTTTACCTTACCACCACCAGCGTTACCAAGGCCAGAAGACCATCAACAAATTCCTGCGGTTGTGAGACCGGTGTTAGCCGGAGACCAAGCGGATAGTTTCGTGAAGCAGACAAGGGAGCTCGCTCAAGCGCTACGTGGATTGCCGGACGAGGCAATAATGTTGGCGATGCGAGAATTTTCTGAGGAGAGACGTCGCACAAATCTTTGACTGTGGAGTGACTAGTGAGAGTGTGATGGTTTAATTTTTTTTTTGGTTTTAGTTCCTGCGTTTTTCTTTTTTTTGTGTTAAATTGACTTCTTGATAGAAACATTTAAGCCTAAGTTATTTTTTTTGTGATTCTGGGCGGTACTACAGGCTAGTACCGGCCAAAGGGGGGGAATTGTGACAAAGTGGTTCGTCACTGACGATTATAATTTATGATCTGATTGTAACGCCCTTACTAGTTCCGCCCCTGTGTGACAATTCTTTCATTTCTGTTTTAGTTTAAATTGTTTAATAATTAGAATTAGTACTCATTGTGAAATATCGTTTTGGTTGTCAATTATTGTGAAAAAATTACTAATTTGATTTTTGTATTTAAAGGTTTTGAATTTATCGCCGAGTATTATTTTCGTTTAACAAATTTTGGGCGATGTTTTGATTTGTATTTCCTTTTTCTTTTGACTAAATTTGTAGTGCGTATGGAATAGAGAGAGAAAAAGGAGAGACGCGCATCGACATTCATTGCATTGTAGCACGTGCGATGAGATAGAGAGTCGTGAATTTTTGGTTGTACTTGATTTGAGATTGAAGAGTTTTTTCCGTGTGAATAAAAGTTGAACAACGATTTAACGAAACTTGATTGGAGAGAATAATCTAGAAATTCGCGTTTTCGTGTTGAAAGATTCGTTACGTGTAAAGAATTTATTTAATTAAGTGAAATTTCCGGTAAATCAGTTGAACTGTTAAGAATTGAGTTGAGAGAATTATACTTTGAGTGTGTTGAGTTTAAAGAGTCATACGAGATTACGAATGTTCAGTGTAATTTTCATTACAAACCAACTTGCATTTGGGATTAAGGAATAAATCTAGTTTATTGGAATAGCCAGCGTCTTTTTTTTGTTGATTCATTTCCTACAACGGTGAGTTAACCTAAAATTTTGCGTTTTAAAAATTGTGTTTCACGCCATGTGCTTTCAATGGCGGTCTTAACAGAAATTCACCCTCAACATTAGAGTCAAAAATTTAGTAGTTTTGAGTTAAAATTTTAGTAACAAATTATTTTGTTATTTTAGTAATTTCCAATTTAGAGTAAAATAACTGGCGCTCAACTGAGCATTTTTTTTGTTAAGTAATAATTGTTCGTGAGCGGAATGAGAAGTAATTGATGATTAGACGGAAAGCTTCTTTGACTAATTAAAATTTCAATAGCAAATAAAGTCTAAGGAAATTATCGTTAATTGATTTAAAGTAAAATTTTAGTTTTTAATTAAATAAAATTAATTATTGATTTCCCTTGGTCACACATTTAAAAATTTAATCCCCAAAATAGTCGTATCTTGTAGCCCAACTTTTTTTGACGCGATATTTATAACAGTAGAAGGTATGCTGAAGGGTTAAGCTATAAAAAAATTAAAAAAAACCAATTTAAAATTCTTAAAAAATCGTGTTTTTTGTTATAAATTGTAAAATAAATTGTTTATTTAACATTATTTAGTTTTTTTAAGCACGCCATTCGAAAGAGGGACTCTTGACACATAAGAAATATGTACTAAACAAATTTTCTAGTAGCATTTTATTATTGAAACATATCCTTAAACATTGTGTACAAATTTTGTACATCCCGTCCTTAATGGGATAACCGGAATAAGCTAGTGGCGGTTTTTTGTGTGGGCGATCAAGTGTTGTGGCGTACACACAAGTTGTCTAACGCGGCGCAGAGATTTTCGGCTAAATTAGCACCTCGTTTTGAAGGACCGTTCGAAATTGTGAGACAACTTTCGAATTCCGTTTATGAATTGGCGAATAAGAATAATCGTCGTGTGGCAAAAGTGCATGTCTCTGATTTAAAGCTTTACATACCTCCTCGTAATAATAAGTAAATTTTCCGATTAATGAAATTTAATTGTCTTTGTTTCTTTTAGCGATTCGTGGATGTCCAGTGAAGACAGCAAGCAGTCCTTGTCACCTCCGACCAAGAAGACCAAAGTGTCAGTCGACGATATGCCACTGAAGACCTTCGCGAGGAGACCAAGTTGGTCTGGTAGGAAAGAGGTGGAGAATCGGACGTTGCCAGAGTTCGATGGAGGACCCTAGGAGATTATTAAATCCAGAGACGAGGATAAGATGAGGAAGATTTTGGAATATTGGAATGAAAAATTTGAAGTCAAAAATGATAATAAGACCTCATCGAAGAGAGGTGAGGAGATTGGCGCAGTGAGCGAGGCCATGAAGACTTCTTTGCCGAGACCAGTAACGACCGTGACGACTTGTGACAAAACTAAATATGAACAGTTAGACCAGCCCAGTACTTCGAAAGAATTAGGTACAATTCCTAAGGTGATCAAGCAGAAAAAGGGCAGATCAACGACAAGAGATAAGACCTTACGAAGAAAAAAGGGGGAGAGTCGAGAAGAGTGGGAGAGCTGTAAAGCAGTGGCGGATTTGTTGAAAACGGTGGATGATTTCACAATGGAGGCCACTAAGAAAAGAGATGAGCTGAAATTGTTGCAGAGGAAGGCGTTGGAATATCGGCGTTCTTCTGTTATCAAGCGTGAAAATTATTTCGGAGTAAGAGAACCTCTGTTGCCGGATATTTTGGCGGTGCCTTAGGAGTTGGGCATTGATGCCATTAAGAATGGAACCGATTCTGATCTCTTGCCTAGAGAAGCCCCGGTTCTGAAATCTGTGGTTCATCGAGTTGTCCAGGAGCCAAAGTTACCAGCTCTGCCGTTTAAGACCACCGGAACAAAGTTCGGAGACCTTGAACAAATCCCGACTGACTACGACTTGGACCCTCCTCCAGGCGCTTGTTTCAATTGCTGGAAGAAGGGTCATCGTCAACGGAATTGCCCGAGACCGATGGAGCTGTTTTGTATGAACTGCAGAAGAGCAGACGTGAAGGTTTACGAGTGCCCTAGGTGTGCTAGGCGTTACAAAGAATATATTCGTAGCCAATATGGCGAGAATGTGGGAAGCGACCGGAGAGCGAAGGATGTTGAAGACGTCATTATTTTGACTCCAGAGCAATCTTCCATTGAGATTGTGGATCAAGAGTCTGTTGCTGAGGCAGCAGGATTGATCAATGAGGACCGTGTGACCGACGAGGGAATAGGAATTAATTACCAAAGATTAAATATTTTTCTACTTTTCTTATAAACAGTTAATGAATTATTTATCTCTGACCCTGGTTCTTGTTCGATGTAATCAGCAATCTTACCTGGGGTAAGTTTGGCCTTGGGGGGGGAGTTTGTGACGAAGAGTTCGTCACTAAATTCATTTTGTTTAAATTGTTTATTATCTCTATTTTGAGGTTAAGTCGTTTCATTTAATTTAAATATTGCCGGTTTCCGTTGAGTCGCCGATTGTGAATTTTTGACAAGTTAGGGAAATTGCAGGTTTGACCATAGGACCGACCGAAAGAGGGAAGCAGTGCTGAGTGCAGGCGAACTAGGGCATTCCAGTTTCCGAGTTGATAGGAGTCACATCTTCTCAATTTCCTTAATTTTCGATATTATTAATTTAGTTTGTTCAAGTGTTATTTCTTTTCAAATAAATATTATAATTTAATTTAATCGTTATTTAGTTTTGTATTTTAATTTGTATCGTTGTTGTGGAGTTTCAAGTCGTGGATAGTCGTACGAGTTTGAAGCAAGAGTAAGTATTAAACCATCTTTCCCTGTCGCCGTCGATCCATCACGAACGTCGCAGGTATCCGACGTTAGTCTCCGGCTGGACCTCACCTGAGATGTGTTTGTCGATTTCGTGTTTTAGTTATTTTCCAATTGACCGACCGATACTAAATTCCCCGAATTAAAGTCGCGTTACAATTTCTTGCACAAAAAATATAATTATGCACAATTATGCGAGAATTCAAAAATTGTGCGATGAAAAAAAATTATGCGATTTGATGCGACGTTGAATTTATTTTATTTACTTTTCAGTAATTAAAAGAGTTTCAGAACTCATTAAATCTTTTTAGTATTAATTCTTTAAAAACAATTTTTTTCTTAAAAAGAAAAATAATTAAAACTAGCAATATATATTCTCACTCGCTAACACTCGCTTGGTTCCCTGGTTAAAAAACCGGACAGATTTCAGACTAATCCGAAATTTTTCCGAAACAATGCGGTTTATGGTCAGGTTTTTGTCACCCAAAATTAATCCGGAAAAATCCGAACTCTATACGGCAAATAATTTGAATTTAATTATTTGTAATTATAATTATTATAATTATTTATAATATACTTTGATAATTACAACTAAATAGAAAATTTTTCGAAATATATAATAATTAATATTTTTACTAAATATAATTAAAAAATTTGTGTAAATTCAAATTTATTCTTATAGAATAAATTAACTAATTTTAAGAATATTAGTAAATTACTACTTTCTTGTCATATATAAAACTGACCCTGATCATAATTGATTTTTTAAAGGCTTTAATTAATTTTTAAAGTTAAAGTTTTATCAAATTGATAAACTTCTTATTATGTATTACGTTTCTCGCAAGAGCAAAAGAATTTGAGAAGTTAGTATATAAGAGCAGTTCGGAAGATACTTAATATAGCGAATGTAATAGTATAGTGCGTTGATGTTTATACTGCGTTAGTTTAGGTTAGTGTTAGGAATATATGTATATAAGCGAGCGAAACTAAATGTATGTTTGAAGTGAGAATGTAAACAAAATTTGAACGTGGTTGTACGCGAAAATGGTACAAATTTGTGAGTAAATGTGAAGAAAATAATTTTTATTTTTTACTTTATGAAATCAGAATTACAGTTGTGATCCGTTATCATTACAGAACTGTTTGTGAACGGGGCACGTCTGCGCCTTTTCTGCGAAGGTGTCACCGGTTTCTTATTTTACAAAACATATCTGTAGTGAATAAGGGTTCGATCATAATTTTTTCCATTTTTATTCCGTCTTTATTAATAGGCAATTTTATTTAACCATTATTGTTCGTGGCATTTCGTCTGAACAGTACCGTGACAGTTCTGTAATAGCTACAGATACAATTTTCTTCGTGTGTTTTTTGAAACGGCACGTTTTTCACGACTAGTCTGAATTGGCATCTTTCTGCACCCAACCGATGATATATATGGGTGATTCTCCACGAAACCGACAATTTCATGTCCCTAGTGTTTTTTAAGAAACATATTGCACATATGGTAATTAATCCAACGTGAAAAAGTAACTCTGGTGATTACAAACAAAAACCTATAGCTACTTTAATTTATAAGATTAAATATTTTTTTAAATGCAAATTTAAGAGCCAAATCGTCATGGTGAAGCCTGTCCCCAGGGTCAGTTACAAAACAAAAATAAATATTTTTAGCAAAATTCTCGAATAAAAATAATGATTGATAACATTTTTTTAATATCTAAGTGTGTAAAACTAAAAAGTAAAATTGGTTGTAAAAAAAATTATTTTTTATATTGTTTTCTGATGTTATTTCTTGTTCCCAGTTTTGTGCGTCATATTGAAGCCTTTTTAAAAAATTGAAATATTTCAGAAAAATAAAATCAGAATTTCGGTATTCTTTAGTACAAGCAACAATTCAGTTCCCTCAAGTGTTTCACTACAATAGAAAAAAATGTTATACTTTTTTTCATTTTTTTTACGTTTAAAGCGTCAACTTTGTGCAGGGAATCACAGAATCGTCAGGGTGAAGCTTTCACATATTTCATAATAAATCAAAAAAAAAAAATTTTAGTAAATAATGTATAGTCGTATTATTTCAGTAAATATAAAAGACAGGAATATAAAACCGATTGAAAATTGCTAATAATTTATTTAAAAAAAACAGTATTTATTTTGCGTCATGGTGAAGCCTGTTTTGTCTTTCATTAAGCTTGTGATTTAAACAAGTGTACAATTACAACAATTTTTGTAATTGTTTCCAAATAAAATTATACAAATTAAAGTTACTTTGAGTGTCATAATTTTAGTAAGTTTTGACATTAATTACTTTATAAATTTTCATAAATTAACGTACAAATTTCTGAAAGTTACTAAGAATTGATTTTCATTTAAATTATGTTAATAAATTACGATAAATGATTTAAAATAATTTATAAAATTACAACATATATTTCCATAAATTTTCATACATTACCACATAAATTTCCATAAATTACCCTATAAATTTCCAAAATTAGTTTTTAAAATTTTCTTTTATTTACTCAAAAAAATTTATTTACCTCAAAAAATTTATAAATTACCGCATAAATTACTATAAATTTCCTGCATTAGTTTTTCTAATTTTGAATTATGTTTTGTAATAATATTATGAATTACCTCACAATTTTTATAAATTACCGTATAAATAACCATAAATTTCTATAAATTACCATAAATTATTGCATATATTTCCTGAATTAGATTTTTTAATCCTGAATTAAACAAAAAACGTTCATATAAGTTCAACTATCAATTTTTGTTAGTACAACAAAATTATGGCAACTAATTATGGTACATGGATGCGTGAACAGTTACTTTGTTTAAAAAATACAAAAATTACAAACAATTTGTCCGGCCCATAACAGATATTTCATTCTTGACTATCATACTTAAAATTTACATTATGATTTTTATTTTTATTAAAAAAAAAATTCTAAAATAACAATAACCAAATTGTCGGTTTCATGGAGAATCACCCATGTATTGATAAATTTAACTAATTTCAAGAAGAATTTGAACTATTAACATTTTGAAATAATCTAAGTTTTTTAAAGTTTCTAATTACATTCATTAAAAAATTGAAAATTTATGAAATTTCACATTAAAGCCTTTTGAAGTTCATCTATTTTTGAAAATTGTTAACTCAATTCTTTTAAAAGTCAATTAATATTGAAATATTTAAATAAAATTATTCAATAAATAATTTATAAATAACAATTGTATGATTGTTTTTTAAGAATGAAGTTATTTAAAAAGAAATATTACTGTCAGAAATAGAAAAATTTGAAAGTTTTGTATTAGAATTCGTGGTGATTTCATAGCAAAAAAAAACAAAATTAAGAATTTTCTTATGAATTCTAAAAATTTAATTTTTTTCCGTACATTCAATAAAAATGTATGATTTTTCCTTGGAATCCCCTATCTCAAAATATATGATTATTGTGGTACACGGAGAAACTTTGTATACTAGTTTCTGTTAAACTCACCATGTGTTTTTAGTAATTTGTCTACTAAAGTGGGGAAAAACTGCGACGGTATCAATATTTCGTAGTCTGACTATTGAACACAGAAAAATAGTTTGAAAATTTAGTAGTTAGTTGATTAACATTTAAAATTTACGATTTCGCTAAAAAAAAACAATGTCGAATGTCAGTGACAGTATACAGAATTTCGCCACTCGTAACTAATGAGTTAGGAAGAAATTAGAGGTGTGCAAAATTCGAATCGACAGAAATTCGAATCGAACTAGCCAATTCGAATCGAGTCGGCCAATTCGAAAGTAATTCGAATCGGACAATTCGAATTTCGAATTGTGCGACTCGGTTATTTTATTCGCACAACTATTTTGACAGAAATCCTAACCTAAAATTAGCAGGCTGGCATTCATAATAAGTAAGTATTTATAATTCTAAGTACTTAGAAACTTTTTCTTAAAAATGGCAATATATTTTTTATTAATTCTATAATTTTAATATATAAATAACATACAAATACCAATAATGTGTTGAAAGTGTAGGAAATATTTCGCTTATTATTTGTAGTACATAAGGAAAAAGAACTTATTTTGCAAATTTTTTGCTCAATTTTTAAAATAATTTTTTATTTATTTTAAGAATTTAGTAGCTAATATATAATTAAATATTGTTTACATTATTTATATTTTGATTACCTTTAATAGTAATTTATAAATAAAAAAATGATTAATTTAATTTTATTGAGTAACCAATAGTTACGGTTAATAAATACAATTTCCTTTGCGATTTGCGGCGGTAGTAAATTCCGTTTCTTATTCAACAAGATTGTTGATTCGTCCAAAAATGCATTAAAACTATAAAGCTTCTAAAAATTTAATTTTTTATAATAATTAAAACCGTCCATTTTTTTCTTTAGAGATATTAAAGTAGAATATTTTCAAAAATTTTAATAAACAAATTCGTAAAATTAACTTTTTATAATTATTTCTAAATTATTTTTGAAAGACAATATTTTTACAATTACATACCTACAATTAAAAAATGTAAAAAAAAATTGAAATTTGGTAAAATCTTTTAAAAACTCATTTAAATTTAGTCAAATCTTTTAAAAATAATCAAATTTTCAAAGAATTTTAATTATAAATAATTTCTTAAAAATTTTAAAATAGTAAATTTAAGAAAACTTTATAATTTACTTTGTTCCAAGCTAATTGAATCTTAAACAAGTTGTAAATCCAGATGTTCATTACATGAACATTTTGCTTCTTCTTTACGATCAGCAAAAAAATTTGCTTCCTCGTGAAGGAAGCATTAACGATAAATATATTTCATTTTTAAATAATTTTTAATACAATTTAACATTTATAAAATAAAGTTCATTCGTCTTAATAGAAAGAAGAAAATTTTCTTATACAGTAATATGAATCTAAATAACCAAAAAATTTTCAGTAAAAAAGTGGATTTTTGAAATTTGATTGTAATTAATTCTATAATTTTCAATAGAATATATACTTTACATACATCAATCGATTCATCTTGATGCAAAGAATAAGATTTTTGATTTATTTTTCAATAAATAATAACATTTTATTGTACAGCAACATGATTTTTAAGAAAAATGAATTTTTATTAAAAGTGCAAATTTTTTGTCTATAATTGGTTTTAATTCTATAAATTTAAATACAATATATACTTTATATATACCAATCGATCCGTCTTGGTGCAAAGAATAAGATTTTAGAAACAAATGAGTAAGATTTTCTTCTATGGCAACATAATTTTGCGGAAAGAACTCATTTTTGATAAAAACGCGAATTTTTCAGCTTTAATTGTGATTAACTCTGTAAATTCTCATACAATTTATAATTTTTATATACCAATCGATTCGTCTTGATGCAAAGAATAAGATTTTATTATATATTAACTTCAATAACCAACTTAAAAAAAATTTTTTGAAAAAAAAAATTTTTTAGAAAAAAGTCAAAAAAAAAATTTTTTTCTGAGAATTTTTTAAAGTTTATCAATTTATTTCGAGATATTTTTATGATAAATATACCTGGTAAATTTTAGCCAAATTCGTTAAAACCTCTTCGAGTTATCGTGTTCACAAAAATCGGGATCCACACACACACACAAACACACATACACACATACACACATCCATACATACATCCGGACAATTGTTCAGAGTCTTTTATAACATAGTCCTATATAGGAGAAAATTTGTTAAAAGGATTTTTAAAAATTTTGTAAATTAGGCGACTACAAAGCTTCCTCACGAGAAAGCAAAAATTATGATTAAACAATTCTAAGAATTAGTTTTTTATATAAAAATTGTAATTTAATTTTTCAAGAACAATTGAAGAATTTTTGTATACCTAATTTAAGAAAAATCATTTTTTGGAGAATTTTAATTTATAATTTTGAATAGGTATGATTTTAATTCTAAAAAATTTTATTGTTATTAGTTTGTGTATATATTTAAATTTTCGGAAATATTGAAAATATTGAAAATAATTCAATTCTTTGCAAGAATTCAATTATTTTTATAAATAATAAAATTCTTCTCAGGAATTTAATTTTTTTTTAAATTTTAATAAAATCCTTTACAACTATTCAGTACTATTTTAATTGAAATTTTGAAAAGAATTTAAGTATTGTCACAAATTTTGATAAAATGCTTCGTAGTAATTCAATTATTTTTTAAATCATTAACAAAATGTCTCAAAAGAATTTTATTATTTTGAAAAATTTCAATAAAAAGTTTAATTATTTTCAATAGATTTAAAAAAAACTCTAGAAAAAATTAAATTTTTTTTAAACTTTAATACAATCTTCAAAAAAATGCAATTATTTTAAATCAATTCAAATTCTCAAAATAATTTAAATATTGGCATAATTTTAATAAAAGACAGTAATTCAATTATTTTAAAAATATTTTACAAAATTTCTCTAAGGAATTTAATTATTGTCATAAATTTAAATAAAATCTTTGCAAAAATTCAATTATTTCCATGAATGATAAAATATGTTACAAAAATTCTATATTTGTGTTTTTACTTAAAATAATAAAATTCTTTTCAGAAAATCAAATATTTTCGTATAAGTAATAAATTTGCAGAAATGCAATTATTCTTATAAATAATAAAATTCTTTTTAGGGATTCAATTATTTTCGAAAATAATGAAACTGAAAAAGTTTTAATTATTTTAAATACAATTTTAATCGAATTTCTCCAAAAATGGCATTATTCTTAAAAATTTATTACAATTTGTTGATAACGATTATTTATGGGAATTGACTTTTAAGAAACATTCAATTATTCAATGAATTATTTGAGTTCTAGTAAAATTTTCTAATAAAAATTGATTTAAAAAATAAATTTTAGTTAAAATTTTAGATTACAATTAAATATTAAAAGCAATATAGCGTGAATTTTTAAAAATAATTCAATTTTGAAAAAGTTTAATTGAATTTTGTTAATATTGTTTAAGTTTTTATTTTTTAATATTCATTTATAATTGAAGAACTTAGGAATATGTATTTGAAATTTCATAAAATTGAATATTGTAAACTAATGGATTTAAAAATTCTCAAAGAACTTTTTGAAAATTATTAAGAATAATCGATTTAAAGAAAAATTTTAGTTAAAAATTCTTAAAAATAATAATTGAAAAATAGAATAGAAAAAACTTGAAAATATTGATCACTCCAAGTCGAAGACTTAGAGTGATCGGTTATGTTATGAAAAATTAAATTTATAATTTGAACTAAAATATTCTCTTATTTGACTCGGACTGGTTATATTTTTGTCAGTAATTGGTCCTAGGCCAGTCGGTGAGTGCAAAAAGTGCACATAAGTGCAACCTGAAAAGTCGAAGCAGTTTCTTGTAGTTTGAGGGCCCCAAATAAGAGCCCCATAGTTTGCACCACATTTCCGGTTGCGAAAAATGGTGTAAACAATCGTCAAAGTTCGAAAAACATGGTTTTTCGATTACTGTTGCTTCCGGTTAAATTTTAGGGGAAAAAGTTGTGATAGAAAGTTATAGAGCTTGGAAATAGCTTTCAAATGATTGGTCGCAAGTTAAAAAACCTTAATTAGTTGAGTTGCAAATGAATTTAAACCATTAAAAATAGCACTTTTTTAATTGTTTAATAACTTTGTTAATGATTATCGAATTTGTTTCTAACTTTCCAGAAGTATTCCCCTTGCGAGGCTGAATAAATACCAAAAAAAATCAACTTGATCGGGTAAATAGTTTATGAATAATTCCATTTGTTAACTAAAAACATGTAATTTTTCAACGGAATTTCCCCACTTTTGGACCTGCGAATTTCGTTTTTTTTTCTTGGAGAGTACAGTTAAGGAGTCTAACTTTAATTCCATTTAAATGGGAAATTGATTTTTTTTAT
The DNA here is from genome assembly GCA_032872505.1 of Leptopilina syphax. Lineage (NCBI taxonomy): Eukaryota > Metazoa > Arthropoda > Insecta > Hymenoptera > Figitidae > Leptopilina > Leptopilina syphax. The sequence continues at coordinate 26,659,993 of CM065476.1, forward strand.
TTAAGTGCATAGTAATAGACGTTAAAAAAGGGTATGTTTTTTTGACATAAACAAATGGAATAACTCGGCCAATTTCCACTTTATCGATTTCTTAAAAAGGGTATTTGATTTCATTTGTTTTCACAAAACTTTTCCAAAAAAAAATCCGATCTAACTTCAAGAGGTGGAGAGTTAACTTTTTTTTAAAAAAAAATTCCTGACAAGTTAATTATTAATGTTTTTTATTGAAATTTGCACCACTTACAGTTTGATACATGTATTTTATGTAAAAAAATAAAACATAAGGTTTTGTGCATTTATTTTTAATTTATAACAAGTAAAAGTAAATGTATCCATTTTTCAACCTCTGAACGGCGGAGTGGGGGTACTCGAAGGAGCGTGATTCTCGCCGCCACAACTGAATTCAGCCGTTTAAGTTTGCAAAAATAGTCATAACTTCGTTAATTATTTACCGATTTTAATCTTTCTTTTTTTAATTTGATGTATTTTTTTACGCTGAATCCAAAAATGATTTTATATGTTTTCAAATTACAATATTTTTAATAATAAAAAAAAAATTTTTTTTAACAACAAATTTTTAATTATTATTTAACATATTTGACAAAAAATTCTTTTTGTACATATAATTCCATTGAATTTAAAATAATATTATGACATAAAAAAATTCAAATTAATTATATATAAGCTTGTAGCATCAGGTTCACATATGCACGCCTGTTCAACTATCAATACAACAATGCTACACACTCATGAGTAAATAATTTGAATTTTTTTATGTCATAATATTATTTTAAATTCAATGGAGTTATATGTACGAAAAGAATTTTTTGTCAAATATGATAAATAATAATTAAAAATTTGTTGTTAAAAAAAAATTTCTTTTTTATTATTAAAAATATTGTATTTTGAAAACATATAAAATCATTTTTGAATTCAGCATAAAAAAATACATCAAACTAAAAAAAGAAAGATAAAAATCGGTAAATAATTAACGAAGTTATGACTATTTTTGCAAACTTAAACGGCTGAATTCAGTTGTGGCGGCGAGAATCACGCTCCTTCGAGTACCCCCACTCCGCCGTTCAGAGGTTGAAAAATGGATACATTTACTTTTACTTGTTATAAATTAAAAATAAATGCACAAAACCTTATGTTTTATTTTTTTACATAAAATACATGTATCAAACTGTAAGTGGTGCAAATTTCAATAAAAAACATTAATAATTAACTTGTCAGGAATTTTTTTTTAAAAAAAAGTTAACTCTCCACCTCTTGAAGTTAGATCGGATTTTTTTTTGGAAAAGTTTTGTGAAAACAAATGAAATCAAATACCCTTTTTAAGAAATCGATAAAGTGGAAATTGGCCGAGTTATTCCATTTGTTTATGTCAAAAAAACATACCCTTTTTTAACGTCTATTACTATGCACTTAAATAAAAAAAATCAATTTCCCATTTAAATGGAATTAAAGTTAGACTCCTTAACTGTACTCTCCAAGAAAAAAAAACGAAATTCGCAGGTCCAAAAGTGGGGAAATTCCGTTGAAAAATTACATGTTTTTAGTTAACAAATGGAATTATTCATAAACTATTTACCCGATCAAGTTGATTTTTTTTGGTATTTATTCAGCCTCGCAAGGGGAATACTTCTGGAAAGTTAGAAACAAATTCGATAATCATTAACAAAGTTATTAAACAATTAAAAAAGTGCTATTTTTAATGGTTTAAATTCATTTGCAACTCAACTAATTAAGGTTTTTTAACTTGCGACCAATCATTTGAAAGCTATTTCCAAGCTCTATAACTTTCTATCACAACTTTTTCCCCTAAAATTTAACCGGAAGCAACAGTAATCGAAAAACCATGTTTTTCGAACTTTGACGATTGTTTACACCATTTTTCGCAACCGGAAATGTGGTGCAAACTATGGGGCTCTTATTTGGGGCCCTCAAACTACAAGAAACTGCTTCGACTTTTCAGGTTGCACTTATGTGCACTTTTTGCACTCACCGACTGGCCTATCCGTAAAGTCCGTATTTTTAAAAACTTTTATTGGTTCGAGCCCTGTTCACTTTCAACACATTATTGGTATTTGTATGTTATTTATATATTAAAATTATAGAATTAATAAAAAATATATTGACATTTTTAAGAAAAGTTTCTAAGTACTTAGAATTATGAATACTTACTTATTATAAATACCAGCCTGCTAATTTTAGGTTAGAATTTCTGTCAAAATAGTTGTGCGAATAAAATAACCGAGTCGCACAATTCGAAATTCGAATTGGCCGACTCAATTCGAATTACTTTCGATTCGAATCGGTCAATTCGAAATTCGAAGTTTCGAATTCGATTTGGCTAGTTCGATTCAAATTTACTTTCGATTCGAATCGGCTAATTCGAAATTCGAAACTTCGAATTCGAATTGGCTAGCTTGATTCGAATTTACTTTCGATTCGAATCGGCCGATTCAAAATTCGAATTCGAATTGGCTAGTTCGATTCGAATTATTCCCGATTCGAGTTTTCTGTTGTCAAGTCGAATAATTTTTGGTTCGAGTCGATTAAATGCACACCTCTAGAAGAAATCTATTTTACCTATGTCGATTGATAACTTAATTTCAACGCAACCTAATCTAATTCGCCTAACATACAGATAAAGTAACGCACACTGTAATCGACGGAACGCATATACAATTCATATCGAGAAAATAAGTCAGTGTTCTTATATACTAATCCAACACTTGTATTTCCACTTGGGATAAAATTTGTATGCATGTTTAATGCCGTTTTAAACAATATTTGTTTGTTATACAAAATTGATAAAATCAATTAATTACTTAAAATTAATAAGGTCAATTTTTGAAATGAACAGAATTAATTTTTATCAAACAGGATTCTTGTAGTAAATTATAAAAATGTTTGACATATAGAAAAATAAAATATAATATCATTTTTATTTCGTAAAATTGTTTATTTAATTATTTAATTTAATTAAATAATTTAATTATTATTTTTTTTAATATGAAAAAAAATTTACATTAATAGAAGTCATTTAAAATTTTTTCCATTAATTAAAAATTATCACATAAATATTAAGAAATTTAGAAAAATCTTCTTAAATCTAATTCAAATATTTATAAAATTTCAATTTAATTTCAAATTTTATTTAAAAAAACAATTACACTGAGAAAAATATTAAAGGACAATATCTGTGACAGCCAATATTGGATCAATATATGCTGCAGAAGGCAAATGCCGGACTTTCCAAGCCTTGGTTATTCATTGGCAACAAAGATTGGACTAATATTAAAGACCAATTTTTTACCAATGCTTTAAAATTAAATCAATGCTTGGTTATTTCTTGGTTACCAATACCGAACCAACGTTTAAAATAAATATTTTACAAATAGCATAGCAAAAATTTTTCAAATCAAAAATTAAAGTACTAATCTAAAGAAGGAAAAATAATTAATTTAATTAGAACACTCTGTTAAAAACAGAATGTGATAAAAATCAGACAAAGATAATATTTGTCTAAGGTTGAGAATGAAAGCGTCTCTTCATATATAAAGCTGGTGAAACAACTTGCTAACGGGAGGAAGAAACTTTGACGCACCCTGGTGGCACTTATCCAAAGTAATTTCAAGCATACACTTTGAAGCAGTGCGGGTCATTTCAAAATGGAACACTAGGGTGCGCCAGAGCTTCTTTCACTCATACTGCACAGTAAACTCAGTTATACCACACATATTAAAAATTTAATAAGAAAAGCCTATTTAATGTGCAATATTCTTGACCCACTTATCTGTAGAAAAAGTAAATTAAATATTAGAAATAAATTTTTAATTTTCATTACAATAATCAGACTTATTCTATTATATGCTGCCCCACTTTGGAGCAACACATGCAGCACAAACATGAACGAATTACAAACTTTTCAAAATAAATTAATTAGTTTAATAACAAAAGCAAACCCAAGATCCAATAACCTTGATCTGCATAATCAATTAAAACTTGTACCTATCTGGGATCAAATATATAAACTCACATATAATTTTTATAAAAAACAAATGGACCTTCCCGAGCTCCAGGAGGCAAGGGTTGTCGAGGTGAATCTTCTCCCATTCAGAATTAAATATAAAATTCCATTGCAAATTTTAAGTGATAATGTCTCAGCATCTTGATAAAATGTTGTTTCCCACATAGCACAATAATTTTTTGCAAATTTGCGGCAAGTTTTCAAAGCCAAATTCGAAAATTTGCAGCAAACTTGCGGTAAATACCAAAATGTCCGTTTGGTGGCAAGTTTGCAGAGCAAATTTGCAGAAAAGTATGGCAAAGTAAATGTTAAATGCATGCGCAGCAGTTTTCTATGACATCTAGAGCTGCGCACTACATTTATGTCACCTTCCCTGTAAGGGAGGCAACGTTTATCAGAATACATACATTTTGAATACAAAAAGATTTTTTTTGAAATTTTTAGGTTTTTTGAAAGTTTGCTGCAAATTTTCCTCAAGTTTTCTACAAAATTATCTGCAAGTTTGCCACGCAACTTTTCTGCAAATTTGCTCTGCACACTTGCCACCAAACAGACATTTTGGTATTTGCCTCAAATTTGACAGGCAAGTTTTCAAATTTGGCTTTGAAAACTTGCCGCAAATTTTATTAACTTGATAGGCCTTGACTCATTAACACCCACCAGGACGCAAAATGTACCATGATTTCACGACTCTTATTTTGTATAAAATAATTAGTTAAGAATTTTAGGAAATACCATTCCCGACGTAAAATTTATCGCTCTTTCTAAATATGAAGCAAAAATTTGTTTATAATTATCTCAAAAACATTTATAACAATTTTATTGCAAAAAAACACACATTTTTATTAAAACAAAATTTTTCAATTATTTTGACATGGAAAAATAAAGAATATGGTCTCCAAAGCACAAAATATCGCATCCTCGAACTCTCAGCTATAAAAATACCTTATACTTTTTAATACCTTTTTACTTTTTATTAAATTCAAGATGGCGGATATGAAAATGGCCAATTTTCCAAAATGCAAAAGGCCGAAAAAAAATTTCGGGTAATGTTTTTTAAAAGTTATTAGATTTGATTGAAAATAGTTACTCAGGGGTTTTTGGGGTCGCTGATTACAAATCTGATGTTACTTTTTTAAAATTCAAAATGGCGGATCCAATATGGCGTACATATTTTTTAAAAAGAGATTGGATTTGCTTGAAAATAGTTACTCGGGGGTTTTTAGGGACGCTGATTACAAATCTGATATCACTTTTTCAAAATTCAAAATGGCGGATCTAATATGGCAGACCATTTTTTAAAAAGTGATTAAATTTGCTTGAAAATGGTTACTCGAAAGTTTTTGGGGTCGCTGATTACAAATCTAATATCACTTTTTCAAAATTTAAAATGGCGGATCCAATATGGCCGACATATTTTTTAAAAAGTGATTGGATTTGCTTAAAAATAGTTACTCGGGGGTTTTTGGGGTCGCTGATTACGAATCTGATATCACTTCTTTAAAATTCAATAAAGCGGACAATTTTTTAAAAAGTAATTGTATTTGCTTAAAAATGGTCATTCCGGGGTTTTTGAGGATGCTGATTACCAATTTAACATCAGAACAATATTAGGTTTATCTTTGCTCTTACTACAAGGAGGTCGACGTGCAAAAAAGCCACTTTTTTAATTCTATTAAAATTTTTTTTTGAATTTTGCCTCGAAAAATATTGTCACTATCATGCAAAGTGCAACAAAAGGACACAAAAATTGTGCATTCAATGTGGCATATATATATATATATATATATATATATATATATATATATATATATATATATATATATATATATATATATATATATATATATATATATATATATATATATATATATATATATATATATATATATATATATATATATATATATATATATATATATATATGCGTCACTTGTTTTCAATCAAACCACATGTTGTGTTAGTCTCTTTTTTACGATTGTATAAAAAATGTCATAATTATATAAGTGTCATAATTATCGTTGATTTAGATTTAGAAAGCAGAATTAAAATTTTATATTATTTATTTAAAAAAATATTCAAAAAAAATTTTTAAATAAAAAAAAATTTTTAATAAAATAAAAAAGTAGCTTTTTTGCACGTCGACCTCCTTGTGGTAAGAACTGGGCAACGTCATTAAAATTTTGTTGACGGCTAACAGATGTGAAGGATAAACATAATATTGTTCTTAAGTCAGATTCGTAATTAACATTCTCAAAAACCGCCGAATGACCATTTTGAAGCAAAAAGAATTACTTTTTTAAAAATTGTCTGCCATATTGGATTTACCATTTTAGTTTTTAAAAGTGACATCAGATTCGTAATCAGCATCCCCAAAAACCCTAGAGTAACTATTTTCAAGCAAATCTAATCACTTTTTAAAAAATTGTCCGCTATATTGGATCCGCTATTTTGAATTTTAAAGAAGTGACAACAGATTCGTAATTAGCATCCCCAAAAACCCCCGAATAGTCAATTTAAAGCCAATCTAATAAGGTTTTAAAAAAATTAACAGCATATTAAATCCGCCATTTTAAATTTTGAAAAAGAAACATCAGATTCGTAATCAGCGACCCCAAAAACTCCCGAGTAACTATTTTTAAGCAAATCCAATCACTTTTTAAAAAATATGTCGGCCATATTGGATCCGCCATTTTAAATTTTGAAAAAGTGATATTAAATTGGTAATCAGCGACCCCAAAAACTTTCGAGTAACCATTTTCAAGCAAATTTAATCACTTTTTAAAAAATGGTCTGCCATATTGGATCCGCCATTTTGAATTTTGAAAAAGTGATATCAGATTTGTAATCAGCGACCCTAAAAACCCCCGAGTAACTATTTTTAAGCAAATCCAATCTCTTTTTAAAAAATATGTCCGCCATATTGGATCCGCCATTTTGAATTTTAAAAAAGTAACATCAGATTTGTAATCAGCGACCCCAAAAACCCCTGAGTGACTATTATCAATCAAATCTAATAACTTTTAAAAAACATTACCCGAAATTTTTTTTCGTCTTTTTGCATTTTGGAAAAATGTCCATTTTCATATCCACCATCTTGAATTTAATAAAAAGTAATTATAGGTTTTTATAGCCGAGAAATCGAGGACGCGATATTTTGTGCTTTGGAGACCATATTCTTTAGTTTTCCATGTGAAAATAATAATTGAAAAATTTTTTTTTATAAAAAAGTGTGTTTTTTTGCAATAAAATTGTTATAAATTTTTTTGAGATAATTATAAACAAATTTTAGCTTCATATTCAGAAAGAGAGATAAATTTTTCGTCGGAAATGGTATTTCCTAAAATTCTTAACTAATTATTTTATACAAAATAAGAGTCGTGAAATCATGGTACATTTTGCGTCCTGGTGGGCGTTAATGGGTTAGTTCTCTTAAGTACTAGTCACCTGAAAACCTCAATTTATCTGACATGTATAAAAATGTATTGAACTATTATATGAACAATAAAGAAATTTAAATACGCTTGCATTCTCAAACTTAGATAAATATTATCTTTGTCTGATTTTTATCACATTTTTTTTAACAGAGTATTCTAATTAAATTAATTATTTTTCCTTCTCTAGATTAGTAATTTAATTTATTTTTTTTAAAATTTTTGCTATGTGTTGGTATTTGTAAAATATTGATTTCAAACTTCGGTTCAGTATTGGTAACCAAGAAATAACTAAGCATTGATTTAATTTTAAAGCATTGGTAAAAAATTGGTCATTAATATTAGTCCAATCTTTGTTGCCAATGAATAACCAAGGCTTGGAAAGTCCGGCATTTGCCTTGGCAGCCAACAGTGATCCAATATTGGCTGCCAATGCTTGGCAAAGTCGTGATCATCCCAAGACTCTAGCAATAGTGGCCCAATATTGGCTGCTATTATTGCACCTTCATTGGTATTGCTGGCTCCCAATATAGGCCCATTAATGCTCCAACCTTCTTTATACCTACAGGTAAAAAAATTGTTGAAATTTGACATAGATTTTGACGTATGATTCATGGAGAAAAATGGAAAATTAATGATAATTAAACTTATTATGAGGAATGTAAATTTAACACTCCTCAGGTTAAGATCTAAACAGAAGAGTGTCAACTTTTTCAAGTTTGACATTCCTCATAGTAAATTTGATTATTCTTTTTTCTCAGTGCCAAAGGCATTATTGGGATCCTTTTTACCTGCCACTTTAAAAATAGGTCAAATCTGACATACATTTTGACGTAATATAAGAGCCATTATTTGGCCGTTTATGACCTGTAAGTAAAAGAAAATGTCAAAATACCTAAAGATTTCGACTTAATGTAATAGACGCTTGTGGGCCTAATTTTCAACCGTAGGTCAAAACTGCCCTTAAAATTGACCTGAATTAGTCAAATGTAACTTGTTTCTGACGATGGGCCTACCTTGACATTGTTTAAAGTTTATTACAAACTAATTTACAATCTCACATAAACTAAAAAATCAGTCAGAGAAGAAGGCGCAATGCGCCTACATCATAGGGTTTCGTGGACTAAAATGACAAAAAGAATAAATAATAATTTATTTAGAAATTTTTGTTATTACCATAGTATCGGTTGCCATGGCAACGGTTCTTATGACAACCATTACTATATCAACGTTTGCCACGGCAACGGTTGTTATGGCAACCATTAACATAACAACGGTTGTTATGTCTTAAGACTTAAAACATAACACTTAAGACATAAGACTTGAAACTTAAGACATAAGACTTAATACATAAAAATTAAAACTTAAGAACTTTTTATACCAAAGTCTCGCTATAAGACTTAATATATAAGACTTAAAACTTAAGACGTAAGAACTACGGACGGACACCGAAGTCTCGCTATAAGGGTTTTGGCTCTTGGCCACGAAACCCTAAAAATATTTATTAATAATAAAGTTGAAAAAATAGTTTTAAATGTTTAAAAAAAAAAAAATTTATTATTAATAAAATTATTATTAATAATTTTTTATTATTTTAAAATAAATAAATGTACTTAATCGAATATACTAACTTAATTTTTAAATTTTAAAATAAATTTTTAATTAAATTTCAAGCACATAAGTATACTTGACTTTTAAAGAATTTGGCTAAAAACCAAATTTAAAAAAATTTCTAATAATTTTTATTATATATGATAATTTCAAATTTCAGATTGGCCAAAATCATATATGATCGCATTTTACCATCTTTGTCATCAATTTTGTAGTAACATAACGGCCTGTAAGTAAAAAATTTAACGTTTGACATAGACTTTGACATCCTATTTGACGCCCCTATTTAAGGGAGCTAGCCCCCTCAGAGCTTGCTCTGACTCAATCGTTTTTATACCTATAGGTAAAACACAGGTCAAATTTTGACGTAATGTAATGGCCCATATTAAGGCCCCTCTTTAAACCCGTAGGTCAAAAAATAGGTAAAATTAAACATGGGTTTTGACGTAATGTAGGGGCCCACATGGGGACCGCTTTTTGACATATACATAGATCAGAAAATAGGTCAAATTAATCATGGATTTTAACGCAATGTAAGGGCCCACATGGAGACCACTTTTTAACCTATAGGTCAAAAAATAGGTCAAATTAAACATGGATTTTGACATAATGTAAGGGCTTACATGGAGACCACTTTTTAATCTATAGGTTAAAAACTTGTTTCATATCAAGGATTAGGGCCAAAATAAGTGAAACCTGCCACTTAAACAATTTTAGTCTTTAATTTTCAAGTTGGCTTTTTTCGTAGATATATGAGTACTTTTTCCCCCTACAATAAGCTTTGTAGGGAGAAAAAGTGTACTCATATATCTACCAAAAAGCATACACGGAAAAACTATTTTCAAGAGTTATAACGAAACTTATTCAAGAACTCAGGATATGGAAAAAAATTTAGAACTTTTTTTAGAAAAGTTCAATATTCATTAAAGAATTTTCAGGTGTTTTTCTAATGGCTTGGAAATAATTGTTCTTGACGCTGCGACTGAATACTTCAGTGACTGCGCGCTGAAAAAGTCCCGAACTATTTAAGAAAGAAGACGTAGAGTAACCAATAGGTATACAGCGCCTGTTAGCTTTAAGCGCTTCAAATATGATCTAAAGCTATAATATCGTAACGCGTCCACAGCCGAGTGGCATAAGGCGGAGAGATTTTTCTTAAAATCTCGAGGTCTCAAGTTCGACTACTCACGCGGGCAAATTTTTTTCGTTAAATTCACATTTTTTAATTCTTAAACCAGTTCAAGACTTTTTCAAGAAAATTCAACAAGTAATCCAGAAATTTACTACAGTTATCCCCGAACAGCTTAAAATAATATTTCCATCTACGGTTTTGTAGCATTTCTTGTTTCTTTTCCATATCCTGAGTTCTTGAATAAGTTTCTAAATAACTCTTGAAAAAAGTTTTTCCGTGTAGACAACTTGAAAATTGAAGAAAAAAGTTTTTCAAATGTCCGGTTTCACTTATTTTGACCCATTTATATTAGAACATCAAAGGCCGTTTTCGGCATGGTCATGGATCGCGATGGATCGTGATCCAGATCACTTTTCCTATGCTGTGATTGGTTACTTTGTGATCCGGATCGCGATCCATGACCATGCCGATCCATAACAGCCAAAGATCTCACTAAAATTACAAATCCAAACAAAATAACATCGTAATATCAAAGATGTTTTTTTTTGGATTAAATTATTCTCTGTTAAATGATTTATTACTATTTATTCAATCAATTTTAATTAATTGTATACTATCTGCAAACATTGTGTAAGTGCTACTTTTTAGTGCTATAAATAATTTTTTATTTTGCAAAATGTATTAATTAACATTTTTTCCGTCTAAGCCACTAAAACACAATATAATTTTTTAAAAATTAAACTTAAAAAGAAATGTAATTAACTTTCAAAAATCATTTAAAAAATTCTTGAGTTTGCCTTGTTTTAATAAAATTAATATAATTTCGGAAATACTTTACATGTTTTAATGCTCTTTGGATGTAGCTGAAATAAGCATCCAGTTTTTAAAAAAAATTAATGTTTTTTTTAAAAAAAAGAATATTTAACCCTCACAGGCCCGAGCCGGGGTCCCTCGGACCTGGAGGAAAGTTTTTGTTATCCACTTCCGGTTAAGAAAATATTATTAGAAAATCAACTCCACATTAGGCTTTGGAACGTATAAACACATATTTTTCACCTTTGTAAACAATTTTTTATTTATAAAATACTCTGGAAAATTACCTTTTAAGTCGAACCTACGTAAAAGATCAAGCTTATGTAGGTTATGAATAAATATAAAAACTAAGAGGTTAGCAATTTTTATGCAATATTGCATTATTTTGTGGTGTCTCAACATCACCTGCTGTAATAAGTGTAAACGTATTCTAAATATTTCCAAAAGTGACATAATGCGAAAAATACAGTGTGTGTTACACTTTTTTTGGAAAATTCGATTCTCAAAAGTTAATGAACAGAAAATTGATCAGATTTTCTTTAAAATTGGTACTCGGGGGTTTTTGGGGTCGCTGATTACAAATATGAATTAAAAAATTAAAAATGGCGGATTCAATATAGCAGTCGTTAAAAATTTTAAATGCGCGCACTTTGTGCGCGCAGTCGAAAATACAGACTCGAGCCCGTGAGGGTTAACATAAAAATTTACAAGTAAATACAGTTAACTCTATCAATAGTGCCGCAAAATTGCACAGCGTTTACGACTTTTCTTGGAACTGTAGTACCCCCACTGTTTGTATATTTCTCTCTTAGGGGAAACTCGAAATTTAGAAACCGTGCTAGAGTCGCTAAAGTAGGATAGAGCGAGAAAGAGGAGAAGTGACACTATTGATAGCGACACTATTGGTAGAGTTGACTATATGTAAACAAAAAGCCAAATATTACAGACTTTTAGGTATGAGCCTAACTTAAATTCTTAGCCATTTTTGGTTAAAAAAAATATCAAGTTAATACGAAAATTGTGTCTTTTTTCAAAACATTCATGAAATAAACATTCATTCATGAAATACAACACTATCCTAACTAATTTTTTTACACAAAAACATTATTTTTATAATAAAATTAAAAAATTTAGAAATAAAACTTTTATAAGAAAATACAAAATTTTTATAAATTAAAAAAAAAATTTAATTTCTTTTAGTTAAGTAATTTTTAGTTTTATTTAAGTATTACAACATTAAATATTATTATAAAAATACTTTAAAATTAAAAATACAGACGGTCACTCTAAACTTTAATTTTTACCAATTTCAAAGTATTTAAAATTAAAAATCATTTTCCGAAAAGTTTCCGAAGTAATTTCTGTAAAAAAAATTAATTTCCGAAAGATTCCGGAAAGATTCCAAAGTGATTTCCGTAAAAAAATCAATTTCCGGAAGATTTCCGGATGATGTCCGTAAAAAAAACCTCCGAGTAACAAGTTTCAAGCGAACTGAACAACTTTTGAAAATTTTATCCATCCTGTGTTAATTTTGAAAATAAATTTATTTTCAGGCATCATTTTGAATAAAAAAAACAAAAAATCTTAAAACGCGAAGCATATTTTCAAACTAGAGCTATCGGGAACACGTTTTGTATACCTTATGTGACCTGGAAAAATCAATATCACAACTAAAATTGGATTTAAAAAAAATTACTTTTCAAAATTTTGTATTTTTTTAGTATTTTTGAAAAAAATAAGGGGTAAATGTCACTTTTTGGAAATTTTGACAATGCCATTCGAAAGAGCGACCACAAAAACATGGATATGTGATTGCAGAATTTTCAATAATTGTTTTCTTCTAATATTAAGAGCTTGAAATTGAAGTTAAAAATCATCACATTTGGTCGTGAAAGGGTTAAACCGACAATTAACTTGCACATACCAGACGTAATTGGGTTATAAACATTTTTTAACAACTTTTATTAAAATTTATTCAAAACTCCGGAATTATTCAGATACCGGAAAAATTTGTCTTGAAAAACTGTGACGTCATAATGGTTCAAATGCCGTTAAACTATTACACTTAAAAAATAGCAAACATATTTATTTTAAACGAAACTTAAAATATATTTGCTATACTGTCTAACACGTCAAAAAAGCGACCTCATTAGGGTACTTTAAGAGGTTGTTTCCTTCCGTCAAAATTATAAAAAAATGACACCTTCACAACAAAAAATATTAATTTTTCCATAAGATATTTAAGAAAATCCCCATTTTCAGTAATTTGATAAATTTTTTTTATATCTTCCAAAGAAATTGAGGAGTAAGCGGCCAAAATTGGATAAGTCGATTTTTAAAAATTTTTGAAATAAGCATAGTTTCTATATATTCAGGACCTTATAAATCACCCTGTCACTCTTAAAATTAAAAAAAAAAATTTTTCGCTTAGAATTTTGCTTATGAAAACATTGTAATTTGCCAAAATATTATAAGTCCTATTTCTAATTTTGTAATTTTTTGTTTGCGAAAAATGACCAAAACATAACAAGTCCCCATTAAAGATTGACTGTAAATATTCAAAACAACATAAGTCCAAAAAAGTTATTTTTATAAATAGTTTGATATATTTTTTATACTATATAATTCTTTTTGGAAAAAAATTAAAAGGAAAAGTCAATAAAAGACTGATTCTGGATAAACAATAAATTATTATTTATTTACAATCGCTCGTTTTTGCAAATTATTTATTTGAAAATTTGTCCTAAAATGTATTTATTATATTTTTCATAAAAATAGCTTTTAATTGTTTTAACCTGTTTAACCTACACTGAAACCCCCGAACTTTAGACTTCCGAACATTAGACTGTGTTTACATCAAGTATGGGCGAGACAGGGAGAGGGGTCGAGGGAATGTAATGGCGGATTTTAGGTTAGGACCAGTAGCGTAAATTTAAAGTGTTCTTTTTTTGTGGCTTTATTTTTTGCGTGTAAAAATTTAAAAATTAATCGAAAATAAAAATACGTGGCATTCAATATTGAAACTAAGTGTGAACTATGAAGGAAAATAGACGTGTTAGTTAAAAAAGAAAACATTTTAAAGAAATATAAAATTTATGTCGAACACAATTTTTCTTTCATACACCGTACGGCTCTGAGTGTTTATACTTTTTGGCGTCAAGGTGTCCACTCCGAACTTTAGACACCAGTACAGAGCAGTCTAAAGTTCGGAGGTTTCAGTGTATTTTGTTTACTCGACTTGAAAAGTATATTAAAACGAAATTAAGTTTAAATCAAAAAATGAGAGAAAAAGTAAAAGAAATAAATAAAGGAACAAAAGTTCGATTGTGCAATGTCAGGAAAAGAGATGTAGAAAGAGAAAAAAGGTAAATTTTGTTCTATTTGTTGATTATTGCTTTTCTTTTTTGCAAAATTTATTAAGAAATTTTAAGTGTAAATAGTTAAGAAATATAACTTTTCATTAGATATTCTGACCCTGATCCCAATTTAAAAAAATGGAAAAGGCCCTGCTGCCACGACACTAAGAGTTTTAAGTGTAATAAAGTGAAATTTTCCGATGTCAAAAAACTTCGATTGAATTTCTACGAAAAGCCGAATAAAATAATTCAAGATATTAAACTATGTCACATGATTAGAGTTGAAACTCCAAAAAGAGAAAGAAAACGAAATCCTGACTCAGAAAAAAAACGTTCGATGTCATTGAATTATTATGTCAAACGAACAAATGGCGAAGTAGTGCATGTCTGTCAAAATTTTTTTACTTTTGTTTTCGATTTAAATGCGTTTAGGAAAATCTTTAATAATGATTTTAATATTGGATTTTCGTCACCAGCAAGTGACATTGGCACCTCTTGCACACAGTTAAGAAATCTGATAAAGGTCGAAAATGATGCTGTAAAAAAATGAATTGATGGCCAAATTAAGAATTCATAAGAAAAGAGCAAATGCATTCTACGAATCTGCGAAAGAGAAACCTTCAAATTCTTTTTCTTTTTGCTTTGACCTACAGCAAGTTCAATGTTTACCGAAAACGCCTATAAAAAAAACCATTTTATTCGCGACAAATTAGTTTTTACAGTTTTTGTTGCGTAACAATGGATTCTAAAAATCCAACATTTTATACGTGGACTGAAGATCAGGCTGGTCGTGGTTCTGTAGAAGTAGGATCTGCTCTTTTAAATTACTTGAATTCACTTGACTTGGAATCGATTGAGCATTTGCGTTTATTTTGTGATGGATGTGGAGGGCAAAATAAAAATTCACACATTGTCCATTTGTTACTCCTTTGGCTTCAGAATTGTTCACCGAAAAATGTTGAAGATATTCTCTCAACGTTTCCTGTGAGAGGTCATAGCTTCTTACCTGCTGATCGAGTGTTTGGGCGTGTAGAACAAGAACTTCGAAAACATGAGACCATAACGCATCCGGAAGACTATGAAAAAATCTACTCCACTTTTGGATCTGTCAAGTGTTTGCGGGACGAATCATGGAAAATTTTCGATATCAAGTCATTGACACAGATTTATAAACAACTTGTTGGTATTTCAGGATTTAAGAGGATTCTAATTAAGAAGTATGCAACGATAGACAGTAAAATATGATATAAAGTTACGTGTTTTGAAAATTACAAGTTTATTCACGATCATGAAGTTCCGAAAATGTTACTAAGACGAGGAAAATCTGACTCGGATGTTGAGTTAGATGTATTATGTTTAGATCATCCAATCTCTGCTGAAAAACTTAAAGATGTGCAAAATTTACTTGCAAAGCAATTTAGAAACTAGTGATATCAATTACCTGAAATAGATTGGTATGCATCACTCGTAAACAAAAATAATGCTTCGATTTCAACTTGCAGTACTCGAAATAATGCCAATCAATCTGATGAGATATGTGATTGTTTAAATGAAGATTGTGCTATTCATATCTGAATTATTGTGTTATTATAAAAATTAAATATTTACATACGCATTTCAGTATCATTTGAAAGTTCTTATTATTCTTGTAGTATTTTCAAAAAGAAAATCAAAAAGAAATCACTAAGTTTTATTTTCTTATTATTCGTTTGTATTCCTTAAAAGTGTTTGAATAAAAAATTATAAACTATTCAAAAATCATATTTTCAAAATTTACCAAAAGTTAATAAGTCCAGAATAATTTATCAAAACATAAAAAGTCCATATTTAATTTATTAATTACTCTTGAATTAATTATTTAAAAAAATATTTTTTAACTACATGTTTATTTAAAAGGAATTTTTAATGTATTAACGTTTACAAAATTTTGTTACGTGTAGTAGTTTTTGAGATACAGCATTTACCTGAATTTCTAGAAATAACGAAATATGGACTTATCCACTTTTGGCCGCTTCCTCCTCAATTAACGTTCTTCAACGTTCATAGGCTCATTTCATTTGTTTTTTTAATAGAATTGAGATTTCTTACAAGATTTTATCTACATACATTTCTTGAAACATTTTTTTTGAAATGACGAATTTTACTAATTCCTTTTTAGCATCTTAATAGTAATTATATTTTTTCCAATTTTTTGACGTAACTTTAATCACTTGCATTTTCTAAAGCATAACGACATCGACAATCGAACCGACTTGGAAAATTATATTCGATATGTCTATATAAGACCCTAAACAAATGTCCGGATGTACATATGTCATAAGGAACAATACAAAATTTTGGTATGAATTTTAAGTTTGTTATTTCACAAATGGGAGATGAAATACTGAACCAGTCTCACATTGATTTTCAACTTTTTTTTGCATTAATTGCAACCATTAAATATTGTTTAATATTAAAATCGTAATTAAACATTAAATAAATTAAGCAAATTTTAGTAAAAAAGATTCAATAAATAAAATGAAATATATAGATAAAGAAAATCATGGAATAAATTAAGAAATATAACAATTTATTCAATCTAATAGAAATCAAGCTTAAAATTCCTTTGTATAATTATAAATAATCAATTATAAAATATTATAAGATGTCAAATCATTTATTTCTCCAACACACATAGCACAAACACACACATAAACAAAATATAAACTCGAGTCTAAAATAATGCGTAAATAATAAAAATTTGAAATTTAGTTCTCATGAGAATTAATATTAATAAATAATAAGATAAGGATCAAATTGATAACATTTTTCTTTAGTCGAGCGATTTGACACAGCAAATTGACAAATTTGTAAATTTATCTCCATGATAAATAGATTTGTATACATTGATGAGGAGTTCAAATTTATAATATAATTCGTCGTCGAAGATATATCAGAGAAAACTCTCCGAAGATAGATTGCCGCCATTCACATAAAACCGCCACTATGTTAATAGACAATAATTTTATTAATTTATTTTTCAAGTACAAAACTCTTACCACTTTTATTTCGCTTTTTATCAAAATATAAATTTTACTATATTTACTTTAATATTCTTGGCGAGACATTAAAAATGGCGACAAAACGTCCTAATCGCACGACTATAAAATTCGTATTAATTGTCTCGGTCACTCACGTCTGTACATGAATACTTTAGATCCTCATATAATCGACAATTTTAATTAGCCTGTTGTTAATTAGCAAGATAAAAACTTGGCAATACTTAGAATCTCTTGTAGTTGATCTGAGTTTGAAATATTTACGTGGAACTTAATTTTTAATTTGTAAATTAAGCTCCAACGCGTCTTGCATTTACCCTGACTAATCCTATTTTGGTTTCAATAAATTATTTATTTGTTCCAAATATTTTTTATTTGTTTCTCTTCAATAATATATTTATAATGTTTATTTATATTAAATGTCCAATTAGTTAAAATAAATAAATAAATTGTTCTAAATAAAAATTATTTGAATATCAAATAAATATTTTTCGAATAATTTGAATTAATTAAATCAAATAATTTTTTTTCATAACGCGGTGCAAAAAAAAGGCACTTTTTTGCACCTTGTTATGAAAAATATCGTTCGTAACTATTGCTAGCAGTTGCCAATTTTTGAAAGAGCACTTTTTTTGGAACAAACTGTAAGCTTCGCCTACAGTTTGTTCCAAAAAAAGTGCTCATTCAAAAATTGACAACTGCTCGCACTCGTTACGAAATATACTATTTCAGTGCAGGGTGACTGCACCAGTGGTAGATCAATGAAGCGCCATAAGTTTGTTTTGTTTTTCAAATTTTACTGATTGTTATTAGATAAATTTCAAAGCTATTTTTTATAGCATATATGAATACGAAGGTTCCAATAAACACTTCCTTTAAGGATTGACTAAATTTTAACATAACATATTCAAAAAGATGTCAGTCGTTGCACAGAGTTTTATTCGACTTTTACACTTTTTAAAAAATTAACCTTCAAAAACAAAAGAAAAGGAATGTTTTGTGGTTAATTTTTCAATTTCCTTCTCTAAAATCTATGCAACGACTGACATAATTTTAAATATAATTTGAACTCTAATGAACACCACTTTGGCATAAGTGGGAAAAATTTCTTTATTTGTCAGTGGTTGTAATAAAAGAAAAAATCGAAAATCAATTACTTCGCTTTTGAGAAAAGTCACATTTTAGATGAAATTTTAATTTATTTAATTTTTTTTTTATTACATATTTGAAATATTCATGAAAGAATGAATAATTTTCATATATTATATAATTTTTTATCTTTTGGTATAACAGAGAAAGAAGTGTTTAAAAAGTCCTCTGCATCTGAAAACGTTGAATCTAAAAAACCATAACTTTTATAATTTTGAACAAATAAAAAAATAAAAAAACAAGTATTTACTTCTTTTTCATATAGAATTCGAAAAACATTGTTTCAATCAAAAAAAAATTATGAGTGAAAATTACACTATGCCCCATATATATAATGTTCAAAAGATAAAATTGTAAAAGGACAGATAAAAATCACAAAATAAATTAAAATAGTAAAAAGACAAATAAATCACAGAATAAATTAAAATAAACGGAACAGACGAATTAAAAGCTGATTTAAATTACGCTTTTTGGGAGCCGTCGAGGTCTTTTCTCATCATAACCGAGAATATGAAGCCAATTTTCCTCTGACTTCTTCTGACTTACCTGCCTTTTGTAAGTTTCCTCCTACTTACTGTTTGTTCTTGTTAGAGTCTTCTTCGCCTCTTCGAGGGCTGTCCTGAAGACTCTGCATCCACCCTACTAGCAATATGGTTCATATTTGCCTTATCGCCATACTTTTCTTTACAGAGGAAGCAGCTTGGGCCTCTTTTACAGTTTGCGAACTTATGATCGACATCTCCGCACTTGAAGCACGCAGTCGATCTGTCTGCCGCCTTACATTCTTTCCTTATGTGGCCATAATCTAGGCATCTGACACCTAGTGACTCTCTTCCTAATTGGGCACGACATGAAGCCAATCTTTATGCACCCCACTTCTTGCAGCCTTTTCGCTTCCTCTGGGTCGGTGACTACAACCGCGAGCTTCATCCCTCGCCGGTTTGGTCCCAGGACTGTCACCTTCCTGCTTCCTGGCTTCTTCAGGACATTTTCCAACACTTGTTGGGCTTCTTTTACTTGGGTAAGGCAATCCAAGTCGCGAATCTCCAGCGTTACTCTTCGATCCACCGACTGTACCTTACCCATGCCTTCCACCGTTTTGGAAACCTCCGCGGTGAAGACCTCTTTATTGGAGTCGCCTCTGATTTTAATTAAGAGGTCTCCCTTTTTTGTAGCCTTTGCAACTACGACCTTTGTGTGGCTAAAGTTCGGATCAACCTCCTTACGAAGCTTACCCAAAACGTCGGCAAACGTCCGACCTTGAGCCACTCGGATGACCATTGTTGATCTCCTCGCTGCCTATTGCTCCAGTTTTTGATATTCTGGCTTCAGTTTATCCTCCGCACTCTTGTCCACTTTCTTTGGAGGTGCTTCCTCCTTTTTCGTTTTCATAGTTGCGGTTTGAGTCCCCTCTGGACTGCCGGAACTATATCTTCTCTTCGGCGCGTCTATGACTGCACGCCTTAACTGACGTTTGTAGTGGCGCTCTCGCCTCTCGTTTCTGTCCTCGCGGTTACCTTCTACCATGCCGATAGTACATCCTAAGTGCGTATCCGCTTTGTCAGCTTCCGCATGCTTTGCCTTTGCTTCTTCCAGCAGGACTTGAAGGACTTTAAGTCCGTCCTTAACTGTCCTATTTACATTCTTCTTGATGTCACAAGAGTTACTCTTCCTTGCGACTTCCAGTTGTATCTTTTTAACACACAATGCTTCTTCCTTCCTCAATCGAAGGCTGTCCTAGCAATTCTCTCTAATCGCCTCGTCATTCACTTCCGAGTGTACAGGGCTGAATGCGGACCTCCCTCTGCTGACACTCAACACATTCTGTAGACTATTTCCACTTCCTCTTCTTGTTCTGTCGAGAATGTTTTGTGGATCTAACCTCTCCACGATGATCTGAGGAACACTTAGTGCGGCGTTGCCCTCCGCATCCACGTGCCACCGGCCATTGTCCCCACGCTAGGCGCTTGACAATTGGAACCAGAGAGGGATTTAACCGAAGTATTACCCTGTAGGTATTTCTGTTTTTGACGGTCGCTTATCATGTTCGTTTCTTGCTGTTTGGTTGCCCTTTAGTGAAAAGCCCCGCCAC
Organism: Leptopilina syphax; assembly: GCA_032872505.1. Classification (NCBI taxonomy): domain Eukaryota; kingdom Metazoa; phylum Arthropoda; class Insecta; order Hymenoptera; family Figitidae; genus Leptopilina; species Leptopilina syphax. The sequence continues at coordinate 26,680,657 of CM065476.1, forward strand.
CACGGCAAGGTCTACCGAACATATCCATAATGCCAGTCGTGTCTGGCAGCGGGCCCACTTCTCCCAGCACATCAGACATCAATGATGAAAATTATTTTAAAAATTTAATTTAAAGAACTTTATTACGTTACTGGTTGAGGTTTACATTGACCTAACCAAAGAGATATTTATATTAACGTAGAAAAACAATATCAAATATTTTTGCGTAACTTTTTAACTGACAATCGAAAACTGGTGTCATATAAGAAAATGTGTCAAATCCATTTCTCGAGTCAACAATTGACAATTGGAGATCAATCAAAATTCAGTACCAGTTACCGAGTATTAATTTTATTTAAATCAATAAATACATTACATATATAAAATAATCATCAAGAGTTTCATGATCTTTGTTTTCTCTGCACTTGATGGTATTGATAAATTTTTTTGTAATTTTCGAAAATATGCTATTTTTAGAAGTGAAAGATCACTAGTCACATTACAAATAAAAATAGCAAATGGTGTCATTCTTCTAATTTCATAAGTAATGCACATAAAATAATTTTTTTTAGAAAAATGCTTTGAAATAACAACCAAAAACATTTTTTATGAATAAGTATATTATTTAAGAATATTATTGTATCATTACATTTTATGTATTTGGGTGATTTGCACGTAACTGTAATATTTGTCAGCGTCACAGAAAACACATTCAAAATAAAAAATTTTTACTTGGGTATGGATACATTTCACAGGTATATATAAAACCTATTCGCAACCACAAATATGTACAAATAGATATTATAATTTTTGATAAATTGAGGAATTCCCTCCAAAGTTTGAGCTCCGTTGCGTGTCCGTTTTTTTAAATTTTAAGTTAAAATTTAGAAATTTTATTGAAAACGCTGAAACTGGAAACGAGAATTTATGTAATATGAATTGTGTATATAGGTGAACAATTTTTACATATAATGCATCTTCTAATACTTATAAAATTATAAAATGTAAAATAGTTTTGTCCACAAATTTTTTTTAATTTTTGTAATAAGATATTTTTCCCTATAATTTAACTGTTTATGGCACATTTTAATGTTATCTGAGAATTACAATCTAAAATAAGATCCATTAGCAACAAATATCAGTAAAAAAAAGGTTCAAAAATTGGAAGTTCTACACTTAAAAACAATTTTTTTTTGTAAAAATGTAAAGGTCACAAAAAAAGTGATCAGCACCATGGTATTACTATTTTTTTAATCTAAACACTCTCTGCTGTAATTATAACGATTTTTTTGAAGATTACATTAGAAACAAATTATCTGCCTAAAGAAAAGAATTATTTTGCAGAATTGTCGGAGTTAGGTTAGTTTAAATGTCAAATTTCAGCTCCGTGATGTCACATAAAATATCAGCTCCGTGGCGCCTGTGGTGTACAGTCTGAAGGTGCAAATTCATGGATCAACAGTTGCTACAATAACGCATATTATAGAAGAGGACAGACATAGTTGAGTCCTTTTATATTTCAGTGCTTCGGCAACCGTTGACTTATTAAAAAACACCTTAATATTCGAAAAAACACGCCTTTACTTTTGGTGCTTAATTTTAAATGTCTTTATGTCAACCAAGCAGAAGCATAGTATTACTGTTAATCGTAACGCTCTTATTTGTGAACACTTTTCTGAAATTAGTTTTATGTGCTAATTTTATAATGTTATGAAAATGAAATATTTAGTAAATTCTTCCACAGTTATTTAATAAATTAATTTTTTCGATTTTTGGAAGACGTATATAAAAGGTAAAAGAAAAACACTCTTTTACTTTTTTATAAAATAGACGACGTTTCGGTGGTCAGGTTCGCCACCATCATCAGGTCACTTTAATAGAAAAAATTTTTAAAAAAAATTAATACAACAAAATTTTGAAAATTTAAATTTAAACAAAAAATAAAAAACAATTTTTACCTAGTTAAAGTCAATAAATAAACATCACGTCAATAAATTAAAAACATAAATAAACGCAATACAACAAAAAAATAAAATATTTAAATTTACAAATCACAAACATATTAAAACGAGTGATTAGTCAAACTGACTGAGCAGGTGACAATTTTCGCGTTATATACAGTCGATGGGGTCAATGACCCGCAATCGAAATATTATGAATTATAACCATTATTTCAATTTATTAAGCAAAGGAAAATAGGAATGACTAAGAAACTGTATATCTTCCTTCTTGTTAATAGTAAAATTATTGCATTTAATATAAATCATCTCAGAAATTAATCGTTTTTTATAAGAAGTTTCATAATCTAAAATTTCTGCATCGTCAAAATTAAAAGAATGATTATATTCAGTTTGATGTTTGTTCACAACGGATTCGAGGTTTTTGTTTTTATGCTCGCTAATTCTTTTTTTCAAAGTACGCTTTGATTCACCAATATATGTTGCAGGGCAACTATTACAATTAAATTTATAAACAATATTATTCCGATCCCACTTTTTTGTCAAGTCCTTTCCTAATTTTATTACAGAGCTTAAGCTTTTTTCCACAATAGGAATAGAAAGTAAATTATATTTTTTTAAAATATTAGATAATTGATAATAAATATCATTGAAAGGAATACAGATTTTAGGTAGTTGTTGATAAATATTAACGACATTGTTAGTTTGTTTTTTATCTATTGTTTTATGAATTAATGTATGTTTTCGTTTTTTAATATTTTTTTGTATAAATTCTAAAGGGTAATCGTTGTTTTGCAAAATTTTAAAGATTCGTTTAATGTTTTCATTATGAAAGGACTTGTGAGACAATAAAATTGCTCTATCATATAAATTGTAAACAATGTTTTTCTTTTGTTGAATTGGATGACGTGAAAAATAATTTATCAATCTATTAGAAGAAATGGATTTTTGATACCAATTAGTGATGAGTTGATTGTTATTTTTTATTAATGTCATATCTAGGAAATTAATTTTATTATCCATTTCTAGTTCATGAGTAAATTTTAAATTAATATTAAACGAATTAAAAGTGTCAATGAAAAGTTCGACTTGATCTTTGTGGACGCACAAAAGTGTGTCGTCCACATATCTATAATAAAATAGAGGAACACAATTGAAATTGTTTTTAAGCAAATTCAAACAATCAGTTTCCACGTCATCCATTACAATATCCGCAAAAAATGGAGATATCGGTGACCCCATCGGAGTACCGTAAATTTGTTTATAAATTCTTTCATCAAAAACAAAATAAGTATTATCAAATAAAAATTCAGTACAATTAATAATGTCAACAAAAGGAATTTTACATTTATTATGAATAATATTGTTTCTTCTATCAAGGCTTTGTATAACTAAATCGCATGGAATATTAGTGAAAAGTGAACTAACATCAAGAGAAAGTAAAACAAAATCTTGTGGTACAGTAATATTCTTCAATTTTTCTTTTAACTCAAAGCTATTGTTTACATGAGATTTTGGTAAAGGAATTACAGTTTTTAACTCTTCGTATATGATTTTGGCCAAAAAATGAGTTGGACTATTTATTAGCGAAATAATAGGACGAAGAGGTGCATTATCTTTATGAATTTTTGGCAAACCATAAAATTTTGCCAAAGAGGTATTAGTCATAGTTAACTGATTATTATGATATTTTCGTTTAAGAAATTCATTGTCATTTAAATTTTTTAAAATTTTATAAGTTCTTGATTGTAATTTGGATAAAACTCCTTTCGTTGAAATTTCTTTATAAGTGCGTCGATCGGAAAGTAAGTCATGGGCTTTGGAAATGTAGTCTGATTTTTTCATACAAACTGAAACATTTCCTTTGTCTGAATTAGTAAAAAATATGTCAGGATTTTCTTTCAAGAAACTTTTTGCAGAATTTAACTTAATGGCAAAACTTCTGTCTTCAAATGTGATGTTGTTTTTTTTGGACAGATTTGACATTACACTATTACTAACTTTTTGTCTAATCTCATTTTTGACTTCAGAACTAATATCTAAACTCGAAATAGTACATTCTAAATTTTTTATAATATTGATAGATTCTTGTTTCGAAACATGTTTAGAATTCTGTTTCGTACAACTGTAATTTTGGCCCAAAGAAATAACATCACAAACTTCTTGAGGAATGACAGTATTAGTTAAATTAATTAACCAATTTTGTTTTTTTGAGTTAATATTATGAACAGAGTTTTTCTTATTAAGTAATGAATTAAATTTTTTAATTAGTTTGTGGTTACAAAGTGAGTGAATAGATGAAAATTTTTTCTCAGAAAACAGGAAAAAATTATTTAATACTTCTGAGTCAATGTGACATTGTGAGATTTTGTTTTCAAAAAATTGCAACTTTTTAGTCAAGAAATTGAGATGAAAATGAATATCTCTAATCTCATGACTAAGTAAAGTGCGTGAATAATAAAGATTAAATTTATGAAAGCTTTTTTTACATGAATTACTATGAAATGAAATATGATTAGATCGATTACTTATATGAAGAAGATGTTGCGGAATGAGTCCATTGCTCCTGCACCTTAGCAAAAAATGTCGTTTTGATGATGTTTCAGCCAGCTGACGTTTAAAATGTGACCATTTTTTAAGAAGAAGAACGGTGTTTCTTCCATATTTCTCTCCAACGAATTTGAAGAAACATCTTCGAGGAAATGTTGAAGATGTTTCTTCAAATTCGTTGGAGAGAAATATGGAAGAAACACCGTTCTTCTTCTTAAAAAATGGTCACATTTTAAACGTCAGCTGGCTGAAACATCATCAAAACGACATTTTTTGCTAAGGTGCAGGAGCAATGGACTCATTCCGCAACATCTTCTTCATATAAGTAATTGATCTAATCATATTTCATTTCATAGTAATTCATGTAAAAAAAGCTTTCATAAATTTAATCTTTATTATTCACGCACTTTACTTAGTCATGAGATTAGAGATATTCATTTTCATCTCAATTTCTTGACTAAAAAGTTGCAATTTTTTGAAAACAAAATCTCACAATGTCACATTGACTCAGAAGTATTAAATAATTTTTTCCTGTTTTCTGAGAAAAAATTTTCATCTATTCACTCACTTTGTAACCACAAACTAATTAAAAAATTTAATTCATTACTTAATAAGAAAAACTCTGTTCATAATATTAACTCAAAAAAACAAAATTGGTTAATTAATTTAACTAATACTGTCATTCCTCAAGAAGTTTGTGATGTTATTTCTTTGGGCCAAAATTACAGTTGTACGAAACAGAATTCTAAACATGTTTCGAAACAAGAATCTATCAATATTATAAAAAATTTAGAATGTACTATTTCGAGTTTAGATATTAGTTCTGAAGTCAAAAATGAGATTAGACAAAAAGTTAGTAATAGTGTAATGTCAAATCTGTCCAAAAAAAACAACATCACATTTGAAGACAGAAGTTTTGCCATTAAGTTAAATTCTGCAAAAAGTTTCTTGAAAGAAAATCCTGACATATTTTTTACTAATTCAGACAAAGGAAATGTTTCAGTTTGTATGAAAAAATCAGACTACATTTCCAAAGCCCATGACTTACTTTCCGATCGACGCACTTATAAAGAAATTTCAACGAAAGGAGTTTTATCCAAATTACAATCAAGAACTTATAAAATTTTAAAAAATTTAAATGACAATGGATTTCTTAAACGAAAATATCATAATAATCAGTTAACTATGACTAATACCTCTTTGGCAAAATTTTATGGTTTGCCAAAAATTCATAAAGATAATGCACCTCTTCGTCCTATTATTTCGCTAATAAATAGTCCAACTCATTTTTTGGCCAAAATCATATACGAAGAGTTAAAAACTGTAATTCCTTTACCAAAATCTCATGTAAACAATAGCTTTGAGTTAAAAGAAAAATTGAAGAATATTACTGTACCACAAGATTTTGTTTTACTTTCTCTTGATGTTAGTTCACTTTTCACTAATATTCCATGCGATTTAGTTATACAAAGCCTTGATAGAAGAAACAATATTATTCATAATAAATGTAAAATTCCTTTTGTTGACATTATTAATTGTACTGAATTTTTATTTGATAATACTTATTTTGTTTTTGATGAAAGAATTTATAAACAAATTTACGGTACTCCGATGGGGTCACCGATATCTCCATTTTTTGCGGATATTGTAATGGATGACGTGGAAACTGATTGTTTGAATTTGCTTAAAAACAATTTCAATTGTGTTCCTCTATTTTATTATAGATATGTGGACGACACACTTTTGTGCGTCCACAAAGATCAAGTCGAACTTTTCATTGACACTTTTAATTCGTTTAATATTAATTTAAAATTTACTCATGAACTAGAAATGGATAATAAAATTAATTTCCTAGATATGACATTAATAAAAAATAACAATCAACTCATCACTAATTGGTATCAAAAATCCATTTCTTCTAATAGATTGATAAATTATTTTTCACGTCATCCAATTCAACAAAAGAAAAACATTGTTTACAATTTATATGATAGAGCAATTTTATTGTCTCACAAGTCCTTTCATAATGAAAACATTAAACGAATCTTTAAAATTTTGCAAAACAACGATTACCCTTTAGAATTTATACAAAAAAATATTAAAAAACGAAAACATACATTAATTCATAAAACAATAGATAAAAAACAAACTAACAATGTCGTTAATATTTATCAACAACTACCTAAAATCTGTATTCCTTTCAATGATATTTATTATCAATTATCTAATATTTTAAAAAAATATAATTTACTTTCTATTCCTATTGTGGAAAAAAGCTTAAGCTCTGTAATAAAATTAGGAAAGGACTTGACAAAAAAGTGGGATCGGAATAATATTGTTTATAAATTTAATTGTAATAGTTGCCCTGCAACATATATTGGTGAATCAAAGCGTACTTTGAGAAAAAGAATTAGCGAGCATAAAAACAAAAACCTCGAATCCGTTGTGAACAAACATCAAACTGAATATAATCATTCTTTTAATTTTGACGATGCAGAAATTTTAGATTATGAAACTTCTTATAAAAAACGATTAATTTCTGAGATGATTTATATTAAATGCAATAATTTTACTATTAACAAGAAGGAAGATATACAGTTTCTTAGTCATTCCTATTTTCCTTTGCTTAATAAATTGAAATAATGGTTATAATTCATAATATTTCGATTGCGGGTCATTGACCCCATCGACTGTATATAACGCGAAAATTGTCACCTGCTCAGTCAGTTTGACTAATCACTCGTTTTAATATGTTTGTGATTTGTAAATTTAAATATTTTATTTTTTTGTTGTATTGCGTTTATTTATGTTTTTAATTTATTGACGTGATGTTTATTTATTGACTTTAACTAGGTAAAAATTGTTTTTTATTTTTTGTTTAAATTTAAATTTTCAAAATTTTGTTGTATTAATTTTTTTTAAAAATTTTTTCTATTAAAGTGACCTGATGATGGTGGCGAACCTGACCACCGAAACGTCGTCTATTTTATAAAAAAGTAAAAGAGTGTTTTTCTTTTACCTTTTATATACGTCTTCCAAAAATCGAAAAAATTAATTTATTAAATAACTGTGGAAGAATTTACTAAATATTTAATTAATATCGTCCTGGATTAAAAATGGACGCAACATCTTCAACATTTCCTCGAAGATGTTTCTTCAAATTCGTTGGAGAGAAATATGGAAGAAACACCGTTCTTCTTCTTAAAAAATGGTCACATTTTAAACGTCAGCTGGCTGAAACATCATCAAAACGACATTTTTTGCTAAGGTGCAGGAGCAATGGACTCATTCCGCAACATCTTCTTCATATAAGTAATCGATCTAATCATATTTCATTTCATAGTAATTCATGTAAAAAAAGCTTTCATAAATTTAATCTTTATTATTCACGCACTTTACTTAGTCATGAGATTAGAGATATTCATTTTCATCTCAATTTCTTGACTAAAAAGTTGCAATTTTTTGAAAACAAAATCTCACAATGTCACATTGACTCAGAAGTATTAAATAATTTTTTCCTGTTTTCTGAGAAAAAATTTTCATCTATTCACTCACTTTGTAACCACAAACTAATTAAAAAATTTAATTCATTACTTAATAAGAAAAACTCTGTTCATAATATTAACTCAAAAAAACAAAATTGGTTAATTAATTTAACTAATACTGTCATTCCTCAAGAAGTTTGTGATGTTATTTCTTTGGGCCAAAATTACAGTTGTACGAAACAGAATTCTAAACATGTTTCGAAACAAGAATCTATCAATATTATAAAAAATTTAGAATGTACTATTTCGAGTTTAGATATTAGTTCTGAAGTCAAAAATGAGATTAGACAAAAAGTTAGTAATAGTGTAATGACAAATCTGTCCAAAAAAAACAACATCACATTTGAAGACAGAAGTTTTGCCATTAAGTTAAATTCTGCAAAAAGTTTCTTGAAAGAAAATCCTGACATATTTTTTACTAATTCAGACAAAGGAAATGTTTCAGTTTGTATGAAAAAATCAGACTACATTTCCAAAGCCCATGACTTACTTTCCGATCGACGCACTTATAAAGAAATTTCAACGAAAGGAGTTTTATCCAAATTACAATCAAGAACTTATAAAATTTTAAAAAATTTAAATGACAATGAATTTCTTAAACGAAAATATCATAATAATCAGTTAACTATGACTAATACCTCTTTGGCAAAATTTTATGGTTTGCCAAAAATTCATAAAGATAATGCACCTCTTCGTCCTATTATTTCGCTAATAAATAGTCCAACTCATTTTTTGGCCAAAATCATATACGAAGAGTTAAAAACTGTAATTCCTTTACCAAAATCTCATGTAAACAATAGCTTTGAGTTAAAAGAAAAATTGAAGAATATTACTGTACCACAAGATTTTGTTTTACTTTCTCTTGATGTTAGTTCACTTTTCACTAATATTCCATGCGATTTAGTTATACAAAGCCTTGATAGAAGAAACAATATTATTCATAATAAATGTAAAATTCCTTTTGTTGACATTATTAATTGTACTGAATTTTTATTTGATAATACTTATTTTGTTTTTGATGAAAGAATTTATAAACAAATTTACGGTACTCCGATGGGGTCACCGATATCTCCATTTTTTGCGGATATTGTAATGGATGACGTGGAAACTGATTGTTTGAATTTGCTTAAAAACAATTTCAATTGTGTTCCTCTATTTTATTATAGATATGTGGACGACACACTTTTGTGCGTCCACAAAGATCAAGTCGAACTTTTCATTGACACTTTTAATTCGTTTAATATTAATTTAAAATTTACTCATGAACTAGAAATGGATAATAAAATTAATTTCCTAGATATGACATTAATAAAAAATAACAATCAACTCATCACTAATTGGTATCAAAAATCCATTTCTTCTAATAGATTGATAAATTATTTTTCACGTCATCCAATTCAACAAAAGAAAAACATTGTTTACAATTTATATGATAGAGCAATTTTATTGTCTCACAAGTCCTTTCATAATGAAAACATTAAACGAATCTTTAAAATTTTGCAAAACAACGATTACCCTTTAGAATTTATACAAAAAAATATTAAAAAACGAAAACATACATTAATTCATAAAACAATAGATAAAAAACAAACTAACAATGTCGTTAGTATTTATCAACAACTACCTAAAATCTGTATTCCTTTCAATGATATTTATTATCAATTATCTAATATTTTAAAAAAATATAATTTACTTTCTATTCCTATTGTGGAAAAAAGCTTAAGCTCTGTAATAAAATTAGGAAAGGACTTGACAAAAAAGTGGGATCGGAATAATATTGTTTATAAATTTAATTGTAATAGTTGCCCTGCAACATATATTGGTGAATCAAAGCATACTTTGAAAAAAAGAATTAGCGAGCATAAAAACAAAAACCTCGAATCCGTTGTGAACAAACATCAAACTGAATATAATCATTCTTTTAATTTTGACGATGCAGAAATTTTAGATTATGAAACTTCTTATAAAAAACGATTAATTTCTGAGATGATTTATATTAAATGCAATAATTTTACTATTAACAAGAAGGAAGATATACAGTTTCTTAGTCATTCCTATTTTCCTTTGCTTAATAAATTGAAATAATGGTTATAATTCATAATATTTCGATTGCGGGTCATTGACCCCATCGACTGTATATAACGCGAAAATTGTCACCTGCTCAGTCAGTTTGACTAATCACTCGTTTTAATATGTTTGTGATTTGTAAATTTAAATATTTTATTTTTTTGTTGTATTGCGTTTATTTATGTTTTTAATTTATTGACGTGATGTTTATTTATTGACTTTAACTAGGTAAAAATTGTTTTTTATTTTTTGTTTAAATTTAAATTTTCAAAATTTTGTTGTATTAATTTTTTTTAAAAATTTTTTCTATTAAAGTGACCTGATGATGGTGGCGAACCTGACCACCGAAACGTCGTCTATTTTATAAAAAAGTAAAAGAGTGTTTTTCTTTTACCTTTTATATACGTCTTCCAAAAATCGAAAAAATTAATTTGTTATGAAAATGAAATTCTCTGGTTATTTCAAGCTGATAGTAAATAGTAAATATTTTTGCTGGGGCTATTTTGTGCATCAAAATGCTTTTTTTAACTCAGTGATTTATTCAAATTCAGAATTAAAAGAAAATCAACTTTTGCATATGTTACACTTCCTTCTGAAGGTTTCCTATGAGTTAATCAATGAAATAAATTTTTTTGTCAGAGTTGTAGTCATTAAAAGTTGTGCACAAAATAAACCCCGAGATGGGGCTACTTTGTGCATTGAACTTTGTGTTTTTATAGTGCACAGTGGTCGGAAATAAAAAATCATTTACCAAAAATGTTTTTTTATTAAAAACATGTACTTTAGTAACAACCAATGCAATAAGGTAATTAATAATTTGCATAATAATCAATTTAAATACAAATTTAAGGTATATCTGAAAAATGATAAAGAAAAATTAGAAAAAACCATAAACTTATAGTAAATTATTAATTAATTATTAATATTTATATTTATTATTAATTATTAATTATTATTATTATTATTATTATTTATTATTAATTATTATTATTATAGTTAATTATTAACTTCCATATTAGGATCCACTTCGCTTACATTTTTCTCAATATTAGATACTTGGAAAGATTTTAGAAGATTTAATACATCAGGATGTTGGTCACAGCTTTTGCGTTTTTGAAAGAATTCTCATTCGTGTTATCAATGGATCGGATGAAACTATCAATGAATGGAAAACATCTTCATTTGTGTTCTTTCGCGATGATTTTCTAGAATGATGTTCTCTATTTGACTTAAAAATTTTATTGCATGCTTCCTGAGCTTCCTCAGTTTTAATAACTAAGGAACCATGTATCAGTATCTCATAAACCGAAGGAGGCATATTAAACCAGAGATACTTTTGAACAAAAAGTTTTGCAGTTTCTAAAGAATAATCATCAAAAGCTTCCTCATCAATATCAGAACCACTCGAAATAGTATGTAATATCACAGAACATCGATGGATAACATTACAATCCATTCCAGTAATATCAGAAGATTTTTCTGCGTTTGAAAAAAATCTATGAGCAGTGTTGCCATCATTTCTTGTGCCATTTCCTCCAGATTTTGGAATATTAACTAATAATCCCATTTCCTTCCTAAACGATTCTTGAATTTTCTTTTTTCTCTCTTCAAATTTCAACTTATTCTCTTTTCCCCTCACTTGACACTTCTTAATTTCAAGTCTGTAGGCCACATGCAAAAGGCATTCGAAAAATCGTATCCAAGCATGAAGCGTAGACAAACCAAACAACAAGGTAGTAAAGTCAATTATTTTGGTGCGAACAATATCAATCTTATTCATTTCTGTTGGAAGAGCACCACATATATAGCATTTCTGAGAAGAAGTTGATGTTATGGCATTACATACTTTTCCATCTATCATTGTAAACAATAATCGGTAAGTTACAGATACATTTTTTCCACTAATATCATGTAAATATGGGCGTAGTTCGTGAATTTGTTGATCAATAAGTTCTTTTAATTTCAAAATTTCTTCAGTAGTTTCTTTTTTAAAATAAAAGGCAATAGGCCTGCAATAGCGAGTAGAAGATGGGCGCGGATTTTGCCACAGAATTAATTTTTCATTAGAATTCGGATTACCTGATATTAATTGTAATGGTACACAAGAGGCTAAAAACATACTCCCGTCAGAAAGAACATGATTATCAGATTCTGTTTCGAATTTCTGTTTATATCTACTTTGACCAGAACTAGCATTGCAACCCCACTTGAAAATTAAATTTAAATTGTCTAATTTTTGATCTAAAATTGTTTCTAAAATCGAACTCTGACTTTCCAGTAATCGTTGAGCAGTTTTATCCAACAAACTTTGTAATTGTACCTCCACACTAGTATCACTTATTTTGATTGTTTCAAAATTAGGATAACAATCTTTTTTTGCTTTTAAAACATCATCATACGATGGAAATATATTACAATTTTTAGATTTTACTTTTCTTCTTATAATCAGGTACTGTTCTTTTGATAAATTTGCATCAGTAATAATAGAAAGAGCTTCTTCCGTAGTCAGTTTAATTTTGTTTTCTTTTTGGGTTTTGAAATTTTTTAGATTAATATCAGATACATTTGAATTATCTTTAATAATTTTACTAGCATTTTCATTTCCTCTTGTCTTAATGTTACTAGAGCAGCAAACAAAATCTGATCATCATCAATGGAAGAACGCAGTTCTTCAACCTTTCTGTATTTAGTGCGAGTACTTGATTCACTAAAACTTACTTTTGGACGACCTTTAGCTTGTGGTAAATTTTTTAACGTTCGTACCGGAAAAATTGGATTAAAAAATTGTATTTCATGCTCCAACCATTCATTATTATTATTCAAAAATCGTTCAATCGTTCTGCTAGATTTTCTCCACCTTTAATGATAATCAGATGTAAAACGTGAAAAATTTCGTTGATTTTCTATATATTCATTGAATTCCTTATCGCTCCCATAAAATTTTAGTGAATCCTTTATGTAAATAGTTAACAGTTGACACTGATCTTTAAAATCATGCGAGGATGTACTTTGTAGGACATCAACTAATTCCTTTCTTTTAAACGATTTAAATGTTTCCTTTTTATCCATTACGAGATATTTTAACCTAAAATTAAGTTAGTTATTTGATATGCTTTTTTCATATTGTATTCTATTAATTTTATATATATTTTTTTAACAAATATGTTTTTATTTTATTTTTTCGATTAAAATAAGTATTTTTTAATATTGAGTAAATAACACAGGCACACAAAAAAATAAAAAAGTCAAAACCCAGAGGTTACACCCCCCTATCTCCATGTTTTTGGTGTCGCTGAAACCGAATATGACCATGAAAAATTTTTCTCATCGGCCATTTTCCCGCTACCACCCCCTTACACCTGCTCCCGGGGGTTGGAATTTCAGTTTTAAAAAAAGTGGAGTAGGGTGTCTATTCCTATGTTTTTTGGGTCGCTTAAACCAAAAAAGACTACCAAAAACAAATTCTTCCCTCCCTTAACCCCCTACAACCCCCTTATCAACCTCGGGGTGAGGGGTCGAAATTCGAATTTTCACGAAAAGTCGATTACGGTGTCTAAACCTACGTTTTTTGGGTCGCTGAAACCAAAAAAGACTACCAAAATCAAATCCTTTCCACCCCCGACCCCCTACAACCCCCTGCAATAATTTTTTTTCAAATAAAACGAACCGATTTTTGGGAAATTGAAAATTAAATATTAATTATCAAAAATTATTGCAGGGGGTTGTAGGGGGTCGAGGGTGGAAAGGATTTGATTTTGGTAGTCTTTTTTGGTTTCAGCGACCCAAAAAACGTAGGTATAGACACCGTAATCGACTTTTCGTGAAATTTCGAATTTCGACCCCCCACCTTTCGGGTGTTAAGGGGGTTAAGGGAGGGAACAATTTGTTTTTGATAGTCTTTTTTGGTTTTAGCGACCCAAAAAACATAGGAATAACCCTACTGCACTTTTTTTTAAACTGAAATTCCAACCCCCGGGAGCAGGTGTAAGGGGGTGGTAGCGGGAAAATGGCCGAAGAGAAAAATTTTTCATGGTCATATTCGGTTTCAGCGACACCAAAAACATGGGAATAGGGGGGTGTGACCTCTGGGTTTTGACTTTTTTATTTTTTTGTGTGCCTGTGTAATTTATGAACTCTAAAGAAAAATTATTATAATTAATGTTAATAACTTAATCAAGTAGTAAAATTGTACTTACTTTTAGAATTTTAAAAACTCGTCTTTTAAAAAAGTAAACTTTAGAAACGTAAACAATACAAATTTGCAAAAACTTTAAAAGATTTCCAGGTTATATTCGTATAGAACAATTGCTTGGGAGAAAAATTTCGTATAAAATATTTGGTTATAAAAACGTTAATATAATATTAAAAAATCGTTTTCTCGTGAATGGGCAGTTCGGGGCAGCTAGATCAAAATTTTAAATAATCTTGATAATCTGCAGATAATGCTCTTATTTAATTTTTTGCCGGGACATGCCGGGACTTTTTTTATCTTTAGTAATATAAAAACGTGCACAATGGAAAAGTGCCAAGACATTTATTTATATTATATTGTTAAAAATTAAATAAAATTATTTAATAAATGCATTTTTTTATTTATTAGGAAATATACTTTAAAGATATTGTTAAGATATTTCGCTTTAATTAATTCATAAAAGTAAAATACCCTTCCAAAAGTAGACTATATTTTTGTGAGAATTTTGCATTCTGAAATACTTCACTTTCTAGTTTTATTTAAACTACAAACATTAAATTAAAAATAAAGTTAGTCGTAAAATATGATTATTTCGATCACCTAAAACGTAATACAACAAGTATTAAAGATATTTTTTATATTAAAAAAAATACTTTTGGCAAATGATTTTTTATTTCCGACCACTGTGTAATGTTACGAAAACATTTTTTTGATCCTTTCTTATTCATTAAATCTTTTGTGTAGATATTTCAGAGTAAATTAAAAAAGAATAAGATATTAAACAAAAAATTTTGTAAATATTATACAACAAAATGTAAAATAGAACACTAAGATTTTGCTAAAATCATGATTTATTAAAAATTAACAACCTTTCTTTAAATTTTTTATTACTCAGAAAATAAATAACACTTTTTCTTTTTTTATACTAGCGCAGTCGACAGCCGCAAGCGGCCGTCTCCTTTGCCATTCTTTGCCATTTTTCAATTCAGTTCCCTGCCTAATTTTTAATTAATTACAATTTTTCTTTTTTCTTTGTGTATTTGATATACAATTAAACTTACACAAACATATAAGCCTAAGGCATACGAAACTGGCGAACGCTAAGCATTTAATAGGGCTAAGCATTAGAAAATCTTTAACTGTCCTGTGCCATTTCTAAATTTAGTTTGCTACGTAATTTTGAATTAATTCTAATAACTTTAATTTCTTTACATTTAAATTAGATTTAAACTCCTGCTATATTATAATTATATTATTTGTTACTACTATTATTAATAATTATTTATTATTTACAATAATATTGATTTTTTTCATTTATTCTAATTGCTTTTTTAATAAACATAAATTAATAAATATATACCATTTGTCTTGTTTTAAGTATCTGATGCTGAATTAGAATTTATGTTTATTGTTATTAATAATATTAAAAAACGTTTATTATATATTTAATATTTTTATTTACTTTTAATTAAAAAATGAATAAAAATAAATATTTATTTTTTATCAATTTCAAAAAAGGCTATCAGCATTTTAAAAGTTAGCGCCAACAATTGGACAACCTCAGCTCCATCTGCAACATGCACTTTGCTTATGAGTATGCCTTTCTCGATATTTTCGATATTCGACCTTGCCCATGCCTTCTTGCTTTTTTTTGGTAGGGTACATTTTACAATAATACATTATGAGAATTATAAAACTATCATTTAAACACATGTAAATAACTTTGAATCATCATTTTAATAGGAGCTTTATTAAACGTTTTGAATATGATATTTTTTAAAAACTTGAAATTAATATTTTAAGGTTAAATGAATAACAATTTAATATCCAATACACTTTTTCAGTTATTTTAAGAAAATCGAGAGAATTATTATTTGGTTTAATAATAATTATTTTTGGTTTTTTGACAAACAAGTTCTTTTTGATAATTTTATTTATTAAATACCTCGCGTACATAAAGTAACCCCAGTTGACGGCAGTATTATTCAATGCATAGGGTGGTCAGCTCCGTAGCAGCCAATTTTCGAAAATTTGTTTATAATTATAGTTGTAGTAAAACCGTTCAAATTACAACTATATTATGCCCTAATGATGAGGAAAAGTGATATTTAACATTAGAAAAACCAAATTTTTTTTCTTTTAAAACTGATCTTGAAATTGCACAGTTACGTGAAAATCGCCCATTTAAAACAATTAACTATTTATAAACATAAATAGTCACCGCGACTCGACAATTGGTGTCGACTCGATAATTGGTTCCTTCACCCTATAACAACTTTTCTTTCATTATAAAATATGAAATAAAACAATCGAACAATACACATTGAAATAAGCATTTAAAACTAGTTTTTTTACAAATAAATGAAAGAATCACGAAAAGATCATTACATATGCAAAGCAAAAATATAAAACAAAAATAAATAGTGACCATGAGAAAACTGAGAAACCATAAAAGCTATAATAACATTGAATGGAAATTCTTGTCATAACAATCAGAAGTGATCTAAATAATAATTATCTCACAAATTCATCAAATTCACAATATCATATATTGTACAAGAATACATACACGAAGAAAACGATTGTTTAGCGCACAAAGAAATCAATTAGCAGGAAGCAATATATATGGAGCACCATTGATACGATTGAAAAATTCCCGAATGTGAATTTACGAGCATTGGAATGGTATATTATTGCGCCAGTACAGGGCATGCGAATACACAAGAAGTACTTGTGCTTACGTATTTAAAATATACACATGTGATGTGTGGTATATGGGCTGGAGAAATGAACACTGCACATTGCACGATACAGTCATGTGCACATTGCTCATGTATGTATACACACATTTAAAATACAGTTTGCAAGTGGCCTTACAAGGACGTAGTGTTATGTGTCACGCAATCCTTCTCTATGCATGCGTATGTCTAAGGTCCATGGGGCCCAAGCTCGTATATACTACATTATACATATACAAATCATTTGCATGGGCACGCGCGTAACCATCCGTCCGTAACGCCACGTATATAGATTTATTTTATATATATATATATACCATATATACTATTAAAAAAAATCAGTTATAGACAGACGTAATGCAATCATCACATGAACATGTACTATGGGGCGTTCCATGCACAGGGCAAACTTTGAATCTCAGATTTTCTTCATAATTTGCCATTTTGTTGTCTTAGGAGACATACATAAGTTGTGAAAATAGTTTTCGAAATTTTGATTATTTTGCAAGATATTGTTATTTAAACTTTTAAGTCACTTTTTTTCAACAATTTTTATTTCGAAATCTATTATAGTTACAAAAAAATGTTAAATATGAAAATTGTAGGGAATATATTAAAAATTAATAATATTTTATTGGAAAATAAATAATTAATTTTTTAAATTCATTTATTTAAACAATAAATTTTAAATAATTTTTTTTACCAAAAGTCCCAAAAAATTTTTGTTTAAAAAATATAAAAATAAAAGCTTAAAATGTTCTTAGAAATCCCTGAAAATTTCAGACAGGTGTTTTTTGATATTTGTGAGAAATTAATTTTTCAATTTTGCATTGCACATTCGTGCCCACGCGCCGAATGTGGCAGCGTCGGGCAGTTAGTATAAGTATTGATGTAAAAAAGACTTAAAACATTCAGGATGACAAGTTTAAATGGATATTTTTTCATTTGCATCCTTGTTTTTTTGCTAATTACAATTTATTATAAAAATTTTTACTCAAATCCGCACCACCCAGTTTTTGGCGCTTTTCTTTAAAAAATGTTGTTTATAATATAATATCAATATAATATCCGTTATATTTCAATTAAAGTCGTCGACAACTAATTTTAAAAAATTATAATATTTTGCAGGTATGGTTTTGAAAGTAGTGTGATCACTAAACAAAAATAATTTTTTAATGTTATTAATTTTTATTGTGAAATAAGCATCGAAAGTATATATGAGGTCTCAAAAATTCTCACTTTTTTATGTATTAGAAAATATTAAAGAAGACACATAATTTACTATGAAAATGTAAAAAACTTATTGCAATTTATTAAGATTGATTTAATTTAATTGTTAGATACAATTAATGATAATATATATTAAACGAAACGAAAAAGTTTTTTAATAAAATTATCTCTAAAAGTATTCGGGTTCAAAGCGAATTTTTTCCCAGTGTATCTATTTAGTGATCATTTAGATATTGTTAAAAATTGTA
Organism: Leptopilina syphax; assembly: GCA_032872505.1. NCBI lineage: Eukaryota > Metazoa > Arthropoda > Insecta > Hymenoptera > Figitidae > Leptopilina > Leptopilina syphax. The sequence continues at coordinate 26,699,164 of CM065476.1, forward strand.
AATTTTCATTTTTCTCTAAGAAAGTTAGTTACATTTGAAAATAGTGAAAATAAGCATAGTGACAATTTTAATTGCTTGTTCTTTCATACTGATAAAGAAAAATGGAAAAAAGTGATAAGAAAAACTGAGTGTCAATCACAGGTACTTTATATTTGGTTAGATTTTATTCAATTTAATGACTTATCTTTCTCTCATTTAGGGAATGAAATTTTCTAAATTAGGTTATTTGGCAGGCGAACTTTTAAATAATTTTTTTTTTAAATATTTCTTATCATTAATTGTTTCTATTAATTAAATGAAATCAATCTTAATAAATTCCAATAATTTTTTTACATTTTCATAGTGAATTTTGTGTTTTCTTTAATACTTTCTAATAGATAATTAGTATAAATATTAAAAAATTCTTTTTGTTTAGTGATCCCAATGCCTTCAAAATCATACCAGCAAAATATAACTGTGCAATCCAAAATTCAAAAATTTATTTCTCACGAATATCAAAAAACGCCTCTCTGAAATTTTCAGGGATTTTTAAGGACATTTTAAGCTTTTATTTAATTTTTAGGACTTTTGGTAAAAAAAAGTATTTAAAATTTATTGTTTAAATAAATTAATTAAAAAAATTAATTATATATTTTCAAATAAAATATTATTAATATTCAATAGATTCCCTACAATTTTCATATTAGACATTTTTTTGTAATTATAATAGATTTCGAAATAAAAATCGTTGAAAAAAGTGACTTAAAAGTTTAAATAACAATATCTTGCAAAATGATCAAAATTTGGCAAAACTATTTTCACAACTTATGTATGTCTCCTAAGACAACATAATGGCACATTATGAAGAAAATCTGAGATTCAAAGTTTGCCCTGTGCATGGAACGCCCCTATAGACTTACATGCCAAAAATACACGGAGAAGATTTATTCCTGAGATTGTATTGAATTTAGTTCAGTAAAACTAGAATAAAAGGCCAAAACAGTAATTTTTCAAGAACCAGAATGTAAAAGCAATTTCATTAAATAATAATGTAAAAAGCATAAACCTTATGAGACATGTATTAGCGCTTCAAGTAATAAATTAAAACTTCAAATAAATAGTTATACTTACTGAATAGTTTGATAAAACGCAATATAAGTGTTCATTATATTTACACTAGCGCCTCCGACGGCCGTCTACGGTACTCCTTTTTATATGTCCATTGTCCAAGTCCATTATTTTATTATTAATAATAATATTGACTGTCGCGTCACAGGTTGGTTATTACGTATATTTCCGTTGGATTCGCAAATTAACCAACGGCTGGATTCTTTTCACTTTTATAACCGCTTGAAAGCGGGCACTGAATTTTAATTTGAATTTATTATTCAGATTAAAGGCGGGATAAATAAATGTACACTTATAATTGTTTGGAAAAACCCCTTTCGGGTAAAAAACCAATTTTATTTAAGTTTAAATATTGTTTCTTTAAATAAACACTTCACAATTCAATTTTACAAATAATTGTTGAATCATTAGGGGAGAGTGGGGCAAACCGGCCATAGTAACGGTTTTTTTACTCTTGTCACTAAACGGATCAACCGATTTCATTTTTCGAGGTCTTGTTTGAAAGATCATTAAATTGCGCAACTTTTTCCTAGAGACACCTATACTTTATCTTTTATTGTTTAGTTGCTGTGTTAACTTTAAAAAAATTTGCAAACGGGCCGCTTTGCCCTACCCCTTGGGGTGGGGCATTACTACAACAAAGGTTGTAGTAATAAAAATAATAATATGATATTGAATTTTAATTAAATAAATATATTTTTTAATAAAAAAATAAATATGTTTGTCATTATCAGAGAAACAATATTAAAGGGTCCAATTCTCATTGGAAGACAATTATTTTTCATTATAAGAAAATATTTTAATGAAAGAAACATTTTATTTAAAAATAATTTTTAAGAAACTTTAATTCAATGGAAATATCCTATGGCCGGTTTGCCCCACAGGCCCATTTTGAGAATAAATGTTTGTCAAAAAAACGCTTTGAAAATTCATCAAATTTTTTGGTGGTAAATATTCCTGAGGTGTGTACCTTCAAAACCCAAGACCTAATATTTAGAAATATTACACGATTTCCTCAGAATTTCCTTAAGAAAAAATTCGTAAAAAAGTAGAAAAAAACTAAAAAAAACTTTTGCTCCCAGCATTGAACAAACAAAAGTAAAAATTGTCAAATTTGAAAAAATAAGGTATACTACACTTGGTTGTTTCGAATTTCTAAATAGCACTTTTGAAAATTTCGCCATTTCAGAGATATTGACCCCTGACCGGTTTACCCACCAGGCCGGTTTGCCTCACTCTCCCCTAAATATTAATTTAACGCTTTAAATTGCTTGTCCAAGATTTTATTTAAGTTTACTTTATTCACACTTATAAGATTCGTTAATTTAACAACACTGAGAGAAAAAAAACCACAGAATCCGTACTGTGACAAACACCGGCCGTGTAAAATGCGTGTCAGTGCCCGTTCTTAATTTTATTCAGTTGGTGTCATTCATAGTTCAGATACTATGCTCAAGCAGCGCTGCGGCGGTACGAACTAATTAGTACAGGATCTGCTTCATAGCGACCGACAGATACTGTACTTCTAAACAGTGTCATTTGAAGTAAAACATCTGTACCTCAAGCCAAAGTCAAAATCCGTTTCACATTTTCGCACGACACCTATCACACAGTGGCACTGCTGCTGCGTTCAATTGGAGTACAGATGCTGAACTTTTCCATTTCAGAATCTGTGCTTTTCTTCTCTCAGTGAATGTATAATACTTAAAAGATTTGCACTAACAAATAGTGGTCTCTTCTCAAGTCTCGAAAATTGTCTGTATATTTGGGTCTCAGGCGCTCTCTTTATATACCCAGCTAAAAAGGGGGAGGTTTACCCTCCCCTCTTTGTTTAACCAATCAGAGCGTTGATGACGTGGCATTCGACCAATAAGCGTTGAACATTCAAGGTCAAGTTATTGTGCATTTACCAAATGCCCAAAATAAAGACACGTGTTTATATATATTTAAGGTTAAATTATCACGCATTTAACAGATCTCAAGGTTAAATTATTACGCATCCTACAAATGACTCATTATTGTCATATATTCTACTGCGCAGTTTTTAACTGCGCAATAAAATAACCGTCATACAAAGATTTACAATTTCACAGTTTTTATCAATAATCAGTGCAAGTAAAATATCTTCTTAATTATTTAATTAATTAATTAATAATTAAATATAGGTTTAAATTAATACTAATATTATATCTAATTACAGTTTTATATAATTATTTATAATAATAGTTTTACAATATCTTTAAATAATACAATGATTACACGATAGAGAGAGAAAATAAAATTAAATGTCGACATGAAGGTTTTCCTATATTTTAAGAATAATAATAATAATAATAATATTATTATTATTATTGTATAATGTATTATTTATATTTCAATTTGAATCTCTCAAGATTACAATAGAAAAATTTAGTTTATTTATTAAGGATTTAAAATTCCCTGGAAAATTTACTAGACACTGATGCCAGATCAGGAAGGAAGAGTAAGGAGACCGAACTCTGCTTCTACAAATGTCTGAAAAATATGCACGAAAAGTGCCAGACTCACTGTGTTCTAGTTGATCGCCAATTAAGTCGATCATGCGCATTGAACTAAAGTTCAGTGTTGACATAGATGAAAAGTGAGGTTATGTCAAGGTAAATATAACATAGTTTAAACAGTGTTAATTTTAAAAGCAAATTTATTTATTTGCAATTGTGATATTATTTAGATTTTCAAAATAATTTAATAATATATTTATGAAAAGGGAAAAATTTTGTGAAAATGGTTAAGAAGAATTGTGTTTATAACTAGAGTATATTTACATACCGTAGAAGGATAGAAGAGACTAATGTTTTTAGACTCTTTTTGTTCTTTCTTTACATCCGGGCACACAACACGACATTTTTTAAATAAAATAAATACATAATTATTAAAACGAAATGTATTGTATATGTATCTCACTAAGACCGGCTAAATGTAAACATTAGATCTTACATCTCACTCGCACAATTTTTACGAGAAACAGAGACACAACACAGCTTATGCGCATGATCGACTTAATTGGCGATCAACTAGAACACAGTGAGCCTGGCACTTTTCGTGCATATTTCTCTGAGATTTTTAAAGCGCTTTCTACACAGAGTTCGGTCTCCTTACTCTTCCTTCCTGTGCCAGATTGACAGAGAAAAACTGAGAGTACGCAGAAAAATTTAGTTTATTTATTAGGCATTTAAAATTCCCTGGAAAATTTACTAGACACTGATGCCACATTGACAGAGAAAAACTGAGAGTACGCACGTAATGCAAATCGCTCTTTCCTTTTAAAGTCTGACCCCTCGCGTCCAAAAGTCCTAAGCTTAGGTGGTTGGATATATATATTGCCTAAATCGGTGAGCTTGCACACATATGTCAAATGGTAATGGCTAAGCCAAATTATAATCGGAAGCACTCGTGATCCCTCGTAAAATGCAAGGAACGCGAAAACGCGAGGAATATAACTAAAAAGAGGTTAGGACAATGTTTTTACATTTGTACACATCGTTTATGCAAAGTTTTTTGTGGTTTTTTTTATGCAATAGTTCAATGTGATGTATAACAATAAATTAATTTCCAGTTTAAATCCGGCACTTTTGCCTATTATTTTAGGAATTTGAGCGTATAACATTTTAACTAAAGCTCTTCATTTTGATAAATATTTGATTAAATATTTATAGCTTATAGGAAAATATTCTCCTTAAAAAAGAGATATAAACTCTTTCTATTACATAAATTAGGGTAAATTCGGGAATTTTATCAAAAGTACCTACTGGAAAAAATATTAAATTTCCAAAATTGAGAAAAAAATTCTGGTTTTTGCGATGTTCCAATCTTTGATAATATTGAAAACATTTAGGATTTTTTAATTGTCAAGAAATTTATCAATTCTCCAAGTCAAATATTAAACAAATATTAAAACTCAATTTTACGTTTCGACAGCCCTGCTGTCCTCATAATAAAACTGAAAATATTTATTAAAATTTTAAATATTATTACAAAATTAGAATATAACGTTATAAAAAGCATAAATTGATAAAAGAAAAATTTACCGCAAATTAATTTAGATTTTGTGCGAACAACACAACCGGCTTAAGTTGCCTGACAAATATTATAAATATAAATGTATAAAAGTACGAAATCAAGGGTCAGTGAACTTATCATAAAACAAAGGTGTCAATCATCGAAGAAATACAATAAGTGTCAATGAATACACACACACACACTTGACACGGAGATCGAGTATTGATTTCTGAAAATTAAAATTTGAATTTTTTAAAAAAAGTTTTATAATGTTGATTTAGATTGTTAGTGTCATCTTTTTTATTAGGCGATTTTTTATGCAAGTTAATATAAATCATTTCAGAAATCAATCGATGTTGAGCATCGACAAAATTTTTTTTCCACAAAACCGAAAAAACGAAACAATTATTTTAAAGATTTTAGATTTTTAGACTGGCCACATGTCAGGAAAGTCAGGAAAATGTCAGAAAAAAAATTTGGTTATCATGGAAGGTAAGAAAATTGTGAGACTTTTTTCAACTTATTTTCAAAAATTGTGACTTGTCTTCCGAACATTGCAACAAAATACCACAATTTTCATTAAAAAAGTGCAACTCATTTCAATTTTTATAATGTGAAAAATAACTATAAACAAAACTTTTAAAAATTGTTTTTAAATCTTTTTTTTAAGATAATTAAATTTTTCAAATATATTATTTTCAAAAAATTACATAAAAATATTTTTAAAAACTAATTATTACAATTGATATAATTATTTTTTAAGATTCAATTGAACAATGTAAATAAAAATTATTTAAAAATATTTTTAAATAATTAATTGTAAGAATTTCTATGTAATTTTTTAATAACTTAAGAAAAAACTATAGAGAGTTACAATTATTATAAAAAATTGAGTTTTTGTACCTATTTAAATAATTAGATTTTAGAAGAACTTTTGGAAAACCACCCTGATTTAAAAAAGTAAAATTTACAAATTAAAAAGCGAAAAGTCACACACTGATTGAAGTTAGTAAACATTTTTACTAATTCAAAAATAGAGAGTACTTATAGGTACTAATAAATATCAATACACATTATGATTAGAAAAAATTTAATTTAATTAAATTTGCTTAATTCTTCGCAATTAATTTCACACCGTAAAATTGTAATCTAGAAAAAATATAATTTTGGATGCTTTAATTTAATTAATGATCAACGTTAAATTAAATATTCAAATCTACACAAATAAATACATTTTTAAATAAATAATAATAATAAATTTTAAAAAAGATAAATAAAAATATTAAGAAATTAATTCCATCACATAAAGTTAGTAAAGTAAATGTATATAAAAAATTAAGGGGACTTTCTGGTTTAGAATTTCAAAAAAATCGATTTTTTTTTTTTTGCTTAAAAATGTTCCTTAGTATCATAGAATTACTGTCCCAAAACGATTTTTAAGAAATATGTACAAAAACAAAAGTTATAACAATATTTATGACGGTATGTATTTCAACAACAATCTACAGTTATCTTATTTACATATTTGGTGTTCCTCTTTTATTGATATTAGCTTGAAACATGTTACTCGAGGGTTTTTGGGGTCGCTGATTACGAATTTGATGTCAGTTTTTGAAAATACAAAATGGCGGATCCAATATGGCGGACGAAAAAATAAAAATTCAACCGGATTTGCTTAAAACTTGTTACTCGGGGGTTTTTGGGATCGCTGATTACGAATTTGATGTCAGTTTTTGAAAATACAAAATGGCGGATCTAATATGGCGGACAAAGATTAAGAAATTAATTAAATTTAGTTGAAAATGGTTACTTGTGGCCTTTTGAGATTGCTAGTTATGAATATAGGCACAAAACATTAACGTTCTAGGAACGTTTTAAATACATATGCACTGAAAAAAAATGCTATGGAATCTAAAGATATGCTATTGCGGGCTGCCAAAAGCAGATATTGTTGAATGAAGAGCATATGTTCAAAATCTTAAAGCATTGCGTTTGAATCAAATACTTCATTATCAATTTTGAAAGTAATACTGTCGAATTGTTCATATATGCTATTAATTTAACATTATCTTCTTTTGGTAGCTCGCAATAGCATATGCTTTAGATTCAATAGCATTTTTTCAGTGTATATATCCTAAATTCTAATTGGATTTTGATTTAATGGAGTAAAAGTGTTTCTGAGTTTTATGGATGTTTCTTCAATATTTTCAAAAACTGACATCAAGTTCGTAATCAGCGACCCCAAAAACCCCCGAGTAACAAGTTTTAAGCAAATCCGGTTGAATTTTTATTTTTTCGTCCGCCGTATTGGATCCGCCATTTTGGATTTTCCAAAACGGACATCAAATTCGTAATCAGCGACCCCAAAAACAGCGGGATACGAAGTTCTGTTGTAATGAAAAGTTGTTTGATATTCATGACTCAATGAATTATGTTATGAAAACTTTAAACGCGTTTTTCTCGAAAACTCATTTTTTAAACTGGTACAGAGCTTTTCTCGAAATCTACCGAACCGATTTTAAAATCCCAAAAATTTTTCGATTCTTTATTTAAAAAACTGGTGCCTAAACCTCTAAAAACTCATATTTCTACCGCCTGTGTTTTTATATGGAGGTAAATTGACCCAAAAACACGGCGTTTTTGCGAGTTTTTGAGAAAAATGTACATATAAAATAAAAAAACCTTTAAAAAAAATCGTTTTTGAGGTTTAGGCACAAGAATAAATCCTTATGAAGAGATTCCCGTTTGGAACTTGAATTTATGTATTACAGGTTGCCCGGAATCTAACGTACCAAAAAAAAGGTATCTTTTGGAAGACGCCACCTACAGCTATGAAATTGAACTAAATACACTCAAACATATTTTTTAAATTTTCTCTACGCAATGTGCTACAATGTCCAAAAATAATTTTTACAATTTCTTTAATACTGTTCTTACAATAAAAGTTTTAAAACCTTCCTTTCTTGTCAATTCTAAACCAGAAAGTCCCCTTAAGAATTGAATTAAATTATATTTAATTATATTGTGTTGAATTTTTTTTGTAGAGATAATTTTCTAAAATTAATATGAAGACAAATTTAAATTGAAAAAATCTAAGTGGGAAGAATTTAATGATTTCCTCAAAACTATATTTTTTTGTGTACAATTATTTAGTGTTTATAACGGCGTAGAGTTAATAGTTAAATTGTCATCAAAAATTATATTTTCTTCCATGAATAATTTTACGCATATAAATAAATTCAAGATGAACTATACAAATTTAATAAAATGAAATTTTATTTAAAATCAATTTTAACAAAAATGAATTAATTTTTTCTCTTAGGTATGTTTATAATTATTATTTTTAAAAAAATTTATTAAATTAAATTTTTATTTTTACTTGAATTAATTTTAATTTATTAATTAAATTTCTTAAAAATTAATTTTTATTCTTTTTAATTAATTTATTAATTATATTAATTATTGTGTAATAATTTTCAAATCGCAATAGTAAGAATGAATAAAGGAAGGACGAACATATTTCGCTATGCTTCTTTTTTCCATTCTCAGCATTGCATTTTACGAGCGATCACGAGTTCTTCCGATTATAATTCGGCTTAGTCATTACATTTTACATATGTGTGCAACCTCACCGATTTAGGCAATATACATATATAGCCAACCACCTAAGCTTGGGACTTTTGGCCGCGAGGGGGCAGACTTTCAAAGGAAAGAGCGATTTGCATTACGTGCGTACTCTCAGTTTCTCTCTGATATTGATATATTATTATTAACTATAATAATCTTCGAATTCTTTCTTTCATTCAGTCTGTCCACAGCCTGTATATTCTGTCCGCAGTGAGAGAGAAAGGTTAATAGAGAGAAAGGTTTATATATATATATATATATATCTCCCTATATTACAAAAATATATCGCTGTCGCCGCTGTCGCCGCTGTTTCAAGATTCCATCCCCCCTCCTCAAAGGTCAAAGGTCAAAGGGCGAACATAACCTCAAAACCCCTTCCCACTCAAGGTCAAAGGGCAAACATAACCTCAAAACCCCGTTCCCACTCATAGGTCAAAGGGCAAACATAACCTCAAAACCCCCTTCCCACTCAAAGTCAAAGGGCAAACATAACCTCAAAACCCCGTTCCCACTCACAGGTCAAACATAACCTCAAAACCCCCTTCCCACTCACACGTCAAACATAACCTCAAAACCCCCTTCCCACTCACAGGTCAAACATAACCTCAAAACTCCCTCCCTACTCATAGGTCACATGACAAATATGACCACAACCCCCCTCCCCACTCATAGGTAACATGACAAATGTAACCTCGAAACCCCCTCAAAACATTACCTTAAACCCTCATTTATATTATTACATTACACCCCGTCTTCCCACTCACAGGTCACAGGACAATCATAACCTCAAAATCTCCCCTCTCATCTATTCTCACTCATATGTCACACGTCAAATATAACCTCAAAATTGCCCCTCCCTCTTTATCCCCAAGGACAGGTCACAGGGCAAGTATAACCTCAAAGGCCTCTTGCAAGTGAAAGCTATAGTATATTCAAAACAACCTTTTTTACTTTTATATTAATTATTAATAAATTATAATTATTATAATTAACAATAATAATAAAATTCATAATTTCAACATAGAATTTTATGTTATTTATGTTATTTATTTATTAATTTTATGTTTTTATTTTTTTTTTTTAAACTAATAATTATAATTTTTAAATATTATAAAATACTATTGACGTAAATTATTAAAGAAAGAAGAAGAAAAAACAAGGGGGTTGGCGCGCGAAGCGCGCAGGGGGGCGGAGCCCCCCTAGTATATATATATATATATATATATATATATATATATATATATATATATATATATATATATATATATATATATATATTAGGTTAGTCTTTCCTTATATATTCTGTTCACAGTGAGAGAGAAAGAGAGGGAGGAAGGTATTGTCTCTCCTTTTAGTTTAGAGTAGGAGCGAAAGAGAGACGAATAGTTGAGAAAGTAATGCCCACTTTTTGGGTTTAGAAGGGGGTATCATGCTTTCTCCATTTTCCGTGTCAGATAGAAAGAGAGGAACAGAATTTGATAGGGAAAGGAAAAGTGGGGAATTTTACTTTCAAGTCAAAATACGAAATGGGCTTCTTATTTCTTTATTGGCTAATTTTTTTTCTTTTTTTCACTCACAGATAGATTAAGGACCCTGTTGGAAGTATATGAATACAAATTCTATCCAATTTAATATTTTTTAATCCAAAAGATTAATAAAGATAGATTATTTCTATCTTATTTTATTCGTGTCATTCCTGTTTTATTCTATAGTTATGCATGACAATCCATATGTATCTTTCTTTTCATCCACATAAATGTGTATACAAATAAATCTTAAAAATGTTATCCGAACCAATCATAACACTATCTATTCAATCCTTATTAATACATTCTTAATTCAAAATTTAATCAATTACTATTTATCTTAACTTTTATATCCAAATTTATTCTGGTTTTTTCTTTGTTAATCTCTTGTAATTCCTACATTTATCCATTGTATTTCACATCCATACGAATCACTTAAATTTTATCTTAATCTATAATTTCTTTACCAGTTCACAGGTCTCCTCAGAGGTGGGCAGGTTATTCTAAAATGTAACGCTACAAACTTGGCGGGGAGTGGTTCCAAATGACTTCCAGATTCCAAATTTTCAAACCGATAAATCGTACCTGATCCTCTTTTCGAATTATCTCTTTTACAGATAGTCGAAAACTTGAAAATGTATTATCTTAATGTGGAAGCTTTGATTCAGAAGACTGCTGATTTTTCGTTATTAAAAAATTTTTAGACAAAGATTTTATAGATAATTATGTTCATGATTTTGATAAAAGTGGGGGTAGGGGAGAGTGGGGCAAGACGGGGTACTTAAGGTTTAAAGCACAAAAAAACGAAAATTATCTAATATATATTTCATTATTTTATTTAATAACCATCTTTGGGAATCAGTCTTTAGTAATAAAGGCGTACAAAGACCATCTGTATCTTAAAAAATCATAAAATTAATAATATGGAAAAAATTGCAAATCTCCTCATCTTGCCCCACCGGCACGGTACTAAAAAAGCAACCTATTTCTGTCGACAAATTTTACAAGTAAAGGTTGCATCTTCATTTTCGTCATCGACACTAGCACAACTGCACAAAGCCCATTGACCGCAGACAGAACAAGCAGCCCAGCCTTCATTTGAGTCTAAATAATAAACATTACAATTTATAGAGACAAGGTGTATTTTCCACTTTACCATCGCTAATTATTGATTTAACCTGACAAGCTTTTTTCTTTTTGGTCACTCTTATTTTATTCAGTCTTGATTTAAGTAGTTTTCTTAACTTCCCTTATTTCTCTTTTCTTTTGCTTCATTTGTGTACCCCGTCTTGCTTCACTCTTCCCTACCCTATCTTGCCCGCACCTACGAAATTAAATAAAATGATTAATTACTAAAATTTACGATTCAACAAAGAAAAAAACATATGCTTCCCTTCTTCTGTAACCCTCGCCAGTTATAAAAAATTTTATATAGTTCATTAACTGTTATTATTAAATAAAATACCTCCTAAAAAAAGTGAAAAATTCACAAGCAAATCGTCGAAAACAGTTTTTTTAGTAAAACAGATAAAAGATTTGTTCTCATGGCTCATGTCTCGGTGCAGTATTATGTAAAATATAATCGCGATTGGTTAATTCGTTTGTTAAATAGGGCCGGTACCCCGTCTTGACCCACTCTCCCCTATAAGTCCCAAAAATCACTTTTTAGTTTTTGTAAATACAACTGTTTTAGAAAATGATTGGATTGGTTTAAAATTTGTTACTCAGGGGTTTCGGGGTCGCTGATTGCAAATATCATGTCAAAATAAAAAAATCTGTGGACAGATTCCTAATCAGCGACCCCGAAACCCCTCGAGTAACGAGTTTCAGGCAAATTAAATCGATTTTTAAAAGTCGATCGCCATATTGGATTCAACATTATGAGTTTTGAAAATCTGACGTAATATTTATAATCAGCGATCCCGAAAACCCCCGAGTAACAAATTCTTAGAGAATCCAATCACTTTTTCAAATAGTTGTATTTAGGTCAATCTGTATGCAGGACAACTGTTGAAAAATCAATTTTGACAGTTAATTTAGTTTGTTGTTGGCAATATCGCTATATTTTCGTAAAGTAGAGGGTTCAAGCTTTAATTTAACTCATATGACAAGTCTCTAGCACGTCATATTTACCCAGGAGAAATTTTCAAAAACTACTAAAAAATGATTTTTGGGTATTTTACCCCCAATTTTCTCAAAATCTTGACGTGATGGGAGGTTTTAGTTAAATGATAATTCGGATTTAGCGCACCAAAAGCTACGGTAAATAACTTCTTGATCTCAGACAACGGAAATTTTTATTTTTTTGCAGGCTTCTGAAATTATATATATATTCATATATATAGCACTTTAACATGTGACAGACGTGTCCAAATTCAAAAAATTAAAAAGTTTCTTGAAGAAGAGACAATTAGGAACCATAATTATCTATAAAATCTTTGTCAAAAAAATTTTAGTAACGAAAAATCAGCAGTCTTCTGAATCAAAGCTTCCACATTAAGATAATAAATTTTTCAAGTTTCCGACTATCTGTATAGGATAATTCGAAAAGAGGATCAGGTACGATTTATCGGTTTGAAAATTTGGAATCTGGAAGTCATTTGAAACAACTCCCCACCAAGTTTGTAGCGTTACATTTTAGAATAACCTGCCCACCTTTAAGGAGACCTGTGAGTTTTAATCGAAGAGGAAACCAATCTTTCTTAATCATATTTTTTATCAAACATAATCTATGTTCAATAATCTTTAATATTTTTTATCTCATGATTTAATTAGAGTTTTATATCTATATAAATCTCTGGAATTAAATCTCAAACTATTTTTTTCAATATAGGCTAATTTTCTTTAATTACAGTAGTCTGGAACTAAATATATCTTTGACTTTCAAACATTATGGTATCCAAATCTATCTATTATGATTGTTTCTAATGGTTAATTTTACTATCAATCGAATAACATAGATAACTTGCAAACTAAAATTTATATCAGTTATATAAAAATATTGAAAAATTTTCTGAACTTTATTAATTTCTATACAAGTTAATTAATTTAACTATGTGGTTTAATTATATTATGTAAACATACTCAACGGTATTTGACAACTCTATACACCTCAATTATTACAACAAATATTTAAGAAATAATTTGTCATAGTCCTTTAAAAAAATATATATTATATGCATATATTCCATTTCCCAATAATATTTATATTTATTTTATTACATATCTGAATAAAATATCTTAAAAATTTGAAATGCTATGTTTATTAAAAGCAGAATTATAAAGCGCAAGAAAGTTGGCATCACTGACGTCAGCGTGATTAATATTTAATGATGTTTAGAAACAAGTGCATTAAAACAAAAGAACCTCAAATGTTCCAATTCTGCTAATTCACTTTTAAAAGTGAATTACTGTCATGCATAGCATGAAACGCCGCAATGAATATTACAAATAAATAAATAAAAAATGCGAAAAATTAAACTTTGATTTGCTTTATGGGATATGTGCAGGTATTGAAATGGCGGTCTACTCTCTAAATTTGAAACAGCGAAAATTCGGCTGTATAAATCAGTAAACGCATTTTTCACTGAGAAACAGTGAATTTCACTTGTAAATAGTGAAATTTTCGCGTCTGCGCAAAGATGTAAAATGGCGAGTTGTGACACAACGTGCTAGACTTTGGCATTTTTTGTACAAAGTTAATACAAGTGAGGAAAAAAACATTGTATAGTGATTCAGACTCTAAATAGTTTAATTTTGAAAAATAGAAATTATACTTCATAAAATAAGGTAATTTAATTTGATATTTTTCAATAGTTGTATTTGCCATTCATATATTATGCTTAAACTGAAAAATCTAACCTCAATTTTTTTTTCCAATTTATTATTTTAGTGACAACTATTTGCTTGTTAAATGTAGATTTAGTGATTGCAGACCAATATACGTATATTTGTTTAAAGAAAAGTTGGATTTTACTGAAGTACAATGGAGAAAAATGTTGATTACGAAGAAAAGCTTCGAACTCTTGGCGTCACAGAAGAAACATTGTTGCTTTTGAAAGGTATGTTTCGCCAGACAGAAATATTATGTCTGTTTTATTAAAATATATTTTATTTTATATTTTTTCAATTAAATTTATATTATCATATAGATTTAATATCCAATTGCAATGTCTAAAAAGTTTAGATGAGCACAACTTTTGAATTTCATATTTTAAAAAATTAATCTCCAGATAAAAAATAAATAGTTTAATTAAACTATTATTGAATAATTTGTTTTATTCATTAGTATTTTAAACACTATAGATATTAATTGATATGGTTAATTTTGATATTGACATTTAAACATAACCTCAAGATTGTAAAATAATTGTTTGCCTGCATTTTATAAAAACAGTTAAGTATAAAATATTATTAGATCTTAATATATTTCATTTATTATTCTAATTTATATTTTTGGTAACAATCTGAGCTGAATTCGACAAAACTTTCTGAAGTCATTTCATAAAAAAATCCTTCTAATATAAATTCTTTGGAAATTGTTGACCCAGATAATTAAAAATATTTTTTAAATTAAAAATTCTCTAGATTTTAACTCATAAAAATTTTACGAAAAATTTAATTTAAAAAAATTAGATGTACAAAATTAAAACGTTATCTACATCCTGTTTTATCCTTTTGAAAAAAAGACATGAGTGAGAAATCTCGAATTTAAATCGAAAATAATCGAATGTACTCTCGCAGTTATAGCATTGAAAATGAAACATAGAAGGGCACACTCACATTTCCAAATCTAAAGAAATATAGTACCTTAAAAACTCATACATAGTTAGAAGATGGAGCTACAGTCGCTCTTTTCAATATCATTATGAAGTGACAATTTTTATTTTAATTAACTTAACTTTAGAGAAACTAAATAAATATTTAGGTAATTTTAAATGAGTCACAATAAACAATTTAATATTAAATAAAAGGAACAATTTAAATAGAAAAAAGCAAAAAAGTCGACCGCGAAGCGGTCGATGAAGCGCTAGTCATATAAAAATGTAATTAACAAATTAGGTCGAAAAAACACATTTATTAGAAGAAGTCGAAAGTCAAAGTAATTACACAATCCGAAATCCGAAATATAATAAAAAATAAACAAATTTTTCTCCCTTAGACATTCAAAAATTTAAGGACATCAATTACAAAATAAGACAAGATATGTTAATGTGCAGAAAAAATCATCTTATAAATTTTATTTTTCAGAAAATTGAGTTGGCTTGAGTTGTTGTCTTTTTGTTGATATCTTACAATAATTATTAAAATGGACCAATTAAATTGTTTTTTATGCCAAGAACCCTCTGGGCACGGAAACGTCTTTGTCCTAGAAACGTTCCTAAAACGTTTTTAGAACGTTTCATGTCCGCTACATAACGGCTTAAGAACGTCCAATGTTCTAACAACGTTTTTAAAACATAAAACGTTCTTGAGACGTTATGTTGAGGACATGAAACGTTCTAAAAAGGTTTTAGGAACGTTTCTAGAACAAAGACCAGAGGGAAGTGTTTCCGTGCCCAGAGGGAAGTGGTTCCCGACTTAGATAGTTTGAGTCGTCATTTAGTCAACCAACATGGATTAACATTAAATAAGGGAATAGGCAACAGAGGATTTTTGTGTGGCCAAAAAGGTTGTCAACGTAGATTTATACATTTTTATTCGCTTTGAAGACACATAAGGGATTTCCACGGTGTAGAAGGACAAGATCCTCAACAACTTCCTATTAATATTTTACAAATGAACTATATTGATAATAATCAGGACATTCCCATGGATGATTATAATGATGATGTCGACATTGAAATAGATGAAAATGGGCAACCAAATGAAATAATGAATGAATTGGACCTAAAAATTTTTATCACTCGTATGATAGGTCAACTTCATTGTAATCCATCAATGACAGGTGCTACCATGACATCTATTTTAAACAAATTTAAGCGATTATCATTTTGTTTGAGAGATTTTTTTAAAGATAAAGTTTCTAGATATTTTAGAGATCGAGAATTGTTAAACGAGCATGATCTAGTAGAATTGATGGAAGTTTTTAACTTTAAAAATCCCTTTTCTGAAATCAGAACTTTAGAAGAACAGATTGAAACCCTACGAATTAATTGTGGGTATATCGATGCGGAGGGGATACCTTTAGGTTATATAATCGATAGCCGTCCTGATTCTGCTTCTTGTTTTTATATTCCGAAAATGGTTTTAGAGACATTCCAATATGTCCCAATCATTAAAGTCTTAAGTATGGTGATGTCAAATGATGCAGTCCGAGAATGTATTCTTCATGAAGAAAAGTCACCTGAGGGAATAAAAGCGTCTTTCCTTGATGAAGAACATTTTAAAGTTCATCCACTGTTCCCACGATTTCCACATGCCATTAGATTAAAAATATACTACGATGAGCTTGAAATCATCTTATTGAATCCACTTTGTTCCAAAACAGGTGTTTACAAACTAGGAGTTTTTTATTATACGATTGATAATTTGCCTACTTATATGAACTCAGAACTAAATTACATTCACGTTCTCCTAATTTCTTGTGAAGAGGATATAATAAAATATGGATTCGAAGCAATACTTGCTCCTTTTGTCCACGATTTAGGAAAATTAGAAAGTGATAAAGGGGTCACTATACAGATTAGAGGAGAAGATTTTGTCTTAAGAGCATCTATCTGCGGATTATGTGGAGACGGACTCGCTATGATTCAGGTGTACAATCTTTCAGGTCCATCCAGTATTCATTTTTGCCGACTGTGTATGTATTCCAGAAACGATTTGCATGCTGGGTCAACTGAAGCAAAAGAAGAAAGAACTGAAGCTCTCTACGAGAGACACGTTGCTTTCTAAAAAATGAACAACTTTTCAGTCAACTCAATGAAAGAAACAGGAATGAAGGAAGAATGTTATTTAAATAGATCGAGATACTTTCACACTAGTCGCAACAAAATTTTCGATATTTTTCACGAAATTTTGCAGAGTATTGGTCCGATGATACTAAAATTGGTGCTTCACATATTGATCTTTGAACAGGAAAAATTTGATGTTGTACTTTTTAATGCAAGAATATCTGCCTTTAATTACAGCTATGTTGAAATAAAAAATAAACCGTCAGCAAATTTTACTGCAGCCATGCTATAGAAAAGAGAAAATACATTGTGTCAAAAGTTCATGCAGATGTGGCTGTTGTTGCGCGTGTTTCCTTTTCTTATTGCCGATAAAGTTGAACCCAATAATGAATACACAGAGCTTATTCTTAAGTTACTGAGAATCATGGACATTATATTCGCACCAAAAATTCACGAATCAATAATACCATATCAAAGAGCACTTGTCAAAGATTTAATTAAAGATTTTCATAGGTTGTTCCCCGATGTAAATCTGATAAATAAAATACATAAAATGGATCATTTTGCAGATTGCACTATATGGTCGGGACCAATTTCCCTTTATAACTGTGTTAAATTCGAAGGAAAGCATGCAGAAATCAAACTGCGAGCTCAAAATGTTCATAAGTTTAAAAATCCTCCAAAGACACTAATAAGAATTTCGCAGTGCACTCAAAGTGCAAAATGGGGCGCTAATGACGTACAAATTAATAGATTTCATTTATTGTCTTTTGCTTCAACTTTTGTCGAAAATGTTCTTAGTAGAGAGGACTTACATGGTCTTGGATGTATCGTTATAGATAAAATTTTTCGTGCTTCTTCTGTTCGCGTTAATGGCACCGAATACCGAACAAACTTATATGTTTGTCTCGAAGTTATCAATATATCAATATATCAATATATCTAAATTATATTTATTAAAAAATAATTATTTCCAGCCAAGAACTGAGGATGAAGGGGATATGCCTCAAGATCCAAGTTCCGCTTTTATCAAATTTTTACCGGTAAGTTCACTTTTTAACCATTCATCATGTGTTCGGAAGGGAAAAATGACATAAAAACTTTTTTCGTTCAAGGGGATGCACAGTGGTGCAAACCTGCAAATTGAGTTTCAAAAAGGTCTACAGGCCTTATTTTTTAACCGATTTTATTATTTTTTTTAAATGAAAGCTTACAAAATTGCAAAGAGCTTTGTCGAGCCTGATTTTGAAATTTTTATTTGTTTATATTAATTTGTTTATTGCAAAGTTAACCAAAAGGAAGAATTTTTCAAATAATTTGTTCTCCCATTTATAAAATCAAATATTTAATATTCAAAACTAGTGAAAATTAATGTTAGTGTACTCCTTGAATAAAACAAAAATTAAACAGGTGAAATTTTTAAAATTATAAACAAATTAAGTTAACAAACATTGACAGCTATAACAAATTGTAAAAAAAGACAATATCTTTAATGGATTGTGATAAAATTCGTTACTCGGGGGTTTTTGGGGTCGCTGATTACAAATCGGATGTTAGTTTTTTAAAATTCAAAATGGCAGATCCAATATGGCGGACGTCAAAAATAAAAATTTATCAGATTTACTTGAAATTCGTTACTCGGGGGTTTTTGGGGTCGCTGATTACGAGTCGGATGTTCGTTTTTAAAAATTCAAAATGGCGGATCCAATATGGCGGACGTCAGAGTTAAAAATTCATCTGATTTACTTGAAATTCGTTACTTGGGGGTTTTTGGGATCGCTGATTACGAATCAGATGTTCGTTTTTAAAAATTCAAAATGGCGGATTCAATATGGCGGACGTCAAAGTCAGAAATTCATCAGATTTACTTAGAAATCGTTACTTTGGGTTTTTTGGTCGCTGAGTACGAATCCAATATCATAAGAACATGCATCCTATTCAAGAAGCATATTTTTTATTAACAGTTAATTTAGCTTTAATGTCGAATTAGAGAAATGTTTATTTATGCTGAAAGAGAATGCCAACGTTGGCATCGAAAATTCGCGTGGACGATTGTTATTTTAAATGTTATTGTAATAATTGCATAATCATTTCATCTACAATTTCTGATAAATTATTTTTTCATGAATTGATTGTATAGATGTACAAATTCCCTTAATGTTGAAAATATGTAATTCGAAGTTTGTATGAACTGTGTTTATTACATAAAGAAAAACAAAAAATCAGAATTCAATCTGCCCTTTTCAGAGCTAATACATTGTTTCAAACACCAAAAAATTAATCATCATTAGCCTTGGTAAGAAGAACTCCGGAGTAATGATTTTGAAGTAAATCAGATAAATTTGTCTTTTTGACGTCCGCTATTTAAAATGTTAAAAAACTAACATCTAATTTGTAATCAGCGACAAAAAAAACCAAAAGGAACGAATTTCAAGTAAATCAGATGAATTTTTAACTCTGACGTCCGCCATATTGGATCCGCCATTTTGAATTTTTAAAAACGAACATCCGACTCGTAATCAGCGATCCCAAAAACCTCCTAATAACGAATTTCAAGTAAATCTGATAAATTTTTATTTTTGACGTCCGCCATATTGGGTCTGCCATTTTGAATTTTAAAAAACTAACATCCGATTTGTAATCAGCGACCCCAAAAACCCCCGAGTAACGAATTTTATCACAATCCATTAAAGATATTGTCTTTTTTTACAATTTGTTATAGCTGTCAATGTTAAAAAATAAGGCCTGTAGACCTTTTTGAAACTCAATTTGCAGGTTTGCACCACTGTGGGATAGCTGGTTCCTGAAACCTTTAAACGACAATCCCGTTAATGCTTTTGATTTGTTCTTTAAGACTTATTTTGTTTTAAATCTTTGCTACCCTTTCGGCTTGCAACATTTTTTCAATTTTGTAGAAAGTTACGTTTACGACTTGAATGCCGAAACTCGTGGAGTTGTCACTTCACATAAATTTGTGCAACTTGCAAATGACAGAAGATGAGGATGCTGCGATGTCTTAAATATCTCTGTTTTATTAATACTAATCTTGTATAATTATTTTTATTAGTAAACTAATACTAATTTTGTAAAATTCATTAAAAAAAATAAGAACTTTGGATTTAAACTTTCCTTTTATTTTCACACGTTTAAAAATTTAATAATAATTCAAAATCAAGTTTCTATTAACTAATGTACTAATTCAAATTAAAACAAATTTGAATTAATACATTTGTAATATAAATGTAATACAAATTGTCGCAAATTGTACCATTAAAGTTTTCACTAATCGAATCAGTGATTTTCGCTTATTAGACCAGTGAATTTATATTTTCACTGACTAAAAAAGCGAATATTCGCTGATTCGCAGTTGTATACTTATAGCTGTTTCAATTAGCGACTATTCGCTATGAATCAGTGAATATTCGCTGTTTCAAGTTTAGAGAGTAGTAATAATCTAGTAACTTTATCAACTTTTACTTTGATAAAATAAGAAAACTTTTTTTGGGTAGAAATGAATAAGAAAGAATTCCAACATAGATCTATATTGATAGAAATTAAAAGATATAAAATGATAAAAAAATGTTTCTTTGGGATGGATTTAAATAGATAGAATATTCTGGATAGAAAAAGATAATTTTTAAAAGATGAAAAGTATATACTTAGTAAGGATAGAAAACTTTTATCCATTTTTACCCATATGTTTTTATCTACTTCTATCTTTCTACTTTCAACAGGGTAGTAAAAGAAAGGGAGATCGAGAACGAGGTATGAGTGAGAGGTATAAATTTTATCGTTGTTCCATAAACCAAATGGACAATTTTTCATCAATTTTTGACTCCAACCCCGCCTCCAGTTGTGACCAATCGCAAATATTTTAAAAAACTAATTCGTATAATTATTTAAGATTCAATTATCTTCGAACAATGGGTAAGGCTTTCTGAAGTGTACCGATGGTTTTTTAAGCCTGTTACGCGCTGTAAAAAGACATGGAGCGTGCAGTTTTGCGGGCGGTTGCACTGCCGCGTTACATGCGTTGAATTGGTTTCAATTTGTTAGTTAATGCTTTATTTATTAAGCATTTGATACATAATTTCGAAAATTTTAATAAAAATTAAATTCAAAATGGCGGATCCAATATGGCGAATAATATGGATCTTAACAAAAATATAGCTTTATTTTGTAAATAAAATGCGGGCCCAGAAATTTTTTTTTGGTAATAGTTCCACATTTTACTTAGAATAAAATGCTGTAAAGAAAATTTAATTAATTATATCATTTACTTTTAAAATATAGTGTTTCAATAAAATTAAAATACCCTTCGCAAATCTTGAGTACACTTTAGAAAGCTTTATTCCAATGTAAATAAAAATTTATGAATATTTACTTTTTGGACTCATTGAATTTTTTGAGAAATTATGGTCCTGTTAATAATTAAATTTCTACAAAAATTTGATCATTTTTATTAATATTTTTTAATAAAAATTCTATTATTTGTAAAAGATTTTACCAAATTTTAAATGTTTTCTTTAAAAAAGTTTTTGTATAATTAAAAAAAAACTAATTAATTTTTTGATGAATGTCAATTAAAATTTTAAATATAAATTTTTATTTCAAAATTTTAAAAATAACTCTGAAATATTATTTTTGTAAGTATTTAGATTTTTGGAAATATAATTTAAAAATACTGAAAATATTGAATTTTTAAAAATTAGAAGCAAATTTTCATGTTTAAATTGGCCTTTAAAGACTTTTATTCTTTAAGGGGACATTCCAGTTCAAAATGTCAAAAAAATCGATTTTTTTTGTTTTTATTTTCGGATTTCTTATAGTGTCAAGAATACTCTCCTAAAATATTATTGCAAAATGCGAAGTAAAACAAAAGTTATACATCCTTATTCTGCGCCATGTCAAAGATGTTTTTGTATGCGGATAAGCAATCGAATGATTTAAATGTTTTCTTATTTGCATTTCTTAAAAAAGACAAACAAAAATGTATTTGTTGTTGCTGATCACAAATTAGATATCAAATTTTCAAAATTCAAAATAGCGGATCCAACATGGCGGAAAAGAAAATTTTTTTATTTTAATTTTTTTTTCGTCTACCATATTGCATTTGCCATTTTTAATTAAAAAAAATTATGTCATATTCGTAATCAGCGACCCCAAAATCCCCCCGTAACGATTTTCAAGCAAATCCAATGATTTTAAAAAAAGAATGTCCACCATATTGGATCCGCCATTTTTAATTTTAAAAAAATTATGTTATATTCGTAATCAGCGACCCCAAAATCCCCCCGTAACGATTTTCAAGCAAATCCAATGATTATAAAAAGAATGTCCGCCATATTAGATCCGCCATTTTAAATTTTAAATATCTGATTCAATATTCGTAATTAGCGACCTCGAAAACCCCGGAGTAATGATTTTCAAGCAAATCTGAAAATTTTTTTTTAATTTCGAGACTTATGAACAAAAACTTAAAATGCGTTTTTCTCAAAATGTCTTTTTTTTGATCTGGTAAGAGTGATATCTCGAGTTATTCTGAAGCTATTTTAAAAAATCAAACGGCTTTTGATTCAGCGTCATCATACCTATAAGTAAAACCTCAAAAACTGGAAAATTTACAACTCTCTTTATTTGATAAGAGAAATTCTGAATAAAAACACCTTTTTTGCATATTTTGGGGAAAAAGTACTCTAAAAAAAGGGGGGGAAGAAAATTCCACTTTTTTGAGGTTCCACACCTAAAGAAATATCTAACGAAGAGAATGTCACTTCGTTTTTGGTTTTATCTGTTACCGTCAACTGGGGCTATTTTGTGCATCCGGGGGCTATTTTGTGCACGCGAGTATATTAATGAAAAAAATTATTAAAATGAATTATTTTAATCTGCTATTTTGTAAAATGAGAGTTTGATTACATGACAATAGAGAGCACTAATAGTATATTAAGCAACAAGGGTATAAAGGCAGCCATTTGTTTACGGTGATTTTTGTGACACGAGTGGAGGTCGAGGGCGCCTCGAGACCTCCACTCGTGTCACAAAAATCATCGTAAACAAATGGCTGCCTTTATACCCTTGTTGCTTAATATAATATTTTTACAAGATTAATGATTAGGTACAATTTTATTGTGTCATTTGTAAAAAAGAATAGATATTAATATTATTTAAATTTTTTTGACAGTCTTTATTATAAAAAAATTGATGCAATATTCAAATTTTCATTTCGACAATTACACAATTACACCTCCATTTTTAAAATAAGGATTTTTTTGCAAATGACCGACAAAATGGGCCCTTTTCATTTTTCTAAAGAACCAATTAAATCTAACAGTTAAATTATCGATAAATTAATTAAAACTGCAAATTCCTGTTAATGAGAAAATTATAAAAAAACATGTTTCCCGACATGCATTTTTAGGAAAATAAGAATTTAATATAAGTGAAGAAAATTATACTCGATTATAAGATTGCAAACTTTTTTTTATATAAAGATACTAGTGCACCAATAGAACCTTTTGCGACAACGTCATCGAATAACGAAAAAAATAGCCATGGTTCCTCGAAACGTCCAGAAGAGAAGAAAGAAAGTGCAAGAAAATTTGATATCTGTATTGCAAGTCTTAACTACCAAGAGAGAAAATCTGGTATTTCAATAATTATAGAAAAAATTACTATTTACATAAAGAAAATAATTTAAGAAGGGAACCAGTCAAATTTTAACTTATTGAAATTATTGCTGTTTGCCCCATACGCTTATTTTGAGAATAAATGTTAGTTTAAAAATAAGGTATACGTATATACATGGTATACATGGTTGTTTTGAAATTCTAAACAACAGTTTTGACAATCTAGCCATTTCGGAGATATTAACATCTGGACGGTTTGTCCCACTCTCCCCAAATATTATAATATTATTATAATGATTAACCCATTAACGCCTGAAATACGAAAATTCTTTGCGCAAATTCAACCTATACTTTTATGAATAAAACGGATTATATTTTATACCGCAAGTATGTTTCTTATAGGTATTGAGTGTGCTCTTTTCGATTCCGGTGTGAAAAAAAAGAATTTGGTTTAAAACAAAAATTAAATATAGCGATTTTAATTTTAAAAACAGAAAAGAAATTTCATTTTTTCAAGTTTGGTTATTTTTTTACCCATTTACCCATCCAAATATTTGGATTCAGTAACCCAAAAAACATAAAATATAATGATATCTGGTATTAAAAGAAATAAAAAAATTTAGCACAGTTGTGACACGAAAACTTTATTTTGACTACACTGCTAAGGAGTTAAACTTGCGTGAATAACATTCAATTTTCATCCATAGAGGCACAAAAATTGTATACTTTAAAAAAAAGTAAATTAGAATGTAAAATTTAAAGATGGCGGACCAAATATGGCCTAAAATATGAAGGAAACTTTGAAAGGGGTGGTCACTATTTTTCAAAATACCAAAATGTAATCAAATTCGCCTAAGTTTTCCTACTCAAAGGCTTTTAGGGTCGCTGATTACTAATTTAATGTTATTTTTAAGAAATTCAAGATAGCGGATTTAATATATAGAACAAAATTTTTTAAAATTTATGCAATTGACCTTAATTTTGTCACTCAGGAATTTTTGTAATTGCTGATTACGAATTCGATTTTAGTTTCCCATAAATCAAAATGACGGATCTAATATAGAACAGAATGTTTACTTTATGCAATTAATCTTAATTTTGTCACTCGGTGGTTTTTAGGGTCGCTGATTACGAATACGATGTTTGTTTTCAAAATTTTAAATGAGATATCGATCTCGCGTAAACACGCCTGAGATGTGCACCAAACGTTTTTAAGCGTGAATTTTCGCATTCTAATATGTTGTTATTAATTTTTAGTAAACAAGGAAGGTTTAAAAATCAAGTTTTGCAATTATAAATTTGTTTTTAAACAATTTTGAATCTCAAAATGTGTATATAATATATAAGGGACAAATTTTTTCAAGTGTACCAATGTCAAAATTGCAAGTTGTTAGATCGGGCTAATATTTTCACAGTATTTAGAACTATGAATGAGTACTTAAAACCACCAAGTAATTATGAAATTTTTTAAAAAATTGTAGGGGGGTGGGGGTTGAAGAGTTTGGATAAGTATAAACTGTGAGTTTTATAACAAATCGTAACTTTTATATAATAAAGAAAAAATAATTGTGACCTATATGTTTTTGGTAGGTTTTTTTCTGCTCTTTCATATGGTGAGAATTTTTTTTCAAAAATTCAAAATTTAACCCTTCCTATGAAAACTAAATTTTTTTTGATTTTTTTTCAAAAAAAGTCCCATTTTTTTCTTGTACCAAAAGAAAGCTTATGATGTGTACTTTCAATATGTGAAACGAAAAAAATGACGTTTTTTTGTTTTTGAATTATTAATTAATCAATTAATAAAAATTGAAATATTTTACAATATAAAGTATTTTGACTAAATTGACGTTTTACAAATAAATATTTATAAAAATAAAGATAAAGTGTTAGTTTTTTTTAAACAAATGTTTATATAATTCTACTTCAAAAAAATATATTCCAGTTATTTGCAACGATTGTTTAAATAAAATATTGAACACCTTTTGCGTGTATCACGCTTAATATTGACATTAAAATAATAACAAATTATTCTGATAAAAAAATCATCTCTTCTTACATCAAAAATGTAAAAATTAAAAAAATGTACTTTAGAAAATGTCAAAAAATATTAAGCCTTGAAGTTTAGTTAAAAAAGTTTAGAAGTTTGGTTTTTTAGAAAAAAAATTTTTAATTTTCAAAAGAAGGGTTAAATTTTGAATTTTTAAAAAAAATTCTGACCATTTAAAAGAGCAGAAAAAACCTACCAAAACATATAGGTCACAATTATTTTTTCTTTATTATATAAAAGCTACGATTTTTTATAAAACTCACTGTTTATACTTATCCAAACTCTTCAACCCCCTCCCCCTACAATTTTTTAAAAAATTTCATAATTACTTGGTGGTTTTAAGTACTCATTCATAGTTCTAAATACTGTGAAAATATTAACCCGATCTAACAACTTGCAATTTTGACATTGGTACACTTGAGAAAATTTGCCCCTTATATATTACATACACATTTTGAGATTCAAAATTGTTTAAAAACAAATTTATAATTGCAAAACTTGATTTTTAAACCTTCCTTGTTTACTAAAAGTTAATAACAACATATTAGAATGCGAAAATTCACGCTTAAAAACGTTTGGTGCACATCTCAGGCGTGTTTACGCGAGATCGATATCTGTGCACCTCAAGACAAAAAATTCGATATTTCGGTTAGTTTTAAAGTCTCCAGGGATTTTTTTTTGCAAAAATTCTGTAGAACATAATGAATGCAAATATTATAGTTACAAAAAAATCGAAGGGGTGCTTATGCCCGAAAAATGAAATCAAAATTTTTTTTGACTTTTTTTCCTGGCAAATTTTGGATTTTTTTATTTAATATTGCACTTTAAATTGTTATATAATCAACTATTATTACCTAAAATATAAACAAAATCTAACTAAATGGATAAAAGTTATTCGTTTTTCAAAAAAATATGCTTTAATATTTAATGCCCGGTAAAATCCACAATTTTGAAAATTTTTAAAAATCTTTTTTTCCTAAAATCTTCTGTCATAAAACACTACCTTTATACCAAGTTTCACAAAAATTAAAAGAGCCATGACCAACTTTGTCAGTGAGCGCTGCTATGACATTTACAGCTAACTGACTGGTATTAGAACTCTCGAGTAACAAAATTAAGGTCAATTGCATAAATTTAAAAGAAAATTTTGCCATATTGAATACAACATTTTAAATTTATGAAAACTTACCTTAAATTCGTAATCAGCGTCCTTAAAAACCACCGAGTGACAAAGTTAAGGTCAATTGCATAAAGTAAAAATTTGTTTTTCATATTGTATGGGGGAGGGTCAAAAATGAATAAAAAATTGTCCTCGTGGTTTATGGACGGCTTATACCTCGACTTATACCATGACTATCAATAAATCTCGGTGTCAATGTTTTGACAAAGAAGGAAGAATACTTCAATAAAATAATTCTTCTGATGTATAATTAATATATATAAAGTTTTTTTATCGCTTGACTGAACTAATCAAAACAAAAACCATTATTCTGTAATTTGACTTGCTTGGTACTTTGAAACGTCTGGCAACACAGTATTTCTTTAGTCGTATTGTAAATGCTTGGTATGACTTGTTTACATTTAGTTTTGAGTAGAAAATTGTGTGCAATGTTTCCAGATGTTAAAACAGCTGTTCAATATACTGTATAAAACATGAAATTTTTTTACAAATTAATTTATTGCAACTCTCACAGGTACCTAATTACACTTTTTTAACAGATATTTAACCATTATATATCTTTCTCGTATTAAAAAATGTTTTATTAATTTCTTAATGTTAAGTACTTTGTGGTGAGTAATTATGTTTGAAAATGTACTCAATTCCTACAAAACTCCATGTTAAAAGTTAAAAACAAAGACGCTTATAACTTTTTTACAAGTACCCACAGGTCTAAAAAATTTAACTACATTTTTTTAAAACTTTTATCTAACAGTGGTACAAATTTCAACAAATTGGTAATGTTAATTCTATTTGCGAAAAAACCTTTCTATTATCTTAAGAAAATCTGTAATTGCCTTAACGTTTAAAAACATTTTACAATATAGCTCAGTGTGTTAAATTTAATTTTTGGTTTTCGTGTTTTATGTTTTTTTAATTCTTCAAAAAAAAAATTGTAACCTTTTTTAATATTTCAGAAGAAGAAAAAAACGGATCATAAGGTCTTAGTCACATTTTTATATACACACAATAAAATAAGGTCTTGAGTATCATAGGACAGAAACAGAAATATCGCGCGCGCGTAGCTCTGCTAGTAGACATTCTAATATTCAAATTTTATCAATTAATAATTTGCATATTTAATTTATATTTAAATAGTTTAAATTAAAAAAAATTAATTAATTAATTATTCATTTATAAATATTCGATTCAAAATTCTAACTTTATAATAATTAATTGAATTAATTTTACAAAATCATATTTTTTTAAATCATTTTATTTGTGGTTAAAAGTTTTAAATCTAAAATAAGAACAATATTTGAAATGAAGAGTTTTCAACTCAGGTCTAATCTTACCGATCCTTAATATATTATTTTATTGCAGTAGCCTCTAACCTTCATTACTTTCATTACCTGCCCAAGCCACCTTTTTTACCCACACCCACCTATCTTCATATTTCTAAAAAGGCATCGTTGCCAGATTTCTTTACTATTTTTCAAAATAACATTGTTGCCAAATGAAAACGACGAAAAAGCATTTAACATCATCGATACCAAGTTCAGATTTTAAGTAACCACCGACGTACGCACTACTGAACGTCTGGTTACATCGCGCACAAATGTAACAAAAAAAGGTTGTAGGGGGTTGAGGGTGGAAAGCATTTCATTTTGGTAGTCTTTTTTGGTTTTAGCGACCCAAAAAAACGTAGGTTTAGACACCGTAATCGACTTTTCGTGAAAATTCGAATTTCGATCTCTCACCCCGTGGTTGTTAAGGGGGTTGTAGGGGGTTAAGGGATGGAAGAATTTGTTTTTGGTAGTATTTTTTGGTTTTAGCGACCCAAAAAACATAGGAATAGACACCCTACTCCACTTTTTTTAAACTGAAATTCCAACCCCCGGGAGCAAGTGTAAGGGGGTGGTAGCGGGAAAATGGCCGATGAAAAAAAATTTTAATGGTCATATTCGGTTTCAGCGACCCCAAAAACATAGGGATAGGTTTTGACTTTTTTTTGCCTGTGTAATAAATTAATACATTTTAATTAATTTGAATGTTTGTATTTTTCATCTCCTTTTTTGTCACGATCCTAAACAAAATTTGGTCTTTCGAGCCGGATCTCATGAAAAACTCAGTGGTGAAGAATCCAGTGACTTGTGAAAGGAAGGAAGCAAACATTAAATAAACAAGTGAACGAGCTTTAGACATTAACTTTAATGTTTTGTTGTTTAAAATTGTGAACGCCAAATAGACATCAACGGCAATTTGGTATAGTTTCTAATGCTACCGTGGCGTGAAGTGCTTAGAAACGGGTTCATGTCAACTAAACAGATTAATTACGGGCGTGTTACTAAGCAGATCCTACATTCCATGAGATCGTACATGATAAGAGGTATAAATTCCAATTGTTACAAAGTTTTTCTAAAGTATAGTAGAACCTCGATAACTCGAGTTTTTGATAACTCGAAGGTATTTTTTGTTCCCGGCCAAAAGTCCTATTCTTTCCATGTTAAAAAATCTCGATAACTGGAATTTCGATAACTCGAATTATTTGACATTTCGAAGTAAATTTTTCTTCCTATTAAGTTTTTTTTACTTGATAACTCGAACTTTAAAGTATAAAATTTAAAAAAATATGTACACTCTTGGCAAGGTATGCTTTAATATTTTGGTTAATATAAAACTAATGATGAAATTTCGAAAAGCGTGTGCTTTTCAAATAAATAGTGGTGTCTCCTTTTAAGAAAGAGACTCTTTATTTACATTTTCGATAATCAAATTTCTTAATTGATTTTAGAATGTTGTTATTGTCATACTTTTTTTATTAAAATTTAATTTTCCTTCTTCAAAATCAGTTTAACTTTGTCATTCAAACTAGTAGTTCACTCATCTGGAGAATAAATATGTAAAAATGAAAGTGTAAAAGTTAAAGCTTGGCTAATAAATTAAAAGTTATTAAAGAAGTGGAAGCAGGAGTGAAGAAAAAAAAGATATTGCAGCAGCATTTGATATTCCATCGAGCACATTACACAGTGGAACAATTTTAGAAAAATTTTTTTGGGTTTAGACTTGAGTATAATGGGATGAAAGTACTACCCCAGCAGAGTAAAATCCTAAAAGGATTTTAAAAAATTAGTAGCCGTTTAATTTTTATTGTAATTTTAAGTTTTGATAATTCAGTAATTTATTGAATAACAATGGTCAACAAAAAATATCTTTTTTCTGATTCACAGATCAGACTAGGATATTTTTATTGAATTTTCATCGCTGAACACGAATCTGACCTCAAAAAGTGCCCATCACGTCGAGATTTTGAGAAAAATGGCCTCAATGTCTCAAAAAACCCTATTTTTGACGTTTTTCGATCATGTGGAGTTTTTTGACACTTTGAGGCCATTTTTCTCAAAATCTCGACGTGATGGGCACTTTTTGAGGTCAGATTCGTGTTCAGCGATGAAAATTCAATAAAAATATTCTAGTCTGATCTGTCAATCAGAAAAAAGATATTTTTTGTTGACCATTGTTATTTAATAAATTACTGAATTATCAAAACTTAAAATTACAATAAAAATCAAACGGCTACTAATTTTTCAAAATCCTTTCGGGATTTTACTCTGCTGGGGTAGTACTTTCATCCCAATATAGTCAAGTCTTAACCCATTTTTTGGTGTTCCACTGTGTTATCTACAATAATAAAAAATAAAGAGGCAATTAAATCTGCAACTGAAAATTTAGTTTATCAACCTCAACGAAAAAGGATAAAACTTTCCTCTAATCCAGACATAGAAAAACATACGTCGGATTGGATACGACGTGCTCTTGACGAGAATGTTCCTATCTCAGGACCTATAGTGCGTGAAAAAGCAGAAAAATTAGCTAGTGATTTAGGACATGCAGATTTCAAAGCAAGTGAGGGTTGGTTAATGAATTTTAAGAAAAGGAACGGAATTGTAAGTAAAATTATAAGTGGCGAAAGTGCATCAGTGTCAGAAGTAAATTGTGAAGAATATCGTCTTACAATTTTACCTAGCATATTAGAAGGATATTCGGAGAGTGACATTTTTAACGTTGATGAGACTGGATTCTATTACAAATGCTTACCAGATCTAACATTGGCATTTAAAAATGATAAATGTTATGGGGAAAAAGAAGCAAAGATAGAATTACTGTGAGAGACAAAAATGACTGATTTTTTAAATTGACAAAGACGTTTCACTATTATAATCCATATTATAAAACGTTTTACGACATTTTATAAGACATTTTTCTCTGAAAATAAATTATTTTGATAAATATTTGATAACTCGAATTTTCGATATCTCGAATTTTTTTTTGCTTCCCTTAGTGATTCGAATTATCGAGGTTCCACTGTATTTGATTCATTTACCAGCTTGATGAATATGCCGCACAGTGGGGCAAAATAAAAAAACGGGGTTCGAAAAAGTCTACAGGTCACAAATCTTAATGGATTTTCAAAAAGTTTTTTTAAACACTCAGGAATGAATTTTAAAGAGATCTCTCAAGGGCTGATCATAACATTTTTTTTAATTGTTAATCTATATTACTATTTTTTTTTGCTTAGGGACTTTTGGGAAATCTGCCTACAGATACCTTGGATTCCGCACTCCAAGGTTATGTGGGGTTGGTATGATAAAAAAACAAAAGGAAATATAAAAAAAGAAAAATAAATAAATGTTATAATAAATTTAACAAACTGGCGACCTACTACCAGCCCGACCCACCAAAACCCGTAACCCTTCTTTTGGAGCCCTTTACCCTCCCTCGGAAATGTCGTAAGACTTTAGCCTTCGAGGGTGGCGCTCCAACTCTGTCGCTAATGCGACTTTCTGCTTTTCTCTGCGGTTATCCTGCGTTAATAGTTAAAAATTTAAAACTATTTCAATATAAAAGCGGAATTAACAGCACAACAATAATAAAACAAATGTTTAATTAAGTGTAAACAGTCAAAAGATAAAATTGCAAACGGATATATAAAAAAAAGAAAAAAATAAACGCGTATATAATATTAAAAACATAAAACGGAATAAATTAAAATTGTATAAGGACAAATAAATAA
Organism: Leptopilina syphax; assembly: GCA_032872505.1. Classification (NCBI taxonomy): domain Eukaryota; kingdom Metazoa; phylum Arthropoda; class Insecta; order Hymenoptera; family Figitidae; genus Leptopilina; species Leptopilina syphax. The sequence goes on from CM065476.1 coordinate 26,731,264, forward strand.
CAAAATAAATTAATAAAAAACAAACAAAGCAAATTAAAAGCTGTTTAAATTACGCTTTTTTGGCGGCCGTCGAGATCTTTCCTCGACATAACCGAGATTATGAAGTTCTCGACTTGCCGCCAATTCTCCTCTGACTGGGTCATCAGCGATACCATGTTCTCCGGTGTAACTTGACTGTTTACACCTTCGAACATGGCCCGCCTCTCCAAGTCCTATTTCTTGCATGAGAAGAGGGTGTGCTCCGCGTTGTCCTCAGGGAACTGACAATATGCACTCACCTCGTTCTCGCGTAATTTAAAGCGACACAGGTACGAGTTAAAACACCCGTGACCTGTGAACGCCTGAGTCAAGTAATAGGAAACCTGACCGTGTTTCCTATTTATCCAGATGGCGAGTGCCGGGATAAGGCGTTAAGTCCATCGACCTTTTTCCTCACCATCCCATCTTTTCTGCCATCTTTCTATGAGCCTGTGCCTCGCTTCTTTGCGGATCAGGCCCTTGCTTGGTCTTATTTCCTCATCTAAGGAACTGCTTTCTTTAGAAAAGAGAAACATTTCTTCCCTTTCCCTCGCCAAAAGATCTGCTGGCGGGACACTTGCAAGGACCTGCACAGCACTTGTAGATACCGTCTTATATGCAGAGATGATACGCGTTGTTATCGATCTCTGCGCAGACAGTACCTTTTCACAGATGGTTACACATCTTTTACTCCTTAGGGATGGGACCCACGCTGGTGCTGCATAGAGCATTTTAGCGTGGGCGACACTCGCCACCAGTCTTCGTTTTTGTTCACGGGGTCCGCCAACATTTGGCATTAGCCGTGAAAGATTAGCCGCACACTCGATCGCCTTATTTGATGCCGTAGCCATGTGGTGGTGGAAGTTTAACCTTCCATCCAACTCCACACCAAGATATTTAATTTGTTGACTCCACTTGACCTCGAATCCGTCTATCACGATTCGTGGAAGCTTATTACCACGTCTGTCTGTGACTAGCAGTGCCTCGGTCTTTTCCAGGGCCATTTTAAGACCTTTGGTATCCAGCCAGCTTTTTGCAAGTCGCAGACATTCGTTCACCAATGTCCCAAGAGCTTCCTCACTTTCGGCAGTGCACACGAACAACGCGTCGTCCGCAAAGCCGATGATCATCGCACCTTCGGGCAGATCCATTCGCAGAAAATCATCATAAGATACATTCCATACAAATGGACCCACCCTCGAACCTTGAGGAGCCCCACGCTGCATCTCTTCCCTGAGAGTGCAGGTGTCTCCCTCATATATAACCCACCTGTCGCTAAGATAATTATCCATTATCCGCAGCAAGTAGGGCGGCATGTTTTTCTTTTTCATCGACTCGATGAGATCTTTCCATTTTGCGGAATTAAACGCGTTGCGTATGTCAATTGCTACCAACGCGCAGAAGCTCTTCTTTTTTCCAGGTCCCAACTTGTTTTTTCCTGCTTTGGCTATGTCCACAACTGCCTGGATGGCATCAACTGTGGACTTGCCTTTACGGAAACCAAATTGGTGATCGGATAGACTATTCTCTCCGGTCAAGTGGCTTTGCATTCTCTGCAGAACCATATCCTCAAGAAGTTTACCCATCGTATCCAACAGGCATATAGGCCTGTACGATGAAACCTTATCTAGAGGTTTTTCACCTTTCCTTAGGAGGACTAACCTCTGTCGCTTCCAGTCGCGGAAGAACTTTCCTCTCTCAAGGCAAAGATTGAAGCATCGAAGCAGAATCTGGGGTGAAGTGTCGATTACTAACTTTAGGATCTCGTTACTTATCCCATCGATTCCAGGCGCCTTGCCTGTTTTCAATGTTTTGCCTGCTGTTTGCAGTTCACTAAGTGTGAAGAGTTCTTCCTCTTCGACTTTGCAAAATCTCCTGTCCCTTCTAAGGTATGGTTCCGCAGGAGGAAACAAAGAAACTTTAAATTTAAATATTTTTCAATAAACATACTATTTTCTCCTTGGAAATTTTTTTTATATAATAGATTGTCCGAATATGATGTTAAAAAATTATTGAGAAATTGTTAAATATAATTTTTTCATATAATTAAAAAATTGCACGTATCCTAAAAGATTATTTTATTAAAAATTCTTAAATTTAAATGTCAAAAAAAATTTCAAAAGTTAATATTTCCATAAATTGTGCAATTGATTGTCACACTTTCAAAATATATGTCGACCTTTTGAATATAAACTTCTAATTTTTCAAAATGGCACCTAAAATCTCAAAAAAATTTTATTAATTATTTGTACAATTTTTTCAGAATTCTGGTTTGAAAATTCTCACTTGGGGGTTTTCGAGGTCGCTGATTCAGGGTGTCCAGCATCCGGGAAATGCGTGAATTGTACGGGAAATTTTTTGGTGCGGGAAATGTACGGAAATATACGGGATTTTTTTCTGCCACCGGGAATTTTAAGCACAGGGATCAAACTAGGTCCATAAATTTGTTTAAAGTCCGTAAAAGTCCGTTTTTTTTAAAAAGTCCGTAATTTGTTTGAAAAAGTACGAAAAAACCGTAAATTGTACGATATAATTTGGAGAATTTTCGAGAAGTTACAAATTATTGTAGAATTTAAATTATTTTTAAAAGTAATTAATTCTTTGCAGAAATTCAATTATGTTTCAAAATTTTGAAAGATACTCGTCAAAATTTCGACTTGTCTGCTTTCATAGATGCAGACTATGTATCAGGGTGGTCCAAAAATACATGGGAAAAAAATAAAATCGTAATTTTAATGCTCTCACCTCCTAGGATTGTTCTATATGGAGAAAAAAATACTTCTATTTTAAAAAAAAATTTTTTTAAGGTCGCTCAAAGCGCTCAAAGTTTCCCATGTAAAATGCATGGGGAAAAAACACTTTTTCGTAGAATTGGTATAGAATCTTTGAAAATCAATATTTTTTATTCAGAAAACTCTGTTTCTCTTCAAAATACTTCAAAGAATAGTGCTAAATTATTTATTTAATCATTTTTTTTTAATTAACTTTTTTTTATAGTACCCCAAAAAACTCCATAAATTTCAAAATTACAAAAAAATCGTTAAAAAATATTTTTTTATTATTTTTATCAAAGTTTTTTCCTAGATTATGAATAAATAACACAAATATTGATTTTTAAACATTATTCTATGTAATTGCTAATTTTTTTAAACAAATTATTATTGTTTATTTACAACTTTTTATCTAATTGAGCTAAAGAGTTTCGATTTTTTCTCAATTTTGCAACTTTTCAGGACGAATGTAACCAGTCACTATCAACTAACTGAGAATATTAATTTTACTAATTGTTTTTTTTATTGTTTATACTCCTGCCCTATTGGCCTTACGCACTTCGACAAGAGTTCCCGAGAAATACTTTTTGGATTAAGCATAACCATACTACTAAGAAATTTTCTATATATTAACCTAATTTGCGTCTACAGCCGACTTTATTAGGAGTACTCGCATTCCGCCTGGACCACCCGTCAATGGGTTTTCTCGCCAGAGAAGAGGGAAACTGTAGAAAACCTCTCCTCAGTAAAACCGGTTTATCGACAGTCGAGTTCTAATGGTGTGTTCCGGACAATAATCGACGGTGCATATCATTATATCTCGACGTCAAACCTCCCGCTCAGATTATCTCATGTGCCGGAAAAATACCAAGCCAAGTGGGCGCGAACCAAGGATACTTATGGGCAATTCTCTGGAACCGGTCGATTTTACATGATAAATATGAAAAATTTTAAATTACAGGCACAACTTTTATTTATAGATAATTTTGTTAAGAATACATTTGAAAATAGTCATTTTCCTTGTGAACCATTTTTCTTTAGTGTTAAAAGAATTATATCAAAAAAAGTCTAAGGAAATTTTTTGTGTCAAAAATGCATTATTTAAAAAGACAAAATAAATGAAGGCTATTTAACCTTTGGATAAATTCATGACAATTATTTTAGTAATAAATGTTGTTAATAACTTGTAAATTCAACGTTTTTTAAATGTTTTATTTAAAGTAAAGGTTCAGCGTTTAGAAATAATATTATTAATAACAATATCTACTGTTAACATAAACATTCAACCTATTATTCTTTAATCTGTAAGTGTGCCATTGAAAATAATCAGAATTGAAATCCGTTCACGCTTGAATGGGAAGAGGTAAATATTGTTATATTATTTTTATTTTTAATAGCACACAATTTAACAAGGTTTTAATTTGTTCCTTTTTTTATAAGCAATATACTCATTAAAAAAAACCATAATTGAATTACCGCTAAAAGTAAAAAATGGAAAAAACTCTAAAACTTTTTGTTACTGATAAGTAAGAGTAACAGTTTTTAAAGTGTTAATATTTAGTTTTAATTAAGGAGCACATACTTTTTTCGACATGTAATGTATATTTCAATATTAAAAATTTTATTCATTACAAGTTGGACCGATTTCGTGTTGTGCTGAAAAAATTATTTACAATAAAAGCAAAGAAAATACTTACTGTAACAAATGAAATATGCGAAATTTGACATTTAAAATTCATATAACATTTCTTAATTGTCAAGAAGAGTATAAAAATTATGATTTAATGAACTTTTCCGTTCAGAAAGTCATCAAAATAATACTAATAACAAAATAAAAAATAAATATTTTTATTAAAGCAGCATAAATCAAGAGTAACGTGAAATCGACCGATTCCAGAGAATTGCCCTTATACCCTTGGTCCTTAAACGACCGCCAATGCGAGGCATTTATCCGACTGAGCTAATCTCTCGGTATTACCAATTGTTTAAACAAATTACTATTGTTTAATTTTATCTTTTTATCAAATTAAGCTGCAGAGTCGCAATTTTTTTCTCAATTTTGTATTTTCCAAGCCAAATGTAACTAGTTACTAACAACAATCTAAGAATTACAATTTTACCAATTGTTGAAACAAATTGTTATTTTAAATTTGAAGCTATCGCAGTAGTAATTTCAATAACGTAAATAAAAATTTTTGTACTTATCATTTTTATAATAAAAAACTTATTGTTTACAATTTTTACTCGATAATTAAGTCTTACATTAATTATTACCTCACAAAAAAAATAAAATGTACAATTAAAAAAGTTACAACTCTGTAGCTCATTTTGATAAAAAGATAAAATTAAACAATAGTAATTTGTTTAAACAATTGGTAAACTTAAAATTCTTAGTTAGTTGATAGTGACTGGTTACATTTGGCCTAAAAAGTTGCAAAATTAAGAAAAAATCGAAACACTTTAGTTCAATTAGATAAAAAGTTGTAAATAAACAATACTTATTTGTTTAAAAACATTAGAAATTACATGGAATTATGTTTAAAAATCAATATTTGTGTTATTTATTCATAATCTAGGAAAAAATTTTGATAAAAATAATAAAAAATATTTTTAAACGATTTTTTTGTAATTTTGAAATTAATGGGGTTTTTTGGGGTACTATAAAAAATAGTTAATTTTAAAAAATGATTAAATAAATAATTTAGCACTATTCTTTGAAGTCTTCTTAAGAGAAACAGAGTTTGCTGAATGAAAAATATTGATTTTCAAGGATTCTATACCAATTCTACGAAAAAGTGTTTTTTCCCATGCATTTTACGTGGGAAACTTTGAGCGCTTTGAGCGACCTCTAAATATTTTTTATTTTCAAAAAAATGGGGGTATTTTTTTTTCTCCATATAGAATAATCCTAGGGGGTGAGAGCATTAAAATTCCGATTTTACTTTTTTTGGACCACACTACTATGTATTCATGAAAATATGGGTGATACCCTAAAAACATAAAGCATGTCCCGCCACTACCGACTCTCCCCTATAGATATATTAAAAATTGTATTAAAATATAAAATTATATTTAATTAAAATATAATAATAAATTTATTTATACATTTTAATAAAATTTTTCAAAAGAATTAAATTATTTAGAAAAAATTTTTGAAAAAATGGAAACATTTAATTATTTTTCATAAATAATAAAATTTTTAAAAAAATTCAATTCTTTGGAGAAGTTTAATTATATTAAAAAATTTTAAAAAATTCTTGTCGAAAATTCAATTATCTTTATAAATAATAAATTTCTTCTGCGAAATTTAATTATTTTGAAAAATTTTATTGCATGAATTTTTATAAAAATAGTTGAATTTTGAAATGTTTTTAAATTAAAGACCTTTAAAATTTAAATTTTTTATCCTATTAACTAACAATCTGTATAGAATTAATTTTTTTCAAAAAGTTTAATAATTGAATATTTTTACTTCCTTATAGAGGAAGTATTGTAATACCAAAATTTTTCGAGTTCGATTTTTTGATATATCTTTATGTTATTTGACCTCAGGAGTTCAAAAATGACATTTTTAAAAAATGTCATTCCGTATGTGTGTGTGTGTGTAAACATCATATTTTCATAAATATCTCGAAATCATAAAGAGCTTTTGGGTTGAATTTTTTTTAAATTGTAGATCTCACCTGCGGACATAAAGTGAGAGTACTTTCTGATATATTAATGAAGTTTAATTGAATTTTTTTTGGATTTTTAATTTTACAAAAAAACGTTTTTTGCCCATAACTTTAAAAAAATGTTAGGACACCTATAAATGTTTTTCCATAATTTTATAGACTTTTTTTACGCATCTTTTAAGCCCTAATTAAACATTTTTTGTCCATATTAACCGGAGATATTAAACTTTTAAAAATCAAAAATTTTGGAAAATAAGACTTTTTTGAAAATTTTGTTAAAAAATGTAGAAGTAACTTTAAAATTATCGTTACCAACTTGTAGAGCATCAAAAAACGCTTCGATTGACCTATTTTTAAACCTAATTCGATACTGAATTTCAAAATTATTCGTACTTTAAAAACCAAAAATTGTGGAAAATGACATTTTCTCAACTTTTTGGTTTGAAAATTTTTGTTAAACTATTAAAATATTATAACTATCTTGTAGAGTATTTAAAAATACATTGATTGACACACGATTCAATCACTTTTACCATATTTATAAAAAGTTATTCATATATTTCTATTATTATTATTTATCTCTATGAGGAAGCAAAGTGTTTATGAAATGAGCACCAAAATTATAAAAAAAATACAACTTGGCAGCGGTTTTTAAAATTATTTTGTTTTCGAGCCTTTTAATTCTTTCACTGGTTCGAGCCTTGTAACAATATAAAATTATTGTAGGAAATTATTTGCTGATTAAGAATTTTAATTAAGGAAGATTTCGACTATATCAGCAATTAGTGACATCTATTAGACGTCAATTGAACTCTTTGGTTTAGAGTCAGGTGTTATTCTTAAAATAATTATTCCGATATGGTTGTCGGTAAATAATTATATTTTTGAATTAATTTTTGATCTGAAAAAATAAGCTGCGTTAACGACTGCACTGTGCATCTGTGAGGACTCGAACCCCAGTTAATAGCTGCCTTTCGCGGGACTAACAGATGCACAGTGCAGTCGTTCACGCAGCTTATTTTTTCAGATCAAAAATTAAATTCAAAAATATAATTATTTACCGACAACCATATCGGAATAATTATTTTAAGAATAACACCTGACTCTAAACCAAAGAGTTCAATTGACGTCTAATAGATGTCACTAATTGCTGATATAGTCGAAATCTTCCTTAATTAAAATTCTTAATCAGCAAATAATTTCCTACATTAACTATACAGCTCTTCGACTAGTGTATGGGCTTGATCTGAGATTATAAGAAACGTGAACGTCCAGGCTGTGTTGGCATGGTGCATTGGTAGGCGTTAGTCCCGCGAAAGGCAGCTATTAACTGGGGTTCGAGTCCTCACAGATGCACAGTGCAGTCGTTCACGCAGCTTATTTTTTCAGATCAAAAATTAAATTTAAAAATATAATTATTTACCGACAACCATATCGGAATAATTATTTTAAGAATAACACCTGACTCTAAACCAAAGAGTTCAATTGACGTCTAATAGATGTCACTAATTGCTGATATAGTCGAAATCTTCCTTAATTAAAATATAAAATTATGTACACAAATTTATCTTATAAATAAGGCATTCTTTGTCAACGGAAGCTCCCTTCTCCCCAAAATTGGTTTAAGTGTAAAAAATCAGGAATATTCTTAAAAATTTTTTAAAAATAGTTACTTTCAATTGCCGACTGGCGTCTTTTAAAATTCAAAACGGCGGATCCAAAATGGCTGTAATTTTTTTTAAATCCACTGGATTCAGTAGAAATTTGTTACTCGGGGGTTTTTGGGGTCGCTGATTACGAATTTGCTTTCGAAATTAAAAATTCAAAATGGCGGATCTAAAATATGACGGTCAATTTTTTCAAATTTATTGAATTTAGTAGAAATTTGTTATTCGGGGGTTTTTAAAGTCCCTGATTACGAATCTGCTATCTAAATTTCAAAATTCAAAATGGCGGATCTAAAATGGCCGTCAATTTTTTTTTAATTTATTGGATTTAGTAGACATTTTTCACTCGGGGGCTTTTGGAATGGCTGATTACGAATCTGCTATCGAAATTTCAAAATTTAAAATGCGACTTGTAATGTAGCGGTCGACTAACTGTAGTTTGCATTTTAACACATTATTTGTGACAAACCATCTTTATAATTTGTTAAGACTGTTAGAAGATTAGAAGCCGAAATGTGTCGGTCATTGACAAAGGTAAACGAATATTATATTATTTTAATTGTAATTGTTGTGAAAACTTGAGTACTCGACACGCGAGCAATCGAGAAACAATAATTTTTTTTAAACTTATTTACAAAAAATATATATATATATATATATATATATATATATATATACAAGACTTTGGAGTGAACTTTTTATTAATTTTATTTTCTATGTGAAGACATTGTTTAATTCTAATTATATTGTTAAATAAAAGAGAGTGTGTTAAGTTATATTGACTATTATTTATTTATTAAATTCATCAGCCACGCAATAGTGTTAAAATATTTATTCAAAAAAGCATTTGCGTAGAACATTTTCGTCCTTCGAGCCGGATTGCTCGCAATAAAAGTGAAAGTGTCGAGTGCTTATGACTTTGATCCATTTTTACAAAATAAATTTGGAATTTGACTGTGAAAAAGAAAAGTGTACATCGTTATTACAAACTACGAATTGAGGGTCATACGCAGACATAAACTTTTGGAACTAGGCGGTTGCACTTTCTTTGCTCTACTGGAATCCCATTTATTGAAAGTGAGAAAAAACTACATAATTCACCAAAGAAAAGTGGAAGTAAATTGGTAACACGAGGCCATTTTCTGAATTTTGGAATCATTTGTAATTGTGACTCATTGTAAGCAAGTATAGTTCTTTGATTATTTGTTTACTGATATTTTATTGTATTTGAGTGTTGTTGTATTTCTTTAATGGATAAGAGTGACATTGAGGTTGCTCGACAAAATCGTACGAATTGTAAATCTAAATTGACGAAATTTCACACGTAATTAGAAAAATGTGCAAATGATTTGAATGCAATTTCTGTCGAGGAAGTTCAATTAAGATTAAAAAAGATTGAAGATTTATGGGTTGAATTTGACCAAGCACAATTAGTGTTAGAAATAAAGGCTCCGGGTCCCAGTAGAGAAATTGATAGAAATGATTTTGAAAATAATTATTTTAGTTATACAGCTTTAGCGACGAAAATTATCAATCAATTGACACCTCAAGAGACGGTCACGGAACAGAACGAATTAACCCGACAACGACCGATTGTAGCACAATTAGAATTAGACTTGAATAATTAGAGACAAAATTAACTAACACATTTAAGAACTTTAGCAACGACACGATTGTCTACTAACGATAGTGAAACACAAATAGTAAGAAGTCATTTTCCGTTACCCATACTCGATCTTCACACTTTCTCTGGCGGATATGAAGAGTGGCTGGGCTTTAGGGATTTATTTACTGCAATTATTCATAATGACAATAGCATTTCTAAGGTCCAGAAATTACGATATTTAAAATCTTATGTAAAAGACAATGCCGCACGGGTAATTGAAAATTTAGAAATTTCTAACGAAAACTATGATGTTGCGTGGACTTTATTAGCAGAGAGATTTGATAATAAACGTTTAATAATAAATACTAATATGTTGGCAATTCTTGAGGTAGCATCACCTAGTTAAGATTCAGCTGCGTGTTTACGTAATTTACTTGACTCAATTTTGACACACGTACGCGCATTGAAAATGTTAAAGCAACCTACCGAGAGTTGGGACACGGCTCTAATTTGTATTATAGCATCAAAAGTTGACAAGGAATCTAGAAGGGAGTGGGAACAATCGAGGAAGGGAAATGAGATACCTACTTTCAAGCAGCTGACTGAGTTTCTACAAGAACGCTGTCAGATGCTCGAAACAATGAATCATGGAAATTCGGAGCAAAATAAACAGAAAGTAAATAATAAAATAATTCAGTTCAAAATAATTCAGATAAAAAAGTAGTTGGTAAATCATTTTTAAATATTAATAACAAAATAATTTGTCCAATTTGCAAAGATAATCATTCTGTTTATAATTGTTCAGAATTTACAAAACTTTCTGTTGATGAAAGGATTCAATTAATTAAAAAGAAAGGATTGTGCTACAATTGTCTCGGAGTGAATCATTTAATTACAAACTGTTGATCTAGAAATTGTAGTAAGTGTAATAAGCGAGATCATACTATGTTACATCGTGACATAATAAAAGATTTGGAAAATGAAGTAACTGCAAATTCGATTGGAAATGGTGTAATAAAAAATTGCCATGTTACTGACTCTTTAATGATTATTTTGTCCACTGCGATTGCATATGTTTTTGACAGTAACGGTAAGCGACATAGTTGTAGGGTGCTCTTAGATAGTGGATCACAACAAAATTTGATGACTGAACAATTAGCTAAAAAATTAAATCTCAAAAAACAAAGATTAAATTCTGCGATTGAAGTTTTGAATAATAACAAAATAAGTAGTATTGAATGGGTAGAAACAATGTTCGAATCTAGTAATACAAAATTTACAACGAAACTTTCTTTTCTTATCCTTTCAAAAATAACAAGTGAAATCCCATCCATTCTTATAAATAAAAAAAAATTGGAGATTCTTCCACATATAAATTTAGCTTATCCAGGATTCCACAGGCCAGCGAAAGTAGACATATTAGTTAGAGCAGAGCTGTTTTATGAACTACTGGAACAAAACACAATTTCTCTCGCGATGCCACATATCTCACTACAAAACTCAAAATTAGGGTGGATTGTCACGAGTAGAATAAACAATAACCAATTACTTCGGGGATTAAAATGCAACCTAGTGCGAGATCTATTGACCGTTTAGTTGGAGAAATTTTGGAGAATCGATGAAGGAATTGAAACTAAATATTTGTCAACAGAGGAGTCAGAATGTGAAAAACATTTTTTACAAAATGTTCAGCGTGACTCAGAAGGAAAGTACATCGTCAGTTTACCGTACAATAAAAATAAAGAAAACTTATGAAATTCGTATGACATTGCTAAACGTAGATTTTTCATTTTAGAACGAAGACTCTTAAAGGATGCCAATTTAAAACAGAAATATTATGAATTTCTCCAGCAATATGAGGATCTTGGTCACATGGAGCTTTCTTCTAGTGGCCCGGAGGAAGGATTCTATATGCCACACCAGGCAGTGATCAAGCAATCTATTCTTTCAAGAGTGGTTTTTGATGGATCATCATTGACAGACACTGGAATTTCGCTTAATGAAACACTTTTAGTGGGAGCAGTCATTCAGGACGGAATGTTCAGCTTATTAATTCGATTTCGTCAACATCCAATTGCTCTCAGCGCGGATGTGGAGAAGATGTACAGACAATTCTGGATTCATCCAAAAGATCGAAAGTTCCAGAAAATCTTGTGGAGAAAAGATCCAGATAAACCTGTAAAAACGTATAAATTAAAAACAATAACGTATGGAACATCAGCGGCACCTTTTTTGGCAGTTCGATATCTTAAGCAATTGGCTATCGACGAAGGATCCAATTTTCCTGAAGCAGCCAAAGCTTTAAACGAAGACTTTTACGTGGACGATTCTCTGACGGGAGCTGATACTATCGAGGAAGCATTACAGTTGAAAAATGATTTGTTAAAGCTGACTAAGAAAGGTGGATTAAATTTGACGAAGTGGAGATCTAATATTCCTGATCTTTCTGGAATATTACCTAAAGGTGGTGACTCAGATTTAAAATTATATTTGGAAAAAAATTCAAAAACTTTGGGGGTAATGTGGAATACAGCAGACGACACTCTTTATATCAAGATTTCAGCTGATCAAAATGAAAAAATCACATCAAAACGAATCATGTTATCAAATGTAGCAAAGGTCTACAATCCTTGTGGCCTCATCGCTCCGATAACTACATTCGCAAAGATAAAGATGCAGGATCTTTGGAAAACCAAATCTTCTTGGGATGATCCAGTGCCTCCAAAAATCCTATCAGAATATGAAGAATATCAAGCTCAACTTCATGTGATCAATGATTGGAGTGTGAAGAGACCAGTTAGATCACAGGGATTGGATGAGATGCAGCTCCATGGCTTTGCAGATGCCAGTGAAAGGGTGATGATTTTCGAAGCAACTTATTATGTGCAAGGTCGAGAGTTGCACCAGTTAAAACGGTAACCTTGCCCAGGTTGGAACTCTGCGCCGCTGTATTGTTGACGAAGTTGCTAACAAATGTTAAAAAATCATTGAGTTGTAAGATCGATGGAATCAAGCTGACTCGAACGACATGAACGCACTGACACCAGGACATTTTTTAATTGGTTCATCAATGAAAACTATTCTTGCACAAGATTATTCCCAAACTCCCACGAACAGATTGTCCAGTTGGGAACATATTCAAAAGTTTAAGTCAGACCTGTGGAATACAGGCTTGGCTGATTATATAAAAAAAGATACTTTAGTTGTTTTAAGGGAAGACAATCTCCCTCCTTTACGTTGGAGTTTGGGAAGAGTCATTGAGCTGTTTCCGGGTGACGACGGAATAATTCGAGTCGTAAAGATAAAAACTTAAAACGGGACGTTTATTCGAGGTGTAAAGAAAGTCTCGCCACTGCCTATAGAATGAAATTTGATTGAACGTGCCCGTTCAAGGCAAGCAGAATATTAGAAGATTAGAAGCCGAAACGTGTCGGTCATTGACAAAGGTAAACGAATATTATATTATTTTAATTGTAATTGTGGTAAAACTTTAGTACTCGACACGCGAGCAATCGATAAACAATTATTTTTTAAACTTATTTACAATATATATATATATATATATATATACAAGACTTTGGAGTGAACTTTTTATTAATTTATTTTCTATGTGAAGACATTGTTTAATTTTAATTATATTGTTAAATAAAATGGAGTGTGTTAAGTTATATTGACTATTATTTATTTATAAAATTCATCAGCCACGCAATAGTGTTAAAATATTTATTCATAAAAGCAATTGCGTAGAACATAATTCATGATTTTGGTTAATGATACACTCACAAATAAAGTATGTGTTCCACTATTTCCTATTAGAATATAATTCTTAGGACGCATTTAAGTAAATTTGCCGGAACTGACGCCAGTCATTACTCTGCTATTAGAATTATTTTCATAAAATTCTATTGTTTTTTTAATGTTGCTTCTGATTATTTTTTTCAGCTTTTGCCGTTGTTTCTGCGAAAATACCTTTCGAAGCTATCAATTCTTCTGATTTCTTTGCCAATTTCTTAGAACATTCAAATTCCCTTACGATTTTTTAATACTCCAGGATGTTGGAGCGATCGTTAAAATTGCTAAGCGCTTAGGATCATTTTAATTTAAACTTGAAAACTTTTCTTTCAAGCCGTTTAGCATGTCTTCAAGTTCAATTTTACGTTTTGATTTGTTTTGGGAACTATTAAGCTTTGCGGATGATAAAGATGATGTGTCGATTTGCTTAGTTGATTTTTCAGCTTTACTACTTATAGATTCAAATCCTTACGCGGAATTTAATATTTCCTGCAGTGACAATAAATTTTTGAATTTTTAGAAATACTGCGAAACAAATGCAATGCGTAACCAACGTCTGTAACCAACCAACTTTCCTTTGTTATTAAACAAATGCAATGCGTAACCAACGTCTGTTTAAAAGTCGCATTGGTAACGCGTTGCAATTGTTTAATAACAAAATAAATTTTGTTTTTTCGTGAGGCCGAGATAATTCAATTTGCTTTAAAAGATTTGAACAATAGTGTTTATCTCTCGCTTTATCTCAATACTGTTTAACAGAATTACAGTTTCTGTTCATGAGATATTAAGATATTAATTTTAAAATGTCGAATATTAAATCAAATGAACATCTAGTTCTAACAAATAAAATTCTGTCTTACAAATATAATAAAAAATTGTATTATGGAATAATAAGGCGCCCCAATTTATGTCTTTTTTAAAAAAACATGATTTTTTTAAATGTGATTATGAAACGAAAAATATGCCACTTTAGTAATAAACAAATAAAAAATAAATTTAATTTAAATTATGATTATTCTTTTTCATTACTTTAAAAAAAAATTATTTCGTTAATAATAACAAATTGAAGTTCTAAAATCTTTTTTCCTTTATTCCTAACCAAAACTTGAAAGAGTCTCGGCAAAAAATGCCCCTTTTTCGTACCTCGAATTTTGAAACTTTTTTTATGCTAAATAATTACATATGATGACCCAATAATCCCTGAAAAATTCCAAGATGAGCATGTGCCCCCTTTCTAAAATACAGGGGGTCAAAGGGGGACATGCCCAAAAATAGAATATGCAATATAATCGAATAATAATGTTAAAAAAAATCAGACCAAATGGTTCCCTTAAGATTTTCGTCTGCTGATTACGAATCTAAAGTCCATTTTTAAAAATTCAATATGGCGGACCCAATATGGCGGACGACATTTTTAAAAATCGATCCAATTTACTTAAAAATCGTTACTCGGGGGTTTTTGGGGTCGCTGATTACGAATATGACGCCTGTTTTCAAAAATTCGAAATGGCGGATCCAATATGGGGGACGACATTTTTAAAAATCGATCCAATTGACTTGAAACTTGTTACACGGGGGTTTTAGGGTCTCTGATTACGAATATGATGTCCGTTTTTAAAAATTCAAAATAGCGGATCCAATATGGCGGACGACATTTTTGAAAATCGATCCAATTGATTTAAAACTTGTTACTCGGGGGTTTTTGGGGTCGCTGATTACGAATGTGATGTCCGTTTTTAAAAATTCAAAATGTCGGATCTAATATAACGAATAAAGGCAAGATTTAAGGCTAAATTCAGCTTTAAAGGCCAGATGTAATAATTTTGAAACCATCTAAAGTAAGATGTAATATTCCAATCAACAAAGATAAGGGATTAGAATCCAACCAATGAAGGCAAGATGTAATCAACAACCCGATCAGCAAAGATAAGAGATAATAATCCAACCAACAAAGGTAAGATGAAGTTATCCAACCAATGAAGGCAAGATGTAATCGACAACCCGATCAGCAAAGATAAGAGATAATAATCCAACCAACAAAGGTAAGATGAAGTTATCCAACCAATGAAGGCAAGATGTAATCGACAACCCGATCAACAAAGATAAGGGATTAGAATCCAACCAACAAAGGTAAGATGAAGTTATCCAACCAATGAAGGCAAGATGTAATCGACAACCCGATCAACAAAGATAAGAGATTAGAATCCAACCAACAAAGGTAAGATGTAGTGCTGTTTCCTTAGTCTTCTGTTTGCATGGGTTGTGGTTTCTTTGGTATAGTTACAGATACATCACAAATTCTACATCACAAACACAACACACATTAAATGTAGATTAGAATAGGAGTATATAACATTATTATTTTCAGATCGTCTTTTGTTTCCGGAGTGTTCGAATGTAAGATAAAATCTTTCAATAATTTGATACTTTTAAACTGAAATTAGAACTCTATTATCACATTCTCAAACTCACATTAAAAAAAGATGTTTTTAAATGATGTACTAAAGATATAAATGTTTCTAGATTACTTTTTGTTTTCTGTGTAAGCTCAAAAAAATATATTTACTAATAAAAAATGGTTAGTGCTTTTTCAATGTTAGTCCACCTTTAGATTCGTAATCAGCGACCGCAAAAACCCCCGAGTAACAAGTTTCAAATCAATTGGATCGATTTTCAAAAATGTCGTCCGCCATATTGGATCCGCCATTTTGAATTTTTGAAAACGGACGTTATATTCGTAATCAGCGACCCCAAAAGCCCCCGAGTAACGATTTTTAAGTAAATTGGATCGATTTTTAAAAATGTCGTCCGCCATATTGGGTCCGCCATTTTGAATTTTTAAAAACGGACTTTAGATTCGTAATCAGCAGACGAAAATCTTAAGGGAACCATTTGGTCTGATTTTTTAACATTATTATTCGATTATATTGCATATTCTATTTTTAGACATGGCCCTCTTTGACCCCCTGTATTTCGGAAAGGGGGCACATGCTCATCTTGAAATTTTGCAGGGATTATTGGGTCATCATATGTAACCATTTGGCATAAAAAAAGTTTCAAAATTCGAGGTACGAAAAAGGGGCATTTTTTGCATGGGGCTTGCCAAGGCTCTTTGTTTAAGGTACTACTACACTTTAGAAGGCTCTGAAAAGACCAAATTTAAAAAAAAATTTCTTAGCTCCTTTATTATACATACCTATGTAAAAAACTTTTTTGTCTATCTTAGTACATATTTGGAGAATAAAAATAATGGTTTGTTTTTAATTTTTATTTAATATCATAATCTGCAGACAGCATCTAGATCGAATCTCCAAAAAGTTAATTGTCCAATTGCGGACAGTTTATCTCAAGATTGACAAATTGGAAACAAAAAATCTAAACTGCTTTTTAAAAAGGAAATGTAGCTGAAGTATGAGACGTCTCGTGAGACAGTAGGTTCCGACTAGAGCGCCGCGCTAAGGTACTTTTCATAGGCGCCGCCACAAACACATAACTCAAAAGAGTTCAAACAAAAATTAACAATAAAAACAAATAATAAACAAGAGATATATTTTATTATAATTCAAAACAGTTTATTTATTACAATATAAATAAAATACAATTTTAAAAAATAGAGAATCGAAACAAAACAAAAAAAAATCCGAAACATTCAGAAAAAAATAAAATAAATAAAAATTTCTGACATAGTTTCGACAAATTACGGAACATATTAATTTATATATTTTTAAAAATTTTTTCATATTACATTTCAAAAAAGAAGCAATTTTAAAAGTGTAATCATCCAAAAAATTTAGATTTGAAATAAATTTAGAGAAATATAAAAAAATGTTCAATTTTTTTATTATTGAACATTGTTTCTTATGACAATAAAAATAAGAAACAATTTTATATTTTAAAAAATAAGTCGGAGTATAGAGGAAAGAATTGATGTTCGGATCCTAACGCACAACAATCGAAAAAAATATAAGTTTGCCGCTAATATTCAATTAATTATAAAAAAATGTTAAGTATTTTTATAACTAAAAATTGTTTCATACAACACTAGAAATAAAAAATTCTAATATTCTAATATTTATTAAAATCGGTTCAGTAGATTCAGAGATAAAGTGTCCGCAATTTTAGAAAACGTTATTTTAAAAAAAGCGCGTTTTAACCTTATATGTATAGTTAGAGGCCATCCATAAATAACCTAAAATTCTTTTGCAAATTGAAACCCCTCCACTTTTTTATGTCAGACACTGTTACATACATTAGCACTAATGTTTCTACTGGTCGTAACTAAAAGCTGGACCCCATCATCCCCTTAAAGACTTACTTAATTTGTCAATGGCTCTTTATATTTATTAAATACTTTTAAAAAAATTTACTTTTATTTTTTACAATTGGTTATGTATACTTTAGGAGGTGTTTTTTAAAGTCTTAAAAAGTTAAAAAATACAATAAAATTTTTTTTTTAAATTCTAAAGTGTAGTAGTACTTTAAGAATTGTGAATCGAAAAATAGAAATAATAGGTTATTTTATTAAAAAAAACATTTTCTTTTAGAAGGAAGAAAGGAAAAGCTGCCTACTTTCGATTCGTCAAAAAAAAGTTTTTTACAGAAAAAAAGTAAACAAATTTGACATGATTTTTATTTGTCATTTATTTACAAAATACTAACCTTTTCAAAAAGTAAGGAAAGAACATTGAGTTATTTTTCTAAAATGACAACTAAATGACAACAATTTGTAACTCAAACTCAAAAGAAAAATAAACGATCAATAAAAACATTTAATTTAATAATATTTAAACATAATTCTATTGTAACTAGCGACTTGGGCTTCCAGGTACCTTCATAAAATGTTATTAGCTAACGCTTTTAGAAGCGAAAAAAACAAAAAAGTATTTTAATACGATTTTCTAAATTTTAAAAAAATAATTTTTCTAACCGACACCTATGCCTGGTTGGACCCTTATATATTTTGTATGTAAGCGTATAAGATTTAATATATTTTAATCATTTTAGATCGCGCTTATTACTTTTTTATCTTTTTTTAATTGTAATTAACTATTTAAAATGTACACATATTATAAGTAAATTTCACTTAATGGGGCCACATTGGGTACTGAGATATGTACTAATGCCACAAAAAGCTTTCATATTGTTAATCCACATTTCTATACGTTTGTTAATACCATTTTACGAGTATAAGATATAAAAAAATTCTCGTTAGTCAAAATTAAAGATTTATGCAACTGATTTCTTCATTAAAATTGTAGAAATAGATAAATTCGTAACCAAAGTCGCATAAAATCGAATTTTCATTAACCGATCTTTATTTAACATTCGCCCATATAATATTTACATTTTTTGGTATTCCAAAAAAGAAAAAATTTTTAGGGAAAACACGCTATCAGGGGTGCTATTCTGTAACTTCACTTTCACTTCACATTCACTTCACATTCACTTCACTTTCATTTCACTTTCACTTCACATTCACTTCACTTTCACTTTCACTTCACATTCACTTCACTTTCACTTCACATTAACTTCACTTTCACTTCACATTAACTTCACTTTCACTCCACATTCACTTCACTTTCACTTCACTTTACTTCTAAAAAATTTCGTCAGCCATATTGGATCCTCCATTTTGAATTTTGGAAAACGAACTTCAGATTCGTGATCAGCGACCCCAATAACCCCCGAGTAACTATTTTCAAGCGATTTCGATCAATTCTAAAAAAATTTATTTGCCATATTGGATCCGTTATTTTGAATTTTTAAAAACGGACTTTGGATTCGTGATCAGCGACCCTGAAAACCCCTGAGTAACTATTTTCAAGCGATTTCGATCAATTATAAAAAAATTCGTCCGCTATATTGGATCCGCCATTTTGAATTTTGGGAAACGGACTTCAGATTCGTAATCAGCGACCCCGAAAACCCCCGAGTAAAGACTTTCAATCAATTTCGATTGAATTAAAAAAAAAAAATTTTGTTCTTTAATTAATTTATTTATAGTTGTTTTTAATTTCACGTAACCTCATTTACTATCAATTTTTCGACATTTAACAATATTTTGATTATTAATAAACAAAGATTTTTTGATTTTACTTGAAAAAGACTGTATATAAACAGATGTTTTCAGAATATAAAAGTTGGTAATCTGGGTTACCACTATGCCGCAAAGGGTTAACCATGTTTGCTTTTTGCAAATTTTTGCAGTTTTCTTTTAGTTTTATCTAACACAGAAGCAAAGAAATCTCTAGTTTATAGTGGTGCTGTCCACGAGACGAGATAATACCATGCAAAGTCTCGATCTCGTCTCGATTTTTACATGCAATGTCTCGTCTCGTGGGCATCACTACTAGTTTATATTTTTTTAACTTTCTTATGTTCCTACTATCATATCTAATAAAATAAAATCGTTTATAATATATTCTCTGCTTTTTATTCTACTAATTAAGTTGTGCACTACATTGCCCCACAAATTTTAGAATGTCGAAAAAAAGTGCCTTTAGTTTTTTGGATATAGAAAAGCTCCATCTACATCTACAAAAAAATAATGTACACCATAAATGTAGCTAGAAGCATTGTCTTTCAAACGAGTCCTTATTGATCAAAATTGGTTGAAAATTGCGACCACAGGAGTCTTCGAAAGAAAAGTGCACTACATTACCCCTTTCTACTCTACCATTCACTTGAACAGCGAATTGGACATTACAAAACGAATAGGTAAGTGTAGAAAAAGTGTCAAATCCAGTTGGCGGCGACGTCCAATAGCGTGGGAATTTAAAACCCAGTGGATCTAACCACAAATAATAAGTCTGAATATGCGAGAAGGTTGACAAAAAATTTATTTTCTGATTTAATCAAGGAAACAAATTGTTTCGATAGTTCAGAATGTTATATATGACTTTATAATTTCTACAGGTGATAAACGATTGGTAAACGAATAGAAAACGTATTGTTTACGACAGTATGCGAATAACGACTGTGTATACGATTTATTAATATCTAACGACTGTACGAGGGGGTTGTCGACAACATAAATTTAAATGACTGTTTTATATAAACTTTTTAATTTGTCTGGTAAATGTGTTACCAGAAGAAAGTAGAGGTCCTAGAAGCACTACGAAGAAAATTGATTAACGAAATGATTAATATTTTGATCTCTCAGAACGAAACTGAGACAATTAGTAACGACTGTTATTCATAGACAACACTGTCAAAGACGTTTATAACAACAAATTATAAAAAGACATGTGTTATAACGACAGTAGAGACGATTGTTAATTAAATAATAATAATAATGAATAATTTTTATAAATTTAACAATGTCATTCAATAGGAAGACAGTAAATACGAAAGTTAAGATGAAGACAGTAAATAATAAAGCAAATTAAAAAACGAATGTTCATAATTTAAATGATATGCAATATAAATTTATAAAAAACAAAAGTATTGTTAATAATGACGATGGTGATCACGATAAGTTGAAAGACAGTATTGACGATCAATCAGAGATGAAAAAGACGGTAAATCAGGCAATAATGAAAGGATATTTGTTAATTTTTAATCATAAATGACAGTTTAAATATAAACGATAGTGCTGACTTAAATTGACTGAATCTTACTTTTTTTATATGACCTTGACGATGCATAACAAAAATAAAACTACAGATTCAGCAACGAATGAACGATAATGAATAGCTAAAGCGACTTAGAATTATAGATAAATCTATTTGTCCAGTACTTCAAGATAATGACTGTTCCTTTAATTCAGACAAAATTTAAAAAATAAATAAATTTTTAAAAAAAGTACATAAATGAACGAATTGTTAACAAAAAATTAAACGACAATTACTAATAATAACTTTAAACCAAATGACTGACCATTCCATGAATTCGCTTTAGCGAAAACTTAAAATAAATTTTTATTAGCGAATTAGTAACGACAGTATAGTATTAATTATTTAATAATTAATAATGGATTCAATAAATTATAATTATGTTATAATTTAATAATTAATTTAATTGTTAACGAATAAATAATTGAACTTTAAATTAATCTACAACCTTTTATGTATTTTTACGAGTTATTGGCGGATAAATTACAGATGATAGATTTGTTTTTATATTTTAAATACGACAGTTATTTCCTTAAAATTCTTTTTAACAATAAATAAAAAAACGAACTTAAATTGCAAGAAATTCTCACAAATGGAATAACTATAGTTCATTGTATGATAATTTCCTATACTTACGATAAAAACGAAACATTAAGTAAACTAAACAAACGATGCGAAATAAAATTTAACGAGTGTAACTGAAACAAATATAATTAATTAAATATGATACGAAATGAGATTCTATAAATTTTCTGTTTGATCGACGTAAGAAACTTATTTCTAATTATAAAAACAAAAAAAAACGAGAAGAGAAGAAAAACAATTCTTGTTTTAAAATGTTTAAATAATAAAAAACAGACCAAACTCTTTTTAATTTAATAACGAATAAAGTATTAATTGTTTTTAAAATTCTATTGTTTTGGACCAAAACAAATCAAATACTGTCAGTTTACAAAAATCCTTTGGATTTTTAAGTGATAGTAATTATTTTAAATTACTTGAAACTTAAACAAAAAGAAATGTTCAAATAAACGATATAAGTCACAAAGAAACGATTGCTCTTGAAAGAATCAAGAATTCAAAAACAATATTTTTACGAATGTCAAAACTACTTTTTATAAGACTGCCATCAGTCTATGACCACTGTCGCTCATTAAAAAATTATAATAAAAAAAACGTTAGGAAAACAAAGAGGTATTACCGGTAAGAGTTTAGTCAGCTCAAATAATAAGCCTAAGTGTTACTAATTCAGCCAATAATGAAAGACAGTTTTCAAAATTAAATGTTATAACGAAAGAGTTAATTTTGATCTATTTGAATGATCTTGTAATTATATTGTGGTAAACACTTTTACAAAAAAAGTAACGACAGTCAACTATTAAAACAATTTGATTATAAAATGACAGTTTAAAAACTCATCAACAAAAGACACAAACAAGTACGAATGGAGAACTAAAAATTGATTTCACAGAACATCGGAACCGAAATGTAAGTATGTTAAATCAAATCATTATTCCGTCAATGCCTAATAATATTTTCACCTTGGTAGAAAAATATAATTTACCTAATTATTTCTTCAACCATAAGAAAGTCCGATTATAAATGCAGCAATAATTATAACGATATGTCTCGAAAATAATATTTATTATTTCGATAATAAAAAAAATAATAAACGATTAGTTTGTCCTAAAGTAATCACAAGATTGATTTAAAAATATAAATATACGATTTTATGTTTTCAAAGAAACAGTAATCATTTCGACTGCTATTTTAGACAGGTTTTTCGATTTATTTAAATGATATTTATGTGAATAGTTTTAATCCTAAAACGAACGAATTGTTTGCATTAAACTTATATATACAAAACTTTATAGGTTTAACACTGCAGATACTTCGTATTGTTTTTGACACTACTGCAGATTACAAAAAAAGCGAATCAAAATAACGAAATTCTCAAAAATAAGTAAAAGCCGAAATAACGATTGTACAACAAACGACTTGATGAAAACAATTAAAAAATATATTAAAATACTCTAAAAATGATATTTTTACCAAATTTTACAAAAGGACAATGATAAAATGGTTAACGAAAGTTTCCAAAATGTCAGCAATTGCAAAAGTTCAAATTTTTACATCACAATAATAAAGCGAAAATTAACAAACGAAAGTAAACAATATTCTA
The DNA here is from genome assembly GCA_032872505.1 of Leptopilina syphax. NCBI lineage: Eukaryota > Metazoa > Arthropoda > Insecta > Hymenoptera > Figitidae > Leptopilina > Leptopilina syphax. Next base: position 26,754,587 of record CM065476.1, read on the forward strand.
GATGAATTCAAATTATTCTCATAACGATTTTGTTAAAACAAATAAAGCTATATTGTAGCGTATACAAACTGATTAAATGACTATTGGTTATTTACGAAAGTTAGAAGAATATAATAGAAATTAAATAAAAGCCTAAAATCTAAATAATTTTCGACGACAGTCTTCTAAATTGTAATATATACATATATGTAAGAATTTATACAAAAAAGTTTTTACAATACAAAAATATATATGAGTTTGATAATTTCGATATTTCTTGACAAATAGAATCCTAGAAAGATTTAACCAAATGATACGATAAATAAATTAACTTTCGAATTTCTCTAAGTAAATTTATAATAAACGATTATTTTAACGAAATGAAATTAAACGATTAAAATGTTTAGATTATTTGTCAATAACAAAAAAAATGTTCATAGTAAGAGATGATAAAATAAATACTTAAAGCAGAAAAATTCCATAAACGAATTTGTCATTAAACGATTGGTTCATTAAAATAAAAATTGATAAGGCAGTAAATTTTTAGAAAACAATGATGAATTATTAAAAACGGAGGGAGATAAAATAAAGAACAGTTTACTAAATTTCGAGACTCATATAGTCAGAAAACAGTTTAAATTAGTTAAAACTAAATTTTCTGAATTTACGATTGTTTTAAAGAATCTAATATAAAAGACGAGTTCATTAGAACAGAAAATAAGACACAGAAATTTTATTTTACATTTATATTAAAGATTAGAGAAAATCAGTTGACTGTTAAACAAACGATAGAGTCTAAAAATTAAAACGATTGGTTGAGAAGAATTAATAACCAATTGTATTTGACGACAAAGTATAAATTATATTCTATAATAGATTAACTAATGATAGTTAAAAATAGTAAAAAGTCAAAATATTTATTTAAGATGAGTTTTTTTTTTTTTTTTAATCGAAAATACGACCGTTTAAGATCTCTTAACTTGAAAGCAAGGTCAATAATTCCAGTATTTAAAACATAAAAATTTATACGATTTAAAATAAATTTATGCGACAGTATCTAAATATTAATTTTTATACGAACAGTATTAACAACAAAAACTCATAACGATCTTAACTAAAATCATGTGAACCTGAATGTTTGTTAGATATAAAAATACGACTTAGAGACAGCAAAAAGCATGACAGTTATACAAGAAGCAGATGTGAACAAAATTCTGATCAGCTAATAAATTTTATAAAATCAACAAATGTATTAGAACAGTTATCAAATCAAGTACAAAAGGAACGTGTAAACAAATGACAGTTTCGAATTTTATAAAAAAGCTCTTGATATTTCTTAAAGAATAACGATTGATTATTTTTCTATCACGTAGATAAAACTATAAGGTAAGATAAAATTTATATTATAATCTTACTGGAAACGAGTGGAACTTGATCAACTGAATAATTTAACGTTTGACTGAAATTAAAATTATATTTTAACTTCATAAGTAGACGAAACGATCTGTTTACTAATTTGAACATAAGTTTTTGCTAATAGCAAATAATGTTTTTCAGATGTGATTCTTGTAATGCGACTGTTTAAAGACATTATCTCTTGAAATACTAATAATCAAATTTACATTGTTTATTAAAATTTGAGATTGAATATTGCTATTGATAAAAGTCAATATTTTAACATTAACAAAATTATGACGATAAGCGAATCCCCGACGAAAAAGTTTGACAAAGTTTTATTTACAAACGACTAGTTAAATATGATAATAAAGCTGCAACAATATGTACAAAACTATTAGGGAAATAAATTAAGGCATATGACATGACGGATGTTCATCAAGAATATATAAAATAATATGTTCAGTGCGATTGTGTAAATATCGAATGTTTTTCAATTACATAATAATTGGCTGATATAATAACGAACAACAAAGTTGGGTGATAAAAGTTCAATGCGTAACTAACTATATATATAACGACAAATTCCTCTTAGGTAATTTTAAAAAAACCAACTAATATATAAGACAGTTTCTCTTCTAGACAGTTTGAATAAACAAATCATTAAACGACAGTTCTTCTAAGAAAAATTTAAATGAACAACTGAAATACACGACAGTATACGATATGTGACGATGGTAATAAATATACTTAAATGACGAAATTAATAATTGTTAATAATTTTCAGTTACTGAATGAAACTCAAACAATGATTGGTAGATGAGTTGTTTGAAAGGTGTCCTAAGATTTACAGAAGTTACATATAGGGGAGAATGGGGAGTTATGAAGCATGGGGAGTTGTGAAACACGGCCATAGATCTCGCACAGTAATTTTTTTTATAGATTTCACTTACTGTCAACATTTTTTCACCTAATATCTTCGTTTTGTAATTGGATTCATTCCGATAGCAGAAATTTTGCATATCTTTCAAGACAGTGTGTTCAACCTTTCGTTTATAAAGTTTTTTTGAGTGTTCTCTTTTGTAGAATTCTTACAAAATTCTCGAACAAATCAAAAAGATAATTTCACCCATAATAACCATCAATGATTTGGTTTTTCATATTTAAAAGGATTTATGCAAAAACATTCGATATGTTACTGACATTTTGACAATTTCGAAATAGTAGCAAATGGGGAGAAATGAAGCACATCAATTGGGGAGATGTGAAGCACGACAAATATGACAGATGTTAACCTGAAATCGTAATTTATATGCGTATTACGCATTATTTATAAACAATTCGAATATTTAGTGCACTTTGGAGAATTTTTTCAATTAATTTTGTTATTTTTCGCGACCCAGCAGTCCTTTTGAAGTGTGCTCGTGTACTGGCCGACGGTTATACTTGCGTTCATTGCGAATTGGAATTATTAAACAATTTTTCACATTTTATAAATAAAAGTTTCTATTACATAATAAATATAATAATTTGTTATTTTCTTCGATCTCAATAAAGAATATTTACCAAAAAATATAATTTTCTGCGATTTTTAGTAGTGCTTCACAACTCCCCATGATTTTTAAAAACTTGACAAAGCAGCTTTTTGGCCCAACTGAAAAAAATTGTCGATTATATTTTATTTCATGCAAATTCTTCAACCAGTAAGCGTGTTTGAAGACCCTCTAGAGATTTGAGTGGAGAAAATTTTAAAAAAAAATTTTTTTGAAGTTACAACTCATAAACAAAGCGTGCTTCATAACTCCCCATTCTCCCCTATCAAATTCGACAGTGCTGAAATGTCCAGAATATTCAACTTGAGAAAGGATGGACTTGAAACGACTATATTTAAAATAAATTGAGAAACTTATAAATTATTTTAGCTTGAAATTTATAAAATTGATAATTTTTAATTATATTGTAAACGAGTCAATCTCGGGAAGGAGTGTTGGAATATTGTATATTCGCGCCTAATATCTCGCTTGACTCTAACAGTAGTTGATTCTACGTCACTGCCGTGTGCGCACGCACTCCTTCTCCTTCTCGATATCGCTTCGACCGTGAACGTCTCGATCGTCTACGAGCTCTTAATAAACGACCGATTTCATCCGTATTTGTGTATTATTATTGACTACATCCTGCTCTAAATAATCTGCATGCCAACATATTTACTTAATACAATAATAGAGTTTTTCAAAATTAAAAAAATCTCGGTAATACCAGTAGCATGGACTGGAATAGCAGCAAACTTATTAGAAGGGGGAAAAACAGTTCATACGACATTTAAACTACTATTAACAATATCAGAACAAACAACTTGTAATATTAACCCAAATTCTAGTGATGCAAATAAAATAAAATTTTGCGACATACTCATTTGGGATGAAATAACGATGACTTCAAAATATGCATTTAAAGCTGTTGATAGATTATTTAGAGATATCACAAAAGTAGACAAAGCATTTGGAGGTAAGATTATTTTAGCTATGCAGGAGATTTCAGACAAGCATTACCAATTGTCAGACATGGCAATAGATCATTAACAGTCAGTAATTGTGTTAAAAGACACTTCTTTTAACACATTATGGTCTAAATTTCAACATTTATCTTTAACGAAAAACCTACGTATTTTGAATAATGATGAAAATTTCAAACAATTGGTTCTAAGTATAGGAAATAGAGAATTTTCAAACACGTATGAAAAAGAAAATGATCTAGAGAATATTCCGAAAAAATTTATTTCTGATACTAACATTATTGAAGAAATTTATGGCAACACGATTCATGTAGAAGATGAAAATATTCATGAAAATGTTATTTTAGCCCTAAGAAATAATGATGTATTTAAATTAAATTATAAAATTCTTGAAAAAATAATAGGTGAATCAAGAGAAAACTTAAGTATAGATTCCTCCACAGATGAAGAGACAGATGCAATAATACCAACTGAATTGTTAAACTCATTAACTCCAAATGGACTTCCATCTTATAAAATGAAATTATAAAGAGGAGCAATAGTAATACTATTAATAAATATAAATTTGGATGGTTGTTTATGTAATGGAATAAGATGAAAAATAATAAAAATGAATAATTTTTCTATTACGGGAACAATAATGACGGGAAATATGAGAGGTAAAGTTGTAATTTTACCACGAATTGTTTTATCTCCTTCTAATGAAGAGATACCATTCAACTTGTCTAGAAAACAATTTCCAATTAGACTAGGATTTGCATTAACTATTAATGAATTACAAGGGCAATCATTTAAAAAACTAGGAATTTATTTACCAGCGCCTATATTTAGTCATGGGCAGTGTTATGTTGCTGTATCCAGAGTAACATCAAAAGCAAATTTAGCGAACCCAATTGACAGACATATTTGCGAACTAGGAGGGAAAGAAATTGAATTTTTTCAAAAAAATAGCAAAACATAACCCTGTTCCTCCCCTTAACTTTTACAAATCTCAACCTTGTGAGCTGAAATTCGGTAGGGATCTTCAGTTTTAAGTGCAGATTACAGGAAAAATATAGCGAACCCAATTAACGGACATATTTTCGAACTAGGAGAAAAAGAAATTAAATTTTTTCGAAAAAATAGCAAAAAATGACCCTGTCCCCCCCTTAACTTTTACAAATCTCAACCTTGTGAGCTGAAATTCGGTAGGGATCTTCAGTTTTAAGTGCAGATTACTACACTTCACTTCACTTCACTTCACTTCACTTCACTTCACTTCACTTTCACTTTCACTTTCACTTTCACTTCACATTCACATTCACTTCATATTCACTTCATATTCACTTCATATTCACTTCACATTCACTTCACATTCACTTCACATTCACTTCACTTTCATTCCACATTCACTTCACATTCCCTTCACTTTCACTTCACATTGAAAGTAAAGTGAATGTGAAGTTAATGTGGAGTGAAAGTGAAGTTAATGGGGAGTGAATGTGAAGTGAATGTGAAGTGAATGTGAAGTGAATGTGAAGTGAAGTTACAGAATAGCACCCCAGATTACAGGAAAAATATAGCAAACCCAATTGACGGACATATTTTCGAACTAGGAGGGAAAGAAATTTAATTTTTTCAAAAAAATAGCAAAAAATGACCCTGTCCCCCCTTTAACTTTTACAAATATCAACCTTGTGAGCTGAAATTCGGTAGGGATCTTCAGTTTTAAGTGCAGATTGCAGGAAAAATATAGCGAACCCAATGGACGGACATATTTTTGATCTAGGAGGGAAAGAAATTGAATTTTTTTGAAAAAATAGCAAAAAATGACCCTGCCCCCCTTAACTTTTACAAATCTCAACCTTGTGAGCTGAAATTCAATAGGGGTTTCCAGTTTTAAGTGCAGATTACAGGTAAAATATAGCGAACCCAATTGACGGACATATTTTTGAACTAGTAGGGAAAGAAATTGAATTTTTTCGAAAAAATAGCAAAAAATGCAAAAGTCAAAAGTTAAAAATATCAATTACTTTCGACAATATATCGTTTTAAAGATGGGTATGTCATGAGCAGTTAACTTCAATCGTAGTGCTTCAATCGCTCGCCCTGTGAAATTGACTTTTGGGAGCTAAGCCGTGTTTTCTCGTGGACAGTCACATATATATATTTTCTGTTATTTGTAAATAAAACATAAGAATCCAATATGGATTTTTATATTTTTTTCTTGTAATCTACATGTGGCATTACAGGAGAAATTTACTACTTTTCGGAGTACCCTCACCGATTTCTTTCAAACTTGGTAGTATTACATTTGTTGGTCTAAAGTTTCAGAAAATCAATTTTTTAAGTAAAATCAATTGTTTATTTAAAAGTTACAACAATTGCTGAATATTGTTTAAATGCTCATATCTTTTAAACGTTTCAAGATAATTGAGTTTACTTTTTTGCTAAAAATTCATAAAGACGAGACGCTTCAAAAATGTTATTAACATTTTTTTTTATTTTGTTAATTAAAAAAGTTATTTAAATAAATTAATATAATTTAAAAAGAATTTTTTGGTTCGTAAGTCATTTAATTTTGAATTCCTGATCAAAGTTAATAAACTTTGATCAGGAATTCAAAATTAAATGACTTACGAACCAAAAAATTCTTTTTTTTCACACTTTTATATTCCGAAGAAAAACAGTTGCTAGAGTTTTTCAATAACTTATAATTTAAACAATTTCGCTTGTTTACAATTATTTTGCAACTAGATGATCATCTGTTCTCTCCTCTGCGCGACACTGCTACGTCACGTCCGTCTGTCTCAGAATATATTTTTGACAAGCGTGGAAAAATTGAGGTTATGTTTAATCAAAACAACGCATTTCAATCTTTTTAAAGTTTTAGGATATCAGGATATCAATATCTTGATTTAACTTTTTTTTCCATGACTGCTAAAAACTTTAAAAAGATTGAAATGCGTTGTTTTGATTAAACATAACCACAATTTTTCCACGCTTGTCAAAAATATATTCTGAGACAGACGGACGTGACGTAGCAGTGTCGCGCAGAGGAGAGAACAAATGATCATCTAGTTGCAAAATAATTGTAAACAAGCGAAATTGTTTAAATTATAAGTTATTGAAAAACTCTAGCAACTGTTTTTCTTTGGAATATAAAAGTGTGAAAAAAAAGAATTTTTTGGTTCGTAAGTCATTTAGTTTTGAATTCTTGATCAAAGTTAATATAATTTATTTAAATAACTTTTTTAATTAACAAAATAAGAAAAAAATGTTAATAACATTTTTGAAGCGTCTCGTCTTTATGAATTTTTAGCAAAAAAGTAAACTCAATTATCTTGAAACGTTTAAAAGATATGGGCATTTAAACAATATTGAGCAATTGTTGTAACTTTTAAATAAACAATTGATTTTACTTAAAAAATTGATTTTCTGAAACTTTAGACCAACAAATGTAATACTACAAAGTTTGAAAGAAATCGGTGAGGGTACTCAGAAAAGTAGTAAATTTCTTCTGGAATGCCACACATGTAAAAATATACATATGTATACCGAATTTCAGCTCAATAGGTTTATATATATGTTAATTTTAATCAATCATATTTTTTCTATATGTATATTTTTATAAAAAATGAGTTTTGTTTTGGTGTACGGAACCCTCGATCTTAGTGCGAGTGCAACTCGCACTTGTCCGATTTTTAATGTTTCGGCTAATGCTTCACTCACTATAAATCTCAATTTTTTGCACTTTTATGGAAAAAAAATTCATAACTTTTTTGTTTTTTGTTGTACAAAAAAGTATCTAAAGGAAAAGTTGTTTGTTTTTGTACAAATTTTAAGGAAAAAATTAGAAAAAAATATTTTTTTAAAAATTGTCAAAAATCCAAAATTTTGAAAATTTCTAAATTTCAAAAAAATTCATAACTTTTTTGTTTTTTGTCATACAAAAAAGTGTCTTAAAAGAAAAGTTGTTTGTTTTTGTACAAATTTTAAGGAAAAAATTAGAAAAAAGTATTTTTTTAAAAATTGTAAAAAATACAAAATTTTAAAAATTTAAAAGTTTTATAGTTTTGTCGTTTTTTGACGAAATGAGCTGTTTAACGAACTCAGGCTTCATTTTAATACACTAAAAAAGCACCTTAAATTGCAAGTCGATTCATTAAAGTTTATTCGAGTTATCGTCGAGACAAAATTTTCTACAGACAGACAGACAGATCGACAGACAGACACTTCTCTAAAAACCATTTTTTTGAAATCAGGAGGTCATGAAACGTGAAGATTTATCAAAATTAAAAATTTCTTAAACTCGCACAAATCCAAGACTTTTTCATTTTTGATGAGAATGTAAAAAACAAATATTACGAAAAAATTTAAAAACAGCAAAATTTTCGGATATTTTGAGTTCTTTTTTGTTCCTAATTTTGTATACTTACCTAAATTTGGCATCTAAAAGAAAAAAAATTAAAGTTTTGACATGTTTTTAATGTTATTAGGGTTCCGTACACCATAGGTGTACTGACGGAACCCTTATGAAATCACTCGTGTGTCCGTCCCAGCCACGCAAAATGGGCTGTCCCCCCATAACTTTTACAAATTTCAAAATGGTGAGTTGAAATTCGGTAAAGATCTTCAGTTTCAAGTGCAGATTACAGGAAAAATATAGCAAACACGATTGAAAAACATATTTGCGAACTAGGAGCAAAAGAAATTTAATTTTTTCGAAAAAAATGCTAAAAATGAATCGGTCCCCCCCTTTACTTTTACAAATCTCAACCTAGTGAGCTGAAATTTAGTAGGGATCTTCAGTTTTAGATGCAGATTACAGGAAAAATATAGCGAACTCGATTGACGAACATATTTGCGAACTAGAAGGAAAAGTAATTGAATTTTTTCGAAAAAATAGCAAAAAATGACCCTGTCCCCCCTTAACTTTTACAAATCTCAACCTAGTGAGCTGAAATTTAGTAGGGATCTTCGGTTTTAGATGCAGATTACAGGAAAAATATAGCGAACTCGATTGACGAACATATTTGCGAACTAGAAGGAAAAGTAATTGAATTTTTTCGAAAAAATAGCAAAAAATGACCCTGTCCCCCCTTAACTTTTACAAATCTCAACCTAGTGAGCTGAAATTTGTTAGGGATCTTCAGTTTTAAGTGCAGATTACAGGAAAAATATAGCGAACCCGATTGACGGACATATTTGTGAACTAGGAGGAAAAGAAATTAAATTATTTCGAAAAAATAGCAAAAAATGACCCTGTCCCCCCCTTAACTTTAACAAATCTCAACCTTGTGAGCTGAAATTTAATAGGGATCTTCAGTTTTAAGTGCAGATTAAAGGAAAAATATAGCGAACCTGATTGGTGGAGATATTTGGGAACTAGGAGGAAAAGAAATTGAATTTTTTTGAAAAAATAGCAAAAAATGACCCTGTCCCCCCCTTAACTTTCACAAATCTTAACCTAGTGAGCTAAAATTCGGTAGGGATCTTTAGTTTTAAGTGCAGATTACAGGAAAAATTTAGCGAACTCGATTGACGGGCATATTTGCGAACTAGGAGGAAAAGAAATTGAATTTTTTCAAAAAAATAGCAAAAAATGACCCTGTCCCCCCTTAACTTTTACAAATCTCAACCTAGTGAGCTGAAATATGTATACCGAATTTCAGCTCAATAAGTTTATATATGTTAATTTTAATCAATTTTATTATATTTCTTATATGTGTATTTTTTTATAAAAAATGAGTTTTGTTTTGGTGTACGGAACCCTCGATCTTAATGCGAGTGCAACTCGCACTTGTCCGATTTTTTTTTAATTTTTCAAAAATAAAAAATATATAGAAATAAAAAATTTGTTAAATATGTAACAGGATTTTATTCCTTGAATACTCTAGAAGAAAAAAATCCTTAACCGGGTGAAAAAAAATTTTCTCTAGATTTTATATTAAATTTACGAAAAATGGTTTTTTCTTATTTAAAATACATAAGAAAATTGAGGGGCTTTGAGGCACAGGTTAATATTATTTTATTATGAAGAAAAAAATTAGGGGTATTTTTTTTCCTACAAACTTCAATCCTGGGGGGTGAGAGCAAAAAAATTCTGACTTTTTGTTTTTTGGTCCACCCTAGTATACATGTATATGTGTTGTGTGTATATGTGTGTGTATACATGTTTATGTGTTGCATGTATATGTGTGGGTATACATGTGTATGTGTTTTATGTATATGTGTTAGTATATGTATGTGTTCTGTGTTTATGTGTATGGTCTGTGTTATGTGTTATTGATGATGAATGAAGGATGTCGACGACGACAAAACAATCTTTTTCATATTATAGGAGAGGTGATATTTTCTAGTCAAGGAAAATTCTCAATAAATGTTCAATGAATTTATCTCTTCAACACTAAAGGTTATATGTATAAACAGATTTTGTAAGTATTCATTGCGTATATTCCTTTAATATCGGTTTTTAATATACTCTGAATATTATGTATGCTAATAACATATTTCACATGAATATTCATTGAACTTACCTAGGGAATATTCTATATTCGCGGACATTTACCTACTTCCGTGAACCTTCCTGGAATATTTTTTGGAAGGTTTCGAATTTGACAAAGGAATATTTAAGGAAGATTCTTGGAATTTTTGAGCTGTCTGGGGATATGTCGTTAGATTTGAAATGGGCTAAAATTTTATCTGCGACAGACAAAATTTCTAGAACTGCCAAAGTTTGTAGGACAAATCTTATCTATTTTTATTAGCAATGCTATATACAGAAACAATTTTCTTTGACACAGAAATGTCTAGACAGATTTAAGAAATCGAATGAGAGTAGACTTAGTGAAATCAGAACTTTTAACGAAATTAAATTTTAACATGAGTTGCGAAGAGTTTGAGAAATTTTTATCGCATCTGGCACGGATAGAAGGGAGTAGTAAATTCTACTGACATATCAGTTAAATTCCTGTCGCGGCTATATAATCGCGTTGTGAGTTTATTGTGTATAAATAATGTTATAATTGTTTATTATTTATTATTGTTATTGTCTATTAGTGTTTATATAAATTCATTTTCATGAAATATGTGTAGAGTATATAAGGAATATGCTCAAATATTGAAGTTGCGTGTATAGTATGCGTTAGGTCTAGGGTTCGTGTCTCCCCATCGGTTAATAATTTATTTCGTAAATATGCGGTTATTCAATAAGTGGTGTGTATCAATTAACAAAAATGTGTATAAAATATCTCAAGTGACATTGAATTTAATTAATTGAGTGATTCAATGTTTTTTGTTTCACATTTTCATTACTAGGGATCACACAACCATAAATCTTTTGCTGCTCCATCAATATACATCCAGTCATAAAATATGGATGCAACAACTTTAACTATGGATACCCCGTATTTTTAAATATATAATATGGCTGTGATATCCATGTATCTTGATGTGTCAACTATTCCTTTCTCTCCGTGTAGAATTTTTAAGGTGAACCCGAACAGAGCAGTTTAAAGTTTAGAGGATTTAGTTTAACAGTGTTTTACATGAGGAGATGAAGAGGACATTAAAATTTGCAAAAAATATACCTACTTAGCATGACATATTGCTGTAAAGCTACTGTAAGCAAAATTTGTAAGACTTATTTTGTAAACCTATGGTTTACACAAGCTGATCTAAAAATGTCAGCCATAGAGTAAGCTTACATGTAAATTTACATGTAAGCCAATAATTTATATTATCAATAACAAATAAATATTAATTCAAAATAAAAAATGTACTTTTTTGTTTAGCTCTATTTAGGGAACCGAATATTTTGCAGTAAATTTTGAAAACAAATTTGGAAGGACTGTACCAAGGATCTTCCTAAGAATGTAACTCAAAGAGAAAATCTATCTTTCTTTTAAGAATTAATATGTGATCTTGATTCTACCTTGAAAGTGGTATTGGTTTTCTCTTCGTCTGAATATAATGCACACCCTAATAGCAACTAAAAGCAATTACTGTTTATGGGTGGTTCCTTCGTCAGTCGAGTTTTTTTCTAAGTTTGAACTTTGGACAGAAACATTTGATAGTTTCATCTTCTGTTTATTGCAAATTTTTAAAAATTTGACCTTTGCTGGTTTCCATCTTTGTTAGACTTAGTGTTTTATAGTTTCAACTTATTTTGGTCTATACAGAAATAAGTTTGTTTTAGGAACAAAATATTTTATTGATAACCAGGCAGAAATTTCCGTAATCATTTGCAGATTGATGTACGATCCACTACTAATACAATACCGTTTGTCATAATACTGACTTTCTGTGTAACTTGGGCTTATAGGAACTTCGGAATTTTACTGGCTCAGTACGTGCAATGCGTTCTTGTAAAATCTACTATTACGACAGTTTTGAGGTTAATCATATCATAATTACAAAATAGAAATAACTTTACTGTAACATTAATCTATTCTTTAATGACATACTATTCAATTATTTAAATGTGTTAATGTTTTTCTGATCCCTTCATAGTGTAGAATTTAGGTTATCTAAAAATTTAATCCTGGTAGAAAATTCTTACTTCCTATTATTTTTTCCAGCTTTTCTGATAAATTATTATTTAAAAAATATATTAATTACAAAATAAATGATATAATCAATGAATTTATCACTTGGTTAAAATTTAATACGAAACAAAATGTAAAAATATCAATCCTCAATCCGTTTAAACCTGTGTTCTATTATCGTTATGTTGATGATACTATTATGTGCATTCCGAGTGACAAAATTTCCGAAACTTTGCAGATTTTTAACTCTTATGACGAAAGGTTACAATTCACATATATGAAATTGAAAACAATAATTCCATTAGTTTTCTTGATGTTTTACTTATTAGGCAAAACAATATTTTGATTACTGATTGGTTTATGAAACCTACTTATTCTGGCAGATTTTTAAACTTTTTTTCTACACTACCGTCGGGAATTATCGGTACGGCTGCACACGCACGGCCCAAAAACATACCAATCTTTAAATCACGATTTTTTTGTAAATACAAATGTCAGAAAATTAACAAATATACCATTCGAAAGATTATTAAATACTACGATTAATGGCACATAACTATAAATTTTAATAATTTATACAAAGATTGCAGCAATCGACAAATTTGACAAAAAAATTTTAAAAATACAATTTTTTTGGAAATTTTTTCAACCCCTGCACATTTTTTAAAAATTGTAGAAAAAATTTGAAACTTACATAAGTGTGATCATTCAAGTCTCATCTTTAATTTAAGACCAAAAGAGTTCAAAAATCTTATTCGGTTCGTGAGATATCATTATAAACGTCCGAGCATGTTTTTTGACAAATGCATTGAATTAGTCGATTTTGAACGGTTTTTGGCTGAAAATGCTCGTCCGTTTATAATGATATCTCGCTAACCGATTAAGATTTTTGAATTATTTTGGTCTTAAATTAAAGATGAGTATAAGTTTCAAATTTTTTCTGCAATTTTTAAAAAAAGTGCAGGGGTTGAAAAAATTTCCAAAAAAATTGTATTTTAAAAATTTTTTTGTCAAATTTGTCGATTGCTGCAATCTTTGTATAAATGATTAAAATTTATAGTTATGTACCATTAATCGTAGAATTTAATAATCTTTCGAATGGTATATTTGTTAATTTTCTGACATTTGTATTTACAAAAAAATCGTGATTTAAAGATTGGTATATTTTTGGGCCGTGCGCGTGCAGCCGTACCGATAATTCCTGACGGTAGTGTAAACATCCAATGTCACAAAAAATTGCCATTGTTTATAATTTAACTGACAGAGCCATAAAACTTTCAAATCAAAATTTTCCCAAAAAAATATAAAAATTATTAAAGAATTACTTTTACAGAATTGATATCCGATAAATTTTATTAATCTTATATTAAAAAACGTATGCATTTTATAAGTTTCAACCATAAGTTAAACTAAATAATGATTTTTTTACCGTCGTGTGAGTAAAATTTGCTTGCCGTATGTCAACGACTTTTTTGAAATGACTTCGTTTTTATTACGTCAAAATAATATAATAACTATTCCATGTAACATTAATAACAATCAACATATAAAAAAAGGCAAAGACTCAACCAAAAAATATGACAAAACAAACTGTGTATATAAACTTTGTTGCAATAATTGTCCTGCCTGTTACATTGGTGAATCAAAAAGAATGGTTAAAAAGAGAATGAATGAACACATGAAATCAAAAACAAATGTGATATTTCAACATAAGCGTGATTTTAAGCACGATTTTGATTATGACAATTTTTCTATTCTTGATAATGAACCTGTGTGGCAGAAGAGATTGATTTCCGAAATGATTCGTATTCAATTACAGAAACAAACTTTAAATAGAAAAGAAGACACGAACAATCTTAACCAATATTACAAAAACTTTTTCAAAAAATTCAAAATGTCAGAAAATTAACTTTCAAAACTTTATTTCCTTTTATATTTCTAAAATAAATCTCTTCATTTGCGTTTATATTTGTATTAGTGCATTAGAGTGTGTTTGTATGTATATTCTTATTAATTGATTCTATTGTTTTCATGTAAGTTTACTGACCTTGATTTTATTATATTGCAATGTACAAACACGTATATATATTTGTGTATGTGTATTAGGGTGTCCGTTATTTCCCAAGTTTTCTATTTTTATTTGGGTATCGTCAAAATCGTTTCTTTTTGACCTAAAACAATTCTAGAAACTAGAAAAAAATTTTACGATGCCGTTTAACCCTGCCTAAATACTAATACTTTTCCCATTTATTTAACATGGGATTTTTTCACTTTTTAGAAAATAATTTTTAATTCGTTCATAATACTCTTTGACTAACCAACAATGCTTGATTTTGCTTCTATTATGATTCCTTTAGATAGAGAAATTTTTATATTATCGCGAAAAATTTATTACACAAGTTTTAAAAAGGTCAATTTCATTTTTATTGATTTTTCTGATTATTTTGCTAAATCTACTTATTAATTAATTTCTATTCGGTATTTCATTGAAAGTTTCTTGTTTTATGCATCCAATTGGACCATAACAATAATTTCAATTCATAAACTATCCACGAATTACACAGCAGACTGAATCTATTTTAAATCAGGCATGTCGACTAACTTCATGTTATAGAAAAAAAAAATTGTTTTGCTTGTCATTTTTTTCCTTTTAAGTATAATTTAATTTTCTTTCTTGGGACTTGTAGATGGTCTTGTCCTCTTCACAATCCAGTTTGAAATTTAAAAAAATATTTAAAATGATAAAAATAGGGGATGATTTTCTAAAAATAAATAAGATCAATTTTCTCAAAAACACCACCTATTTTTGTTATCAAATTTTTACTACAAATTTTTAAAATAATTATGAACACTTCCTATGAATTTATAGCGGGCTAAACCATTATGGCAATCAGGAGAATTTTTTTTAAATTTATTTTTACAAATTTTCAAATTGTTAACGTTCACGTCAACAATGTTACAACGATTCATTTGTTTTTAAAAATGCAAGTTAACAATTTAAAAATTTGCAAAAATAAATATTTAAAAAAAAATTCTCTTGATTGACAGAATGGTTTAGCACACTTGAAATTCATAGGAAATGTTCATAATTATTTTAAGAATTTGTAGTAAAAATTTGATAACAAAAAATGTGGTGTTTTTAAAAAAATTGATCTTATTTATTTTCAAAAAATTGTCCCCTATTTTTATAATTTAAAATTTTTTCAAATTTCAAACTGGATTGTGAAGAGGACAAGACCATCTACAAGACCCAAGAAAGAAAATTGAATTATACTCAAAAGAAAAAAAATTACAAGCAAAACAATTTTTTTTCTATAACATGAAGTTAGTCGATATGCCTGATTTAAAATAGATTCAGTCTGCTGTGTGATTCTTGGATAGTTTATGAATTGAAATTATTGTTATGGTCCAATTGGATGCATAAAACAAGAAACTTTCAATGAAATACCGAATAGAAATTAATTAATAAGTAGATTTAGCAAAATAATCAGAAAAATCAATAAAAATGAAATTGACCTTTTTAAAACTTGTGTAATAAATTTTTCGCGATAATATAAAAATTTCTTCTATCTAAAGGAATCATAATAGAAGCAAAATCAAGCATTGTTGGTTAGTCAAAGAGTATTATGAACGAATTAAAAATTATTTTCTAAAAAGTGAAAAAATCCCATGTTAAATAAATGGGAAAAGTGTTGTTATTTAGGCAGGGTTAAACGGCATCGTAAAATTTTTTTCTAGTTTCTAGAATTGTTTTTAGGTCAAAAAGAAACGATTTTGACGCTACCTAAATGAAAATAGCTAACTTGGGAAATAACGGACACCCTACAGTATAACATACTAAAAAATTGAAATCAATTTTATGAAATAATTGCATAAAAAGTTTCTCCTTGTAAACTGAAGGAAGAATGGCATTATCAGCTGGCAGACTTACATCGCATCGTTCCCAGCGGAAACGATATTTTGAAAAGAATTTTATATAAAATGGAGGCAATCATTCTTGGATCAAAAATTAAGCACATAAAGCCATTGAATATATAAGTTTCGTGCGAATATTTATGCAAATGACGATACGTATATATACGCGCAGGGCTGACAAGTCACGATCAATATGCGTATATAATACGAATCGATGTGTAGAATGCAATCCAGGCAGACATCAACGATGATCGTAATAAGGCTTTATAATAATTTCATGCCCTCGAGATTTCGATTTCTCGACCGGATCGAAACAGCCAAGAGATCTATTAAGTGCAATTTTGATTCGATCTTAAATATCCTCTGTGACTTTAGGGAGAGAGATGCGCGCCTCCGGCTTTTCGAAACGTTTGTTTTGCTTCTATGATTAGACTCTGACAATCTCTTTTTATATATATATATATATATATATATATATATATATATATATATATATATATATATATATATATATATATATATATATATATTAGGGTGGTTCTTATTTTGGAAAAGTTGGAATTTCTTAAATCGCCGGCCGGAATTTGAATTAAAATGTGAAAAAAATGAGCTACCTACAAGAACAGCCCATTTGATAAATATTAACCCGTGCCGCAGAAGGGTTAAAGTTTAAATGGGGTTTAACATGGGTTTGGTGCAATTCTGCAAACATTGTATTATAACTTTTCCATTTCTCGATAATTTCACTTGGGTTTAATGTATTTCCGTAGTCTTTTGTACGCTGAACACGAATATGACGTCAAAAATAACTTTTGACAGCTACCGGTTGTCAAAAAAGCTGTCACAATTGTGTCAAATTTTGAAAAATGGGAATTTTCACGACTTCTATATTTACTTCTACGAATAAAAAGGTTTCTTGTGAAAATTTCAGTTCATTTTGGAAGCTGACAGCTGTCAATTTAGTTGTCAACTTCTATAAAATTGGATTTTTTAAAAAGTTTATAATTATTTTTTTTAAATGATATTTTAAGAAAATTTATACCTTATACCTAGAAGTTTTATATATTTTAGAAGTTGACAACTATCAAAACAGTTGTCAATTTATATAAAATGGAAAAGGAAATAATTTATAATTATATTTAGTTTTACAGAAAATTAGATTGGTTTATTTTTAAGTATTTATTACACAATCTACAAAAGCTTACAAAATTAGTTTTAGGAGCATTTTCTTATTTATGTAGGAGTAAGTTTTATTGTATATTTCGACAATTTGTGTAATAAACTGTTTTTGATCTTCATCATAACTCAAACTGTTGTTATATTCCGTAATCAACTTGATTCCTCTCTCCGCGACATCATTAACGACTTTAAGTTTTCGCACTAACTTTAAGCCGCACTGATAATTTTCGTTTGATTTCCACTCTGTTACGTCTACATCAAGAAAAGAAGTATCAATTTGAAATCTTTTGAAAAAATTAATTGACTTGGAATTCACAAAACTGTCAATATCTTTGTTGAGGAACGAAGTTAAATCATTTTTACATAAATAATATTGTTTTATCACTTCAAAATCTTCATCTGTAGACTTTTCGTCTTTAATTCTGGTAACCATTCTTCGCTTCGTTTCGTCTGACACAGAATCGTCGAAGAACGCCATTGAAATAACTTCAGTACTTAAGTAATATAAATGATTAGACATTTTCTTTATCGTAACTTTTGAAATTTGACTGTTTATTGACTTATAGTCATCTAATAATTTAATTAAGCTCAAGTCATGGTTCATACCTTATATGAACTAAATTTACCCACAGAACCGTTTTTTGTGACAATTCGTTTAAAACTCTTTGAAAATTGGTTTTTATAAAAGTTGACAACTCATTTGACAGCTGTCAACTGTCAAAGTGTATTAAATTGCTAAATATGAACTGAAATTTTCACAAGAAACCTTTTTATTCGTAGAAGTTAATATAGAAGTCGTGAAAATTCCCATTTTTCAAAATTTGACACAATTGTGACAGCTTTTTTGACAACTGGTAGCTGTCAAAAGTTATTTTTGACGTCATATTCGTGTTCAGCGTACAAAAGACTACGGAAATACATTAGACCCAAGTGAAATTATCGAGAAATGGAAAAGTTATAATACAATGTTTGCAGAATTGCACCAAACCCATGTTAAACCCCATTTAAACTTTAACCCTTCTGCGGCACGGGTTAATATTTATCAAATGGGCTGTTCTTGTGGGTAGCTCATTTTTTTCTTAAATGAGATAATTTTCGTTTGAGAAAATTGAAATTCTCTTTTTTAATTTTAAT
The DNA here is from genome assembly GCA_032872505.1 of Leptopilina syphax. NCBI lineage: Eukaryota > Metazoa > Arthropoda > Insecta > Hymenoptera > Figitidae > Leptopilina > Leptopilina syphax. The sequence continues at coordinate 26,773,232 of CM065476.1, forward strand.
GATAAGATAAAAGTGAAAAAATTATTTTTTGAAAGTGCACTGGAATTTGCGAATGGTTTCAAGTTAAATATTAATCGTTCATCTTGGATTGGATTTATCAGTCGCGCTAAAACATTCCGAACACGTTCGCGTCGTTTGAGCGTTGCTCGAAGCAGCTTTGTGCGTATATTGGCTGCGGGCAGCCAAAGAGATTGTCGAAAGTGAAAGGAGCCGCAGAATCAAGATGATCATAGTGTTGCGTACCCAATAAAACACAACGCTCCCAACGCAAACTCTATTCACGTTGTATATATATATGCACGCACCTCGGTTGATGTCAGTGGTACAAGGACTCTCCAATGAACGATGACGTTCTATAACGACAAAAAAAGAAGAAAATAAAAATACCAATATATACCTAATAAATGATGATGACAGAAAATTACATAAAGAATCCCGTAAATTGAATCAATCGTTAAATACCAATCACTCCAACAAAATTGACGTCTTCAATAAGTTTTACACACATCATTTACAAAATACAAAATTATTTATTTATTACATCAGATGTGAAACATGATCACAAAATTCTTTTATGATGGATATATATATATTATATATATATATATATATATCGATTTATTTCTTGCATCATTTGTTTAAATAGTTTCATTTTATTATTTTTTGCAATATTTTTCATTTTTAAAAAAAGCTAGGATTCTAAAATGAATGCTGTCCCACGTGAAACGATTCTGTGAAAACTACTTTACGGAAATTCCGTATGGAATTCAGTAAAGAATTCCGTAAAGAATTTCTGCAAATATTCCACTTTGTGGAAAAATGTTAAAATGTTAATAAGGAAATATCCTTATTATTATATTTTTTTAATTTTGAAATTTTTTAAAACAATTTTACACGGAAAAATCCTTAGCTGATAAAAAACTGTAGAGCGATTTCCGTAGAATCGTTTCATGTGAGGTAAAATTGTCATTTTTTGTTTGTAGTTATTTTAATTACTTGTGAAGTACGTATAGTAAGTGAGAAGCACTTTTTCTAACGATTTTTAGTTTGGAGTTTCAAAGACCGATCTTACGTATTAGTATTTTAAGGAATTTTTTTCTTTTAAAGTACATTTTACTTCAACGTTAGATAGATTATTTATTTGCGATAAGACTCAAGCACAAAAGAATCTGTTTATTATTTTACCAAGATTGTTTTGTAGTGACCTTTTCGAATTACAATTAAATAAAGGAGTGTTGAAATGGGAAAAATTACAAACTTTTTTTCTTCTATTGAAAATTTATATTGTGAAATGACGCAAAGACATAATTTTACATAGGCTTTTGTTTTCTAAGAAAACTTTCGCTATTTGTTTTACTTTTTTTCTATTCTGTAAATCAGAAAAAGGGCGGAAATTAATTGAGTATAAATAATCGACTCTTGATTAAGTAGTTGAGAGTCAATAAACAATACAAGCATGTACTACAAGTTCGAAGGTATTTTACGAGTTTTAAATATTCTCTCAATAACCAGTGCAAAACTTAATGGCTTCTTTTATGTCGCATTAATTATTGACTGTTAGCATGAACTCAACCATATCTCAACGAACAATTATTGAAAACCTGTCTTTCTTTATTAGAGTTTAGAATTTTAGTAATGTAAGAAAAATTTATTTATTTACAACAGTGCAGCACACTAAAAAGAAAGTTTTACTTTCTGATCTAAATTAATATTTACTTTTTACTGTGAGGGTATTTTTGATTTAATTTTTTTCCATTTGTTGAAAATACAATCGTATAGTAGTCATTCCTTTGAAAACTTTCAATAGAAAGAAATTAATTAATTTTAATTACAATTAAAATTAGGGATAAAATGAACTTGACTGTAATTTTAAAAAATTGTAGTAATGTAATAAAAGTAGAAATTGAATAGCAATTAAATTTTTATCCAATTTTCAAATTAGTCGAGTTTTTAATGATTTTTACAAATAACTCAACTTTAATTTCTGTAGGAAAAATGTTTCAGAATTTTATGTTACTATTTTGTTTCTAATGAGAGTTTGGGAAATTTTTTATATTTTCGTCACGTGTTTTTTCTGTTTTTATTACAGTTATCATTATCATCATTTTAATTACTTGATGTGACCAAATGTTTATAGGGTTGCATATTCTCTAATTTATTCATCCATATTAGTTTCAATTTATTTTTTAATGATGGTTTGTAGAAAAATTTTACTTGATCTGATGAAATTATTTACTTTTACGTGATCCTTCATTACATGGCACTTTAAATATTTTTAAACAACGCGCAATGTCAGTTGGCATTAGAAACTTTCTCTCTTGTACACTTTCCACCAAGTAATTGAATTCACGGAGTAATTTAGTTAGGGGATATACGTGTCTCTAGGGAAATATGAAGAAACGTCTTTTTTATAACTAAACAAAAGGGTCTTCTTATAGAATGCTGCCATTTTTAAAAAATATCAAAGAAATTATGCTTATTAACAGCATGTGATTATTAGGTTCTCAATGGTAATTTTTTCAACCACTTTTCTCTTTAAATATTTAACAAATTTAACTGAAGTTTTGTACGAAAGTCTAAAATACAATAAAGAAGGGCAGTGATGTGCAAAAGTTTTAATATTTTAAAAATTAATTATTACAAATTATTTTAAAATTATTAGTTCTCACGGTCACTTCTAATCAATTTTTGTGCTTACCGATTTCAAAGTGTTTTATTATAATTTATTTTTGAATTATTAAAACTTTTGCACATCACTGCCCTTCTTTATTATATTTAAGACTTTCTTTCAAAATTTCATCTCAATTTATTAAATATTTAAAAAGAAAAGTGGTCGAAAAAATTACCATTGTTGAATTTCTAACGGTCACATGCACATGCTGTTAATGAATACTTGTGTCAGTTTGTGAAAAATTTCAAATATCTTATCGTGAACTTATTGGAAAGGTAAAATGCGTTAGGAAATTTCAATGGAATTTTATATGGAAATATGGAAAACAATTGAAGAAAGACGCAACTTTATATAAGTGTATGCGTATGTTAACGATCGCAAAAACATCAGAAGGTTAATTGTTAAATTAATAATTGTATTGTGGAGAGAATACTACACTACCGTCCACGAGTATCAGGACGATTACACACGACTCTATGAAACAACATGCCATCAATTTTTCAATCATATCTTGTAAATAAAAGCAGATACAAAAAAAACTTAAATACGGTTAGAAAGCTGATTAAATTTTGCGTAAAATAATTCGTCTTTAAAGTTATTTTGTTAACTATTTGTTGAGTTGTAGAGTGAGAAAGAAATAAAAAAATGATCAAATTTTCTCATTTTTATCTCTTGACTTCAACTTTTTCAAAAATTTAGATAAAATTTTTCTAAAAACACAGAAATCTTCGTTAGAATTTCAGCTTTAAAATAAACCTTTGAAAATTAATAAAGATCAATCCGTCTTCGATATATCATTAAAATTTTTTTTTAAATGTACGTCATATTGGATCCGCCATTTTGAATTTTGAAAAACTGACATTGGAATCGTCATAAGCGACTTCAAAAACCCCCGAGTGGCAAGTTTCAAGCGAATCCAAATTTAAAAAAAAAAATGTCCGCCATATTGGATCCGCCATTTTGAATTTCGAAAAACTGACAACGGATTCGTCATCAGCGACCCAGAAAACCCCGAGTATACATTTTAAATCAAATTTGCAAACTTTTTAAATGTTGGTGGAAATTTTGATTTTTTTTACTATAATGCATTTACTTTATCAAAATTTTGATTCCGCCATCTTGAAATCAGAATTTCTCTATTTTACATTTTAAAAGTACAACTATTTTGTTTACCAATAGCATAATTAAAAAAGGTTTCAAAAATTTTTTTAGATCTGAAAAAAAATATTTTAAAAAAATGTACTTATTTTTTGGGTTTTTTTTAAATAGCCGCCATATTGGATTTTGTGTTGATTGAATCGCTATTTTAACCCCAGAATCTAAAAGAGCGACCCCCAAAACCCCCTACATCTCATTGATGCTAAAATTTATTGTCTATAAATATTTCAAATCGTGTATTAAAGTCCAAGTAAAAATTTTGGTCATTTGGGCGTTAATGGGTTAATGGGTTAAATCCGTTTCCAAATATTAATTTTATTGTTACTTTTTAATATGTTACTTTTGTCATTTTTAATTATTTGTACATTCAAAATTATTTTAATTATTCTTATTTTGTATCCTAAAATAAAAATATTTTACATTTTATAAGTGTAAATTAACATATATAGTATTTGAATAATTTCGTAATATATGAAAGATAAAATCAGCAAAATGAATGAAGTTGAAACAAATTGAATTAAAAAAACAGCTATAAATTTATAATCCTTCTTTAAGAATATATTGAAAAAAAATTCAAAGAATTTGCTGGACTTATTTGATAGACTTAATAATTAATTTAAGGAAGAATTTGATGTTTCGCAACATTATACATTTAATAAAAAATAGCTCAGAATTTACTAAAGTCTGAATTTTGAAAAGCGTTTTGATGACATTTGCTTCTATGAACACCTGTCATTACGAATGCATTCAGCGTATAGTCGAGGTTCAGTTTCAATTAAATGCAGTTTCGCAACACTCTTTAGTATATGGACAACGACATCGTACGTATAACTCGTCCGCGTTTATATTGCGTTTTCCGCACTTGTGATTCAAAACCCATCTACTTTTATGGCACTATCAGTTTGATCTCACTCGATACGAGTCTATTCGTACCTCTATGAAACAAAATTTATTACGGAGGAAAAAATTTCCTAATGAATTTATTTTCAGTTAAATAATGATGATTCTAGAGTTTAGTTTCGTGGTTGTTTGACTTGACTGTATTTTCAAGGAGTGATAGTTTTGTCACTTTTGTAATTTAATTGTCTGCAGTTCATGCAGTAGCTTAGTAGATATTGCTTTAAACGAAAGTATTTTTCAGCAGGAGTTACAAAAATATGTATAAAATACAGTCGAAGGACTTGAAGTTTGAAATGCGACAGTTTTTGTATTGTGAATGAACTTCCAATTTATAAGATAAAGTGATCCTTATAGTGCTCCAGAATGAAAAGCGTTCGTCTCAGAGAAAATCAATGATGGCTTCGAGAAACCGTTTACAGGGTTTCCGGTCTAACAAGTTGGAGATTCCACTGCTAAGTGGTCTTAAAGAGATTTGAGTGGAAAGTTTATCGCGAGATATCTCGCTCTCCACTGGATTCTTGGCACCTGGTAATGGCGTAAAAACATATAATAATACTTGTGGTAGCGCCGATTGGATATTTATGAATTAAATAATCGAGCGAGATAAATTCGCAGAAAGACAGTCAAGATAATATACACGAAAGTTGCTACCAGAGGTAATTTTATCTTACAATTAAGTTGCATGTATATCAATGGAAAATCTAAAATAATCACTTTAAATTGAAATACAAATCTATGTTTCTGGTAAAAATGAATAACAGTTTCTTAAAGATAACTTTCAAATGTTAGTCATTTACTACATTTTCTTTTAATTACCCTGTCGAAAATTTCACCAACAAATGTGGGTTTCATGATGTTTGAATATAGTTTTATTTTGCTCAAACACAGATCTCAGTATCTTGAAACACACTTCTATATTTAAACATATTTTGAACACACTTCTGACATACTTTTTATAGTAAATAAATCATTCATTCAACACTATTTAAACATGTTACTCACATTAAGAGTAAACAGTCATAAGACATTTTCTTGACATACATATCAGGGTTCATACCATGTTTTGAAAACACTAAGTTCACAAACTATTGTATATTTTACAATGAACATACTTGAAACTATCTTTTGACAAACATTTGTATGTTTGTTCAGTATTACTAAACAATGATTTCACATGCTTTGGAAAACAATGAATCACTCAAGTTGTATGTTTATAGTATGTTTAGAGAACACTATCTGAACAAGTATGAACACAGAAAGAAAGTTGTTTTCAAATTTTATAAAAATATTTTACAAGTGTTGGACAAAATGCGACAAAGGTAAATATTTATATCAGAAGTATTAAACTTTATAAAAACTTATATGATATTTAGTAAAGTTATATCAAGTATCATAAACTTGTAACAAATTTTAATATAACTTTACTAAATTTTATAAGTTTTTTTAAAGTTAAGTGTTTCTGATATCAAAATTTACCTTTATCGCATTTTGTCCTATACTTGTAAAATACTTTTATAAAATTTGATAATAACTTTCTTTCCGTGTATATGTTTCATTCGTATATTATTATCCCAGCAAACACGTTCTATAAGTATTCCATAACAGTGTGGTCACCGAAGTGGTCACAGTGTTATAGGACACTTGTTATAAATTCATTAATTAAGCTTAAATTTATTGCTTTAATATTTCATTTAAAAATTAACTTTTAAGGTATTAGTCGCGTAAAATGGTTTTCGTCAGATTTTTTTCAAATTTTACATACTTATTCCTGAAGTATTTATCTACCGAATGAGACCAATTTAATTAATTTTGACCGTTTCAAAGCTTCAAAAAATGAATTCAAAGTTCATACGTTTTGCATGGAGAGAGTACTCAATGCATGTATTAAATTTGTTTAATAATTATTTATATGATAACTAATCGTCAGATTTTGAAATAAAACTGCCAAAGTATTCAATTAGATAAAACAAATGCATAAAAAAAACATGACATTTTTTGACCGCACCAAACTATAAATATATTGACAGAAAGGTAAAAAAATAGTTAAATTATATGAAATTTCATACGAACGAATAGAGTGGGGAGTTAAACTGTCTCTCTCACTCTCACTGATGCCCCACTCTAGTAAGCGGCCCAGTAAAATTTTGGCCAGAGCCAGCAGCGCGACTAATACCTTAAGCCTTTCCTTATACTTTTAACTTTGAAAATTAACATTCTTCAATAACATAACATATTAAATATAATGTATATTATACATAAAATAATTATACTATTGTTGCAAATACAGTATCCTTTCTTCAAGTTACATAGCACATTTTCATAGTTCCTTCGTTACATATGTAAATTCTAAACTTCCTTTCATGAGCCTCCGTGGCGCAGTTGGTAGAGCGTGTGATTTCTAATCCACTCCTAGCTGCGCCTTGCGTTCGAGACCTAGTGATTGTAAATATTTAGATAAATAGCGAAACAAATTTTCGTCGACAGGTATAAACATTCCAAGTATGTATGACATGCGAGAACAGAATGGAATATTTTTTTACTGTAATTTAAATATTTTTTTAATGGCAGATTACTATAAAAACATAAAACTTTAAAAAGGTTGTAAAGATAATGTTAAGTGTGTGTTTAATTAGTAGATCAGGGTTTCATGAATGTGAAAAGAGTGTTTTAAGAGTATTTTTACCTGAACATTGTGTGTTCTATAAACACACTTCTGACACACAATTCAGTGTTTTCCAAACACTCAAAGCGTTCCAAAATACACGGATTAGACACACTTTATTGTGTTCACAAACACATAATCGACACACAATAAACATTCTATAAAACACTATTTAAACACGCTTTGCCCAAGATATTTTCGACAGGGTAACGGCAGTTGTAAATTACAATATAATAATTATTCAAAATGCCGATTTTTGTTTTTCATTTTGTTAATTTGATGAAAGACAATAAGATATTATTCAAACAAAGAGTTCGCGATTTTGATGCAGTAGCAAAATAGTAATATATTAGCATCCCACGTAATCCAATGAGAAGCTTTATTATTCTCAATAACCCACTCGAAGACTACCACTCACTTTGTAAAATAGTTGACAATCTAAGGGTCTACTAGCATTTTCCGAGTCAGGTAAATTGTCATTTCATAGGCAACTGCCTATGATTTCTTTACAACTTACATAGGCGATACACCTCGATCAAATCCCATCGAGTGTAAATTCAAACGATTCATTAAAAGCTATCGCTCGTATATCCTGTTTCGTTGACAGATCCGAGTTGTAGAAACACTCGTTTCTATAGCAGCTATCTGTGATTTATTCAGATTTATTTTAATCGAAAAAATAGTTAAACATGTCTCTCTTAATCGGAAAAATGTTCAACTTTTTGTTAAATTGAACTTTGTTATTAAACTATTTTTATTTAATTTATCTAGAAAAAAAATATTTTTTTACTAACATACCTTCATTTTATGTTGTGTGTTATCCATAAAAAAATTTTCCAGTAGTAAAACTGTTAAAAGAGGAGAAATTCAAGGAAGATATTTAAGTTTCTCTATTAATTACTACAGTTATTATACTTGAGTGAAATAGGTAAAGAAGGGTGGACACGGGTAACGGTTTTAATTACAGGTCATATGACTGGTCAGAGACGTGAAGGATTCCAGGAAGGATAATTTTACAAGATCTTCATGTTGCTTTCGTCTTAGCATAATTGTTTAATTTTAAACGGGAATGTTGCTTGGTTTAGATCACAGATTCCAGTTGATGCGTGTTTCTTTTTAAGAATCTCATTTCAGCCCAAAAACCCCATTTAACTTGAACATCGAATCATTAAATTAACTTTAACAAAGTTTAAAAAGAAAGCTTATTATATGTACGTCAAGTGTTTTTAAAAGAATAGTTGAAATCTCGTTAAATAAAGGGTGGGGTTCAATGACCAAAAAGATACATTGGAGTCCGTAATTTTTCGAGATGGATCATCAAGATTTCCGTGAGGTCGTACTTGTCACCCTAAGTCTCTGATGAGATCAGCATTTTGAGCTCGTGATGCTCATAAAAGATGAGGTGACGATTTCCTGAGTTCGCAAGATTAGGTGACCTCCCAAGCCTGGATCATATCTTTCGCTACAGTATCAAGTTTACAACATAAGATGTGACAAAGATTTACATCACCTCATTTCAGAATAAACAGAAAAAAGTGTAAATTTATTAAGCCAGGTGATTAATCAGGTTAATAATATAAATGAGGGAATAATAAACTTTTAGAATTGTTAAATAAATAGTAGAGGTGTGCAAATCAAACCTCGACTGAAAATATTCGAGTTTAAACCGAGTTAAGTTGTTTAAAAAAGCCCAAAAATTTCGAATACTCGAATAATTTTGTTTGCTTGAATAGGTTAGAGTGATCAAAAACTTTGAATATTCTATTGGCTTCCAGCAGTCGACATTATTATTAGATATCCATATTTTTTCAAAAAATGTTTCAAAGTGACTTTTTGATATCCCTTCTGTCATTTTTGATTTGACTAACTAATAAGTATTACTAAAGAAAGTTTTAAAAAATGATTATAAAAAGCACAGAATCAGTAGAATGAAAAAGAGAGTTATAAAAAGTATTTAAAATGCAATACTATCCAAAAAAAATTTATTTAAAAATAGAAAAAAATTAATCTTACTTTTCAAAATTTGACATTCATTTAAACATTTAATTTATTGTCGAATCCAGTAAAGTAATAAGCTACACGGAAAAACCTTTGGGTCGTCTGCTCACCCAAGACTGGTGCGTCAGCGCCACCACGAAAATGGTCCAACTTCACTCCTATACTGTGAGATCCACGTTCCCAGCAGTCATCTTCCCAATTTTTGGAAAGCTCATCCACACAGACCGGTAACGCTACGCACTTAATGGCGGGTGATCAGACTTCCTGTGCAGTACACTGAGAGAAGTGCGGGAATTGAGACGTCCCGCTAAAAGTTGCTCTGCGCTGCTGTGCTTCAAGTGCTAGAGGTGTCTCGGTAGGGCGTTCAGACGCCCCGTTTTAGGGTTAATTCAGTTCCTTTTTGAAAGGAGTAAACAGTTTGGCAAACAGCGGTCCCGTTTTCGGGAACTGAGACGTCCGACTTCCCGAATCACGTGTTTGCTGTAGTATACCATATAAAGTACTGCTGAGTTCCCGCAAGGGGCGTCTCAAGCCCCGCACTTCTCTCAGTGTAGGAAGCGAAAAATTTTGAGTGGGAAGACAGACTTCCCAAAGGTTTCTTCGTGTAGAAGGAATCTTAAGAAATCTTTGAGAAAGTTTTGTTCCATATTGGATCCTGCTTTTGACTTTTAAATGTCTAATGTTAAATTCATATTCAGTGACATGAAAATCCTTAGTAATTTTTATCCTTACCAATTTTTATCTAAATCAGTTAAACTAAAAAAATTTAGAATTGAAATGTCAGTTTTTCAAAATTTAAAATAGTGGATCCAATATGGTGGACTAAATACAGGCAAACCTCTTTACAGCAGACTTCTATACGGCGGAAACTCGCCAAGTAGAAGTAGAAGGGATTATATCAGTGAGAGTTGAGACTGTGTGAGTGTCATGAAATTCAGGGCCAAAAAGTTCCGAATTATAATTTTTATACAGATATTTTTCTATTTAAATTACATATTTTATATTTGATGTATAATTTTGGTTTATTTCATGACTTATTTTATATTATATAAAATAAAAATAATAATATTGTAAAAATATTATTAATATTTAATAGTTAATATTGTAAGCATTTACAAATTTTAATAAGGTTATTAATAAATTATCATAATTTCTATTTCATATTTAAAGATCAAATGATTTAAAATGGTTGATACATCCCTGAACGTTCACTTACTAATAGCATTTTAATGAACCTCTATACGGCGGAATCGTCAAATTGCTTTCCGCCGTTGAGAGGTTTGCCCGTATTGAAATTTAATTAATCAATTTTTAAGCAAATTTGATTAAATTCCGGTTGATACAAATAATATATGGCCCAGCACCGGCTCGGTACTATCATTTGATTCTGTTTTTATAACGCCAAACAAGATTTGCCATCAATAAAACTAGTACCAGCCGCAGCCTAGTACTAGCCCATTACTAAATTTTAATATCGTGTTTATACCGTCATAGGAGTTACGCCGGCAACAAAAATTAGTACACATCCAGTACCGTCACGGTAACAACATAAGAGTCCGTCTTTATACCATCAATGGAAGTATTGCGATATTAACAATAGTACCGGACCAGTACTGGCCCAGTACTCTTGTTGCAGTATTAACACGATATTTAGGTTTAGTAATGAGCCAATACTGGACCAGTACTGGACTCATATGTTGCTAGAGGGCCGGTACTGGCTATTTTTTATTACAGGCGTAACTCCTGTGACGGTATAAACACGATAATAAAATTTGGTAATGGGCCAGTACTACTTTTTTGTCGGTAAATCTCTTTTGGCGGTATAAAAACAGAATCAAATAATAGTAACGGCCGCTGCTGGACTTGATCTATTTCATAAACCGGGCCGGAGCCCCGTACTGGGTGCCAGTACCGGTACATATCCATATTTACCACCGAACCAGTACTTTGTCTGTCGTTATTTCGCATTCGGCTAGGTTCAAAAGTTTAATTCGGTTTTAATACCACCACAGTAGTTCTGCCGGCGATTATATTAGTACTGGCCCGGTACTGCTTCCGGCTACTAGCCGAGTTGTCATTCCTAGCCGGACCGCTACCAAGCCGGGGAATACGTCGGTACCGGGCAAGTACCTAAATTCCACTGGCCCGGTCCCTTGCCGGTGGTTGTCCGGTATTAAACCATTAGCAAAACATTGAAAACCAGTATATCGGCTCGGTACCGCATTGGTTGTATATTAGTGCCGGCTTGGTACTATTGCTTGCTGGAATGCCAGTACCGGGCCAGTCGTTAATTTCCGCCTGGTCAGTTTGACTTTATATTAGCTCACTTTTCATTTTCTTTTCCTACACGGAAAGAAATTTGAACCGTAAAAGACAGTGTCTAATTCAGAAGGTTAAAAGAGGGGGAAAGATCACGGTAAATCTGAGATATTTCACCGAGTTTTTCCATTCACGAATCGCAAGTGGCAGTGACAGTAACCGTCAGAGAGCGCTACATCTTCCCAATGGGAAATTTACAACTGGCGTAGTACTGCGCCAGCACTGGCAGCACTGGCGGCAAGGCTGAGAGCCAGCACTGGCATAGCACTGGGATGATAACGCCGTCTGGCGCTGCCGAAGTACTGTCTGTCAGTGCTGCCAGACGGCGCTGGCGCAGCACTGGACCAGTGCTGGCTGAGAATATTGCCGCAATAAATGCCGTATTGTTATTAATTAGTCGTAAATTCATAATTATAAATAATTCAGCAACAAAATGGTAAATAATATTAATAAATAGTTATTATTCATAAAATATTTCTCTTCTCAAAGAAATTGTATTGCAGATGGAGACTAACAATGGATATAGTAAATGAAGTAGAAAAAAATTGTTTATAACATTTAAAAATTAAATAATAAACAATTACAGTAAGTGTGCATTAGATTTTCATATTTTAGTCACTAACGATTGGAATCTAGAAATATCGCAAACCTATGAAAATAAACAAAACTGCTGACGAGGGGAATCGAACCTACGACCTACGGACTATCAGACTAACGCTCTAACCACTAAGCTAACGACACATGTGTACAGTAAAGTATTAATATCTCAGTATCATTTAGACTTACAATTATTGAGTCAAAGATAAGAAAAAAATAGGGATACGTTAGAAATAATAATTTAAACTAAATTTTTAATAATTAAATTAAATTACTTTACTTATTGCATTTAACATTTTACGTAATTCTTAAATTACGTGGTAATTTTTTAATAATTTTTTATTCATAGTAAGAAGTATAATAGTATTTTAATAGGAACCAAATTATTATTGAGATTAAAGTTTAAATTTTGTTTTTAATTTTAATTTGTTTAAATAATTTATTATTTACAAAATTAGACAATTGTGTTAAATTTTTATTATTAAATTTAATAAGAATAAAAAATGAACAACTGAAAAGTAAAATATTAATTTTTTTCCAATAAATTTATATTTATAAACATTCATAAACTTTTTTTATAATTTTTTTCAAGTTTATGTCAAAAAAGCAATGTTGGCAAAGAGCGTCGTGAACAATTTTTCTATACTCAGCCAGCACTTGCCGCCGTGGCTTGTCCAAGCTTTGGCGAAACAAAAATTCTGTACTGCGCCAGCACTAATTGTCGAGGCTCGGCTAGACTACGCCGAACAATCGTCTGAGTATTAAGCCAGTGGTGAACATCGGCACTACACTGGCATTTCCCATTGGGTTGTAGAAAATTATGATGAGTTTCCATTCATCGCCTAAGACTCTGATCACACCGTGATTTTACGTTCAACCTTCTCTCCGTGTATGTAGGTTTAGCTTAGCGGATGCGGCGTCAACTTTGTAGCTTGAACGTACGGAGTTCAATTCTTCGAGTCTTCAGATTTTTCATGAATTGTTTATGTTTATGTTTCAGCATTTATTATATCTACTTTTTTCAATTAAGAAATAATAATAATAATTAAACAATTAATTAAACTAAAATGTCATTTCTTTTAACAGGCCCGGTACCACACTGGTTGTTTTTTAGTACTTGCCCGGTACAGCTCCGAAGGAATTATTCGTACCGGACCGGTACGAATCCGACAATTTACCGGTACCAAGACGGTAAAAATGATGGTCTTATGCTGGTACTGCTACGGCACTCATAATCCGCCGTTGGTACCGGGCCGGTACCATCCTGGTCGTAAATCCCGGGCATGTACACTACCGGCAGAAATTGTCGGTACGAACGATGGGCGAGCTACGAAAAGTTGCTGCCGAAATTAAATTAACATATTTTATTATTGAAAAATGATAGAAGCTTGGTTCTTGGATCGTTTAAAAGCCAATTAATCTCTGCGTCGTTTGATATATAAATGAAAATTATTTGATATTTTTGAGAGATTTTATCACTTAAAAGATTTTAAAAAAAAATTAATTAATTTTTCTATTTTTGTGCACCATGTTTGTGTGACTGCACATTCTAGAAAAATTTAGCGAAAAATTTTAAACTCTAGCAACATAATCTTTAAAGTCTCAGCTTTTATTTGAGCCTTGAAAATTGAAAATCCGTTTAGTAGTTTTTGAAATATCTAAAAAAAATGTCTAAGCATGTTGTTTTATAATTTAGACGGTGATACACACTTATTGCACTCTCGCTGCTCACCCGGTTCGTTGCGGCAGGGCCGAATAAGCGGCATATAGAGTGGGGGTCATATTTGGAGCCCTTTTTAAGTTTTTTGTAATTTTAGATTTAATATTCATTAAAAATTTAATAATTGTTGAATATATATATATATATATATATATATATATATATAAGTTATCATTTTACAAACTTTCATGATCAAATAATTTTCATTTATATATCAAACGACGCAGAATTTAATTGGCTTTCAAACGATCCAAGAACCAAGTTTCTATCATTTTTCAATAATAAAATATGTTAATTTAATTTCGGTAGCAACTTTTCGTAGCTCGCCCGTCGTTCGTACCGACAATTTCTGCCAATAGTGTAAGTATAAATAATTTTTTTAGAAAATGATGGCCACGAGAATGATAATTTGACTAAACATGATATTCCCCATACCGATTTCTCTCCATTCCCTATAAAGGGACCTATGGCCGCAAAAGAGAATTTCACAGGGGGAGTGTCTAAAGCGACGCCATGCGCAGAAAACCCGTGTATTGATGAGCACATGCTTAACTTTCGGGCTTTATATTATTCATACTATTTAAGTTTTTCAACTTTTGAATTTTCATGTGTGACGTATGATTTTAAACTATTTTAATTTTAGTTCAAAGTTTCTGCTTGACGTCAGGCAAAATCCGACGCTTTCAACAAAATAATAATATGAAATTTAAGTTAATAAATTTCGCCGTCAGGCGCCAATTAATTTTGAAGCTCAATGAATAAACTAATTTTTCAGCTAACAACAACAAGCTTACAACAACGACAACACCTCTGAGACGCTCTCAATCGTCAGAGGAAATTCTGCCTGAACAAGTTGGCAAGCAGAAATGCCAACGACGAGACACGACTGTTAAAATACTGGCCCGATACTGACTCACCCCAACGACGCTTCTTGATTTCTCTCTTTCCTAATTCCGGCACGCTCCTTCCAAAGGATTCCTTAATTGAGGGAAGAGAAATAATCCAACACACAATTTATTCACTTTTCACAATTTCTACTTTTATTCACAAACCTTTACACAACTCCAGTTCTCTCACACAACTCAAAATCTAACACAACTACTTTCAACTCTATCTACACAACTCTCTACGCATCTCGTAGATAACTCTTCTACAAATCTCGTAGGTCAACTGACTACAAAAATGGAGGCGAAAACTACTGACACCTGTTCCTGGCTTTTTCCACACGTGCTCGGCTTCTTCAACTCTTCTTTTCTCTCATTCCAATTGGCTCTCCTCTCTCTATCTCTCTCTAACTTTGAGCGGCTCTGCCCTCTAGCACTTTCTCTCCTACTAACTAGCCGCGCGACACACATTCACCACTGATAGTGGGTCACTCGGCAGTTTCGACTTTCTAAATTACCATACCAATTAACGATCACGGTTTCCGACAGATGACGTGACGATTCAGAATTTCGACAAAATAAAGAACGACAATTCACATCGTCACACATGTGAAAGAGCAAAGGAAAACCTATCGAATTTTACTATAATCTTAAAATCGATATTTTTATCGATAGGTCCCTTTTCTCGTGTCGCGTCACATGTAACTAATCACTATTAGAAGCAGTATTTCGAGTGGAATGTAAACTATTGATAATTTTTACATTTTTTTATGGATCACGAGAATAATTCTAATGAATATTTCTTCCCTCACAACACCGGTATATTCAGGATATCCCAGAGACGTCCTAGGGATATCGATTTTTCTGCGACAATTTGGACATCTCTAGAATATCCCATGTATATCCAAATTGCCGCAAATAAATCGATATCCCCAGGACGTCCCTGGGATATCCTGAATATCCCAGTGCTCTGAGGGTTAAATAAAATTTAAAATAATGTTAAAAGTATTTTAACGACAGTATAATGCTCAACTATATTTGAAAGTACTATTGCAGTGTAACTTTGTCATTAAACACTGAAAAATTAATTTTATTTAATTTAAACGTTCAAAGTCACAGATCACGAAAATGAGTTTTACAATTTCTATTAAAAATAAAGTCATTTTTACTGTCAAAACTCCCTCGTTTCTAGAACTACCTAAAAAGCAATGCTATATCTACTACTACCAAAACCTCTGAAATTAAGATACTTCTTTTTGCAATGAAGGGTTCAAACTAGTTACTTGAATGTAACAGGCAACAGTTTTGCAGTAATGCTTATTTATAAAAGAATATTTTAAATAATAGTATAGTCTGAGAAAATGGTCCTCGAAAAGATTAATGCTTAGAAAATAGTAGTGATTCGCCGGGTTCATTTGGACAAGAGGATCGGTATCAAAGAAAATTCTGGAAAATGGAGCATGTCCTGTCTTGACAGGACAAAGAGGCCACTCCTAAAAGTGATCCACCATCGTAACAATTAGATGGTGTTGGTTTTTTAACCTTATAAACCGATGTCGTAGGAGGTGTGGGTGTATGACACTCGCTTTCTTGAAAGATGATTCAACGACCGATAGTATTAATGAGGAAGGCATATTTCAGGTTTAACATAGTAAATATACGATTTTATTAGTTACTCTACTCCTTTGTTCTCCACTTTATAATATCTTTTCATTCATTACATGTTTCTAGATTTCCTTTTCTAGTTATATTCTTTCACATGTGATACATTTTCTTCAAACAAATATAATTAAATATTGAAATTAATTAAGCTTCGGTATTTTTTATTTTTTTATAGAAGACTTTTAAATTGACAGTTGTACATTAGGGTCTTAAAAGTACCATTTTAATATTTTGTCAATGTAAAAATTATATGACAAATGTACCCATACATAAAAGTTGGAGGTGTGCCAACACTAACGACCGGCATGGTACCGACCCGGTTGTAAAGTCGGACTTATGCCGGTACCGTCAAAAAAGTACCGGGCCGGATATGAAATAACGACCGGCCCGGTGGTAAATGTGGACATGCATCGGTACTGATAATATGTACCGGGCTATTTGTATCGGGCCGGTACTATCCCAGTCGTTAATTTTTACATGGGTAGCAAAAGGATATTAAATTGATTATAACAATGACTTTAATCCCATGTGGGGTCATTCATTAATTACGTAAGGACGATTTTAGGCAATTTTGACCCCCCCCCTTCCCCATGAAAAGATACATAAGATTTCTCGGACCCACCCTCCCCCTTCTTACGTAAGAATATACCACGAGCTTGCCTAACAAGCGTCGAATAATGAAATATCGTTAAAAATAGTTTGGGGACACTTTTTTGAAAGTCGAAATTTTATCTGTTCTTCAAAAATTGCCTAAATGTTATTTACAGTCGTTCAAAAGATGGGTGGCCATCTTGGGTACCCCTACCCTAATTAATTAAGCACTTTTAATAAACAAATAAATAATAGAATTGTTTATCTTATAGGTAATTCTTAATGTTTTATGCAGTTTACTAATAAAACCTTTTAACATATTTCATTCTAAAGTTAAAACAATAAAATAACACCTTTAAATTATTTAAACAATTTTAATTAACAAATGCCTCATATTGTTAATTTTTACAAGGAAGTAATCATTTTTTACACAATGTAGGAAATTTAGTTAATTGCGTTTTTTACTTTTATAATTATCGAGATATACATATACACTACCGTCGGGAATTATCGGTACGGCTGCACGCGCACGGCCCAAAAACATACCAATCTTTAAATCATGATTTTTTTGTAAATACAAATGTCAGAAAATTAACAAATATACCATTCGAAAGATTATTAAATTTTACGATTAATGGTACATAACTGAAAATTTTAATAATTTATACAAAGATTGCAGCAATTGACAAATTTGACCAAAAAATTTTAAAAATACAATTTTTTTGGAAATTTTTTCAACCCCTGCACATTTTTTAAAATTTGCAGAAAAAATTTGAAACTTATATAGGTGTGATCATTTAAGTCTCATCTTTAATTTAAGACCTAAAAAATTCAAAAATCTTAATCGGTTAGCGATATATCATTATAAACGGACGAGCATTTTCAGCCAAAAACCGTTCAAAATCGACTAATTCAATGCATTTGTCAAAAAACATGCTCGGACGTTTATAATGATATCTCTCGAACCGAATAAAATTTTTAAACTCTTTTGGTCTTAAATTAAAGATGAGACTTGAATGATCACACTTATGTAAGTTTCAAATTTTTTCTTCAATTTTTAAAAAATGTGCAGGGGTTGAAAAAATTTCAAAAAAAATTGTGTTTTTAAAATTTTTTTGTCAAATTTGTCGATTGCTGCAATCTTTGTATAAATTATTAAAATTTTCAGTTATGTACCATTAATCGTAGTATTTAATAATCTTTCGAATGGTATATTTGTTAATTTTCTGATATTTGTGTTTACAAAAAAATCATGATTTAAAGATTGGTATGTTTTTGGGCCGTGCGTGTGCAGCCGTACTGATAATTCCCGACGGTAGTGTACCTAATTATATGCAACCTGTTTGACGTCTCGGTCATCGTTAAAAGTCGGTGAAAAATATAATATTTCGGGGAACGGCGTAATGGATTCGGAGAGTGGGTTGAATTGAGGAAAAATCTTTTCGCGATATTAAATAGTCGCCCCTCTAATTCTCTTTCTCATTCGCTTCTCAAAATTGATCAAGGGAAATCCGCGCCATACACGAAGTCCGATACCGTAGACCTCAAGGTAAAATTTTACAATCTCGATACAGTTTCTTTTTATTATTTAAATAATTTTGTCTCGTTTATTTATTTTTGTATTGTTTAAATTTTAATTAGTATGGCGCATTTAATAATGCGATGGGCGGAAATATTATGTCGGGTGAAATTACGGAACAGAATGGAGAATTAGATGGGCGATTCTTAGTGATCTGCAGTTCTGTAAAGTGCAGTACAATCCAGGTCAATTCACTTGAGATTTGAAATAAAGGGAGGAAAACTACGAGACCTCAACAACATTTTGGTGTACAAAAAAGGCCTAATACATTCTCCGAATCCACGCCGTTCGACATTTTCCGCCAATGAAAAGAAGCGATGAGTATTTTACTTATATTTGTTTTATCTGTTTGAAAATCCGTTTTATTTATTTATTTTATATGATTGTGATATATTTTGGTTTGATAATCGTTTTTTATGCCCTAAAGTATGATTTGTTTTAACCCTTTCAGTTCCAGTGGTCGATATATATCGACCACCTTTTAAGCCACCGATTTTTTTAACATAACTTAAAGGAAAACTTTAAATAATTGCATATTTCTTATTTTTATGTTTCTACAAATAGGGTTTAGTAGTTTTTTAACAAATTAATCTATATTATTTATGTTTTTTGTTATTAACAAACTTGTTCACGGCAACGCATTATTTGAGGTTAAACTTAACTGTAATAAAATTATATCAGTAACATATACTTTAAATTATGGTTGTTTTCTAAAATCTCGGGGTTTGCTGAATATTAATCCAAAATCAGATATGCAAATTCAAAATGGTGGATCCAATATGTCGGACAAAAATTAAAAATCAGGGATGGCAACCGAAATTTTATCGGTTTTGGTTTCCTCTTTTCGGTATTCTTCTAAAAAACATTCGGTTTCGGTATTTCGGTTACGGTTTTTTTTTTCAAAGAATTAGGGTTTCTGTATTTGGGTTTCGGTTTTTAAAGTGAATATTTACGGTTACGGTTTTTTGTTTCGGTTTCTTAAAAATTAAGGTTTTTTGGGTTAAAGGTTTTGGTTTTTCGGTTGTTTTCCCCGGAAAATATATGAATGAAAATATTTGTGTGCATTTTAATTACTTAGAATGAAATATGAGTATTAATTACTCATAATTTATTTATAAATTTGTTTTATATTTTATGAGATGGCCATAGCGTTGTCAAGGAAAAACTAACATTTTTTTGAAAGAACGTTTTTCTCCTTAACTTCTACATTATTTAACCTAATTAACTAAAAATTGGTACAGTGTATTTTTACAGGCTGATCACAAATAATTAATTTAAAAAAATTTGTTTCTAATTTTTTTCAAAAAATGTTTTTTTATAAATTATTTGTAATCTGCAAATTTGGTTCCTCTACGTATTATTTGCAATATTAGACATACCATACTTCAATATTTTTTGTACCAAAAGATTTTAATATTGGTGTAATATTCAGTTTTACTTTTATATTAAAAACCGAAAAAACGAAATTTAGGTTTTGGAATAAAGGGTTTTAAATTTTCATAATACGGGTTTCGGTTTACGGTTTTCTGTTTCAAATAATTTTTTTTTCGGTTTCGGTTTCTAGTTTTCGGTTTTTTAAAAATTTCTGTTTTTTCGGTTAACGGTTTCGGTTATCGGTTTCGGTTGCCATCCCTGTTAAAAATTAAACAAATTTGCTTGAAAATGGTCTCTCGGGGGTTTTTGGGGTCACTGATTACGAATCTAAATTCAGTTTTTAAAAATGCAAAATGGCGGATCCAATATGGCGGACAAAAATTAAATAAATTTGCTTTAAAATTGTCTCTCGGGGATTTTTGGGGTCGCTGATGACGAATCTAAAGTCAATTTTTAAAAATTCAAAATAGTGGATCCATAAATCCATATGGCGGACATAAAAAGTTACGAATTTGGAAACACCCTCTTCTTTTTTAATACGGGCTTGGGACCGGCAATGGCAGAGTTTCATCTCTTTTTAAAAATTTTTTTTGTTTTTTTAAACGTTTCAAATGTTTTTAAAAAACTTTTAATGCTTTTATTAATTTTGTTTATTTTTGGAATATCTTTATATTTGTCGTAACAAACGCAAAAGACAATAGTGACGAAACATAAAAGACGAACGACAAAAAAAACAAAAGAAAATCAAGAGAGAAAAAAGGGACAATGGCAAACTACAAAAAACAGTACTTTTCTCCTGTTCTTCATATTATTGTTGTAATAGTCGTAACATTAGATTCGCCATTTAAAAATTTTGTAAAAATGATTCTAGATTTGTATTTACACACCCCGAAAACTTCCAAGAAGCAGCATTCAGTCCTATATTGTCAATTTTCAATTTTTGACTATCATATTGTATCCATTATTTTAAAGTTAGAAAAACTGACTTCAGATTCGTAATAAGTGATCTAGAAAAAACCTAAGCGGTAATTTTCAAACAAATTTGATGGATTTTTTATTTCTTCGTCCAACATATTGAATCCTCCATTTTTAATTTTAATAAACTGACTTCAGATTCAGAGACTTCAAAAACCTCCAAATGTCAACTTTTAAGCAAATTTGTTTTATTTTTAAATTTTGTCCGCCATATTGGATCCGCCATTTTGAATTTTGCCAAACTGACTCCAGATTTGAAATCAGCGACCCCAAAAACCACCGAAAGACTACTTTTAAGTAAATTTGTTTAATTTTTAATTTTTGTCCGCCATATTGGATCCGCCATTTTGAATTTTGACAAACTGACTCCAGAATCGTAATCAGCGACCCCAAAAACCCTCGAGTGACAACTTTCAAGTAAATTGCGATTTTGAAATCTGGAATTCAAGCGCACGCCAATTGAAGAAATTTTGTTTTTAATATTTGATAGTTACACAATATCAAGTACAAATTCTATTCTTTAATTGTAGGCCAAAATAATTCACATATATTAAGTATTTTTTCAAATTCTATAAAAATAACTTCCCTTGCTCTCGAAATTTTTCAAAGAATATTAATTGCAAATTTGTCGATTCCGTTTACTTGTTTTATCAATAAACCACACTTTTGAAAAATATGCACATTTTTGTTGTTGTAAAATGAAAAAATAGTCACCTAGAAAAAAAGTAAGGAATAATGATAGAGTCAAAATTTGTAAAATTATAAGAAGAGTGATAAATTTCATGTAAATATCTTAAATTGCCTAAGATGAAGAGGTTCTATGTTTTTCAAAAGTGTGGTTATTTGATAGAACAAGTGAATGAAAACAACGAATTCGCAATTTATATTCTTCGAAAAATTTAGAGCAAGAGATATTATTTTTATAGAATCTAAAAAAAATACTTAATACCCGTGTAGAAAAATTGTTGGGTTCTAGTGTGGTGCCAGAAAGACAGTCTATTCTCTAACTGGGCGCTGAAAAGACTGTCTGACCATGGGTTAATCATACCAGTGACGATCGAACCACGCGTTGGTCCAGACTGGACGTGTTAATCAGGGCTAATAAGCAGTGCTAATATTTAAATTTTTAGGTTCGATTTCAATATTTCAGTTTTTTAATTTTAAATAATTTACCCAAATTTACTCGGTTCTCACGTTTATTCAATGTAATGTGAAAATATGAATTATTAATAATAATAAATATTATTGTTATTCATATATATGAGTGTATATGTATTTAATGACAATAACTTATTATAATAATAATTATATTATTTTTAAATAAATAATATACTGCACTAGCAGTAAATATCATTTAAAATAGTAATATTAAAAAATAATTTTAATAAAAAAACAATTTGTGTTAATTGGTACATTTTTTAAATTCATTCTTTAACAGGCATTTAACATTATTTACAAACATGTTTACAATTTTAATTTATAACACTTATACAGATCAAATATAGTAATTTTATTATTTTATATAACACTTACAATGAAAAATATCCGCTCGCATGTGGGATCGAACTCACGCCCCCCACCCTTGACGACCCGACTCGAAGCATTTAAACCGCACAGCCACTGAAGTCTGAGTGTGAACTCTCCTAACTTACTATATCAATGCCTGTGTCATATATTCTGTTGCTTATAAGGACGAAGTGAAAACTATGACTAAAATTATTACACATAGTAATCCCGAATTATTTTAATTATTATTTATAAATATTTAAATAAATAATTCTTACTACAATTATAATCATTGAACAATTCT
This sequence comes from Leptopilina syphax, assembly GCA_032872505.1. Classification (NCBI taxonomy): domain Eukaryota; kingdom Metazoa; phylum Arthropoda; class Insecta; order Hymenoptera; family Figitidae; genus Leptopilina; species Leptopilina syphax. The sequence goes on from CM065476.1 coordinate 26,796,132, forward strand.
GAAATTAACTAAGAAATTGTGAATAATAAAAAAATTCTGAGAATCTTATTATTTATAAAAATAATTGAATTATTGAGAAGAAACTTATGAAAAATTTGTAAATACTTATTGAATTTTTGTGAAAGGTTTTTTATTTATGAAAGTAATTAAATTTTTGCTTACATTTTATTTTGCCAAGAATCTAGTTAAAAATTTGGAAAATAATTGAATTTCAGAGAACGATTTTATTATTTATAAAGATAATTGAAATTTTGATGAGAATTTAAACAAATTTTTGAACATAATTGAATTTCTGTGTAGAATTTTGTTACTTTTGAAAATAATTAAATTTCTACAATAATCTGTAACTTCTCCAACACTCAATTGTTTATAGTGTTTTTAACTAAAATTCTTCTACAGATAAATTATTTTTAATAATTAATCAAATACAATATGTTAAAAAATTTATCTAATTTCAGGAGAATTTTAATTATTAGGCATTTTTCAAAAATCTAAGTTCTTTAGAATTTTTAATTAAATTCATTGAAAATTTTATTTATAATAATTCATATAAACCTACAATATTTATTTTTTAACAATTCTTTAGATTGACTAAATTATTCCATTGAATTTTGAAGTGACAATCTATGTATAAATTCAAAGAAGACCGACAAATCGGGCACTAAAGTCTTGATTGTACTTTGATTTGTACTTTAAAAATTTTGAATTCTAGTGATGCCAATGAAGTCCCATATAGCATACAGTTAGAAAGTCTAAATTAGACCGTCCAGAAAAATCCCATATAGCACACAGTTAGACCGTCCAGATTAGACCGTCCAGATGCGTCTAGTTGGGGCAATCTCTGGACTCCAGACTGCCCCGAAATTTTTCTACACGGGTATATGTGAATGATTTTGGTCTAGAATTAAAGAATAAAATTTGTACTTTCTATTGTGCAACTATCAAAACTTAAAAAAAGTTTCTTTAATTGGCGTACGCTTGAATTTCAGATTTCAAAATCGCAATTTTCACAAAAAATCTCTAACTTTAAAGAATTATTTTTTAAATATTTACACTATTAAATTGGTTATATCTTAGTCTATTTGACTCTAAATTTTTTGAACTTTAAAATGATTCTACTTTGATTGCTCTTACATCTATTTTTACAGCAATATTTGAATTTTAAATGAATCGAGCACTTAACAGTAATCAGTACAAATGTACTCAAACTTTTTGACCCCAGTGTATCGTTTTTATTTGACTCGAGTTATCATAATTATTGAATTGTCGTTAATTTATTGTTTACTTTTTGTATTAATTGTCTTTGTTAATTTATTCAATTTATATTTTATTATTTTTAGAATTATATTTTTCTGTGTGACGGAAATTCGTTACAACAAGATCATTTAAATATAACCGACTTACATTTAGAAGTAGTAGAATAAAAATATAACTATTTAATAATCGATTATTTAAACAATATTAATTAAATTAACAAATGCTTAAAAAATATTAATTTCAATATTCAACCCTTTAAGTCTTATGAAGAAACTAACCCGTGTAGAAAAATTAGTGGGTTCTGGTGTGGTGCCAGAAAGACAGTCTATTCTTTAACTGGGCGCTGAAAAGACTGTCTGACCATGGGCTAATCAGACCAGTGACGATCGAACCACGCGTTGGTCCAGACTGGACGAGCTAATCAGGGCTAATGAGCAGTGCTAATATTTAAAATTTTAGGTTCGATTTCAATACTTAATTAATTTATTTTTTAATTTTAAATAATTTACCCAAATTTACTCGGTTCTCACGTTTATTCAATGTAATGTAAAAATATGAATTATTAATAATAATAAATATTATTGTTACTCATATATATGTGTGTGTATATGTATTCAATGACAATAACTTATTATTATAATAATTATATTATTTTCAAATAAATAAATATTACTGCACTGGCAGTAAATATTTAAAATAGTAATATTGAAAAATAATTTTAATAAAAAAACAATTTGCGTTAATTGGTACACTACCGTCGGGAATTATCGGTACGGCTGCACGCGCAGGGCCCAAAAACATACCAATCTTCAAATCAAGATTTTTTTGTAAATACAAATGTCAGAAAATTAACAAATATACCATTCGAAAGATTATTAAATTCTACGATTAATGATATGCAACTGAAAATTTTAATAATTTATACAAAGCTTGCAGCAATCTACAAATTTAACAAAAAAAAATTTTTAAATAAAATTTTTTTAGAAATTATTTCAACCCCTGCACATTTTTTAAAAATTGTAGGAAAATTTTGAAACTTATATAGGTGTAATCATTCAAGTCTCATCTTTAATTTAAGATCAAAAGAGATAAAAAATCTTATTCGGTTCGTGAGATATTATTATATACGTCCGAGCATGTTTTTTGACAAATGCATTGAATTAGTCGATTTTGAACGTTTTTTTGATGAAAATGCTCGGCCGTTTATAATGATATCTCTCGAACCGAATAAGATTTTTTAACTCTTTTGGTCTTAAATTAAAGATGAGATTTCAATGATTACACCTAAATAAGTTTCAAATTTTTCCTACAATTTTTAAAAAATGTGCAGGGGTTGAAATAATTTCCAAAAAAATTTTATTTTAAAAGTTTTTTTGTCAAATTTGTAGATTGCTGCAAGCTTTGTATAAATTATTAAAATTTTCAATTACATATCATTAATCGTAGAATTTAATAATCTTTCGAATGGTATATTTGTTAATTTTCTGACATTTGTATTTACAAAGAAATCGTGATTTGAAGATTGGTATGTTTTTGGGCCCTGCGCGTGCAGCCGTACCGATAATTCCCGACGGTAGTGTACTTTTTTTAAATTCATTCTTTAACAGGCCTTTAACATTATTTACAAACATGTTTACAATTTTAATTTATAACACTTATACACATTAAATATAGTAATTTTATTATTTTATATAACACTTACAATGAAAAATATCCGCTCGCATGTGGGATCGAACTCACGCCCCCCACCCTTGACGACCCGACTCGAAGCATTTAAACCGCACGGCCACTGAAGTCTGGGTGTAAACTCTCCTAATTTACTATATCAATGCCAGTGTCATATCTTCTGTTGCTTATAAGGACGAAGTGAAAACTATGACTAAAATTATTACACATAATAATCCCGAATTATTTTAATTATTATTTATAAATATTTAAATAAATAATTCTTACTACAATTATAATCATTAAACAATTTTTTAAAGTATTACTTTCAGTTTTATCAAAAAATTTTTAAATAATTGAATTCTTTTGACGAATTTTAATAGAATTCTTAATTATAATTATACACTTTTCGAAGAATTCGATTAAAATTGTATTAAAAATAATTTTAAAATTCTGAGATTAAGGGCATCCGGGAAAAATCGAGCCCAAAAAGTGTTTTCCCGCGTGTCGTCTCACTCCTAAATAATTAGAGATATTTAGTTCCGATTTATCATGATAATTAGGGGAATTCGTGATGATAAAGATTATTCTCGAAATTTGCAAGTAATTTTTGAAATAAATATTGAAAAACGAAATTACAAAAGTTGGTTTTTGGGCGAAAGTGGGAGACAATATGGCGGTCAGCACACAGACAAGTGGATCTATGTGTCAGTGGTCAAGGAGGTGGCGCCAATTCTCGGAAGTGGTCGCGAGTTGAACTGAGGGAAATGTATTAACCTCAAATTACTCCACTTTCAATCGTTAATAAAATAATTTCCTCGCAAAATTATTGCAAAAACGGAGAGGGCCGCTCCTCGGAGAGTCTTCCTCTATCACCCCTCCAAATTATTCTATATTCTTTTCTTTTTAAATGAGACGTCTATCACGAAACCAGTATTATTTCCCGGATGCCCTTAACTAAAAAATTTTGAATAATAAAAAATTCTGAGAATTTTATTATTTATAAAAATAATTGAATTATTGAAAAGAAACTTATAAAAAATTTGTAAATACTTATTGAATTTTTGTGAAAGGTTTTTTATTTATGAAAATAATTAAATTTTTGCTTACATTTTATTTTGCCAAGAATCTTGTTACTTTGGAAAATAATTAAATTTCTACAATAATCTGTAACTTCTCCAACACTCAATTGTTTATAGTGTTTTTAACTAAAATTCTTGAACAGATAAATTATTTTTAGGTAATAATTAATCAAATACAATATGTTAAAAAATTAATTTATCTAATTTCAGGAGAATTTTAATTATTAGGCATTTTTCAAAAATCTAAGTTCTTTAGAATTTTTAATTAAATTCATTAAAAATTTTATTTATAATATATCATATAAACATACAATATTGATTTTTGAACGATTCTTTAGATTGACTAAATTATTCCATTGAATTTTGAAGTGACAATCCATGTATAAATTCAAAGAAGACAATAAAGAGGTTTTTTGTTTATAATTTCTAATTTTTTAACAGTAATTGTTGAAACAAATTAATAAAAACATTTAACTTTTAAAAACTGTTGTCGCCAATCGATTCTGTGCAAAAAATTAAGAAATGTTAGTACCTATGGATTATTTTTTTGTCCAAGTCGTATTTTGTTCACAAAATTGTTTTAAACAAATTATGCTGCATAAATGGTGTTTCATTCCAAGAAAAAAGAAATGGATTTAAAGTAAAATTAACAATTTGATTCATAGGAAAATTGTAAAAATTATTATATAGGGGAGACTGCGGCGAAAGGTTAAACTGACAAAACAGTTAAAATACATTATCTTTTAAACGAAAATAGTTAAAGCATTGCAATTTTAATTATAGAAGGGTATTATCACCCTAAATAAATTTCCGGAGTTATGTGACATTCTGTTCATTTTTGTGGTGTCCATATTTAATTTTTTTTCACCCTACTTTTGAAAATTTTTTCGTGAAAGAAAATATCAACTTTTAAGTATATTTTTTGTATTTATTTTCACTGCGATTTTTTAGTTCATTATTTGGGTCCCCTGAAGAGATACCTAAAGGTATTTGCTAAATATCTTTAGTCAGATTTTTTATATTTGTTGTTAAAGCCAAAAACGCACCCTGGGGCGAAAAGTTAAATGTATTTTTTTGTCCTACCTGCACAAAATGTATGTCATTTCGGGCACTTAACCCTTTAAAGCCCGAATTATTTTCACCGATTCGATTTCAACCACACTTGGTATATAATGGTTTTTAGGGTCGCTGATTGCGAATATGAAGTCAAAATTGCAAAATTCAAAATGGCGGATCCAATATGGCGCACGAGAATTAAAAATTAAATAGGATTTACTTGAATATCGTTACCATTATTTTTTAATTTTCTGTCCTCCATATTGGATCCGCCATTTTGAATTTTGCAATTTTGACTTCATATTCGTAATCAGCGACCCCAAAAACACCTAAGTGACAAGTTTCATATAAATCAAATTATTCTTTATTTTTTTGTCCTCCATATTGGATCCGCTATTTTGTATTTTGCAATTTTAACCCCTAAACCGCACACTGCCGAATCCATCCTTAAACCGCACACTGGGTGTGCGACACCCGGGGACTTTTAAGTGTGTTCTCCAAGCTGGAATAGGATATTATCTTTCGGAAAAATTATCTTATATAGCTCAGTACATCTTTTTTGAAGGAAAATAGGTTTCATAATGATTTATTTAATTTTAATAATTAAAAAAGAGTTTTTTAAAACTACTGAAATTACCTTAAACCAAAAACTGGGTGTCAAACAAGCAGAAATTTTTCGCCGACAACTTCATAAAGTTATCAAATACACAAAAAACACTTGGGAGACTAATGTCCCTCACGAAACATAAAGTTAAGTACAAAATGTATCGTCCAATAACGACACATGTTCAATTTTTACGAATTTAACCGAAATATTAGAGTAAAAAGCTAGAATATGGGTGTCGCACACCCAGGGTGCGGTTTAAGGGTTAATTTCATATTCGTAATCAGCGACCCCAAGAACCCCCGAGTGACAAGTTTTATATAAATCCCATAATTTTTTATTTTTTCGTTTGCCCTATTGGATACGCCATTTTGAATTTTGCAATTTTGACTTCATATTCGCAATCAGCGACCCCAAAAACCCCCGAGTAACAAGTTTTTAACGAATCTAATTAATTTTTTTAAATTTTTTCGTCCGTCATAGGAGAAAATTTATCTTGACACTTTTTTTATTTATTATTATTTTATTTATTTATTATTATTTTTTTACTTTTGTTTTTTTTTAATTATCTGCTGGAAGAGTTTTTACTAGAGCTAAGAATTTAAAATTTTTAGTAATATGTATTAGTTTCAAAGTTATGATGACTTTAATGCATTTGTGGTACAGCGTATGTACCACTGGGCGTTAAAGGGTTAAAGTGGGCGCAAAGTAACTGATTCTCGCCCGGGGAAGCGGGTGCAAAAGTTCTTTTACGCCCGCTGACGTCACACAAGCGGGCGCAAAAGTACTTTTGCGCCCGCTTCGCTCGTGCCCTCAATGCCATACTTTTCATGCAGTTAGGACAAAAAATTATGTTCGCAACATGGGCGTAAAGGTGATTACAACTTTGGCGAGATTTCTGGATTTCTGGGACACTTTCGCACCCTTGGCTTCGCCTCGGGCGCGAAAATGTCCCCTCGGTCCCTTCATCTCGCCATCGCCGCAATCACCTATTTTGCGCCCTTGATACGATAATAACTATTACATGTTGTTAAATTTTTTTTTATTTTTCGTTTTTTTTTATTTATTTGTTTAAAAATTATTTATTTGACATTAGGCAAGTACTCTGTCAAAAAACAAGACCGCTTACGTGAAATAAACAAATTTTTTTTTGAAATTTCAATTTATTAACTTTATAACTATTCTTAAGCTTTTGTTAAATAAACAAAGATCTTTTATTAACTAAATTACTTGTTTACGTATACTTTAAGGGGTCTACCCACTTTAGACGCGCTAAAAAAGGCTATTTTTATTAATTTTTTCAATAGGTTTATATTATAAATATTTTCATGTGAGGTATTACACATCTTAAATACACTCTCAAAGTGTAAAAAAAATATTTTGATTTTTTTCAATTTGTTTATTTTATTTAAACGCGTTTTTCTCAAAACAACGTTTTTCGACCGCTTGTTGATGATATCTCTGAAACTACTGAACCGATCCTTACCAAATTTATACTACATATTCTTTGGGACTATAGCTCTTGCGCATATTGAGGGATTTTCAAAATTTTGATTTTAAATATTTTTTGGGGCCCAAAACGGTCAAAAAACAACGTTTTTTTACATTTTTTTAGAAAAATGTTTCCCATTTTGTCAATTTTGAAAAAAAATCGTATGATATGCGCAAGAGCTATTAACATGCAGAATCTAATACCGTTTGAATTTTTTGTTTCAGATCATCCACGCCAAAAATTTCATCAACAGCGCACACCCCTTTCTTTTTTAAACATATTTTTTACAATTATTATTAAATAAAAAAACAAATTGAAAAAAATCAAAATATTTTTTTTGCACTTTGAGAGTGTATTTAAGATGTGTAATACCTCACATGGAAATATTTATAATATAAACCTATTAAAAAAATTAATGAAAATAGCCTTTTTTAGCGCGTCTAAAGTGGGTAGACCCCTTAACGTATCTACTACTTAACACCTATCAGAAAATAATTCTAGTAGGCTAAAAATAGAATTTAACATTTTTAGCCCCAGCCATTTAACTTTTCACCCCAGCATGGGGCGAAAAGTTAAAAAAAAATTTTCAAAAAAGGACAAAACATGTATTTTATGCGAAAATATCAGAAACTTTTTTAATTTCCAATTGCTTTTGCTTTTAATTAATTTGTTTAAGCAATTGCAAATTAAAAGTAAAAAAAACAGGTATTTCTTCTATGTAATATACCTATGAATCCAATTGAGCCTCCTAATTCCGAGCCCAATTCAAGAACTCGCCCGACGCTGGGATAAACGAGCGGCGTCGGGCGAGTTCTTGAATTGGGAGGCTCAATTGTTTGTTAATTTTAATCCTATACGATAAATAATTCTATTACTTCCTCATAGAGGAAGTATTGTAATACCGAAATTTTTTGAGTTCGATTTTTTGACATATCTTTATGTTATTTGACCTCAGGAGTTCAAAAATGACATTTTTATAAAATGTCATTCCGTATGTGTGTGTGTGTGTGTAAACATCACATTTTCATAAATATCTCGAAATCATAAAGAGCTTTTGGGCTGGATTTTTTTTTAAATTGTAGATCTCACCTGCGGACATAAAGCGAGAGTACTTTCTGATATATTAATAAAGTTTAACTAAATTTTTTTTTATTTTTAATTTTCCAAAAAAACGTTTTTTGCCCATAACTTTAAAAAAATGTTAGGACACCTATGAATGTTTTTTCATAATTTTGTAGAGTTTTTTTTAGACGCATCTTTTAAGCCCTAATTGAAAATTTTTCGTCCATATTAACCGGAGTTATTAAACTTTTAAAAATCAAAAATTTTGGAAAATAAGACTTTTTTGAAAATTTTGTTAAAAAACATTGAAGTAACTTTAAAATTATCATTATCAACTTGTAGAGCATTAAAAAAACGCTTCGATTGACCTATTTTTGAACCTAATCCGATAATAAATTTCTAAATTATTGGTATTTTAAAATCCAAAAATTGTGAAAAATGACATTTTCTCAACTTTTTTGTTTGAAAATTTTTGTTTAACTATTAAATTATTGTAACTATCTTGTAGGGTATTTACAAATAAATTGATTGACCCAAACTTCAATCACTTTTACCATATTTATAAAAAGTTATTTGTATATTTCTATTATTTTCATCTCTATGAGGAAGTAAAGTGTTCATGAAATGAGCACCAAAATTATACAAAAAAATATACAACTTGGCAGCGGTTTTATTTTTTTTTATATCAAAAATGCTTAATTAATTTAGCAAATTAATTGTTTAAGTGAAGTCTGTATAAATTCTCTCCAGGGCGAATGTCGACTTTAAGTATAAAATATTACGTAAGAATGTATTTGGCCCCCCCTTCCCCCAACGTAAGGCCATGAAGAGATTTTCCAAACCCCCTCTCCCCTAAAAACCCTTACGTAATTAATGAATGGCCCCTGTCGAAGGATTTCACAGCCACAAAAAAAATAAAGTGTCTTGATCTGGCGTCGAAACATATGTATTCCGATGTATTTCGATGCGCTGAATCCGAATCCGCCATTAGAATTTGGCTAATGGGTCCTGGTTTCGCCCTTACCTCAAAAATACCCTAAAATCGTTAAAATGGTCACTTTTGAATTATCAAAATTGAATCTAACCGCATATTTACAATTTTCTAAGATCCCTTAATTTAAATAAACTATTCTATAAGCTTTTCAATTGAAAATTCCTATAAAACATTGAATCTATCGAACCTAACCTCAAAAACACATCTAAGATTCCAAACAAACAAATTATACCATACACAGCCCAATAAAAATTATGTAAGCTCATAAAAGTTACAACTTAGGTGTTTTTATGATTGCTGATTACGAATCCGGTGTTAGTTTATTAAAATTCAAAATGGCGGATCCAATATGGCGAACAATATAATTAAAATTTGTTTGGATTGGCTTGAAAATCGTTACTCGGGGGTTTTCGGGGTCGCTGATGAAGAATCCCATGTCGGTTTTTAAAAATTCAAAATGGCGGATCCAATATGGCGGTCTTGACAGCCGCAAACTCCATTAAATGCGATGAATATAGTCGTTCAGTGCATTAGACGTGCGTTATGATATGCGGGCCAGCTACTTTACATGCTAGCATTATGTTTCTGTTAGCGATGAGCATAGTGTGAAAACGTGTCATCATTTTTGTTCTTTATGCCGGCGAAGTCTCTTAAAATAACTAAACTTTCATTTCTTCTTTATTTGTGTTGGTTTACTTTAATATTTTTCTATTTTTAGCGGATTTTTCAAGGGTGCACACAACCGGGTACAAATATTTTTTTGTCAGAAAATTTCCATTTCACTAAATTTCTAATAAAACTTTATTATTTAAAGAAATCAATTTAATTCATTCACTGATAGTCACCTTAGACCTCTAACACACACTTTTCGTTATCAGTAGCTGGCCCGCATATCATAACGCACGTCTAATGCACTGAACGACTATATTCATCGCATTTAATGGAGTTTGCGGCTGTCAAGACCGCCATATTGGATCCGCCATTTTGAATTTTTAAAAACCGACATGGGATTCTTCATCAGCGACCCCGAAAACCCCCGAGTAACGATTTTCAAGCCAATCCAAACAAATTTTAGTTATATTGTTCGCCATATTGGATCCGCCATTTTGAATTTTGATAAACTAACACCGGATTCGTAATCAGCAATCATAAAAACACCTAAGTTGTAACTTTCATGAGCTAACATAATTTTTATTGTGCTGTGTATGGTATAATTTGTTTGTTTGGAATCTTAGATGTGTTTTTGAGGTTAGGTTCGATAGATTTAATGTTTTACAGGAATTTTCAATTAAAAAGCTTATAGAATAGTTTATTTGAATTAAGGGATCTTAGAAAATTATATAGATTAGATATAGATTCAATTTAGATAAATCAAAAGTGACCATTTTAACGATTTTAGGTGATTTTTTGAGGTTAGCGCGAAACCAGGACCCATTAGCCAAATTCTAATGGCGGATTCGGATTCAGCGCATCGAAATACATCGGAATACATATGTTTCGACGCCAGATCAAGACACTTTATTTTTTTTGTGTGGCTGTGTTTTTAGAAGTTAGTTTCATAAAGAATACTCACAATCATTAATTTAGCGATAAGTGTCATTTTTCAAAACAAAGATTGAAAACCCAATTTCTGTTTGAAAAAAATTTAAAATTTGGTTTAAAAAAACTGGAAAAGTACTAGTAGATTGGAAATTTTCTAAATAATCCACTGCCGTTGGAATTTTTGAGCTATCCCCAAACGCATGTGTAGTAGATTGAAAAGACTGTTTTTTAAATTCATACTTCAAAAACACATATTTTTATTTGGCTCACATTTTCAGGAAAAATAGTTGAAAAGCTATACTTTAAAATATACCTAAAATCTGGGTTATATTGTGTTTTTAGTCATGTCTTTGCAAAATAGTGAGATAATTTGATTTTATCAATGTTTCCTTACGGTTTTTCATTTTTGTGTATATACGCTCTATATAGAAAGAATCTGAGACCAAATTTAGAATCTTCGGACAATTATTTTCAATGAACTACTTATATCGACATTTAACATTTATTTATTTTTTAACAAATTTTGACAGAAAGAACAAACACCAGAAACGAGGCCTCTATTTATCCGTATAGATTTTGTGTTCCTCACAATTTGTATTTTGTAAAAAATTCTGTCATAAATTTTATTTGCCCAAGTCTGAATTTAAAAAAAAGAAAAAACAATTTTAAACATTATTTTACCCGTTTTGTGATTAATGCATACAGGATGTTTTATTTAGTGAACTGTGACATATGTGAAGTTTATATAAATATGTTTTGTGATATTGATTAACCTGTTCTGAACTGCATTCTAAATGTGGGCTCCCTTGTTTCCTTTAAACAAAACAGTGCGGCGCCTAAGTAAATATAGATAATCTTTGCTCCCGATTTAACTCTTCTGTTTATCACCATTTACTTTCCTGTTTGTCTCTAGAAACTTACGCTTTTTGGACTAGTGCTTATTATGGCTGTTTTCGGCACTTACCCAGGGTTAACCCCGAGTTAACCATTATCCAATCATCAAAAACATTTTGTTCGTCTAACCAATCACTATTAACCCGGAGTTAACTCGGAGCGAGTGCCGAAAACAGCCTAAATGTTCGAGAAGTTTCTGTCTAGTGTTCTACACAGTTAAGTGAACCTTGGTGTGAGTATTTTTTTGACTATGTCTTCGTCTGACGAAATGAGATGTTAAAAGCTGTTTACAGCTATTAATGAAGTGTCAAACAAGCTATCTTCTTCACACACAGACCTAGGCGATAAGATACAAGCAACTAATAATCTGCTGAAAACCGAGCTGAAAACCATGAGTAATCGAATTGACAATAATAAAGGAAGACTGGTTATTGTGGAAAACAGAGAGGCACTCTATGTTAAATCGCAAAGAGCCAAAAACATTGTCCTCTTCAGGCTCGAGGACTCTGAAATTGTAAATAAGAATCTAATCGAGACTGTCAAAAAGGTGTTCATTGACCTGAATAAAAGAAACTTGTAAAACACAAATTTTTGTTCAAAAACGATTGCACTTGAAACTCGAATCACAAAAGTTAACAAATTGATATGATTTAATTCAATGCGTATCACAATTTGCACCTTAAACAGAAATTACAGTTTTCACGTAAAAAACTGTACAATTAAATTCATTGCACATTGCAAAAAAATTTTGTTTACGAGGAAAAATTAAAGAATATAAAAAATAACCAACTGTATCTAAAGAAAAAATCACAAATTGCACCTTAACGGTGTTTGATGGTCTCTTAAGCTGAGTCCAGAATGAGAGAGTCTGTGCACCGATGTTCATAGCTATAGGTATACTGTCATGCTTTAGTATATCTATAGATATGAACATCGATGCGCACCCTCTCTCATTCTGGACTCAGCTTTAAATTTCTAGAGTATGTGCAACAAACAGTTATCACTCAACAAATACGGCACTGACAGGTTTAAATGACGTGAAATTGGTAAATAATCACTTTCGAACTAATTTTTCTTTAAACACAGACACTTTCTACAAAATATGTCAACGTACAATGGATAAGCATCTTCTAAATTATAATAATCCAAAAGATTTGTTTAATCCATACAGAAACGCGAATGCAAAATAAAAAATACCATAGCAATGTAATGCATGCTTCTGCCCTCTAATAGCAAATGGCTGTAATACACGTCTTGCCGCCTGTCATTACATTACTTTTGTATTTCCCATTTTGCAACCGCGTTTCTGAATGAACTAAAAAAATCTTCTGGATTATTGTAATTTAGAAAATTCTTACCCATTGTACGTTGGCATATTTTGTAAAAAGTGTCTGTGTTTAGAGAAAAATTAGTTGGAAAATGTTTGTATACCTATTTCACGTCAATTAAACCAGGCAGTGACGTATTCTGTTGGTCGATAATCGGAGGTCTCACATAACCTACAGATTTTAGAGACCATAGAACGCTCTTAAAGGAAATATCACTAATTCCACCTGAAGCAAACATCACAAATTGCATCTTAAGCAAAAATCAATACGTCTTACTTATTGCATTTTGTACGAAAATTTACAGGAATATACACTACCGTCGGGAATTATCGGTACGGCTGTACGCGCACGGCCCAAAAACATACCAATCTATAAATCACGATTTTTTTGTAAATACAAATGTCAGAAAATTAACAAATATACCATTCGAAACATTATTAAATTCTATGATTAATGGTACATAACTAAAAATTTTAATAATTTATACAAAGATTGCAGCAATCGACAAATTTGACAAAAAAATTTTAAAAATACAATTTTTTTGGAAATTTTTTCAACCCTTGCACATTTTTTAAAAATTGTAGAAAAAATTTAAAACTTACATAAGTGTGATCACTCAAGTCTTATCTTTAATTTAAGACCAAAAGAGTTTAAACAACTGATTCGGTTCGTGAGATATAATTATAAACGTCCGAGCATGTTTTTTGACAAATGAATTGAATTAGTCGATTTTGAACGATTTTTGGCTAAAAATGCTCGGCCGTTTATAATGATATCTCGCTAACCGATTAAGATTTTTAAACTCTTTTGGTCTTAAATTAAAGATGAGATTTCAATGATTACACCTATATAAGTTTCAAATTTTTTCTACAATTTTTAAAAAATGTGCAGGGCTAAAAAAATTTCCAAAAAAATTTTATTTTTAAAATTTGTTTGTCAAATTTTTCGATTGCTGCAATCTTTGTATAAATTAATAATTTTTTCTGTTATGTATCATTAATCGCAGAATTTAACAATCTTTTGAATGGTATATTAGTTAATTTTCTGACATTTGTATTTAGAAAACAATCGTGATTTAAAGATTAATATGTTTTTGGGCCGTGCGTGTGCAGCCGTACCGATAATTCCCGACGGTAGTGTATAAATAATAAATTGAATATCTAACACTTAAAATACAAATTATTGTTCCCAAAATAACCAAAATATATACTTTAATAATTCACTGCGAGTCACAAATTACACTTTAACCCATTAAGAACCAGACGGACGAAAAATTTCAATTGACTTTAAGGACCTCGTTTTTAATTAAAATGCATATTACGAATATGATGTCAGTTTTCAAAAATTCAAAATGGCGGATCCAATATGACGGACGAGATTTGTAAAAATTAATTGGATTTACCTGAAACTCTCTACTCCAGGGTTCTTGGGGTCGCTGATTACGAATATGATGTCAGTTTTCGAAAATTTGAAATGGCGGATCCAATATGGTGGACGCAAATTTAAAAACTCTTCGAATTTGCTCAAAACTCGTCTCTCGGGGGTTTTTGGTGTTCTAATTGACCTTAAACTTTTTACTTGTGGGTTTTTAAGGTCGCTGATTACGAATCTTATGTCAGTTTTTTAAACTTTAACATGACGTATCCAATATGGCGGACGAACAATTTTTATGTCGTCTATTTCACTTGTAACTCGTCACTCCGGGGTTTTCGGCGTTGCTGATTACAAATATAATGTCAGTTTCTAAATCAGCGTCCCCGAAAACCCTCAAGTAAGAAATTTTAGGGTAATAAGATTACACAGCCACACAAAAAAATAAAAAGTTCTGATCTGGGGGTCTCACTATGTAGACTTTATGTTTTTTGGGACGCTGAATCCGAATCCGAGGTCCATTTAACCCCATCAGATCAGGATTTTGACATAACCTCAAAAAACCAATATGGCGGACACAATTTTAAAAAGTTCATCGGATTCGCTTGAAATTCGTTAATCGGGGGTTTTTGGGGTCGCTGATTACGAATTTGAAGTCTGATTTCAAAAATTCAAAATGGCGGATCCAATATGGCGGACACGTTTTTGAAAAATTCATCGAATTCGCTTGAAACTCGTTACTGGGGGGTTTTTTGGGTCGCTGATTACGAATTTGAAGTCAATTTAAAAAATTCAAAAAGTTGCATCCAATAAATCTGTTCTTTTAAGGAATTAAGAACTTGAGTGATTCAATTCACACGGAATTACTTTATATCTTACGTGTGCCTGCATCCAGGGCACCTCCACGAGGTGGGCAACAGAGTTTGTCCGCTATCCGGCTAAGACCCTGGGTAATGGCTCTGATGCCGTCATGGCAGACACACGTAGAAAACGTGCTACGATGCAGAGACTCGGAACCCCAGTATCGGCGGTTTATTAGATGCACCATTTTGAATTTTTGAAATTGACTTTAAATTCGTAATCAGCGTCCCAAAAAACCTCCGAGTAACGAGTTTCAAGCGAATCCGATGAATTTTTCAAAAACGTGTCCGACATATTTAATCCGCCATTTTGAATTTTTGAAATCTGACTTCACATTCGTAATCAGCGATACTAAAAAAACCCCCGAGTAACGAGTTTTAAGCGAATCCGATAAATTTTTAAAAAAAGTATCCGACATTTTGAATTTTGGAAATCTGACTTCAAATTCGTAATCAGCGACCCCAAAAACCCCCGAGTAACGAGTTTTAAGCGAATCCGATAATTTTTTAAAAAAAGTATCCGACATTTTGAATTTTGGAAATCTGACTTCAAATTCGTAATCAGCGACCCCAAAAACCCCCGAGTAACGAGTTTTAAGCTAATCCGATAAATTTTTCAAAAACGTGTCTGACATATTGGATTCGCCATTTTGAATTTTTGAAATCAGACTTCAAATTCGTAATCAGCGACCCCAAAAACCCCCGAGCAACGAATTTCAAGCGAATCTGATGAACTTTTCAAAAACATGTCCGCCATATTGGTTTTTTGAGGTTATGTCAAAATCCTGATCTGATGGGGTTAAATGGACCTCGGATTCGGATTCAGCGACCCAAAAAACATAAAGTCTACATAGTGAGACCCCCAGATCAGAACTTTTTATTTTTTTTGTGTGGCTGTGTTATTTATAAAAGTCATCTGCGATATTGGATCCGCCATCTTAAATTTTAAAAAACTGACATAAGGTTTGCAATCAGTGATCTTTAAAACCCAGAAGTAAACAGTTTTAGGTCAGCCGGGATAATTTTTAAAAAATTCTGCCATATTGGAACTTTCATTTTAAATTTTGAAGAACTAACGCCGAATTTGTAATCAATGACCCCAAAAACCCCCAAGTGACGAGTTTTGATCAAATTCGACATTTTAACACTTAAAAGCGCACATATACACAGAGAGAAAAAACAAGGCTTTTCCCCATGAAAAAATATGCATTTAGCGCTTGAAAATTACACAGGTCTACAAAAAAATTCGTTGAAAGGTTACTTCGACCAAAGCTGGTGTATTAAATGTTTTTAGGGTCGCTGAAAACGAATCTGAAGTCCGTTTTGCTCCATCACGTCAGGATTTTTCCTAACCTCAAAATACATATCAGATTTTACGGGACAAATAAAATTCTATAAATTTCGACAGATTTACCTCAATCTCGTTATTAAGGCTTTATTGGGGTTGCTGATTACGAACTTAGAGGCAGATTATCAAAATACAAAATAGCGGATCAAATATGGCGGTCGGTTTTTAAAAAAATTCTTAAATTTTAACAAAACTTGGTATCAAGGGGTTTTTGGGGCCGCTAATTACAAATTTAAAGTCAGAATTTCAAAACAAAAATGAAGGATTTAATATAGCGGTCGGTTTTATAAAAATTTCTTGAATTTTTACAGATCTTAGTATCTGTGAGATTTTGGACTCTGATATATAACGGAATAACTCCGTTGTCCGCCGTTACAACGTAGAGTTGCCTTGGATACAGGCCATAGTGGACCAGGAACTCAAATTTTTGGCCAAAAAGGCAATTTTTTAACTTGATTTAAATTAGATGAGATATACATTACTTATTTCTATACATTTTTTTACATCAAACACTTAAATAGTTTTGCATTATATTAATTGGGTAAAAATATAAAACCCTTCAAACAATAAATTTTATTTTTTAAATTTCTAGCGTTCTATGAAAATTCAACGCATTTTTTTATTTACAATTTTTTTAAATGGCATAATAAGGCACTTTTTTTATTCACATATAAGATGAAAGTTTGTCTATCAATAAAAGCAGCTTCCTAATTAATTTGAAATTAAGTTACACCTCATTGAATAAATATTTATATATAAAATTTCGTACGTGACTAGATTTAAATAAATGATTCCCTCGATTTCCACCACCAAATTAAATGAGAAATATGACAAATTACTCCTTAGGTAGTATAGTTTAACTCAAATATGCTCCTTTTTGCCCATTTTGATTTTAACAAGAAAAAGAAGTAAAAACTAATTTGTCGTAAATATTTTGAATAAACATACAATTTTAATTTTTTGAAAGACATAATCTTAAACATAAATGCAATTCTTCAACATTGATTTTTGTTTAAAATAGCTTTGATTAAGCATGTTGAATGTGAGTTTTTTTATTAAACATAAATGAGATGTTTTAAAGAAGTAGATTTATAGGGCTCGAAAGTTTTACCTGCAACGCGTTTAACTCGTTTTACGCTTTTTGTTACTTGTGAAAACTATATTAATCGATTTTAAGTATAGAAATTCCTTTTCAGACGCGAACCAATCAGAAAACTTCACTACTGAAAGTGGCCAAGAGTCAATTTCTTTATTTTACTCAAATTGATTTTTCTCTTATTTTAAACATATGCAAGTATGGAAGGAATAATTTTCAGAAACATTTAAAGAGAAGTTTTAGGCTGTTGGATCCCTAAATGTATAAGATAGCTTAAAGTGAAATATTTACAGATAAAAATAGTTTGTTAAATATTTTAAAATAATTATATGATCCAATATGGCAGACATAAAATTAAAAAATATATTTAAATTTCATGAAAATTTATATCAGGGGATTTTCGGAGTGGCTGATTACGAATATGAAGCCAGATTTTAAAAAATTAAAAATGGCAGATTTATTTATGTTAATTTTATGCTTTGAAGCATAATAATAAATAAAAATTGAATAATTTTTTTTAAATTTTATGTCTGACATAATTACCCGCTTTTTTGAATTTTGAAATCTTACTTTATATTTGTAATCAGCGTAATTAGCGATATCGAGTTTTATAAAAATTGAATAATTTTTTTAATTTGTTGTCCGCCATTTGGATCCGCCATTT
Source organism: Leptopilina syphax (assembly GCA_032872505.1). NCBI lineage: Eukaryota > Metazoa > Arthropoda > Insecta > Hymenoptera > Figitidae > Leptopilina > Leptopilina syphax. The sequence continues at coordinate 26,814,447 of CM065476.1, forward strand.
TGAATTTTTTAAATCTGACTTCATATTCGTAATCAGCGACCCTAAAAACAATAGATAGCATATTTAGTAGGCATAAATTTCACGCTTTTTCAGAATATTTAATTTTGTCCAAAAACTAGTGATTCTGGCCCACTGTGGCCAACAAAATAATTACTGGTCAGTGACCTTAAAAACACCTAGATACCAAGTTCTGTAAAGATTCTAGAAATTTTTATAAATCCGACCGCCATATTAGATCCGTCATTTATATGTGTCCTGACGCGGTGAAAGGGACCTTACGTCCAAAAAAATTATTTTTGAGATATTACTACTAATCTATAGATTTTGAGTTGCTCTTTCATATACAAAAAACAAAATTTTATTTTACTTACACATTTTTTTGTTATTAACGATTAAATACGGTCAATTTGAAGTGTTTTACACACTAGCAGAAGGCAATTCAGAAAATCAGCCCCTCTACTTTCATATACTACATTACATGCCATACACATATGACTATTTTGCTTCGGGTAACATGGACAAATATCAATGTGTGTCGACTAGTGGGGTAGAACTTTAACTGAGGTTCTCCATCAATCAAAAAGACTCAACTTCTAATACGGCTTCTGTGCAATTCACTGTTTGGACGTGAGGTCCCTTTCTCCGCGTCAGGACACATATTTCAAAAATCTGACTTTAAATTAGTAATCAGCGACCCCAAAAACATATAATACACCATATTTAGTCGAAGGAACCTTTCAACGAATTTTTTTGTGGTCCTGTGTTATCACAGTACAAATGCAGTACGCTCACGGTTTTTCCCGATGAGATTCTTGCAACAAGCTTAGGCCAATAAGGGCTAAGGCGTGGCCTAACCGCTAAGCGCAAGAAATTCATCGGGAAGTTCGATGAAACTGCTACCTGAAAATGGCATGAATTGAAGTCACGGGGAAAAGCCTTGTTTTTTCTCTCCGTGTACGAATCCATCCTTAAACTGCACACTGGGTGTGCGACACACGGGTGAAGGGAGCAGATTAAAATTCATTATTCTCGTTCTACACTGAAGGGCAGAGTCCCAAGACAGCGTGGCAAAACAGAAATAAATGCTAAATAAATGTTCAGACTGATTAAACACATTTAACTAAATTAATAACAGATTAATATATAACACTGAAGGGCAGAATCTCACGACAGTGTGGCACATTAGATGTAAAATAAAATAAAGATTAACCAACACTGAAGGGCAGAATTCAACGACAGTGCGGCACATTACATGTTAATTAAACAAAAGTATAACCAACATTGAAGGGCATAATCTGACGACAATGTGGCGTACTAAATGTTAAATAAATATAAGAATAACTAACACTGAAGGGCAGAAACTCGCAACAGTGTAGCAAACAAAAAGAAATATAACAATTAAATATAATAATACAAACAATTAAATGATGAAGAGAAAAGAACACTTAATACTTATTCCAAAAAATAAGAACATCCGCAATGGTTGAAGGGTAGTCCCAAACTGAGACTCCTACTCGTCAGGTCAGTGACCCGTTAGAAAAATAGAGTGGGGCAGCTACCACCTATTGTGAATCCAAAGTAATTGAAAAATAAGGTTGACTTGAACAACCAAACCTTACACGGGGACTTTACTGACTTTACTTTACTGTTCAAAATTCGTCGAATTTGCTTGAAACTTGTTACTCGGAGGTTTTAAGGGTCGCTGATTACAAATCTAACATTTTTTTAAATAATAAAAAAACTTTAAATAAAACAAATTTATTTGTAAAACTGAAAGACCATATTACAGTCCATTAATATACAAGTGTTTTAAAAAAACATATTTTCTCGAAAACCACTCAACGGATATGATTTTTTAAAAATACATGTTCATTAATGGACTGTAATATGGTCTTTCAGTTTTACAAATAAATTAGTTTATTTATAAGTTTATAATTTTTTTTATTATTTAACAAAAAGACCAAGAAAACGGGTAATTATTATTTCAAAATGGCACAGAAAATTCAAAAATAATTATTTGTCTTTATCAAACGATCAGATTTAAGTCCTTTGCATATAAAATAATCAGAACAAAGTGTGATAAGAAATAATTATTTGGAGTTGAGAAAATAGTACTTAAAAATAGGCTTATTTCAATGAAATTTTACAACTGCTCATGCCCCCTTAACAAGAAATCAAACTCATGATCCGCCATTTTCAATTTTAAAAATATGACTTCATTATCGTTATCAGCGACCCCAAAAACCCCCGAGTAACAAATTTGAAGCCAATACGATGAGTTTTTAATATTAGTTAATGTAGGAAATTATTTGCTGATTAAGAATTTTAATTAAGGAAGATTTCGACTATATCAGCAATTAGTGACATCTATTAGATGTCAATTGCACTCTTTGGTTTAGAGTCAGGTGTTATTCTTAAGATAATTATTCCGATATAGTTGTCGGTAAATAATTATATTTTTAAATTTAATTTTTGATCTGAAAAAATAAGCTGCGTGAACGACTGCACTGTGCATCTGTGAGGACTCGAACCCCAGTTAATAGCTGCCTTTCGCGGGACTAACGCCTACCAATGCACCATGCCAACACAGCCTGGACGTTCACGTTTCTTATAATCTCAGATCAAGCCCATACACTAGTCGAAGAGCTGTATAGTTAATGTAGGAAATTATTTGCTGATTAAGAATTTTAATTAAGGAAGATTTCGACTATATCAGCAATTAGTGACATCTATTAGACGTCAATTGAACTCTTTGGTTTAGAGTCAGGTGTTCAATTCATATCATGAACTTTTGAATATCGTATCCATCCTGTGTTAAATTTTGGAAAATTATTTACTTTCAAGCGCCATTTTGAATAAAAAAATACAATAAATTTTAAAACGCAAAGCATATTTTCAAACTAAAACTATCAGGAACACGCTTTTTATACCTTAGATGGCTTAGAAAAATCGATATGACAACTAAAATTGGATCTAAAAAAAATTACTGTCCAAAATCTTGTATTTTTTGAGAATTTTTAAAAAAATAAGGGTTAAACGTCACTTTTTGGAAATTGCTTCCTCATAAAGGAAGCTTTGTATTAGCAAAATTTTGGATTGTCATTTTTTGACATATTTATAAATTTTTTTTTATTATGCCTAACACTTTAGTACTTTATATATGCACAGGAACTCCCCGTATAAATGTTCTAAATAAATAAAAAAAAAATTTCGACGTATTTTGAACTCCGAAGTCCAAAAAACGGATTTTAAAAATTTCTCCCGATGTGTGTGTGTGTGTACTAACATTACATTTGCCTCAATATCTCAGAACAAGAAAGAGCTAAAGGCCTCAATTTTTTTTTAAATTGTAGGTCTCCCCGGAGGACATAAAATGAGAGTATTTTCAGCCCGATTCATGAAGTTTAACTATTTTTTTTTTGCATTTTTCATTTTGTAAAAAAACGTTTTTTGGACGTAACTTAAAAAAATGTTAGGACACTTATAAATGTTTTTCTTTAGTTTTGTAGAGTTTTTTCACACGCATCTTTTGAGCCCCAATTGAACATTTTTCGTCCATATTAACCAAAGATATTAAACTTTTAAAAATCTAAAATTTTGAAAAATAAGTCTTTTATAAAAATTTTTTTAAATTATGTAAAAGTAACTTCAAAAAATTATTACCAACTTGAAGAGCATTAAAAAACGCTTCGATTGACCTATTTTTGAACCTGATTCAGGCAGAAATTATTGGTATTTGAAAAATCAAGAATTGTGGAAAATATCATTTTTTCAACATTCTTGTTTATTAACTTATGTGTAATTATTAAACTATTATTACCATCTTATAGAATATATAAAAACACATTTTTTGGACCAAGATTTAATGATTTTTAACCCTTTTATAAAAAGTAATTCTTATATTTCAATTATTATTATTTTTATGAGGAAGCAAAGTGTTCATGAAATGAACACCAAAATTATAAAAATGTACAACTTGGCAGCGGTTTTTTGACTATGCTATTCTAAAAAGCGACCCCAAAAACGTATAAATATGTCCTTGTAAAATTTTTAATAATTTTTTCCTTTTAATATTATGAGCTTGAAACCGGAGTTAAAAATCAGAACATTTGGGCGTTAAAGGGTTAAGTACTAATATTTCAGATTTATTGTTAAATGCTTTTTCTGAGAGCTTACCAAATTTTAATTTGCTATCCTAGGTCAATATAGTAAGTTATAAGCTTCCTTATAAGGCTCTTCATGTTCGCCGTGAACCTTTTTATTGTTAAAAACCATACAAAATTGACTAATTCAATGCATTTGTCAAAAAACATGCATTAACGTTTATAATGATATCTCGCGAACTAAATAAGATTTTTTAATGTCTTTGGTCTTAAATTAAAGATGAGGCTTGAAGAATGACACCTATATAAGTTATAAATTTTGTCTGCAATTTTTCAAAAAACATGCCAGAGTTTAAAAAATTGTCAAAAAAACTTTCATTTTTTTCAAATTTGGCGATTGATAAAATCTTTGTGTAATTTCTTAAAATTTCGAATTGTATATTATTTAACATAGAATATTATAAGCTTTCAAACAGTAGATTTCTTAACATTATGACATTAGTTTTTATAAGAATATCACGATTTAAAAATTAGTATGTTTTTGGGCCATACCCGTGAAGCCATACTAACGTTAGTGTGATGTACTTTAACTTTTGATAGGAGCTAAATTTTATCATAAAATTTTAAACCTGCATTCTAAAAATATTAAGGATTTCAAAAAAGCAACAAAAAAAATTCGAAAAAATTTTTTTTTCTCATGGGTAATCCCCCTTAATTTGACTTTTATGACAAGTCTCTAGCACGTTGGATTTACCCAGTAAAAATTTTCAAAAACTGCAAAAAACATTTCAGCTGATTACATTACATTTCGAACTGTGTATATAACTTTGTTTTCAACTAAATCCAAATTAATTTATTATCCCTCATGCACAAAAATGGCGCTTTTAGATAGCTGATGACAGGAAGTAAAGTCACTCATTTGTTCGACCGTATGAAAATGGCGACCATTTTCTCCCATGTGCAAAAGTAACAGCTGATCCCATGCATTATTTTTGACCAAGGAAGAAAACGGCCGCCATTTTCATACAAGTCGAACAAGTGAATGACTTTTACTTCCTGTCGTCTGCTATCTAAAATCGCCACTTTTGTTCATTAGGAATAAAAAATATCGTCAGTAACATGAGAATAAAGGCAGCTCATTTGTTTACGGTGATTTTTGTGACACGAGTGGAGATCGAGGCGGGCGCCGTAGGCCCTTGTTGCTTAATATACTATTATAACGTTTGAATAAAGGCTTCCGGAAGGCCAAGTTGGCTTGCTGGTAAGCCCCTTCGACGTTTTATCATTAAGACTTCCTAGTTCATCATATTTGGTTTTTATCATATTTTGGAATTATTCAGATGCAATTCCGGATCAAAATATACTTCCGGAAATCCTTTCACATGGTATCAAAAGTAAAATAAAGCAAAGTGGACATAACATAAGGATATAATTTATCATTTTTACTTAGATTTCTACACATTGGGAAACTTATACTTAAATCTGAAGTACTTGCATTTGCCTGACCCTTTCCTATTAGATTGTACAAAAAATATTATAAAATTGCAAATCTGAGTAGAGAAACTTTTCTTCTCTAAAAATTCATTCTATACAGTTCTTGAACATTATGTAATAATTAACAGTAAGCCGAATAATATAGCAGCGATTTTTATTACATCCGCGTATCGAATTTTAACGAAAGTCGTTGAAAATCTCGTTATTCTTTATAATGTCGAACAAATTCAACTCTAACTCGTAAATTCAAATTCTCCTTTTTAGTCCTTTCTTCTTCATATAATTAGGAATTGGTGATTTTGTTCTTTTTATTTCAATCTTTAAATACACAAAAATATTAATTAGACATTCTATAGTCCTTACATATATTTTTCCTTACAATATTCTATAGATTTTATAAATTGTACTTCTATTCTTTTATTATTTCACTTAACTCTGAGCTGAGGTTGTATTTTGCTTCTTTTTTATATAGACATTAGACTGTGATTTTAAAATAATTGTTGTTTTTTAATAATAAGTACAATCGATTGCCATATTATTTATTTTTTCTCGAGAGTATAAATTTCATACGCAGGTGACGCCTCATTTTTGCCGCAAAATGCTTTATTGAGTTTGTTTTTCTAGATATAGTTAATGTAACGGTAGATATTAGCTGTCAGTCGTATAATCATTGCATTAATTATACAAATACGATCAGCATTTTCAAAACAGAGGGGCGTTGGAAAGTTAAGTGTATATGAAAACAAGTTGATAGTTTATGGGGAGAGGGAGGGGGGTATTCACGAGAAGGAGAAATACCAATTCTAGGAAGTGGGCGGTATTATATTGTACAGCACCTGTCTATTAACGTAATGAACACATGTGGATTACATATTTTTATATGGCGCTTACAATTCAAAAATATGGAAGAATATTATTTTGTTGTAAAATTTTCTCAAACATTGTTCTTCGAAAGAATTCTTAGTAATGCACAATTTCGATTTTATCATAATGTACTTATTCCATAATTAAATTGTGCACTAAATCTGAATTAATTACTATTTCCAGGTTAATATGAGAACTATTGTGCGAGGGTAAGAAGAGAAATATAGGCTGTATCGATTGGAAGCCGTCAGGTTCCCGTTTGGTAGCGAAGTGAACTTCATGTTCTCGCTGGCCCTTGATACGTGTGTTCTCTGTTGACAGTTTTGTGGTTGTCTTATAATAGCACAATAGCTCCGTGAAGTGTACTAAACTATTTATATCACCCATCCATATGAGGACTGGCAATATACATATGTAAGTTGCGAGTTATAAGTGCATATTACATAGATTGGGAAAGTACTTCTGTTTACATTTAATTTTAAATATCACAGTGATTGAAATTAAGAATTGTTTAAAATTACTACACTCGAAAGCCGGTTTAGTGGACTATCAGGGAAAATCGTTCGCTAAAGCAAACAGGACCTTTAAGGAGGATGGTGACTGTCTTTTTGGGCCAGGCGGCGAGAGGGGAATTCACATGCTTTTATATGGGATTAAAACTGCAAATACAAACTATTTTAATATATATTTTATAAGTGAAAATATGCAATACTCAATATATTAGACATAAAAAATAGTATTTTTAATAATTCCAATTCATTATTCTCAAAAAATATTTTAAAAAATAATTATTTAATTATGTACGTAAAAAAAATCGTAAAAAAATTTTATGAGCATGGAGATCGTGACAACAGCGCATTCCATGCGCTTGCTAGAAACAGTGTTGGTAACACTGAATAAGATTTCATTCGTATATGATTACATTGCGACGTTGCCACGTTTCTGTGTGTTATGTTAGAGAGGTTAGAAAATCTATAATTTTACGTCAGTTTTAATGTTATTTCTAAAAATCGGGACAGTCGGTTTACTCAATAATTTTTTTAAATTATTCCAAAAGTATTGAACTTTAAAAGAGTATGATCTTTAAAAAAAGTTTAACTTTTTTACACAATAAGTGATTATCAAAATAGTGCACTTCATAAAACACTCTCCATAAGAGCCTATATAAAAACATGCAATTTCAACAATTAAATTCTCAAAAACGGGACAGTAACAAATTTAAAAAAAGTTGTTCTCCATAAGAGCCTATATAAAAACATGCAATTTCAACAATTAAATTCTCAAAAACGGGACAGTAACAAATTTAAAAAAAGTTGTTCTATAATTTGGACATCCTTAACAACGAGTTTTTACAAATTTCAAAAAATTCTTAACATTTTTATTTGAGTCACCGTCCTCCTTAATTAGTTAGGTCAAAGAAAATCAGGAGCGTACATTACTATTCATGAAAGGACTTATTTATTAATAAACATTTTTAGGTATCATTTTAAAATAATTTTTCAGAATAAACATTTTTATTTACCCAATATAATAGTTTTCATTTTGATTAACTACAAATTTTCAATTCAAAAACAATACAACAAATTGACAGATGATTATTTTAATTTTATCAATATTACTATAATTTTGAACAAAATATTTTTTTTCATTAAGTAATAAAATGATTAAAATTGTTGTTATTTTACTATTTATAATTAATTAATAATTATAATAATTTTACACTGAAAAAATGTATTTGATTCAAATAGGTACAATATAAATAGGTATAATATATACAATACATACTAGGGTGGTTCTAAATTGGGTGATGTTTCAAAATTTTTGGTCTCACCCCAAATAAATTAATCAAGGTATAAAAAAAAGTTTTCTGAAAGTTTGAAGCAAATCAAACAATATTAACACGTGCCTTTAGTCAAATGAAATTTTATAGGGGAGTGTAAGATATGGTGGCGAACACTTTGTTTTTCGCATCTCTCTCTCAAAAATCAATATTTTTCAAAATTTCAAAAGCAGGCAGTTGCTGACATCTATTAAGCTTTCATTTCTGTCAGAAGCGGTTGTTAAAATTTAAATGAATTGAAATTTTACAGATCTTGGCGCAAAATATTGATTTTTATTATTTTCGAAAGTTGTAAGGTATTGCGGCTGATTGGTACATTTATCTAAAATGTTATGTATAGATGTTAAAATCATTTATAAAAACTACTAAAAATGATGAAAAAAACAAAAAGAGAAAAAACTGATCATTTTAAATTATAGAAAAAATGTTTCACTTAAGGGGAGGTTCTCATTGCCGAGGCTAAAATCAACAAACTTTGACAATTTTTTGCGGGAAACGGTTATGACTTAGCGATGTAGTTTTTTTTCTAAATAAAGATACATTCTTGAACATTTAAAACATATATTTCATTTAAAAAAAAAATGGCGGCCAATATAGCGCTTCTAGAAAACAATGTTTTTTTTAAATAGGGAAAACGGTAGTCATTCTACACTGCACAATTTTAACCCTTTGCGGCATGCATAATATTATAACATCAATTTAAAAATCACAAATGCTTATGAGGGTTTTCAGGGTCGGTGATTACGAATCTGAAGTCCGTTTTCCAAAATTCAAGATGGCGGATCCAATATGGCGGACAAATTTTTTTTAGAATTGATCGAAATCGCTTTAAAATCGTTACTCGGGGGTTTTTGGGGTCGCTGATCACGAATCTGAAGTCCGTTTTCCAAAATTCAAAATGGCGGATTCAATATGGCGGACGAAATTTTTTAAGTTCAATCGAAATTGATTGAAGGTCTTCACTCGGGGGTTTTTGGGGTCGGTGATTACGAATCTGAAGTCCGTTTCCCAAAATTCAAAATGGTGGATCCAATATGGTGGACGAATTTTTTTAGAATTGATCGAAATCGCTTGAAAGTCGTTACTCGGGGGGTTTTCGGGGTCGCTGATTACGAATCTGAAATTACTTTCAATAAATAAACGTTAAACTATTGAATAATTGTACCGTTGGCATTTTTGTTACCCGATGTACACCGCGGGGAGGTTGCACGATCGGGATTTGTACATCATTTAGCCCTGAAAAGGGCAGTTTGGTAAATACTGTTCAAAACTTTATAATAATCAAATTGAGCTGTTTATTTCCTAATAAAATTAACTAATTAATTAAAATTAGCGGATTTTAATTGCTATTATAAAGTTTTGATGTCTTTTGTTTTGAACAAGCGAATTTTTTTTCAGCAGTGGTAAGCAGCGAAGCAATTTATTGTGGAAAACAGGCAGAGTGGTACATTGCAAGTTTTACACATCCATGATGTTCGCTTTTGGTCGGCTTTAGTACTGCAATGAGCGCAGCGTCTAGGTGAAGCGATAATTTTAGGCATATGAGCTGATTGACTTTTTCTTTTTTCCTCTGACACTTTTGGTTTGTAAGAAGAGATTGTACTTAATTTACGTTTCTTCCCAGTTGAACTTGGTAGTTTGTGTCCTACCAATTCATCTACAAATGACAAGCGCAAAAAAGACAAGTTATAAATCAGCAATATTTGACTGAACGCATATTTACGTTGATTATAACAAACAATAAACAAAACACTGTTCAGAGTTCAAAGAAACTAAAATACTAACTAAACTAAAGCAAATAAATTTTACTGAAAGCGAATTGCTTCGCTGCTTACCACTGCTGAAAATAAAATTCAATTGTTTAAAGCAAGACACATCAAAACTTTATAATAGCAATTAAAATCCGCTGAATTTAATTAATTAGTTAATTTTATTAGGAAATAAACAGCTCAATTTAATTATTATAAAGTTTCGGTCAATTCTAAAAAAATTCGTCTGCCATATTGGATCCGCCATCTTGAATTTTTAAGAACGGACTCCAGATTCGTGATCAGCGACCCCGAAAACCCCTGAGTAACTATTTTCAAGCAAATCAAATCACTTTTTAAAAAATATGTCCGCCATATTGGATCCGCCATCTTGAATTTTGAAAAAACGGATTTCAGATTCGTGAACAGCGACCCCGAAAACCCCCGAGTAACGACTTTCAAGCGATTTCGATCAATTCTAAAAAAATTCGTCCGCCATATTGGATCCGCCATCTTGAATTTTGGAAAACGGACTTCAGATTCGTAATCACCGACCCCAAAAACCCTCGAGTGAAGACCTTCAATCAATTTCGATTGAACTTAAAAAAAAAAATTTGTTTGTTCTTTAATTTATTTATTTATAGTTGTTTATAATTTCACGTAACCTCATTCGCTATCAATTTTTCGACATTTAACAATGTTTTGATTATTAATATACAAAGATTTTTGGATTTTACTTGAAAAAGACTGTATGTAAACAGATATTTTCACAATATAAAAGGTGGTAATCTGGGTTACCACTATGCCGCAAAGGGTTAAGTCTAAAATAAAAACTTAACATTTTTTAAAAAGATGACATCCTAAAGAATAGGTAATACCTATTAAATAGTTAAAAAGTTAAACAAATGATAAAATGGCAGACAGTTTTTTAAAAATACTGCGTTTTTGCATTATTTTTTCATGTTTGACCTCTTGTAAAAAATCTCTATTGTTAACAAATTTATCATATTATAGGTATAACCCGAGTAGAATTTAGTTACCTTTAATTAGCCACAAACCCGACGTTGATTGATTAAATAGTTTAAACGCTACGATGCCAACCAGTTTGAAAAATCTTGTTTCGAGAAAAACGCGTTTAAAGTTTTAGAAACATTTTTGTGCAATAATTTTATTCTTTGCAATTTTTTGTTGAATTTGCGTATATGATAAATATCTATAGGTATTTAGGGTTGCACTTTACGACTCTAAGGTCAGATTTGTAAAATTTTTAAAAATCGATTTGATTTGCCTGAGATTTGTTACTTAGTGCTCGGGACGCCGCACAGTGGGCCAGAATCACTAGTTTTTGGCCAAAATGAATAATTTTCAAAAAGCGTGAAATTTATGCCTACTAAATATGCTATCTTTTGTTTTTAGGGACGCTAATTACGAATATGTAGCCAGATTATAAAAAAATTAAAAATGGCGGATCCAAAATGACGGACATCAAATTAAAAAAATTATTTAATTTTCATATAACAATATATCATGGCGTTTTCGGAGTCGCTGATTACGAATATGAAGTAAGATTTTAAAATTCAAAATGGCGAGTAATTATGTCAGACATAAAAAACCGCTGCCAAGTTGTACATTTTTATAATTTTAATGTTCATTTCATGAACACATTGCTTCCTCATAGAAATAATAATAATTGAAATATAAGAATTAATTTTTATAAAAGAGTTAAAAATCATTAAATTTTGGTCCAAAAAATATGTTTTTATATATTCTATAACACTGAAAAAATGTTAAGTGCCGTGCAATCCCAATCATCGGAAAGTGGAGGAACTCTAGTTTGGATATGCTACGATCTCAATTCGGAAAATCAACGTTCCTATGTCGGTGTCGTTGTACACCCAAGATTTGCGACTCAAAACCTTGAGACTGCAATAGCCGCATCTTGGGCGCTCAGCACGCCCAAATTAGAAATGCAGCACCTCCAAACTAAAGTCGTATCGCATTCGTAAACTTTCGGTCTACTTGGAACGGCTCGTCACCTAAAATTTTTTCCGTGAAGATGGTTATTAGGGTGTCCGTTATTTACCAAGTTGTTAATATTTCTTGCGACGCCCCCTAAATTATTAGTTCACCATCTAAAACAAAATGTTAAACCAAAATAAACCCTTAATATTCATAATAAACCTTGCCCCAAAGACGATACATTTCCTATTTAAAATACATGGGATTTTGCTACTTTTTACAAATTAATTTTTTTTTCGTTAAATATTTAATTTTACATCAATGAAAAATATATATTCTTATAGGAAATTTAACGCTTTAAAAAAAAGTTTTCTTATGATTTTTTGATAAATTATCTCTTTTAAGAGTTATTTAAAGTTTAAGTTCAACACCGTAAATTTTAAGATTTTTGTACTTTTACGGCAAAATTATTATGAAAGGATCCATATTAAATCATGCAGGCATTTCGACGATATAAATTGCGAATTATTTTCGCAATGACATATGTTATCCTACTCAAAAAATAATAAAATGCGTATTTTTTAATTTTGAATAAGATTCTGTTTGCACTTTTTACTAATATTTTAAGATTTTAGCAAAAAATTACTTTTTTTTATTTTCTTCTATAAAATTGCGTAATTTTTATATTTTTTGTTGCTCTTGGGGCTCATTTTTTCCTTTTATATACTATTTTATGTAAAATTACGCAAAATAAAAAATAATAAAAAACAAGTGATACAAATTCAATTTAAAAAAAAAAAATTTCTAAAAAAGGACATCTTTTTTCTCTCTTTATTTTTAGGATTTATTGGTACTCATGTGTAGTATTTAACATAAGAATACCATTTTGTATTTTTTTGTTTATCTATTAAGAGAAAAAATTATTTTCAATTTTTTACTAAAAATTCAAAAATTTCGCAACTTTTCAGGTTTCTATTATCGTACCGTCGCTTATTTTTTTAAATTTTAACATCAGTTTGAAAAATCTTGTCAATAGTAAAGAATATTGATAATTAACATTATGTCCGAAAATTATCTTAATTATCTATATGATAATGATGATGTTCGAAAATGTTATTTATCCCGGTTAGTTTATTTAAGACGTTCAAATTTTTTAAACGAAGGTTAAAACTGTTTGTCAATAAAATTCAACATAACTTATTATGCGAGAATATTATTACCTGATTGAGTCGATTGATTAAAAGAAAAATTTTAACTATAAATAGAAATTTTTTTCTCTTTTATAGATATTGCCTCTGAAATAAATGTAAATATATAATAAAATAATTCCTAAGAAACAAAAAAATTGTAATGTTATTAAAAAAGGATATTTTTTTAAAGAACTTAAAAAAGTAACATAAAAATTGTATTTATATATTCCAATATAAAAAAATAAGTAGAATGGTATTTTTATGTTAAATACTATACATGAGTATTAATAAATCCTAAAAATAAAGAGATAAAAAGATGTCCTTTTTTAGAAAGTTATTTTTTTAATTAAAATTGTATCATTTGTTTTTTATTATTTTTTATTTTGCGTAATTTTACATAAAAGAGTATATAAAAGGTAAAAATGAGCCCCGAGAGTATAAAAAAATATGAAAATTGCGCAATTTTATAGAAGAAAATACAAAAAAGTAATTTTTTTGATAAAATCTTAAAATATTCGTAAAAAGTGCAAACAGAATCCTATTCAAAATTAAAAAAAATACGCATTTTATTATTTTTTGAGTAGGATAACATATGTCATTGCGAAAATAATTCGCAATTTATATCGTCGGAATGCCTGCATGATTTGATATGGATCCTTTCATAATAATTTTGCCGTAAAAGTACTAAAATCTGAAAATTTACACAGTGTTGAACTTTAACTTTAAATAACTCTTAAAGGAGATAATTTATCAAAAAATCATATGAAAACTTTTTTTTAGAGTGTTAAATTTCCTATAAGAATATATATTTTTCATTAATGTAAAATGAAATATTTAACGAAAAAAAAATTAATTTGTAAAAAGTAGCAAAATCCCATGTATTTTAAATGGGAAATGTATCGTCTTTGGGGCAAGGTTTATTATGAATATTAAGGGTTTATTTTGGTCTGACATTTTGTTTTAGATGGTAAACTAATAATTAAGGGGGCGTCGCAAGAAATATTAACAACTTGGTAAATAACGGACACCCTAATGGTTATAATAGTTTAATAATTACACATAAGTTAATAAACAAAAATGTTGACAAAATTATATTTTCCACAATTTTTAGTTTTTCAAATACCAATAATTTGATAATTTCTGACCGAATCAGGTTCAAAAATGGGTCAATCGAAGCCTCTTTTAATGCTCTACAAGTTAGTAATAAAACTTTTAAAGTTTCTTTTATATTTTTCAACAAAATTTTCAGAAAAGTGTTATTTTTAAAAAATTTAGATTTTTAAAACTTTAATATCTCTAGCTAATATAGACAAAAAATGTTCAATAAAGGCTCAAAAGATGCGTCTAAAAAAACTCTACAAAACTTGAGAAAAACATTTATAGGTGCCCAAACATTTTTTTAAAGTTATGGCCAAAAAACGTTTTTTTACAAAATGAAGAAAAATATAGTTAAACTTTATGAATCGGGCTGAAAATACTCTCATTTTATGTCCCCTGGGGAGACCTACAATTTAAAAAATTGAGGCCTTTAGCTTTTTTTCGTTCTGAGATATTGAGGCAAATGTAATGTTAGTACACACACACACATCGGGACAAATTTTTAAAATCCGTTTTTTAGAATTCCGAGGTCAAAATACGTCGAAATTTTTTCTTATTTATTTAGAACATTTATACGAGCAGTGCCCATTCGTACACAAAGTACTAAAAGATTAGGAATAATGAAAAAAAATTTATAAATATGTCAAAAAATAACAATCGAAAATTTTGCTAATACAGTAGAACCTCGATAAGTCGAAGTTGAAGGGAAACGGTGAAAACTTCGAGTTAAAGAGGTTTCGACTTATAGAGGTTTTCATATATTGTATATTTATTGAACATTAAAAGAAATCTGTAATTTTTGTTTGCCTTAAAGATTCCGAACACTGTTTATCTACAATGGTTTCTACAGTAAACAATGCAGAAAATACATTTTCGTTTATATCATTACACTTTTCTACAAAAGTCCTTAAAGTATTAATTGCGTCCCTTGCTTGCTTCGTAGTTACCGTCATAAAAGATGTAGGTAAGTCCTCATCATTTAGAAGTAAGTCTTCGTCTTCATCATTTTGTTTAATGGAGTCAATTATTTCTGAATCAGTTATCATTCCTGTAGTAGAAAGGTCCTTATCAAGCAAAGTAAACTCTTCAAAAGTGATGTTTGTTGTAGATTTTAACTGATTCCATTCTATAGGAAGTGTGAGGCTCATTTCAACAATTTCTTCAGATGTGGAGGGAAATGCACATTTTTTAAAGCAGTTAGTTATTGTTTCCTGTGTCACACCTCTCCAAGCTTTATCTACCATCCTCAGCGCTTGCAATACGTTAATAGATGAAACAGTATTATTCTCCATATCAACAATCATTTTTCTGACGACTTCTGTCCTGTATTTAATTTTAAAATTTTGTATAATTCCTTGGTCTAATGGCTGTAATATAAAAGTTGTGTTAGGTGGCAAAAAGATAACTTTCACAGCTTTCAAAGAAGAAATATCCTTATGTGCTGTACAATTGTCGATAAATAACATAATCTTTCTTTTCTTTCGTATTATCTCTTTGTTAAGTTGTAAAAGCCATGTTCTAAATATTTCGGAGTTCATCCATGCCTTTTTATTAGCATCGTACTGAACAGGCAACGATTTGCAACCTGCAAAAATTATTATTTTTATAGAGTACATAACATTTGAAAGATATAAAAAATTTATTATCCAAAAAATTAATTTACAAAAATTAAAAAATATACAAACCTGCAAAACAACGAGGCTTTTTAGATTTTTCAATAACAAATGGCGTAAGTTTTTCTGAACCGGACATATTCACAGCTAATAAAACTGTTAGTCGTTCTTTGCTATGCTTCCCACCATGACACTTTTCTCCTTTAAATACTAATGTTTTATCTGGAAGACATTTATAGAAAAGTCCAGTTTCGTCAGCGTTAAAAATATCACTGGGGTCATATTCTTTTACTAAATTTTGCAGTGTATCCTTCCATTCCTCACAAACGTCATTATTTACACTCTTACTTTCACCACAAATTTTTCTAAAGGTTAATCCATGTCTCTTTTTGAATTTTTCCAGCCAACCATTGCTGACCCGAAAATTATCAATTTTTAAAGATTTTGCGTAGAACTCAGCTTTTTCCATTAATACAGGCCCACTCACTGTTATATTTTTGTCGCGACATTGTTTGAACCAAGTAAGTAAACATTCTTCCAAATTAGGAAATTCAGCAGTTCGTTGTCTTTTAAAAGATAAATTTTCTCCGCTCTCTTCCTTTTCCAATACTGAAGCCTGTTTTTTTATTATTGTTGAAAGTGTACTTAAGGGTATGCCATATTTTAAAGCAATATCTTTTTTTTTTCTACCACTTTGCACATCTTCAATAACTTTTAACTTTTCCGCGTATGATAAAGTATTTAATTTTCGTTTCACACTCATCGTTATTGAAAATATAAATGAATACTGAACACGAAAAATAACTTTTAAATTCAATACAGGAACCTCTGTTTGATAACAATTGTATTGTATTAGCTTCTAGATATAGAGGTTCCGAAAAACAAAACCTTAGAGTTACAGAGGTTTAAAAGAACCATATGTACTAACTTCGAGTTATAGAGGTTGCAAAACTAAACTTCGAGTTATAGAGGTTAAAATACATGGAAAAGTTGTTGAAGGGAAATGAAAATTACTTCGAGTTATAGAGGTTGAAAAGTTCGAGTTACAGAGGTTTTTGGGCTTCTAGGGAAGGGAATGGACATTTTCTTCGACTTACAGAGGTTTTCGACTTATCGAGGTTCGACTTATCGAGGTTCTACTGTACAATCCTTCCTCTATGAGGATGCAATTATAAAAATTATTCAATTTTCATTAAACTTTATATCAAAGAGGTTTTTGGGGACGCTGATTACAAATATTAAGTCAGATTTTAAAGAAATTTAAAATGACGGATTTAATATGGCAGTAGACAACAAATTAAAAAAAATTTTTAATTTTCATGAATTTTTATATCAGTGGGGTTTCGGAGTCGCTGATTCAGAATATGAAGTCAGATTTTAAAATTCAAAATGGCGTATTTAATATGGCAGACATTAAATTAAATTTTTTTTCAATTTTCATAAAACTCAATATCAGGGGTTTTCGGAGTCGCTGATTACGAATGTGAAGTCACATTTAAAAAATTGAAAATGGCATATTTATTTATTTGTTATTATGCTTCGATGCATAAAAGTAACATAAAAAAATCTCTCATTTTTAATTTTTTAAATCTGACTTCATATTCGTAATTAGCCACTTCGAAAATCCCCTGATATAAAGTATTCCTCTGAAATTAAAATAATTTTTTAAATTTTATGTCCGCCATATTGGACCATATAATTATTTTAAAATATTTAACAAACTATTTTTATCTGTAAATATCCCACTTTAAGCTATCTTATACATTTAGGGATCCAACAGCCTAAAACTTCTCTTTAAATGTTTCTGAAAATTATTCCTTCCATACTTGCATATGTTTAAAATAAGAAAAAAATCAATTTGAGTAAAATAAAGAAATTGACTCTTGGTCACTTTTAGTAGTGAAGTTCTCTGATTGGTTTACGTTTGAAATGGAATTTCTATACTTAAATTAGATTTATATAGTTTCCACAACAAACAAAAAGCATAAAACGAGTTTAACGCGTTGCAGGTAAAACTTTCGAGCCCTCTAAATCTACCTCTTTAAAACATCTCATTTATATTTAATAAAATAAAAAAACACACAGTCAACATGCTTAATCAAAACTATTTTAAACAAAAATTAATGTTAAAGAATTGCTTTTATGTTTAAGATTATGTCTTTCAGAAAATTAAAATTGTCTGGTCATACAAAATATTTGCGACAAAATTTTTTTACTTTTTTTCTTTTTAAAATCAAAATAAGCAAAAAAGAACATAGGTGAGTTAAATTATACTATCTAAGGAGTAATTTGTCATATTTCTTATTTAATTTGGTGGTGGAAATCGAGGGAAACATTAATGTAAATCTAGTCACGTACGAAATTTTATATATAAACTAGGGGGGCTTTGCCCCCCTGCGCGCTTCGCGCGCCAACCTCCTATCTCTATTTTTATATTTATTTTAATTTAAATTTTTTATAAAAACGACTATTTGATCATAAAAGTTTGTAAAATGATAACTTATTTATATATATATATATATATATATATATATATATATATATATATATATATATATATATATATATATAATAATTAACTTTAACAATTATTAAATTTTTAATGAATATTAAATCTAAAATTACAAATAACTTAAAAAGGGCTCCAAATATGACCCCCACTCTATATGCCGCTTATTCGGCTCTGCCGCATCGAACCAAGTGAGCAGCGAGAGAGCAATAAGTGTGTATCACCGTCTAATTTATAAAACAACATGCTTGGACATTTTTTTAGATATTTCAAAGACTACTGAACGGATTTTCAATTTTCAAGGCTCAAATAAAAGCTGAGACTTTGAACATTATGTTGCTAGAGTTTAAAAGTTTTCTCTAAATTTTTCTAGAATGTGCAGCAACACAAACATGGTGCACAAAAATAGAAAAATAAATCAATTTTTTTTCAAAATCTTTTAGGTGATAAAATCTCTCAAAAATATCAAATAATTTTCATTTATATATCAAACGACGCAGAATTTACTTGGCTTTTAAACAATCCAAGAACCAAGTTTCTATCATTTTTCAATAATAAAATATGTTAATTTAATTTCGGCAGCAACTTTTCGTAGCTCGCCCATCGTTCGTACCGACAATTTCTGCCGGTAGTATATGGGCAATTCCACGGGAAATTTTTCTACGACATTTTAGAATCGGTTAAACATATTTTTTTATCGTTCTTGATAGAAAAATATTAAATACGTATTTTTTTATTTTTCCATATTTGCCAAAATTTTCGAGTTATGAATTTTCGAAATTTTGGATTTTTAAAAGTAGACCTATTTTCAATATAATAGCTTATAACTTTGAAAGTATTGAGTTAGGAAAAAAGTTGTCAAAGGAAGAAAGTTTTGGTTTTTCTTCAACTTTTAAAAGATTTAAAAAAAAAATTTTTTTTTCAATTTTTAATAAAAAAAAATTTTTTTTTTTATAAACAAATTAATTTTTTTTAAATTTGGGCGCGATTTTTTTTTATTTTTTTTTTTATTTATTTATACCTACTAATATACAGAAAAATTTCCAAAAAGAATCGAGATGGGCCGACTCGTAGTTTTCGTTCCATAAATTTTTTATAGAACGAAAACTGTGAATTATAAGTCTAAAAGCTTGTAACTTTGAAAGTTTTGAGTTTAAAAAAAACTTGTAAGAAAAAGAAAATCTTGGTTTTTCTTTAACTTTTATGTAATTTAAAAAAAAAATTTTTTTTAATTTTTAAGAAAATTTTTTTTTTTTTTTTACAAACAAATTAATTAAAAAATTTATAGAACGAAAACTATGAGTCGGCCCATCTTAAATCTTTTTGGAAATTTTTATGTATATTAGTAGGTATAAATAAATAAAAAAAAAATAAAAAAAAATCGCGCCCAAATTTGAAAAAAATTAATTTGTTTATAAAAAAAAAAATTTTTTTTATTAAAAATTGAAAAAAAATTTTTTTTTTTTAAATCTTTTAAAAGTTGAAGAAAAACCAAAACTTTCTTTCTTTGACAACTTTTTTCCAAACTCAATACTTTCAAAGTTATAAGCTATTGAAAATGGGACTACTTTTAAAAATCAAAAATTTCGAAAATTCATAACTCGAAAATTTTGGCAAATATGGAACAATAAAAAAATACGTATTTAATATTTTTCTATCAAGAACGATAAAAAAATATGTTTAACCGATTCTAAAATGTCGTAGAAAAATTTCCCGTGGAATTGCCCATATATATATATATATATATATATATATATATATATATATATATATATATATATATATATATATATATATATATATATATATATATATATATATATATATATATATATATATATATATACATATCTACGTGACGAACGCGAGTCAAATTCACTATGATCGAATGATACGAAGAAATCCGGCCGGTCACTATACTTTTCGTGACGAGGGGAAGCGCAAAATGACAAAGCGTCGCGTCGGTTTTTCGTCAAACAAAGTTTATGAGTCCACCTGGGCCCATAACCTATTAGAAGTTATATAAGTTTGGCAGTGGATTGACGAAATAAATAAAAAGGATATTATTCGGTTAGAAATAATTATCTTTAATGAACACTTTTAATACTGAGTTTTTATACAAAGGATTTGACTTTGTCGCGAACAACGTGGTGATCGAGTTGAGAAACCAAAAGACAGTGTGTGTAGAGAGACGTTAATAAAAGGCGATTAAAAAAGAAAGCGCCGTCTATATGAAATAAAAAAGAGTTAAACGAAAAGGGGCGCGAATTATAAATTCTAACACTCTCCCATAATTTGCGACCTGTTGTTGCGAATTATTTTTAGTCCAAAACTGGAAACACAATTTGCGAATTTCGACCTGGAAAGTCCTTTTGTTAGAGCATCAGCGATCATTTCTTCCGTGGGTAAGTATTTTAACTCGACTGGATATTCTTTTAACACTTGACGAATAAAATGGTATCTCACTGCAATGTGTTTTGATCTGGAGTGATAGACCGGGTTTTCGGCAAGTTTTCCAGCTCTCTGGTTGTCGTTGAAAATCGTCACCTTGGCAAGAGTTGATAATCGTGGATCCTTCAGCAGATTGATGATGCATACAGCTTCCTTCGCAGAATCTGTGATAGCCATGTATTCGGCTTCTGTCGATGATAACGCGACTGTGTGCTGTTTTCGTGATTTCCACGAGACAGCGGCTCCACCAAAAATGAATATGGAACCGGTGTATGACCTGTTGTCGATTGGTCAATTTCCCCAATATATTCAAATTTGTTTTTGTAAATTTGGAATTGTGCTTGAAACAAAATAAAAGTTTTTCATGAAGCGTTGAGTCAGCTGCCAAATACATGAGCATTTGTTATAATATTCTAGTCCCTAAGCTTGTAGGCCCAAAGAGGAAAAGGGAAGGAAAGATAAAAGGAGAGACAAGGCAATGAGCAGAGGCATGTGTAGCATGCTTGTAAATGTGCCCGTAAGCTAGTGGAGTCAGTGCACTGTAAAAAATTTGGGGAATATTCACTAACTTTTTATGATGAATATTACACTTTTTTTGGGAAAAGTACTTTTCCCCAAAAAATTGGTGAATATCTCTTAAAATTTGGTGAAAATTTTACAAAATTCTAATGAATATAATTTTCCCCAAAAGGTTGATGAATATTCCCCAGATTTTAAGGAATACTTTTTATAAATTGGTGAATATTCACTACCTTTTAGGGAAAAACATATTCAACAAAATATTAATTAATTTTCAACAACTTTTTATTTAATTAAAATTACTTTTATTTGATTTAATTTTATTTACATATTTTCCACCGAATCCTAAAAAAGTCAGCCAAGCTTCTCGAGTTAAGTTTTTAGAGAAATAAATTATTACGGAATATTTATTGCCTTTAGACTTATAATTATGTTAACATTATTTAATTAAATTACATAATATATCCAATAGTTTTTTCAAAATAAAATTTGTGGATTAATAAAATATGAAAGTTAGGAAAAAAATACTTTTTGTGCATTTTTATTAACAAAGAATGTTTACTTATTTCATTGTAAAATTGAATAAGTTTCAAAAATTAGTTATGTATACTATATTTTGTAAATATTTTCGTTTTGAAGAAAAAATAAAAGATGCTTTAGGGAAGAATATTCGCTTTTTAGAAAATATGTTTAACATGTGGTTTCTTAGGATGACCAACTATACTGGTTTCTTGTTACAAAAGGGTCTATTGTAATGAGTTTTTCGGTGCCTGTTTTTTTCGTATAGTTTTATTGAGATAGAAAGATGGGGGATTGAAAAGTGCAGAAGAAAAATTTAGAGATCTCAAATATTTTTCACAAAATTTCCGAATGTCAGCATTCGCCGCGTCAGTTGCTCTTAAGCATTTGCTAGAGTCGAATCTATACATCTTTCGTGCTAAAATTTTTTTTGTGTAAGTGAAGTTTTAAAATTGTGAAAAATTTATGGATTATCTTTAAAGAATACGTATTAGGCAGGTAAATAATATTTAATAACAATAAGTTAATAGTAACTGCGCTCCGTTGATCGTAATGAGCGAAATGGAATAAGACTAATTATTGATTTAATAAATCTTTTAACAACTTTTCAGAATGTTATTGGATATTAATCTCATGAAAGGACAAGAAAGTGGATGAAAAATACAAGAAAAATGGTCAGCGATGCAAAGTCTGACTGATTGATAAATAACATAATAGATTTTAATGGAAATTTTTGTACTTTAAAAAATATTTTATCATATATATTACAAGAAAATAAAATAATATTGTATTATATTATTTGTATATTATTATTATTATTATTATTATTATTATTATTATTATTATTATTATTATTATTATTATTATTATTATTATTATTATTATTATTATTATTATTGTATATAATAATGTATCATAACTTAAGATTACCTTAAGTATTGCAACTAATAAAAAATATATATTAGTTTTCATTTAAACACATGGTTTCATTTTTAAGTAAATATATAATAAAATTTAATTTAATCCACATAATCCTGAAGAAAATATACCAAAAATATAGTATAACAATTACAAACATTTGTGAAATTTCTCTAAAACTCTAGTAAAAATCCATCAAAATATTCTAGGGAACATTCACAAATATTTAAGGAAATTTCATTAAATTTGATTGAAAATTCACCACAAAATTTTAGGAAAACGTTACCAATATTTGTGAATTTTTTCAAAACTGTTGTTGAAAATTCACCAACAAAATTACAGAATATTCATAAAAATTTGTGAAATTTCCACAAAATTTCCTGGGTAAACTTTTTACCAAAATCTTGGTGAATATTTCACAAAATTTTGGGGAAAATTTTCCCCAGAAAATTTTGGGACATATTCCACAAAATGCCTTCAAAGTTGCGTCAACAGAATTTTGGGGAATTTTCACCACAAAATTTTTTACAGTGTGGATGTGTACGTATACACCTTGGTCGTCTCAATACTGATTTTCGATGACATTTTTAGTATTCGGATTCTTTTAACTATCCTTGCCCCGATATCTGGGCAAGGATAGTTAAAAGTATATTAAGCAACAAGGGTATATAGGCAGCCATTTGTTCCCATGTTTCTTACGATATTTTTTATTCCTAATGCACAAAAGTGTCGATTTTAGATAGCAGACGACAGGGAATAAAAGTCAGTCACTTGTTCGACTTATATGAAAATGGCGGCCGTTTTCTCCCATGGGCAAAAATAACGCATGGGATCAGCTGTTATTTTTGCACATGGGAGAAAATGGACGCCATTTTCATATTGTCGAACAAGTGAGTGACTTTACTCCCTGTCGTCAGCTATCTAAAAGCGCCATTTTGTGCTTGTGGGATAAAAATTTTCTTTTTACTTTTTCATTTGTATCTCGTAGGGATTGTTGTCTACAGCAAAATAATGTATAGCAAAATTATAGCTAAATAACCAGGCTTTCCAAAAATACTACTCTGAATACTACATATTCAAGTTTGGCCGCTAGATCCGAAAACGTCTTACCTAACTATCTTTGCCCCATCCTTCCCTACTATATAAAGTTGAGTACTCTTTCAAAATCGTCTGATTATGATACTTCACAAGCTTGTTTTAAGACTAATATATGATATTGAGCAATAGGCTATCTTCATAAAAAAACTTCAATAATAAAATTCTCTTTATTTGGATCAGTTAAAATTGTGATGAATTATGACATTGTATACAATAAATATAAAAATTTACCAGTTAAGTATCAAGAGTCAAAATATAATAAGAAATATGAAAATTTTTGTTACGAAAAGAAATTTAAAATGTAATTTATTATATAATATAAATCTAATTAATTTTATCAAAATTATAAGGGGTCGTCCATATACCACGTGGACAGTTTAGGGGGGAGGGGGGGTTCGCCAAAAATCCACGATTTTCCACGAGGGGGGAGGGGGGGTCCATACAAATGTCCACGTGGACACAAAAGTTTAATTTTATATCTTTTTTTTCTTTATATTCAACTTTATTATTAGATTATTATTAGATTGTGATCAGACAATATTTGTAATCCGAAATTTATTTAACTGTCAAAAAAACGCCAAATTCTTTTTTAATTTATATTACAAAATCATTATCGTAAATGCACAAATATGAATATATGCAAATTTGACAATTAGGAATACAAAGCAACCTCTACAAACTCTTACAAATTCTAAAAAAAATAATTTCTATTATTGTTTATGTGAAGGCTCAAAGCTATTGGATTTTAGAAAATTTTTAGATTTGTTACAGAAGAGATTAAGTATTTCTACTAATATAATAATTGAAGATATATTGCTGCCAAAGTCCTCTCTATAATACTAAAAATGGTATTTACCTATTTAATAATATTTTAAGATAATTTAATCTTTATGGAATTTTAAAGAAGTTTGTTATAAAAAAATTTAAAGAATTTTTTAATTGTATTTCTTATTAAATATCTTTTTATTATTCACTATTTTAAAATAAAAAACCCGATTGTCCACGTGGACAATCAGGGGGGGAGGGAGGGGTTCGTCAAAAATCCACGATTGTCCACGAGGGGGGAGGGGGGGGTCAAAAAGTGTCTAAAAATTGTCCACGTGGTATATGGACGACCCCTAAAACAGTACATTACATTCAATAAAATTTTAACTTCTAAATTATTATACAGGGTGTCTAACAAGGGTTGAAAAAATCCCTTTACTAATAAGGTTCGTAAAAACTAACCTTATTTCTGATTTCTGCACTGAGAAAAAAAAGCACAGATTATAAAATGCAAAAGTTCAGCATCTATACTCCAATTGAAAGCAGCAGCAGTGCCACTGTGTGATAGGTGTCGTGCTAAAATGTGAAACGGATTTTGACTTTGTTAGAATTTATAATTCGCGCCCCTTTTCGTTTAACTCTTTTTTATTTCATATAGACGGCGCTTTCTTTTTTAATCGCCTTTTATTAACGTCTCCCTACACACACTGTCTTTTGGTTTCTCGACTCGATCACCACGTTGTTCGCGACAAAGTCAAATCCTTTGTATAAAAACTCAGTATTAAAAGTGTTCATTAAAGATAATTATTTCTAACCGAATAATATCCTTTTTATTTATTTCGTCAATCCACTGCCAAACTTATATAACTTCTAATAGGTTATGGGCCCAGGTGGACTCATAAACTTTGTTTGACGAAAAAACCGACGCGACGCTTTGTTATTTCGCGCTTCCCCTCGTCACAAAAAGTATAGTGACCGGCCGCGCTCTCGCGATTTCTTCGTATCATTCGATCATAGTGAATTTGACTCGCGTTCGTCACGTAGATCGAATTCAAATCGTTTTTCGAAATTTTTCTCGTGAGTGAAACCTTGTTTTTCTAGTTTTGTGAAAGATTTTTCCTCACACGGAACATTAAAAATGGCGCAGGCACACTCATTCAGTCCTATGCACATTGAGCTTCTCACCAGGGACAATTACGAAACTTGGAAAATCCAAGTCGAAGCTCTTTTAACAAAAAATCAAACGTGGTCTTACGTCGCAGGTAAGAAACCAAAACCCGAACTCGTCGGAGAAGGGGCAGCTCGTATCGCTGCACAAAATGCTATCGACACATGGACTTCCGAAGACAAGATGGGAAAATCCGATCTCATACTTTCCATAAGTGCATCACAACTTAAACACATTCGAAACTGCGTAACATCATCACAAGTGTGGACAAAGTTGGAAACAATTTATGGTTCGCAGGGGCCCACACGGAAAGCTACCCTGCTCGAGCAGCTATTGTTACAGAAAATGGGCGAGGATGACGACGTCCAAGATTATCTCTCCCGATTCATGAATACAGTTGACAATATTCAACAAATGAACATAGAGATCAACGGCGACTTACTAACGATCATGCTTATGCACAGTTTACCATCGAGTTTCAACAATTTCTGCTGTGCCATCAAATCTCGAGATACTTTACCGACCGTCGAAATATTAATGCCAAAAATTATTGAAGAGAGTTTCGCAAGAAAACATAAAATCGACGACAGTGGTGGCGTAATGTTCGCAAAGCAGAGACATCTGAACGTGAAAAGTGGTAACAGTGATCGGAATGTAAACAAAAACAACGACAGTTACAATCAACGCGAAAAAGTTAAACTGTAATTTTTGTGGAAAAAATGGCCACAAAGAATCGAAATGTTTTAAAAAGAAGAGGAGTCTAAATCAAAACGCGAATACAGTAAATGATGTTTTCGTCGCGATCGATGAAAATAATGAGTGTCGTGATAAATCCTTTTTTAGTACCGCGTCCAGCGAAAAGTGGTGTTTAGATAGTGGTTCAACCGCGCACATTTGCAAAGACAAACAACTTTTCACAAATTCGTACGAAATTAAAAGTGACGTCCAAAGGTGACGTGCAAATCACTACTTCCAATGGCAACACAAACAACCCTATTCTTTTGCAAAATACTCTTTTCGTCCCAAATCTACGCACCAACTTGCTCTCAGTGTCTAAAATCGTAGACAAAAAATCACAGTGTCGTTTTCACCAAAAATCGCGCGTTTATAAAAGACGAAAACGGAATTTTAAAATTCACTGCAGATCGCGAAGGTGACCTATTTCTCGTTAAAACCGAATCTAATATCGCGAACGCCATCGACAACATTAAGAGTGACGAAGTCGAGTGGCACCGACGATTAGGTCATTTGAATCGAAACGATATGAGCCTAATGATAAGAAACGAATCGGTTACCGGGATGAAATTTAAATTCGATAGTAACAGTTCGAAATGTGACACTTGTGCGGCCGGAAAGATCGTTCGCGCACCGTTTCCAAAAGGAAATCACGGATCATCCTCTTTGCTCGAAATTGTACACACAGACCTGTGTGGTCCAATGAGGACAGAGTCAAAAGAAGGAGCCCGTTACCTACTGACTTTCACAGACGACTACAGCCGATGGACGGAAATCTACCTTCTTCACAACAAATCCGAAGTTGTCAACAAATTCATCGAGTACAAAAATCTTGCGGAAACGCATACCGGCAAGAAAATCAAGTCAATTCAATCTGACAATGGCAAAGAATTTGTCAATTCAGAAATAAATCGCATTTTGAAAAATTCACG
Organism: Leptopilina syphax; assembly: GCA_032872505.1. Lineage (NCBI taxonomy): Eukaryota > Metazoa > Arthropoda > Insecta > Hymenoptera > Figitidae > Leptopilina > Leptopilina syphax. The sequence goes on from CM065476.1 coordinate 26,841,970, forward strand.
AATTCAAAGCCGACTCTCTGCTCCCTACACGCCGCAGCAAAACGGGATCGCAGAACGCAAGAATCGAACCCTGATTGAACCAGCTCGTTCCATGCTTATAGACTCCGGACTACCGACGTCATTCTGGGGTGAGGCTGTTGCAACCGCGTGTTATATCCGAAACAGATGCGTCACGAAACTATTGGGCACCAGAACTCCACACGAGATATGGATGGAAAAACGTCCCGACATCCGACACTTTCAAAAATTTGGAGACAAGGTCTACTTTCTTAACAAATCATTGGGCAAGGACAAATTGAAACCTCGAAGCATCGAGGGAACCTTCGTCGGATACTCGACTACCGCTAAAGCTTATCGAATCTGGGGACACGACGACAAAAAAATTCACATCACACGTGACGTTCAATTCATGAACGAATCACCAACAAAAATTGTTGAAGGTAATCCAACTGTCACTAATGAAAGAGAATTTTTCCAGAATCCGGTGAGTGATCAGGATGCGGACATCTTAATCGACAACGCTCCAATAATCGATGCTCCTCACGTGAACAACACAGAAATCCCGATGGAAGGTAGACGGAGACAAGGTAGACCTCAAAAAAATAAAAACTGGCAAACCTGGACGACCGCCCAAGAGACGACGCAACATCAACGCAGATAGGAATGTACAACCAAACATTGAACGCGAAGGATCCATTCATTCTAGTGGGGAAGAGTCCCAAGAAGAAACACTCGAAAGGAATGATCCTCACGAAAACTCTCAACCAATTAATCCGAATTCTTCAGACAACGAGGATTTTCATGGCTGGGAGAGCGCTGAATTCGCCATGAGTGTATGTGAAATTCCTCTTCAGCAAGCATTATCAGGACCTGGCAGCACCGAGTGGGAAGACGCCATCTACACGGAGATCAAAAGTTTAATATCAAACGACACATTTAAACTCGTTGACAGACCGACGGATGAAAAAATCATCAAGTGTCAAACCATACTTCGGAATAAACTGGGATCTGATGGCCAACTGCAAAGAAGAAAGGCTCGAGTTGTTGCTAAAGGCTACGCACAACAATACGGAATTCATTTTTTCGAGACGTTCGCTCCTGTTGCCCGTCTCAGCTCGCTTAGATTGATGGTGTCTTTGGCGGCTAAATTTAATCTTCGCATCACCCAACTGGACATCGAGACAGCATACCTGAACTGGAAGATGGACACCGAAGTTCATATCGAGCAACCAGAATTACTTGAAAAAATGCTTCGACGAATGATCAAGGACTCTGATCCGAAGATTTCTCGACGTGCTCAACAAATGTTGAATTAACTCAAAGGAAAGGCCACAGTCTGCAAGCTAAACCGAGCAATATATGGTTTACGTCAAGCCGGACGTCAATGGCAAAAAACGGTAATTTATTATTTTTTATTCGTTGTTATAATTTTTTCTTATTGATTGTAATACAATGGTTTTATGAATTTAATATTTGATAGATTTATAAAAGCCAATTGAATTACAATAGATGAGAAAAAATGATATTAAGTAATAAAAAATAATATATTACCGTTTTTTGAAAATTTTTCAAAACTAAAAAAAATATAAAAACTAAAAAAATTTGTTAAATATGCAAAAGGATTTTATTCCTTAAACACTCTAGAAGAAAAACATCCCGTACAGAGAATTGGTTGGATCTCTCATATACGCTGCCCTAGGAACGAGACCCGACATCGCACACGCTGTCAGTGTGTTAGGACAGTTCAATAACAATCCGAAGGACGAGCATTGGAAAGCTGCTAAGCGCGTGCTTAGGTATCTCCAAGGGACGTAGGACTTGGGTCTAAAATTCGTCAAGGACAACAATCCATTGATCGCCTACACGGATGCCGATTGGGGAAATTGCCCAATCGACAACAGGTCATACACCGGTTCCATATTCATTTTTGGTGGAGCCGCTGTCTCGTAGGAATCACGAAAACAGCACACAGTCGCGTTATCATCGACAGAAGCCGAATACATGGCTATCACAGATTCTGCGAAGGAAGCTGTATGCATCATCAATCTGCTGAAGGATCCACGATTATCAACTCTTGCCAAGGTGACGATTTTCAACGACAACCAGAGAGCTGGAAAACTTGCCGAAAACCCGGTCTATCACTCCAGATCAAAACACATTGCAGTGAGATACCATTTTATTCGTCAAGTGTTAAAAGAATATCCAGTCGAGTTAAAATACTTACCCACGGAAGAAATGATCGCTGATGCTCTAACAAAAGGACTTTCCAGGTCGAAATTCGCAAATTGTGTTTCCGGTTTTGGACTAAAAATAATTCGCAACAACAGGTCGCAAATTATGGGAGAGTGTTAGAATTTATAATTCGCGCCCCTTTTCGTTTAACTCTTTTTTATTTCATATAGACGGCGCTTTCTTTTTTAATCGCCTTTTATTAACGTCTCTCTACACACACTGTCTTTTGGTTTCTCGACTCAATCACCACGTTGTTCGCGACAAAGTCAAATCCTTTGTATAAAAACTCAGTATTAAAAGTGTTCATTAAAGATAATTATTTCTAACCGAATAATATCCTTTTTATTTATTTCGCCAATCCACTGCCAAACTTATATAACTTCTAATAGACTTTGGCTTGAGGTACAGATGTTGTACTTCAAATGCTTCTGTTTAGAAGTACAGTATCTGTCTGTCGCTATGAAACAGATTTGTAACAATTAGTTCGTACCGCCGCCGCGCTGCTTGAGCAAAGTATCTGAACTATCAATGACACCAACTGAATAAAATTAAGAACGGGCACTGACACGCATTTTACACAGCTGCACAGTGGGCCAGGAACACAAATTTTTGGCCAAAAAGGCAAGTTTTTAACTTCATTTAAATTACATGAGATATACATTACTTATTACTATACATTTTTTTACATCAAACAATAAAATAGTTTTGCATTATATTAATTGGGAAGAATTATACAACCCTTCGAACAATAAATTTTATTTTTTAAATTTCTAGGGATCTATGAAAATTCAACGCAATTTTTTATTTACAATTTTTTTAAATTGTGTTAAAAGTGTTAAAGAATATCCAGTCGAGTTAAAATACTTACCCACGGAAGAAATGATCGCTGATGCTCTAACAAAAGGACTTTCCGGGTCGAAATTCGCAAATTGTGTTTCCGGTTTTGTACTAAAAATAATTCGCAACAACAGGTCGCAAATTATGGGAGAGTGTTAGAATTTATAATTCGCGCCCCTTTTCGTTTAACTCTTTTTTATTTCATATAGACGGCGCTTTCTTTTTTAATCGCCTTTTATTAACGTCTCTACACACACTGTCTTTTGGTTTCTCGACTCGATCACCACGTTGTTCGCGACAAAGTCAAATCCTTTGTATAAAAACTCAGTATTAAAAGTGTTCATTAAAGATAATTATTTCTATCCGAATAATATCCTTTTTATTTATTTCGTCAATCCACTGCCAAACTTATATAACTTCTAATAGACTTTGGCTTGAGGTACAGATGTTGTACTTCAAATGCTTCTGTTTAGAAGTACAGTATCTGTCTGTCGCTATGAAACTGATTTGTAACAATTAGTTCGTACCGCTGCCGCGCTGCTTGAGCATAGTATCTGAACTATCAATGATACCAACTGAATAAAATTAAGAACGGGCACTGACACGCATTTTACACAGCTGCGCAGTGGGCCAGGAACTCAAATTTTTGGCCAAAAAGGCAAGTTTTTAACTTCATTTAAATTACATGAGATATACATTACTTATTTCTATACATTTTTTTACATCAAACAATAAAATAGTTTTGCATTATATTAATTGGGAAGAATTATACAACCCTTCGAACAATAAATTTTATTTTTTAAATTTCTAGCGTTCTATGAAAATTCAACGCAATTTTTGATTTACAATTTTTTTAAATGGCATAATAAGGCTCTTTTTTTATTTACATATAAGATGAAAGTTTGTTAATCAATAATTGCAGCTTCCTAATTAATTTGAAATTAAGTTACACCTCATTGAATAAATATTTATATATAAAATTTCGTACGTGACTAGATTTACATTAATGTTTCCCTCGATTTCCACCACCAAATTAAATAAGAAATATGTCAAATTACTCCTTAGATAGTATAATTTCACTCACCTATGTTCTTTTTGCTTATTTTGATTTTAACAAGAAAAAAAAGTAAAAAAATTTTGTCGCAAATATTTTGCATGACCAGACAATTTTAATTTTCTAAAATACATAATCTTAAACATAAATGCAATTCTTTAACATTAATTTTTGTTTAAAATAGCTTTGATTAAGCATGTTGACTGTGTGTTTTTTATTTTATTAAAGATAAATGAGATGTTTTAAAGAGGTAGATTTAGAGAGCTCGAAAGTTTTACCTGCAACGCGTTAAACTCGTCTTACGCTTTTTGTTTGTTGTGGAAACTGTATTAATCTAATTTAAGTATAGAAATTCCTTTTTAAATGTAAACCAATCAGAGAACTTCACTACTAAAAGTGACCAAGAGTCAATTTCTTTATTTTACTCAAATTGATTTTTTTCTTATTTTAAACATATGCAAGTATGGAAGGAATAATTTTCAGAAACATTTAAAGAGAAGTTTTAGGCTGTTGGATCCCTAAATGTATAAGATAGCTTAAAGTGGGATATTTACAGATAAAAATAGTTTGTTAAATATTTTAAAATAATTATATGGTCTAATATGGCGGACATAAAATTTAAAAAATTATTTTAATTTCAGAGGAATACTTTATATCAGGGGATTTTCGGAGTGGCTAATTACGAATATGAAGTCAGATTTAAAAAATTAAAAATGAGAGATTTTTTTATGTTAATTTTATGCATCGAAGCATAATAACAAATAAATAAATATGCCATTTTCAATTTTTTAAATGTGACTTCACATTCGTAATCAGCGACTCCGAAAACCCCTGATATTGAGTTTTATGAAAATTGAAAAAAAATTTAATTTAATGTCTGCCATATTAAATACGCCATTTTGAATTTTAAAATCTGACTTCATATTCTGAATCAGCGACTTCGAAACCCCACTGATATAAAGTTTCATGAAAATTAAAATTTTTTTAATTTATTGTCTACTGCCATATTGAATCCGACATTTTAAATTTCTTTAAAATCTGACTTAATATTTGTAATCAGCGTCCCCAAAAACCTCCTTGATATAAATTTTAATGAAAATTGAATAATTTTTATAATTGTTTCCTCATTGAGGAAGGATTGTATTAGCATAATTTTCGATTGTGATTTTTTGACATATTTATAATTTTTTTTCATTATACCTAATCTTTTAGTACGTTATGTACGAATGGGCACTGCTCGTATTAATGTTCTAAATAAATAAAAAAAAATTTCGACGTATTTTGACCTACAAAGTCCAAAAAACGAATTTTAAAAATTGGCCATAACTTTAAAAAAATGTTTGGGCACCTATGAATGTTTTTCTTTAGTTTTGTAGAGTTTTTTCAGACGCATCTTTTGAGCCTTCATTGAACATTTTTTGTCTATATTAGCCAGAGATATTAAAGTTTTAAAAATCTTAATTTTTCATAAATAACATTTTTTTGAAAATTTTGTTGAAAAATATAAAAGAAACTTTAAAAGTTTTATTACCAACTTGTAGAGCATTAAAAAAGGCTTCGATTGACCTATTTTTGAACCTGATTTGGTCAAAAATTATCAAATTGTTGGTATTTGAAAAATCAAAAATTGTGGAAAATATAATTTTGTCAACATTTTTGTTTATTAACTTATGTGTAATTATTAAACTATTATAACCATCTTCACGGAAAAAAATTTAAGGTGACGAGCCATTCCAAGTAGACCGAAAATTTACGAATGCGATACGACTTTAGTTTGGAGGTGCTGCATTTCTAATTTAGGCGTGCTGAGCGCCCAAGATGCGGCTATTGCAGTCTCAAGGTTTTGAGTCTCAAATCTTGGGTGTACAGCGACACCGACATAGGAACGTTGATTTTCCGAATTGAGATCGTAGCATATCCAATCTAGAGTTCCTCCACTTTCCGACGATTGGGATTGCACGGCACTCAACATTTTTTCAGTGTTATAGAATATATAAAAACATATTTTTTGGACCAAAATTTAATGATTTTTAACTCTTTTATAAAAATTAATTCTTATATTTCAATTATTATTATTTCTATGAGGAAGCAATGTGTTCATGAAATGAACATTAAAATTATAAAAATGTACAACTTGGCAGCGGTTTTTTATGTCTGACATAATTACTCGCCATTTTGAATTTTAAAATCTTACTTCATATTCGTAATCAGCGACTCCGAAAACGCCATGATATATTGTTATATGAAAATTAAATAATTTTTCTAATTTGATGTCCGACCCTAAAAACAAAAATAGCATATTAAGTAGGCATAAATTTCACGCTTTTTGAGAATTATTAATTTTGGCTAGAAACTAGTGATCCTGGCCCACTGTGGGCTGGTGTTTGTCACAGTACGGATTTTGTGCTTTTCTTCTCTCAGTGTGGGGACAAAAAATATGTATTGTTACATTAAAAATTTTTTATTTACAAAAAATTTTAACTTATGCATAAATTGATATAAATTTAAAAATGTCGGATATTTAAAAAAAAATTTCCTAATTTATCGGATTTGCTTGAAAATCATTATTCGTGGGTTTTAGGGGTCGCTGATTACGAATGTGGCTATTAACAAAAAACAAGGTAAATATTACCATTTTTGTACCAATTTCTGCAATTTAATTAAACCGTAGGAGGGTTAAATGTTAATAGCCAGATTCGTAATCAGCGACCCCTAAAACCCTTGATAATGATTTTCAAGTGAATCCGATAAATTAATTTTTTTTAATATCCGACATATTGGTCCTCCATTTTGAATTTTGAAAATCTAATGCCAGATTTGTAATCAGCGACCCCGAAAACCCCAGAGTAATGATTTTCATAAACTGATTTCATAAACTTCTAGATTAAATGCACATTATCGACTCATTGAAAAACTTGCTTGTTTAACTAACATTTAAAGTTATGTATCTTTGATAAAAAAAATTTTTTTAACCTTTAATTTAACCTATAATTTTGAAAAGCTTAGAGCATTTGCTTCAATTTTCAATTTGGATAGTGTACTTCCGATGCATTGTTGACGAGTTAACCGTTTTGGCACAGTTAATTTATCTCGAGTTAACTCGGGACAAACCGTGGGGAGGTTAATATGATAGTTTTACAATTTCCTGCATAAAATGTTAAAAAAATTATATTTTTGTTTAAAATAATAATTTTAAAAATGACTTTAAACTCATTACAGAATAATCTTTCTTTTATGATTCAAATATATTTAAAAGACAACTTGGAACCTTGTTTAAAATTTAAAAAATATATTTAAAAGACAACTTAGAACCTTGTTTACAATTTAAAAAATATATAAACAACTTACATATTTAATTCCAAATACACTTTTAAATGAAGGAAACTTCTTAACCAAAACCACAGCGAGTTCCTTTACTTGGTGAGAATCTGTTTTGTCATGTTGTATCATGTTACAAGTTGCGATTTAAATTATTTCTGACTGTTCTTTAAAATCAATGTGTTCTGAATTAATAGAATTTAATAAATGTGACCGGAACTGATCAGGAATTAGGTATTCAAGTGTGACTTAAAAAACAATAATTTCGATAGTTAATTTAAAAACATGATAGATAAAATTTAGAATAAAAATCAAGACAGAAAAAATTGAATATCAAGAGCAAAAAAATGAGACATAATTAAAAATGTAGATTTACAAACATTACGAAAATTTAAGTTTTTCTCAGTACTTTGTTTTATAATATTTTGTGTTAACAAAAGGAACTAATATTTAATTGTTCGTTAAAAGATTAGAAATGGAAGTAAAATAGAATAGAGTATCTGCCTAAAACAATATTTACACTTTGTTCACATAGATTGCAAGTATGACGCTGTTGTTGATTTGTAGATGCGTTTGATGATGAAAGAAGATTATCAGAGTCTCAATAATCAGATTCAGATAATTGTGATGTTTGTGAAGGAAATGCATCTGTTATATTTTGAGACTCCAATTGTGGATCTACAACTGCGATTGAAGTAGATTCTATAATTTGTAAGAAATTTTAAATTAAAGACAATAAAAACTGGAAATATAAATTGTTTAATCCAAACAGTTTGTCTCATTAAATTATAATGCAAAGTATCGTAAGCCTTCGAGGGATTTCGAGAATCCTTGCCCACAATTTTTTAACATAAAAAGTACTCCTTTCAGAGCAGGCGTTAGAGAAATTTTTTGTATAAAGTACGTTAAAAATTTGGAAAAAACTTTTTTGGATACATGTCAGCTAATCTCATTTTTGAAAATGATTAAAATTGTAGAGAATATGCATATTTATACACTTAATGTTACGTACCTCACATTTTATGAAATAAATAAAATCAGAATATTATAAATTTTAAAACCAAGTTGCCTAAAAGATTGCAATGAATTAAACAAAAAAAAATATCTCACTATTCTAATACCATTTCAAACTTGTGCAGCATAATCCTGTTTTGAAAAAGGATACTAAAATAATGCGTATTGGCTAACTATAGTGAGAGGTTTGTCATGAAAGATCGATGTCCGATTTCATTATATAAAAGCAGAATTGTATCACAATCAGTATTTAAAATTATTTATTTTTTTAAGAACTAAATTCCATTTGATTTAAATTAAGAAAACCTAATAGTTTTTTTGAATTTTCAAATTAAAAACTAAAGCGTACCGCAGTTGTGTCGGCCTCCGGAAATACATTTGCATTGCAGATATATCATTTGGTCTAGCATGTCGATTATAACTCCTTCCTATTTAATATCTATTCCAGAATCCTATTAGAAGAACAAGTTGTTCATTTTATGATCATTTAGCTTCTTTAATATAATATATACCAATTGTTTATTTTAAAATAATTATTTTAAAGTGTTAAGATAAAATTTCAAATAATACAAATATTTCAATTTTTTGTAAAAAATAAAAATATCGATTAATTCTATAAATACTGATAAAATATATACTTTATAATCATGAATCGATTGGTTTTCATGCTAGGAATGCAATTTTGACAAGAACTAATGAAAGTTTTGATAAAGAAAAAAGTTATTTCCAAAAATACAAAAATCAATTTTTTTCAAAAACTAAAAAATTGCTAAATAAATTTTTTTTAGATATTTTTTAAAATCCTTCTGTCTGATTGTAGGTATTCATGACCGTAATATACCTACTAAATTTTATCAAAATTTGTCAATACGTGTAAGAGAAAATTTGTTCACAAGAATTGGTGACATACACACACATATAAATACACACATACATCCGGCCATTTGTTCCTCTCAACAAATTATATATGGGTGATTCTCCTGAAAGTGGGCAATTTTATGTCTTTGAATTATATCTTGTAAACATCTTAACATTTAAATATTAACATTGGACAAAAATATTATTTAAACATCACTTATTATACCCTTTATAAAAAACGATAATTTTTTAACACAAATTTAATGGAAAACAACATTTAACAGCTGGAAAACAACAATTCAATATGTCCTTACCTCTGAGTACCAAACATTAAAGTACTATTACTTATAAAAAAAACTATCTTTAATTATTCAATAAATATTATGAAAGATTAACTCAAAAGGTTCAATTTTTATCGATGAAACTTTTTAATACATCAATATAGTTATTGATAATTATTAAAATATAAGTGTCTTTAAAAATCTCCATGCTGGCACGACAAAGGATACACGAGTATAAATAAACTATAAGACGTGCACTTTTTATATCAAAATTAATTGGAAATTAAAGAAAAAACATGTCACTTTTCAAATCTCCAAGAGAAATTGGAAAATAAATTATGTTTTTCATATTTTTAAGAAAAAACACTAGAAAAACACTGCGTATTTTTATTCATTCCTTTGTCGTGCGCTGTCATAACTTTAATATTTCAATATAAATATCAATAAAAAATGGATGTAAACTTACAGATTGGTAGAACAAAAGTGTATACCTAGCCATTTTTTTATTTGCTTTTGTTTAAAATATGTATTAATGGATTTTGTACAAATTTCAATTGTCGTGGAGTCCACTGTCGTGTCAAAACATTTCCACGTGGTAGGTGCGAAACAAGCAAAAAGTGTGCCCGTGCCTAAAAGTTTTTTTAAAATAGGTAATAAAGTTGAAATTTTTCTAATCTTTTTATATATTTTTGAATATAATTTTAAAAATGATAAAAATAAATCATTTAACCCTTAAACCGCACACTGCCGAATCCATCCTTAAACCGCACACTGGGTGTGCGACACCCGGGGACGTTTAAGTGTGTTCTCCAAGCTGGAATAGGATAAAAAAAAATAAAAAAAAAAAAATTTTGGAAAAATTATCTTATATAGCTCAGTACATCTATTTTGAAGAAAAATAGGTTTCATAATGATTTATTTAATTTTAATAATTAAAAAAGAGTTTTTTAAAACTACTGAAATTACCTTAAACCAAAAACTGGGTGTCAGACAATCAGAAATTTTTCGCCGACAACTTCATAAAGTTATCAAATACACAAAGACACTTGGCAGACTAATGTCACTCACGAAACATAAATTTAAGTACAAAATGTACCGTCCAATATCAACTCATGTTCAATTTTTACGAATTTAACCGAAATATTAGAGTAAAAAGCTAGAATATGGGTTTCGCACACCCAGGGTGCGGTTTAAGGGTTAATCCAATTAATAATACCTATATAGAAGAAATATGAATTTCAGTGCCCCTCGATGATACGCCTCTGATGAGGTTAGTTTTCCTGTTTACTTTTCACATCTCATTTCAATTACGCGAAAAGTGCTTATTACACGAAAACTAATGTTTATTAATAAATGTAATTTAAAATAAATATAGTTGATATGGAATTGTCTAACATAAAAGAATAATAATTAAACAAACAGAAAAAAGCAAATGTCGAAAAAGAGCGACGTGAAAAAATTCAAAATGATCCTGGTGAAATTTAAATAATTTTAATATTTTTAAAGTTTAAATAGTTTTGTAGCGTAACTGCTTTAAATATAGTTTATTTAAATACAAATGAATAGTAATTAATAAAAGAAAGTTCAATTTTTAAACATTAAAAAAAATTTTTTATCAACTTAAAAGTGACCGGTTTTTGGGGAATCACCCATAAAAAATTCGGAAATTGACATCACTATAAGGCTTCTTCTAAGATAAAGCAAAAAGGAAGGAATTTCTAAATTTCAAGTAAAACAAACGACTCCTCAAGGTTAAGGGGCTTGTATACCTCCTCCGTTCTAAGTATATCAGAAACGTCCAGCGTTTTGATTAGCTATGCTCATAGACAATTTCCAAAAAATTTAATGTTTTGGAAATTCTCTATGAGCATAGCCAATCAAAACGCTGGACGTTTCTGAATATACTCAGAACGGAGGAGGTATACAAGCCCCTTTAATAAAAGTTCTATTGCATTACAAGCACAGGGGTGACTCGTATCACATACAATGTGCCAAATGTGTTTAAAATGGCCACAAGGTGTCGCTAGTAGTAACTTTGTGTGACGAGCGACTGCCATCTCGCTCGTTAACTTTTCGATATATCGATTAACGAGTTATCTAAGCGCGAAACAATAAAATTTCGTTAATAATCTAATTATTTTAGGATTTTCTTACGACTTTTGACAAATATTGACGAGACTAAACAAGAAAGTTTGACTATTGTAAAATATAATACTTTACGGTTTAATAGTTTCCAAATTCCAAAAATGTATTTGAAAATCAACATTTCTTAGAATTGTCATAAATCAAGTGGAATAGCGAAAGAAAATGTAATCTCTAGTTTCTTTAGAGTCATAAAACCGAGAAATTCTTGAAAAAATATAAAAAATATCTCAAGTGTCCTTTTCCATAGGACAATGCAACATGTGTTTACCATACTTGTGACCACAGAAATGGCTTCGAAAAGTCACGTACACATAGACTTTCATTATGCGACGAAACTTAATTATCAATTGTGTAATATGAACGTTATGAACAATTAACAACAATATTATATTTAAATATGATGAGTGCAGTATAAGAGATTTATTGTTACTAGATATGATGTAAATAATTAATAATTGTGTAATTAGTGTGAATGCAAAAGGGTTATGTTCACTTGTTGTGATACATGTTTTCAATACATAGAGTATGTTTATATGTGTATTAGTGCAGTGCAGTGTTAGTGTTGTGATTCTAAAAACTTCATAGACTTTACAAACTCTATAACAGGGCATGCGCAAAGATTCTGCCATGGACCAAGGGATAAATAATCCCTCACGAATTCAGTTCTACTTTGGAGTTCTTTCGTAATGTACTTCAGAGTAGTCCCAAAAATAGTTATAAAAATAACACCGACTTGTGTAATGTTTTGACTTTAATAAATGTTTTGGGTTTACTCGCGAATTTAGTTGGATTAATGATTAATTAATATTATTAATTATTAATTGATCCTTCTTATTTGTGAGGTTTTTCCCTCCGTTTTAACGGAAATTAACTTGTTTTATTTAAATATTTCCGCCTTCCTTTTCAAAGGATTAAACCAAGATTGAACATCAAATCAAATCGCGGATCTTACGCCTGCGCGTAAATAACGTAACTCCGCACGTAACATTTGTCCGCTCTATTCTAACCATTAAGTATTGTTTACATTTTTTTTCGTTCGTTTTGTATGTTTATATCGCTGATCGTAAGTCATTATGGTCATTATTTAATAAATGAAAAAAGTAACATTTTCATAAAGAGGATATATTATACGACAAGGTATTGAAAGCACCAGACGGAACTATTTTGGGACAAGTAAGTAAATATACACTGTTTTTAATGTAAAGAATTTTGTCAATTCTTGTTTAAATTTAAAACGTTTTATTTTTCCTAAATCGATTTTATTTTTTAAACTCTGGTCAATTAATGAAAAATATAAGAAAATAATATAAATAATTACACATATATTAATGATAAATTTTTTTAAATAGTTAATTTTTAAGTTCTTTTTTTTAATTAAATTTATATACATGTATTTTGTATAGTACTCACGTACTACATTTTGTAAAATTTTAGAGTTCTTACAAATCGTTCACTCCAAGTGGAATGTACGTATGTTTTAAAAACATTTTGGAAGTTACGTAGCTTCCAAGATTTGTTTAGAAACTACGTATCTTTCAGTTCCGTGCAAAAACTACGTATCTTTGATGTTCCATGCAAAAAGTCTGATCTCTGACATTCACTTTAGAAACTACTTATAAGTTTGCGCTCTCATCTATGTCTGTTTTTATATTTTTATATTATATATATTATATATTATATTATATATATATATTATATATTATATTATATATATTATATATATATATATATATATATATATATATATATATATATATATATATATATATATATATATATATATATATATATATATATATATATATATATGGGACATTCCACGTCAACACAGACAGAGCTCTAAACAAAAATTGCTTTGATGGATTTAAACGTTCTAGGGCATAAAAGATTTCTACGTTCATGTACTTTAAGATGCCGATGGGCGTTTTTTGAGAAATTCCATTTCCGATGCCAATACAACTGTCAAAAGTCAAAAGGTCCAAAAATCTCAAAATACTTTTATGAATTAAAAACAAAAAACCAGGTAAATAATTCTGTAACTCATTCTTTATCAGTTTTTAGGGTTCCCGAATATAAATCTAAAGTTTTTTTTAAAAAATCCAAAATGGCGAATTCAATATGGCGGACAAAATTCAAATTTGATCAGATTCGATTAAAACTTGTTACTCGGGGGTTTTTAGGGTCGCTGATTACGAATCTGAAGTCACTTTTTAAAAATTCAAAATGGCGGATCCAATATGGCAGAAAAAATTTTCAAATTTGATCCGATTCCCTTAGAACGTGTTACTCGGGGGCTTCTGGGGTCGCAGATTATGAATATAAAGTTACTTTGTAGAAATTCAAAATGGCGGATAAAATTTTTTAATTTGATCAGATTTAATTAAAAAGTGTTACTCGGTGGTTTTTAGCGTATCTGATTATGAATTTGAAGTCTCAAACACAAAGTAACTTCATATTCATAATCTGCGACCCCGAAAGCCCCCGAGTAACACGTTTTAAGGGAATCGGATCAAATTTGAAAATTTTTTCCGTCATATTGGATCCGCAATTTTGAATTTTTAAAAAGTGACTTTAGATTCGTAATCAGCGATCCTAAAAACCCCCGAGTAACAAGTTTTAATCGAATCTGATCAAATTTGAATTTTGTCCGCCATATTGAATTCGACATTTTGAATTTTTAAAAAAAAACTTTAGATTTATATTCGGGAACCTTAAAAACTGATAAAGAATGAGTTACAGAATAATTTACCTCGTTTTTTGCTTTTAATTCACAAAAGTATTTTGAGATTTTTGGACCTTTTGACTTTTGACAGTTCTATTGGCATCGGAAATTGAATTTTGCAAAAAACGTCCATCGGCATCTTAAAGTACCTGAACGTAGAAATCTTTTAAGCCCTAGAACGTTTAAATCCATCAAAGCAATTTTTGTTTAGAGCTCTGTCCGTGTTGACGTGGAATGTCCCATATATATATATATATATATATATATATATATATATATATATATATAAATATATATAAATTTATTTATATATAAATATATAAAAATATATATATATATATATATATATTTATATATATTTATATATTTTTATATATTTTTAAAAAACGAGTAACAATATTTAAATGTCTAAACCCTTTTTTTAATATTTTTTAAGACTTTTTTAAAATTAAATTGTTAATAATCAAAAAAAAATTTTTTTTATTTCAGAAATCTGCTTTAATGACATTAGGAGTAAAAAAAATGATTTGACGTTGAAAATTAACTATTTTTTGAAAATTTTTGGTGAGTCGTTTGAAAAACTCTGACTCTATTTTATTCAAATCAATTTTTCAAAATAGTATTTTAAATAATCAATGTAAAAATTAGATTTACTGTTTCACAGTCGATTATTTTATTTTTTTTTATTGTATATTAGTAAAAAGTGATTTGAAAATAATAAAAAATGGCAGCACTTAAGTAACTTTTTTATTATACAAATGATAGACTTTAATTATTATAAAACAAGAATTTATACATTTAAAATATATTTTTAACAATTTTCTTTTACATTTGATTTTTTAAATAATTTTTAATAATTATAATTTTTTATAACTGATAACAATATTATTTTTCAGTTTTAACACGAATAAATTTACAATTACAGTTAAACACTTTGGCATTTTACACATTTTATTCTGATTCTTCGTCGTATTCAATAAATCGGTTTGTTTCAACCCCTGCTCTTATTTTTTTCGTGACATGTCTTCGTTTTCGAGGCCTGCCAACTGGAAGTTTATGATTTTCTTCGAAATCTGATGTATTTTCGTTTTTAACTTCTAGTAATCCACGATAGAACTCATAAAATTCGTCAGGAATAAATCTATGCTCACAGTAGTATTTTAAATCTTGAAACTTTGTTTTCGCGATCGGAATAAGTTGCTGATAAGCTCGATATGGATTGTACGTTTGAAAATTGATAGGCCTGTCAATTTTTTTCGTACATACTACAGTCGGTGCATCATCGAAATTTATCTTAAACTCTATTTCAGAAGAGTCACTACAAATTGCCTTTAGTTCTCGCAATTTCTTCCAAGGTACGGCACGCCCATTATTGTCTCTCTTCAAATTCATTTTTTCTTGAAGTTCTTTCCAATCGAAAATCATAGTCTGTTCTACTTCTATCACGGTAATGGGATGATTTTCGGATCTTTTAGCAGTACGCATGTGATTATAGTACTGCTGAGGAATATAAATTTCATGGGGTTTTACTTTCCTTTCAATTAGACTGTGAACAGTGTCAGCTGCATTGTAGGTGTGCCCCTTCTCTAGAAACCGATGAATAATCTTGATATTAAATTTGTTTGCGCAGCAAACAAACAACGCAGCAATAATTCGATTTTTATTTTGACCTGGACAATTATCACTGTAGAACCGAAACTCATTCACGCCTGCCTCAACTTTCTTTTCAATAAAATCAAATAAAAAGCTTGCAACTTCATTTGGTCCTTTGTTAGCAATGGTCTCGTCATAAACATAGCAGAAATTGTCATTTGTACCGACATCAACGGTAGTGAAATTGCTAACAGTTAATTTTCTTCTGTAATAAAATACTGAAGCATTTGCTTTAGGACAAATTAGTGTTTTTTCATAATCAAAGCAAGCAACGCATAACTTTTGACTGATCTTAAGTTTTGCTTCTTTCGTATCTGTCTCTTTTAAAGATTGAGCTAAATCTTTATTTCTTAGATGTGTATTATATTGATCATGTAGAACTAATTTTTTTTCTTCGCTCGCATTTTTATACTTAACGCAATCGTCACACTGGTCCTTCTTCGCAACAAAAAAGCTTATGTTGAATTCCGAATTGAAAATATCTCTATACTGTCGAATTGTTGCAATTTTTTGATCCGGAAAGAATTCTTTTATCCATTCTGCATATAAATCGTACATTTTAGTGACGGATTGAATTTCTTCAGTTAGATACTCCTTGGAAAAATTCGACCTACAGTAATGACTAGAAGTTCGAGGAATGATATTGATGTGTTTTCTAATACTTTCTGATTCCCCTTGTGTAAGGCAGGTCATTTGCAGAATCACTGGACGGAACAGTTCCAGTGTTACATTTTTTAATTTCCGGAATCATACTGAAATATTAAAAGTCTATTACTTATTTGACTTATGTCTAATAACATATTTTAAAATAAACTAGCAGAGCTACGCGCGCTAAAGCGCGCGCGATATTTCTGCTTTTGTCTTATTATACTTACGACCTTATTTCATTGTGTGTATATATAAATGTGACTAAGACTTTACAATGTTTTTTTCTTCTTCGGAAATATTAGAAAGAAATTACAAATTTTTTTGAAGAATTTTTAAAAAACATAAAACACGAAAACCAAAAATTAAATTTAACATACTGAGCAGTTTCACGACATAAATATAATATTTTTTTATTTTTATAATTATTTCCTTAAATTTTCAGTTTTTAGTTTAGTCAAGCGATAGAAAAACTTTATATAAATTCATCATACATTAGAAGAATTCTTTTATTGAAGTATTCTTCCTTCTTTGTCAAAAGATTGACACCGAGATTTATTGATAGTCATCATATTAGCCGCGGTATAAGCTTAGGGGCCGTCCATAAACCACGAGGACAATTTTTCACCAATCTTTGACCACTCCCCATCCAATATAGAACAAAAATTTTTACTTTATGCAATTGACCTTAATTTTGTCACTCGGTGGTTTCTACCCAGATAACAATTTGAGATTGATATGCGTCTCATATCGCTCGCATGTATGAGGTTTCTTTTTGCACTCGTGCCTTCACTGATGCAGACAGATGCGTCCTCATATGCATTACGCTCGCATGTCATAAAGGAGCATGATACGAGTCTCGTGCGTTTTTTAAGGATTATTTATGATAAATATATTGTAAAAAATTAAATACAAAAAACTAAGGTTAAATTTAAAAATATTTCATAAAAATTTTTTATTTCAATAATATAAACATGGCATTAATATTGAACATTTTTCTCTTTAGTCTTGAACATACATAACCTCCTTAATAACCTATAATAAACAGCTGAGATCATAATTCGTAATAAATATAAACTTATCAACACAAATTTAACAAAAGTCAACTGTATAATATAATAAATTAACAATTTGGACTGCGTCTAAGAGCCTTTCTATTCAAAGCAAATCAACTTTAAATGATCTTGTTCGTTATGACCGTTATATTTTTTAATTTTTCAATTGAAAAACGAGTTTAAACAAAAGCAAATATTTATAAAACATAAAAGAAACAAAACTGTGATTTACACACGCACTTTTTATAAATAACAAACAATCACGACATTCACCGAACGATAAAAACACATGCTCAGAGCGAAACTGGACGTCATGTGACTCAAGACGGACATCAACGACATCAACAAGTACATTTTCGGCCATATTGGGAAAATTGGCTGCGCACCCTGCGCACATGCGCATCGGTGAGGCCGCGAATATTAAAAAATTATAAAGTCAATTATTTTTCTGCCTTTATTATCAACTTTAGATAAATAAATGAAAATAACGTTCTACAGTAAAGTTTTATTTTTTTAAGTAAACATTTTTTGTAGTAATTTCAAAACATTTAGTAATTTATTATTATTTAAATTAAATTATAAATTACAATCTATAATAAATATTATATATATATGTAAGTAATTCCATTATATTTCGACTAAAGTCTTTGCCGACTAATTTTAAAAAAATATAATATTTTACAGGAATGATTTTAAAGATATTAGGATCATCGAACAAAAAGAATTCTCTTAATATTTTTTATATTTATTGTAAAATAAGCATCTAAAGTATATAAAGTCGTAAAAACGGTCTATTAGAAAATATTAAAGAAAACACTTAATTTACTATGAAAACGTAAAAAATTATTAGAATTTATTATGAATGGATTATTATATTATTATAAATTGATAGAAACAATTATTAATAAGAAATATTAATTAAAAAATTATTTTAAAGTTCACCTGGCAAATAACCTATTTTTTCAAATTTCATTCGCTAAATGTGAGAAAGAGAAATCATTAAATTGAATAAAACCTTATGAAATATAAAGAAACTTTTAATAACTTTTAGTTTTTCTTGTCACTTTCTTCCTTTTTTTCTTCACAAATGTTAAAAAATAAGCAATTAAAACTGGCACTTTGCTTATTTTCACGATTTTAAAATGTAAATAACTTCTGACCAGAAAAATGAAAAATTACGAAAATTAGGCAATAATAATAGGATGCTTATTTCACAATAAATATAAAAAATATTTAAAAAATTCTTTTTGTTCGATGATCCTAATATCTTTAAAATCATTCTTGCAAAATATTATAATTTTTTAAAATTAGTCGGCAACGACTTTAGTCGAAATATAATAGAATGGCTCATATGCATATTATATAAATTAATAAAATATAAATTTTATATTAAATTTTAAATTGTAAATTATTAAGTAATTCAATTTTAAAAAATTTTCATAAATTTTATTGATTTAATGTAATATAAGATTATTTGAGGGGCTTATATAAAGTGGTTTAAAAAACATTGGGAGAAAAAGTGGGATAAGTGACTTGGTAGTAAAAATGGTTTAAAACAATTAAAATATTTATCAATAAGTTTATTACACGAATGACTTGCAAAATATTAAAGTTTTTCTTTACTATTTTAAATATTTTTTGATCATTAATTATAATTAATTTTTCCATAAATTACAAATTCATTTTAGTCCGTATTTGCGCCCAAGTCACTTATTCCACTTTTGCTCCTAATTACCAGTTTTACTATCAACCCCGAAGTGCGACAAAGTGCGACGCATGATTGTTATCTGGGTAGGGTCGCTGATTACGAACAGATGTAAGTTTTCATAAATTTAAAATGGCGGAATTTTCTTTTTAATTTATGCAATGGACTTTAATTTTGTTACTCGGGAGTTCTTATACCAGTCAGGTAGGTGTAAATGTCCTAAGAGCGCTCACTGACAATTGATTTCTGTTTTACCACTTGCGCCGACTCACAACCAGCGAGCGTGTATAGAAATTTTTTTAAATTTCTCTTCTTTATTTTATATTAGCCACTTTGAATTTTTTAAAACAAACATCGTATTCGTAATCATCGACCTTAAAAACCATCGAGTCACAAAATTAGGATCAATTGCATAAAGTAAAAATTTTATTCCATATTGTATCCGCCATTTTGACTTATTAGAAACTAAAATCGAATTCGTAATCAGCATAATCAAAGTTTAAAAATTAAAAATGGCGGCTTCAAAATGGCGATCGACAAATTTCAAAGTTTACTGACTTTAAATTTTTTCGTTGGCCATTTTGGAACGGCTACACTGAACTCTTGCTGTAATGGACGTTGCTGTAATGGACTAGTTTGTAGATGAAGTGGTGAGCGGGGAAACGGGGTCGCTGAGCTTGGCGACTAGCGCCACCAACAAAGTATTATTTTTTAAATTTTGCGGGTGCACAGTCTCCCCACTAAAATCTTATTTTCAATTTTTTATTATTTTATGAGCTGTTCAGTCATTTAAAAAAAAAAAATTTCCAAAATTATGTTTCCATTCCTTAATTACTTGATTTAAGTTAAAAATTTGTGCAGAAAATAAAAAAAAATTATTTAGAATCTGTTTTAAATCTTTATACGGCCCTGAATGTTTTGATGACCTTGCTTCAAGGGTACTCTTGCTGTAATGGACCACAGAATATTCGAGTCCATTACAGCAAGAGTTCAGTGTATTTTGAATTTTTAAATTTTGACTAAAGATTTGGATTTAGAAACCTCAAAATGCCCCGAACCAGCATTTTAAGCGACCCCAAAACTTTAGAATATTCATTGATATTCATATTTCATTTATTACCGAGATTTTCATTTTAGATGCCACTATAGCGGTCATACACACTGGTGGCACAAATTATTTTTGCCTCTATAGACGTCATACACTGGGAAGGGGATAAAGGGTAAAAAAATTATCAAACTTAAAAAAAATTAAATTTTTTTGTGTTTTTGAAATAATAACCGCTATATTTAATTTTTGGGATAAACAAAATTCTTTTTTACACAGGAATCGAAAAAAAAATTGATAAGAATTTTCTTTTTTCAGGCGTTAATGAGTTAATCAATAACATAATAAATGAACACTATAATTTGATTAAAATCATTATTTTTTTAAAATTATTATAATATTATATTAACACCATAGTCAGGGAAATGTCAGGAAAAAATTTTTTTCATGGAAATTAAGAAAATTGAGACAATACATAAAAAACCACAATTTTTACTAAAAATGTGCATGTTATTTTGATAATGCGAAAAGTAACTATAAACAAATCATTCAAAAATTGTTTTTGAATCATTTTTAAGACATAATTTAATTTTTGAAATATATCTATAATAAAAATCTTTTTGAATAGTTGAAATTTTGTAAAATTTAATTGAAAAATAATTAATTTATTTTAAGTATTTTGTTACAATTTTTAAAAATGGTTTAAATTAAATTTTAAAATGAATAAAAATTGGCTTCTAATTTTTTAAAATTCAATATTTTCAGTGTTTTTAAATACATATATTTCCAAAAATCTAAATACATACAAAAATAATATTTCAGAATAATTTTCAACATTTTGAAAAAAACATTTATATCCAAGATTTTTAAATGAAATTCATCAAAAAATTTATGTTTTTTAAAGTTATACAAAAGCTCTTTTAAATAATTCAATTATTTTTTAAAAATTACATTAAAATATTTTTAAAAAGTAATTAGTATAATTGTTTTATAATGATTATTTAAGATTCAATTATCTTCAAAAACAATTAAAATTTATAAAAATATTTTAAAAATAATAGAATTAGTAAAAAATATTAATAAAAATGATCAAATTCTTTGAGAATTTTAATTATTAACAGGACCATAATTTGTCAAAAATTTTAATAAGTCCAAAAAGTAAATATTCAAAAAATTTTATTTACATTGTTCGAAGATAATTAAATCTTAAATAATAATTATAAAACAATTATACGAATTTGTTTTTTAAAAAAATTTAATGCAATTTTTAAAAAATAGGATTGAATTTCTTAATAGATTTTTTGTATAATTGAAATAAACTTATTAATTATTTGATGAATTTTAATTAAAGATTTTGAAAATAAATGTTTTTTTCCAAAATGTTAAAAATAATTTTTAAATATTATTTTCGTATGTATTTGGATTTTTGAAAATATGTAATTATAAATACTAAAAATATTGCATTTGACAAAAATTAGATGCTAATTTTTATTAATTTGAAAGATTTGTTTATAAGTCGAAAAAATGTCTCAATTTTCTTACTTTCCCTGAAAAAAAATTTTGTATTGACATTTCCTTGATTTTACTAAAAAAATTTTGTTTCCCTGACTATGGTGTTAATATAACAATATAATAATTAAAAAAAATTAAGCGTTTAATTAAATTATAGTGTTTATTTATTATTTTAATCGTTAATCATTTTCGTAATTTTGTGCTTTGAAATATGTTTAAAATAAGCTTTATTACTTTTTAAAATGCAGGAGTAATATTAAAAAAAAATACTTACATACTTTTCAAATGTGCATTGTCCACGTGGATAAGTGTAAAGGGGAGTGGGTTTGCCAAATGTTCACGATTGTCCACAACCAGAGGCGGCGGGGTCAGAAATTGGTGAAAAATATATGGAATACCGATAAAATTTATACCCCTCACTCTTACCTCGTTTTCGATCTCCCTCTCTTTTACTCCTTAATCTATCTGTGAGTGTGAAAAGAAAAATAATTAGCTAATAAGAAAATAAGACGCCCTTTTCGTATTTTGGCTTGAAAGTGAAATTCCCCACTTTTCCTTTCCCTCCCAATTTCTGTTCCTCTCTTTCTACCTAATACGGAAAATGGAGAAAACATTATGGTCTTCTGTAAACTAAAAGAAATAGGCGTTACTTTCTTAACTATTCGCCTCTCTCTCGCTCCTACTCTAAACTGAAAGAAGAGACGATACTTCCCTCTCTTACTCTGTATCGTGCTTTCTCTCTCATACTCTGACAGACAGAATGAATTTTTGAATACGAAGATTAATATAGTTAATTGCATATTTTTATTCTCATTATATTTATTTATTTCTTTTATGCTTTTTAATTGTTACTGACCTTTCATATCAACGCGTTCTTAATAAATAATTTAAACAATGCATCTCATGTAATATTGGACAATACTAATTTTTGTATTATGAGAACTCTGGAAAAAGAAATAAAAAGTAGAATATTGCAAAGTAAATCATACATATTTTTTAGGAGTCTATTTTAAATTTTTTAATTGTTACTCACATTTCTTATCTACATTCTTAATAAAAAATAACAACGATGAATCTCGTGTAACGTTGTAAAATACTAATCGTATTATAAGAACACTGAAAATATAAACGCAAATAAGTAAATTAAATATTTTTCCATAATATGTTATACTTTTTATATTTTCAATTCTCTTAAATGAACATTTACAGCTACGAATATTAAAGAAATTTCTTATAGAGAAATAGTACAAATTTGTCACTTTGTTTTGAGGTTAAGTTTTCCTTGCTTTACTTACATGGTCGTTGTAATTGAAAATCTGATTTGTTTCCACTCAATTTAAAAAATATTTTGCATTAAATATATTTTACACTTAATTCAGTATAGATACAACTATAACTTTTATTTATTTAATTAATTTTTGTCCTGTTAACCAAAATTATGTATTTACAAACATCAGTTAGATTGGTTATATTGTTTTAGGCCATGGACATAGATGAGGTCTAACCTTAAAGCGCAAACCTATAAGTAGTTTCTAAAGTGAATGTCAGAGATACGTACTTTTTGCATGGAACATCAAAGATACGTAGTTTTTGCACGGAAATGAAAGATACGTAGTTTCTAAACAAATCTTGGAAGATACGTAACTTCCAAAATGTTTTTAAAACATACGTACATTCCACTTGGAGTGAACGAAATGTGCTCGTCTAAGAAAAGAAGCACTACCATCTTTATTTCCTGGGTGTCCTGACTATCTTTTAAAAACGTCAACAAGCAAAAAAAAACTCCAAAAAAACGAAGTTTATGTATCGAAAAGTTGGACGAAAATTCAGTAAATATTTCAAAAAAAAGTAAAATTATTGAAAACATCGATTTGCAAAATGATTTCCCTCAACATCATCCAGAGTTTCTTTTTGCAACACTTTTGCAAAATAGTATTTCAATTCCAACATCATGGTCCAAGCAAAATATTTTCTCAAATATTGGCGATTTTTTACAATTCACAGAATGGATTGTAAAAAAAATTAAATATGAAGATCGTTTAATAAATTCTGAATCTACCGCAAAGTTTTGCGAAGTTTTTAATAATTTGTTTGACGCTCTAAATCGTACATCTGTAAATGTAAATACCCCCTCTCCCTAAGTAGACTAACGTATGAAAATAAAACTAAAGTACTCCTTTAGTTAATACCCCCTTTGCAAACACAAATTATTATGATTAAATAATAAAATTTAATTTTTTTCTAACCAGTTACACTTTTCTTATTTTGAAGGATGTGTGTCTACATAGAACCACCTCTAATAAAACACTACGATTTACTTCGAAAATAATATTTCCACTTACACATTGTAAAAAAATCTTATTTTCTACTCAAAAAAATAGAAAATTGTTGTTAAATAGTTAATATTTGTTAATATAGGAGATTAATATATTTCGATGTCAGATTAGGTAGCAAGAGTGACAGTTTAAGTTTAACTCATTCACAATTGTGCTGAATGCTTGTCTTCCAGTATTTTTCTTACTAATTAGAAGAGCAGACAACTTTACCACTTTTAAAATTAAAAATTCTTTGGTTTTTCGGGTGGTTCAATGATGCAGCACTCACTGTATACATATGACATTCACAACAAAAATTGTTTATAATAAATTTATGTAAGATTTAAAATTCTTTACCACATCGGAACATTGAAGTTGGCACCCTAAACGAAATAAATCACAAGTTTAGTAATTTTTAAAACTTTCTATTTCAATAAAAAAACGTCATTATAATTACACCAAATTTTTTGTTTTGTACGTGAAAAACAGTTTTTTTAGTTTAAATTTGTAAATAATAAACATACGTGCCGGAAATTTTTGGACAGTCTGCTTCGGTTATACTAACTTATATGTTAAATAAGAAAAAATGTCAGTCATTTCTCAGAAAATTGAAGTGGTTCACTGTTGACGCTGGTTTAATGTAGCCTACTCTCCCCTATATAAATATATCTCAGTTGGGGAAATAGACAACATTTTTAATACTCTACTGACATAAAATTAGACCTTCTGTGGTGTCCCTTCGTACCTCAGAACCCAAAATGTCCGCTAAAGCGGCATTCGAGTGCATTATTTCTAATGATTATCAATAAATACAACTATCAATGATTGCAACAACTATTAGTTGTCACTATATCCTTAACCCTTTAAGGATCAGACGGACGAAAAATTTCAATTGACTTTGAGGACCTCGTTTTTTATTAAAATGCATATAAAAAAATTGACACATACCATTTTTAATGTAAAATTTAATCCTGTTTCAGATTCTGCTATCAAAATTTGTTTATACAAAATTTTTAAAAAGTTATAAACAATTTTTTCCAAAAAAACACGATTTTTCCAGAAAAAATTTCATTTCAGGCGTATTTTCACCGAAAAAACCATATAGATACGCCATTTTAAGTTTTTGCAAACTAACATCATATTCGTAATCAGCGACCCCAAAAACCCCCGAGTAGCGAGTTTCAAGTGAATCCAATAAATTTTTACAAAACTTGGCCGCCATATTGGATCCGCCATTTAAAATTTTTGAGAACTAGCATCATATTCGTAATCAGCGACCCAAAAAAACCCCGAGTAGCGAGTTTGAAGTGAATCCAAAAAATTTGTCCAAAACTTGTCCACCATATTGGTGGTTTCAGGCGATTTCAGTGACTTGAAAAAGTTAATACAATATGTTTCATATCTCAGGCGGTGTTTACATGCTTGCGCTCGAACGCTGCGTTTTGCGTTGAATAATGAAATAGAGAAAGAAGCACATATATTTCTATCCTTTTTACACTCACTGCTCAACGCAAAACGCAGCATTAAAACGCAAGCATGTAAACACCGCCTCAGACATTTTTTTAGTTTCAGCCGCCATATTAGCGTCCGACATTTTGAAAAAAAGAATTGGTCGCTTTAGGGTTTTGTAGCTGAGGGTCCACGGACGCGATATTTTGAGCTCTTGAGAGTATCTACCTGTTTTTTTTTGGTGAAAATACGTCTGAAATTAAATTTTTTTCTCGAAAAATCGTGTTTTTTTGAAAGACATTGCTTATAACTTTTTAACAATTTGGTATAAACAAATTTGAACAGTAGAATCTGAAAGAGGAGTAAATTTTACATTAAAATTGGTATGTGCCAATTTTTTATATGCATTTTAATAAAAACGAGGTCCTCAAAGTCAATTGAAATTTTTCGTCCGTCTGGTCCTTAATGGGTTAATTGTAGAAGGTAATTTAACTATTCTGTAAACTTTCATTTTTACACGAAATAGATAGTTTTAAGAGATAAAAACATTTTTTTTTAATCACATATAGTGTAGTTGTGGACTTAGATGAAGAAGTATTAATTCTCATATCTTAGCCCAGAATATTTTATCACTTTTATTTTTATTTCACTTCGTCATCTCGCGGCAACAAAAGACCGGTTGTTCAGTTAATGGGCTGTACATTTTTTCGTTTGCTTTCACAGCCAGCTGATTATGACATGTCGTTTGCGTTTACTAGAGATTCATACCACGTGTTCCAGACACCGGAACGCCATTTGCCCAGCTAATGATTCTTGGACGGGCGATCATCAATTCTGTTCTGTGAGGGGAAGTAGCCTTCCCCTCTCCAACCAGGAAAAGACTTACACTTGTACCCCAAGCCTAACTCGGCATTGTCAGTGCAATCGAACTTTCGCCTACAGTATCGGTCAAAATTAAGAGACTACTCATTTTCAGGGGAATGAAAAAAATTTTTAAACATAAAATGTATGAAAAATAAATTTTTTTTCGGTATATGTTTCGAAAGATGATACAATTTTGAATAGAATAAGACCTTACAAAAGTCATTTGGCCAATATTTTATTCAGATATTTTTAAAAATTCGTCATTTTCAATCTTTTACAATTTGAATAACTTCTAAAATAACACAGGTCAACAAAAGAATGCTTACTTTTTTATGAGATATCCGAATGGTTTCCGATGTATTTTTAGACGCTGAACCCCAATGGGAAATCTCTGTACAATGCCAACAGTTAGTGACAAATGGCGTAGGACAGAACTATTTGTTCTACCAGCATTTTTCCAAGTCTTGGCAGGGTAATCTTGGCGCAGGACAGAATAAATGGTTCCGCCATAGTTATGCCAAACCTTGTAAGGAAAATATTGGCGTAGTACAGAATAAATGTTTTCGTCTTAGTAAAATGCCAAATCTTTACAAGTAAACTTCGGCTTAGTACTGTAAATATGTTTTTAAGAACTTAATTTCAAAATTCATAAATTGAATAATTTTTTTGTTAATTATTCACTAAAAAAAATTCAATACGAAATTAACAATTTATCGTTAGTTAAAATATTTGTAGTCATATTCTTATATTAACTAAATTTTTAGTAATATGAATTAAAATTGTGAAGTTGAATATACTTTTAATTTTTTAGATGGTTAAAATGTCTTTTGTTGAATTTACTTTGTACTTGATTTCGATAATTAGTGAGAGCTGGTAAAGCGAACTACATTGGACAAGTTAAACAAATTTAATGAAATTAACACAAGCTTCTTGGTAAAACCAACCATTTTGTTAGGTTGTTATTGATTTCATTCACATTTCACAAAAAGTAACCTCACTTTTTTGTCATTTGATAATTATATGCAAATCTCAATTTAGAGTATGATTGACATGAAGCATTTTTTACTGTATCTTGAAATATTCTTTATTGATTTATTATTCTTCTGGTAAATATTTAAACAATGTGTTCTTATGTATAAAAGTCTCGCATTTGTTTTAATGGTGTAATGTAATTATTCGGGACTGATTTGCATTTGGCATTATTGTTATTCATAATGGCAAATTTTTTTTAAATAAATTAATTTGGCAAATAATTTTGTAAAATCTGTTTATTTAAATGAAAAGTTAGAATATAAATTTTTGTTATTCATTAGGCTTAAATTTATTGCACTAATATTTCATTTAAAAATTAATTTTTAAATGATTCCTTATATTTTAATATTCTTCTGTAATATATATTAAATACAATGTATATTATAATATACTATTGTTGCAATTACAATATCCCACTTTTAAGTTACAGAGCATATTTTCATACTTCCTTCGTATGTATGTATATTCTAACTTTCTATTCATGAGCCTCCGTGGCGCAGTTGGTAGAGCATCCGCTCCAATCAGCGTCTTGCGTTCGAGACCTCACGATGGTAAATATTTAGGTAAATAGCAAAACAAATTTTCTTCGACAAGTATTAACATTCCAAGCATACATAACATAAGAATAACATGAAATTCTTTTTTTTAATTTATAAATTTTTTTTATAAAAATAAAAGTAACATCGGCGTGTTACTGAAAATATGTATTCACCTGTACTACCGCAACACTAACATTCTGCATTGACGCCAGTATTGAGTCAGTACCGATTGTCAGTACAGAACATTGTCTACCCAGCAAACACGTTATATAAGTATTCTATAACAGTGAGGTTACAGTGTTATAGAACATTTGTTCCTAACTAGTTATAGATCTGTGATAGAACCTGATTGTAACAGAGTTCTAGAACATAGTTACAAGTTAGTTACAGAATAGTTCTGTATTATGCTTATGTCACAGTTCTATCACAATGTGATGTAAGAGTTACATAACTTTAATGTCGCAAATTTTCTGTAACTATTGTTCCAACCTTGTTCTATAACTGTGTATGAACATTGTTGTGTAATTGGTCTAAACATCTGTTGCAATGCAGTTCTGTAATATTCAGTTTAACATTGTCCGAACAATGTTAAACTCTTCTGACAAATTTGGTGTAGTTCATATTATTTTTAATATAATATAATATAATTCGTAATAATTTATAAAAAATACCTATATGGGTGATTCTTCATTAAGTGGTCACTTTTGCTTCCCCTCTGTTTCCTATTTAATAACTTGAAAAATTGTTATCTAATCTACTTCAAACTTTTGCATAATTAATCTTCAATATGTTTTTTAGTAATATCATAATCGAAAAAATTTTTTTAATTAAAACAAAAGTTGTAATTCAATTGCAAATGTTCAAAAAATGCACATTTGTCGTTTCTCCACACATGAATCATGAAGTTTAATATGTTTTATTTTGCACAAACTTTATTTTTAAACGTTTTTTTATTTATTCTATTCGAAAGTTCATCTCAAAAACTAAGTTTTAGTGTGTCGTTTTCTAATTTCCATTAAAAAATCTGTGTAAAAATATTTTTTTAATATTTCCCCAATCTTTTTTAATTTAGAACTGGAGTTTACAATTTCATTGATTTTCATTAATTTTATTCCCTTTTTTAGTGCGATTTTATTTGCCATTAATATTATGAAGTTAATAAGTTGTATTTATGTTAAATTTGCAAAAAGAAATATAATTTTTAGATTTAAAACTACAAAAGTTACTATTATTTTATAGCGTATTTTAATGGTATGTAACTCCATACCCGACAAAATTGCCGAATTCTAAATGTATAAAAAAAATAATAGTGATTTAGAGTAAGCAAATCTCTTTAATAATCTGCAAAAATTGTTTATTTTTATGAATTTTTACGGTTTCAATGAATTTTTTTCTTTGATTTGTAAACTCCAGTTCCTAATTTCGTTTCGCGTAATGGAAGTGTTTTGTTTTCTTGAATAAATATTATTAACCTCGATTAACCTGTATTAAAACAAGTAATTTCAATAACAGGTATGAGTAAAAATATTATTTATTTATTTATTAAAGCAGTTTAAAGTAATTATTTGCTTATTTACACTATTTATAATTATTCACAGTCGAAAATTAACTTTTTCAAATAAATTATTTAACCTTTAAATTACAAATTTTTAAATTGTTTGTATATAAAACTAAAGAAAGAATTAAACTCAAATATCTATAAAATAATCATTTTCAAGCTTTATTAAAAAGATCTAAATAAAAAATTTCCAAAAAATTTAATTAAAAAAGAAAATTTTAACATATTCAAAAGTTACCACTTTGTGAAGAATCACTCATATAGTAATTATTGACAACAAATTGCTTTCTTATTTCTTTTATACTACTATCAGTAGCATTTTTACTCTATCTTTAAATTTTCTTCAGTTTTATTATTCTTCTAGTGACTATTTAAACAATATTATTATGTATAAAAGTCTCATAAATGTTTTAAAGGTGCATGTAATGTAATCGAGAATGTAATTATTCGTTAATTGTTTGACATTATTATTATTCGTAATATGTCAGCAATTTGTTCTTTGGATTTTATCCATTTAATGGTTATTAGGTTTCTTTTAACACATTCTTTCACAAGGTGTTCCTTTACTTCAATTATGTGTCTCAATTTATTCCCACCATTTGTTAGAACACTTATACTCGCCGCTTTGTTGTCACACCATAATGTCATGGAAATTAAAGGTTTTTTTATGATTAATTTTAGAGAATTATACATTGATAACAATTCCTGACTCGCCTCACTCATCGCTACATATTCAGCATGACACGTAGATTTAAGTGTTCGCTAAGCTATTGTATCCCCAAACAATTTAATCAAGAAACCACTAGTCGTCAATGAATTTTTGCAATCACCAAAGCTGGCATCAGAGTATGCTTGCAAATTATCAATCTCACCTAAGTATGTTAGACATAATTTTCTAGTACCGTTTAAGTATCTAAAAACTCTTTTTATCATCTTCCAATCATCTTCAGTCGGATTTATTTGATGTCTGCTTAACACATTTACTGCTTAAGCAATATCTGGTCTTGTCGCACCTGCCAAATATAATAGACTTCCGACTGCTTGTCGATAAGGGAAATTAACACTCGTCTCTATTTTATTTAATATTTCATCGCTTATCTCTTTTTTTCTCATCTTTCTTTCCCTATTTGTAGCTTGTGGAGTATTCATTGGAGTTCTTTGAGGATAAGATTGATCAAAACCGAATTGATGTAATTCCATGATTTTATTTACTTTGTCACGTTTAATTTGAACACTTAAGAATTCTTTTGGTTCTCCAAGGCAAACTATCTCAAATTCTTTACCTAATTTATCTTTAACTTCTTTTAGTTTTTCCTCATCATTACTTGCAATGATTATATCAACATAAAGAAGCAAGATTAAAAATTAATCAAATTTTCGCCAGGTAAATAAACACGGTTCTAGATTGGAATTTTCTAGTCCTACACTTAACGCGACTTTAGTAAATTTATCATTCCATCTTTTAGGACTTGTACGCAATCCATACAACGCTCGTTCTAATTTACACACCTTTTCTTTTCTTTCTTTCGCATCATGTCTTGTTCCTTCTGGTATCTCCATATGGGGCATTCTTTCTGAATTCGGCCACCCCCCTGCACACTTTATTTTTGAAGATAAAATGTTGTAGGTATACTCAAAATTTTTGTAAGAAAGTCAAGTTTTTGATGCCGTCTGGCGAATTTCATTTCCATTTAGGGGTTGGGCAGTATGTCCAAAAAATCGCCCAAACTACTCTAAAAATATGGCCAATTGAGTGAATAACAAAGAAAAATAAATTAATCTTTCTTGTAACAGAGAAAAACATTTTATTTCTGTAGTTTTAACACTGTACCCTCAAAATAATAAAAACCACCCCTAACAATTATCCCCTAAACATAGGTTTAACAAAGTTACAATTTTTCTTTCAAAAATTGGTTAAAAAAAATAAATAACATTTATGAGGCTCGTACTTTAATCAGAATATATTTTAATCAAATTTACCCCCATAAAAATAATTACCGATGAACAAAAATCATCCCCTGTACATTATTTGGTCAATTTGGTAATTATTCTCATGAACATAAACATAACATTTCTTTATACATTCTATAAGTTATGGAATTTTCTCACAATATATTATGTTTAAACTAAAACTAATATTAATAAAAACAACCATTAAAAATCATCCTCAAATCATAATTTTAACAAATTTCCAATTATTATTATTACATATAATAATCTTCGTATTTTCATTCATTCATTCATTCTGTCCGCAGTTTGAAGTTAGTTTTTGTGTATGCTTTTGTTTTTTCTTTTTAAAAACACTTTGCCTGACAGATCTAAATTATACAGTTTTTCAATTTGTCAATCTCAATTTTTATTGTTTACGAAGAAAAAAGGTTAAAAGATACACGGAGAAAAATGGAAAAATGATTTATGCAGTCAGTGTAGTACTCCTTTATAGAATAATATGTGACAGGTACACACTATAGTATTAGAAGTTTCATAGCTGAACAGTTTGGGACTCAACACAAGTTATCCCATTCATCAGCTTAAACAAGACTGTTTATATAGTCTAAGAGGGAATAAGAGTATAAAAAATTGGAATGAGAAATTACTTTCTCATGTAATTGTTAAAAGAACGCGGCAGTGTACAAAACACAAGTCAATAATAGAAGCGAATATTGAACAAGTAGTACTCAGTCCAGTTCTTTCGAAAAATGAACGCCGTGCACATAAAGTAGATACCTACTCGAAAGCCACAAGTTATTATCTCTCTCTCTCTCTCTCTCTCTCTCCCTCTCTCTCTCTCTCTCTCTCTCTCTCTCTCTCTCTCTCTCTCTCTCTCTCTCTCTCTCTCTCTCTCTCTCTCTCTCTCTCTCTCTCTCTCTCTCTCTCTCTCTCTCTCTCTCTCTCTCTCTCTCTCTCTCTCTCTCTCTCTCTCTCTCTCTCTCTCTCTCTCTCTCTCTCTCTCTCTCTCTCTCTCTCTCTCTCTCTCTCTCTCTCTCTCTCCCTCTCTCTCTCTCACACTAATGGTCGTTCACTTATCTTACCGTTTCACTTACTCTTACTACTCTCAACTATTGTGCAGTGCAGTTAAGTTAATTAAATTCTTAAATATTGCTGTGAGAATAATTAATTATACATTTCATTCAAGGTCAATTCACTATTTTGTACATGGAAAAAAAAGAATAATCAAATTTACCATGAGGAGTGTCAAACTTGAAAAAGGTTAGGAAAAAATTAATGTTTTTTATTTATTTATTATTAAATTCTAACAACCGTATAAAATTTAAACTAGTTGACAATATTATTAATTCAATATTATGAATATTGTTAACATCCATACTTACATTAATTACAAAGTAAAATCCACGCATGATCTAATTATTTCATTGGTAAGGGATGTTTCTTAAATAGGAAATTTCCCCCATCGATTGCGTAGCCGAGAGGCCTAATGTAAAAGCGTGCGATTTATAATTATGCGTATATTTAGTTGTATGGTTAGGTAGGTGTTCAATCCCGTATGATTGTAAGATTTTCCGATGTATTTAGTTGTTAATTGTAAGTATGAAGATGTGGGAAGAATAAAACTTGTGAATTAATGAATATGAATATATAAAGAGTGCATTTAACATATTTTTCTTTTTTTTAATGATTCTTTATTGTTTTTTTTATATAAAATTGACGAAGTGAATAAAAGGAAACACTCGTTTCGCGTCGCGTCGGCCATTTATTTTGACAGGTTCCGCGCCTGCGTTCCCTTATTGTGAAAATTTCGAAGTAGGGGACTGAGTCCAGTTTCTCTACTATGCACACTGCAGCGCGCCTTATAATCTTCGCCTGTGTTTCAATGCTCTTTACAGTGACATTTAGAACTAAGGCCCTCTATACACTATACGCAATACCCTAAGATGCTTGATGGAAATGAATTAATGTACTTTTACTGAACTGAGTCCAGTTTTTTTAATATTGACTCCCAGTTTTTCAAACTCCATTTTTCTCCGTGTAGTTATTTTATAAAATAAGGTAAGAAATTTTCGTAATGTTGATTTATCAATAATATTTTTGTTTATTTTTTAAAATTTTTATTTTTTTGGAAAGAAATTTGTGTAATTTATGTTCTTTAATCACAATTTTTATTCTTTTTTAAATTAATGAAAAAAATTTGTAGGTACCCGTGTGGAAAAAGCCACGTTCGAGCCCCACAGCTCCGGGGCCCCCGTCAGGGGCCCTCGTGGAAGATCCATGAGGAGAAATCCACGAGGGCACCAGCAGGGGCCCCGTTCTTTGCCCTTATGGTTGCCCTGCTCAAAAATTTATCTAAGTTTTAAAAAAAAAATTTTTTTGTTGAAAAACTTTAGTTCAGAATGCATTAAATTACGTTTCAAAGCACCTGAAATAAACATTAAGTGACATTTTTCCAGAATCCTATCACAAAGTTATGGAAATTTACGAGGGCACCAGCAGGGCCCCTGCTCTTAGCCATTATGAATGCCCTGCTCAACAATTTTTCTAAGTCCAAACGAAAAATTTTTTTTACAACAAAAAATTATTGTTTACTATCATTTTAAACAATGAAAAACACGTTTTTAACAAATATTTAATGTTCCTTTTTTTGAAAATATTGAACTTACCTAAGGGCAAATCCATGAGGGCCCACGCGAGGGCCCTCATGGATTGCCCACATCATTAACTAGAAAAAATTTCTAAGTCCAAAAAAAAAAATTTTTTTTTATAAAAAAATTAATGTTTATAATGATTTTAAACTATGAAAAACGCGTTTTTAACACAAATGTTTTGACATTTTTTTTTTTTTTGAAATTATAAAAATATTAATTTATGAATATTTATGGTCTATTATTATATTATTGATATTGTTATTATTATTATTATTAAACTATTTAATTATTTGTCATGGTGTATTAGTGTTAATAAATAATTTGTTGAATCATCAAAAGCAAGTCAGTAAGTCACCTACATTAAAGCAATAATTTTCAAGTAGGTCCCGTAGCATAGTGGTAAGAGTGTTGTCTGGTAGTCAGTAGGTCGTAGGCTCAATTCGCGCGTGCGTCAGATTTTTTTTTTTTTTTTGGTCACGGTTTAATTAAAAAAAGTAAAAATTGTTAAATAAGAATGTTATTTATCAATAATTGGACTAATTTGTTATTAATAAATAATTAATTTATTAATTTAATTGAAAATAAAGTTGAGGGCATTTTATGAAATCCACGAGGGCACCGCGTGGAAAATCCATATGGAATCCATGAGGATTTTCCTCGAGGGCACCCATGAGGGAAAGCATGTCACGCCTTCGAGGGCTCCGCGTGGATTGCCATTATAGATTCCACATGGCAAGAGGGCAATCCACGAGGGCCCCGCCGGGGGCCCTCACCATTTTTCTGCACGGGTAGAATTTGTGAATTTCATAATTACAATTTTTATTTTTTTATGTGTCTAAAGATTATTTTATATTTTACATAGCTAAAAAACGCGCGTGTAGTTTCTCTTTCTAATGTTAATAAATATTTAACAATCATGGCTATTAATAATTCACATTTTTTAGTAAAAAAGCAAAATTTAATTTCATTTGAAGAATTTTTTTAATAAGATTTAATTTTTGAAACTTTTAAAAATGAATTAATTTCAGTTTCTTTCAGAAATTAATGGAAAAATTAGCATAATTTCTTTCTCTTTATTTAAAATCGAAGAAAAAAATAATTAAATTTGGACTATTTATATATCACCATCAACTTTTTTTTAAAAACTTCTATTTTGTAATTAATTTTGCCAATCATATTGTTTTTACAAAATTTGTATAGTATTTTTTTGCATAATTTCTATGTATTTATCACAATTTTTTTTAACAAAATCAAAATATTATTTTTTTAACAAAGCAAATTTTTTCATTTTTTTCTATTTTAAAAAATAAGTGTTGTTAAAAAATTCTGTCTGACAAAACAAATTTTTATATTTTCTTTTATTTATTTCTAAAAAAAGTCGAAAATAATTTAACAAAATTTTAAAGGTTATTAAAAAAAAATTTTAAATTTGAGTAATTTCTTAATTTTTTAAACATAATTTTTAATAAAATTTTGATTTTTTTAGAAATAGATAAAAAAATTATCATAATTTCTATAAAATGACCAAGAATTTTTTACAACGCCCGTAAAAAACTACACTTTTAATTGTTATAAACAATATTAATTAACAAATAGTTAGCTTTGATTCCTCTCCACTAAAGAATTTTTTTCATATTTTCTTTTTAATTTAAATTTATTTAAAGAATATATTTGTCCTTTTTGTTTAAAAAATATTTTATTTAAATTGTTATAAACAATTTTAATTAATATCAAATAGTGAATTTTGCTTCCTCTTTACAAATTTTTTTTTTATGTTTACTTTTAAATTTATGTTTATTCAAAGAATATAAGAATAAAAAAAAATAATTACTTTTTTTAAATAGTCTGTGAAATTTTTTAATATTTGACAAAAATTCAAAAAAGTTATTTTTTAAACAAAAAGCATATAATTAAATTCTTTATAATTTAGGTTCCCTGACTACTAAAAACACCCCCATTAATTTTTAGTAAACCTGTTTTGAGTTAATAATTTTTTCTTAAATGATGCATAAATTTGTTATTATAAAAAATGTATAAAAAGTATAAAAGTGTTTTTGGTTCGTTGTAAACTACAGATTTTTATAAATGTTTTGACGGTTCCAAAAATCTAAAGAAATTCAATTCACGGTTGACGCGTTTGTTTGACTTTATGATAATAAATGTTTTGTCTCAATTAACTAATTTTTTCTGTAATTTCTTTTTTAAACTTAATGCATATCTCCCATTGTATTATATTAATTTTTATTTTCTAATCATTCTAAAAAATGTTTATTACTTTAAAAATAGAAAATAAAATAAAATAGAAAACCAGCAAACTTTTTTTCTCTATTTTTAAAGAAAAATTTGAATATTTTAAAAAAATTGTTATTGAGAAAGAGAAATTAAACAATTTTCTTTTCTTTTAAAAAAAAATATATATAAATATAATCTTGTAATAATAATAATTGACAAATCAAGATCACGCAACTTTTTTCCAATTTTAATACAAAAAAATTAAAGTTTTTAACCAAATTTTGTTTAATAATTAATCAAAAAACCGCTGCCAAGTTGTATATTTTTTTATAATTTTGGTGCTCATTTCATGAACACTTTACTTCCTCATGGAGATAAAAATAATAGAAATATATGAATAACTTTATATAAATAAGGTAAAAGTGATTGAATTTTAAGTCAATCAATGTTTTTTAAATACCCTACAAGATAGTTACAATAATTTAATAGTTAAATAAAAATTTTCAAACAAAAAAGTTGAGAAAATGTCATTTTTCACAATTTTTGGTTTTTAAAATACCAATAATTTCGAAATTTATTATCGAATTAGGTTCAAAAATAGATTAATCGAAGCGTTTTTTAATGCTCTACAAGTTGATAACGATAATTTTAAAGTTACCTTTAGGCTTTACATCAAAATTTTCAAAAAAGTATTATTTTCCAAAATTTTTGATTTTTAAAAGTTTAAAATTTTTAAAACAAATATTGTTTAAAACAATTTCCCTAATGATATTTAGCGTAGTTAAATAGGTTTAAACAATATTTGTAATAATTAATAATTTTTAAATAATAAAATAATAAACTTTTTTCAAATTTGGCGCCATATTCTTCAGAGATGGGAAACGTCGAAACCGGATATTTTGTATGTGAAATAACTATTCGGTGCAATTCTTATTATGACATTTATAGGTTAGGAAAATAATAAATTAGAGAATTTAAATCTTTGAAAAAATGTATGTTATGTAAAATACGAATTAGGAAATATAAAAATTATAAAAAAGAATTGTTTGGAAAAATGAATATTAGGAAAAATAAAAAATCGACTAAAAACAATTATTTAAAATATAATTTCGGTCAGAAAAAAATTATACGAAATAATTATTCGAATAAAATAAAATTATAAAAACTGGTTATTATACAATAAAAAAATTTGTATAAAAAATTATTAGATATTACAAAAATTTTGAAAAATAATATTTCGATATAATAATAATTATGAGAAGTGACAATTCGGTAAAGTTATAGTTAGAAGAAATATATGTTAGAAAATATAGTAATTATAAAGAAGAATGATTAGAAGTAAAGAAAATTATGAGTAATGTTAATTCGAAAAAGTGAAAATTATTTTGAAAAACATTTATAAGAAAAAAGTTTTATAACAAATGATATTTCGATAAAATAAAATTTAGAGACTTTAGAATTTAGAACATTTACACATATTAAGAAAATATTATTAGGAATAATAAATTTTTTAAGAATTGGTAATTCGGTAATATTTGAATTATATTGAATAATAATTCGGGAATATAATTATTATTGTTATTAACAAATCTATAAAAT
Source organism: Leptopilina syphax (assembly GCA_032872505.1). Classification (NCBI taxonomy): domain Eukaryota; kingdom Metazoa; phylum Arthropoda; class Insecta; order Hymenoptera; family Figitidae; genus Leptopilina; species Leptopilina syphax. The sequence continues at coordinate 26,880,235 of CM065476.1, forward strand.
AATATTTATCAAAATTGACATTTCGAAAATAAAAATATTAGTGTAAATAAGAAATATAAAAAATAATAATTTTTAGAAATGATAATTCAGTTATTTGAAGATTATAAAAAATTTTCTTTTGCAGTATTAAACATTCTGTTAATTAGTCATTCAAAAAAATAATGTTTTTGATAATTATTCTTTCGATTAAAAAAAATTATAATTAATTCTTATTAGATAAAAAAAATTTTGATAAAATAAAGATTCGGAAAATAAAAATTGGAGACTTTTCATGCGCCTCGGTAAATAGAAACAGTCTCCTACTTTTTATTAAAGTTTGCAAAATGAAAAAATCAAAGTTGATTTTTGTTGTAGTATTAATAAGAGATAATTGTAAATTTTAGTATGAATTTTTAGTTTATTTTTTTCCAAATGCGAGTCAAAAAAGTGAAAGGATGTCTTCTTTGACTTTCAATTTTTTATGAAATAGGAAATATTTCTTTATATACTGCTGCTAATTGACAAAGGGAAAATGGGAAAATACTTAGAACTTGTTGAGGGTGATATAACCTTCAAGATGTAAAGCCGTATTTATTTTTAAACTTTTTTATTTAACTGAGATAACTACTATTTCGATTTACCCCTTGTTTCTATTTACCCCATCTGACCCTAATTTCTTTTTTTAGTTTTTCAATCACGATTTTTAAAAAAATTCTGATTTTTTGGAAGTTTGTAATATAAATTTGTATAATTTCCATTTAATAATTTCCATTTAATGTCTGTTATGCTATGTTTGTACTACACTGTAACAAATTTAGGGTATTGACGGTCACTGGAGTTGGGAGTGAACTTTTTCGAGTTAAAAATCAACTCCAAAAAGTAGTTCATTTAATAACTTTTTATTTTTACTGTGTAAATTTCAACTCCTCTTCATCCAACTCCCTTCGCTTTAACTCCCAAATGGGTGCGACTTTTATAGAATCCCTAGGGGAGTTAAAATTTAACTCCCTTTTTTTACGATGTTCAGGAGAATAATTACCAAATTGGGCAACTACTGTACAGGGGATGATTTTTGTTCCTTGGCCATTATTTTTATGGGGGTGAATTTGATTGATATATGTGACACGGACAGTTAAAAGGGACCTACGGTCCGAAAAAAAGATTTCGAGAAAAACGACTTTGAAGTTTACCAAGTTAGTTTTTTCGCACTGTTTTTTGTCAAAGTACCTAACTTTGAAGTAAAATTGTGAGAAAACTAATGCAGCTAGAATGCTGCGGTTTATTGCGTTGGAAAGAGCGGTTTATTTACTATAAGAACAGATAAAAAAAAGTGAAAATCGATTTTTTCGGATCGTAGGTCCCTTTTAACTGACCGTGTCACATATATTCAGAACAAATATTTTAGACCTCAGAAACCGTATTTAAATTTTTTGTACACAATTTATTTAAGAATAATTGCTAATTTGTTAAAATTATGATTAGGGGATAATTTTAATGGTTGTTTTTTTAATTTTAGTTTTAGTTTAAACATAATATATTGTGAGAAAATTCCATAACTTCTATAAGTTATGGAATTTTCTCACAATATATTATTTCTTTTAATTTAATGCATAAAAAAATGTTATGTTTATGTTCATGATAATAATTACAAAATTGACCAAATAATGTATAGGGGATGATTTTTGTTCATTGGTAATTATTTTTATGGGGGTAAATTTGATTAAAATATATTCTGATTAAATCAAGAGCCTCATAAATGTTATTTATTTTTTGTAACTAATTTTTTAAAGTAAAATTGGAACTTTTTTAAACCTATGTTTAGGGGGTGGTTTTTAGGAGTGGTTTTTATTATTTTGAGGGTACAGTGTTAAAACTACAGAAATAAAATGTTTTTCTCTGTTACAAGAAAGATTACTTTATTTTTCTTTGTTATTCACTCAATTGGCCATATTTTAAGGGTAGTTTGGGCGATTTTTGGACATACTGCCCAACCCCTAAATGTAAATAAAATTCGTCAAACAGCATCAAAAACTTGACTTTCTTACGCAAATTTTGAGTATACTTACAACATTTTATCTTCAAAAATAAAGTGTGCAGGGGGGTGGCCGGATTCAGAAATAATGCCCCATATATATCTCCTCATCAATTTCGCCATTTAAAAATGCCGTTTCTACATCGAATTGATACATCTTTAATTCAAATTTGTTTATAATGGCTAACACAGCTTTCACCAATGGTAATCTCGATACTAGTGCATTTGTTTCACTCAATTCATATATATTCTTATCTTTGAATCCTCTTATCACTAATCTCTCCTTAAATTTTTCTTGACCGTTTGTATCTACCTTTCTTTTAAATATCCATCTCGAGTCAATTATTGTAACTTTCTCACCATTTTCCATTTTACTTGGCTTGTTAATTAATTTCCAGACTTTATTTTTCTCTCAAAACTTCAATTCATCATCGATTTTGTGATTTCTTCCAGACTCTTTTCGTCATTATTGGATTCAATAAACCATTTTTCTTTATTTATCTTATCTTCAATTAACGGAAAATCTCAAATTTCATTTCTTTTTTATTTATCTCCATAGACTAATTTTTCATTAAATCTTACGTCTCTGTTTTCGTAAAATTTCCCATCTTCTGGTTTTAGAAATTGGTAACGTGTAGGTGTATAACCTACCAAAACGACTTGTCTTCTCTCAGCTTTAAATTTAGGCCCAACTTTTCTTTGCACTTTAATATAAGCAATACAGCCAAATCTTTAAATTTGATCAATATTGATTTTGTAATCAGGATTAAAATTTTTAATGGGATTATCATGTTGTTGGATTTGTGTGGAGTTCGATTATAAGCAAAAACTGCTGTTGTTAATGCTAAGTCCCACAGATATTCTGGAAATTTTGAGTCAAACATGTAACATCGCACCTTCTTTTGTATGGCTTGGTTATACCTTTCTGATACACCATTGTGTTCTGGTGTGTCAGGACAAGCCAACTGCAATTGCGAACCTAATTCCTGTAGTACTTCTACTGTGTACCCACCTGTATATTGGCGCGGTGTAGTGCATCAACGCTAAAATTAGTTTTTGATCATTTTTATCAATTTTTATGTTTATATAATTAAATAAAAATATAAATAATAAAGTGGATAATTTTGTGGCCTTTGGTCCAAGAAGATGTAGTTTCTTTAGTATATAGATTCAATATTTATTTTCAAATGCATTTTCGCCATAGAACATGGCTCATCAGGACTACAAAAAAATAGCAAAATATTCTTAGCAATATAGACATTTCCAACATTAGACATAAAAAAGATAGCAGACGACTTACCGCATTATAATGGAAAATATAAATTAATTAAGAATTTTTTATGAAGATGTATTTTTAAACAGTACGAGAGTTTCCGGTTAGAACATAACCTCAAGAGTCAAGTCATTTAATTGTATAAGTCATGTAAATAAAAACCTATGCTATGATATCTTTGGTTTTAGAAACATCGCATAATTCAAATATTTATTTCTCATCCAACACAAGTCATAATATCACCTCAAAAAAACATTAAAATTTAAAAAAAGGAGTAGCTAAGAAAAAAGCATGCTCCCATATATATATATATAATGATTTGAACACAGAAGTAGTATGTAAGCCTTGATTATGTTACTCTAGATGTGTGAGTGGATTACATGAAGGTTAGCTCACAAGTGCGTTTTTACAAAATATACGGCTCAATTCACATAAACAATACATATGCCTACACATTTACATTAAATTACGTTAATTTATGTAGAGTTTTTATTACATCTTTATATATTATTGATAGGTTTTCTGTGTTAATTCTGAAATTTATAGAATTTTCATATTTTGTGATGTAATACATCTCCAAAAAATTGCGTGATCTAAAAAAGTTTTCTGAGTCTAAAATTTGAATGCTATCTTGATGAAAATTAAAATGATGATTTAGGTCTTTGCAATGCTTACAAAAGGTTGTCTGACCTTTTTTGTGAATCTGTGAATAGCTGTGTTAATAGATTCTCTTTTTTAAGGGTCTCTTTGTTTGTCCTATATATACTCAATTACAATTTTTACATGAAACTTTGTAGATTACATTAGTTTTTTCAAATTTCGAAATTTTATCCTTAGGTGAAGGTAATAGGAAATTTTGAAATTTATTAGGAGTTGAAAAAATGACCGAGATTTTTAATGCTTTACATAAACAAATTATAGATTATGCCATGTCAGGAATATATGGAATATATTAAATTTATTTTAAATATCTCACCATTATTTAATTTGATTTTAATTTTTTCTACTCCCTCCGTTTTAAGTCAGCTGAGCTATTTTTATTTGCACACTTAATAACACGATTATCGGTTTCATAAAAAGTTTCAAATATTATTTTTGAATTGGTTATGTGATCAGTCGCGCCTGAGTCTGCCAAAAATTTAATTTTAACAGATTCATTTTGAACATCGTTTTTATTGTTACACATTTCTGTATATAATGTTACATTATTAAAATTACAACATTTAATGTTATGCTTACCAATATTGTTCTCCCCGTTATCTTGATTTCTTTGTTTAGTTGGTTTATTTGCTTTGACATTTTGTTTGTCATTAAATTTTTGGTTACTTGTATTTTTAACTTTTTGATTATTTCTTAACCCACCTCGGACAAAATTACCGCGCCCTCTTTTACCATAATTTGGATAATTCGCATTAGATTTTCTTTTTAAATGAGACCCCTGATTGAAGTTTTGATTACTGTACCTTGAATCTCTTGCTCTTTGCCCTCTTCCACTAGCTACGTATCTCGAGGTAGAAGCTTGAGACGGACAAGAAGCAGCAACATGAATCCCAAATTTGTTACATTTGTAACACTTTATTCCTCTCCCATTGTTCGGGCAGTCAGCGCCAATGTGCCCATAGTCTTGAGACTCATAGCATCTTAGTTTAGTCTCTCCTTTAGCCAAATTAGTGGATCTCACCTCCTTGTCCTCTTCTTTATCTCGCCTTGTCGCTTCGTCCTGCATAATTAGAGATTTTAGTTCGTCATACGAAATACTTTTACCCTTTGTATTTTTTGACACAAATTCTATTGTCTGCACAGAAGGTACAAATACCATAATTGCATTATTATAGAATGCATCTCTTTTCTCATCTTTGGAGAGAGGAACAGAACCTTTTGAATTTTCATAATTTCTTATTGTATCTTCAAATATTTTGCAAAATTCTCCCGCCGTTGTTTTGTTAAAAATATATCGCATATTTAGTGATGATTCACGATGATACGAGAAAATCGAATGTCTCGCCTGAAATTGTTCTTTTTACTTATTATTTTGTAAATGAATAACTCGATTTTTCATTTGTTTTTATTTAATCGTCCCGTCTCGGGAAATTTCGTAAATTGTAATATATATTTTTATTTCAAATTTAGTTATGAAACCATGAATTTAAGGCAAGACGTGAACACTGAAGAGAATTTGCGAAAAAAGAGGAAACAAGTTTTTGGGAAAGTTTTTGAATTCGAATTCGATGAAAATAAGGAGAAGTTTGCTAAATGCAAGTTGTGCAAAGATGAAAATAATGAGAGAAAAATAAAAATGAAAGATGGAAATACGAGTGGAATTATGCGACATTTTAAAAATTCTCATTTGTTAGAATGATAATAATAACATTATTTGGATATTAGAAACAAATTATATTAAAATTTAATAAAATAATTAATAATAACAAAAATAATAATAATAATTAATATAAATATAATAATATAAAAATATAATATAATGTTAATATATTATATTATTAATATTATAATTATTATTATATTATAATATAATAATATTATAATATAATAAATTATATTATATAATTATTATAATATAATATAATAAATTATATTATATAATTATTATAATAATAATAATTTATTATTATTAATAATAATTAATTTATTTTATAATTAATTAATTTATTTATTATATTATCAATATTATTTGCCTTAAATTCGTGGTTTCATAACTAAATTTAAAATAAAAATATATTTTTTACCTATATTACATTTACTTATTAACCCTACAAAAAATTAGACAGGTATTTCAAATTCTGATATATCTGAACGTCAATCTGCTAATCTACTAATATACAATTAATTTATAAAAATTTATTTTGAAATATTTGTCTAGTTAACTAAAAAAATTTTATTGTAATTTGTAATTTTTAATCTTTCAAGTAGAGTAGAGTGGGGCGAAACCACCAATTCGCTTTTATTTTCGTGTTTTACGTCTTATCGACTTATCGTTCGATGTGAATAACAGTTCAGACATTCTCCGCTAGTGTCTGAAGTTTCAAGCCGTTTACCAAAATATCTGCCAAATGACAGTGACGTATGTAAAATTTTAACAATTTTCAAAAAAAAAATTTTTTACTTGATTATTGAATTATTATTAATATAATGTAAAAATTAATAGAAGAATAGAATTTCTTTATTCATTTGAGTGTTCTGAACGCAGTGGTGTAGTTTTTTTGAAATTTGTTTAAATGTTTTGGAAGTTATTATATTTTTTCGAAAAAAGTGTTGGTGGGGCGAAACCACCAACACCACTTTAAAAATTATTTTGTCCAACGCCTTCGGGGAAATCGAATCATTATTATTCACTAGGTGCCAGTGGAGGAATATTATTGATAGTGAAATTTATGTCAAATTATGTGTATATATATATTAAATAATAAATACCTCAGATTTTGTTTATTTTATTAGAAAAAGTGATTTAGAGATGGGTATATAACTCATTTTATGTAATTCAGTATATGAACTATGAAGTGAGTTATGTACCAAGTTATGTGTGGTTTTTTGTTGTATTTCGATTGTTATTAATTAATTTTTAAGTTTTTCATTGGAAAAAGTGCAATTGGTGGTTTCGCCTCACCAGGTGGGGCGAAACCACCAATTGCAGAGGTCACGTAAAACGGCCGTATCTCGAAAACTAAGAGAGATAAAGAGTTGAGTATATGGAGTAAAATGTAGCCAAGGAATCAATCTTTCAAACCCTTTTTGAATTGGCTCCTTATTGGCTTTAGTTTTCAAGTTATAGTCCTTAAAGTGCAAAATTGGTGGTTTCGCCCCACTCTACTCTACTTATGAGTAATTTTCTATCTAGGGATTTAATCAAGATATATTTAATCGAATGACTGTCGAGTGGATTGCAAAAAAGTATTTGTTAGTTAATTTTTTTGATGACGAAATGTCGCAAGAATATTTTAATTATTTAAATCATCAAGCGAAAATGCCCCACCGAAACTGCTTGCATTCGATGATTGGAAAAACTTTTACAGAAATGCAAGAAAATGTAATTCAAAATTTGAAATCTAATTCCTCCAAAATATCCTTTGCTTTTGACAAATGGACCTCAATTACTACTACATGTTTTTACGGCATTCAGGGAAATTGTTTAATAATAATAGGAAAATTTTCATAAAATAAAATAAATAAAATAAATAAAATAAATAAAATAAATAAAATAAATAAAATAAATAAAATAAATAAAATAAATAAAATAAATAAAATAAATAAAATAAATAAAATAAATAAAATAAATAAAATAAATAAAATAAATAAAATAAATAAAATAAATAAAATAAATAAAATAAATAAAATAAATAAAATAAATAAAATAAATAAAATAAATAAAATAAATAAAATAAATAAAATAAATAAAATAAATAAAATAAATAAAATAAATAAAATAAAATTTATTTATTACGTAAATTTTTATTTAGGTCATTATATTGATGATAATTGGACATTACAATCCCTAACTTTGGAGTTTGTTCCGGCTAACGGTGGACATGTAGGCATCGACATGGCAAATTTATTTTTCGATTTATTGAAAAAATTTGATCTCGATAATAAAATTGGAGGAATTACTGTAGATAATGCTGCAAGCAATACCACTTTTATAAAGGAACTTGGCCAATTATTACAGCAAAGTGGAATTCAATTCGACAGTGAAGATCAGCATTTTAGATGTATGGCACGCATTCAAAATTTAGGGGTTCAGAGTTTTCTCGCAGAATTGAAGCTTCAGACACAAGATGAACAAGACATTGAAAATGCTTGTAAAGATGATGACGAAGAAGAACAAGAAATTCTTTCAGAAAACTCCAGGCAGTCAGAAAATGTATCACCTATTGGAAAATTAAAAAAATTATTTATTAAAATCAAATATTCTGAGCAATTAAGGAACAAATTGGAATGCTTCTGTGCCTCCACTGATATACCATACGTAGCTCCAGGTATCGACAGCAAAACCAGATGGAATTCAACGTATGAAATGATTGGAAAGGGGAAAAAATTGCATAAAGCATTAGAATTACTTTGCATTTCAAACAAAGAATTGGCGATTTATTCTTTGTCGGAAGAAGAATGGGAACTTCTGGAGGCAGCACACAAGCATTTGAAATTATTTCAATCATTTTCAAAAGCTTTGTCTGGAGAAAAATATGTTTCCTTACCTCTGGTGATCATCAGACTTAATTTATTGTTAGACCAAATTCTCAAAACCGTTGAAGTCATCCAGAATAGCACTGATGTTACTATCATTAATTTGAAAATAAGGAATGTTCCTAAAGCTGCACATGAAAAAATAATTAAGCATTACAAAAAGTGTAACTGGGTATATTGTGCTGTTCTGATACTGGATCCTCGTCATCGATTAGATGTTTTTCAGAAAACTGAGTGGGGAAGAGCGATGAAAACGTCTTCTATCAAAAAATTCGAAGAAATCTACAAAAATAAATATTACATTGATCAGGGCGAAAATTCAGTTGAAAATGTTGAGAAAGAGATACCAGACAGTCAGGCTAATGATTCTTCAGAGGATGAAATTAATTTCCTATGTTTGTATACGCAAGATGATTCAAATAGGAGATTGAGAAAAAAGAACCATCTTAACGCAAAGTCCAACAACTGGAGATCTGAATTGGACTCATATTTAAAATCAAATTTATCGACAGCGACTACTGATATTCTTAAATGGTGGAAAGAACATCAAACCATATACCCTACTCCATCACGAATGGCACGGAACCTTCTTGAAATTCAGGCTACCTCTGTGTCCGTAGAAAGACTCTTTTCGCGTTCATCACTAATTGTTCGAAAACATAGAAACAGATTAGAAAAATAAGTTACCCGAGAGCTGCTGTGCATTAATGATTGGACGAAGCAAACAAACTATTCTGTTTTTAAATGCATGCAATAAATTTATTTTTTTGAGTTCTTTCAAATAAACTTAATTCACTTTGTACATTTATGTACTTAAGAAAGCTTCGCAGAATTAAATATTTAATTATTAAAACTTTTATGATTTGTAAAGACATAATTAATTTGTTTCTTTACCCTATTTGTTAAATAAATTAATAATATTTATCTATTTATTAAAGTGTTTATTTCTTTAATCTAAGAATTGAAAAAATTTAAATATTAAATTTGCAAAAATTAAATTGAAAAACTCCACATTTTTTCAGTAATAATTAATTGTGTACAGTATTTAATTTATAATTTCTAATAATAACATTTGAAATTCTTGAGTGCAAAGTGGTTATGACAATAAATTGTTTGAAAATATTTTAAAAAATTATCATACAATCAACATGTAATAATATATTATCAATTCATGTAATAATATATTATCAATTCACATAAATTATTATTATTTCAATATCATAATTAACAGCAGTAATGGTAAATTATGTTATTTTTAATAGAAAACTAGAATTTAACGTATATATTTATATAAGCATTTACGTATATATTTAAAAAACGAGATACTCGGAATGTCGCGTAAAATTGGCGAGAAATTTGTTTCATTAAAACAAAATGAAGTGACGTTCAGTTGTCAAAAATTATAGAAATACGATTTTCTTGCTCGTTTCTCGGATCGTCTCTCTCGTATGCATCACTACGCATATTATACAATTGTTTTCGCACCGTATGTGAATTTACATTTACTTCGCATCTTTCTATTTCTGCTAGTTTCTTAATGATTAGTTTTGGATCCTGATATTGTATTACTTTCGCATGATAATAGCTGTCTAAGTGATTTATTAGAATGTCGCGAACTTTACGTATAGTATCGTCTCGTCAATGGTCTTTAAATCAAAATTCTCGTCTATAATATGTAAAAGATAACAAAATCTTAGTTCAGATGTAAAATAATCCCGAAAATGTTCATACTTTATACTTATGTTAATACTTTTTGTTAGTCAGTTTATAGTCTCGTTTAAAACTCCCACCTTTATTTATTATTTCGAATTTTACCACATATTTAAGATTTTTATTTTTAGATCTTTCACTCTTTTGAGTTAAAGAATTTAAATTTTTACATGTTTTTTTAATTATCTCTGCGATTTCATTTTTAAATTCACTATTAGGATCAATTGTTCCTTTCTCTTCAATGGTACTTGAATTTTCACTCGTCTTTACTCGTTTTTTTCTTCACCTCGTATTGACTTAATTTTGCCTTATTCTCAGTTCTAAAAGCCTTAGCTATCTCGTCTAATGTGAATATTGTATCTTTCATCTTTATATTCTGTTTCACATAATCTTCTCTCAACAAAACGGTTAAGTCAGTCAACGTTTGTTGACTAACTGCCTCTCTATTTTTTATTTTTACTGATTCTTTTATCGGATGAATCGAATCAGTCATTTGTTCAGTAGCTTTAATTGAACTTATGCAGAAATTATTGACAATGTTAATTAATTTGTCCATCTTAGTCTCTTGTGCGTTCAACCTCTCTACAACTGTAACATTTTCAATTAAATTATTTTTAAGGAAAGAGCAAAATGATTCAGGTTTCCTAAAGTTTGTATTTATTTTGCATTTAACATTACTTATTATTTTTGGTTTATTTTTGGAAATATAAGAGTTCAAATTTTTAGAAATATTTAAATTACCAGTTTTCATCATTTTAGCTTCCAAACCGTTTCTCTTGACAATTTTCTCTCCTTCTACCTCTCCTTTCTCTCCTGGAGCTTCTTGAGTATTTTTCTCTCCTTGCACTTCGTTCTCTCCTAACACTTTATTCTCTTCTAATGACCCTTTCTCATCCTCATCCTCTTCGTCTATTGTCATTAGTTCGGTCGCTGAACATTCTGAGAATGTCCTTGGCATAATAGCTAGTAGATCGAGAAGAGTATTCATGTCTATCCAACTCTGAAGGGCTTGTTGTTGATTGAACAAGTTGTTTGAAAACTTGTTGAATATATTCAACGGTAAAACACTTTTGTTTTCTCCTTTTATTTTTTAATGGTGTCTTTCCCCTGGTTACATTTGAATCACGCTGTTTTTGTTTTGTCATGTCTTCTCTCTCGTTTATGTTCTTCACATTGTTCTCGCATTATTACTCCGTTTCCCCTCCTTAACACCTATAAAGACCCCCTTCCTTGTGTTTTTTATAAGTTTATAGGCGGAGCCTTTTCAAGAGTTAAGTAAGAGAAGGCCTAGTTTTTCTTTTGAACGTTAAATGATACGGGCGTCTGTGATTTCAATCCTGAGTTAAAAGGACGCCTGATTTAATCAAATAAGGAAACGCCCCGTTTCTTCAGGAGGTTTTTAAGGAAAGGACATCACAACTCCCAGAGGATTATCATCCAACATTGTTGCCTTTGTTTTGGTGAGCTCGTTTCAAGTTGTACAACTGTTCCTTTATTTTAATTATTTATATCTATTATGTTCATTTATTTATTATCATGCAGCTCCCTTATGATATCAGTTCAGCTGCATAACGTTTTTCATTTCCTTTCATTGACAAATTCGACGCCTATAGTTCATATAATGCTTATAGAAAAACAAATGCAAGATCATTCTTATTCAGTTTTTACTGTAAGACAATTCTTATTCGACTTTCCGTGCAATAAAATGCTTATTCAAAATTGTGTGCAAAACAATTGCCACTAACAGAACAATCAATGTAACCCTAAATCATCTTTTTAATATTAAATTACAATTAAATATCTGAGAATTTCAGTGCGTATCTATTGTTATTAGAAACTTTAAACATGGATTCTCTCTTAAGTATTAAGAAATATGTATTAAGCAATTGTAATTAAAAATTATATTGAATTGAAAATTTCATGAAACTCATATTGTAAGCTAATTTCAGATTTTACTTTTTAGCATAGAATTATGAATAAGCATTTTATTGCACGAAAACTTTAATAAGAATTGTCTTGCACTAAAAACTGAATAAGAATGATCTTGCATTTGTTGTTCTATAAGCGCATTATATGAACGAGAGGCGTCGAATTATTACCATCGCGCTCTGACCTCTGAGATCCTTCTTCAGTTTCATTTCGACCTCAGAACCATCGGTCTCGCCTGAATTGTTGCCATCGCGCCCCGACCTCTGAGATCCCCCTCCAGTTTCATTATGATCTCAGATTCGTCGGTCTCGCCTGAAATTGTCGATTAATGTTTTACATAATTGTATCACTTTTCAATATGTTTATGATTTCAATCAAAGAGACTTTATAATAATTTGTTCTCAATTAATTATTCAGATCAACCCTTTCCTTTCTTTTAAAATAATTTTTGGTCTTTCGAGCCGGATAATTAAATTGATGACAGAGTTTCACATTGTATATATTGAGATCATGATTTCTGGTGTAATTAGAGCTCAGCTTGAGCATCAAAAATTAGTTTCTGATGAAATTGCGAGTTCCTTTGATGATCTTTATCACGGAGGTCGTGACCGAATCACTCGTCGTCGTCTCGATGCACGTTTATCCGCTTTAAATGAAGATTGTCAAGAGTTTTCTAGTTATCATAAATGTTTGGGCGTAGCTATTGCCGAATTAACAGAAAATGTAAGAGGCGAAGTTAGAAGTGATCCTTATTTTATAGAAAATTCATTTTGAACAACCCGAGAAATTTTCTTAGACTCATTTGAAAAAATGACCACCCTTCTTGACGAGATTCAAGATGGCTCTTCATTTAGTAAACCTTCACAACACCTCTAAGCTTCTACATCGACATCCCTTTCCCATTGCCTTCCTCACATGGATCTGCCTAAATTCAATGGCAGCTTTACTGAATGGCTTACTTTTCGAGATTTACAGGCTCTTACTCGCGCATCATCATTCCAGTTGACAAATCAAAGTCAAAGTAAAACAAAATGTTCAACTCCTTCATCTCACACGCGTCAGTCAAAATCTCACTCTGTTCAGCAGGTAAACTCGACAGATTTAATAATCAAGACATATCCAATTTGTACAAATGATAATTTCACTTACAAATGCCCTGAATACACTTCAAAATCAATTGATCAAAAACTCAATGTAATGAAACAAAAGAATTTATGCTTCAATTGCCTCGGGACGCATTTAGTAAGGTCATGTCCTTCTCCAAGACGTTGTATTAAATGTGGCATGGAGCACCATACTTCTATTCATTCATTCACCCCTAAACATACTGATGATCCCTCTAATAATTTTCCCCAAAATTCTACTCTAAATTCTACCGACGATTTATCAAGCAAACAAGTCACTCATTTAAAGCCGCAAAACCCACTCTTTCAAACCTCTATTCTCCTAGCCACAGATCGAGCAAAAGTTGAATTAGACCATGGTCAATTAATTGATGTCAGAATCCTTATTAATCAAGGTTCGGAAATATAGTTCACAACCCAACATGGGCGCATTTAAAAGAGATTGATTTAGCAGATCCAAATTTCTCTGATCCCTCCTCAGCTCTGACCTCTACCACGAAATTATTGACAATGGTCTAAAAAGAGAAAAAGAGGGTGATTGAGGAATTCTAGCGTCAGGGAGAAGTTATTGATATCAAACCATCTTTGACGCCGGCCGAAGAATAGTGTGAGAAACACTTTATGTCTACACACAAAAGAGTCGACACCAGACAGTATTGGTGCTTTCAACGAATTTTATGGAAGGATTCTATCGGTAACGTTGAGAAATACAATTTAACCACAGTCACTTATGGTCTAGCCTGCTCCCTTTTTCTTGCCTTACGAACAGTAAATCAATTAATACACGATGAAGGGGAAAAATTTCCACTTGCTATTCCGATGTTAATGAAAGGTCGATATGTAGACGAAACATTTGGTGGAGGCGATACGGTACAGGAAAGCCAATCAATTGTACAACAGGTCACCAATTTGTGTATGGCAGGCGGCTTTCCACTTCGGAAGTGGATTAGTAATCACCCAGACATATTAAACAGTATCCCAGTAGAACATAAATTATCCTTAGATTCAGTATCAATTGATAATCCTATGTCTATATCTGTATTAGGATTATCTTGGCAGCCTTCAGAGGACATTTTCAGCTATTACCGTAGAAGCAACTCCTTTTACGAAACGATCCATTTCATCTAAAATCGCACATCTATTCGACCCCCTGGGATTTATTACTCCTATTGTTATTAAGGCTAAAATACTTCTACAAAAATTGTGGATCATGGGAGTTGGGTGGGACAAACCTATTCCAGAAGACGCGGTTGAATAGTGGGTTAAGTTTATTCAACAATTGTCTGATATTAAGCAGTTGCGGTTCCCTCAATGGATTAATGTCACCAGGAATTGTAACTTCCAATTGCATGGATTTTCCGACGCGTCTCGTGTTGGAATCTCAGAGGTATTATATTTAAGAGTCTCTTAATAGTCATGTAACGGTTTCATTTTTGTGCGCCAAAACGAAGGTTGCCCCTATAAAAAGACTCACCATCCCTCGATTAGAGCTTTTTGCAGCTACTTTTCTCACACTTTTACCAAATCATGTATGTCGAACTCTTGACCTTAACAACCCACCTATCTTTTTATGGACTGATTCTGCAATTGTCCACACTTGGGTTAATAATCACCCTTCCAAGTGGAAAGACTATGTACACAATCGTGTTTCTCTTATACAAGAGACGTTGCCACTAGCTCAATGGAAATTTATACCTGGCCTGGATAATCCAGCTGATTGTGCTTCCCGCGGAATGACACCAATTGAACTGTCAGCAAATACCAAGTGGTGGAATGGCCCAACATTGTTGGCAGCTAAACCAACACTGGCCTGGTAATATTCCAGCAAAGCCTCTAGATGATCTATTAGAAACAAAACAAACTAGTTTAGTAAATTCGATACGCACTTCAGTCCCGAAACTTTGGAGTTTAATAGAGCGCTATTCGTGTTTTACACGCTTGTTACGCATTACGACCATTTGTTATCGAGTAATAAAAAAATTTCGACATAGGTTTGATGGATATATAACATCTCCACTAACCCCTGTAGAATTAGCGGGTGCCAAATATTACTGGGTTCATCAAGTTCAACTTGCCTTTTATCCCAATGAACTTGCTACTCTTTCTAATAAAAAAATCTTCCCAAACATAATCCCCTAATTCGGTTAAAGCCATTTATTGATGAGAAAGGAATTCTTCGAGTAGGTGGAAGATTGATAAACTCTGAATTCAGTTATGAGAACAAACATCCCTGTATCCTTCCGAGTACGTGTTCCTTATCTAATCTCATTATTTCTGATGCCTACTCCAGGACACTTCATGGATCTACTCAATCCACTCTAACCTATATTAGAACCACCTGTTGAATTGTTGGTGGAAGAGCCCCGGTACGCTCGTTAATACTAATATGCATAAAATGCCCCATGTAGCGAAAAAAAATAAACAAATGATGGGCCAGCTTCGATTTATTCCGGTAACTCGAGTGGATCGACCATTCATTCACACTGAAATTGATTACGCTGGTCCCTTTAGTCTCAAAACGTGGAAAGGTCGGGCGGCAAAAACTTACAAGGCATATATTACACTCTTCGTGTGTCAATCTACTTCCGCAGTACATATTGAACTCGTCACCGACTACACAACCGAGGCCTTTTTAGCAGCTTACAAACGTTTCGTGTCTCGACGGGGTATTTGCCAAACCATCTCGAGTGATTGTGGCACAAATTTGAAGGGCGCGGATGCGGAATTAAAAAGATTATTCTCGAAAACTTCTTAGGAACTAGTCAATTTAACATCGTTAATTGCCAACGATGGCACGAAATGGCTATTTAATCCTCCAGCAGCTCCACATTTTGGTGGCAAATGGGAGGCTGCGGTGAAATCCGTCACCTTCGTAGAGTTGTTGGTGACACACTTTTAACCTACGAAGAAATGACAATCCTTCTCCATCAAATTGAAGCAGTGCTCAATTCAAGACCACTTTGCCCCATTACAGATGATCCTGATGATCTATCTGTCTTAACCCCTGGCCACTTTCTTACCGGTAATTCGTTAACTGCTACACTGAAACCTACTTTAGAAGGGATAAATATAAATAGGCTTAATCGTTGGCAGCGTATCCAACAAATGAGGGAGACTTTTTCGACGAGATGGTCACGTGAATGTATTCAGCGTTATCAGGCAGTATATAAATGGAATCGCGAATCGGAAAACATCTCGATTGGAACCATTGTATTGATTATGGATGAACGTTACCCCCACAAAATGGCCACTAGGCCGTATAATACAGGTTCACCCAGGAAAGGATGGTCTAGTTAAAGTAAAAACAGTGAGGACTCAAACTAGTACAGTTACAAGACCAATTGTCAAACTTTGTCCTCTTCCTGTAGCAACTAGTGCTGAGTGATTTCGTTTTTTGTTAAAAACGAAGGCAGGCGGAATGTTTGAAAACTTGTTGAATATATTCAACGGTGAAACACTTTTGTTTTCTCCTTTTATTTTTAATAAACTTTTAATAAACTAGAACTTTGGTTAACTTTCCGCGAGAGAGAGAGCACTATCTACAAGTTTAATTATGCAAATAAAATAAAAATAATACAATAATTTGCAAAAAAAGCTTTTATTTTGTATTAACACATATATTTAATGCAAATTAAAAGCAATTTTAATTATTCTTTTTGTAAAGTTAACATTTAATTTAATAAAAATTTCATGCAGACCATAATAATCAAATAAAATAAAGTTATAACTTATAATGGTAAATAAAATTTAGGTATTGAGGGGCTAATAGTAAAAATGGTTTAAAATAATAACGGAAGCAAAAGTAGAGTAAGTGACTTCGAAGCAAAAACAGATTAAAATGAAACCGCTGCCAAGTTGTATATTTTTTTATAATTTTAGTGCTCATTTCATGAACACTTTACTTCCACATAGAGATAATAATAATAATAATAATAGGAAAATATATGAATAACTTTTTATAAATATGGTAAAAGTGATTGAATCTTGGGTCAATCAATGTATTTTTAAATACTCTACAATATAGTTATAATAGTTTAATAGTTAAACAAAAATTTTCAAACAAAAAAGTTAAGAAAATGTCATTTTCCACAATTTTTGGTTTTTAAAATACCAATAATTTCGAAATTTATTATCGAATTAGGTTCAAAAATAGGTCAATCGAAGCGTTTTTTGAAGCTCTACAAGTCGGTAACGATAATTTTAAGATTACTTCTACATTTTTCAACAAAATTTTCAAAAAAGTCTTATTTTCCAAAATTTTGAATTTTTAAAAGTTTAATATCTCCGGTTAATATGGACGAAAAATGTTCAATTAGGACTTAAAAGATGCGTTTAAAAAAACTTTACAAAATTATGGAAGAACATAGGTGTCCTAACATTTTTTTAAAGTTATGGGCAAAAAACGTTTTTTTGCAAAATTAAAAATCCAAAAAATATTTAGTTAAACTTTATTAATATATCAGAAAGTACTCTCACTTTATGTCCGCAGGTGAGATTTACAATTTAAAAAAAAATTCAACCCAAAAGCTCTTCATGATTTCGAGATATTTATGAAAATGTGATGTTTACACACACACACACACACACACATATGGAATGCCATTTTTTAAAAATGTCATTTTTGAACTCCTGAGGTCAAATAACATTAAGATATGTCAAAAAATCGAACTCGAAAAATTTCGGTATTACAATACTTCCTCTATGAGGAAGTAATTGTGTAATTTCTTGATAAATTAATTATAATATTTACAAAATATTAATTTAAATAAAATAAGTTTTTTTATTATTGACAATATTTTTTAAGCATTAATATAATTAATTTATCAAGAAATTACATAATCATTTTCACCCTTTTTTGCTCTAAAGTCACTTCTTCTACTTTTGTTACTATTATTATTATTATAAACCATTTTTACTATCAGCCCCTCTATTGTTCGTCATTTTTCGTTCGGTATTTTCAAAATTAAAAAATATAATATAATTATAAATAAAATATAAAATAATAATAAAAATATAACAGAAATAAAGGATTGTGTTAGAAAATAATGTAGATGGTGACGCTTTAAACAGGAAAGTAGACCGACAAAGCAATTTTAAACGTACTATCTACCACATAGTGCACTTTTCATATATTCTTCATAATTTTTGGATAAAAAATGTGCACTATCTACAGTTTTATTAATAAATAATTAAAATTAATAATTTTTTTGCACCAATGAAAAAAGCGTGTCCGAATTAATCAAGAACATAAGTTTGTTTACAAAATTTTTAATTTTATTAAGAGATCCAGATGCAAACGCGTTTCCTTCAATATATCCGATTGAGCTAAAATGTAGATAGTGTCTTTTTTAAAAAGGATGGCAGTATAGGCGGAGCCTTTTCAAGAGTTAAGTAAGAGAGGGCCCAGTTTTTCTTTTGGACGTTAAATGATACGGGCGTCTGTGATTTCGATCCTGCGTTAAAAGGACGCCTGATTTAATCAAATAAGGAAACGACTCGTTTCTTCAGGAGGTTTTTGAGGAAAGGACATTACAACTCTCAGAGGATTATTATCCAACATTCTTGCTTTTGTTTTGGTGAGCTCGTTTTAAGTTGTACAACTGTTCCTTTATTTTAATTATTTATATCTATTATGTTCATTAATTTATTATCATGCAGCTCCCTTATGATATCAGTTTAGCTGCATGACGTTTTTCATTTCCTTTCATTGACAAATTATTACCATCGCGCCCCGACCTCTGAGATCCCTCTCCAGTTTCATTTCGACCTCAGAACCATTGGTCTCGCCTGAATTGTTGCCATCGCGCTCCGACCTCTGAAATCCCCCTCCAGTTTCATTTCGATCTCAGATTCGTCGGTCTCGCCTGAAATTGTCGAATAATGTTCTACATAATTGTATCACTTTTTAATATGTTTATGATTCCAATAAAAGAGACTTTATTATAATTTGTTCTTAATTAATTATTCGGCTCAACCCAGTCCTTCCTTTTAACAAAAATAATAATGATTATTTTTGAAGGACAATGTTCTAAAGTCAGTATATCGAACATCAAATATGGCTGACCTCAGAACGATAAAGACGTACATAAAGACCTGCACAGCAAGATCTCCATAATACCCGACCTAGGATGTGTGTCAGTGTAATACCGAACATTTTATTGCAATTTTTATTTTTTTTTAGTATTGATCAATTGTTTTTAAATAATTTTTATATACATATATACACATGTATATACTCGTGAGTTTTAATTTTATTTAATTATATACACTACCGTCGGGAATTATCGGTACGGCTGCACGCGCAGGGCGTAAAAACATACCAATCTTCAAATCACGATTTCTTTGTAAATACAAATGTCAGAAAATTAACAAATATACCATTCGAAAGATTATTAAATTCTACGATTAATGATATGTAACTAAAAATTTTAATAATTTATACAAAGCTTGCAGCAATCTACAAATTTCACAAAAAAATTTTTTAAATAAAATTTTTTTGGAAATTATTTCAACCCCTGCACATTTTTTAAAAATTGTAGGAAAAATTTGAAACTTATATAGGTGTAATCATTGAAATCTCATCTTTAATTTAAGACCAAAAGAGTTAAAAAATCTTATTCGGTTCGTGAGATGTCATTATATACGTCCGAGCATGTTTTTTGACAAATGCATTGAATTAGTCGATTTTGAACGTTTTTTGGCTGAAAATGCTCGGCCGTTTATAATGATATCTCTCGAACAGAATAAGATTTTTTATCTCTTTTGGTCTTAAATTAAAGATGAGATTTCAATGATTACACCTATATAAGTTTCAAATTTTTCCTACAATTTTTAAAAAATGTGCAGGGGTTGAAATAATTTCCAAAAAAATTTATTTTAAAAATTTTTTTGTGAAATTTGTAGATTGCTGCAAGCTTTGTATAAATTATTAAAATTTTTAGTTACATATCATTAATCGTAGAATTTAATAATCTTTCGAATGGTATATTTGTTAATTTTCTGACATTTGTATTTACAAAGAAATCGTGATTTGAAGATTGGTATGTTTTTGGGCCCTGCGCGTACAGCCGTACCAATAATTCCCGACGGTAGTGTATATATTTTTTTTCTTTATAGACTCACCCGTGTGGTAAAATACGTTTTCTTTTATCTTAAGAATTATATTCTCTCCTTCGACAATGACTTTTATTTTGTCATCCGGATGACTTTTGTCCAATCAAAACATTAAGTTTAGATTTTTCCACATCTTTTGAATCGTCGTCTCATCTGTAACTTTTTGTTATATTTATTAATAATGTTTCATTTATGCACATTCACATTCATACATTATTTTGTTTCAATATATTTAAATTGTTAATTTAAATCTATTCACTTAAAATTTTATTCCGATTTCTCATCTTTATTCTCATCTTGTATTTATTTTAGATCTAGTTATTATTTCAATGTGACTTATTTCTAATAGTATTTAATTCATTGTTTTGATTTTGTGGGTACCCAACGGCGCTCGAAGGACAGAGAGAAAGACAGTACTGTGTTTATATTACCCATCTTTTGTTCGAACAGTTTCACAGCCACAGCCTTTCCCACACTCCCCTCCACCCGTATCATTTTAACTTGCCGGTATTCTCCTCTTTGTTTCTCTCTCATCGGCACCCATTTCCCTCTCCGTCACATAGCCGCCATTTTTATTCAACAAGTCTTAGCCTGTTCAACCATGTGGCTTTTCTTTTTCTTTTAATTACTATTTAAAATTTCAATTCAAATATTTATTTTATATAATTTAATCTCATCTAAATCTTCTAATTATTTAAACTTAATTTTTATATATTTAGGTGCGTAATTAGAAATTAAATTCTTGTATAAATTTAAAATCTTATCTACTCATGCTTTTGCTCATCGTTTAATAAAATTACATATATGTATATCTTACTCACCAGCTTGTGTAGTCTTTTGACTCATCTTGTCTAGGATTTTTCTCGCCACCAATTTTACAGTAAAATCACTTCCTAATTATTTTCTTTTCTCACGTACTAAAAAGCACTTTTTCCACGTGGTGGAAACGCGAATTGTTTTACAATTACCTGGGCTCCATAACCTGTTGGAAGATTAAGTGAGATATAGATGTAGTGTGATACTTTTAGGTTTCGAAGGAATGAACGCATGAGGCACGAAGTAGAATAAGGAGACCTCACGCATAGGTACAAAGTGGTACGTATTTGGTGGGGTCAGAGATCTCGATCTGTACACCAGATGGAACAACAGCGCCTCACTTGAGAAAAATGGTACTAGAGCATTGTCTCCTGTATTAAAAAATTAAATAAATTTTTACTTTGAAAAATTGTATTTTTTAAATAACTTTGTTAAAGTCATGTCATAATGTAAACAGTATGGTGGGTATGTAATGAAACTCATAAATATAAAAATACCTATTTTATATTCGTTAGTCATTTAACAGTGCCATACATAAACAGAAATTTTCTTAATTTTTGAAAGTAAAAACACATATTTTGTAATTTTTATGCAGGAAATAAAACTTTATAATTGTTAACATTAAAATAACATATGTTATGTAACTCCTAAAATTAAAATCACATTCTTTAACGCTTGACAAAAATCTTTGGAAACCCGCTGTAATGTAAATTTACATTCATATACATATATATATATATATATATATATATATATTTTTTTTTTTTAATAAAATAATTTTTTTAGTCACTTTTAATAAATATTACTGCATAACTTTTTTAGCAGGAAGATGGCAAATATTTTTCACAGACATTCGTTTTAACCAACGTCGTTTACGGGGTTTAAATACAAAAAATTTTTACATACAATCAAGTAAAAAATGTACTTACAAAAATTAAAGAAAAATAATTACTGATGCAATAATGTAATTCATAAATTAAGAAGATTCTTAAAAAAACTTTCAAATAACATTATTATCAAACACAATAAGATAAATCAGATGTTCTGAATATTATTAATATTATTAATAATAATAATATTATTAATATTATTCACAATTTAAAAAATTGCTTATATTAATAATAAAGAGAATTTCATAATATCAATGTGCACAGTTTTGAATTAGTGACAATTATTATATACGGTAAGAAAAATGTAATTATGTAAACAAGTTAATATAAAGACGGTTGAAAATTTTTCTTATGAAAAGAATAGAATATCAACTTAAAAACAATGCAACGAAACGAAAATATAATATTTTAAAATTATTATTTTATAATTAATAAAAATATTGTGAAATTAATAAAACAAATTTAAAATATTATAAATTGCCACCGATTAATAAATAAATTATTTGATTGTTTATCATTACTTACTGTACATGGTGAAAAAAAACTTGGAGCTTTTCCACATTTCAATTGCTGGACAGATCTAGAATCGCATCCTTTTATAAAACAAACACTCGGCATTATAATAAATAATAAATTACACGAAACGAAAAAAATTTGTCTCGATATTTTATTTAAAAATGTAAAAGTTTTCTTTTTGATTCCAATGAAAAATAAATAAAAAACTTTTTTTTCTAATATAAACACCACGTTGATAACAAACATTTCAGGACTATACAAAATTTCAATTTTCAAAAATTAGAATACGATAAATATTAGTACCATTTTTTTCAAGTGAGGCGCTGTTGTTCCATCTGGTGTACAGATCGAGATCTCTGACCCCCCAAAAGTGAGACAACTTTACCTACTGTTAAGCATGGTCGTGACGTCTCCTTATTTTACTTCGTGGCATGAGGTAAGAGCAATGAGACGCTACGACACATCACGTGATCGAAGCCTAGTGGCGCTAGAATACACTAACAGAGAAAAGAGCGGGCGTTTCAAACTTCTAACATAAGGACCTTCAAATTTTAAATTGACAAACTCAAAACAATTCAATAATAAAAGGGAAGTTGTCTGAAGTTGTTTTGTTTATATTTAATTTTTTTTCAGTATTAGACATATTAGCAAAATTTCATTCCAATCGGCAAAATTAAAGGTTAAAATTATTTTTAAATAAAAATGTCTTAAAAAAATGAAACTATAATTCTGCAAGTAATTCGAATGATAATAAAAATAAAATTAAGATGGATGAAAATATCGATTTGATATTCTCAAATTTTTTAGGGGAGAAATACGCACGTTGAGACGGTCCGCACGTTGAGACACTAAGATATGATAACCTGTGTAACTGATAATACCAAAAATTTTATTGGCATTTTGTCGTATCATTAATACAAAACTTTTTATTCAACAAAAGCGCAATAACTCCTGTTTTTTTCGGTAGAACTAGAACGAACCTATGTTTTAGTTAAAAAAAAAGTGTTACTTAGAATTTCTATTTAGTGTATTTTAGCCTGGCCATTTTTGTAAAAATATTTAATATCAATGAGTGCCGGGCTGAAAAAGTTTCCTTTTTATCTAAAAAACAAATTCAAAAATAATAAAGTGAATGTGTGAATAATTAATGGACCCAAAAACTGATTGAATGTGAAAAAAGAGATTTTATTGGATTTTTGCAGTAAATTTCAATGTTTCTTGAAAGAAAATGGTTCTTTTCTGTATAGCTATACTAAATATAATATATACCTATATATATATTGTAACGTGGATTAAAAAAAAAGTCCACGTTTGAGATGTTTTCCCGAGAGTTCGCCGAAGCTTGAATAGTAAAAGAAAGTAGAGTTTGAAATTGCACAAGACCACCAGGAACCAACTGAAATTTAATGGAGATATTTTACTATTAATTTCATTATTGTAATTTCTTTAATTATATGATTTATGTTTTATTGTTTGAAATGGAATTGTTTATTTACTTAGTTTGTAGAGGTTAGGAATCTGGGACGACGTCGAGAGAAGAGAGAGAGATTCAGACACACCGAAGAAGACGAACGACATCGGAGACAACAAAGTAACCTTTTGCAAGAAGACACGATAATCGGCAGAGATGTAAGACACAACCCTGACCTAGTCATCTGGAAAAAGCATTCCACTGGTTTTTCTCCACCTGTCACAACACTGGAGCAGACGACGTCGACCTAGCGATGAGAAAACTGAAAGAGCATTTCCCAAGCAGGGAGTCATGTCCAGTTTCCGACGGCGCCAGCCAATCAGAATAGCCGTCGGAAAGAATGAAGCAGCCCCGGACCAAAACAGCGCTCGGTAGCCAATGAAAACACCGAGTGCCGCCAGCGGTGTACGCGAATGCAGATTTTGGAAACACGGAGGCTGTCGAAGTACCGGAAGTCGAGAAAAAGCAATAGTTGATTTCTGGTGGTCAAGTGAGGAAAGAGTCGTCACAGTGACGCTAAAAGAAAAATCGCCAAATATAATAAATAAAAAGGTTTCTGATGTCGAAGAAGTTCTGGGAGGACGAAAGGAGGCGACTCCAAGGTTAGTGTCTTCATCAGGCTGTCATTATTGTGTCAGGAAACGCAATCCTGAGGAGAGTGAGGTTAGGACGGAAGTCATCACACACCACGAGGAGTAATGGAATGTGTACTCACGCCGGGAAGTAGAAATTTTGTGTAAAGTGAATTCAAAATAGCAAAAATAAACTGTTTTCCGAGCGGACAAAATTATAGTGAACAGAAATTTAGCAAATGTCCACTCGGAAAGAATATTTTTAAGTCAAGAACCAAGTTAATAAAGTTCAAAAAAAACGTGGTTAGTGGAAATTTCCCGGCGTGAATCAGTATCCAAGCCAGCAGTGTTTTGAATGTCTCTTTCTCTCTCTCCCGAACGGAATATTGGAGAAATATGTAAGTCTCATTCTCGATCTAAGAATTAATTTTTGTTTCGTCCCAGGTACAAATAAAGCTCCGATTACGAAGCTCAGGTGAGAGTAAGTTCACCTGGCGCCCGGTCGTAATTAGTTTACAAAAGAAAAAGAGCCTCGTGGTAAATACTTGGAGGTTGGAAGAGCGTAACCTCCAAGCTTTGTTTGTTTGTATTTTCGAAAGGAGACTTGAGATAAATTGCATCACAGATAAGTATGGATATTATAGTTTAATCTGATAGTAAATTTTTTAGCAATTAATTATTAACTAACGTGAATTAAAACAACATTTATAAAATAATGGAGATGAGTATTCTTGGCAAGATATTAAAGTGCCGAGAATCCATTTTACAAATGGCACCCAACAAGTAGGGCCCTGAGAGAGACTCGAAATTATTTGTTTGAATTTTTTTTTGAAATTCGTGGTTAAAAATACAGATTAATTTAATTGATTTGAAGAAAATAAAAATACTTTTTTTTGAAAAAGTGCACCTGGGCGAAAGAAGAATCGAGAGTGTGACTTGCAGGTAAATTGATGATTTTTACCATTCTTTATGCCAATTTTTTATTATATCTGGGAATATTGATTTGTTTAATAAAATTTTGGATATTGGTGTTTGTTTATACATTGTATATCGCTTTATTTATGCTTTGCTTTCGCCAACTATTTTTGCTTTTGCTTTGTTTTTATATTTTATTTTAGACAAGGCTAAAACCTGCATCGCTTCCCCCACCACCCACAAAAATAAGCCCTCCTAAGGAAAACAACGAACACTCTAGGAAAATAAATCAACAACGAATTATTTTGCAAAAAGAAATATTTGGTTTCTTGATTAAATCGTTCCGAAGATTTTTTTTTCCGATTTTTTCTGGACGCGGAAAAATTTTGAAAAATTAAAATGAGTACTCGCAGTAATTCGAGGGAGAGGACAGGGCAAGGGGAACTAACTGTAGAAAATTTGTTAGCTAGAATCCCAGACCAGTTCCAAGGGTTAACCGGCAATGACCTACGAACACACCTGGCAGACTTGCAACTCAGCACTCAGGGTTTAGATGATGTTTTACAAATTAGATTAGCGAGATATTACGCGAGGGAAGCAGGCGATATAAACGTCCCGTGGGTTTCGGATGAAGAAGACAACGGGGAACAAGAACAGAATACCAACACAACTGACAAAGAAAATACCGACAGAAACAGCCACAGACGAACACTATCGTTTCAAAACCCACACACATTGGGCGAAACCACCCCACACGGTTCTGGGGTAGGTGGAGGGGGGTAACCGAGTACGTGCTCCCCCCATACACCTGGAAGCGGACCAAGCGGGGTAAATAATGCAGCAGACAAAATAACAGCGAACGATAGCCCACAGGGGGAAAACAGACAATCAGAAAATTATTTCCCCGAAATCGACACTAGATATAAAAATGTTGACACTAGACCGAGAAACCGAAATCCAACTCACGAACAAATGACAGAGGAAATGTATAATTTTCCTTGGCAACAGTCAACAATGTTGGCAGACAGACCACAAGTTAGGCAAGGGACATACGCGCAATGCCCCACATGCCACGCGCCAACAGTTTTCGGACCCGAAAATCAGTACACGAACACTGTAGCGCAAACTCAGCAAGGTACTGTCAGACCTGGGAACTTGTATCCAGTCACGAGTACTGGAACAAGATCTCAAGGCAACCCATTACCGTCCGTAGTCACTAGTAGGGCCACGACACAAGGGTCAGAACAGACGACAGTGACGTGGACACAAAATAATCCGATAAATCGCGATTTTTACACCCAATCACAACCCCTCAGAAGAGAACCAAATTGGGAAAATCAAAATTCTGCGATAAATTCGAATAGACAACTCGACGAAGTAAGGCAACCACGAGACCCTCGACCAGAAATAAATAGAGCAGAGGCCTTGTGGAGGCAACCGGACCAATCGGGTTATGACTATTATCCCCACTACCAACCCGTAAGTGAGGATAGAAGATATAGTCCAATGATTTCTAATAGACCGTACGGTAGTAGAAATCACGAAATGTACTTAGATTCGGGACATAGGGTATCAAATGTATTTTCGGGTAATAGAATGAACCAGTCAGACCCAGAAAGTAGTTTGTTTCCGTCAAGCAACCCGACTCGAGTATTAGATAGAAGGGAGGAGTATGAGAATACCAGATACTCCGCCCCATAAAATTTTTCAGGTTACGGACCACAGGAGCGCGACAATCGATTCGAATATCAGAGAGAACCTTTGGCACCAATACTAACCGAAAATAGATATGATTTCGCAAGACCAGACCCTTGGGGGGGACAAACAGGGTATAATAATGGCTATACCCAAAGACAGCCCCCATATAGAGACCAATACGCAAGACAAGACCCTTGGGGGGAACAAACAGGGTATAATAATTACTATGCCCAAATACAGCCCCCATACAGAGACCAATACGCGAGACAAGACCCTTGGGGGGGGACAAACAGGGTACGATAACAATTATGCCCAAAGACAACCCCCATACAGAGAACAGTTCGCAAGACCATCAGAATTTAACAGAAACTCATACTATCAACCCCCAAATTACCATAACTCAACCCCATACTGGGAAAGGACCACCTCGGGTTTTCAGAACAAGCCCAGAGACGTAACCCGCATAGTAGAGGGATGGAAAATTAATTTTGACGGGAAAAGAGGTGCGAGCGTAGATAACTTCTTATGGAGAGTAGAAGAGGGTAGAGCAGCTTCGTTCTTAACTGACGAAGAGATGCTTGTAGCTCTACCTTTCTTACTTAAAGATATGGCGTGGCATTGGTACCGACAAAATCGCGGTAGAATCACAACGTGGAACCAATGCCGACGATTGTTTCAATTGAGATTCGGTGAAGAATTCTACCAAGAGAAATTAGAAGACCAAATAATCTCGCGAAGACAATACCCGAACGAGCCAGTAGCGGATTATCTAACGTGTATGTACGGGTTATACGAGTTATCCACACGACCAGTAGACATGGAAATTCAAATGAATCGCGTACATTCTAATCTCAGGGCCGAATATAGGCGCGCTATTCGCAGACACGAGTTTGTGGATTACAATAGTCTCGCAATTTTAGCCCGAGAAGTAGAAAGAGCGAACAGCATTGTAGACGACGAACAACCACCGTCAAACCCAGAAAGATACCTCATCCCGGAATACGCTTATAGGGAGGGTAAAACAGACAAAAAGGAGGAAACAAAAGTCGCTGCAATAGCACCAGCTGGGAAAACAAAGGCGAACGGAAAGAAGTTAACCCAGCTGGAGCAACAAATTGCCTCGTTAGTGGCCGCGTTAGGAAATAATACTCAAGTTTCCAACAATAACGATAACAACAGACAAAAAAATGATTCCGGGGGTAAGAAAAAGAATTTACCAAAAGGAAATGGAAATTCAAAGCCTAAAACCACCGGAGAGACCCCAAATACGGACAAATCACAGACTAAAAACACATCGACAACTGACAGCGACAAAGAAAAAAAGGAAGTAATCTGCTGGAACTGTAAAAAACCAGGACATTTCCAGATAGGTTGTCCTTTTAAACGTAGAACAGATTACTGTAGACGCTGCGGTAAAGACGATACAACAACAAAAGACTGTCAAGGCTGTCCGGGAAACCAAAAGGGGGGGGAAGTTAAGGGTCAACTTACCTCCCCCCACTACAGAACAGACTCAAACTGACCAGGTTCCCGAGGAGCGGGCAGTAATACAGACACCGACTAAGCCCCTCGGAAATGAGACTGAGAATAGTTCAAAAACAGAAACGACAATACTAGACAAAATGAAACAAGACAAGTCCGAAGATGTTATAGTAAATAACCAAGGAGAAATCGAAACTACAGAAAATTCTAACTCAGAAAACAGCGAGGTTAGAGAGGTAGAAAATCCTTGGAAAGAAAATCAAGTAATTCTAGCCCACTTAAAATCAGCCGAACCACAAGAACCCCTAGTATTAGAAATTTTAGTACCTCCACTAGAGGACGAAGGTTTAGCTTTACGGGCTTTCACAAACATTAGAATAGGAAACACTCCCAATATAAGAGCACTATTGGATAGTGGCGCGTCGAGAACGGTATTAGGCGAAATCGGAGTAGCAATCGCAGAACATTATGGAGCTAAATTGCACCCCGCGAAGGGCCAGGCCATTATGACAGCAGACGGCACGATACAAGAAATAGCCGCGACTTGTTACTTACCAATCCAAATAGATCGAGTTTCCCGGGTAATGAAAGTAAACATAGTACCCGGGCTACAAGAACAAGTATTTTTGGGAATAGATTTCTTACACACATTCGGAGTGATACATGACGGTAGTAAAAGAATCTGGTATTTGTCTGAATTTCCGGAAAATGTTCACAGTTACGCGGGAAATCTTGCCGAAAGAGAAGTTAGTAATCAATCTTCGGAAGAAATTAGATTAGACCACTGCTGCGGGTTAAAAGATATTTCGGAGGAAGAACGAAAAGAATTAGATGAACTGCTAGTAGACCTACTGACAAGTCCGCCAGAGAACCTCTCCGCAACGGATCGAATCGAACACAGTATTGACGTCCAGGGACACAAACCGGTTAAAGAAAGATCGTACCGAGTGTCCCCGGTCGTCTTGAAAGCAATGCAAGATGAAACGAAACGACTTCTAGAGTCAGGGATAATTAGAAAATCGAAAAGCGCTTGGTCTTTTCCGGTAGTCATGGTACGTAAACCAGACGGCACATATCGGATGTGTATAGACTACCGGAAATTAAACGAAATAGCGAAAAAAGATGCGTATCCCCTCCCTAAAATGGATTTTATACTAGAAAAACTACGGGCAGCTAAGTATATTACGACTTTGGATCTTAGATGGGGGTATCACCAAATCCCTATAGATGAAAAGAGTAGAGAGTATACAACCTTTACAGTACCCGGCATGGGTCTGTTCGAGTTCACTAGGATGCCGTTCGGCCTATCAGGGGCCCCAGCAACATTTCAAAGGTTAATTGACTCCCTGATTGGTCCCGAAATGGAGCCACATGCTTATGCCTATCTGGATGACATTGTTATAGTAAACGAATCATTCAAAGATCATTTAGACTGGAAAAAAACGAGTAACAAATGTCCTCCAGGAGGCAAAAATGACAATCAACCCTCTAAAATGTGAATTCGGGCGGAAAGAAGTTCGGTATTTAGGGTTTAGGGTTAATCGATACGGATTACAAGTAGACCCAGAAAAAACGGAACCTTTACGAGAATATCCAGCGCCAAAGAATATAAGGCAGCTCCGTCGTTTTCTAGGGATGGTGTCGTGGTATCGACACTTCATACCAAACCTATCCACGATAGCAGAACCGATAAACAAATTATTCCGTAGTAAAATTCAATGGCATTGGGGACGAGAACAAGAGGAAGCTTTCGCGGAGCTAAAAGAATTAATAATAACCGCTCCAACTCTAGCGTACCCCGATTTTAACGTCCCATTCGAACTTCACACTGACGCAAGTGACTTCGGCGTGGGAGCGGTATTGACCCAAAAGCAAGACAATGTCGACAAAGTGATTGCGTACGCGAGCAGAACACTGACAGAAGCAGAACGCAAGTACTCAGTAACCGAGAAAGAGTGCTTAGCGGTGATCTGGTCAGTACGTAAATTCCGCCATTACTTAGAGGGATTCCACTTTACCGTGATAACAGACCACAGTTCATTGAGGTGGTTACACAACCTTAAAAATCCGACAGGCAGGTTGGCCCGCTGGGCCCTCGATCTTCTCGAGTATGATTTCAAAGTAATACACCGCAAGGGATCAGAACATGTAGTACCTGATGCCCTATCGCGGATGTATGAGGAGGACGAAGCCCTTACGGTTGCAGCACTAGAGCCCGTCCAAGATCCGTGGTACTGTCAACGAATTAAAGACGTACAAGATTTCCCTCAAAAATACCATGGATGGAAAACCGTAGAAAACAAGTTGTACCGATACCGCCCAAACCCATTATTGGACTCAGTCATGGAAGACCTCGACGCTTGGAAACTGGTGATACCAGCGGAGAAAAGAAACACAGTTTTCGAAGAAGTACACTTAGATCCACAAGCTGCCCACTTGGGCATCGACAAAACTTATAAGAGAGCTTCCAGGTCGTATTATTGGCCTGGAATATATAGAGATTTGTCCAAGTGGGTAAGTGAATGCACAACTTGCCAAAAGGTGAAAGCAGATCAACGAAAAACGGCAGGATTAATGGGCCGTAGAGTCGTGCAAACACCTTGGTCCGTTGTGGCCACCGACGTGATGGGACCATGGCCAAAAACGGCATTAGGTTTCCAATATGTGGTAATTTTCGAAGATCTCTATACAAAATGGATAGAGATAGCACCACTGAGGAAAGCTAATGCCGAAAGCATCATAAAAGTCTTCGAAGATGCCGTTCTGAATCGATGGGGTGCTCCAGAAGTTCTAGTGTCAGACAACGGAACCGAATACGTGAACAACACCTTCGAAAATCTAACAGAAGAATACGGAATCCTACACTCTTTCACACCAGTTTACCATCCACAAGCTGACCCTGTGGAAAGGGTCAACAGAGTAATAAAGACAATGATCTCAGCCTATATTGGTAAAGATCATAAAAAGTGGGACGTTTACCTCAAAGAGTTCCGTTTTGCGTATAATACCACGGTACACGGATCAACCGGAATCAGCCCAGCCTATTTAAACTTCGGTAGAGAGCCAAAACCATACCACAGTCCTGGAAGGAAATAGAAGGACCAGAAGACCTTCCACCGCCAGACACAGAAGAATGGAAACAAAGAATGGTCAGATTAACCGAACTACAAGATTTAGTATCACTAAATCACGAAAATGCGTTCGAGCGTCAAAAGAAATACTATGACCTTAGAAGACGGCATGCCGCGTTTAAAATAGGCGATAAGGTAATGAAGAAAGGTGAAGTCGTGTCCTCAGCAAAAAAGAAAATAACTCGTAGCTTCGGAGGAAAGAATCAAGGACCATACGTTATAACGAAAATAATAGGTCCATCGGTTTATGAATTAGGCAATGATAAGGGTCAAATGATAGGTAGATTCCCCATCAAACTCCTCATTCCTTACCGAGAATAAGAATCTAAAAGGGGGGAGAATGCCTAATACATAAAGAGTTTTTTTTTGTAGTTGGTGATAAACGCTTGCAAAATGTAGTAGAGATAAATAATGTTCAGCAGAAACCCATAACACTTTCCTTTATTCACAGCCGAGCAGGAAAACTTCCGCCGCCAAGCACAGCGGAGGGAAGAAATGCTAATCCGCATGGACGAAATAATACGAGAAGTAGACCAGATGCGCATGGAGGAGAACCAGGGAGAAGCCAGACAACAACGCCCCTATCGAGACCAAGAACCGGAGAGGTCCATATGGGAAGAGGTCACAAGACCCCGGTATGGAGCATACAATGAAGGAGGACGATACGCAAGGGACCCAATTATGGTACCAGCCGGTTTGACTGGTCCCACGCCCCGACAACCGAGCCCGAATCGGATGGTTTGGAGAAGCGAGCTGGCCCAAGGAGAACCAGGGCCAACAGTCACCACCGTCCGACGACAAGAAGAACACCGCCCTGGACCAAGTCGATCAGGACCAGGGGAACGTTATGAAAACTTTGGGTACGGTCAACGTGGCCCAGGACAGGTAAAGCCCAAGAAGACGCGTCCACCGAAAGAGGTGAGAGATTGGGAGACAAACCATCCGGAGGAGCCCATTTTGTACACCGGGAACCAAAAAGAAGACCACGTCCGCGGTCAGTACCGACGCCGCATTATGAGCTTGGAAGCTCAGATTGCGGGCCGTGAGGAAGCCATTAGGGACAAGGCAGAGGCCGAAAGAAAACGCCAACAGGCCCTAGAAAAACAGAACCAAGAAGAGAAAGATGCTAAGGCCAGGGAAACGGCTAACCGCAGAGAA
The DNA here is from genome assembly GCA_032872505.1 of Leptopilina syphax. Classification (NCBI taxonomy): domain Eukaryota; kingdom Metazoa; phylum Arthropoda; class Insecta; order Hymenoptera; family Figitidae; genus Leptopilina; species Leptopilina syphax. The sequence continues at coordinate 26,913,240 of CM065476.1, forward strand.
CAGGAGCAATCGGAGGCAGCAGGTCCAGCACCAACAGGGGACCGAAGAGCGATCCTCGCGGCAGCGGCTGAGAAAAGATACAGAGCCGAACAAGAAAGACGACGAGAGGAACAACGCCGAGCCCGGGCGGAGAAAATACAGTTGGAGGTGACACATTGAGCCCGAGAACGTCATGAGGAAGCTAGGGAGAGCCTTAGAAAAGCTAAAGACGAATTAAAAATGGCCAAAAAAAATAGCTGAGGAGGGAACTCGCCTTCTCGAGGAGGCAGAAGAGAGAAGGGAGGTCCGACTCCCTCGGGTAATAGAAGAAGAGAGCGGTTCCGAAGGAGAGCGACAAGACTGGTGGTAGTCCGGCCAGTCGGGAAAGGAGACCCCCGGTCGACGTTTTCACCCCACCGAGTGGGGTAATAGTTTTTTTTGTTATTTGTCAAAACCGAGGGGTCATCATAACTTGGAGTCGTGCCTTAGTGTCCCCCGACAATTCTAAATTCCATTTTTTTTCGTTTATTTACGAATTTTTTTTCTGTTATTAATAGAGTAGGATGTGGCTTTAGATAGCCTTAAAAGAAAAAAAAAGATATATATTTTTGTTGTCTTTAATTAGAATAAAGGTGCCACATCACAGAAAAACTTATATCAAAACTTAATTTTATCACCCCTGTTCTCTCCTAAGAAACAAACAAACCCTTGCGCGCGAACAACCCTAAATTGACAAGAAATCCTAAGTGGAGACGGTGGAGGCGATCCAGGTTAAAAGTCACAAAGTGGGGGGTAAGTTGGCAGCAGGACAAATGCAGAGAGAGAGACAGAGATAAAGGTAATTAGATTTTTTATTTAGTTTAAAATAATGAATACATCTTAGAGAAACAGCCTGGAGGAGACGCAAGCTAACTAGTCTTGAAAAGTCACGGGGAAGCTTCGGCTAAGTCCGGGGGAGTTGTAACGTGGATTAAAAAAAAAGTCCACGTTTGAGATGTTTTCCCGAGAGTTCGCCGAAGCTTGAATAGTAAAAGAAAGTAGAGTTTGAAATTGCACAAGACCACCAGGAACCAACTGAAATTTAATGGAGATATTTTACTATTAATTTCATTATTGTAATTTCTTTAATTATATGATTTATGTTTTATTGTTTGAAATGGAATTGTTTATTTACTTAGTTTGTAGAGGTTAGGAATCTGGGACGACGTCGAGAGAAGAGAGAGAGATTCAGACACACCGAAGAAGACGAACGACATCGGAGACAACAAAGTAACCTTTTGCAAGAAGACACGATAATCGGCAGAGATGTAAGACACAACCCTGACCTAGTCATCTGGAGAAAGCATTCCACTGGTTTTTCTCCACCTGTCACAACACTGGAGCAGACGACGTCGACCTAGCGATGAGAAAACTGAAAGAGCATTTCCCAAGCAGGGAGTCATGTCCAGTTTCCGACGGCGCCAGCCAATCAGAATAGCCGTCGAGAAAAAGCAACAGTTGATTTCTGGTGGTCAAGTGAGCAAAGAGTCGTCACAGTGACGCTAAAAGAAAAATCGCCAAATATAATAAATAAAAAGGTTTCTGATGTCGAAGAAGTTCTGGGAGGACGAAAGGAGGCGACTCCAAGGTTAGTGTCTTCATCAGGCTGTCATTATTGTGTCAGGAAACGTAATCCTGAGGAGAGTGAGGTTAGGACGGAAGTCATCACACACCACGAGGAGTAATGGAATGTGTACTCACGCCGGGAAGTAGAAATTTTGTGTAAAGTGAATTCAAAATAGCAAAAATAAACTGTTTTCCGAGCGGACAAAATTATAGTGAACTGAAATTTAGCAAATGTCCACTCGGAAAGAATATTTTTAAGTCAAGAACCAAGTTAATAAAGTTCAAAAAAACGTGGTTAGTGGAAATTTCCCGGCGTGAATCAGTATCCAAGCCAGCAGTGTTTTGAATGTCTCTTTCTCTCTCTCCCGAACGGAATATTGGAGAAATATGTAAGTCTCATTCTCGATCTAAGAATTAATTTTTGTTTCGTCCCAGGTTGCCAATAAAAATTTAAATTATAGATTTTATTAGTTGAGAAATTTAAATTTTCAGTTTAGAATAGTAATCAAATCGAGTAGTTTAAATAAAAGAAAAGTTCCTAGCTAGGAAGTTTTGAATTTCGATTGATTGTGACTAGTAGTTTCCCAGCTAGGGAATTTTGAATTTCGTGTGGGGAATATTCCCCGTTAAAGAACAAATGTAAACAAACTTCGAAATTTGAATTAACTTGCTTAGATTTCAATAAGAAAGAAATTAGTTAAGAGAGAATTCGAATTAATAATTTAACAGAACTAATTAAATAGAATTTTTAATATTAAATAAGAAATCTTTTTTTGAATAAAGAAACAAATTTAGATAAATATTTTGTTGAATAAACAAACAAATTTATAAATTAAATGATTGCCTCTCTCTCAGTTATTTTGCCATCCACTACCCTGAGATCACAATAAAATATATTCATAAGACAGAGTGATCAATTTAAACAAGTTCTCTACAAATAAAGCTCCGACTACGAAGCTCAGGTGAGAGTAAGTTCACCTGGCGCCCGGTCGTAATTAGTTTACAAAAGAAAAAGAGCCTCGTGGTAAATACTTGGAGGTTGGAAGAGCGTAACCTCCAAGCTTTGTTTGTTTGTATTTTCGAAAGGAGACTTGAGATAAATTGCATCACAGATAAGTATGGATATTATAGTTTAATCTGATAGTAAATTTTTAGCAATTAATTATTAACTAACGTGAATTAAAACAACATTTATAAAATAATGGACATGAGTATTCTTGGCAAGATATTAAAGTGCCGAGAATCCATATTACAATATATATATATATATATATTTGAATTTTTGAATTTTAAAATTCAAAAATTGTTGAAGATACGCCATTTCTAATTTTAATATTAATTTTATATAATTTTGTATATCTCAGAATATTGTTTGTGGATATTTCTAAAGTTTACACATTTTCAGGTATAAATTTGTAATTTGATGTAAAAAAAAGTTAATAAAAAAATTAATTTTTAAATATAAAATTTTAGGTATATCTCCGGCTGCTACTCTTGAAAAAATTTATTTTCAATAGATTTTCTTCAAATTTTGAGAAAATGTTTCTTTGTAAATATTTAAATGTAGTAAATATTTCAAAACTCTTTGCCATGAACGAGATATTGTGGTTGACATCTTTTATTTTTAACATAATTGCATGTAAAAGTTAAACTTTGAACTTGAATATCTCGAAATTTAGCATCGCAAAGAGTTTAAAATTTTTAACACATTTAAAGGGCACCTGAAGAAATATTTTTTTAAAATTTAACGAAATTCTATGGAAAAACAATTTTTCAAAAGTAGCAGCCAGAGGATTCGAATTTTTTTTAAGCATCGACAAAGATTTTCTATGGTAAAAAGCACAGAAATTTTTAAAAAATTTAGGAACCGTGTGTACCACAGGCCGACGGTATTTAATAAACAAGAATCAAACAATACTTTCCCGAAGGTTTTTAACGTGATAATTCCGAATCCAACGTCATAAAAGACCCTGTACGTCAGTTTTTTTTCTTCTTCTGCGTATTTTCGGTACAACTGAATGCGAATACGATGTCAGATTTACCAAATTGTCTGCCATATACGATTCGCTATTTTGAATTTCGAAATCTGACATAGAATTCGTAACCAGTTATACCGAAAATCTGTAGAACCATTCCCAATGTGCACGTACTATAACTGTTCTAGACCAAAAAAAGAACAGTGTTCTAGAATAAGTGTTACAATTTTATTATAGAACAGTTCTAGAGCTTTGTTCTAAATTTGTTCTGGAACAGTTGTTCTGTATCTGTTCTATAACAGACATGTAACATTTGTTCTAAATTAGTTATAGAATCTTGAAGTAACATTGTTCCTACAGTGTTCTAGAACAAAAATTTAATATAACTGTTCTTTCACTATAAACTCGTGTTTATTTTCACTACATGGAAAGATGTTATTATTAAATTTTATAAAAGTATTTTACAAGTGTAGAGTGCAGCCGCGTTTTTGCATGAATTACAAAAAATCTTTTGAATTTAGATACTTAGAAAGACTCGTATCGATGATTCGTGAAAAATTAAATAATTTTTCACTGTCAGCTTGCATAAATTTTCAAGATTTTTAAAAACATTATTCACCAACAATAACATCAAATATTTAATTAATTTATTATCAATTATTAATTAATAGGTATATCATAAAAATACAATAATAAATTATTATTATTAACTAATTAATTGAAATTTGTTGTTATTTGTAGCATAATTATATATTATTATTTGTATTAAAAAAATTTATACCGCGTGGAAATAAAAGTACGGGCAAAATCCAGCAAAGTCCATCAAAGTACACTGAAAAAAATAATAGGCAGAATGTGCTTTTTACTAAGGCAATTTTTGCCTAAGTACAAAAGCAATTCACGAAAAGCAATTTTTTCTTTAAAAAAAAGGCAATTTTTGCCTTAGTTAATAAAGTAACAAATTCTTGTCATTTATCAAGTAAATTGTTTACATATGTCAAATCGAATTTTATAATTAATTAAAATAATGGGTACTAAAGGAAGAAATTTATTACTGAAATGAAATCGAGAAAATTTTCTTATTTTATTGAAATATTTAAAGGTACTAATTTCATTTGTTTAATAAAATTGTTTACGCATAAAACTAGACCAGTTTGGTTATAAAGATTGAAATTGATAAAGTAGTTCTATTATTTTCAATATTTAATTAAAGTAAAATATTATTTGTATAATAATAAAAATAAATGTTCCTTTTCACTCATATTGTAAATATAATTAATAAAAAGGTAAAACATAATTATTTCATATCGTATTTTCTAAATATTCAAATAAAAATTTGTCTTGTGATTTTAACCTTTTAAACTAAGGCAAAAATTGCCTTTTTTTTAAAGGAAAAATTGCTTTTCGTGAATTGCTTTTGTACTTAGGCAAAAATTGCCTTAGTAAAAAGCACATTCTGCCTATTATTTTTTTCAGTGTACAGAATAGTATGGGCAAAGTACAGTAAAGTACGGCAAAGTATGGGAGATTTAAAAGATAATTTTTTTTTAAATATTCAGTCTTAAAATTAAAATTCTGTCTTTTTAAAGTTCTGCAAAGTACGGGAAAGTATAGCAAAGTATAGGAAATTAAAAAATTAGTTTTTTTTAAATATTAAATTAGAAAATAAAATTCTTATTTTTTGGAGTTCGGCAAAGTACAGAAAAGTACGGCAAAGTATGGGAGATTTAAAAAATAGTTTTTTTTTGAAATATTAAATTAGAAAATAAAAGTTCGGCAAAGTACAGAAAATTACAGAAAAGTATGAGAGATTTAAAAAATAGTTTTTTTGAAATATTAAATTAGAAAATAAAATTTTGAATTTTTGGGATGGGAGAGGTATGGGAGAGTAAAAAAAGCCTTTTCTAGGAATCTTTAATAAGAAAATTTAAAATCTGGATTTTTGGAGTTCGGTAAAGAACGGCAAAGTACAGCAAAGTATGGGAGAATAAAAAAGGGTTTTTTGGGAATCTTAAATAAGAAAATTTAAAATCTGGATTTTTGGAGTTCGGCCAAGTACAGAAAAGTACAGCAAAGTATGGGAGATTAAAAAAAGGGAACTTTGCCAAAATTTAAAAATTCAGAATTTTAATGTTCATATTTAATATTTCCCAAAAAACTATTTTTTTACTCTCCCATACTTTGCTGTACTTTCCCGTACTTTGCCGAACTCCAAAAATTCAGAATTTCAATTTTCATATTTAATATTTCAAAAAAAACTTTTTTTAAGCTGCCATACTTTTCTGTACTTTGCCGAACTTTTAAAATTCAAAATTTTAATTTTCATATTTAATATTTCAAAAAAACTATTTTTTTAATCTCCCATACTTTGCTGTACTTTCCCATACTTTGCCGAAATCCAAAAAATCAGAATTTTATTTTCTAATTAAATATTTCAAAAAAACTAATTTTTTAATTTCCCATACTTTGCTGTACTTTTATGTACTTTGCTGAACTCCAAAAATTCAGAATTTTAATTTTCATATTTAATATTTCAAAAAAAGTATTTTTTTAATCTCCCATACTTTGCTGTACTTTTCTGTACTTTGCCGAACTCCAAAAATTCAGAATTTCAATTTTCATATGTAATATTTCAAAAAAAAACTATATTTTTAATCTCCCATACTTTGCTGTACTTTTCTGTACTTTGCCGAACTCCAAAAAATCAGAATTTTATTTTCTAATTTAATATTTAAAAAAAACTAATTTTTAAATCTCCCATACTTTGCTGTACTTTCCCGTACTTTGCCGAACTCTAAAAATTTCAGATTTTGAATTTTCTGATTTAATATTTCCAAAAAACTGGCCTCCAATACTTTGGTGTAGTTCTCTATTCGAAAATATTCCCGAAAACCCTATTTTCTTGATCCCGTACTTTTCCGAACTGTCCCCGTACTTTAAATATCGTTGTTAACCATGTACATTCCAAAGTATGGGAAACGCTCATTAGCCGTACTTTACTGTACTTTGCCCATACTATTCTGTACTTTGATGGACTTTGCTGGATTTTGCCCGTACTTTTATTTCCACGCAGGTATATATATATATATATATATGGGGCATTCCAGGCCAAATCGGAAATTATTTTGCTTTTGCATCTCAAAAATATTTTTATTTAAAACTACGTGTGAAAACAAAACTTTTCATTATAAAAACGTCCAATTTGATCAATTTTTGACCGAGTTATAAGCATTTAAAAAAAATTTACGTAAAAAACGTCATTTTTCATAAATCTGTATCTCCTGAACCGCTTTATGAAAAAATTTGAAAAAATTCAAGGTAGTCACTTTAAAGAGTACTAAAAGAAAAAAAATGTTTAAAAAAAATTTGAGATGCAAAAGCAAAATAATTTCCGATTTGGCCTGAAATGCCCCATATATAGTTATTTTTTTATTAAGTATGTTACATTTCAATTTATAAGTTTAGCACTGCACAGAACGGTCCCACAATTCAAAAGGAAGTTGAAGTAAAATCACTTCCAAGCTTGCGTGGCTATGCTGTATGCGTATTCGACTTGTGTCCTGTAGGTCTAGGTTTCGATCCCCCGTGCGTGCGAAATTTTTCATTCTTAGTTTTAAGTGTTCTGTGTATATTGTATAATTCTGAATATTGTTACATAAAGTATAAGTTTAAACAATTATTAACAATGATAATAATAATTTAGTCATTAATTTAAATAAATAAGATAGTCTGTTTAAATTATTAAAGAAAATAAGAAAAATATTTTTTAAAAACTTATTGCAAAAAAAGATATTCTATTAATTATTCATATTTTTATTCATACTCATAAACATTTATTTGTTCTATGCAACTATTAAATTTCTGCTTGGGTATTATTTATGATAAATCGTTTTTGTTGTAGAATTGTTATTTATTTGTTCTAAAACAATGTTGTAGTTTTGTACTAGAATTGTTACAGACTTTGGTTCCTATTTTGTGCCTCCAGGGGGACGACATTTTGACCTGCCTGTTCCTCACCAGTTACAGAACTTGTTCTTTTTGTTCTAAAATAGTTATAGAATTATTCTGTAATTTTGCACACTGGGTTGGAACTATTGTAGCATCATTGAACAATTAACATTATTAAAGCTTTCCTCGCATTTTATTATTGATCGACAAAAAGTTTAAAAAAATTTAATTATGATGAGTGAAAAGGGATATTAGAAGAGCATAAGATTCAATTATTTTCTTTTCTAAAATCTACTTTCTGTTTAACCCACGCCAAGCTGTAATAGTATGCGTTTGCTGAACATGCTTACGTTGAGGTGTACTCAGATTTTTGCCCAGCTGATTATGATGGAAGGGATGTCGCAAATAAGAAGAGGGGTTTAAAGAGAAGTCGTACGTTTTCGGCTTGGTCTATCGAGATGTATTGCGCAAGTAAGTTGCTATCTCACTTCAGACGAAAAGTCTTCTCTCTCTTCCTTGTTTTGCTTGTATATTTTTCAGTCGAATTTCTGATATTTAATATAAGGCTTGTTTTGCCATTTTCTGTTATTCACAGCGATTAAACTCATCATAGAAAATTGAAATAAAATTTCTCAATTATTGCTACTTATTGTAATTTTATATATATTGAGATTTTAATTTAAATAAAAAATGAAAAAAAATTATTTTGTTTCATTTAAAGTCAATCATTTTAACTTATATAAATTAAAACTTGCTTTATTATTTATTATTATTGGTGACAGTTTTGTTCTGTTTTACCTGTGACAGTTTTTTACTGTTTTGTATGTAATTACTGAGACTTCGTTATTGTCTTATTTATTCTTATTAATTAAGTCTTTTTTTGTATAAATATGGAAAGTTTATTTATTGAAATTGAGTCGACATATCAATAATAATAATATTGCTCGTCTTCATTATTTAAAGACTTCTATAAAGAGAGAAGCAATTCAATTATTGAAGTATGTATCGGTCACAAAAGCTAATTTTAGTGTTGCTTGGGATATATTAAAATCCAGATATGATTATAAGCGTGCTATTATAAATTCATATTTTGCTTCTTTCATGAATATTTCTAAAGTGAGTAATAATTTTTCGGAAGAATTGAAAAAACTTATTGATACAACTAATGAGGCTCTTTTAGAATTAAAAAATATTAATCGTCCGGTTGACGAGTTAAGTGATATATTAGTTTTTATAATTTCACAAAAATTAGATTCTTGGTCGTTAAAGGAATGGGAAATGCAACTTGGTTAAAGTACTGAATATCCTTCTTTTAAAAGTCTAAACGAATTTTTAGAGACTCGTATACGTGCTCTAGAAGCAATACAAGCTTCAATAATTTTGAATTCAGATAAAGCTAAAAATTCAAATCAGCAGGTAACTAAAGGTCACGTTACATCTACCAGTCCCAAATGTTTATTGTGCAAAGAAAATCAGTTTTTAAGTAAATGTAATCAAGTACACTGAGAAAATTTTGGGGACAATGCTGCTCCGGTAGGTGACACTACTGCGTTAAATCAAGAGCTGGAGCGCAACTTTACCTACGATTCGCAGCCGCCCGGAAAAAAGTAAGAAACTGTTCTCATGGACTTTACTCCGTGCTCATGGAACTGATCCTTACCTTTCCAAAGTCAGAATCAGCCCCGTGAGGAGTACATGCTGCCTTTTGCGGAGCGGCTGCGAATCGTGGACAGAGAGTGCCAGCGACTCTTATGAAATTCCGCAGCGTCCCCAAAATTTTCTCAGTGTATATGATAATCCAAAAAACATTTACATCTATTATAAAGGTAATCAATTTAAAAAGCTTCCGGTCGAAAAAAGAAAAGAAATTGTATTTCGAAATCATTGTTGTTTTAATTGTTTGTCTCCTGGTCATAGACCTTCTTCGTGTTTCAGTAAATCAAAATATTCTAAATGTCAACGTAAACATAATACTTTGTTACATTTTAATGTGAAAGCTGATTCTAATTTAATTTCAGATAAAAAAAACAATGTCAAACTCTCAATCAGTTGTTGGAAATCAACTAACTTGCTATGAAATTCAGGGGGGTGAGGGTTCAAATTCAGTTAGTTTAAATCATGTAAAAATTGTGAATCCTGATGATAATACTAATACTTTAAACACACCGACTAGTTTATTGAGTCGAACTCTCATAGCGACTGCTCTGGTTAAAATAAAAGTGGATGGTGGTAGAATTTACAAATTTAGAATTTTACTTGATCAGGGGTCAGAGTGTTGTTTTGTCTCAGAAAGAGCTTTTAAAATTTTAAATCCTCGATATAATCGAGTTAATGTTCTTGCCTTTGGAGTGGAAGGAATGAATATCGGCGAAGCTAAAAAATTAGCTCATTTTGAAATTTTATCTAAAGAAAAGAGTTGTTCTAATTTATTAATAAAAGCCTTAGTTTTGTTAAATTTAACCTCCTACAGTCCATCCTTAAGTGCCGATTTAAAGGATAATTTAAAACTAAAAAATTTATTTTTAGCTGATCCCGATCTTTTCAGTAACTTGCGCTTCGATTTTATAATAGGAGCAGATAAATTTAGCGAATGTTTGTTACCAGGTTTGAAACAAAATATTTTGGGTTCTTCAACAGCTCAAGCTTCTATTTTTGGTTGGATTTTGTTTGGTCCAATTTCAAATGATATACATTTAAGGCCCTCTTTATCTAGTCGTACTAGTGTGTCAACTGACTCTTTACATGGGGATTTAGTTCGTTTTTAGCAGTTGGAGGAAAGTCCAGAACAATTATCTATGACTGATGAAGAAATGCGTTGTGAAAATCATTTTATGAACACTCATTCTAGAATGGCTTCTGGTCAATATATGGTGCGTTTACCATTTAAAACTGATCCTTCTATTATTATTGGAAATTCTCTAGAGAGAGCAAAGGTCATTCTTTTTAAAGTAATGCAGCGCATAAGTAAAAAACCTGAATTATTCAAACAGTATTCGGAGTTTATGTCCGAATATATTAACTTAGGTCACATGCGAATTGTTGATGAGGATGAATTAAGGGATGTTTCTTAGGTAGTTTATTTACGTCATCATCCTGTTATAAGAAAAAGCAGTTCTACTACTGCTGTTCGAGTTTTAGTCAATGGCTCAGTCTGACTTCTAATGGCACCTCTTTAAATTCGCATATGCTCATTGGTCCAAAGATTTTAAATGATTTAATTTCCATAGTCTTGCGATGGCGTAAATATCTATACGTTTATATAGTTGACACGGAAAAAATGTTTAGACAGATTTTAATTGATCCTAGAGATATAGATTATCAGCGTGTTCTTTGGTATTCACCGGAAAATAGAGTTGTCGCTTTTCAATTATTGACTGCCACTTATGGCGCTCCTTGTGCTCCGTTTTTGGCAAATAGAGTTGTTAAACATTTGGCTAAGGATGGGAGTGGTGGTTTTTTTCTACGCAAATGGGCTTCTAACATGCTATTTTATTGGAAAAATCTCTAAAGGGAAAACATGAACAAGCCATAGAAATCCCTTTTGATAAAGATATTGAATTGAAAGTTTTAGATTTGTGTTGGGACCCAATTTCTGATGTTTTTTAGTTTAAAGTTTCTTGTGAGGAATTTACTAATCTAACTAAAAGAAAAGTTTTTTCTACTATTGCTAAATTATATGATCCTTTTGGTTGGTCAGCACCTGTGGTTGTCGTTAGAAAAATGTTAATTCAGGAGTTATGGCTTCGTAAACTAGATTGGGATGAGCAACTTCCGAGTGATTTAATGAAAACTTGGTTTGATTACTATTCTTCATTGAAGAAATTGGAAGATCTTAAAATTGCAAGGTGGACGGGAAGAATTTTTTGCTAAATCTAAAGTTGCCCCCCTTTCACCTGTTAGTTATCCTAGATTGGAATTATGTGGTGCGGTTCTTCTTGCTAAAATTTAAAAATTTGTTAGGACTTTAGAGAATTTGAAAGATTTACTTATTTTTTGTCATAAGGATTCCACGGTCGTTTTGGTTTTATATTCCTACTAAAGAAAATCTTTCTGATTGTATTTTTTTTATTGTTTATACTCCTGCCCTATTGGCCTTACGCACTTCGACAAGAGTCCCCGAGAAATACTTTTTGGATTAAGCATAACCATTCTACTTAGAAATTTTCTATATATTAACCTAATTTTGCGTCTACAGCCGACTTTATTAGGAGTACTCGCATTCCGCCTGGACCACCCGTCAATGGGTCTTCTCGCCAGAGAAGAGGGAAACTATAAAAAACCTCTCCTGAGTACAACCGGTTTATCGACAGTCGAGTTCTAATGGTGTGTACCGGACAATTATCGACGGTGCACATCATTATACCTCGACGTCAAACCTCCTGCTCAGATTATCTCACGTGCCGGAAAAATACCAAGCCAAATGGGCGCAAACCAAGGGTACTTATACCCTCGGTCCTTAAACGACCGCCAAGCGAGGCATCTATCCGACTGAGCTAATCTGTCGGTTTTCTGATTGTATTTCTCGCGGAGTTACGGTTTCAGAATTCTTGAACCACTCTCTTTGGTGGAAAGGTCCACCTTGGCTTATTGAAAGCTTTGTTAAACGTTCCCTGGAACCACCTTTGGTTTCTTTTGAGATTGATTTAGAACAAAAACTTGCAAGCTTTCATGTTCTGAGCCATGATAATTTTGTCTTGGAAATGACAAGTAAATTTTCTTCCTGGCCTAAATTATTAAGAGTTACAGCTTATTGCAAACGTTTTATTTTCTGTTTTATTCAAAATTTTGCTAATCCACAACAAATCCAGGACCTTGTAACTTCACCAAGTTTAACTGCTAAAGAAATTAATTGGTCAAGAGATTTTTGGATTAAGAAAATTCAATTTGAGTTTTTCTCAACGCAAATGAAACTTCTCAAATCATTGACTAGCAAATCAACTATTAAAAATTTACACCCCTCTTTGGATTTAAATGGGATTTTAAGAGTTAGCGAAATACTTGCAAATGCTCCTATTAGTTTTGATAAAAAACATCTAATCATCTTACCCCGCCATTATATAAGCAACCTAATTGCTTCTCATGCACACCTTAGATCTTTACACGGTTGACTACAATCAACTTTACATGTCTTGAGAGACAGAATTTTTGGATTATTGGACCAAGGTCATTGGTCAAAGGAATAATTAAGAATTATGTTACTTGTGTTAGAGAGCAGGCTGAAGTTCCCCAACAACTTATGGGAAATCTACCTGATTTTATAGTAACTTCTTCTCGCCTCTTTACTCACACAGGTATAGATTATGCTGCTCCCTTTGATGTTAGATTTGGTTCAGGAAGAGGGATTAGAAGTCAAAAAACCTATATCGTTTTATTTATTTGTTGTTCTACACGCTCAATTCATCTCGAACTTGTCTCTGATTATTCAACGCCAGCCTTTTTAGCTGCTTTCCACCGCTTCGTGTCTCATCGGGGAAAGCCCGCTCACTTGTATAGTGATAACGCAAAGAATTTTGTTGGAGCTAATAATGATTTAAAAAATGCAATGATCAAAGTACAAGGTGACAAAGATTTCTAAGACAGAATTAATACCGATGGAATTTCCTGGCACTTCGTACCCCCTAACGGTCCTCACTTTAGTGCATTGTGGGAGGCAGGGGTTAAAAGTGTATAGCATCACTTGCGTAGAATAATCGGCTTACATAAATTAACTTATGAGGAATTTTATACCTTGCTTACGAGAATTGAGGCTTCGTTAAATTCAAGACCGATCGCTCCATTGAATGATAATATGGAGGATTTCTGTTACTTGACTCCTGGTCATTTTTTAGTTGGTGCTCCTCTTTTGAGTATACCATAATGTTCGCAGGAGTTTGAACCCGAAAATCGATTAAAACGCTGGTCGTTGGTTCAACGTCTTACGGAAATTTTTTGGAAAAAATGGTCCTTAGACTATTTACACTCTTTACAAAAGTGATATAAATGGTTTAATAAAATGACAAATTTAAATGTAGGAGACATGGTTCTTATACGTAATGATAACTTGCCTCCCTGTAAATGGACTCTGGGTCGCATTATAAAATGTTATACGGGAAAAGATAATCTCACTCGTTCAGTCCGAGTCAAAGCAGCTGATTCAGAGTTTGATCGACCCATTGTAAAACTGTGTCTTTTACCTATTAGGTCAAGTAACTCAGGGCGGCTAAAATCGCATAATTTAATTTTTGTTTGTTTATATTTTCTTTGTTTTCTTATTTCGTAATGTAAGGCACACCAGGCGAGCGGTATGTTTAAGAATGATTCTGAGAGTAAATTTTACCCCTTAAATTATACTGTATCCATGCTGCCTGTTTCTTCGATGCGTTTCGTGGAATTGTAATCTGCTTCTTAGAATAATAGTATCAGCAAGTGTGCGAGGAAGGTGGTTCATTGTGAAACTAAACAAAAGTGATGCCTCTTTTAAAGACCAACATTTTAAGAGACGCATGCTTATTCCCGAAATCTTTTTTGACCAAATAGTTATTTGATATAAAACTACTTAACTTAAAATTCACATAATATGCACATTATTTGACATAAATTTCATTGCACACAAAAACCATTTAACATAAATATCATTTGTCATAGAATTCATTAAACAGAAATAATATGTTACATAAAACTCAGATAACTTAATTCCCATTTGACATAAAAATTATGTAACATAAATTTCTATTGACATAAAAATCATTTAACGTAAATTTTATTTGTTATAAAATTCATTTGACATCAATTTCATTTGGCATAAATGTTATTTAACGTAATTCTCATTTGACATAAATATCATTAGACATAAAATTAGCTTGACATAAATTTCATTTGACGTTAATATCATTTAACATAATTATTATTTAACGTAAAATTAAATTTATATAAATTTCATTTAGCATAAATTTTATTTAACATAATTCACATTTGACATAAAATATACTTGACATAAATTTCATTTGGTATAAATCCCATTTAACATAATTTTCATTTGTCATAAAGTTCACTTAAGATCAATTTCATTTGACGGATAAGTCATTACACATAATTCTCATTTGACATAAAATTCAGATGTCATAGATTTCATTTTACATAAAGATCAATTGACATAGAAATATAGGCGCGAATTTCAAAGCTGGCGAATCACAATATTGTTGATAATATCTAATTGGTTACATTTAAAATTGGCGCCGATATTTTTATGTAAAATGTAATTTGAGTAAAATGATTTTTATGTCAAATGAGAATTTTATTGAATGACTTTTATGACAAATGAGAATTGTGTTAAATGTCTTTTATGTCAAATGAACTTTATATCAAATAAAAATTATGTTAAATGGGATTTATACCGAATGAAATTTATGTCAAGTAAATTTTATGTCAAATGAGAATTATGTTAAATGGCATTTATGCTAAATGAAATTTATATAAATTTAATTTTAAGTTAAATAATAATTATGTTAAATGATATTAACGTCAAATGAAATTTATGTCAAGCTAATTTTATATCTAATGATATTTATGTCAAATGAGAATTACGTTAAATAACATTTATGCCAAATGAAATTGATGTCAAATGAATTTTATAACAAATAAAATTTACGTTAAATGAGTTTTACGTCAAAAGAAATTTATGTTAAATGATTTTTATGTCAATAGAAATTTATGTTACATAATTTTTATGTCAAATGGGAATTAAGTTATCTGAGTTTTATGTAACGTAATATTTCTGTTTAATGAATTCTATGACAAATGATATTTATGTTAAATGGTTTTTGTGTGCAATGAAATCTATGTCGAATAATGTGCATATTATGTGAATTTTAAGTCAAGTAGTTTTATATCAAATAACTATTTGGTCAACAAAGATTTCGGGAATAAGCATGCGTCTCCATTTTAACTAAATTTAGACATTTATTTATTTAACCACTTAAGTGACTTTAGCCGCATCTTCAACTTTTAATCCTTTATAATAAATTATTGTTAAGTTTGTGTAAAAACTATATTTTATTCATTGACTACTCCCTATTCAGTGCTTTTCTTTTCGAGAAACATTATTAATTAATTAACCTGATGAGGTTTTTCATGGAAAGACGAGCTTTCGCTCGGATATTGAAATTCTCTAAATAAAGATCAGCGAAAACAAACACTATTTTACGTTCTTCACTACAATTTATTCTGGTCAACACCAAAATACATCTTTTAATATATATATTAAACTAAATTGAATAAATGATGTTATCAAATCAAACCGAATCGGACATAACTTTTTTTCATCTATTGGGACTGACGTATGGAGATGATATCGTCAAGGAATTACAACACTATTGCAGGGAAATGAAAAACTTGCAAGATGAACGATCAGAACCGTTTCTTACTCAGGTGCATGAAGAAAGGTTTTTTATCTGCTCATATTATAAATCTGAATACTTGTTAGTATTAATATTAATATTAATATTAATATTAATAGTATGTTACTATTTCACAATCGTTTTATTGAAAGCAAATACAAAAAATTGTTTTTTCATTTTAAAATTAACATTCTTAACCTGGAAATCTCCGACAATTTAAAAACCATCAATAATTTAAAAATAATCATTTCCAGTATAAGAAATAATTTTGTTAACTTAGATATTGATAAAAATATTCTTCAATTTTTTTAATGTCAGGACACTATTTGCTATAATTATGAAAAGTTTCTTATTAATGGTTCTATAAAAAAGTTTGAATGGCTACAAAATAAACTTTACTCTTCTCAGAAACATTACGTACCGAATCCGAAATGGATCAAGAATCTAACTAGTAAAAATATTTCTGAAGATATTAGTTATTTTTTGAGTCTTGGAAATAAATTTTATACCAATCCAGTTGAAAGGGATATTGTTGTTAGATACACATTGGCGATTCCTGAGAAAAAGATTTACTTAATTCAAGAAGAACTTTAGAATTACTAAATGATAAAGAGGTTTATACTGAATTAAAGAAAGACCCTACCAAAAATATACAGGCAAACTTAAATATACTAATTGAAATAATTTTACATAAAGGTTTTATAAATTGTGATACTAAAGCTTTTCTTAAAAGTTACAATTATGTAGCTCCAAAATTGTACACTTTACCAAAAATCCATAAAGAAAATGTTCCTATGAGACCTATCACCTCATTCTGCGGATCCCCCTTATATAATCTTTCAAAGTTTTTAAGTAAACCAATTCAGAAGGTCATTAGAAAAACTGAACATTTTGTTAAAAATAGTTTTGATTTGATTTCTGAGATGAAAGATTTTTATATGCCAGATGGTTTTATTTTAATCTCTTTAGATGCAAAATCCTTTTTTACAAATATTCTAAAGGATTTAGTACTAAAATGTGTAAAGTTAAAATGGAGGGAAATTAGAGAACACACTGGCATTGATGATACATATTTTTTGGAACTGCTTGAGTTTTGTTCGGATAATGCATACTGTATTTTCCAAGGCAAATACTATAGGCAGATTTTTGAAACACCTATGGGATCCCCCTTATCGGGTGCCATAGCTGACCTCGTTATGGAAAAATTAGAGTTTGATGTTTTAAAAAGAATTAATTTTCAGTATGTTTTTTATCGCAGATATGTTGACGACATTCTGACATGTATTCCGCGTAATAAAATTCCCGAATTGTTATATATGTTCAATAATAATAATTCAAATAATTGTATTAGTTTTTTAGATGCCCTAATGATGAGAGATAATATCAAATTAAAAACAAATTGGTTTAAAAAAGGAACTTTTTCAGGTAGATATGTAAATTTCAACTCAAGCATTTGGATGAAGGATAAAATCTCGATCGTTTCCTCTCTTGTTGATAGAGCGGGTAAACTTTCTGAGAGTGAATTCATTAATGATAATTTAAATACCGTACTAAAAATTTTAATATTGATTGATTGATTCTAATACTAGTGTGGTCAACAAATCAAGAATTATTGACCTCAGAAAATGTGTATCTCTACCTTTCATTGACGAACTTCACATTTTCTTTATAAAATTTTTTAAGAAGTTTAATGTTAATGTTGTGTTTTATTATAATAAGGATCCGTTTGGGTGTTTCTCGAAGAATGAGGATATTACCCCTTTCGATTTAAAAAGTCACGTTGTATACCAGATTCCATGCGAATGTGGGATGGTGTATATCGGTCAGACTATGAACTACAGTAGGATTTATTAATGCCTTGTACTTGAAGTTGCTGCTGGAAATTGAAAGTTTTTGGTGAACTTATAAGTCTATGCTCTATGCTCATGTGACTGTCACGTGAATTGCTGTCATCGTTGATTATGGTTTTGAAAATGTAAACAAAGTCATTAAAGCTTTCCGTGCTGGTGAAATGCACTTTTTAATGTTTACAGAATTATAGAAAAATGATTAAATTCTAGTTGTAAAAATAATGATACTGCGATTGCAGTGCAAATTTTGCAAGCTAAGTATAAGAAACACTCTTTAATTAAAAACAAAATAATAGGTTAACAAAATAAAAAACATTACAAAAAACCTAAAAGATTTATTGTTCTTTATTTATTTATTTTGACAAATAAAATAAAATGTATTAAAAATTCATTTTTAATTTTTAAAAATATATTTATAAATTATGAATTCGATATTTTTTCTGCAGGAATAAAAAAAATATAAAAATCAAAGAAGAATGTATTATTCAAGTAGAGTGCCAAATTATTTACAAATCTTATTTGCAAGCTTCGGATTGCGAGACGTTTTTGACTATTGACAACTTTTTTGTAAAACCCGATATGTTTAAATATTTTAATAATATAGATTCACTTTACAAAATGTTAACGTTTTTTACCACGATACGATTGGTCATTATAGGATATAGTTATTTTAAAAACTTAATTATATGAAAACTTTCCTGTAAAATCTTTGATCTTTTTTGGTAAATTAATTGTCACAAATGATTTTATCTAGAATAAACAAAATTTGTTTATTTTAAATTTACATAAAATAAATATTAAAGTAACTATAAAAATAAGTGTAAGAACTATTTCTAAAATTATATTATTTCTAGAATGTTGTTTTTCTTTAAAATTCTTATGTTTACTAATTAGTTACAATATATCTCGAATAAATTTTTTCATAAATTAAACCAGTTCAAATTTACATTTATCTACAAATAATGTAATTTAAATTCTTTACAAATACAATCAATTTTAAAAAAATAAATTGCAATTCTTTAAAATCCAATTATTCTCAAAGATATTTTCAATTTATTATGTTCAAAAATATTATTTAATTATTAGTTCTTTGAAAATCTAATTATTTTCAACTTTTTGAATTAGAAATAAAAATTTTATTTGCTTAATATATTAAATTAATCAATTTCATTTATTATAAAATATTTTATTTATTTAATTTCAAATTTAAATAATCTACAAAAATCAGTCCTCCATATTATTTTTAAAAAATGAAAAAACAAATTTTGTTTAAAAAGGCTTATATTTGAAACATGATAAGTTGTCTAAATATTTTAATCAAAATCATATAAAATTAAATATTCAACATTTATACTTAATGAAATAAATTCTTCTAATAAATAAATTCTTCTACATAGTTTATATGTATTGTCCATTTTAGTTTTTCGTTATTACCAATTGTTTCACCGAACCTGCATAAATAAAAATATAATTTCTTTACATACCTATACATTTTTCTAAATTGTTGAGAAATGATAATAATACTAATATACGTGTACATTAGAAAAATATACGAACCAATATTAACTTTTTTCTGATCTCAACGAAATTATATAGAAATGAAAATATTTCTAAAAATTCAATATCCTCATCTGCTTTAATATTTTTCCTGGAAATTGCACTGTATTTAATTCGGATTTTTTTCCACAACTCTTCTACTTTACCCGCTATATTAAAGGACTATAATAATATGTGACTGTCCACGAGAAAACAAGGCTTAGGTCCAAAAAATCAATTTTGATTTTTTTATGGTAATCGACAGATATTATGTTGCTTTTTCAAATGCAAAAGTTAAAAGTTAAAAATATTAATTATTTTCGACAATATATCGTTTTAAGGGTATCCGGGAAATAATACTGGTTTCGTGATAGACGTCTCATTTGAAAAGAAAAGAATATTTTGAGTCGGGATTTTTTGGTAAATATAGAGAAATGCTCTGGGACCAGCGGTCCTCTCGGAATTTAGAGAAATTTTGATAAATAATTATTGAAAAAAATTGTTTAAATATACGGAAAAAAGGGGTTTTGAACGGTTCAGTATAGACGTCTCATTTTGAGAGGATAAAATATTTCGGGTTCATATTTGGAGGGGAGATAGAGGAAGACTCTCCGAGGAGCGGCCCTCTCCGTTTTTGCAATAATTTTGCGAGGAAATGATTTTATTAACTATTGAAAGTGGAGTAATTTGAGGTTAATACATTTCTCTCAGTTCAACTCGCGACCACTTCCGAGAATTGGCGCCACCTCCTTGACCACTGACACATAGATCCACTTGTCTGTGTGCTCGCCGCCATATTGTCTCTCACTTTCGCCCAAAATCCAAGTTTTGTAATTTCGTTTTTCAATATTTATTTCAAAAATTACTTGCAAATTTCGAGAATATTCTTTATCATTACGAATTCCCCTAATTAGCATGATAAATCGGAACTAAATATCTCTAATTATTTAGGAGTGAGACGACACGCGGGAAAACACTTTTTGGGTTCGATTTTTCCCGGATGCCCTTAAAGCTGGGTATGTCAAGCGTAGTTAACTTCAATCGTCGACTGTCCACGACAAAACACGGCTTAGGTCCAAAAATCAATTTGAGTTTTTTATGGTAATCGACAGATTTTATGTTGCTTTTTCAGATGCAAAAGTCGAAAGTTAAAAATATCAATTATTTTCGACAATATATCGTTTTAAAGATGGGTATGTCAAGCGTAGTTAACTTCAATCGTAGTACTTCAATCGCTCGCCCTGTGAAATTCACGTTTGGGAGCTAAGCCGTGTTTTCTCGTGGACAGTCACATATCTATAATAAAACTTTAGAGGTATATTACAATAAAAATAATACGGAAATATATTAAATTTAACCTTTGAGCCAGAAATAAGTATCGTTGTTTTGTTTAATATTTGTAGCAATTTTACCAAACTCTTCTTTCACGAGTTGGTTTCGATTTCCATATCGAGGCATAATTGAACACTTTTTATCATAGATAATTGGTTTCAGTTTTAATTCTTCTGCAAGAAGTCTTATTAATCTTTTGTCCTTCATTCTGCTGTCAGTTTTAAAATTTGTAATTTTTGGTTAAACTGAATTTTCTAACTAACTGCAACTTCAATTTAATCTTAGATAAAAATTAACAAACTTCTTAAGAGCAGAGTTTTAATAGAAAACAATTAAATCGTGAATTTCGAAAAGGGCTTAACTCGGATCTTTCCAAATTTCACTTTTCTGCATTTTTACATATTCATTGACGTTTTCTTAAATTGAAAATGTCATCTGAGGTACTTTTATCGGAAAAAATGTATTAAAATGTTTTTTCCTTTAACTTTTAACGTCAGATTGGTTTTTTCTAACCTAATGCTGAATTGTTTTTGAGTTAAAAGAAATATATGTATTATCAACTTTCTCCAACTCACTGTTATTAAGGACAATTCTTTTATCATTTTCTCATATATAACAAAGCACCTAGTTACTAAGAAAAAAAGCTGGACTTTTTTAATTAAAGCTGTTTGAAATAAACAGTTTTTTGTGTCTTCTATAAAATTTCAAAAAACCGAGCTGAGCCCTTTTTGAAATTCACGATTCAATTATAATTATGATAAAAATGTATAAATATGATAATCAAATCATCTTGTAAAAGAAGTGTTTTAAAAATTGCTTTTATTATAATAAAGAAAATAATGACTTTCATTTTTGGATAAAAGGTTGAAAATATTTACTATAGGTATATTATATACATGCGGCCGAAAATGTAAAAAAGCTTTGAAAATATTATTTTTAATTTGTTTAAACAATTTTTTTGGTTAATTTATAATTTTAAAGACAATAAAAAAATTTCTGTTCCTCGCAGTTCTATAAACGTAATTATTAATGGTTTTAATAGTTAATTAATTATTAATGGTTAATTAAGGGTCTAGAATAAAGAAACAAAAATTATTAACACCCTAAAACTATCCTTATTTTAAAAACAACCCCTAGAAGTATAAATAGCAGTACTTATTAAAAAAAATTTTTCATTTTATTTTAACAAACAGAAAAAAACAATTTTGCATATAATATTAATAATAGCAATGATCAATCCGTTATAAACTACCCCTCACCTTTAAAACGACACATAAAATAAAAAAAGCTTAGGGTTTTTTTTATTGTCTTTAAAATTATAAATTAACAAAAAAATTGTTTAAACAAATTAAAAATAATATTTTCAATGCTTTTTTTACTGTTGTTTAACCATAGACTGAGCGTGAATTAATCTTCACAAAGTATATGGGGCGTAGCTAGAATCTTTTTTCGGATATATTTTTAATTATCTTTTTAAATCTTTTCATATTTTTCAAAGTATGGGAAAAGTATTACAAGTTTGGAAAAAGCAAGAATCCGTCTTTCGGAAATTTTTCATTTTATTTTCAAATTTTTTCTTATTTTTCAAAGTATGAGAAGAAACTAGCAGCAGTTTTTCGGATATATTTCTAATTATATTTTCAAATCTTTTACTATTTTTCAAAGTATGGGAATAGTATTACAAGTATGGGAAGAAGCTAGAATCCGTTTTTCGGAAATTTTTCAATTTACTTTCATTTTTTTCTTCTTTTTTAAAGTAGGTATGGGAAAAGTTCGCAAAGGGGGGGGGGAGGAGCTAGAATCTGTTCTTCGGATATATTTTTGTTTTCCCTCAATTACTTTCATTGTTAAATGTATGGAAAATGTCTTGCAAAGTAGAAGAAGAAAAAAAATATATTTTCTCAAAATTCATTTTAGTTGCTTCCCACACTTTGCCAGACTTATCCCATAGTTTAGAAAATTACAAAATTAAATAGAAAAGTGAAATAATTTTTCAAAATTGATTTTAGCTGCTTCTCACACTTTGCCAGACTTATCCCATAGTTTGGAAAATTACAAAATTAAATAGAAAAGTGAAATAATTTTTCAAACTGATTTTAGCTGCTTCCCACACTTTGTCAGACTTTTCCCATATTTCGGAAAATTATAGAAATTCAGAAGAAAAAAATATATTTTCTCAAAATTGATTTTAGCTGCTTCCCACACTGTGCCAGACTTATCCAATATTTTGGAAAATTCAAAAAAATTATTAGAAAAGTGAAATAATTTGTCAAAATTAATTTTAGCTGCTTCCCACACTTTGCCAGACTTTTCCCAAATTTCGGAAAATTATAGAAATTGAATAGAAAATAATTATATTGCCAAAATTCATTTAAATGTACACTTTCAGTTGTATATTCGCCTTTCATATATTAAAATGTGTAAAAATGAAGATCAACAAATGTAACACCCCTTAGTTTTCTGTGCTTCATCTTGTCTACCATGGAAAAAACCTTACAAAAGGCAGAACCTTATCTACCATTGCAGAACTAATTATCAGACAATTTCTAAATCTGATTTTAAATCTAGTCCTCGAACAAGTCCTCAATCTGATACAGAAACTAGTCCTCAATCAGTTACTAAATCTGTTACTCAAACAAGTCCTTCATCTGATCCTAAAATAAGTCTTAAATCTGATTCTAACACTCGTCCTCAAACATGTCCTCAATCTGAACCTAAAAGTAGTTCTCAAACAAGTCCTTAATCTGATTCAAAAAATGGTTCTTAAATAAGACCACAACCTGAATTTATTGTGACACCAAGTTTACGTTGCATGTTACTCTTTGTTACAAAAAAAAGAAAAACTTGACGATGGCTCTGACTTGCGCAATAGAAAATAATAATTTGAAAATATTATTTAGAAATTAAATTTAAAGTTTCTTTTAAATAATTAAGTTAATTAATTAATTATATTGGAATGTAAATAAATTAAAATGTTTAAGAAAATTTTGTTTTAATGAAATAAGGTTAGGTGAAATGTTTTTAATTATTTTTAACCACAAATGGTTAAAAATGTTTCTGCGGCTGTAGCTAGTGTTTCTGACCATGTGACAGACTCGTCCTTAGAGATCTGTCATATTAACATTAATTCACTTAGATCTAATATAAATCTCCTACGTATGCATTTATCACTGCATACACTGAGAAAACTGGAGTATTGGACTAAACATCTGGAGGGACAAATCGTTGATATTTGAGAGTTAGCTATTGGATAACAATCTAAATGTTCAAATACACCATTGACAGATATTCGTGCCATTTCTCTTGGAGGGAAAATGAGTTTATAACAAAGGGACAAATTAACCATCTTGAGAAATCCCTTCCTTATCCGGCGCGAAATGAATAAATATGGCAACCTAACCCCTAAATTAAATACATAAAATGTGAGAAAAATAATTTCGCGCGCATCAGGTCGTACACATTTTCTGCGCAACTTTTAACCCTCAGATATAATGGGAGAGAATATACAAGCAGATTTCCATTACCAATTCAAAATTTATTTTAGAAGGACTATTCAACTCTCTTCATAAGCAAAGGAAAAATACACTTTTTGAACCTCTGAATTTGACTCTCCAGTTTTCTCAGTGTACGTATGATGTTGTTGCACTGAGTGAAATGTGGCTCACTGAGGAGGTTAATGATAGTACGCACTGAAAAAAAAATTCGGTAGAATGTGCTTTTTACTCAGGCAATTTTTGCCTAAGAACAAAAGCAATACACGTAAAGCAATTGTTTCTTTTAAAAAAGGCAATTTTTGCCTTTAAAAAAGGTAAAAATTGCCTTAGTTAAAATTTTTGCCTTTTTTAAAAGCAAAAATTGCCTTTTTTTAAAAGAAACAATTGCTTTACGTGTATTGCTTTTGTTCTTAGGCAAAAATTGCCTGAGTAAAAAGCACATTCTGCCGAATTTTTTTTTCAGTGCGGTTAACATTAGTGATTTTAATTTTGTTCGAAGAGACAGAAATGGTAAGAGAGGTGGAAGTGTTGCAGTTTATGTTAAGAAATATCTTGGTCTTTGGGTTTTATATTCATCTCCATGTGATTTTGATAATAAACCCGAGTATATTATTATTGAAATTTCGAGTAAAGATGTGAAGCCTTTACTTTTTGTTGTAGTTTATAGACGACCTGGAGGCGAGAATCTTAATCATTTTGAATATAATTTTAGTAGATTTTTAAATTTTTATGAAAATGTTGTTATATGTGGAGATTTTAATTATAATCTTAATAAGAATACATCTGACTCAAATTATGTAAGAGATTTTTTTGATTCTTTCAATTTGTTTATTGTGCCATTCTCGGCAACTCATCATACGGCGAATTCGTCATCATGGTTAGATTTGTGTGTAGTGGATGATAAGGATAAGCTGATTGCAATATCCCAATCTCAAGCTCCTTTTGTGGCGGGTCATGAACTTATATCGATAACTTATAGATGGGAATTTGAGAATAAAACATGCTCTACTAAAAGTTATAGGAATTTGTCTAGGATTGATGATTGTACTTTTTTGTCAACTCTGCGTTCTTTTAATTGGTCTTGTTTTAATCAATCACAATCTGTTGACAACAAACAATCTTTGATTAGTGAAGCAATCACTAGTGCGTTAGATGAGCATGCACCCCTTCATAACCATGTAATTCGAGGAAAAGTGTGTCCATGGATGAATGATGAGATTCGGGATCTAATATGCCAAAGAGACTCTGCTTTTAGAGCTTGGAAGAGAGGAGGAAATACTTTGACGAGAAGTAATTTTAAAAAACTTAGAAATAAGGTAAAGTCTTTAGTTAAGCAAGCGCGTGATAGGTACAACACTGGTAGACTAAAAAACATAACGGATTCAGGAAAACTTTGGAAGGAGTTAAGACGTATTGGCATTGCTAAAGATAAAAGAGATGATTCTCCACTTAATTTTAATGTGAATATAATTAATGATTACTTTTTATCTGTTTGTGGAGACTCATCTTTTAATGTGACACCTTCCTTTATTTCGAACTTGCTTGTTAATTATGAGTTTAATGACGGTCTGTTTTTCTTTAAAGATATTTGTCCCTCTACATTATTAAAAGCTCTTAAAAGTATCAAAACAGAGACGCAGGGATCTGATGGACTGTCTATAAGTTATATCATGAAAGGAATACCAGTGTTGTTTCCTTACGTGCTTGATCTTTTTAATATGTCTTTACAGACTTCTATTTTTCCGGAAGATTGGAAGAGGGTTTTGATTAAGCCTATTGGAAAGGTAAAAGTTCCGCAGCAGCCGGGGGACTACAGACCTATTGCTATTCTTTCTTCATTGTCAAAGGTTCTTGAGAAAGTTGTGTTTTACCAGTTGAATAAATTTGTTGAGACTAATGATGTTCTTAGCCCTTTCCAGTCTGGTTACAGAAAAGGGTTCAGTACACAAACACTCTTGGCTGGTGCAACTGATGATATATGTAAAGCAATTGATCAAAAGAAGGTAACCATAGTGGTGTTCTTTGATTTTAATAAAGCTTTTGATTCGGTACCTCATACTATCTTGCTATCGAAACTCAAAGCCATAGGTTTGTCGGGGTCGGTAATAAGATGGTTTGCTTCGTATTTGTCAGGTAGAACCCAGGCTGTTGTGGTACCAGATGGAGAGCTATCTGAGTGGGGAAATATTGGAACTGGAGTTCCTAAAGTTTCAGTGCTGGGTCCTCTATTGTTCCTACTTTATACTAATGACTTCAGGGGTGTTCTCAAGTATTCGAAGCATATGTATTTTGTGGATGATTTGCAGATCTATATACATTCTAGTTTGGAAGACTTGCAGAATAATATAAGGTTAATAAATGAGGATGTTAAGGCTGTATTTGATTGGGCGAAAGTAAATATTCTTAAAATAAATTTTAATAAGACTTATTCTATGATAATCGGCTCTACTTGGTACGTAAATAAAATAAATTTGAGTGACTCTTCTGTAATAAAAATTAATAATAATACCATCCCTTTTGTTGATTTAGTTAAAAATTTGGGTGTTATCTTTACGCCAACTCTTTCTTGGGATAAGCAGGTTGGCAAAATGTGGTTTTCCCTCATTTTGATTACTGTTGTGTTGTATATAATGATATGACTGAAGAATTAAATTATAAACTTGAGAAACTCCTGAATTCATGTATAAGATTTATATTTGATTTAAAGAGGGATGAACATGTAACTCCATATAGGTTACAGCTAGGTTGGCTTAGTGTTAGTAACAGACGACTTTGGTACATCGGCTGTCTTACACATGTAATTTTAAACAATAAAAAACAATAAATAAAAGTTTGTCTTTAGAGAGGAAATTACTACTAGAGAGTTAAGATCTCCTTGCATTCTTAGGGCTCCAAAATGTAAAACAGAAAAATATAAAAACTCGTTCATGGTTAGGGGTCGTCCATATACCACGTGGACACTTTTTAGACACTTTTTGACCCCCCCTCGTGGACAATCGTGGATTTTTGACGAACCCCTCCCTCCCCCCTGATTGTCCACGTGGACAATCGGGTTTTTTATTTTAAAATAGTGAATAATAAAAAGATATTTAATAAGAAATACAATTAAAAAATTCTTTAAATTTTTTTATAACAAACTTCTTGAAAATTCAATAAAGATTAAATTATCTTAAAATATTATTAAATAGGTAAATACCATTTTTAGTATTATAGAGAGGACTTTGGCAGCAATATATCTTCAATTATTATATTAGTAGAAATACTTAATCTCTTCTGTAACAAATCTAAAAATTTTCTAAAATCCAATAGCTTTGAGCCTTCACATAAACAATAATAGAAATTATTTTTTTTAGAATTTGTAAGAGTTTGTAGAGGTTGCTTTGTATTCCTAATTGTCAAATTTGCATATATTCATATTTGTGCATTTATGATTATGATTTTGTAATATAAATTAAAAAAGAATTTGGCGTTTTTTTGACAGTTAAATAAATTTCGGATTACAAATATTGTCTGATCACAATCTAATAATAATCTAATAATAAAGTTGAATATAAAGAAAAAAAAGATATAAAATTAAACTTTTGTGTCCACGTGGACATTTGTATTGACCCCCCCTCCCCCCTCGTGGAAAATCGTGGATTTTTGGCGAACCCCCCCCCTCCCCCTAAACTGTCCACGTGGTATATGGACGACCCCTTACTGCCATAAATTTATGGAACTCTCTCCCTCGTTTTATGGCAAATATTGAAAGTCCAAAAACATTTAAACTACAATTATATAAATATTTGTTTTCGTTGGATGTATAGAGTATATAGAGTGTATCTTGATTCGTATGTCATCTGTGTGTGAGTTGCTGTGATAATTTGTAAATCAAAGTATTTTATTTTTACATCTGTATATAGCTTTATTTAACTTTATACGATATGGGCAATTCCACGTGAGATTTCAGTCGACCTCTTAAAATCGGCCAAAAATATTTTTTTTCTATTCTGTATTGAAAAAAAACAGATACGTATTTTTTTATTATTTTTTTGGAGGCCAAATTTTTGAGTTATGAATTTTCAAAATTTTCGCTTTTTAAATGTAGGTACATTTTTAATGTCAGATAACTAAAAAAATATTGCTTCTTTTCATTTTTTGACAAGAGAAAAAAAGTTTTGTTTTTCTCTCTACTTTTGAATAATCATAACAAAAAAAATTTTGTTTCATTTTTTATTAAAAAAATAAAAAAATTTTATAAACAAATTAATTTTTTTTAACTTTGGGTATGATAAATTTTTAATTTTCTTTTTTTAAAACATACCTGGAATTGATAAGAAGGTTTTGCAAAAAGTTTCAGAGTGGGCCTGACAAGTTTGATGGGTCCAAAAAAATAATTAAGCTCTCCGTGCAGGTCGCACGCACATGGCACAATGGGATTTTTTTATAATTTATTATTAAAAATTGTTTAGAGCCTAAAGATTCAATAATAATCAAAATCCGATAAAATTTGTAGGCTCTAGACAATTTTTAATAATAAATTGTAAAAAAATTCCATTGTGCCACGTGCGTGCGACCTGCACGGACAGCTTAATTATTTTTTTGGACCCATCAAACTTGTCAGGCCCACTCTGAAACTTTTTGCAAAACCTTCTTATCAATTCCAGGTATGTTTTAAAAAAAGAAAATTAAAAATTTATCATACCCAAAGTTAAAAAAAATTAATTTGTTTATAAATTTTTTTTATTTTTTTAATAAAAAATTAAACAAAATTTTTTTTGTTATGATTATTCAAAAGTAGAGAGAAAAACAAAACTTTTTTTCTCTTGTCAAAAAATGAAAAGAAGCAATATTTTTTTAGTTATCTGACATTAAAAATATACCTACATTTAAAAAGCGAAAATTTTGAAAATTCATAACTAAAAAATTTGGCCTCCAAAAAAATAATAAAAAAATACGTATCTGTTTTTTTTCAATACAGAATAGAAAAAAAATATTTTTGGCCGATTTTAAGAGGTCGACTGAAATCTCACGTGGAATTGCCCATGTTATTAATTACTGTATTTTTAATGGTTGTCCTCGTGGTATTTACCTAGGACATAATAAAATATATTCTATTCTATTCTATTCTAAATGGAAGTTAATTAATTTACCGGAAATTAACCCACGAACACGTCATTATTGAACAATATCATATTCACGATATTGCCACGCTACACCAACGCTTAAATCATTTTTTAACAATATCATATTCACGGTATTGCCACGCTACACCCACGCTTAAGTCATTTTTGAACAATATTATATCTAGGGTATTGCCACGCTACACCCACGCTAAAGTCATTTTTGAACAATATTATATTCACGGTATTGCCACGCTACACCCAAGCTTAACTCATTTTTGAACAATATTATATTCGCGGTATTGCCACGCTACACCCACGCTTAAATCATTTATTAACAATATCATATTCACGGTATTGCCACGCTACACCCACGCTTAAGTCATTTTTGAACAATATTATATCTAGGGTATTGCCACGCTACACCCACGCTAAAGTCATTTTTGAACAATATTATATTCACGGTATTGCCACGCTACACCCACGCTTAAATTATTTTTAACAATATCATATTCACGGTATTGCCACGCTACACCCACGCTAAAGTCATTTTTGAACAATATTATATCTACGGTATTGCGACGCTACACCCACGCTAAAGTCGTATTTAAACAATATTATATCTACAGTATTGCCACGCTACACCAACGGTCGTCCTACGCTAAATCCATGGTTGAGCAATGCTATTTCAACGGTATTGCTACGTTTGTCCCACGGTCAAGCCACTGTTGAGCACTACTACGTCAATGAAGTGTTTTTTTCTAAAGCTAATATAAACTAATCCAAGTTTTCTTGGTTAGGAACATTTAATATAAGAAATAGGACTAAGAGTAGGCAAAAAATGGTTTAGTCATGGTAAACAAAGAGCTGCCTTTACCTAGTGTTCTGCATCACATGGGCAGAACCCCATAGCTAATATCTGATTTTAAAAGTAGTCCTTAAACAATTACTCAACCTGAATCTGAAAGTGGTCCAAAAATAAGTTCTCATTCTGCTACTAAAATTGGTCCTCAAACAAGTCCTCAGTTTGATACTAAACCTGGACCTAAAACAAATTTTCAATCTGATTCTGAATCTGGTCCTGAAACAAGTCCTCAATCTGATCCTAAATATGGTTCTTAAATAAGTCCTCAACCTGATTCTCAAAGTAGTCCTCATTCAAGTCCTTAATATGATTCTAAAACTGATCTTCAAATAAGTCCTCAATCTGATACTAAAAATAGTCCTAAACATTACCTAAATCTGATTCTGAAACTGGTCCTGAAACATGTCCTCAATCTGATCCTAAAAATGGTTCTTAAATAAGTCCTCAACATAAAAATCTTAAAGAGTTTTTCAAACAAGCCCTCAGTCTGAGTCTAAAACTAGTCCTAAATTTGATCCTAAAACTCGTCCTCAAACATTTTCTCAATCTGATGCTAAAAATGGTTCTTAAATAAGACCTTAACCTGAAT
This sequence comes from Leptopilina syphax, assembly GCA_032872505.1. Lineage (NCBI taxonomy): Eukaryota > Metazoa > Arthropoda > Insecta > Hymenoptera > Figitidae > Leptopilina > Leptopilina syphax. The sequence continues at coordinate 26,943,891 of CM065476.1, forward strand.
TTTAAAGTGGTCATCAAAGAAGTCCTTAGTCTGATACCAAACCTCAGCCTAAATAAAATACTCAATCTGATGCCAAAACTGGTCCTCAAACGTGTCCTCAAACTGACCATAAAAATGATTTTTGAATAAGTCCTCAACCAGAATCTCAAAGTAGTCCTTCAACAAGTCCTCACTCTATTACTAAAACTGATACTCAAAAAAGTCCTCACTCTGATCCTTAAACTGGTCCTAAAACAAGTCTTCAATCTGATAATAAAAATAGTCCTGAAACATGACCTAAATCGGATTCTGAAACTGGTCCTCAAACATGTTCTCAATCTGACCCTAAAAATGGTTCTTAAAGAAGTCCTCAACCTGAATCTCAAAGTAGTCCTCAAACAAGTACTTAACCTGAATCTATAGCTAGTCCTCAAACAACTCCTCAATCTGATTCTAAAACTAGTCCTAAAACAAGTCCTAAATCTGATTCTAAAACTTGTCCACAAACAAGTCCTAAATTTGTTATTAAAACTGAAAATCAAAGAAGTCCTCCATCTGATACTGAAACTAGTTCTCAAACAATACCTTACTCTGATTCTGAATCTGGTCCTGAAACAAGTCCTCAATCAGATGCTCAAACAAATACTCCAACAAGTCCTCAGTCTGATTCTAAAACTAGTCCTCAACTAAGTACTCAACCTGAATCTCAAAGTGGTCCTAAAACAAGTCCTCCATTAGGTACTCCAACAAGTCTTCAATCTGATACTATAACTATTTCTTAAAAAAGTCCTAAATTTGATCCTAAAAATGGTTCTTGAATAAGTCCTTATCTTGAATCTCAAAGTGATCCTTAAACAAGCCCTCAATCTGTTACTAAAACTGATCCTCAAACAAGTCCTCAATCTGATACTAAAAATAGTCCTATAACATTTCCTAAATCTGATTCTAAATCTGGCCCTGAAACAAGGCCTCAATCAGATGCTCAAACGAGTACTCAAACAAGTCCTCAATCTGATACTAAAACTGATTTCCGTAAAAAAATCAATTTCCTGAAGATTTCCGAAAAGTTTCCGAAGTGATTCCCGTTAAAAAAAATCAATTTTCGGAAAGTTTCCGAAGTGATTTCCTTTTAAAAAAATCAATTTCCGGAAGATTTCCGAAAAGTTTTCGAAGTGGATTTCTTTAAAAAAAGTAAATTTTCGAAAAATTAATTAATTTCCATTTGTGGTTAAAAACATTTCACCTAACCATATTTCATTAAAACAAAATTTCCACAAACATTTTAATTTATTTACCTTTCAATATTATTAATTAATTAACTAACTAATTACTTATTTTAAAAAACTTTAAATTTAATTTCAAAATAATATTTTCAAATTATTATTAATTTTTATTAAGCAAGTCAGAGCCAGCGTCAAGTTTCTCTTTTTTTGTAACAAAGAGTAACATGCAACGTGAACTTTGTGTCACAATAAATTTCATTGTTTCAAACTACAGATCTCATTTCGCGTAATGGCGGCCTCTCATTGGCTCAATTTAATTAATTTTCAATTTCTTCCCATTTCAATAAAACTGCACCGAATTAAAAACTACAAAAAGGCTCTTTCCAAATAATTTCCTAATTCCAGACTTTCAAAGCTCGTTACTTTTTTTGAATCACCCATATTATAAATATTTAAATTCTTATATAAGAAAATTTATTAGAAAATTCACCTTCTTGTGATTGTTTTTTGTTGGTGGTATTTTTCTTTTCTATTCAAACGAAAAGCGACAATTTTTATTATTGTCTTTTGTTTTCCTCGATATTCAGAATAAGTTAATTGACGTAAACGATGTCAAAAAGTGTTTAATATTTTTAGTTACAAATTATCAATTTTTTTTAAACACTTATACGTAATTGCGAATTAAAAATGAACAGAAATATTTTTGCTAATTTAAGTGGTAAGTTCAACATGCTATATATTACATTTATAGATGAAACTGGTTAAACATAATATGTCTTACCTCTATAATGATATTTACATCCTCATACACTAAGTATTGTAAAGATCGAAAATTTTGTAGGCGATTTTAATACATATTTTTCCAATGAATAAATTTCAATTAATTTAATATTGTGTTTTACAAATTAAAAAACTTTTTTTTATAACTAAACATATGTTTTTCTCATTTTCTTACTTTTCTAATTTATTTGTGAATTTTCATATAACCATTAACCTTCGCACTACCGGCTGTCCACCCGGTGTAACCAAGTAATACATAATGTTGTATATCTGCTCGACTTTTGTATTAATCGAATCGCCATTTTAACTCACTGAGCAAAATTTTATCTACTTTCGCAAAATACAAAAATAAATTTTTTTCACATTTCTCCTTGTTTAAATATAATAGATAAGAAAGTATGTACGAGAATACTGAAAATTGACCGGTAGTTCTTTTGTATATTGCAAAAAAAATAAAATCATTAAACTTATACAGTAAAATTGTATTATATTAATAAATACAATATATTTTGATATTACAATACATTTTTTATTTGTTTAAACAAATTATTATTGTCATTTACCAACTTTTTAAAGAATGCACCTAGAAAGTTGCAGTTTTTTCTAATTTTGCAATTTACTATATCTTATAAGATTACAGATGAAGAATAAAAATTGAACTATTGTTTAAACAGTTTTTAAACAAATTATTATTGTTATTTACCAATTTTTCCTAGAATGAACCTGAAAAGTTGCAGTTTTTTCTAATTTTGCAATTTAATAAATCTTATATGATTACAGATAAAGAATAAAAATTGAATAATAATTTAAATAATTTTTAAACAAATTATTATTGTTATTTACTAACTTTTTACTCAATGTACCTAGAAAGTTGCATTTTTTTATAATTTTACAATTTACTAAAATCTATATTATTGCATGTAAAAAATAAAAATTTAATTATTATTTAAACAATTTATAAACAAATTAATAATTTGTTTATACATTGTAATCTGTAGTCATATAGTTTAGTAAATTGCCAAATTAGGAAAAAACTGCAACTTCTTGTTGCATTCCGTAATAAGTTGGTAAATAACAACAATAATTTGTTTAAAAATTGTTTAAATAACAATTAAATGTTTATTTTTTACCTGTAATCATATAAGATTTAGTAAATTGCAAAATTAGGAAGAACTGCAACTTTCTAGGTGTATTCTGAAAAAAATGGTAAATAACAAGAATAATTTGTTTAAATAATTTTTTAATAATACTTATGACTCGTTTCAGTAAATGTTGCAATATTCATAAAACATTATTAAAATACAGTATTTCTTGCAATTTCTGGGGGTGTATTTCCATTTATGGGGTAGGAGTTTTACAAGAGATCGACAGAAGATTTAATTCAGTGGGTTGTCATTCTTAAATTGATCCTTAAATTCGTTCTAAAAATTGTTCTTAATTTTATACTATATCTCGTTTGAACGTACATTCTCATTAACGGATACGACTCTCCCAAAAATTTCGTTAAACTGGCGTACGAGTGTAATCTTGAATGTCAGTTTTTGTTCCAAAAAATATTTCAAAGTTGTCATAAACAAATTTAAGTTTTTAATGTTTAATAAATTATTAATATTATTATATGATTTCAATTGTTTAAAATCCTAAAGAAATTTAATTGTATTGACTTAGGTAATTATAAGGGTTGCCAGTTTTTTTGTAAAAAAAATTCACAGTCATTTGTCGGTCCATTCCCGGTCATAAATAATAACTCTGAAAAGAAATTATTCCATGAAAGATTGAAAGAATTTCCTGATTTTTAGACAAAACTTTCACTTTTTCCCAAACCCTAAAAATATTTTAGTTTACTCTAAAAATAATTTTGAACTTAAATAGATTTTTTGAAATAAATATTTAATTATTATCCATTACTAGCAGAGCTACGCGCGCTAAAGCGCGCGCGATAATTCTGCTTTTGTCTTATTTTATTTTTTATTTAAATGACTTCAGGCTTCGCCAACTGTCAGAACACACACTCTTATATACCAACTTGTTTTTGCGTTTCTACAGAACGACTTTAAGGTTAGGAGTACTCGCATTTGCCTGGACCACCCGTCAATGGGTTTTCTCGCCAGTGGAGAGGGAAACTGTAGAAAACCTCTCCGAGTACAACCGGTTTATCGACAGTCGAATTCTAATGGTGTGTATTGGACAATAATCGACGGTGCACATCATTATACTTCGACGTCAAACCTCCCGCTCAGATTATCTCACTTGCCGGGAAAATCCCAGGCTAATGGGCGCGAACCAAGTACCCTTGGTCCGCCCACCGAGCCAGGCATTTATCCGACCGAGCTAATCTGTCGGTTGCTTTTGTCTTATGATACTTAGGACCTTATTTCATTGTTTGTATATAAAAGTGTGACTAAGACTTTAAGATTTTTTTTCTTCTCCGAAAATATTAGAAAAGATTAAAAATTTTTTTTTAAGAATATTAAAAAACATATAACACGAAAACCAAAAATTAAATTTAACATACTGAGCAGTTTCAAGACATAAATATAATAATATTTTTTTATTTTTATAATTATTTCCTTAAATTTTCAGTTTGCTTGTAAACTGTATTATTTCAAGAATTCGTTATAAGCGAAGAAAATTTGAAAGTCGATTACAAAACATACTTTTTTAAACTCGTATAAACTATGCTATATTGTATGTTAATATATTGAACAACTCTTTAAACGTCTGGCAACATTGCACATAATTTTCTACTCAAAACTAAATGTAAACAAGTGATACCAAACATTTGCAACCAAGCAAGTCAAATCACAAAATAATGGTTTCTGTTTCGATTAGTTTAGTCAAGCGATAGAAAAACTTTTTATAAATTCATTACACAATAGAAGAATTATTTTATTGAAGTATTCTTCCTTTTTTGTCAAAAGATTGACACCGAGATTTATTGATAGTCATGATATAAGCCGCGGTATAAACTTAGGGTCCGTCCATAAACCACGAGGACAATTTTTAACCAATCTTTGACCACCCCCCATCTTATTGGAACAACAATTTTTACTTTATGTAATTGACCTTAATTTTGTCACTTGGTGGTTTCTAAGGTCGCTGATTACGAATTTGATGTAAGTTTTCATAAATTTAAAATGGCGGAATTTTCTTTTTAATTTATACAATTGACCTTAATTTTGTTACTCGGGAGTTCTAATACCAGTCAGGCAGGTGTAAATGTCCTAGGAGCGCTCACTGACAATTGACTTATGTTTTAGAACTTGCACCGACTCATAACCAGCGAGCGTGCATAAAATTTTTTTTTAAATCTCTCTTCCCTATATTATATTAGCCGCTTTTCTTTTATGATTTAAATTGTTTTGTTTCATTATTTGTTTTTCATCTACATTTTTCGCTTTTCTGTAATTATGTTTTCTTAATCTATCATTCTCTAGTCTTATTTTTTTCTGTTCATCTGTTTCTTCAAACCTTGCCTTCCTTTTCCTCTCCTTGTCTTTGTCCTTGTCTGATTCTTTTCTCATCAATTTTTCAAATTTAGTAATATGATTGTCATTTAACTTTTTTCCTTCAGTATTTAAAATTTTATAATCTTCATCACTTAAATTTTGTGGATCTTTTGTTTCAATTTCTATTTCTAGAGCTACTTTAATTTTTTTACCTTTTAAATTGTTTTGCTTTATTACTTTCTCTTTATCTATATTTATAGTTTTTTGGTAATTACGTTTTCTCAGTCTATCATTTTCTAGTCTGATTATTTTCTGTTCATCTGTTTCTTTGAGCCTTTCCTCCCTTTTCCTCTCCTTATCTTTTATTGCTCGATGTCTCTTTTTCTTATAGTTTTCATTTTTATTAAGATTCTTCTCTGAATATTCTGTAAATATACCTCTATTCACATTATTATTACTAATACTGATACTAGTTTCACAAATAGAAGACGTGTTTGGTATTTCTATGAGTTTTGTAGCTCCATCCGTTAAAAGACGTTTCCAATTATACTCAACAAAAAAGGTCTAATAACATTTGTTAATTCCACGGAAGGAAATGAAATTAAACGATTATTTTCAAACATAAAAATTAGATGTCGTCTCATTTCACTATGAATATAATTAACAGTATTTGGCAATTCATTGTAATACAAAGATGTTGCAAACGCAATTGCATATATGCCACAGTCAATTCCATTCGGCTGTAGATTAACAGTTGAAAAAACTACCGGTGTTTTGAAAGGATATAATCTAAGTTAATATTTTTTTTGATCTTCATTTAAGTATCCCTTATTAAGACTGTTATAAATATATAGCCTTAATCCATCATAATAAGTACAAATCCAATGACCAGATTTGCAAGCACCACTAAAAAGTATTTGAATGTGCTTCTGATTTTTATCAATCGGAATAATGAATTCAGGCGTAATTAAATATAAAGTAATTTGCATGTTAAATGCTAAATTTAATTCTCTTCTCAACAACTTTCCAAATTCAGTAATATGATTGTCATTTAACATTTTTCCTTCAGTATGTAGAACTCTATGATCTTTATCACTTAAATAAACCTTTTCTTCTTTGTTAGACATGATTTTTTAATAAAATGAACAAATAATAGAATATTTTTCAAAAACTTATTTTTAGAAAACAGGTTTAAACTTAAAACTTCTAAATCATAACTAAATAAATGAAAATAATGAATGAGTATAAATAAATTTTTATAATTTATTTTATATTTTATTTTTTATATAAACATTTTTTTACATTTAAATTTATTTTATTTATTATATATTTTAATTTTAATAATAAATAGTCATCTAACTTCTTATAAATCTCATATTTATCTCATAAATCATAAATTCGCATAAATAACATAAGTCACATAAATCCCATTTTTGTCCCATATAAATCAAATAATTTTTATAATTACTGTAAAAAGAATGGTACTAATTTAGTACAAATTTTGGAACTGAATCTTCATTTGGTTCTATTTTAATACCAAAAATCAGCTCTAATTTAGAACCATTTATTTACAGTGAAGTCACATAAGCACATATAACTCATGAATCTCAAATGAATCATAAACACATACAATTCATAAAGCTGATATAAATCATTAGCACATAATCTCATATAAATCATAGGCACATAAGTACAAATAAATATATTAAAAATTGCAATACCTTACCTATTATAATTTCAAAACATTTTAATCAAAACTTATCCAAAACAAAATTAACAAAAATAAATTAATGTATTTACTCAATAACAAAATTATTTAATTCAAAATTTTTTTTAAAAGTAGATTTATTTTCAAAAACATATACCTCGTTCTTAATCGCCCTCTTTTTCACTCATTAATCTATCTGTGAGTGAGAAAAGAAAAATAATTAGCCAATAAGGAAATAAGACGCCCATTTCGTATTTTGGCTTGAAAGTAAAATTCCCCACTTTTCCTTCCTCCATCAAATTCTGTTCCTCTCTTTCTACCTGACCCGAAAAATGGAGAAAACATGATACCCCCTTCTAAACCCAAAAAGTGGGCATTACTTTCTTAACTATTCGTCTCTCTTTCGCTCCCACTCTAAACTAAAAGGAGAGACAATACCTCCCTCCCTCTCTTTCTTTCTCACTGTAAACAGAATATATAAGGAAAGACTAACTTATTATATATAGATATAATAATAATATTCGCCTCTCTTTCGCTCCTACTCTAAACTAAAAGGAGAGGCGATTATTAATATTATTATTATTATTACTATTATTATTATTTTTTTGCTTAGGGACTTTTGGGAAATCTGCCTACAGATACCTTGGATTCCACACTCCAAGGTTATGTGGGGTTGGTATGATAAAAAAACAAAAGGAAATATAAAAAAAAGATAAATAAATAAATGTTATAATAAATTTAACAAACTGGCGACCTACTACCAGCCCGACCCACTAAAACCCGTAACCCTTCTTTTGGAGCCCTTTACCCTCCCTCGGAACTGTCGTAAGACTTTAGCCTTCGAGGGTGGCGCTCCAACTCTGTCGCTAATGCGACTTTCTGCTTTTCTCTGCGGTTATCCTGCGTTAATAGTTAAAAATTTAAAACTATTTCAATATAAAAGCGGAATTAACAGCACAACAATAATAAAAAAAAAATGTTTAATTAAGTGTAAACAGTCAAAAGATAAAATTGCAAACAAATATATAAAAAAAAATAAAATAAACGCGTATATAATATTAAAAAACATAAAACGGAATAAATTAAAATTGTATAAGGACAAATAAATCACAAAATAAATTAATAAAAAACAAACAAAACAAATTAAAAGCTGTTTAAATTACGATTTTTGGCGGCCGTCGAGATCTTTCCTCGACATAACTGAGATTATAAAGTTCTCGACTTGTCGCCAATTCTCTTCTGACTAGGTCATCAGCGATACCATGTTCTCCGGTGTAACTTGACTATTTACACCGTCGAACATGGCTTGCCTCTCCAAGTCCCATTTTCTGCATGAGAAGAGGGTGTGCTCCGTGTTGTCCTCAGGGAACTGGCAATATGCACACACCTCGTCCTCGCGCAATTTAAAGCGACACAGGTACGAGTTAAAACACCCGTGCCTGTGAACGCCTGAGTCAAGTAATAGGAAACTTGACCGTGTTTCCTATTTATCCAGGTGGCGAGTGCCGGGATAAGGCGTTAAGTCCATCGACTTTTTTCCTCACCATCCCATCTTTCTTGCCATCTTTCTATGAGCCTGTGCCTCGCTTCTTTGCGGATCAGGCCCTTGCTTGGTCTTAATTCCTCATCCAAGGAACTGCTTTCTTTAGAAAAGAGAAACATTTCTTCCCTTTCCCTCGCCAAAAGATCTGCTGGCGGGACACTTGCAAGGACCTGACAGCACTCGTAGATACCGTCTTCTATGCAGAGATGATACGCGTTGTTATCGATCTCTGCGCAGACAGTATCTTTTCACAGATGGTCACACATCTTTTACTCCTGAGGGATGGGGCCCACGCTGGTGCTGCATAGAGCATTTTAGCGTGGGCGACACTCGCCACCAGTCTTCTTTTTTGTTCACGGGGTCCGCCAACATTTGACATTAGCCGTGAAATATTAGCCGCACACTCGATCGCCTTATTTGACGCCGTAGCCATGTGGTGGTGGAGGTTTAACGTTTCATCCAACTCCACACCAAAATATTTAATTTGTTTACTCCACTTGACCTCGAATCCGTCTATCACGATTCGTGGGAGCTCATAACCACGTCTGTCTGTGACTAGCAGTGCCTTGGTCTTTTCCAGGGCCATTTCAAGACCTCTGGTATCCAGCCTGCTTCTTGCTAGTCACAGACATTCGTTCACCAATGTCCCAAGAGCCTCCTCACCTTCGGCAGTGCACACGAACAACGCGTCGTCCGCAAAGCCGATGATCACCGCACCTTCGGGCAGATCCATTTGCAGAAAATCATCGTAAGATACATTCCATACAAATGGACCCACCCTCGAGCCTTGAGGAGCCTTACGCTGCATCTCTTTCCTGAGAGTGCAGGTGTCTCCCTCATATATAACCCACCTGTCGCTAAGATAATTATCCATTATCCGCAACAAGTAGGGCGGCATGTTTTTCCTTTTCATCGACTCGATGAGATCTTTCCATCTTGCGGAATTAAACGCGTTGCGTATGTCAATTGCTACCAACGCGCAGAAGCTCTTTTTTTTTCACGTCCCAACTTGTTTTTTCCTGCTTTGGCTATGTCCACAACTGCCTGGATAGAATCAACTGTGGACTTGCCTTTACGGAAACCAAATTGGTGATCCGATAGACTATTCTCTCCGGTCAAATGGCTTTGCATTCTCTGCAGAACCATATCCTCCAGAAGTTTACCCATCGTATCTAGCAGGCATATAGGCCTGTATGATGAGACTTTATCTAGAGGTATTTCACCTTTCCTTAGGAGGACTAACCTCTGTCGCTTCCAGTCGCGGAAGAACTCTCCTCTCTCAAGGCAAAGATTGAAGCATCGAAGCAGAATCTGGAGTGAAGTGTCGATTACCAACTTTAGGATCTCGTTACTTATCCCATCGATTCCAGGCGCCTTGCCTGTTTTCAATCTTTTGCCTGCTTTTTGCAGTTCACTAAGTGTGAAGAGTTCTTCCTCTTCGACTTTGCAAAAACTCCAGTCCCTTCTAAGGTATGGTTCCGCAGGAGGAAACAAAGAATTTATTATCTTTCTGACCCAATCGGGATTTTCCAGGCCGGGGGTCTTTTGCCTCGTCGCTAATTTCTTAGTAACGATTTTAAAAGCCAGACCCCATGGGTCCTTATCGACTTCCTCGATTAGGTCCTTCCAGCTACGGCGTCGCGACTTGCGGATCTCTTTCTTGAGGTTCTTTTTCGCCTCCTTGAAAGCCTCTTTCAGCAAGGGATCTCCCTTAGATCGGGTATATGTCCTTCTTGCTTTGAGGCATTCCTTCCTCAAGGAGGCTAGCTCCTCTGACCACCAGTGCAAGGATTTTCTTACGGGAATGGCGCCTTTGCGTGGCATTGACGCATTGCAAGCGGTGACTATCATGTTTCTCACCGCTCGCACCTTCCCATCCAGACTGCTCGGCCTCTTCACCCAGCCCAAGTCCTCAATCAAAAGGGCTTCTCTTAGGGACCGGCCGAACTTTTCCTTGTCGAGTCTCTTCATATTCCACGAGGAGGTTTTGCGACTAGGAACATCCTGTCTTTTTTCTCCTCGTGTGCCTCCCATCGAGACTGAGAACTCAATGTACTGGTGGTCACTTGCGGTATATTCTTTTGAGACCCGCCAGTCGCTTATGCGGCTAAATAGTTTAGACGATGCGATTGTTAGATCTATAATTGATCCGATCGCACCTCGTCTAAAAGTCCATGTATTGCCTCGGTTTACACCTAATAAGTCGTTTCTGGAGATCATTTCTCCAATACGAATTCCTCTCTTGTCGAGTCTCGTCTCACCCCACTCTGGCGACTTTGCGTTAAAATCGCCAGTGATGATGACATCCAGCCTGGATTCTGTGAGGCTCGCATCTAGGTCTTCGATATTGGCTTCGAAGTTTGTCAGTGGGTCGTTGGGTGAGAAGTAGCAGCTATACATACGTATATTAGCTACCTCTATCCACACGAACCCACTGCTCGTCTCCAGAAACTTGTCAACCCGCAATTCTGGGTTGCACAGCTTTATGGCGGCTCTCTTCGCCTTATCCTGATACCAAGGGGCGAGGTCGCTTACTTGATACTGCTCACTGCAGAACAGGACATCGACCTCATTTTCCCTTGCCGTTTGCATTAGGAGCAACTGTGCATCCTTACTTGTATGCAGGTTGACCTGCAAAAATTTTAAGGATTTGCCTTTTTAATCTTTTGCAGTTCCTTCCAGTAAACCGGGCAGGCTCTCTTTCCGGACTCATGGTTTGTTTCTGGCTTTCCCAGGTCCAAGCATGTAAGGCACTTCGGCTTAACGTTACAGCTCTTCGCGAGGTGTCCCTCTCCGCCGCATCTTCGACAGTTTTTACTTCTGTCGGGGCCTTTGCAGAATAGGGTTCTGTGTCCGTAACCTAGGCACTTTTGGCACCTAATTACTTCAACATGCTCACGAATTGGAGCGTTTATTCAGCCGATTTTGATTCGGCCAAGTTTAAGCAGAATGTCACTTTCTGCTTCTGCTAAGCGGATTAGAGCCACCTTAGTACTTCTAAAGCGCGTCAAAAGGTGGCACTCTATCTTCAGATCAGGTTTGCCCAGCTTATCTCTCAGAACTGAAATCACCTCATCCTCCGTCGTGGTTTCATCCAGCTCCTTGATCTCAAGAGACCTTTTATTTACGAGAGCAGTGACGTCGCATGGGAAGGCGCCATGCAGAGCCGAGGACAGTGCTTCCGCAAGCTTCAAGGTATCTCCACCCTTTTTCACTATCACAAGAACCTCCTGTTTAAAGGTTCTCCTGATTTTATGAATTACGGTACCAGTGTCTTCTGGTTTAACCTTTGCTTTTATCAGCGGCAAGATACCCTCATAAGATTTTGGGTCTCTTGCCGTGATCTTTACCGCTTCCGTGGTTCTAAGCTTCAAAGGGTGTTTTGGGAGCTCTTTTTTCTCGCCTGGGGGCTTTTTTCTTTGAGCCCGTTCCCTTCTCTTTCCAACAACCTTTAACGCCCAAATGTGCTGTTTTCAGACTTGAATTTTAACTACGTACAACTATTAAAAGAAAGCTAAAAAAATTTCAAAAGTAACATTTGCTACTATTTTCAGGGTCGCTTTTTCGAATGGCGTTGTCAAAATTTCCAAAAAATGAAATTAACCCCCTCTTTTAATGAAATTTTCCAAAAAATGCAAGATTTTTGGATGAAATTTTTTTTTTATTTCAATTTTCATTGTTATATCGGTATCTACATATCGTCTGAGGTATAAAAACCGTATTCCTGATAGCTGTACTTTAAAAATATGCAGTAGTTTTTTTTTCTTTTTTTCATTTTTTATTAAAAAATGGCGCCCGAACGCTAAATTTTTTTTATTACACATACAAATTTTTTTTCTAAAGGGCCTAGCGGAGTAAGTATGCAAAATGTGCCCCCGCTCAAAAAAATTTGAAATTCTTGTTACATGTTGGCAACATTAAGATACAATTTTTCACCAAATATTTTTTCAAAAAATGTATTTTTGTAAGAGAAAGAAAGGAGGGGGAAAGAAATATCAAAAATTTGTTTTTTCTCGAAAACCACTAAATCGATTTTAATGAAATTTATACGTGTTTTATAAATTAATAAGAGGAATTAAAAACAAAAATTTCAAAAAACTTTGTTTGAAAAAAACCCAAAAAAAACCCCAAAAAAAAATTTTTTAATTTTCAAAAAAAAATTTTTTGTTCTTATTTTGGAGATACTACTTTGGAATTTTTACAGAAAATTCTCCTAAATGTGTACTTTTAAGAAATATTTTTGTCGATTTTTTTAATTGGGTACCACATAGTTAAAAAAATTAAAATCCTAGGTGGCGCATCATTCCGGTTGAAGAACAATGTATCCAGTAACTGATTATTTTTAAATTTCCTTGAAATTTAGTAATTATGTGTTCGATCCAGTGGTTTTCGAGAAAAAACAAATTTTTGATTTTTCTTTCTCCCTCCATAACTCTTACAAAAATACATTTTTTGAAAAAATATTTGGTGAAAAATTTTATCTTAATGTTGCCAACATGTAACAAGAATTTCAAATTTTTTTGAGCGGGGGCACATTTTGCATGCTTACTCCGCTAGGCCCTTTGCTTAAATTCACTTGAAATTTGTTACTCGGGGGTTTATGGGGTCGCTAATTACGAATCTGATGTTAGTTTTGAAAATTTCTAAATGGCGGATTCAATATGGCGGACGATTTTTTTAAAAATTTACCAAATTTGCTTAAAACTTGTTACTCGGGGGTTGTCTGGGTCGATGATTACGAATTTGATGTTAGTTTTTAGAAATCCAAAATGGCGGATCCAAAATGGCGACAACTTACGCATCTAAAGTTGTGACAACTTTGGCGTCAGTCTTTGGACCAACCATTGAAATATATAGTTGGCACAACATATGCATTGTAAGTTGGGCCAACTTCCTTATGAGTTGTCGGGCCAACCATCGTCGTCATTAGACGGCGAACCGTTATCATCTCTATGGTTGGCCCAACCTCTGGCACGCGAAGTTGGACCGACTTTGTACAAGTTAACCCAATTATGGGCCGACCAAAAAATCGCATCTGGGTAGATATTTTTAAAAAATCGTCATTTTCAATGTCATACAAAAATTTGAATAACTTTTAAAATAATAAACGCTTTTTAATGATCTTAAGCTTATTTTAAAGGTCATTTGCGACACTACAAGAATTACTTATAGGCATTAACGTGTAATTTTTTTCTTAGAAAATGCAGGCCGTCAAACTTGGACCAAAAAAATTCAAAAAATTTGAAACACTCTTTCTGTACTAAAAACTATTTTAAAAAATATATAAAACTTTATATGGTGTAGATTTTATAAGAAAATTTAATAAAAAAAATTCGTTTAAATTTTAAAAATTATTTTTCTGTAAATAAAAATGTTTAAAATTTTTTATATTTTTTTAGTTTAAGTTTTTATTTTAGAAGTTATTCAAATTTTTGTAAAACATTGAAAATGGCGATTTTTTAAAAATATCTAAATGAATTATTGGCCAAACGACTTCTGAAATATCTTCTTCTGTTCAAAATTTTATCATCTTTAACCCCTTCAGTGTGTAGCTAAAATACAACAAAATGGTCCCGAAATGTGTAAGACCTTCTTGTGAATAAATTTTCATGACACTAAGTACTAAGGGGTTTTTTGGGGTCGCTGATTACAATGCCGGTGTTAGTTTTTAAAAATTCAAAATGGCGGATCCAATATGGCGGTCACTATTATGAAAAATTCATTGCATACGCTTAAAATTTGTTACTGGGGGGTTTTTGGGGTCGCTGATTACGATTCCGGTGTTAGTTTTTTAAAATTTTAAATGGCGGATCCAATATGTCGGTCATGGTTTTGAAAAATTCATTGGATTCGTTTAAAATTTGTTACTCGAGGGTTTCTGTGGTCGCTGATTACGAAACAGTTATTAATTTTTTTAAAATTTTAAATGGCAGATCCAAAATAGCAACTCATTTTTAAAAATTCATTAGATTGGTCTGAAAATTTTTAATCTGGAATTTTCGGGGTCGCTGATTGCTATAATCCGATGTTAGGTTTTTAAAATTCAACAAAGAGGATCCAATATGGCAGACGATTATTAAAAATGATGTACTTCGAAAATCTGACTTCAGAATCGTGATCAGCGAGCTGAAGAATCCCTGAGTAACAATTTTTAGAAAAATTTATCCACTATTAATATTTTAAAAAAATTTTAGCGGACATTTTAGATAAAAAAATCATGTATTTTGAAAATCTGACTTCAGAATCGTGATCAGCGACCTCAAAAACTCCCGAGTAAGAATTTTTAGAAAAATTTATCCACTTTTAAAATTCTGAAAAATTTTTGGCAGACATTTTGGGTATAAAATCATATATTTTAAAAATCTGACTTCAGAATCGTGATCAGCGACCCCAGAAACCCCCGAGTAAGAATTTTTGCGAATATACGTTAAGATGTTTTTATTGTTTCGGCCATGACGTGTATACACGTCATCCACAGTTTGTGCCAGTTTTTTCATGACGTGTATACACGTCATCTACAGTCAAGGGGTTAAAAAAATGAGCAGAAAAAAATTTTAGTTTTAATAAATTTCATGTTTTAAAACGATTTTCATTCGACTGAAAATGAGTGGTCTTTTAATTTGACCGGTAGTGTAAAGTCACTTTTTAAAAATTTAAAATGGCGGATCCAATATGGCGAAAAAAATTTTCAAATTTGATCCTATTCCCTTAAAACGTGTTACTCGGGGGCTTTTGGGGTCGCAGATTATGAATATGAAGTTACTTTGTAGAAATTGAAAATGATGAATCCAATATGGTGGACAAATTCTTAAATTTGATCAGATTTAATTAAAAAGTGTTACTCGGGGGTTTTTAGCGTATCTGATTACGAATTTGAAGTCACTTTTAAGAAATTCTTGCTTCATACTGTTCTATAATGTAAAAAATTTGTTATTATTACAAACTTTAAGCGAAATGTATCAAAATTGGACATTTTTTCAGTCATATGGGACCCTGTTAAAAATTTCGGACTAATTCCGGATTAAATACGGACAGAATATTACGGATTAGTCCGAAAATTGTAAGAAAAAGGACCGAAAATGATCCGCGTTAGTCTGATATTAATCCGAACGAAACCCTGAATCTGAAAACACTCCGATGTAATCCTAAATGTCTACGAATTCAGTCCGTAATTAGTCCGCAACAATCCGAATTTATGACCGGTGAAGAATTATTCTAAAATAAGTACGGAATTATCAGAAATCAATATGTAAAGAATACGGAATCAGTCCCCGAATTTAAGCTAGTTAAAAAAACTTAATCCGTAAAATGTCCGAACCAATCCGAACTCTGTAAGCAAGAAATCCGATATAGTCCGCAACAATTTGAAATTAAGTGTTGCAAAATCCTATTCCGAAACAACTACGAAACAATCCGAAAACTGTATGCAACGAATTCGGAAATTGTCTGCAACGATTGAGATTTAATTCAATTGAAAGACATAATCCGAAACAATCCGAAATCTCTATGCTAAGTATCCGAAAATTGTCTGAAATAATCTGGATTTAATTCAATTAAAAGGCATAATCCGAAACAAATACTAAACAATCCGAAATATGTATGCAAAGAATCCGG
Organism: Leptopilina syphax; assembly: GCA_032872505.1. Taxonomy (NCBI): domain Eukaryota; kingdom Metazoa; phylum Arthropoda; class Insecta; order Hymenoptera; family Figitidae; genus Leptopilina; species Leptopilina syphax. The sequence goes on from CM065476.1 coordinate 26,960,187, forward strand.
TAATAGTCAGCGGCAATCCGAATAATATCCGATCAAAACACGCCAGTCCGAAAAGAAGTCTTATAATAATATGGAATTTGTAAATATATATATATACAATCCACAGACAGTCCAAAAAAATCCATATTTAATCTAATTCAAAGGCTTAATCCGGAATGATTTTGGTCGGATAAATTCAAACTATAATTATAATTTCGTATGACAAACACCTGACCATAACCAGATTAATTCCGGACTTAATCGGACTATTTGCAAGTTGCGTATTACCAGACTAACTTCAGACTAGATCGTACTAATTCCGGATTCACTGGTTATACACAAACCTATTGAGTTTGGATTTATTCGGATAAATCCAAACTAATTCTGAGTGACGAAAATCTGACCATAAGCAGACTGTTTCGGATTAGCTGCGGATTCACTGGTTAAACCAAGCGGATTATTTCTGCATTTACTAGTTGCATATAATCTGACTAACTTCGGACTAAATCGGACTAATTACGGATTCAATAGTTATAAAAAACTGTATTCAGTTCAAACTTAATTCAGGGTGAAAAAACTCCACAATAAACCGTACTGTTGCGGACAAATTCCGGATTAGTCCGAAATCGGTCCGACTTTTTATTCAGGGTATTTACTTATGGTAAATAAAATATTTACTATTGCAGTTAATTTGATTTTACACTAGTATTATTAGTTATCTTTTTTAATATTATAATTAACACTTATGCGTTAGTTTTTTGTCATTTCTTATCGTGGTACTTGATAAATTCTATTGTGAATTTGAACTCCCATGCGAGCGTGGTATAGTGGTTAGTGTATTCGATTTCGGTGCGATATAATGTTAGATAGGTGTAGGTTCGAATCCCCAAGCGTAAGAAATTTTAAGTTAATCTAAATAAAATTGCGATAGGTAAATCATAAAAATATATTGAATGTACTATAAAGTAATAATAATTAATATGTGTAACTTGTATAATTATTTTTTTATTAACATTCACTAAATTGTCCGGACTAAATTTTGACTGTTTCGGACTAATTCCAGATTCACTAGTTGAAATTAACTGATTAATGTCGGACTTCATCGGACCAACTCCGGATTTACTAGTTGTTCACAAACCGTATAGAGTTCGGATTTATTCGGATTAATTTCCGGTGACAAAAACCTGACCATAAACCGCACTGTTTCGGACAAATTTCGGATTAGTCCGAAATCTGTCCGGTTTTTTAACCAGGGGATCCACTATTTTCAATTTTTAAATTGTGATTTCAGATTCGTAATCAGATACCTTAAAAACCCCCCGAGTAACACGTTTTAATTATATCTGATTAAATTTAAAAATTTTTCCACCATATTGGATCCGCCATTTTTATTTCTAAAAAGTGATTTCATATTTGTAATCTGTGGCCCCATAAGCTTCCGAGTAACACGTTTTAAGGGAATCGGATCAAATTTGAAAATTTTTTCCGCTATTTTGAATTTTTAAAAAGTGACTTCAGATTCGTAATCAGAGACCCTAAAAACCCCCGAGTAACAAGTTTTAATCGAATCTGTTCAAATTTGAATTTTGTCCGCCATATTGGATCCTCCATTTTGAATTTAAAAAAAAAACTTTAGATTTATATTCGGGGACCTTAAAAACTGTTAGAGAATGAGTTACAAAATAATTTACCCCGTTTTTTGCTTTTAATTCATAAAAGTATTTTGAGATTTTTTGACCTTTTGACTTTTGACAGCTCTATTGGCATCGGAAATAAAAAATTTGCAAAAAAACGCCCATCGGCATCTTAAAGTACATGAATGTAGAAATCTTTTAAGCCCTAGAACGTTTAGATCTATCAAAGCAATTTTTGTTTAGAGCTCTGACCGTGTTGACGTAGAATTTCCCTTATTTATATCAAATATGCAATTATTTTTCATAATTAATTATTTTAACTTAGCAATATCTCTTTAATTGCGTCAAATAATTATTTATGTAGTCCTTATACCAAATTTATAATAAATAAATTAATGTTCTTCCATTTGCATACGTAAAAGTATTAGCACACTAAAAAAAATCATCTCATTTAAATAATTTTTTTTATCTATATATTTATTTGATTAAAATAACTTGAATTATGCGAATATACGAAACTTTTTTCTTAGAAAATGCAGGTTGGCAAACTTAGACCAAAAGAATTTAAAAAATTTGAAACAATCTTATAAACCCCTTCGCTGTTTGGAAAAATAATAATCATATGATTGGCCCAAAATGTTCAGCAAAATCTGTTAGACGAATTTTTATGAAACTTAGTATACAAGGGTTTTTGGTGTCGCTGAATATAAATATGACGTCAAAAAAAATTCATAATGGTGGATTCAATATGTCGGACAAAATTTTTAAATTTTAAACAGATATTATAAACAAAAAAAAACAAAGAACATAAAGTGTAATGTGAAACCTTTGCAGCCTCCACGCGGCACATTCTGGGGTCATGATTCGTTTTATCAGCTAATGCAAAGAATATACAATAGAGTACAAAATTTGATAAAAATCGGGATGAATTAAAAAAATTACGTCCCTCATTTTGAATTCATAATTTTTTATTTTGAAAGACAAATTTAAATTCAGCGACCCAAAATATCCCTAGATACTGAAATTGATAAAAATCCTAATGAATTTTAAAAATTATGTCCACTATTTTGAATTTTTTAAAATAAAGGTCAAATTAGAATTTAGCTACCCGAAAACCCCCTAGATACTGAAATTAATAAAAATACAAATGAATTTCAAAAAGTATGTCCGCCAATTTGGATCCTGCATTTTAAAATTTTAAAAATGATGGTCAAATTCGAATTTAGCGACCTGAAAAACCCTTAGTTACTGAAATTGATAAAAATCCAAATGAATTTCAAAAATGATGTCCGCCATTTTGAATTTTTTAAAATTAAGGTCAAATTCGAATTCATCGACTCCAAAAACCCTTATACACTAAATGTGACTTAAATTAAAAATAAATTTTTATAAATTTTACTTGTTTTTAAATTGTTATATTATTTAAAAATAATAAATAATAATTTATTTATTACTTAATTTAGGATCATTGCAATCAATAGTGTGTTAATAATGATATAAAACAATTTATTTTATAATTCACATAAAAATTGCATTTATTTTGCGCTAAGAAGTTTACTACCCAACGGTCGTTAACAGGCAACGGGTTAACAGAAAAATAATTTTTAAATTTCCAACATATTTTTTTACTAAATTTTCTTGAAAAATCTACATCATATCATGTTTTATATTTTTTTAAGAATAGTGATATAACACTACTGTGCATGCGTTATAGTAATAGAACACTACTGCTCATGCGTAATAATGATAAAACACTACTGCGTATGCGTTATAGTGATAAAACACATACGCATGCCTGACATTGACAGAACACTTCTGCGCATGCCTGACATTAACAGAACACTACTGTGCATGCCTGACATTTACAGAACACTACTGCGCATGCCTGACATTGATAGAACACTACTGCGCATGCTTGACATTGATAGAATACTTCTGCGCATGTCTGACATTGATAGAATACTACTGCGCATGCGTACCATTGATAGAACATTACTGCACATGCCTGACATTCACAGAACACTACTGCGCATGCGTACCATTGATAGAATACTACTGCGCATGCGTAAATGTATGTACAATGAGTATGTATATATACGATACGATGAATAAATGATAAAAGTCGAACGACCGAACGATGAAGTACGGAGTTACACGACCGACGGACGACAAAACGACGACGAATATGTTAATTTTATAGGAGATTATTAATCCTCTAAATTAAACAGTAAATAATGTTAATATTTTTGCACATTGACTTTAAACGTTCTAGAAATAATCTCAGGTCATTCTAGAGATATTTTTATTATATCCCTAGGATATCCCACGGACGTCCTACAGATATCCTAGGATATCCTGTAGATTTTCTTGGGATATCCTACATTTATTCAGGACATCCTGAGGATATCCTTTTGTTGTAAGGGAAGAGTAAATGGACATATTTAATACCATTCTGCTTCGAATAAAATTGTAGGCTTCACACTACCATTATTGCATTGAGATAAATGCCCAATGTTTGTTTCAAGCGATCATAAAATTTAGAAGCAGCAATGAATCAAGTACATTTCTTCCATGGCTACTATTAAGTCACCTTTGTAAAAGTACGTTTAGAAGATTATGATTAACGACAGTTTCTCATTGTGGAGTTACCACTCATCTGTGTGGAGTGGTAGCCATTCATAAATTGTGAGTATAGTATTAATTTCACTTATTTCAGTAAAGTGAAGTATAACTTATTTTGGAGTAAATTATTGCGGTTATTATAATATTTTTTGTTACTGATATTTAACATATTACATTAAATATTTTATAGTTAGGTTGCAAACTACTTTAATAATAAGAACGAATTATATTATGTATATATTTTTTAATTTATTGGTGTTACTATGTATTGTTCCTTCGAGGGCTTGTTAGCCCTCGGAACTTATTTTTTCTAAATAAAAAAATATTGGACCTTTAAAACCACTTCAGAAGAATTGACTTATTGTCATCCACGTATTTAAAATTGGTCAAACATCTGATGCTCTACCTCACATACCTATTTCTCTTCCAGAGAATTCGGAAATTGAAATCGCAGTTATGTCTTCTCTTCGACGCGCTATTAAGAGAGCTACCCATTTTGGTTTAATAAAAAAGTACCTACCGAAATCAGGTTTACGTTTTCTAGCACACAATTGAAGTTGACTAAAATCAAGGTGAAATTGATTTTGTAAATCGTGGTGAAAGTTTAAATGATATTGACAATAACATTTACACAAAAAATCATGAAGAAGTAGACGAAAACAGCATAATTAAGGCTCTAAATCTTAAAAGGGCACTTTTACCATTTAAAATCAATGCTGAAAGTGCCCTTTTAAGATCCGGAGCCTCAATTGATAGGGGATTAAATCACTAAGATAATTAAATCGTTATAGAAACTAGTCCATTTGTGATAGTATTCGTGTAATAGACTTAAGGTAGTACTACACTTAAGAAGGCTCTTAAAAGACCAAATTTAAAAAAAAATTCTTTTTATCCCACATGCACAAAAATGGCGCTTTCAGATAGCTGACGACAGGGAGTAAAGTCACTTATTTGTTCGACCATATGAAAATGGCGTCCATTTTCTCCCATGTGCAAACATAACCGCTGATCCCATGCGTTATTTTTGCCAATGGGAGAAAACAGCCGCCATTTTCATATAAGTCGAACAAGTGACTGACATTTATTCCCTGTCGTCTGCTATCTGAAATCGACACTTTTGTGCATTAGGAATAAAAAATATCGTAAGTAACACGGGTATAAAGGCAGCCAATTTGTTTACGATAATTTTTGTGACTTTACGGTGATTTTTGTGACTCGTTCCGGTCTCGGGGCGCCCTCGACCTCCACTCGTGTCACGAAAATCACCGTAAACAAACACAAAGGCAGCCGCCTTTCTACCCTTGTTGCTTAATATACTATAGCTCTTTTATTATACATATGTAAAAAACTTTTTTGCCTATCTTAGTACATATTTGGAGAATAAAAATAATGGTTTGTTTTTAATTTTTATTTAATATCATAATCTGCAGACAGCATCCACATCGAATCTCTAAAAAGTTAATTGTCCAATTGCGGACAATTTATCTCAAGATTGACAAATCGGAAACAAAAAATCCAAACTGCTTTTTAAAAAGGACGGTGTATTTTGCATATAAATCCACCACCAATAATCAAAAATCGACTAAATAAAAAATTAGCAGATGTTTCAATAATTTTTTTCAAAATACACTATGTTTTTCACTATTTTTCTAGTCTGCAAAAATGTTTTTTTAATTTTTATACTATTTTCTGGAGAATTTACACATAGGAAATGCTAACAAACAAAACGACCTATTATTTATTAATATCGGTTTAGTAGAATCAGAGATAAAGTGTCCGCAATTTGAGAAAACGTTATTTTGAGAAAAACGAGTTTAAATCTTCTATGTATAGTTAGAGGTCATCCATGAATTACCTAAAATTCTTTTGCAAATTAAAACCCTTCCACTTTTTTATGTCAGACACTGTTACATACATTAGCACTAATGTTTCTACTGGTCGTAACAAAAAGCTAGAACCCACCACCCACTTAAAGACTTACTTAATTTGTCAATGACTCTTTATATTTATTGAATACTTTTTGAAAAATTTACTTTTATGTTTTACAATCGGTTATTAATTCTTTAGGAGGTGTTTTTAAATAAGTCTTAAGGAGTTAAAAAATACAATAAAAAAAATATATTTTTTTTAAATTCTAAAGTGTAGTAGTACCTTAATAGTCACGTATTAGTCGTGATATGCGTAATAGAGATTACTGTGTACGCCTTTTTTCTTAGTAAATACCGTCTTAATTGTTAACTAATAATCTCGAAATCAACATATTGATTTTCATCTAAATTAAAAAATTAATAATAGTCCTTAAAATCCACAATTGAACGTTATGTAGAGAATTGATTATTTAAAATTTTGGATAATACTGAACTCGGTGAAAAGATTAAAAATATAATAATTTAAATACAGTAGATTCTTTCAATAGTGCAGTTCTGAACAGTGCAGTCATTAGTGAGTTGAGTAGACGAGGGGTTCCGGGAGACAAAGGGAAAGGGAATCTGTGATGTAAAATACAGAGCTGTCGCTCATTTGATTATTTAGTGTCATTCAGTGGTGTCCGGTATTTTTATTTATTTAATGACATAAGTTCCTAGGGCTAAGAACCCCTTTAAGGAACAATACATAGTACATAGCTGAGTAGAAAGGTATATAAATTAAAAACTCAATCAATCATTTATTCATCGCTCCAATTAACAATACTTTATGTATGCAAACTAAAAAAAGATTTTTTTTAGAAAAGAAAAGAAAAAATTCAGATAATATTACCAATAAGTTACGTCTAATATTTTACTATTATTTTTAAATAACAAGTACAAAAATATCTTCTTAAATATTAATTGACTTTCTCTCACGCAATCAATTATATGTTGACTCCTCTAAATTGTTAAAGTTAAAAAACTCATACAGATAAGATGGTGTTTTACTCTTAAATATTGAATAAAGTAAATTTCCAATAAACAGTTGTCTTCTAGCCGCGATATTCAATAAACCCGCCTTTACTCTATATTGAGTAATATGCTCACTCTTCCGCAGATTAAAAATAAAACGTATACATGCATTCAAGACTCTTTCGAGTTTAGTATTTAAATCATCCGAAATTCCGTTATATACAGGGCAGCAATAATCAAAGATAGAAAGAATTAATTATTTAACCAATACAATACTTGTCGCAATAGGTAGAGACTCCCTGCTTCTAGTTAACTGTTGGAGTAATATAAACACTTTGCGCGTAATCTCAGAAATATGATCGCTCCAGTTTAAATTTCTATCTAACGTTAAACTAAGATCTTTAACTTTTTCCTTAAATGTGACTGGAACCCCACTTACTAACAGGGGCGGTAGTGATGATAAATCCTGTACAGAAATACTTCTATTTTATGTAACTATCATAGCCTGAGTCTTATCTAGGTTAAGAGCGAGTACATTATAACTTCCCCATTTAACAACCTAATTAATATCAATTTGAACCTTTTAAATAAGTTGGGGTAACAATGGCAATGAACCAGATAGGTAAATTTTGAAATTATCAGCATATTCATGGTATTTACAGAACTTAAGGTCAACACCATGATCCGCAATAAACAAATTAAAAAGTAAGGATGACAATGAAGCTCCTTGAAGTACACCACATTCAAGTTTATCCCATTCGGAAAAATCTCCATTCCCATCCACACTCTCTGTAGTGTAGCCTATCATCCAGATAAGACTCAAACCAGTTGCAAACCGATCTAGACATGTCATGAGAAAAAAGCTTTATTTATCAATAACCTATGATTCACTGAAGGAAAAGCCTTAGAGAAATCAAAGAAAACAGCAAATGTGACAAACTTCATGTCCAAAGCGAGCTTAAGATCTGTTGTAAATTTTAGTAATGCAGTAAAAGTACTATGCTCAGAACGAAAGCCAGATAGTAAAGGATCAAGTAAACCAGTCACATTTAAAAAACTATTAATCTGGGTGCATAGGGGAAGTGCGCCGGTTGTGGGCACCCCTACGTAAACTTTGACAGCAAGCAGATTTTACTGATCTAAGTATTGCAAGTCGTGTTCGTTGACAATACGGACTTTTCGTATTGATAACGAAACAAATATATGCATTTGTGTAATAGCTGTGAGCATAATAAAGAAAATTTGCATTAAATAAATAAAAAAGTAATTTTGTATTGTTTTCGAAGAGCAACATATGGGTGTAGATTCGTTCAGAAAAAAAGGGTTTAATTTTTTTTTGCAGTATTGTTATTATATTTTGTGATATACCTTCGTGTTTAACCAAAATTCTGCATCACAAAATGTGTTGGTCTTTTTAAGAAATGACTGTCATTCCCGGTTGTGGGCACCTTTATGTTAAGGAGGCTCTACCATCTGACAATGATGTGGACTACTGTCTTATCTATCTAAACTTTCTGCCAAGGAAAGTGACAGCCGCAAACTCCATTAAATGCGATGAATATAGCCGTTCAGTGCATTAGAAGTGCGTTATGGTATGCGTACTAGCTACTTCACATGCAAGCATTATGCTTTTGTTAGCGATGAGCATAGTGTGAAAACGTGTCATCATTTTTGTTCTTTATCCCGGCAAAGTCTCTTAAAATAAAGAAACTTTCATTTTTTCTTTATTTGTGTTGGTTTCCTTTAATATTTTTTCATTTTTAGCGGATTTTTCAAGGGTGCCCACAACCGGGTACAAAAATTTTTTTGTCAAAAAATTTCCATTTCACTAAATTTCTAATAAAACTTTTTTATTTAAAGGAATCAATTTAATTCCTTCACTGACAGTCACCTTAGACCTCCAGCTTTAAATTCGTACACATACATTTGTATAATATGCACATGGACAAATGTTATGAGGCAAAAACAAAAGGGTGCCCACAACCGGAACACTTCCCTTACTATTTTTTCAAGCGGCTTTGCGAGAGAACACACTATTGAGATCGGACGAAAATCAGATGGTTTTTTAGGATTGGAAATCTTAGGAATAGGGTGCACAGTACTCATCTTCCATATTTCTGGAAAAGTTCCTGCTTGCAAGGAATAGTTGTATATGTGTAAAACGTGAGAAAAAATAACAGGAAGTGCCAATTTATAGGAGATTGCAAAAAACAGTTAAGAATTCACGTGCGTGAAAGCTATTATAAGCTACTTTTTTATTTTATATGAAATTCAGTTTTCTTAAGATGTGCCAAATATTTTCAGATTTGACATTGTTCTTAATAATATTGTAATTATATCTATTGTGTGCATCCCTGATTTTAGTTTTAACTAAGTAACGAATTTTTCTAAAATTAATTTGATCACTATTTTTTTGTTCTCTTAAACAATTTACGCAATTTATTTCTTTCCTTAACTAATTGTCGTATTTCATCATTTATCCAAGGCATGAATCTCCTTTTCACACCTGGCGGATGGCATGGGGCATACACATCGAATGCTGAAGTCAAAAATGAAGTCAGCATCTGCACCTTAACGTTAATGTCCTGTTCAAAATATATTGCCGTCCAATCATAATCAGCCAAGTGCGCAAGAAATTCATCCTTAGGAATGCTATTTATATTTCGAATAAATTTAAATTAATGCAAATATGAATCAGATACTTCCATGTCAAACTTAATATTTATTAAATCATGATTACTATCGGGTCAAAAAGTATATAAAGCAACTATTGCGGCGCTGATTTTTTCTACATTGTTCACATCCTTCTGAAATATAATGTTTAAAAAATTATTAATATTTCATTAAACTAACGAGATTATTTAAATAGAAATTAAAAAGTTATCTTTGTTGCGTCTTATAGTACCGAACTCAAACAAACTCAAAATTATGAAAAATAGGCTTCTAATAATGAAACTAAAAAACAATTTTTAAAAAAAATTTATTTGAAGAATTATTTAAAAAAATATTTTCAGTTTTTTGCTTTATTGCTTCATTAAAGCAAGGTGCAGACCGTCATGAACCCTTTTGTCAATGGTAGGAAATTCTATAACAGTAGCACACTACTGTCCTCGTTTTTGATTACTTTTCTATTCTTCTTTATGATTTACAATTTACCGCATTTTTTTAGGGATTTTTCAAGGGAGACCTACTCCCTATGCAATAGTTGCAAGGGACACATTTTACCTGCAATAGCTAAAAAAGATGTCGTCTAAGATTTTTAAATTTGACGCCTTTAAGAAATAGATTTAGACATTGCTTTAAGGGCATCCGGGAAATAATACTGGTTTCGTGATAGACGTCTCATTTAAAAAGAAAAGAATATTTTGAGTCGGGATTTTTTGGCAAATATAGAGAAATGCTCTGGAACCAGCGGTCCTCTCGGAATTTAGAGAAATTTTGATAAATAATTATTGAAAAAAATTGTTTAAATGTACGGAAAAAAGGGGTTTTGAACGGTTCAGTATAGACGTCTCATTTTGAGAGGATAAAATATTTCGGGTTCATATTTGGAGGGGTGATAGAGGAAGACTCTCCGAGGAGCGGCCCTCTCCGTTTTTGCAATAATTTTGCGAGGAAATTATTTTATTAACGATTGAAAGTGGAGTAATTTGAGGTTAATACATTTCCCTCAGTTCAACTCGCGACCACTTCCGAGAATTGGCGCCACCTCCTTGACCACTGACACATAGATCCACTTGTCTGTGTGCTCGCCGCCATATTGTCTCTCACTTTCGCCCAAAATCCAACTTTTGTAATTTCGTTTTTCAATATTTATTTCAAAAATTACTTGCAAATTTCGAGAATATTCTTTATCATCACGAATTCCCCTAATTATCATGATAAATCGGAACTAAATATCTCTAATTATTTAGGAGTGAGACGACACGCGGGAAAACACTTTTTGGGCTCGATTTTTCCCGGATGCCCTTAATGGAGTAATAAAGCAAAAAACTAAAAATATTTTTTAAAATAAATCTTTAAATAAATTTTCTTTTTTAGTCTTATCACCAGAAGCTAATTTTGTATCACTTTAAGTTTGCCTTGAATTATTGCAACGAAGATAACTTTTTATTTTTTATTTAAATAATCTTGTTAGTTTAATGAAATGTTAATTATTTTTTTAAACTATATTTTAGAAGAGTGTGAACAATATGGAAAAAAATCAGCTATGCAATAGTTGCTTTATTTCTTGAAATAGAAGACTGCAAAGTTGATACTTGTTAAAATCTTGAAAAAACCATGTTTGGTTCTTTGGTTTTTTGTATAGAAGCGTGGAGATAGTGTAGCTATTATTTCCAAGTTATTTTAAAAGTATGCGATTTTTTTAAACCGAGTTATAAGAGGACTCTATACTTTTTGACCCGATAGAAGATAAGAATAGTGCCGGATGTATATCATGAGAAATAACCTTATCAATGTCACTAACAAAAATTGCATCAATTCTTGTGCTAGAGTTGATCAAATGGAGAGACGAACTGTGTGGCACAATAAACAATCCCGAAAAATATACCATAGAGGTTAGGTAAAGTGTTTATCAAAATCAAGGAAGACGTACATAAGAAATTACTTACCTTTGTGAATTTGGAATTGAGATATCAACAATATTCTTTAGATGATGTTGACGTCGGTTTATTTTTAAGCATTTAAAGTTGATTCAAGCCGAATAAGAGGAAAAGTTGCTGGCCAATGCAGTTTGCGATCAACGATCGTCGATTTCGTAATTGTGATCGAGACGACGATCGATGTCAGGACGGCGTTTAATTGGCAATTATTTGTTGATGCAGCGAGCCCAACACCATAAAGTATTGTAAATCGTCAGACGAATAAATTCCATACATTCAATGTGGTTGCTTGACTTGGAAAGAATCGCATCCAAGAAAAGTTTGACTTTAAAATGTGTCTTTTGCTTCGTCCTTCCATTGTTTGCAATTTTTTTTAATTAGAAACATTTTTTTACAATACCAAGAATTTTTTAAAATGTTTTTAAAAAAGAACTATGAATGGTTTTTGAATAACTTGCGATTTCCAAATAATTGTTTTTTTAAATCTCGCCATGAGGAGCATGAAAAGTCTCCAATTTTTATTTTCCGAATCTTTATTTTATCGAAATTCTTTTTATCTAATAAGAATTAATTATAATTTCTTTTAATCAAAAGAATAATTATCAAAAACATTATTTTTTTGAATGACTAATTAACAGAATGTTTAATACTGCGAAAGAAAATTTTTTATAATCTTCAAATAACTGAATTATCATTTCTAAAAATTATTATTTTTTATATTTCTTATTTACACTAATATTTTTATTTTCGAAATGTCAATTTTGATAAATATTATTTTATAGATTTGTTAATAACAATAATAATTATATTCCCGAATTATTATTCAATATAATTCAAATATTACCGAATTACCAATTCTTAAAAAATTTATTGTTCCTAATAATATTTTCTTAATATGTGACGCGACACGAGAAAAGGGACCTATCGCCGCAAAAGAGAATTTTACAGGGAGAGCGTTTAAAGCGACGCCATGCGCAGAAAACCCGTGTATTTACGCTTACATGCTTAACTTTCGGGCTTTATATTATTAACACTACTTAAGTTTTTCAACTTTTGATTTTTTCACGTGAAAGAGCAAAGAATAATCTGTCGAATAGCACCATAATCTCAAAATCGACTTTTTTAACGATAGGTCCCTTTTCTCGTGTCGCGTCACATATGTGTAAATGTTCTAAATTCTAAAGTCTCTAAATTTTATTTTATCGAAATATCATTTGTTATAAAACTTTTTTCTTATAAATGTTTTTCAAAATAATATTAACTTTTTCGAATTAACATTACTCATAATTTTCTTTACTTCTAATCATTCTTCTTTATAATTACTATATTTTCTAACATATATTTCTTTTAACTATAACTTTACCGAATTGTCACTTCTCATAATTATTATTATATCGAAATATTATTTTTCAAAATTTTTGTAATATCTAATAATTTTTTATACAAATTTTTTTATTGTATAATAACCAGTTTTTATAATTTTATTTTATTTGAATAATTATTTCGTATAATTTTTTTCTTACTGAAATTATATTTTAAATAATTTTTTTTAATCAATTTTTTATTTTTCCTAATATTCATTTTTCCAAACAATTCTTTTTTATAACTTTTATATTTCCTAATTCGTATTTTACATCACATACATTTTTTCTAAGATTTAAATTCCCTAATTTATTATTTTCCTAACCTATAAATGTCATAATAAGAATTGCACCAAATAGTTATTTCACATACAAAATATCCGGTTTCGACGTTTCCCATCTCTGAAGAATATGGCGCCAAATTTGAAAAAAGGTTATTATTTTAATAATATTATATTATTTATTATTATATTATTATTATTATTATTATTATTATTATTATTATTATTATTATTATTATTATTATTATTATTATTATATTATTATTATTATATTTTTTTAATTATTAATTATTACAAATATTGTTTAAAACAATTTCCCTAATGATATTTAGCGTAGTTAAATAGGTTTAAACAATATTTATAATAATTAATAATTTTTAAATAATAAAATAATAAACTTTTTTCAAATTTGGCGCCATATTCTTCAGAGATGGGAAACGTCGAAACCGGATATTTTGTATGTGAAATAACTATTCGGTGCAATTCTTATTATGACATTTATAGGTTAGGAAAATAATAAATTAGAGAATTTAAATCTTTGAAAAAATGTATGTTATATAAAATACGAATTAGGAAATATAAAAATTATAAAAAAGAATTGTTTGGAAAAATGAATATTAGGAAAAATAAAAAATCGACTAAAAAAAATTATTTAAAATATAATTTCGGTAAGTAAAAAATTATACGAAATAATTATTCGAATAAAATAAAATTATAAAAACTGGTTATTATACAATAAAAAAATTTGTATAAAAAATTATTAGATATTACAAAAATTTTGAAAAATAATATTTCGATATAATAATAATTATGAGAAGTGACAATTCGGTAAAGTTATAGTTAGAAGAAATATATGTTAGAAAATATAGTAATTATAAAGAAGAATGATTAGAAGTAAAGAAAATTATGAGTAATGTTAATTCGAAAAAGTGAAAATTATTTTGAAAAACATTTATAAGAAAAAAGTTTTATAACAAATGATATTTCGATAAAATAAAATTTAGAGACTTTAGAATTTAGAACATTTACACATATTAAGAAAATATTATTAGGAATTTATAAATTTTTTAAGAATTGGTAATTCGGTAATATTTGAATTATATTGAATAATAATTCGGGAATATAATTATTATTGTTATTAACAAATCTATAAAATAATATTTATCAAAATTGACATTTCGAAAATAAAAATATTAATGTAAATAAGAAATATAAAAAATAATAATTTTTAGAAATGATAATTCAGTTATTTGAAGATTATAAAAAATTTTCTTTTGCAGTATTAAACATTCTGTTGATTAGTCATTCAAAAAAATAATGTTTTTGACAATTATTCTTTCGATTAAAAGAAATTATAATTAATTCTTATTAGATAAAAAGAATTTCGATAAAATAAAGATTCGGAAAATAAAAATTGGAGACTTTTCATGCGCCTCCTCGCCATTATTCTTAAACGCATAGTATTCTTTTTTACACTAATCAACGAATATTCTTTAGTAATTTTTATTATTCTTATAGGGGAAAGGCTTGTAGGTTGCCACACAAGCTTTTTTTCTCCTTATAACACATTAAAAAAATTAATTTATATGAACATATCATCGGAAAGAGGACCTAAAAAGCTACAAATTTGACTCATAGATAATTTAAATTGTCAAAAAATAACATTTTTACATTAATTTTTAATAATGATGTAAAATTAACGTTTCGAAATTTAGACTTGCAGGTTGACCCACCTTGAAAAATTGAAAATAATATGGAAGCTATGATGCGGACATATCACGGTTGCTCTGAGTTTACCTTGAGTTTATTGACGAATTACACGAAGATCGCTAGTAGGCTCAAGGGAAGCTTACAGCAAGATAATGTACTATGTGGGTAGAGATTTTCTCTAAACTTTATTAACTTTTGCCAGATTCTATGTCTATTTCCTTCTTAAGGATTTAAAAAATTCAAAAAGAATTAAATGACTGTAGTATTTGCTAGATTAATAGAAAAACATTATAACTCGAATTGGCTTTGGAAAATATGACACATCGAATTTGAGTTAAAAGGCATACATTTTTTTTACTAAGAAGGCTTCGGCCCCTTCTAGCGCCAACCTATATTTTTTAATTGTTTTCATTTTGATTTAATTACATCTTGTTTTTCTTGCTCATATAACTTTTATAATTCTTACTAGGGTGATAGAACCATTTGTCGAGGAAATAGTGCAGTTCAACATTTACACATTTTTTAATCACAATCAAGGCCATCCATGTAAATTAAAAAATATAATTTAAGTAAGAAAAGTATCTAAGCTTGTATACTTGATAAAATTTCATTCAAAAAATTAAATTATATATTAAATAATTAATATAAAAGAAATTTTTTGTAAAATACCATTTGTCGAGACTCATATACCAATTATTGCTCGATTTCTTGACCCAGTTGTCGTTTTTGTTTTGTCATATAATAGAAATTATTTATATTTCATAACAAATATTTTTAAAAAAAAATTTTTTAATTGAAAATGATTTCTATCAAAAATTTAATTTAAAGAAAATTTTTTACGTAAATAGATGATGTTTACATAAACCTAACCATATGTGGACGTCTACATGAAAAGGGCCCATTTTGGCACTATTGGAGTTATCTATATGGGCATATTCCTGGCAAAATTTGGAAAATTTTGAGTGGTCTTAGAACTTTTTTGGTTAAAAATTCGCTGAGTTACGGAATTTCAAAGTTTAGAACGCTAAAAACTTCATGTCGAGAAAAACGTAATTAAAGATTGCGATACCAACTAATTGTTGTATCTCTGGTTCTTCTTGGAAGTTCGAAGTTATTCAGATAAGAATTGTTTCCAGTTCAGGGCACCTTGAAGATAAAAAACTATCAGGTTTTAAATTTTTAAAACCATCCCCCCCTCTTAATTTTGAAAATACGAAAAATCGACAATATGGGCCCTTTTCTAAAAAGGACAGTTTTTCTATTAAAAAACCATTTTTTACAAGATTAATGATTAGGTACAATTTTATTGTGTCATTTAAAGAAAAAGAATAGATATTAAACTTATTTAAAATTTTTTGACAATCTCTATTATGAAAAAATTGACGCAATATACAAATTTTCTTATCGACAATTACGAAAAAAAGACTATAACATCAATATCTCTGGTTCTTTTGGGAAGTTATTTAGATAAGAATTGTTTACAGTCCAGTACACCTTAAATATGAAAAATCAAGAGGTTTTAAATTTTTCCACACCTCCATTTTTAAAATACCGATTACTTTTGCAAATGACCGACAAAATGGGCCCTTTTTATTTTTCTAAAGAACCAATGAAATCAACACGAAGAAAAATAAAGTTTGAAAAACTGGGAGTCAATATTGAAAAAACGGGACTCAGTCCAGTAAAAGTACATTATTTCATTTCGATCAAGCATCTTAGGGTAATGCGTATTGTATACAGAGGTCCCTAGTTCCAAATGTCACTGTAAAGAGTATTGAAACACAGGCGAAGATTACAAGGCGCGCTGCAGTGTGTATAATAGAGAAACTGGACTCAGTCCTCTACTTCGAAATTTTTACAATAAAGGAACGCAGGCGCGTAACCTGTCAAAATAAATGGCCGACGCGAAGCGAGTGTTTCCTTTTATTCACTTCGTCAATTTTATATAAAAAGAAACAATAACTAATCATTAAAAAAAAGAAAAATATGTTAAATGCACTCTTTTTATACCGTCAACCGGGGCTATTTTGTGCACCAAATAGCTTTTTTTTACTCAAAGATTTATTGAAATTCAGAATTAAAAGAATAAAGAAAATCAACTTTTGATATATGTTGTGGACATCCTATAAATTTGGCAAAGCAAAAAAATTTTTTGTCTTAGTTGTAGTCATTGAAAGTTGTGCACACAATAGTTCCTGGGATAGGGCTACTTTGTGCATCGAACTTTGTCTTTATATAATGTTGCGTAAACATTTTTTTTAATCGTTTCTGCTTCATTAAATCTTTTGTGTATATATTTGAGAGTAAATTAGAAAAAGAATGACCTAGTAACATTTTTTTTGTATATATTATACAAAAAAATGTAAAATAAAACACTAAGATTTTGCTAAAATCTGTATTACTAAAAATTAACAATCTTTCTTTAAATTGTATATTACGCAGATATTAAATAACATTTTTTTCTTTTTTGATATACATTTTATAATAATATATTAATATAATTATAAATTGATCGTTTAAACAGAGAGAAACTGAGAGTACGCACGTAATGCAAATCGCTTTTTCCTTTGAAAGTCTGCCCCCTCGCGACCAAAAGTCCCAAGCTTAGGTGGTTGGCTATATATATTGCCTAAATCGGTGAGGTTGCACACATATGTAAAATGTAATGGCTAAGCCGAAGTATAATCGGAAGCACTCGTGATCGCTCGTAAAATGCAAGGAACGCGAGGAATAGAACTGAACTAATCTGATAATAGGCCGAAAAATGATTTTGAGTCCCGAAAGTAATATCGCAATGCTGAGAAAGAAAAAGAGAAGGACAGCGAAATATGTGCGTACTTCTTTTATTCAATCTTACTATTGCGATTGGAAAATTATTACACAATAATTAATATAATTAATAAATAAAGTAAAAAGAATAAAAATTAATTTTTAAGAAATTTAATTAATTAAAATTAATTTAAGTAAAAATAAGAATTTAATTTAATAAAATTAATTAAATTTTTTAAAAATAATTACTGTTACGAATTGAATTTAAGTAAAAAATAAAATAAAGAAATTATCTTACTTTTAGTTTAAATTTTCGCAAGATAACTAACAATGCTCTTCAGCAAATGAAAATATTTGAAAGGTAGGGGACTTTTCCTCTCTTACAATTATTTAATTCAATTGTGTGGCTATAATGCCAAATTAATAAAAATAGAAATTTGGATTTAGTTAGGGGAGAGGGCCCCAAGATGGACAGGGCCCTAAGATGGACATTTCCTATAAAATTTTTGTTTAAAGTGACAGCATCTTCTCAATTTTTTTATTTTTGTTGTTTGTATAGACGAAGATTTTTATACATATTTGAAAAATAAAACCAGTTTTTTTTCTACTGCGCATATCACCTGAATTTTTTGTCAAAAAAAGTTTTATTTCCGATTTTTCTCAAGTCGATAAAGTTATTTAAATTTTTGATTTTAGATAGGTATTTATCTTTATAATATTATTTATTTATCATATAATAATATTCTAAAATGATTTTATTAATATTTTGTTTATATACAATTTTTTTCTGGGTTTCAAAAAATGGTCTCATTTACCCTAAGATGGACACTTTCGAGATCCTAAGATGGACACCACATTTCAATGTATTTATTTTCATGCTTTCGATTACACATTTTTTAAATAATTTTGTAAGCCTCGTAATTGAGATTTTTTATTTTTACCGCCATGGAATGTAGAGCTATCGATAGAGAATTCGATATATCGATATATCTTAACTTGTCAAATTAAAGTTAAATATGTTATTTTTTATTCTCAAGTTATAAAATTAATATTTTTAATAATGTTATTCCTAGTAAATAGAATAAAATGATTAAACATTAGTTTAAAAATTAATACAGGATGTTTATCTTTAATTTACCACACTTTAAAGTGATTTTTAAGAAGGTGTCCATCTTGGGGCCACTTTTTTTGTCAAAAATTTTAACAATTAGAAAAAATGCTATAAAAAATGTTTAGGTTCAAAATAAAATTTTATCTTAGTGGCCATAAGTTACCTAATAAATTGTACTTTCATTTAGTTTAAAACATTTTAACATATCTTATTCGGTTTGGATTTTAGAGCCATCAATCGAAGAGGTGTCCATCTTAGGGCCCTCTCCCCTAATATTTAATGAATGTTTTTTATTTGTTTTAATGATAAGGTTGAATAAAAATCAATGCAGAAAATCATAAAATATACATATATTACTATGACTTATTACTTTTCAAATACAATATATATGTTCTTTTAATAAATATAAATTTCAGTATTGATAAAGTGGATATTCTTTTTTTAGAAAAATCTTATAACATCAACATATGAAAATTCATGTATGCTTAGAAAATTGTTTTGTTTGTGTAGGTGTAATGTGAAAATTCTCTACTCACTTTTAATTGTTTTGTTTTTTCTTTTCTTTATTTTAAAATTGGAGCAATTGTCCTTCTCTTATTGTTTGTTTTCAATCTTGGTATTCGTTAAAATGAAAATAATCTCAATTTAACATTTATTTTCTTTTGCACAATAAATAGGGATTACACCCTTTGATTCACACATAACTCACAAAAATATCAAGTCAATACGACTAAAAAATATATCGTTCAGGTTTGACAATTAGGTGGGGAAATCCTCAATGCAGTTTATTCTGACAGCTTGCAGAATTTGGTACTTGCAAAATTAATAAAATTAAACCACTTCGTTATTGTGCAAAAATTGAAATTAACTGAAGGAAACCTTACCTTGCAATATTAAAATAAAGAAAATTGTACTTTGTTTAATTCTTTGTGCTAAATACCCGATTAAAAGTAGGTTGTTAAGAATTTGCTTAATGTTGAAAATTATAAGTATTGCCAATAAATATGTGTTTTTGTGTAAGAATGTTGATTGTGTTTTTAGGTTACAAAAAGGATTAAATGGATTTTATATAATTCAAATAAAATTCGTTGTTTATATTGAAATATAAAGGTTACGAAGTCATACGTAACAACTGCCCCTCTTTTATTAGGCTGACGTCCCTTGTCAGCTGCTAAGAAAATCTGCGTGTGGTTGTGTCGTGGTCCTGATGTATCTTTTTTTGTTGTAGTGGTATTTAACTCTTTTGAGTTTTACAAATAATATATCCTTGATATAATTTTTACATATATTTCTGTAAGATAAGTATTTTATTAAAAAAAAATCTTTCTCTGATATGAGTGATTTTTAATAATTGATGAATTTTGTTAGTGCTTTTTGTAGTTTGCTTATTTTATTAAATGCGAAAAATAAACATGTGGATGCTTATTTAATTGATTGTTTTTTAATATTAAAATCAGAAAAAAATTTTTATGCATAGGACATGAGAACAAAATTGTTGTTACTGCCCCCCTTTTATTAGGCTGACGTCCCTTGGCAGCCTTTTTTTACAATATAAATGTTTTCGTTGTTTTATGTTAACATTAGAAATGATTTCTTTAAATAAAGGCAAACTTTTTGTTTAAAAAAATACTCGTTTCCTCTTTTTTTTTGTTTTAGGAAGATTTTTAAGTATCTTAGTTTGCTTTTATTTGAATTAGTTTACAGCGGTAGAAAATTTTGGCGTTGATTTGTACATTATTTGCTTGTATTTAATACATTTTTTAGATTAAATTTTTTTAAACTTTTTAGACCTGCAGCGTAGAAAAAAAATGTTTCCTTTTTTAAATTTAATTTCATTGTATTTCATTAAATGAAACATTTGTTTTATTTTTTTATTTGTTTATTTGTTTTTTTTTATTTTATTGGCAATGTATTATAATATATAATAATAATAATAATAATAAATATTATAATATAATATTTTATTGGTTTTTCTAATTTTAGTTAACGTTTAATTTCATCTGTTTAATTTTTTTTAAAATCCTATATAAGTACGCAATTTCTATTAGGGGAGGTGGGGGCGAAGTGACGCACTTTTCTTTATTTTAAAATATTTTTTAATTCTCATTATATTTTGAGTTCTAACTTGTATGATATGACGTATCAAGACATATCGCAACTTTTGTTAATGTATAGTTTGTTGATAGGCTAAACCTGATAAAAGTTATAAACAATTTCCTGACCACGAAAATAGTGGGGCGAAGCGACGCACTCAAAATTACTTGCATTTAAACTAATTATCTTATCTATAATTATATGTAAATAAAGAAAGAAGTTTATTTAAATATTTGTTTATTAAATAAAAGTTAAATAAATGATAAATTATAATTCTCAATTTTTCGCTTCTAAACTCGAACCATTTTCACCGTATATTCATACAGTGAAAATGTCTACATGCTGAAAATTTTAACCGACTTTAGTGTTCTTTGTTTTAAATTAAAAGGAAATAAATCTTTAAAACATCCCTGGAGGCCGATTTTTGAGATTTTAATTGTTTATCATTTTTTATTGTAATAAAAGTTAACAAATTGATACAATTTTTTAAAAAAGGACGATTTTTTTCTTATTCTGTTACTGCACATGATCTGAATCAGTTCTAATGATTCCAATATGACCACCAGACAATTTTTAAAGCTTTAATTGTTAATAATTTTTATTTTTATCAAAGTTAACAAATTAATACAGTATTTTAAAAATGAACGTTTATTTTCTTATTTCGTTTCTGCACATGATCTAAATCAGTTCAAAATAATCCAATATAACCATCAGACAATATAACCATCATTAGTAGAACATAAAATAATTTATTTAAATTATTGTAAACAATATTAATTAACAAATAAATAACTTTGATTCCTCTCCACCAAAAAAAAGTTTTTTCACATTTTCTTTTTAATTTAAGTTCTTTTCAAGAATATATGTCCTTTTTGTTTAAAAAGTAACTTATTTAAATTGTTATAAACAATATTAATTAACAAACAGGTAACTTTGATTCCTTGCCAGTAAAAAATATTTTTTCTACATTTTCTTTTTAATATAAGTTCATTCAAAGAATAAAATAATTTAAAGAATAAAAAAATAAGTTATTTTTTTAAGGAAGAAAGGACATATATTCTTTAAATGAATCTAAATAAAAAATCAATTGTGAAAAAAACATTTTTTACTGGAGTAGAATCAGAGTAAACTATTTGTTAATTAATACCTATTGTTTACAGCAATTCAAGTAAGTTACTTTTTAAATAAAAAGGACATATATTCTTGAAATAAACTTAAATTAAAAATAAAACGTGGATAAAACCCTTTTTTAGTGGAGAGAAATCAAAATTATCTATTTGTTAAGTAATATTGTTTATAACAATTTGAACAAGTAACTTTTTAAACAAAAAGGACATATATTCTTGAAAAGAACTTAAATTAAAAAGAAAATGTAAAAACTTTTTTTTGGTGGAGAGGAATCAAAGTTATTTATTTGTTAATTAATATTGTTTACAATAATTTAAATAAATTATTTTATGTTCTATTAATGATGGTTATATTGGATTATTTTGAACTGATTTAGATCATGTGCAGAAACGAAATAAGAAAATAAACGTTCATTTTTAAAATACTGTATTAATTTGTTAACTTTGTTACGTCAAAAATAACGAGAAACCTTTTTAAATATACCTATCGTTCCTCGTTTTAAATTAGTTTCATAAATGAATCTAATTTGGGATGAGGATAAGTCAATGAGCCTACTAAATGTATTGAGAGAATAATTTATTTAAAAACCAACAAGAAAGAAAAGAGTTGACAAAATTACAATGAGTACAAAAATTATAAATCTTACTTAAAGAATAACGATTACTGGTGGTGTGATGATAATCTGTTGTCCGATCTCAATGTTGTTGAGCGGTAGACGAAAAGGGGCCTTTTGTTTGTTGTCCTCAGTGGTTGGGTATTAGACCTCTTGTTTACACTAATGAGATAGTGTATTGTATTGTTAAAATATCTGGTTCCTTCCAGACGGTTGTCGCCTCTTGAGCAAATTTCGATAGTTCGAAATTTGGAATGTGTTGTTTCAATATTAGGTATTCGTTGATGGATGAGATTATTTCCAATTTAATATTTTTGGAAATTGTTTAAAATTTATACTTTGCAAATGTATTATAAGAGGTTGTTTAAAGTTCACTTCTTATTTAATACTTGGGGAAATTATTCACTTTTGACAATGTACGTTCAAAATAATACTTGGGGTTATACGTTTCACTTTCAAAGTTGTACTTTGAATTCACTTGTAAACTATGTGATGTTTACTTGTTGACTGAGCGATGTGTACTGGTTGATTCCCAAAAAATTACTCTCTAGTCTCTTGTTCTGAACGATGTGTTCAGGTTGATTTCTAAATAGTTACTCTCTGTTATCTGCAGAAATTGTATCCCTTTTATACGAAACTGTCTTCATTAATGTAATGCTTTGGAATCATTCAAGTGTGGAATTTAAGTTGCACGTGTCGATATTGGTCAGATTAAGTGGGGGTGTTGGGCGACGGGATTGCTGCTGCTAGACGGGGCGACTGTTGACTCTTCTTCTGTCGCACGTGTCGATATTGGTCGGATTTTAAGTGATGGTGTTGGGCGACGGCATTGCTGCTGCTATACGGGGCGACTGTTGACTCTTCTTCTGTCGCACGTGTCGATATTGGTCGGATTTTAAGTGGGGGTGTTGGGCGACGGCATTGCTGCTGCTATACGGGGCGACTGTTGACTCTTCTTCTGTCGCACATGTCGATATTGGTCGGATTTTAAGTGGGGGTGTTGGGCGACGGCATTGCTGCTGCTATACGGGGCGACTGTTGACTCTTCTTCTGTTTTTTAGTTGGGTTGAGGGGCGAGTCGCTCGTTGCCTTGTTTGTTTTTCTTCATGTGGCGAAGATTATTTGAAGGTCGTTTAACTGATGCACTATCGTTATTCTTTTTACATGATTTAAAATATTACTCATCTTTCTTGAATTCATTATACTTGCAAATTGTTTAGATACAAATGAGATATATAAAATATGCTAATTATAATGCAATGGTATGAAATACATAGAATAATAATATAACATATAAGAAAAATACAATATAAAAAATAGAAAATACATTCATAAGTATCGAAGTTAAATTAGGTATATTAACAAGAAGTTACGGACGTAACACCTACCCCCTTAGATTGAGCATGGAAGAGAAACGAAACATGCTCAAACTATTGTTACATTGATATTGTAGAGTAGATGTTGTTACTTGTTTATGCATGTATTCTATGCATTCAAAAAAAATTTTCATTCAAACTTTATTTATTTCACTTTATTTTTATCTGAATTATAAAAATTATTATTCTTGTTAATAATTTATGTTCCTTGAATTATTGTATTCCATCCATTTTTGCGTTCTTAAAAAAAAATTCATTTAAACCTTATTGTAGAGCACTAGATTTTTATTACAATAATTATTTTTGTTATTAGTGTATGTTCTTTGAATTAATGTGCATGCATTCCATCCATTCTTTATATGTGATTTTTATTTAAATTATAATAATTATTTTTGCTATTAATGTATGTTCTTTAAATCATTCTTTTAAATTCACAGTATAAAATGAATTTTATGTAAATATTTTATGTATTAATTTTATATAATGAATTTTATGTTTGATACAATTTGATGCTTACAATTTTTATCTACAAAAAGAAAAATAATTTGTTCTATACAAAGGATTGCTTTTTTGTAAAATATTGTATCGAAATTAACAAATTATAAATTTTTATAGTCTGCTTTGAAATTGCATTAAAAAAAATATATTTTTACAAATTGGTTTTGAAACTTGAGTCTTGTATGACTTAAAACTATGTCAAAATTCAAAATTGTTTATGATTGAAATTCATTGCAGATTTAAAGATTTTTTAAATATTTTATTATTTATTATATATTTTTTAAATCATTTAACCTTTACAAGCAAAAATTTTCTACTTTCAATTTTTA
Organism: Leptopilina syphax; assembly: GCA_032872505.1. Classification (NCBI taxonomy): domain Eukaryota; kingdom Metazoa; phylum Arthropoda; class Insecta; order Hymenoptera; family Figitidae; genus Leptopilina; species Leptopilina syphax. The sequence goes on from CM065476.1 coordinate 26,985,175, forward strand.
CAAACAGAAAAATATTTAATGACACATTTTTTTTGACATGACAATTTTTAAATGTTTATTTCTTAATTTCCATCGCTTTTAGTTATTTCATTTATGCAATTTTCTTTCGTTCTTAAGTTACATTTAGACATAAATCATTAAGTGTTTGAAAAGGAAATTTTTTTTTTTCGAGTTTCAGATAAACCTTGTTTTTAAAAATGTTGTTGAACTCTGTGGTTGTAATACTTTTTTCTATTTAAATAGCTTTTTTCTTGATAATACTCTTCAGTCAATAATAAGGTAAAATTTCGAAGTAACCTTGTTTTGTTATTATAAATTTGAAAAATACCATTTTAAATTCTTCTTTAGTAAAATTATATTAAATAAGGTATAGAGTTTATTTTAATGTGTTAAAAAAAAAAGTTTTGATTTCTTTTAGTGCAAAACAAGTATGCAGAACAGTGTTTAAGATTTAAGATCAAATCATTACAAAATCAAAAATTGATAAAATGTTATAAAAATTTAATTTAAACTTGCGAATATTAGATTATTGTTATAGTGAAAAAAAGATAATTAAACATTTGCTTATCATTTATAAAAGTTTAGTTTTAATGAAAACAAATTAATTTCTTTTCCTTTTGAATTCGCTTCCGAAAACATAAAACTATATATTATAAAAATATTTTATTACTCTTGTTTAATTCGCGATTGTTTCAGTCTGTTCGTATGTACTATTTTTTGTTTATTTTTAACTTGTATTTTAACGTTTCGTTTATCTAAGATTTCTAGTATTTTGTGTGGACCTGTATATTGATTAGCGAATTTATGAATTTTCCCCCCGTGTAATAAAAATACTTCATCTCCGAGTTTAAGATTTTGTGGATTGCAATTTTTATCATAATAGATTTTTGACTTTTCTTTTGCTAAAATCAAATTTTCTCTAGCGATGTTTCTCATTTCATGAAGTCTTGTTATTAAATCTGTTAAATAATGGTCATAAGTTTCTAATTTTTCGTGTTCAAGTGGCGGATCGCTTGACGGTAATCGTGCTAATTTCCCAAAAATTAATTCGTATGGAGTACACTTTGTCCCTTCATGAATACTTGTATTATATGAGAACATAGCTAATTCTAACCAATCATCCCATTCTTCATTTTTATTTATAAATTGTTTTAAATATTCTCCTAAAACGTGGTGAGATCTTTCAATTGATCCATTAGACTGAGGGTGAAAAGCGGTTGTTTTAAATTGTCGAATTCTAAATCTTTTTGCTAATCTTCTCATTAAATTACTTAAAAAATCTGTTCCCTGATCTGTTAACACTCCTTTGGGTGATCCAAAAATACAAATAAATCTTTTAATAAATGCATCAGCTATTGTACTTGCTTGATGATTTGGAAGTGCGATTGCTAATGAATATTTGGTTAAGTTGTCCTGTATTGTTAATATATATTCACTACCGTTTTTGGTTTTTGGTAATGGACCAACGATGTCCATTGCGATTTTTTCAAATGCTGTACCTGGTGTATCTGTAATAATCATTGGATCTTTTGTTTTAACTCTAACTAACTTTTTCAATTGACATTGTAGACAACTTTGAATATATTTTTGAATATTATTTTTCATATTTTCCCAATAATAATTTTGACGAATTCGACCATAAGTTTTGGTTACACCTTTATGTCCTCCAACTGAGCTTGAGTGAGCTTCTTCGATTAACTGCATATATTCTTCTTTAGTAGGATATTTTGTATATCCATTACATACAACAACTCTTACAAATGAATTTTCAAAAATTAATTTTATCATTGATAGGATTTCGTCCCAAGTTACATTGTTTATTTGGGCTGTTTTTGCAATACTGATACTTTTCAATTTTAATTCTTCACATAAGTTTTTCATTGAAATAATTGTAGATTTAATTCTTTTTATTGTATCAGATAAATTTTCCTTTATTTCATTTTCTATTGGAAGAGCAATATGGTAATATATACCTCTCTTTATTTTTTCTGCTATACCTAGTTGAAGTTTACCAAAATTTGGTAATTTTTCGCGTTTAGCTAATGATCTGGAGCCGTTATCTCGAGGATCTCCATTAACTGAAAGAAAATAGGTTAGATTGTCTCTTCGCATTGGTAATTGGTCTCTACAATCAATAATATATTTTTCTTGTTTATTATTTAAATTTTCACAGTTTTTATTCTCCACTAAGTTATCTTCTTCATCAGATGATTCTTCAGAATTCGAATTTTCGTAGCCTTGGTCAATTTCTTCGTGTTTCTTCAATGTTGATTTTTCTTTAATGTACTCAGGATTTTCGTCAGGAATAACTTCATTATAAAATTTTTCTTTTCTCTTATTATTTGTATTGCATACCTTTTTCGGTCTTCCCCTTCCCTTTTTGGAAAAGGAGGTATTCAAACGTGTGCTATGTTTCTTCGGTCTACCTCGTTTCTTTGTTTTGTGTGCTTTTATTTCTTCATTTTCAATTTCTTCGATTTCTTCATTTTTCTTTTCTTGTATATTCTTTTCTTGATTATCATTTTCTTGTATTTTCTTTTGATTTCTTGTTATGGCATTACAAGTTTCTTTACTTGTACAATAATTTCTTTCAATAGATGGGAGATTTTTCCTTATCTCCAAATTCATGTAGGATTCATTGTCCTTTAATATTTTTTCAATAAATGGGAGACTTTTTCTTATCTCCAAATTCATGTAGCATTCATTAATTATTTTTTCAATATGTGGGAGACTTTTTCTTATCTCCAAATTCAAATAGGATTCATTGTCCTTAAATATTCTTTCAATAGATTGGAGACTTTTCCTTATCTCCAAATTCATGTAGGATTCATTGTCCTCAAATAATTTTTTAATAGATCGAAGAATTCTCAATATTTCCGAGTTTTTATAGGATTCATTGTCCTTAAATATTTTTTCCATATCATGGAGATTTCTTATTATCTCCGAATTCAAGTAGTATTTAGTTTCATTTGCTACACAATGTATATATTTTTCAATTTTTTCTTGCACACATATCATTATATTTTCTTGTATTTCCTGAGTTTCTTCCATTTTTTCTTCTTTTATTCCTTGTACTTTTTCTTCAATAATATCTTCAACTGGATTTCTGGATAAGGCATCAGCATTGACATTTGTTTTGCCTGCCTTGTAGACTACATTAAAATCATATTCCGCTAGTTTCAGCTTCCATCTTGTTACTCTGGAGCAGGGATCTTTAGAATTTTGAAACCAAACTAATGGTTTGTGATCCGTAACTAGCGTAAATTTTCTACCATAAAGGTATGGACGAAAATGTTGCACACTATATATGATGGCCAAGACTTCCTTTTCGTACGTGTCGTATTTTCTTTCGCATTCATTTAAAGTTCTTGACGTGTAAGCGATTGGTTGGTCTTTTCCAATCACTCCTTGCGATAAAATCCCTCCTATTGCGAAACCTGAAGCGTCTGTTGTTAGTATAAATGGTTGCGAGAAGTCGGGTCTTCTCAATAGTGGTTCCTCACATAATTTACTTTTCAATGTATCAAAAGCTGTCTGTTGTTTATCAGTCCAAAGAAAAGGAATATCTTTTCTTAAAAGTTGATTTAAAGGATTAGCGATTTTTGAAAATCCGTCTATAAATTTTCGATAGTAACCTGCCAATCCTAAAAATTGTTTTATATTTTTTACATTTTTTGGTTTTGGAAATTTCTTTACCGCTTCTACTTTTTTCGGGTCGGGTCTTACCCCGTTTTTATCTATTATGTGTCCTAAGTATCCTACCTCTAATCTCAAAAATTCACATTTGTCTGGCTGTAATTTTAAATTAGCAAAACGTAATCGTTCCATAAGTTTAGAAAATTTTTCTTCATGTTCCTCCAAGGTGTCTGCATAAATCACAATATCATCTAAGTAAACAAATAGTTCTGATCCTTGTAAACCCAATAATACCTGATCAATAAGCTTTTGGAATGTACTTGGCGAATTTTTCAGTCCGAAAGGCATTCTGTCGAATTCATAGTGTCCAAATGGCGTTGAAAATGCTGTTTTATAAAAATCTCTAGGATCCATTTTGATTTGATGAAAACCTGACGCCAAGTCAAAAACTGAAAAATATTGAGCATTTCCGAGTTGATCCAGTAGGTCCGTAATATTAGGTAGTGGGTAAAATTGACCTACCGTGCGTTCATTAAGTTTCCTGAAATCTAAAACTAATCTCCATTTTTTATTTCCTTGTGAGTCATCTTTCTTTGGTACAATCCATATTGGTGTATTGTACGGTGAGTCCGAATCTTTAATAATTTTTTGCTTTAATAATTCGTTTACTTGGCGTGTCATTTCTTCTTTGTGAACAGGCGGAAATCGGTATTGTTTGGTTACAATTGGTGTATCATCTGTCGTTATGATTCTATGTTTTATGAGATCTGTTCCTTCTAAATATTCTCCAGGTATATGAAATCTGTCTGAATTATTTTTTACTAAGTTCATGATGTGTTCTAATTCTTCTTTGTTTAAGTGTTCAAGACGAAGTAATTTTTTAATTTCTTCAACTCTATCGTTGCCTGTAATGTTGAAAACATTTTCTGATTTAATATTTTTTGAAAATACATCAATTATTTGTTTAATTGATGTGTCTTCATTTTTAATATCATATTTGTTTACTGGAGTTTCTTGTTGTATTTCATCAAAATCTTCTAAATTTATTTCAAAAATTGGAATGTCAATTGATTCATTCAGTGTGTTGATTGCCTTTAAATAAGCTATGCCTTCTATGTTTGAAACTACTGCATCACCTAAGTAAACACCATCTTTTACTTCTAATCTTGGAATAAAACCCTCTTTTTTATTTTTATTTAAAATCTTTACATGAATGTTACAGATGGACCTTGGTGGTATTGTAAAATAATTTTTTGAATCAAAATTAAATTTTTGTTTATTTATTTCTAGATGTCCTTCTTCATAATTAATTTTTGCTTTGTTCTGGACAAAAAATTCTGTTCCCAAAATACCGTCATGTTCGATTGGAACTTCATTGGGTAATAAATTAAAAATTGTTGGAATTCCGAAAATATTAATTTCTACTTGTCCTAAAGTATAAACTGCGTGATCGTTAATTCCTGTTAATTTAAGACATTTATTTTCATCAATTTTAATATCAGGATTTAATGCACGAATTTTTAATAAATTTGGTCCTGCTCCTGTGTCAATCATCATTGTTATTGGAACTTTTAATTTTTCAGTATCAATTCGAATGTATGGAATTGCATTTGTTTTTGCTAAATTAATGTTTCTGGATGCATAGTAATTTCTTCTTAATTCTTCCTCAGAGCACCCTACTGAAGAGGAATTTTGGAGTTTCCCTGATTTTGTGTTTGTGAATTTGTTTGTTGTTGTCTATTGTTATCATCCCACATCTTTTTCCTACAATTGGTGGAAATGTGACCTAATTTTTTGCAATAATTACACGCTATACTTTGATTTCTATTCGCAAAGTTTGTAGTATTGTTAGTTCTTGGTTCTTGAGAAAAATTTCTTTGTTGATTTTGGAAAAAATTTTGTTGTTGATTTTGTCCTTGATTTTGGTATAGAGTTCGGAATTGATTTTGTGGTATGTTTCTAAACTGATTTTGTGATGTGTTTCTAAATTGATTTTGAAACTGATTTTGTTGAGGATTTTTGTAAAAGTTTTGACTTTGAAATCTGTTAAACATTGGATTTTGATTGTTAAATCGATTCTGATTTTGGTTTGAAAAAGTTTGTCGTGGTCCTGGATAAGAAGAGTTTTCTCGTCTTGGTCCTATTAATTTATTAAGTTGAAAACAGTTTACTGCAAAATGACCTTTTTTTCCACAAACTAGACAAGTTATTATATTATCTTGAGCGACATTAATTTTTGTTGTCTTAGCAAAGTCTTTATTATTTTTAAGATGAGAATTATATTCAGTATTATGCTCATTTTTTCTTAGTTCGCGGTGTGATAACAATTTTCTTTCTATTTCTACTGCTTTGTTAACTATATCTTGAAATGTATCTGCTGTTCCAATTCGTATTTCAATTTCTGGTCTAAGTCCTCGCGAAAAACAATCAACAGTTGTTTTATCTAAACTTGCTTTAAATGGTTCATCTACTCTATTTTCATTGCTAATCCTATGCGCGTCTAATATTCTTTCTGCTGCTTCTGCGATTCTTGACCCATAAGAAATTACATTTTCGTGTTCCCACATATATATTGCTCCTAGTTCTCCTTGTAGCTGATATACAGATTTTGCTGGCGCGTAAATTTGTTTTAATCTTTCTGTTAACTGTTCTACTGTATTAAAATTATTTCCTATTATAATTCTTCTTGCTTCACCCGAAATTCGACTCCTAATTAATTTTACTAAATTTGTTTGTACTTGTGCATTATCAGGAAGCATAGATTTTGCTTCTAAACAACTTTCAATAAATATAGATAGTGATATGTTTTTTCCGTCAAACATTGGTATTGTTTCTAAAGCATCGCGTAAAGACACTTGCTGATTATTTGGAAGAGCCATGTTTTCCTCAAAATTGTTACTATCTCTAGTGTTGTCAAAAGAATTATTTTCAGAGTTATCGTTTGTTTCAATTTCGCCAGTTAAAGACTTATTTAAGCTTTTATTTGAATTATGATCCACTAAGGTTTTTTCAGTTATGGTATTTTCACTATCGTTACTGTCACTGTCGAATGAATTACCGTCTGTATCAAAAAGTTGAGATTTAATATACCCTGAGTCAAACTGTTCCTGTAATTCTAAGGGATTAGGGTTTTCTTTAGAATATCTGGGTGTACTTGTCGATGGTTTTGTTTTATAATTAGGAATTCCCGAATTCAATGCTAATTCTGGATTATTCTTTATTTGTAAACGAGTTAAATGTGAGGAATCGGTAGTATTTTTATTCGAAGAAGACATTAAAAACTAGCATAGTGTTAATTGTAAAATTGTCAATCTTGTCTCTTGAATATAAAATACACTTTTCTTTTATAGTAAATATTTTGATCTTGCTTCAGTATAATAGAATATTTTTAAACATGTATTAACAATAACAAATCACAATTAAATGAACAAAACAAATTTTGTTTTAGCATAAATTGATATGTCAAAAATGATTCATATACAAGACAAAAAATTCCATAAGTCTAGAGGACTTGAACCCCTATTCAGTAATATAACAAAGGATTTAATTTGATGAATGCACCTTGCAACTTTAAAAATTATAAGTTGAGAGGACTCGAACCTCTATTTATTAATACAGAATTGAATTAATAAATGCACCATGCACATTAAAGAAAAATTTATAAGTTAAGAGGACTCGAACCTCTATTCATCAATACCAATATAAGATGTATATTTATGAATGCACCTTGCGACTTAAATCTTGTATAATGTTATCAATTAGCAAAAAATCTCTTTTTTTTAAATGTTACTGATTAATTTCAATTATTGTATGTTAATATTATTTGTTATTATTATTTGTTACAAAAAAATTTCCCCTTTTTTTTAACAATTGGTATACTCATTGATTTATTTATTTTTATTGAATTATTTCATTAATTTAAAAATTATATTCATTAAAATTTTCGAATGTTATTAAAAATTTGACAAAATTATATGGCTGATCGACTTTATAATTTTCCCGGGCCGATGCACCAAAATTTAAAAGGGCTTCTGTTACGTCAAAAATAACGAGAAACCTTTTTAAATATACCTATCGTTCCTCGTTTTAAATTAGTTTCATAAATGAATCTAATTTGGGATAAGGATAAGTCAATGAGCCTACTAAATGTATTGAGAGAATAATTTATTTAAAAACCAACAAGAAAGAAAAGAGTTGACAAAATTACAATGAGTACAAAAATTATAAATCTTACTTAAAGAATAACGATTACTGGTGGTGTGATGATAATCTGTTGTCCGATCTCAATGTTGTTGAGCGGTAGACGAAAAGGGGCCTTTTGTTTGTTGTCCTCAGTGGTTGGGTATTAGACCTCTTGTTTACACTAATGAGATAGTGTATTGTATTGTTAAAATATCTGGTTCCTTCCAGACGGTTGTCGCCTCTTGAGCAAATTTCGATAGTTCGAAATTTGGAATGTGTTGTTTCAATATTAGGTATTCGTTGATGGATGAGATTATTTCCAATTTAATATTTTTGGAAATTGTTTAAAATTTATACTTTGCAAATGTATTATAAGAGGTTGTTTAAAGTTCACTTCTTATTTAATACTTGGGGAAATTATTCACTTTTGACAATGTACGTTCAAAATAATACTTGGGGTTATACGTTTCACTTTCAAAGTTGTACTTTGAATTCACTTGTAAACTATGTGATGTTTACTTGTTGACTGAGCGATGTGTACTGGTTGATTCCCAAAAAATTACTCTCTAGTCTCTTGTTCTGAACGATGTGTTCAGGTTGATTTCTAAATAGTTACTCTCTGTTATCTGCAGAAATTGTATCCCTTTTATACGAAACTGTCTTCATTAATGTAATGCTTTGGAATCATTCAAGTGTGGAATTTAAGTTGCACGTGTCGATATTGGTCAGATTAAGTGGGGGTGTTGGGCGACGGGATTGCTGCTGCTAGACGGGGCGACTGTTGACTCTTCTTCTGTCGCACGTGTCGATATTGGTCGGATTTTAAGTGATGGTGTTGGGCGACGGCATTGCTGCTGCTATACGGGGCGACTGTTGACTCTTCTTCTGTCGCACGTGTCGATATTGGTCGGATTTTAAGTGGGGGTGTTGGGCGACGGCATTGCTGCTGCTATACGGGGCGACTGTTGACTCTTCTTCTGTCGCACATGTCGATATTGGTCGGATTTTAAGTGGGGGTGTTGGGCGACGGCATTGCTGCTGCTATACGGGGCGACTGTTGACTCTTCTTCTGTTTTTTAGTTGGGTTGAGGGGCGAGTCGCTCGTTGCCTTGTTTGTTTTTCTTCATGTGGCGAAGATTATTTGAAGGTCGTTTAACTGATGCACTATCGTTATTCTTTTTACATGATTTAAAATATTACTCATCTTTCTTGAATTCATTATACTTGCAAATTGTTTAGATACAAATGAGATATATAAAATATGCTAATTATAATGCAATGGTATGAAATACATAGAATAATAATATAACATATAAGAAAAATACAATATAAAAAATAGAAAATACATTCATAAGTATCGAAGTTAAATTAGGTATATTAACAAGAAGTTACGGACGTAACAACTTTGATAAAAATAAAAATTATTAACAATTAAAGCTTTAAAAATTGGCCTACAGTGATGTCTTAAGAATTTATTCCCCTTTAATTTAAAATAAGAAACACTCAAATAGGCTAAAAATTGTAGGACGTAGAGATTTTTGAACAGTAAATTGTAAAAAAATCCTACTGTGCGTCATTTAGCCCCTTCAAGAATGCGTCGCTTCGCCCCAAGGTACATTTTTAATTTATTTGATTTCTGTTATCACGAAAAACGAAATGCCCAGAGGTCAAAAACACATTATTTATTGTCAAACGCTTATATGTTAATAAAATAAAATTTGTTATGCCACCAATTATGAAGGTTAAAAAGGTGTAATTAAAAATGATTTTTTTAACAAATTAAATGTTATTGTACTCGAGAAATGTTGACTGCGTCGCTTCGCCCCATGCGTTGCTTCGCCCCCACCTTCCCTAATTTTAAACGAAGAATACATATGAAAATTATTCTTTGAACAAACTTAATAACCTAACTTTACAATATTTAAATTTAATTTTAATATAACTTTTTCAACTCAAAAAATATTTTGCTTACAATGTTTGTTGTTATTTTACAAGATTTGCTTATTCGTTAGGAAAAATTATAATTCGTAGTGATTTTATAAGGTTGTTTTACAAAAAGAAAATTATTTTTTTCTAACATTAGGATATTTTTTTTGTATTTTCATAATAAAATAAAATCTAAATTCCGTTACTATTTCCTTCTAAATTTTGTAATTAATAATTCTGATATTAAAAACGTAATCAAAATAATCGCAAATTTTTGTATACATTGAATTATATCATAACATAGCTAGAACAATTTAGATTTATTATAATTTTGAGAAAAAATATATTTGGTCTTAGTTTAACATTATTTTGTTCATAAAGTTTAGTAAGATGTAACGAAAAAGATGCAAACTAAATTGAAGGATATAAAATTTTTCTTTAATTCCACAAAATGCAAAAATTTAAAGAAATAATGTTGAATTATTGGCTAACACTGTTTCTTTATTACATTTTTTTTAAACTTCATTTCCTCTGTTTCATGTGCTGTCGTTCATTAATAGCTTTTCATAGAGAATGAATTTTAAATTATGACAAGATATATTTTTATATTAATTTTTTAAGTCTTTATAGAATTTAAATGTACTTGAATTTGTAGAAATACTACAAAAAATTAGTTAAATAAGAAAGTAAATCGTTAAAAATGTTTTCTTATATTGTACCGTTTACGTTTTAGTTTATTTGTTTAAATCTATTGTTTGCAGAATAAAAGTTTTGTTTTCTTAGCTGTCTTGGATAAATTTGCTTTAGAAAAAATTTTATTTCAATAAGTTTTCCGTTTTCATTAGATACAAGTACAAAACGGCATTTAAAATCTTTTTTTTTTAGTTTTCAACGAGAAAAATAAAAATAAATAGATTTTTTCTAAGAAAAATAATTTTATTTAATATTAAAGTTTATAAATTAATACTGTTAAGCTTGTTAATTTATGTTATTGATAATATACAATAGTTTCATTTATGCTCAAAATTTAAAGCATTCCTTTTAATATTATTTAGTCCATCATAGTTTTAAACTGTTATGAGAAAAATATAATTATTTAAAAATTACGATTTAGCATAATTTAATCAAAGCATTAATGAAACATAATATTTTTAAGATATTTTAACGAATAATATACTTATTTTTTATAGAATAGTATAGTATTGGTATTTTGAAATTCATCTCGAATAAACTTTTGGTTAATTTTGTTAATATTAATAAGGACCATATATACAATTGTTTAAAACATTGTTATAACTTTTTGTTGGTTTTAAACACAATTGTAGTAACATAAACACTTAAATAATGTAATTTGCTTTTTTTTAATACTAATTTTCAGTGAAGGAGTTTTATTTATGTATTCTGCATTTAGACAAAACCATTTTTTAAAACTTGTTATAAAAAAATTTGTTTCTTTAATTTTCTAGAGCTTTGGGCAAACTTTATTTGTTAGCAAGTGTTTATGCAATATTATTCCAAATTAGTATAGCATTTGTATATGTTAGTTTTTGACTTATTACTTATTCTTTCTTTGAACTATTAATTTTATATACTATTTTATCTCTTGCTTCTAGTTCCCTCCATGTTTTGTTTCGTAATTTTTTATTTCCCTCAAAATAAAACGCATTTAATTTTTGTTTCAAATGACCTTTCACATTTGATCTTTCTTCTTGGATTTTATGAACCCATTTTCTTTTATTAACTACTTTTAATTTCGGTTTTACTAAATTGACTTCCCATACGAATGACATTGACCCTGGTATACGCAAATTTTGCTGAGTGGCACTGTTTATTGGCGTCATCTTTCCATTAATTTCCGTGTCCAGTTTATCAGTTTTCAGTTCAATTGTAAATTCATCTGGTACATTTTCTCTCTCATTGTCTTCATATATTATTAGTAGCTGTTTTTCCTCAGAATAATCTTGAATTATTGATACAAAGTTGTCTGATTTTCTGTTTAAAGTTTGGACCTCTTCTAATATCTCTTGATTTACACACGTGACAGAAGAAATTGTCATATTCCTTGCAAAATTTTTATCTTTTTGTGATATTTCTATTGGATGCTTGGCATTTTGATTTATTGTTGCATCCCTAAATTCTTCTAATTTTCTTCCTTCTTCATTTTTGCTGCTTAATTGCTCTTGAGTTCTTTCTTCTTTCAGATTTTTTGTATTATTTATGTTAATAATAGTAATCTTTTCTTCTTTTTCGCTTGATTTTTCGCTTTCTGTTTCAAATCGTCGTTCATTTACAGAGGGTGAGACGTTATAATCAGATTGTTTTTCATCCTCTAAAGAGTTTTGGTTTGTGGACGAATCTTTAAAACGAATTGGTGGTGTTACGAAATCATAATCATGTATTCTTTCCAATTTAGATCTATTTTCTACAAAATTATTTACTTCGAAATAATCATTTTTAAAAGATGGTTTCTCCCAATTTATGTACGATTCTTTGTAGTTAGTATATCCATAATCCTTTTGTCGCTCTATTCGGTAATCATCTTGTATATCGTTGTATCTTCTGTATTCATTTCGAAAATTAAATTCTTGTTCTTCTTCAGCAAATCTATATTGTAAATTTCTTGAATCGATGTTATACTCTTAATAATTCCTAACGCTGTTATAGAAATTTCCTTTTTCGTACCCCTGTGATATCATGTTCATACTTTGATAATTTTTTCTGAAATTCATGTTTCTATTTTGGTTGTTGATACCGTTATTACTATAGGTTCTGCTATTAAATCGTTGACTCTGTCGTTGATTCCTTTTTCGCCCATGGTGGTTCCAAGGTAGTTTGTAACTATTGGGTTCTATTGGGTTCTTTCTATGATCCTCTTTTCCCAGGTTATAGTTGTCTTGATGTTGCTTTTCATACTCTTCATTTTTGTAAACATATTTACGATCACCTATTTTAAAATTGCATCCTTCTGATTTCCATCTTTCTATGTCACCACTAAATAATAATTTTGAGTACAATGACATTGTTCATTCTATATAATTTAAACATAATAGATAAATAGTAAATAATTCATTTTTTCATTTTTTAACGCATCTGTACTTCGTTTTTAATTATTTTAGCTTTCAAAATATGCATTGTCTTGATATTGTAACCTAATAACAATTCATCTTGAATTGTATTCCTATTACAAAATAAATAAAAACAGCACTATGTTTTTTTATTTATTTGCATTTTTTCTCAATAACGTTGAATTATAAGTATTTCCTTAAAAAATAAATGTTTGGCTGTAATCATTCACATTTTTAAAATTTTTTTTTGGTATGTCGTCGTCTTGCGTAAATCTAGTAAAATCACAAATTTGAGAAATTATTAAATTAATTTTTAAAAAATAAATGTCAAACTATCTGTACTAAAAAAATTCATTCCTGCCCATTTTGCGTAAAAATAGCTTTGTGTCTGCAACATGATGCCGTATTGTATTACGACATTCTTAGGTTTTTTTTATATTGTGATTATTTATTTTAATCCACTTCCTTAGTGACATATTTCTTTTATAAATATTGATATGAAATCCCTCAATTTTCAAATTTTATATTTAAAATAACAATATATTTTTTTTTAAATTTAATTTTACTTCTAAACTTTTTCTACTTGAACATATTTGTGTTTAAACGTAATAAATGCTTCTTGTTTAGGCATATGGGAACGAATGTCAAACTCTGCTAAACAACGGAACGGGTAGACTATGGTCCGTTGTGAGATGTATGACTTATTTCAATATTAACTAGCGATATTTTTCTCGCTCGCTAACGAATCTTCAAGCGGGCTATAAGGAGTAGCCAACGAAAGTGCTGGAAGGACCTAATCGGGAAGACCGAGAATGATCCATGGGGTTTGGCGTTTAAAATTGTTACTAAGAAATTAGTTTCAAGACAAAAAACCCCTGGTCTAGGCAATCCGATTTAGGTCAAAAAAATCATAAGAGCGCTGTTTCCCCATGTGGAACCGAGCCCCAGGGAGGACTATACTTGCGTAGTACAGATGGAGGAGCTCTTCACGCTTGAAGAACTGAAAAAGGCGGCAAGGGCGTTGAAGAATGGCAAGGCGCCAGGCAGGGATGGAATACCAAGCGAGATCCTAAAAGAGGTCGTCGCGGTATACCCAGAGTTGCTTCTCAACGTCTTTAATGCGTGTTTACAAGCCGGAGAGTTCCTCAGTGACTGGAAAGTGCAAAAGTTGGTCCTCCTTAGGAAAGGCGATAAACCTCTGGATAAAGTCTCATCGTTCAGACCAATTTGTTTATTGGACACGATGGGCAAACTTCTAGAGGGGATGGTTCTAGAAAGACTTCAGGAAATCCTGGTAGGCGAAAATAGCCTATCAGAGAACCAGTTTGGCTTCCGGAAAGGCCGGTCAACAGTTGATGCAATACTCTCTGTTGTGAAACTGGCAAAGGAAGTCAATCAGGGGAAGAGGAGGGGTTTCTGTGCTCTTGTTTCCATCGACATCGGGAATGCGTTCAATTCCGCGAGATGGGACATCTGCATTGAGTCAATGATACGCAAAGGAGTACCGACTTATCTGTTGCGAATGATAGACAACTATCTTAGCGACAGATGGGTCGTGTGCGAAGGCAATGTGTTCCATCTCAAGGAAGAGATGACCTGCGGGGCACCACAAGGGTCTAAGGTGGGTCCATTCATATGGAACGTCATGTAGGACGATCTCCTGGGAATGGAGCTGCCCGAAGACACAACCCTGAAAGCCTTTGCGGATGACGTACTTCTGGTGTGTAGAGCGCAGGAAACCAAATTCCTCAAGATAAAACTCGATGAAGGACTGCGGCGAGTAGAGCGTTGGTTGTCTCGTCATGGCCTGCAAATGGCCTTAGAGAAGACCGAGGCTCTGCTTGTTACAGTCCGGCGAGTTTTTGAAGCCCCAAAGGTAAAAATAGGTGGAACTGAAGTCTCATGGGGAAATCAACTTAAGTACCTGGGAGTGACGTTGGACCGAAGGTTAAGCTTCGGTCCTCACGTGAACATCACAGCACTCAAGGCCGCCGAATGTATGGGTAAACTATCTAGGTTAATGCCCAACATTGGTGGTCCCAGGGAAAAGAAGCGGCGCTTGGTGGCGACCGTGGGTCTAGCAAAGCAGCTTTATGCTGCCCCTGTATGGGCTGATGCCCTTAAGACCCACGCCATCTTGGACAGATTGCTCTCTGTGCAGACAGGGAGCGCACGGAGAGTAATCTCAGCCTACAGGACGGTGTCTGATTGCGCTGCTCTAGTTCTTGCGAGTACACCGCCAACAGATTTGTTGGCAAAAGAAAGACAGGAAGTCTTTCAGCTCAATAAAAAACGAGTTGTCTCGCAGGAACAACAGAGCGGCGGTAGCCTAAAGATAGCTATCCGCAAATCGGCAAAAATCAGACTAGTCGATAGTTGGCAAGCAAGATGGGATGGGGAATCCAAAGGAAGGTGGACATACCGCCTGATTCCCCACCTCGCCACCTGGTTAGAAAAAAAGCACTCGCCTTACGCAGGCGATGACTGGTCACGGCTGCTTCGGTCAGTACCTTCATAGATTTAAGATCAGAGAAGAGGCGAAATGTGTGTATTGCGGCGCTGAAATAGACGACGCGGAACACACTCTCTTCTCCTGCGGGCAATGGAGTGAGCTAAGACGGGCCATGTTTGACGCAGTGAAAACTCAATTCACCGCTGATAACATGGTCTCAACTATGCTCCAAAGCGCGGACTCTTGGCGCCACATCGAGTTCTTCATTACCTCGGTAATAAAGGCAAAAGATGTGGACGGAAGAAGAGGTTAACCTGGAGTAATCACTGGGGACGATTCGCGGGAGGGGGAGGAGGAACTAATTCTCGTTCCTCCTCCCACTCCCGCGACTCCCCCCCCGGTGGTTAATGGAAAGATTGTTTTTTAACAATGGATAGAGAGGAGCAAGAGAGAGGACTTCCACTTGCGAAGTAAAGCCATTAGGTAGTTCCGCAAGTGGAAATAGAGTCCTGGAAATAGGGAGTTGGTTTTAGTAGGTCGATAGAGCAAAAGCTAAACTTAGTTTAGCCTATGCTACATGAGACTCGACAAGAGAGGAATTCGTATTGGAGAAATGATCTCCAGAAACGACTTATTGGCTGTAAACCGAGGCAATACATGGACTTTTAGAAGAGGTGCGATCGGATCAATTATAGATCTAACGATCGCATCGTCTAAACTATTTAGCCGCATAACCGACTGGCGGGTCTCTGAGGAATATACCGCAAGTGACCACCAGTACATTGAGTTCTCAGTCTTGATGGGAGACACACGAGGAGGAAAAAGACAGGATGTTTCTAGTCGCAAAACCTCCTCGTGGAATATGAAGAGACTCGACAAGGAAAAGTTCGGCCGGTCCCTAAGAGAAGCCCTTTTAATTGAGGACTTGGGCTGGGTGAAGAGGCCGAGCAGTCTGGATGGGGAGGTGCGAGCGGTGAGAAACATGATAGTCACCGCTTGCAATGCGTCAATGCCACGCAAAGGCGCCACTCCCGTAAGAAAATCCTTGCACTGGTGGTCAGAAAAGCTGGCCTCCTTGAGAAAGGAATGCCTCAAAGCAAGAAGGACATACACCCGATCTAAGGGAGATCCCTTGCTGAAAGAGGATTTCAAGGAGGCGAAAAAGAACCTTAAGAAAGAGATCGGTAAGTCGCGACGCCGTAGCTGGAAGGACCTAATCGAGGAAGTCGATAAGGACCCATGGAGTCTGGCTTTTAAAATCGTGACTAAGAAATTAGTGACGAGGCAAAAGACCCCCGGCCTGGACAATCCCGATTGGGTCAGAAAGATAATAAGTTCTTTGTTTCCTCCTGCAGAACCATACCTTAGACGGGACTTGAGTTCTTGCAAAGTCGGAGAGGAAGAACTCTTCACACTTAGCGAATTGCACAAAGCAGGCAAAAGATTGAAAACAGGCAAGGCGCCTGGAATCGATGGGATAAGTAACGAGATCCTAAAGTTGGTAATCGACACTTCACCCCAGATTCTGCTTCGATGCTTCAATCTTTGCCTTGAGAGAAGAGAGTTCTTCCGCGACTGGAAGCGACAGAGGTTAGTCCTCCTAAGGAAAGGTGAAAAACCTCTAGATAAAGTCTCATCGTACAGGCCTATATGCCTGCTAGATACGATGGGTAAACTTCTAGAGGATATGGTTCTGCAGAGTAGGCAAAGCCACTTGACCGAAGAGAATCGTCTATCCGATCACCAATTTGGTTTCCGTAAAGGCAAGTCCACAGTTGATGCCATTCAGGCAGTTGTGGACATAGCCAAAGCAGGAAAAAACAAATTGGGACCTGGGAAAAAGAAGAGCTTCTGCGCGTTGGTAGCAATTGACATACGCAACGCGTTTAATTCCGCAAGATGGAAAGATCTCATCGAGTCGATGGAAAAGAAAAACATGCCGCCCTACTTGTTGCGGATAATGGATAATTATCTTAGCGACAGGTGGGTTATATATGAGGGAGACACCTGCACTCTGAGGGAAGAGATGCAGCGAGGGGCTCCTCAAGGCTCGAGGGTGGGTCCATTTGTATGGAATGTATCGTATGATGATTTTCTGCGAATGGATCTGCCCGAAGGTGCGGTGATTATCGGCTTTGCGGACGACGCGTTGTTCGTGTGCACTGCCGAAAGTGAGGAGGCTCTTGGGACATTGGTGAACGAATGTCTGCGACTAGCAAAAAGCTGGCTGGATACCAGAGGTCTTGAAATGGCCCTGGAAAAGACCGAGGCACTGCTGGTCGCAGACAGACGTGGTTATGAGCTCCCACGAATCGTGATAGACGGATTCGAGGTCAAGTGGAGTAAACAAATTAAATATCTTGGTGTGGAGTTGGATGGAAGGTTAAACTTCCACCACCACATGGCTACGGCGTCAAATAAGGCGATCGAGTGTGCGGCTAATCGTTCACGGTTAATGCCAAACGTAGGCGGACCCCGTGAACAAAAAAGAAGACTGGTGGCGAGTGTCGCCCATGCTAAAATGCTTTACGCAGCACTAGCATGGGCCCCATCCCTGAGGAGTAAAAGATGTGTGACCATCTGTGAGAAGATACTGTCGGCGCAGAGATCGATAACAACGCGTATCATCTCTGCATACACGGAAAAAATCTTGGGTGACGTGCTGTTCCAAGTAGACCGAAAATGTACGAATGCGATACGACTTTAGTTTGGAGGAGCTGCATTTCCAACTTGGGCGTGCTGAACGCCCAAGATGCGGCTATTGCAGTCCTAAGGTTTTGAGTCTCAAATCTTGGGTGTTCAGCGCCACCAACATGGGAACGTAGATTTCCCGAATTGAGAACGTAGCACATCCAAACTATAGTTCTCCCACTTTCCGACGATTGGGATTGCACGTCACCCAAGATTTTTTCCGTGTATAAGACGGTATCTACGAGTGCTGTGCAGGTCCTTGCAAGTGTCCCGCCAGCAGATCTTTTAGCGAGGGAAAGGGAAGAAATGTTTCTCTTTTCTAAAGAAAGCAGTTCCTTGAATGAGGAATTAAGACCAAGCAAGGGCCTGATCCGCAAACAAGCGAGGCACAGGCTCATAGAAAGATGGCAAGAAAGATGGGATGGTGAGGAAAAAGGTCGATGGACTTATCGCCTTATCCCGGCACTCGCCACCTGGATAAATAGGAAACACGGTCAGGTTTCCTATTACTTGACTCAGGCGTTCACAGGTCACGGGTGTTTTAATTAGTACCTGTGTCGCTTTAAATTACGCGAGAACGAGGTGTGTGCATATTGCCAGTTTCCTGAGGACAACGCGGAGCACACCCTCTTCTCATGCAAGAAATGGGACTTGGAGAGGCGGGCCATGTTCGAAGGTGTAAACAGTCAAGTTACACCGGAGAACATGGTATCGCTGATGACCCAGTCAGAGGAGAATTGGCGTCAAGTCGAGAACTTCATAATCTCGATTATGTCGAGGAAGGATCTCGACGGCCGCCAAAAAGCGTAATTTAAACAGCTTTTAATTTATTCGTTTGTTTTTTATTAATTTATTTTGTGATTTATTTGTCCTTATACAATTTTAATTTATTCCGTTTTATGTTTTTAATATTATATACGCGTTTATTATTATTATTATTATTATTATTATTTTTTTTTATTCGTTTGCAATTTTATCTTTTGACTGTTTACACTTGATTAAACATTTTTTTTTTATTATTGTTGTGCTGTTAATTCCGCTTTTATATTGAAATAGTTTTAAATTTTTAACTATTAACGCAGGATAACCGCAGAGAAAAGCAGAAGGTCGTATTAGCGACAGAGTCGGAGCGCCACCCTCGAAGGCTAAAGTCTTACGACAGTTCCGAGGGAGGGTAAAGGGCTCCAGAAGAAGGGTTACGGGTTTTGGTGGGTCGGGCTGGCAGTAGGTCGCCAGTTTATTAAATTTACTATTTTATATATTTATTTTTTTTATCTCCTTTTGTTTTATCACACCAACCCCACATAACCTTGGAGTGCGGAATCCAAGGTATCTGTAGGCAGATTTCCCAAAAGTCCCTAAGAAAAAAAAAAAATAATAATAATAATAATAATAATAATAATTTTTTTTTTTTTTTTGCGTGGGAAGTGGAAAATCTGCTATAACCTTGGAGGCCTACTTCCAAGTCAGATACCTGGAGCCCGTACTCCTAGGTTATGTGGGGATGACCGCTCTTGTTCTGGCCGACCCACTAAAAACCACTCCCTTTCGAGACATATCTCCCCTGGCGGAACTGCCGTCAAGCTTAACATCGCCAGTGGAGGTCTCCTTACCTACTTCCAGATCCAAAATCCTTAACTAAGCGCTAGCGGAAGAGGGAGGAGGTCCAGTTAAGGTCTCCTCCGTCCTCCGCGAGCGCTCAGCCGAGCTGCAGGAATTCTCCGATGGTGTTGTGACATCCTTCTGTCCTTTTCCTTTGTCTGCATGTCTTTGATGACAAAGGACTCTATCTCACGCCATGAGTCTGCACTCTGTAACATAATTTGAACCATGTTCTCGACCGTGACTTCAGTGCCCACGGCCGAAAACATGGCTTCCCTAAGTTCACGCCAGTGCCCGCAGGAAAAAAGCGTGTGCTCCGCGTCGTCAATGTGCTCTGCTTCGTCGTCACCCGAACCGTTGCAGTACACACATTTCGCGTCTGCTTCTATTTTTAACCGATAGAAGTACTGTCCGAAACAACCATGACCCGACATCGCTTGTGTAAGGTAGTAGCCTACTTCACCGTGTTGTCTTTCCAACCATGTGGCGAGGTGGGGAATTAGGCGATGAGTCCATCTACCTTTTAATTCCCCATCCCATCTCTCCTGCCAACTTAGAACGAGTCTTTTTCTTGACTCTAAGCGGATTAAAGCTTTGAGTCTTTCTCTACGTTCCGGGTTGCCTACTAGATCTTTGGAGAGCTGGAAATTCTCCTGCCTTTCCATCGCCAACAAATCCATTGGCGGTAATCTAGCAAGCACCCGAAGAGCGCAATCAGACACCGTTCTGAAGGCTGACGTTATTCTCCTTGCTGGCTCTCTCTGGGCCGAGAGAAGTCTGTCAGAGATGCTGTGGATCTTAAGGGCTGAGGCCCATACAGGGGCAGCATAAAGCTGCTTTGATTGAACCACAGTCGCCACTAGTCTTCGTTTATTTTCCCTGGGGCCACCGATATTGGGCATCATCCTCGAGAGGTTTCCCATGCATTCGGTGGCTTTGAGTGTTAAGATGTTAATATGTTGGCCAAAACTTAAACGTTTGTCCAACCACACTCCCAGGTACTTAAGCTTATTTCCCTATGCGACTTCAGTTCCTCCCATTTCAATTTTCGGGGCTTCATAAACTCTCCTGTCTGTGACGAGCAGAGCTTCGGTCTTTTCGAGGGCCATTTTCAGACCATGCCGAGTCACTGAAAAACTCTCCACTCTCGAGACATGTATTAAAGACGTCGAGAAGCAACTCTGGATACACAGCGATTACCTCTTTGAGGATCTCGTTGGGTATTCCGTCGATGCCTGGCGCTTTGCCGTTCCTCAACGTCTTTGCCACCTTTTTAAGCTCCTCCAGCGTGAAGAGCTCATCCCTTTGCACTACACAAGAGGAAAAGTCCTCCCTAGGGCCAGATTCCACATGGGGAAACAGCGCCTTAATAATCTTTCGGACCCAGATCGGATTGTCAAGACCAGGGGTTCTTTGCCTCGAAACTAATTTCTTAGTGACGACTTTGTAGGCCAAGCCCCATGGGTCCTTCTCCGCTTCTCCAATCAGGTCCTTCCAACACGATTTTTTGCTACTCCTTATAGCCCGCTTAAAAATCTGCCTGGCTTCTTGCCACTCTTCTTGCAGCAGAAGGTCTCCCTTAGATTAGGTATATTTCCTTCTTGCTGCATGGCATTCTCTCCTTAAGCGAGCTAGTTCGTCATTCCACCAGTACAGAGCTCCCTTCCTAGTTCTTTTTTGTTGCCGGCGAGGCATTGAGTAGTTGCACGCTGCAATAATTACTCGCCTCGCCTCACGCACTTTATCACCCACTGAAGTTGGTTTCGTCATCCAGCCTAACTCGTGTATAGCCCGAGCATCGGCTAGTGACTCCACCAACTTCTCCCTATTTAGCCGTCTGAGATTCCAGGAGGGACTCTTGTGACCAATATGCGGCCGAACGTTCCCTCTCGGATTTTTCTCAGCGACTATAAACTCTATGTACTGGTGGTCACTCATAGTCGTTTCGTCCAGCACCTTCCACCGCGCGAATCTACGGGCCACGCGGGGCGACGCAATTGTCAAATCAATGATGGACCCTGATACCCCGCGTCTGAACGTGAACTCTCGTCCCCGGTTCATCACCACCAAGTCGTTTGCTGCAACCATGTCCGACACCAAGGTTCCCCTCTTGTCTAAACGGGTCTCCCCCATCCCGGCGACTTACTATTAAAGTCTCCCGAAATGAGGACATCCCCGCCGAAAGCTTTAATGCTTTCTTCAAGAGCCTGAACTTCGGCCTCGAACTTTTTGAGGGGATCATTTGGAGAGAAGTAGCAGCTGTAAACACGTACCTCGGCCACCTCTATCCAAACGAACCCCCTATCAGTCTCCAGAAAGTCACCGATGGCGATGTCCGGGTTACATATTTGAATACCTGATCTCTTTGATGCATCCTCAAACCAGACAGAGGATTCTGGCTTCCTATATTGCTCACTGAAAAGCAATATGTCAGCTCCCCTCTCTCTGGCAGTCTGCATCAAGAGATCTTGCGCAACTTGTCCCTTCCTAAGATTTACTTGGAGAAACCTAAGCTCTGGACTTCAGATCTGTCAGCATCTTCCAGTACACCGGGCATGCCCTGCTCCCCGAAGAGTGTTTCGTCTCTTTCAGCCCACGATCAGAACAGTCAATGCACTTGGCTTCTGCCTTGCATTGACTCTTCTTGTGGTCGAGACTTCCACACCTCTAGCAAGCCGCCTTTCGGTCTTGGCCACTGCATCCTCCCGCCAGGTGGCCGTAACAGAGGCATCTAAAGCACCTCTCTACTTCCACCCTAGCGTGGACTCTGCAGTTGACCCACCCAATCCTCACTTGGCCAACCCCCAACAACGACTCTGCCTCCGTTTCCGGGAGTTGAAGAATCGCCATCTTAGTGTTGCCGTACCGAGCGTGGAGTCGGCAAGGAACTTCTAGACTTGGGCTGCCTAGCGCACCCCGAACCGCCTCCACAACTTCATTTTCGACTATGCTTTCGTCGAGGTCCATAATTTCTATCGACCTCGTCGAAACCACAGTCCTTACCTCTGCCTTTCCTTTCAGCGCAGCGGTTAAAGCACTGCTGAAGCCTGAGACGCCCTGTCCTCTTTTGAGAACCAGAAGGAGATCGTTCCTTTTGGTCCTCCGAATCGACAGTATCTCCGTCTGCGTATCCGCAGGCTAAACCGCCGCTTTCATTTTTGCCATTATATCCGGATCTTCCGTGGATATCACGATAGCATCCGTCTTTTTTCCCTTCTTTTTAGGGGGGTGTCGAATTTCGTTTTCCGACTCCTCCCTATTTTCCACCTCTTTTTTCTTTTTGTTTTTGTTTTTCTTTCCTTTGATCTCTTTCCAGTTATCATTCTCCTGGAGAGAGTACAAATCTTTTGTTTCTTTGGAAACAGGCTTGCTTTCTACGGAGGCCAGCTCGTCTGTTTTGCCTTTCTTTTTTTCAGATTTTTCTGGTGGGGTCCCAGAGGCATCTCTCTTCTTTCCTTTTCTTTCTGAGTTTGGAGTCGCCAGAGTCGTTATATCCTGACGGCCTCGAGCTCGCTTCTGGAGGAGGGAGTCTTCCTTCTGTAACTTATCAAAGAAGCTGTCTCCCTTCTCCGTTAAATCGTCTATGATGCCTCTCAGGCTTCCACCATACTGGTATGCCTCCCTGGCATTGATTTTAACCTCCTTTAGTTATTTTTGAGCATTCCTTCGTTCACTATTTTTAGTGATTGAAGGAGTTGATCAATCACGACAGACTGCTTCGTAAAAAGTCCACGGATGACTTCCCATCCCTCAACGATCCGCGAAGCAGTCCGCACCTCAAAGGACTCCTTTCCCGTTTCCGTGATGGAGGTACAGGGCATTACGCTCTCTGTCTCCATCGTCTCTTCCTCTAACTTCGAGCTAACACTTGTAGCTATTAATGATTCATCAACCAAGTGAGCCACCGATGAATCACTGCAGTCATAGGATCTCGACACCTCAGGGCCTGCTTGCGCACCCTGAACCGCCGCCACTGGGGCTTCCGAATTCCCCTGCTGGGTAACTTTATTTTCTGTATTTAACTTTGTGACGTGGCATAATTTGCACGTTATCTATAATTGAGTTTTGTTATAAACAAAATAAACATCCTTGCGCCAATGTTGATGGCTGCAGCAATTACCCAATTCTGGTCAATTTGTTTATTTATAGAATTTATTTGTTTATATTATTGTATACCCTTTCACGAAAACACTTCCCTTTGAATTCGAATTCGAGATATTTCCCGGCTATCGTCTTGCAAACAGAAAAGAACGATCATCACGTCTGCGCAGATTCGACTTTCCGTTCACTCACAGCAGAAAACTACAACGTCAACCAAAATAAAAATCGAATTGACTCGATATACCTGTCACTTTTAAATTCAACCTACACAAAAGTCATCTCACAAATAACCCTTTAAATAAATTAGAATTATTTTCTACATTTACCAGATTTTACTGGAATCTCAAAATTGTTAAGAGATTGACTATTGAACAGGATGGTCCCTGTCATTTCTCTATTTCGCAAAGAGACACCTTTTGCCCAGGCCCGAATTCTCATGTCACTAACCTCAACTTTTCCCCTTTTGATTTTGATTAATTTTGACTATTTACCTTTCCCCTTTACGAGTGACAATAAGAGAATTTTGGAGGTTGACGATAAGGAAAATAAGAATTAAAAAGTAAAAATCTCAGGAAGCGAGAAATTACAAACTTAAATATACCCCGGTGTCACTATTTTTGATAGTAATTACGCTCCTGTTTTCGGCGGAGTAATACAAGTTTTGGGACCATGGTAACCGGCGGGGTGAACGGAGGGGAGGAATCAAGGCAGCATGCTCATCAGGAAAATTCGTATCGCTCTCTTTCGATTCTACGGCCTCCTGAAGCAGTCCATTCTGAAGAAAGTTCCACATCGAATTCTTAATTTTTCTTTATTATAAACTTGTAAGTTAGTGTGTGTGTGCTGACTTCGACGTTTTTCTTCGGATCTCCGAATAAGAATTAGCAAATGTAAGTCAAGTTACGATAATCTACATTTCTTTTCTTTCAAAAGTAATTCTCTTAGTTTTCTATTTTTTTTGTATATAATGTAACAAGTGGTTCAGCCGGCCTCATGGTCAAGCGAGAGTGTGTTAGTAGTGTCTTATTTTCTTTTACTCTCGCTCAACCATGCAGCCAGAGTTTCCTATTTTAATATTCTATGTTTTCTTTATTCAATTTTGATTGTTTATTTTGTTATTGTTAATCATTTGTTAGTATAATTTTGTGGGAATTGTAAATGAAGTTGTCTCATTTACAGTTTCTTCGCCCTTCCCCCTTTAATTCATTAAAAGAAAATCCCTTGAATAAATGGAGTTGTTCCAATTTTATTTAATTGTCCCGTAAATTGTTAATTTTGTCCCAAAATGTTCCCTATTGAGAGAATTTTGATTTTAATGAATGGCTTCGTTCCATTTATAATTGTAGTATTCTTTAAATATGTAATTAAATAGACCCTAAATTTAACAAATGGAATTGCCCCATTTATAATTTGTTTGTCCCTTAATTTGTTAATAGCAAAAACTGTAATTTTATGTATGGAATTGCCCCATTTATAGATAAATTATATTAAATTTTGCCTGTGTCCATGTGGAATTTAAAGTTGTCCCATTAATAGTTATTTTATGGTAATAATAATAATGTTATCCCTTTTAATTAATTTGCAAAATATTATTATTTATGTGTTTGTCCCATAAATAATGATTTGTCCCTTATTTCTAGAAAATCGATAATTTTGATGAATGTAGTTGTCCCTTTGTAATTATTTTTTTGTCCCTTATATTTGAATTTTACTAAAAGAAAATCTATATTTAATAAATAGAGTTGTTCTATTTATAATTATTATTTAATTATCGTGTCCCTTATATCAAGTTTTGTTGAGAAAATCCCTAATTAATAAATAGAGTTGTTCTATTTATAATTGTTAATTAATTATCGTGTCCCTTATATCGTGTCTCTTATATCCGATTTTATTGAGAAAGTCTATATTTAATAAATAGAGTTGTTCTATTTATAATTGTTAATTAATTATCGTGTCCCTTATATCGTGTCCCTTATATCCGATTTTATTGAGAAAGTCTATATTCAATAAATAGAGTTGTTCTATTTATAATTCCTCGGCATGTCAGGCTGGTATCGTAGATTCATCCCTCAATTTGCATCCCTAGCTTCACCCTTGAACAAACTGCTACGCAAAAAGCAAAAATGGCAGTGACAAACAGAACAACAAATAGCTTTCGATAAGATCCGATCTTCTCTCATGAATGCACCCATCCTTACTCGTCCCGATTTCGAAAAACCCTTCGAATTGCAAACTGATGCAAGCGAAGTAGGTCTCGGTGCAGTGCTCACTCAGAAAATTGATAATGTTGAGTATGTTATTGCATACGCTAGCAGAAGTCTCACAGAAGCTGAACAAAAATACACCACGACAGAAAAAGAATGTCTTGCTGTCATTTGGTCTATTCAGAAGTTCAGAGCGTACCTTGAAGGTTATGATTTCACTGTGATTACAGACCACAGTAGTTTAAAATGGCTTCATAATTTGCGCAACCCTACAGGTCGCCTAGCTCAATGGGCTTTGACCTTGCTTGAGTATAATTACACAATAATACACCGGAAAGGAGCGATGCATCATGTGCCTGATGCTTTGTCCCGTATCGCTGCTACCCAAATTGTAGAAGCCCCAGCTGAAAACATAGAAGTCCTATACTCAGCTGAAGAAACTGATAACACTTGGTATACTCGTAGATTTCTGCAAGTTACAGAATTTCCTGGACGTTTTCCTAACTGGCGAATCACTGACGGTAAATTATATTGTTATCAACCTGACCCAATCCTCTCAACTTTAGTTGAAGACCTAAAAGCTTGGAAACTAGTCCCATGCGAATCCGAAAGACAATCCATCCTCCAAAAAGCACACAATGATCCACAAGCAGGTCACTTAGGAACTCAGAAAACCTACATGAGAGTAGCTACAGATTATTATTGGCCCGGATGTTACCGCGAAATCGCTAAATTTGTCCGATTTTGTCCAGTTTGCCAATCCTGTAAAGTAGATCAAAACTTACCGCCCGGCTTAATGAGTCAAAGAATTGTAGAGCAACCCTGGACTGTAATAGCAGCCGACATTATGGGTCCCTTCCCACCTAGTCGCTCCAATTTTAAATACATCCTTGTTATCCAAGATCTCTTCACAAAATGGATTGAAATTAAGCCCCTAAGAAATGCTACCGGTAAACTAATCTCAGATGCCCTGAGAGACCTTGTCATAAACCGATGGGGAACCCCTAAAGTCCTCTTAACAGATAATGGAACAGAATTTATTAACAATGTCCTTCGTTCTCTCGCACAAGAGTACGGAATTTATCACTCGACAACACCTCCCTACCATCCACAAGCAAATCCCGTAGAACGAGTTAATCGAGTCCTTAAAACAATGTTAATTTCATACATATCTGAAGATCATCGAAACTGGGATAAATACCTTACAGAATTCCGATACGCCTACAATACAGCTTTCCATGATTCCCTAAAAGTTTCCCCAGCCTTCCTAAATCTTGGACGTCATCCTAACGCCATCAATGACGTACGTAAGAAACTAAATGACAATCCTCCTGAAATAGAACAAAGAGATCCGACCCTTTGGGAAGAAAGAATGAAAAAGATCCAGTTAATGAAAGATTGGGTAATTGAAAATATGGATAATGCCTACCAAAAATAATCTCGTTATTATAACAAACATCATCGCGCAGTGAATTATTCAGTAGGAGATCTTGTTCTCACTCGCTGTCGCATTCTGTCCTCCAAAATCAAAAACATTACATCAAAACTATCCCCTAAATACGCTGGACCGTATAAAATTACAAAAATTCGTTACCCTAATGTTGTTGAACTAAGTGATTTGTCCCTTAAACATCTTGGAAAATTTCACATAAAAGATATTAAACCTTTTCTATGTACTAATTTTGACTCTGTTTTTTAGATTTGGACCATTGCCATCCATTCCCCTTGTCACAATGGAGACCGAGAATGTCGATATTCTGAAAAACACCATTATCTACCTTACCCATATGGGCAACAAACTGTTCGTGGAGCTGGAGAAACAAAAGGAAATAGCCAAACAGTTCCCAAAGTTCCTCAAGGAAGCGTCCGACTGCTTAACGGATAAAGAGAAGGAAAATTCAGAACTACTAGTAAAAATCCACGAATTGGAGAACATCATTGAGGAGTATCGACAGCCCTTGGATCCTGATACCTCGTGGAGCCCGGAAGATTTGGAGCGAACCAAAACCCAGCCAGGTTGGCGTTACCTAAAACCCTATAAAGTTATCCTAAATCGCATCCATCAGCTCTACCCCGGCCTCCAATACGCTTTGCGATGTTACATTAGAGAAGAACGCAAACATTTCTATGCAACTTGCGCTTCGACTTCAAAAGACTCCCACGTGCCCAATGAGATTAAACTCCCTCCCAATGGTGAACCGCTCCCATCATCAAATCGCACCCATGAAGAAACCCCTATCGTTGTTAACGAAGTCTCTCTGGACAATCCGACCCCAGAGAACAACCAAAACCAAAATTTAGCTCCCTCAATTTCCCCAGATCTGGCGAAAACCACCGCCACTGTGCCCGATAACCTAAACGAATCCGCTAGTCTCTCTTTCAGTATCATCTCAGATGACCTAGACGACGATATTATGATCATCGACACCGATGTTCCCCCACAGACTCGATCTCGAGCCCCGTCTATCTCGAGTTCTTCCGTTCATAGCGACTTTACCATCGTTTTCGAAGATCATTTCCACGCAGACTTACCAGACAACTTAGACAAAATGTTTGAACATTCCAGACCCCCAACTCCCCTAGAACAGATCATCGATTCCCTAAATGACGTCATCGCAACCAACATCGAAGAAGCCTCCATTGATCGAAACCTAGACCATAATCCGACTAATCCTCCCGAGATCCATGACGACAACCCCTTGTCAAATCCTCCTTTGGAAGTAGCCTCCAAAACAATCGTTGCCCTTCTCGAGGTTGATGTTGATGAGTCGCTCTCAGATTCCGCTTCTGAAAATAATATACCTACCAAAGTCGACGTCGAAGATCCTCTAGCTTGCTCCAACGATGATCAGTCCCCTAGATCCGCAGACAGCTCCTGCTCTGATTCAGAAACCGAAGACTTCATCCAAATCGAACTTGATGATTCCTCCTTATATGAGGGTGAACTCACTCCACCTAAACAAATGGAAAACCTCCCCGAGACGACCGAAATTATTGAAACATCTGATCTCAATAATAACAGTCCCGAGTTTTGTTTGAAAGACTATCTAAAACGACCACATCCGATACTACCCGAAAACTTCGTCAGACCAAAGAAATCCCTGAGAAAGAAT
Source organism: Leptopilina syphax (assembly GCA_032872505.1). Classification (NCBI taxonomy): domain Eukaryota; kingdom Metazoa; phylum Arthropoda; class Insecta; order Hymenoptera; family Figitidae; genus Leptopilina; species Leptopilina syphax. Next base: position 27,014,147 of record CM065476.1, read on the forward strand.
CCTCGAGAATCGCCCTCGAAATCGGAAACCCCACAATCTAGCTCCTTCGACATCGAATCCGAGTTCAGGCCACCATCACCGTTCCCACTTCTTCCCCGAACAGAAGAACCAACGCCTACACCCGAACCAAGTCGCTATCCATCACGCAAAGCCCCCACTCAAACCTGTCGACCAGGATATCGCTATTTCTCTGCTGAGTCAAACGAACCAGTACCACCATCACCCTTTCACTATCAAGTTGACCATAGAACTCCCATTCAAAGACTTCCTTTGCCCTCACTATTGAAACTTCCCATCAAGAAACCACGAAACATTCAATAAATAGAGTTGTTCTATTTATAATTGTTAATTAATCATCGTGTCCCTTATATCGTGTCCCTTATATCCGATTTTATTGAGAAAGTCTATATTTAATAAATAGAGTTGTTCTATTTATAATTGCTAACTAATTTTTTTGTCCCTTATATTTGGTTATATCGAGAAATTCCTAATTTTAAGAAATGGAATTTATCCTATTTACAACAAAATTTGTCCCTTATTGTATGGAATTTAATGATTTTGACTAACTGTTTTGCCCTGTTTTCCCCAATTTTATGTGTAACATTTTAGATATAAGTTATAATTTTGTTATAATAATTTTGGCTGACCACATATCAATTCATTGACCTAGCGATACTGAGAAATTTGTTAAATAATTGTAATTTTGTTGTACGATTTTTCATTGATTTTATTATTAAAATAAATTGTTATTTTATTGTAAAATTTGTGAATATGATTTTCTCGAATCCCCCCTCCTCCGTCTTTTGCTAGTCGACCGGCTTTGAAATTGATATTAATGTTGAGATTTATGAATTCAAGGAATTTAATAATAAATTTTCTTTTTGTCTTTTATAGAATTTAGTTCTATTATTTGCTTTCGCTTTTATTTATGAATTTTTGGTATTTAGTACCTATTATTGCGTTTATTTTGGATATTTAGTATCCGCTTCTTTTGAAACTGTCCCAAGAATGGACTGGCGCTCAACAATTTTGTTTATTTAAAATTCCTTTTATTTTAATGTTTTATCAAAATATTATTATTAATTTCTAAATTATTGTTCGGACCTCAAATCTTTGGCTTATCGTAAGTATTTATTTTGTTATTTGTTTATTTATTTTGTGACTAATAGTTTTGTTTATAAAAATAATAATTTGTTTATAAATATTCCCCTGTTTAGTAAATTATACCCATCTGTTTATAAAAATTGTTATTGTCGAAAAAGGTCTGGTTACAACTTATTCATAATTCTTAAAAAGATTTTTGTATTTATTTTCGGGGTTCCTTCCCTTAGCATGTAAGTATGTGATATGTTTGTGAAATATGTGTAATGTGAAACCTCCGTAATGTACTGCTATTTGCAGGGTGCACGGAGGTCCGTGCATGTTTTGTGTCGGTGTGTGTAACTTACATGCGCGTGTGATATATAGAATTGTTTTGTGTTTGTGTCTTCTGGAGTAACTTATCTGGGGTGAGATCTACAGAGTGCACCATTCCCATCGACCGCAGGACGAAGGTCTGGTGCTCCACCACTCCGAGAGTCCAACAGTCCCTTTCGCAGAGTTGGAAAACCAGCTTCCCCAGTCTGGAAGAACGACCAAACGAACATTCCTTCTTAGGGTCGCTGGAACCACAAGGACAACGGGGTTTAGCCCGCGCAAGTGATCACTGCCTCCGTTTGGAAATCGAGTATTAAACACAGGATTTACCGCACAGATTAGCAAGTCAATCCTCATCGGTACTAAGCACTGCAGGAGCAAGGAGTAGAGAAGCAACCAAGAACTCGATCGGCCGCAGAAAGGAATGAGCCCTAAACAGTTCGCCACTTATTCCCTTTTTTCTATGAAAATATTGCATCAGTTCTCCATGTCAGTGGTTGATCTTAGATAGGGGAAAACCGGTAAAGCTTTGCTGCCGCAGAAAAGGGGAAGAAAAGCTCCTTCAGTTTGCCTTAAAGCCCACCCACCGCGACAAGGTGCCAACCATCGGGGGGAATAATAATAATAATAATAATAATAATAATAATAATAATGAGGGTAAACTCTGTGAAGAGATACCGGGATGCACTCCCTTTGCGGAAACTTCCTGCTATCTTGGAGAGACACATCGACCTCCACGTCCGAACATACATGTTCACGTGCCCTTGGATATCATAGACGTCGCATCAATGCTCCGGCAATGCTATAACGTCTATGTAACTAACGGAGGCGGTTCAGGGTCCATCTTGACCAGGGGTGCTATTCTGTAACTTCACTTCACTTTCACTTCACATTCACTTCACATTCACTTCACATTCACTCCACTTTCACTTCACATTCACTTCACTTTCACTTCACTTTCACTTCACATTCACTTCACATTCACTTCACATTCACTTCACATTCACTTCACATTCACTTTCACTTCACATTCACTTCACATTCACTTCACATTCACTTCACATTCACTTCACATTTACTTCACATTCACTTCACATTCACTCCCCATTAACTTCACATTCACTTCACATTCACTTCACATTAATTTCACATTCACTTCACATTCACTCCCCATTAACTTCACATTCACTTCACATTCACTTCACATTAATTTCACATTCACTTCACATTAATTTCACACTCACTTCACATTCACTTCACATTCACTTCACATTCACTTCACTTTCACTTCACTTTCACTTCACTTTCACTTCACATTCACTTCACATGCACTCCCCATTCACTTCACATTCACTTCACATTCACTTCACATTCACTTCACATTCACTTCACATTCACTTCACATTCACTTCACATTCACTTCACATTCACTTCACATTCACTTCACATTCACTTCACATTCACTTCACTCCACATTCACTTCACATTCACATCACAGTCACTTCACATTCACTTTACTTCACTTTCACTCCATATTAACTTCACATCCATTTCACTTTCACTCCACATTAACTTCACATTCACTTCCCATTAACTTCACAATCACTTCAATCTCACTTCACTTTCACTTCACATTCACTCCGCTTTCACCCCAATTTTATTAAATACGTTTGCACATACCTTGGAATTCTTTAAATTGAAGTATATCTCTTAAATGATAAGTTGATTAATCAAATTTAATGGATTATCAATTAGATAAAAATTATCTATTATTACAGGAATTAATGAGTTTCTGCTCTCTAATTACAGCGTCGTAAATGATGTGAATTTTAAAAACACGTCATTCATGATGCTTTAATTGTTGGTGCGTTGCTCGTTCTCATTAAAGCAAATGAAAAACTTAAAACTGTTTTAACACTTTTTGAAAAATTAAATCTTAGATAATTGAATTAATTGTTGTAATGTGACTTTTCTAAAGCATTTAGCTGATTCGAATAGAAAATCAGTGAATTTTCGCTAAATCATTAAAGAGAGTTGGTTTTTGTATTAAAAAAAGGGTTTTAATATTTTATTTATTTTGAAAAATGCAATAATAATAGAAATATGATTAAAATACAAATCTATTTATAATTATAGATTATTATAACTAATCGGAAAAAAGAATTAAATAATGGAGTCCTTTCTGTTTGCAAGAACTTTCAAAGAGTCCGAAATTTCTTTCAAAATTGTTGATTGTTCTTCGTGCTGCTTTTTTTTAAATTCAAACTTCCTCTTTCTCAATTCAATGTCTTGGCGTTTGAGGTCTAATTTCATTTGCATTATTTGTAATGCTGTTTTATCTGTAGTGAAATAACAATCTTTTAATATGTTTAATAATTCAACAAGAAATAATAAAATATTTAAAATATTGATGTTATAGTCAGGGTGACCAGGAGTCAAGGAATTAAGGGAATTTTTTAGTCAGTGAAAAATCAGAAAAACAGGGAATTTGAGCAAAAGTCGGGAAACTTTTTTAAAATGTCCAAATATAATTTCTTTTTGCGAATTTAAATATTTTCCTTCATTGATCAAATTGAAAATAAAATTTATAATAATAAAGAAAATGTTTTTTATTATCTTAAAAATAATTTATTATTGAAACACTTTTCTTTTAATATAAAATAGTTTTCATAAAAAAATCAAAATTTTTTCTTCAGTTTCGCTAGACATTCTGTTAGTAATAATTTGGATTTATAAAATTGACACCTGTTCTGATTTCAAAACCTACCTTTCACTGAAAAATTCTGCTGTTCTTGGTATTTTACTTGTTCAGTGACGCTGCTTGTTGGATCTACAAAAATATATAAATTGATAATATTTGGTTAAAATTTTTATTCTTATTTTTAAAAATAAAATGTTAGATTTTAAAACTGACTAGGAGATCTTTGAAATAAGTAAAAAGTTTATTATTAAATTACAAATTTTTTAGCTAGTTTAAAAAATATATATATATGAGCGATTCCATGTCAAGTGATCAAGGTGGGAAAAAATTTTTCTCCAATCGTGCCTAAACTTGGGGCTTTTGTAGTACTAGTGGATAGTGATTTTTGGTGAAATTATTTTTTTACCTAGTCCAATATTTTCCGAGTGAGTGCTAGGGGGGGCTACATGGTCATTTTCCGTAACCGTTTTAATAGGGTTCCTACCGGGTACGGAACCCTAAAAAAATCGTATCTTTCCCCCCAAAAAATAAAATTTATTTTTCTGTATCCCGTTGCCGAAAGTACTGTCTTCCCGGTCTGATTTGGCTCCGGGAATAGCGACTTTTGTGGCCGGCTCGACAGACCCAACGAGCGCTCTGATTTTTTTTTCAAAATGCTTATTCCCAATCGAAAGAGCATGAAAAAACCTTTCGAAACCATACTTGGCCAAATTTTTACGTTTAATTGTTTAAGAGTAAAAAATTATCAAAATAAACATTGCAGCGTAAGACCCCTTGATCATTTGACGTGGAATCGCTCATATATGTGTGTGAGTGGTACGAGCTAGTATCCAGTGTCTAATGTATCAATTGGAGGACATGAAATAAAAGTTATTGTCTGTTTTAGTAATCAAACATCACCTTCCAATTTGATCTTTTTTTCACAAGCACCGGATTTTATTCTTTTGCGTTTTTCAGTTTCCATTTTCACGGCTGTTGTTGTAGGCAACACTATAAAATTAAAGATCAAAGAAATATAAGTGATTTAAATTTCTTTTACAGTACAGTTATATTCTTCAATATTGTATTCAATTAATTTATAAATAAAATTAAACAGTAATTTTTGTAACAGCTTTGTAGAAAACATTGGATTTGTGGTAAATAATATTTTAATTTTACTGAAAAAATTATTAAATTTAATAGGTTTTTTACCTGAATTTTAAAAATATTTTTTTTAATTTATAAATAGCAATAGATTTATAGCACACAATTTAGTTGAATAAATAAATAACCAAATAATAAAAAAATAATGATAATAACCAAATTAACTTATTATAACTTATAACAATAATAACCAAATTAACTTATTTTTATAAATGTCAATTTAAAGCCATTTTACTTAAAATATTTATTTCTAATTTTCTGTAAAATAATAAATTAAAAAGAATACCTTCATTATCAATTTCTTTAAAAATTTTCTTCATCTCTACATCATCTTCGTCATGCAAGTCTCCCCCAGAGTTATGCAAGCCTCCCTTATCGTCATGCAATTCTCCCTCACTGTCATGCAATTCGCCGTCACCTTCTTCACTGTACTCTTCCCCCTCATTCTCCTCATCCTCGCTTTCCTTTTCCTCTTTGACATCCTCCTTTTCCAATCTCTCCACATTTAGAACTTTTTTCTTTTTACGTTCCTTTTCTTCGTCAGTTTTAACTTCCACAGAAATCTGAAATTGATTTTAATCAAAATAATAAAAATACAATAATAATAAATTTATTATTATTATTTTATTTTTATTGTTATTAATTTTTAATTGTTACCTTGTTAACTTGTTTATTCTTTGTTTCATTCTTTCCGAATCCTAATTCTGGCACTTCTTCCAATCCAAAGCCTTCCTCAGGTAATATGTTCTTTATAATCAATTCTTCAATGTCATTAAACTTCACTGTAACTTTTTCTTCTTTTGCAATTTGTGCTCTTCTTTTTTCTTCCTTTTCTCTTGTATTTCTTTTCAAGTCGGCCCAAGTCTATAATTTATAACGATTTATAATTATAATGAATTTATTTTTAATATAAATAATAAGAAATAAATAAAATAATGTATTAACTTTTTATTTTAAATTACATTATTATTCTACAAATTACATGTAATACAAAAATATAAACATATAAAATATTTGAATATAAGTATACATTAAATTAAAAGATAATTTATATTTTGTATAAATAAAAAATATAAATAAAGTAGATTATTCTCACCCTTTTCCAGTTTTCTTCATTTTTTACTGCACCGTTTTTGACAGCGTTTAAAGACAATGTCAGACGATCATAAAGTTCATTCTGTAAATTTTTTTAAATATATTTTTATAAAAGACAGATGCAAAATGCAACTTAGCAAAATTTTTATTAATTATTTTGCTAAAAGCATGTTTATAATATAATTGTCTGTCAAAATAAAATCATAAAAAATTTATCGCAATGCAACTAAAATTTTACCACTTTTGTCCTGTAATTGTTTCCAGATAATTTCCCAGTTGCAAGTTTTTTATGTGACAACATAAAATTGACAAGTAACCTTTTTTGTTCATAAGTACACTGTTTTTTTACCTTCGACATTTTGAAAGTCAAATTTGTAATGACAGCTCTTTTGTTAATGGAGTGAACATTATTACATAACAGTCTTTTATTGGTTAAAAAATATGTATAATTTGTTTTTAAAAGTTTTTCGTAGTGCAATCGTTTAAATATTAATTAAAATAATCTTATCTGTTAGATAAATATTCATAAGTAAAATAGTTTGCCTTAAATATTGTTTATTTAGAAGTTAGGAATTCCTTATTGTTGTTTTTAAATTTGTTCGATCCTTACCGTAATTTACGTAGAAATAATAAATTCAATAGTTGAAATAACATTCAAAATGAATGATTATTTTTTACTGCAAGAGGTTGAACGAATAAATAATAATGCAAACAGAGAACTTAGAGCAACTAGGAGAAGCTTACGAGATACACAAGATCCCTTTGATTTACCAGAAAATGAATTTCGAAAAGTTTACAGGTATCTTAAAGGTTATAAATTGCAATAATGTATTAAATAAAAATTTGTGAAATAAAATTTTTTTTAATAATTGTAGAACAAATGTTTAATTTTCAGATTAAAAAACTTTTGTTACTATAGCATCCTTTTTTAACAATTTAATGATTCGAATATAAAACTATTAAGTTAATTTCAATCATAAGGTTGTCAACATATTTTTCTTGAAATTTACTTTTAATTCTCAAGTAAAAATGATTGCACGGAAATTCTTTTGACTATTTTTTAAAAATTTTCGGTCAAATTTCCGAACGAAATTCTAGCAAATTACTAACGAATTAATTTTGGAAAATTTAAAATAATTCTGCACGGAAATTCGTATAGAATTCCGCATGAAATATGATCAAAAAACTTTTTTAACAAAATTTTAGGTCTAATTTCAGAACGAAATTCGACCGAATTACTAATAAATTTTTTTGGAAATATTTTTGAAAACTTCTACACGAAAATTCGTATAAAATTCCGCATGAAATGTCAGCTAAAATTTTTTTACAAAAATTTTCGGTCAAATTTCCGAACGAAATTCCAGCGAAATACTAACGAATTTTTTAAAAATATTTTAGAAATTTTTTTTAGAAAATTCTATACAGAATTTGGTTGGACTGTTTGTACGAATCATTTTACGTGGGTAAAAATATGTAGTATAGCTTTAATTAAAAGGATTAATTGATATATGTGGGTTGAAAATATCACATATTAATATTTTAGATTGCCTAAAATGGCCGCAAGAGATTTTGTTGATGAATTGCATCCATTTATGCCAGAAACGCAAAGAGTTACTGCGATTTCTTCCGAAATTCAGGTATATCATTTATTTTTTTATTATTAGTACAAATTTAAGTATAAAAATTATATGTGGACGTCCACATGAAAAGGGTCCATATTGTCGGTTCTAGTTTTCGATATAATCGCAATTTAGTAATTTTGGAGCAAAATATTAATTTTTTTTTATTTTTTATTATCAATCTACATATTTTGACAAGTCGAATCATGCGGTTTTCATTAATTTATCAATAATTTAACTGTTGGATTTCATTGGTTCTTTAAAAAAATTAAAAGGGCCCATTTTGTCGGTAATTTACAAAAGTAATACGTATTTTAAAAATGGAGGTGTGGAAAAATTTAAAACCTCTTGATTTTTCATCCCTAAGGTGTCCTGGACTGTAAACAAATCTTGTCTGAATAACTTCCCAGAAGAACCAGAGATATTTATGTTAGAGTCTTTTTTTCGTAATTGTCGAAATGAAAATTTGGATATTGCGTCAATTTTTTCATAATAGAGACTGTCAAAAAATTTTAAATAAGTTTAATATCTATTCTTTTTCTTTAAATGACACAATAAAATTGTACCTAGTCATTAATCTTATATAAAAATGGTTTTTTAATAGAAAAACTGAGGTCTATTAAGTTGGCACCACTACTTTTATATTTTGAGTTATCAACTATGTCACAATTTAGGGCTCAAATAGGGCTCTTCAACGCTCAAAAATAAAAATTTGTCGCCCCTCATTTTTTTAAAAAAAACTTTGATTCTGCTAGCTTAACGTTAAGTTGGCACAAATTACTCTATAACTTCAATAAATAATTACAAATCAAAAAAATTTTAACGCTATAATTTAGGGCTCATTTAGGGCTCTCCGATGGACAAAGAACAAACTTCTTAAAAATACTCTTTCTCTAAAAAATTGCCCATTAACATTTTTTTTAATAAAACCTAGTTTTTGCTAACTTAACGTTAAGCTAGCACAAATTACTTTATAACATCAATAAATAATTACAAATCAAAAAAATTTTAACACTATAATTTAAGGCTCATTTAGGGCTCTCCAAAGGCAAATGAACGAACTTCCCAAAAACTACCCTTAAATTAAAAAAATTACCTTAACTACTTTTTTATATTTGAAAAATTTTTAAAACGTTACCTTTTTTATCTAATTCATTTTTCCAGCCTTACAAATTTATTAAATACTATTTTTATTTATAGTTAGAAACTCTAAATCCTAAAAATCTCTCAAATCATTTATTTAAAATAAAGGATGTTAATGTAACTTCATCATTTTTCTGGGGCCATATACGCTCTTAAATTATATCAAAATAATAATCAAACATTTTTTAACACTATAATTTTAGGCACATTTAGAACTCTCCAATTAATTAAAAAACAATTTCCTAAAAATACCCTTTGCCTAAAAAATCTTTGCACCCTCATTTTTTGAAAAAATACCTCGTTTTTGCTAGCTCAACTTTAAGTTGACACAAATTATTCTGTTACTTTAATAAATAATTACAAATCAAACCAATTTTAACGCTATTAATTAGAGCTAATTTAGGGCTCTTCGATGGACAAAGAACAATCCTCTTAAAAATACTCTTTCTCTAAAAAATTGCTCATTAACATTTTTTTTTTAAGAAAACCTTATTTTTGCTAACTTAACGTTAAGCTAGCACAAATTACTCTATAACTTCAATAAATAGTTACATATTTATTAAATAATATTGTTTTGTAAAATCTCTAAAAGTTGGCTACGATATCTAAGCAGCTTTTAGTGAACTTGTTGCTGTTACAACCAACATTAGTAAAAATGATTGAGTGTAGCTATCACAATTAAGATTTTTTATTTTTAGCTATGCCTATTATAATAAACCTTATGATAGCTGCGATAGCTAACTTTTTCTACGTATGAGTGGTTTAACCTTTCATTTTTTGAAAAGTCACTGCGTTTTTTTTAAATGTATTATTATATTTTTTTATTGTATACTTATTTGTCAAAATTGTTTATTAAATCTTACACTGAAAAAAATTTATTTGATTCAAATAATTCAAATTATTTGAAAAATAATAATATTTACGGGCAAAAAAATCAAGTTTTCCGGGTGGCGATTTTTTTGAAATTATTTTTACTTATTAGTGGAATATGTAGAAACAATAAACAAAAAGAAAATTGCTGGTAAAAGGATAACTGCAATTTTAATAAATTTTTTTCTAATTTTTTTTCGATTTTTTTAATTTTAAGGGTTGAAAATGACAACTTTCCCCTATCGATATAGGGGTCAAAATTTTTTTGTATTCATTGGGCATCGAGTGAATGAATTTTATGCAATAAAATTTATAGTCTCGTTATTGGTTTATAAATAACAATTTTTTCCTATTTTTTAAAATTTTTTTTAAATTTAGGGGTTGATTTGACAACTTTCTCCTATCGATAATGGGATGAAACTTAGTAGGTATTTATTGGCTACCTACTTGAGTAGGAAAATGCAAAAAAATTTATGGTCTGATGAAAAAAAAATTTCGATGCTGAGCATCGATGGCAACTTCAGGCACCTTGGATTTTATAATATATTGTTGTAAAATATTTTAATTTTTATTAATTTTTACTAATTAATTAATAACTTCAAAAGAAAAAAACGTCATTTTTTCTGTTTCGAATATTAAAATTTTTTATAAAATTTCATATTACTTGTTGGTTTAAGTACTAATTTATAATACTAAATACTGAAAAATATTAGTATTTCTAACTATTAATAAAAATAGTATTTAATAAATTTGTAAGGCTGGAAAAATGAATTAGATAAAAAAGGTAACGTTTTAAAAATTTTTCAAATATAAGAAAGTAGTTAAGGTAATTTTTTAAATTTAAGGGTAGTTTTTAGGAAGTTCGTTCTTTACCCTCTGGAGGGCCCTAAATGAGCCTTAAATTATGGCGTTAAAATTTTTTTGATTTGTAATTATTTATTGAAGTTATAAAGTAATTTGTGCCAGCTTAACGTTAAGTTAGCAAAAACAAGGTTTTATTAAAAAAAATGTGGATGAGCAATTTTTTAGACAAAGAGTATTTTTCGGAAGTTCGTTCTTCATACGTCAAAGAGCCCTAAATTAGCTCTAATTAATAGCGTTAAAATTGGTTTGATTTGTAATTATTTATTGAAGTAACAGAATAATTTGTGTCAACTTAAAATTGAGCTAGCAAAAACAAGGTATTTTTTTAAAAATGGGGTTGCGGTGATTCTTAAGGCAAAAGGGTATTTTTAAGAAATTGTTTTTTAATTAATTGGAGAGTTCTAAATGTGCCTAAAATTATAGTGTTAAAAAATGTTTGATTATTATTTTGATATAATTTAAGAGCGTATATGGCCCTAGAAAAATGATGAAGTTACATTAACATCCTTTATTTTAAATAAATGATTTGAGAGATTTTTAGGATTTAGAGTTTCTAACTATAAATAAAAATAGTATTTAATAAATTTGTAAGGCTGGAAAAATGAATTAGATAAAAAAGGTAACGTTTTAAATATTTTTCAAATATAAAAAAGTAGTTAAGGTAATTTTTTTAATTTAAGGGTAGTTTTTGGGAAGTTCGTTCATTTGCCTTTGGAGAGCCCTAAATGAGCCTTAAATTATAGTGTTAAAATTTTTTTGATTTGTAATTATTTATTGATGTTATAAAGTAATTTGTGCTAGCTTAACGTTAAGTTAGCAAAAACTAGGTTTTATTAAAAAAAATGTTAATAGGCAATTTTTTAGAGAAAGAGTATTTTTAAGAAGTTTGTTCTTTGTCCATCGGAGAGCCCTAAATGAGCCCTAAATTATAGCGTTAAAATTTTTTTGATTTGTAATTATTTATTGAAGTTATAGAGTAATTTGTGCCAACCTAACGTTAAGCTAGCAGAATCAAAGTTTTTTTTAAAAAAATGAGGGGCGACAAATTTTTATTTTTGAGCGTTGAAGAGCCCTATTTGAGCCCTAAATTGTGACATAGTTGATAACTCAAAATATAAAAGTAGTGGTGCCAACTTAATAGACCTGAAAAACTGTCCTTTTTAGGAAATAGGGCCCATATTGTCGATTTTTCGTATTTTCCAAATTAAAAGGGGGGATGGTTTTAAAAATTTTAAACCTGTTGATTTTTTATCTTCAAGGTGCCCTAAACTGTAAACAATTCTTATCCGAATAACTTCCAAGAAGAACCAGAGATACAACAGTTAGTTGGTATCGCAATTTTTAATTCCGTTTTTCTCGAAATGAGGTTTCTGGCGTTCTAAACTTTGAAATTCCGGAACTCAACGAATTTTTAACCAAAAAAGTTCTAAGACCACTTAAAATTTTCTAAATTTTGCCAGGAATACGCTCATAAAATAGATAACTCCAATAGTGCCAAAATAGGCCCTTTTCATGTGGACGGCCACAAATAACTATACAAAAAAAATACAACATAATTATAAAAATATTGTATTCAGTTTAATTTTGTCAGGATTCATCATACATATTATGTGCACAGTCCCTATTATGAGCTTAAATAACATATTTTTTATTTCTTGTTTCATATTACATACTCTCTAAACCTGAATGAGTAGTTTTCTACTAATGAAATAGTGCGGATTCGTTTACCAATTGAATTAGTAACTGTTTTTACTAATTTTTAGTAGTTTTTTTACTAATTATTAGCAGAAAATTTACTAATTTGAAATAGAAAAAAATACGTTCTACTAATTGAATTAGTAATTTTCTACTAACAATTAGTAAAAAACTACTAAAAATTAGTAAAAAATTTATTAATTCAAATTAGTAAACGAATCCGCACTAATTCAGATTTAGAGAGAACCTAATATATTCATGATATCACATATTGTTTGAGAAATTTTATACATTTTATCTTAATTTAAACCAGTGATAAGTACACAGTTGTATGAAGTGAAAAATTAAAAATAATTGAAAAATTTTAACTTTTTACAAGAAAGGCTAAATTATTAATTCTTTTGAGTTCTGTTTGTGTCCTATCCCTATGTATTCTTTAATCGGGATCAAATTTCTTGAAAGTGAATTTCAATCAATTCCGTTTTAGTATTTCCCTAATTTTTCAATTCTTTTGAATTCCAAAATACTTTCCGGTAAATGCAATACCTGTCAATTCCGTTTAACTCTACGGTAAGTACTTTTAGAACTACACGGAGAAAAATGGAGTTTGAAAAACTGGGAGTCAATATTGAAAAAACATGACTAAGTCCAGTAAAAGTACATTAATTCATTTCCATCAAGCATCTTAGGGTATTGCGTATAGTGTATAGAGAGCCTTAGTTTCAAATGTCACTGTAAACAGCATTTAAACACAGGCGAAGATTATAAGGCGCGCTGCAGTGTGCATAGTAGAGAAACTGGACTCAGTCCTCTACTTCGAAATTTTCACAATAAGGGAACGCAGGCGCGGAACCTGTCAAAATAAATGGCCGACGCGACGCGAAACGAGTGTTTCCTTTTATTCACTTCGTCAATTTTATATAAAAAAAACAATAACCAATCATTAAAAAAAAGAAAAATATGTTAAATGCACTCTTTATATATTCATATTCATTGATTCACAAGTTTTATTCTTCCCACATCTTCATACTTACAATTAACAACTAAATACATCGAAAAATCTTACAATCATACGGGATTGAACACCTACCTAACCATATAACTAAATATACGCATAATTATAAATCGCACGCTTTTACATTAAGCCTCTCGGCCACGCAATCCATGGGGGAAATTTCCTATATAAGAAACATCCCTTACCAATGAAATAAATTAGATCATAAGTGAATTTTACTTTGTAAATAATGTAAGTATGGATGTCAACAATATTCATAATATTGAATAAATAATATTGTCAACTAGTTTAAATTTGATACGGTTATTAGAATTTAATAATAAATAAATAAAAAACATTAATTTTTTCTTAACCTTTTTCAAGTTTGACACTCCTTATGGTAAATTTGATAATTCTTTTTTTCCGTGTACAAAATAGTTAATTGACCTTGAATGAAATGTATAATTAATTATTCTCACAGCAATATTTAATAATTTAATTGACTTAACTGCACTGCATAATAGTTGAGAGTAGTAAGAGTAAGTGAAACGGTAAGATAAGTGAACGACCATTAGTGTGAGAGAGAGAATAACTTGTGGTTTTCGAGTAGGTATCTACTTTATGTGCACGGCGTTCATTTTTCGAAAGAACTGGACTGAGTACTAGTAGTTGTTCAATATTCGCTTCTATTATTGACTTGTGTTTTGTACACTGCCGCGTTCTTTAAACAATTACATGAGAAAGTAATTTCTCATTCCAATTTTTTATACTCTTATTCCCTCTGAGACTATATAAACAGTATTTTTTAAGCTGATGAATGGGATAACTTGTATTGAGTCCCAAAGTGTTCAGCTATGAAACATCTAATACTATAGTGTGTACCTGTCACATATTATTGTATACAGGAGTACTACACTGACTGCATAAATCATTTTTCCATTTTTCTCCGTGTATGTATCTATATGTGCAGTCGATACAGCTGAGCGAAGAGAGTATTCGGCTCCGAAGCTGGAAATCGAGGGTTCAAATCTTCGGACCGACAATTTTTTTTGCGAAAAATATTAAAACGGTATTGAAAGGAGTTAATTTTTTTCGGACTCAACAAAAAAATTTGAAAGAATAAGACAGAAACGAAATTTAGAAGACTAAGAACTTCGCATATGCACGTCTTCGGCGTGCTCTTGCTCCGTTTCGTTCTTCGAACATTGTGCTCGTCAGTATGGAAATCCACCCGTGGTGTATACGATTTTTTATGCTCGAAGCCTTTGATTTTGTTCCTGAGAAACGGGGTTTAAAAATAGAAGTTATGAGGTTCAGTTGACCTGAAAGATAAATAATCTGTCCCAGAGTTTTATTTACCTGTCTGACAAACCTAACCTCAATAATATCTTTACAATATTACATATTATATGAAAAGCATTTATATATGTAAACTTGAAAATTATGTCTGGGTGAAATTTTTTTTGAAGTAAACCGGGCAAAGCTTTGAATTTTCTGGGAGTTGACTTCCGGAAAACTCGGAAATATTTTGACGTGAAATTGTATATTGCTGTACAGTTTTACTTTCTTACGATTTAGATATTATCTGCCATCAATTTTTTCGCATCTGGGACATATCAACGAGTAATTGGAAGTTCTTTTAAAAATTGCATGTCACAGACATCAATAAGTAGAAGTATTCACAACGCAATAACCGCATGTGAACATGTAGCACACAATTGGATACAATTTCCACAAACACAAGAGCAAATAGCAACTACTCAAGAAAGGTATCTGTTAATTTAAATTTTCTTGAGTTAAAAAAGCGTACATTGTATGACACGTACTTGATAAAACAGTATAAAAAATATAATGTAATAGTGACTGTATGCAATGTTACAATGTGACTGGTAATTCAAATTATGGTCACTGTTTTATTATTATCTATTAATTAGTCAATATTTAATTTCATTACTATTTTCTTCATATTTTTTTCTCTGAATAGATTTTTTAATAGATTCAATTTCCCAAACGTTGTTGGAGTGGTCGATGGAACACATGTAGCGATAGTTTCACCAAGAAATGAAATAGAAGAAGCTTTCTTTAATAGGAAGGGATACTACTCATTGAATGCAATGATCGTACGTTTATATGTTATGAAGATCTGTTTTTTCAAATTTTAATTTAGTATATAATAATATACAAATAATGAGAGCAATGGAATAGCTTGAGCTATGAGGCGCCGTAGCTTGCAATCACCAGAGTTGAACACGGTTCCGTATAGTCAGTATTCAGACGGGTGACCCTTTGGGCATCGCTATAGCCCAGTGATTTTTCACGGCGATTAAGATATATCAAGCGGGAGATTTGACGTTGAAATACAAAGGTGTGCATTGTCGATTACTGTCCAATGCACACCGCCGTAACTCGACTGTCGATAAACCGGTTGTACTCTAAAGGGATTTACTGTAGTTTAACTAATATCTACTGTCAAGAATACCAAATAGGTGGCCAAGCAAATACGAATACTACTATCTTCAAAAGTCACACTGCAGGCGCAGTAGTTAATAAAATCTATTTTCAAAGGTTATGCATCACATATAAAAAAAGTATTTTTCGGGGACTCGCGTCGAGAGCATTAAGCTGAAAGGGCCAGATATAATTAAAATTAATCTATAACTAATTTTAACTGATATTTTCATAAGTAATTTAAGCGTAAATTATGGAAACTTTATCTGCAACTGACAATCATTAGGTGTGCAATGCAGATAATGAAATTACAGCTGTAAATGCAAGGTATGGAGGTAGAGCACACGATCAACGAGTATATAGAAATTCAGCAGTAAGAAATTTTATGGAACGAAGATATGATGAAGGAGTGAGAAATTTCTGGATGTTAGGTTTTGAAACTTAAATAATTAAATAATTAAGATTAATTTTATAATCACCGGATCAGATCTATGTGCGTCGGATAATCGAAGACTCTAATAACACAAACAAATCAAAAATTTTAATTATTTTTTATGTGTTTAAAGTGTTTGATAGAATGTTGGTCATTATTTACCTTTTTATCGAAAATTTACTAAATATTAACGCGGAGAAGTATATAATTAAATATTTTTTTTTAATTTGTACACCCATTTCGTCCATTTTTTGTGTAAAACACTAGCGCCACCGAGCCTGTGATGGTAATTTTCTTTATCAATATATATATATATATATATATATATATATATATATATATATATATATATATATATATATATATATATATATATATATAAACAGTTAATTTTAAATTACGATAGCTAAATATTAGCTCAAACAGCTGTACAGAGTAGTGAATGTGTGAGTGATAAGAAAGGTAAAAAGGAGAATTGGGTATTGTGAGGTTAGGTTGATTGAAGTGAGAGAGTGGAGAGAGAGATAGTGACAAATTGAGTGATAAGGTAATTTTATAGAATGGCTGAATCTGACTCAAGTAGTGAATGCGAGAGTGAGAAAAAGGCGCAAGTGTTTGAAAGAATAGGTAAGAATGGAAAAAGGATTGTGTGGATTTGTTAGAATTAGTTTGAAATTTAATGGATATGTGTGAAGATGAGGAGCAAAGAGACAGAGAGATAGAGGAAATTGAAGAGAGATTGTAGAAATTACAGGAAATGCGGAATGAATGGGATATTAAGTGGAAAAAGAAAAGCATGTGGAGAAGAATGGATGGTTTAGAAAAATGTTTAAAAGAAGTGAACGAGGGGGGAGTGAAAGTTGAGAGAAGTGAATATGAAAGAATGAAGTAGAAAATGGGTGATTTGGCAAGGCGAGTGGATGTAGTGGAAAAGGAAAAAGAATGGTATGGTCAAATGAACGAATGTAGGTGTGTTGGAGGGTAAAAGAGAGTTGCAAAAAGTCTTTGCGTGGGTAGGGGCAAGTGTAATGGTTAAAACGGTACAAGCGATAGAAATAGGCGAGAATGGTATACCAAAATTATGGTTGGTGGAGTTTGGTGGTGAGGAAGAGAAAATGGATGTGATGAGGGTAAAAGGAAGACTGAAAGAAAGTGTTAGAAGAATAGATGAGGATAGAACTTGAAGAGAGCGAAGGATTATGTGGTTACTGAGACAAAGAGCGTGGTTGGAGAGAGTGAATGAGTGAATGGGAAGGAGGTAAGAATGGGTAAAGATTGTATTTGGGTGGATGGTCCGAAGTTTGTTGTGAGAGAAGATACCGGTGGAGTGATTGGTTGGGTTATGGATGAAAAATAGACAGGACGGTTGAAAGATATGTAAAACTGGAGTGGAAATAGGGGTTAAAGTTAAAATAAAAAGGGGTGGGTGAAGTGATACGAAGCCAACATGGGCATAAAGAAGCTGGAAACTTAAAAATATACTTACTTTGATAGGTGATTCAGGTTATACCTTAACTCCAACACTGATCACACCATTTCATCATCCTGAAAGAGGATCTCCGTCCGAACGTTTCAACATTGCATTTGTAACATGTAGATCAATTGTAGAACGTACAATTGGCATCTTAAAATCCAGATGGAGGTGTTTGAAGAAGGAAAGAGCATTACATTATGACCCAATAACTGCTGGTAAAATAGAATTTTGCTTTGTGTTTAAAATCAATTTTTAATTACGCAAAGAAAACTCTGTTGTGATTGTTTTTGAAAGTTATATCGAAATTGAGGGTATGGATAAATTATTATTCTTCTACAATTAATGCGCAGCTGGAACCTGGCCCAAGTAGAAGACTGAATAACGTGGAGGACTCTTAAGCTTTACTTATACTAAAATACCTAATAAGTTTAAGTTATTAAACTTCTTGGATAAATCTAATCCTTGTCAGTAAAATCTGATCCAGACTCAATAGAGAAAAAACTGTATTTCTGAAAGTTTAGATTGTAATTTTTTTCTACATTTAGATGTTATTTCACATCAGATTTTGATTTCAATTTGAGAGTAGGGGAGAGCGGAGTTGAAAGTGCCGTTGCTTATATCTCGAAAACGAAAAAAGATTTTTAAAAAATTGAAATGAGAGATGTATTATTTTACGCCTGCGCACCTTTGGCAGCCATTTTAATTTAATTTACTACGCGAAATAAACAGTTGTTAGTATCTTTGTGCTTTGACGCTAAGTAAGTATAAATTTTCAGGTGTGCAACTTTTAGTCTATTTTTTAAATGGCTAAAGCTATCAATGCACTTTTTTCACTAAAATTATTCAAATTTAATTAGGAATCAAATAGTATACTAATAATAATAATATAATAGTATACTTAACAGTTTAATCAACTGGTTTTTTCATATTCGATAAAAAGTGAAAAACTGCGCATTATCCCAGTGGGCACAGGGACGTCTAAAAGACGTCTTAAAGACGTCCCTTTTTGTCTGGATGGCAATGTCTGGATGGCAATGTCTCTGAGTCAAAAGACGTTCTATGTCTGGTCCAAAAGACGTCCAAAAGATGTCTAAAAGACATAAGAAAGGACGTCTAAAGTACGTCTAAAAGACGTCTTTTGGACGTCCTTTTTACATTCCTTCAGATCTTAAATAAACATTTATTTTATAACATTTTCTGAGTTGAAATTCAGTAATATTGTATTAAATTTATTTTAAGTTTAATTTTATTTTTTCTAAAATGTGGAGAAATAATGAAAAAATTCCTACGAATCTGGGATCGAACTCGGATACTTTGGGCTTGAAACACTGCGCCTTAAGCACCTCAGCCGTTCAAGACAGATATGAACCTCTACAAAGTTAACGATCTCACTTGTCAATGAAATGAATTTAACTTAGAAAAATTCCAATGAATTTCACATTCATAAATTTCTAAGTCCAAGTTGAACTTAGAAAATAATATTTTCTATTTATGAAAATTTTTCTATTTTCAAATGTTGAATGAAAACGACGTCTTTTAGACACCTTAAAGACATCTAATGGACAAGACATAGAACATGAATAGGACGTCTTTAAGACGTCTTTTTGTACAAGTCCAAAAGACGTCCGCAAAAAAACATCCTTAGGACGTCTTTTGAACAAGTGTGCCCACTGGGATGGGGCTGATTGTGCCTTTCGCTCGGGGCTAATTGTGCCGCAGTCAGTGGCAATTTTTTAGAATGAGATCATACAACATGTATGGGAAATTCCACGTGAAACATGGTTATTAGTTGTATCAAATGTAATAAATTAAAAAAAGTAAAAAATGATCATACAACATGTATGGGAAATTCCACGTGAAACATGGTTATTAGTTGTATCAAATGTAATAAATTAAAAAAGTAAAAAATGGCATTTAATAAACTGCTTTTTGACCTAGGTGCACAATATGCCGCGTGCGAGCGACCTGCACGCAGAGATTAACTATTTGTTAAAATCCAACTTATCAGATTCACTCTAAAATTTTTTGCAAAAACTTCTGAGTATTTTAACCCTTTAACGTCCAGCGGTACATATGCTGTACCATAAAGAAATAAAAAACCTATCTTCAAATATGGTTAATATATTTAATTAGAACATGATATCTAGGGTTTTTCATTTTTCATGAAACTTGGTATTTAGGGGTTTTCGAGGTCGCTGATTACGAATCTGATGTCAGATTTTAAAAATTCAAAATGGCGGATCCAATATGGCGGACCGAAAAGTTTAAAATTTGATGCATTTTTCATGAAACTTGGTGTTTAGGGGTTTTCGAGGTCGCTGATTACGAATCTGATGTCAGATTTTGAAAATTCAAAATGGCGGATCCAATATGGCGGACAAAAATTTAAAATTCAATGGATCTTTCATAAAACTTGGTATGTAGGGGTTTTCGAGGTCGCTGATTACGAATCTAATGTTCAGATTTTTAAAATTCAAAATGGTAAATCCAATATATCAATATCCATCAAATTTTAAAATTCCGGTCCGCCATATTGGATCCACCATTTTGAATTTTCAAAATCTGACATCAGATTCGTAATCAGCGACCTCGAAAACCCCTAGATACCAAGTTTCATAAAAATTTATCAATTTTTTAAAATTTCGGTCCGCCATATTGGATCCGCCATTTTGAAATTTCAAAATCTGACATCAGATTCCTAATCAGCGACCCCGAAAACCCCTAGGTACCAAGTGTCATAAATTTTGAATGGAAAATGAAATTTGGACGTTAAAGGGTTAAGGTACATTTTAAGCAAAAAAAATTTTTTATCGAATATCTTAAGTTAAAAGAAACTTAATTTGTTTATAAAAAATTGTTATTTTTTTAGTATAAAATGGGAAAATTTTTTGTTAACATATTATTCAATAGTAGAGAAGAAATCAAAACTATTCTTCTCTTGTCAAAAATTAGAAAGAAACAATATTTTTCAAGTTATCTGATATTAAAAAGTAGGTAAAAAAACATTCAAAAAACGAAAAATTTTAAAAATTAGTAACTCAAAAATTTGGATTAAAATGTTGCAAATTATTTTAATCTATTCTGGTGTTGATTTACTGTGTATTTGAATGTTTATAATAAATAATATTATTTGCTGTAATTTAAACAAGGTAAAACTCTATGCGGCACACCAGCCCCGCAGCGAGAGTCGCTAGGACGCATCGCTGCGCTGCAAAAAATCACATTTTTATTGAAAACTATGAAAAATTGTTAAAAAGTATAAATAAATTCAAAAACTACATAAAATTCTACACCAAATAGTTCATAAATAAAAACAAATAGTTGTTATTTTACTATTGTTTTCTTTCATTTTGTCGAAATCGGCACTTTCAACCCCGCTCTCCCCTAATAAAACTTTGAAATTGCATACCAAATTTCTGGCGAACTTACTCGGCAAGCTTGCCATAATTTTGGAAAGTAATCTTAAGACAACATAAAAATATAATGGTAATATAATTTGCTTAAACAGGCAGAATTGTAAATATGTGTTGTGTTTTACATAACATATGCAGAATGTATGGGATACCAGATCCAGCTTTGTATGAAAACCCAGATGAACAAGACGAAGTATTTAACGAGATAGAAAGAGAAGATGGTGAAATTGTTCGACATCAAATTGTTAATGAATATTTTTCATAAATTTGTTAAACAAAAACTATTATTAAAGTTAAAATTAAATAAATTATGAATAAACTTTTATCTTCTATTTAAAATATAATTTTTATTTTAAAATTTATCTCGGTTTTTATTTATTTAATGAATTAAATTTATTTAATATGAAAACTAAGTTTATTTTATTATAATTTTTGAAAAACACCTGTCTAACAATAAAATTTAATCCGATTTACCTCAATAAATTTTATTCATTAATAGCATTTTATTTTTTATTATTAATATTTATTATTACACATTTAAGTAATTTATTATTTTTAATTATTTATTATTATTATTTATTAATAATTTAATAGTAATAAAAAAATAATAGTTGAATAATCTAAAAAATCTAAAACAATAACCGTTAATTGACCTTTTTATTATTGTTAATGTAAATTTTTTTAATTGCTTTATAAATTTTGCTTCCTCATGAGGAAACTTTGCATTCTTGACGATTTTCAATTTTTCAAAAGAAGGTTATATGAATATGAACACGTTACCAACCAAACTTTATTATAAAAAAACAAAAAAATAAGGTTATTTTTTTATTTAATCAACGCATATCAACGTGTCATAATAAAAGTGAAGAAAAATCCTAAAAAATGTCTTTTGAAGAAATTTCTAAAACTCAGCGAGCGGTAATTTTACGCTTTATGATAAATCATAAAGAGTTGGTCAAATATGACAAAAATAAAGGTGGAAAATGCATTCAGGCTGCAAACGTAAGTATTTTAAAAAATTTGAAATTAAATAAATTAATATATGTAAAAATAAAAAATTATTTTTGTTAATAAATAATAATAAACAAATAATTACTATAAAATTCATTAAATTATAATTACATTTATTACAGAAAAATTTGTGGCAAATTTTGTCAGCAACATTAAATTCTGATATAAGTGGAAAAATATTAACTGCTGAATCATGGGAAAAGGTAAATAACCTTAATTTTCTAAAAATATCTAATTCGAATTTTTTAATTTTATGTATTTTTAAAGCGAGACATGTTAAATATTATTTAAATATGACTGACTAAGTAAAATATATTTAAGACAAAAATGCGTTATTTTTTTCCTTTTTTTATCAAATAATATTTTGTATTATTAAAAAAAATTAAAAGTCATTTTATGTTTCAATTAAAATTCTGAGTAGGTATGGAAAGATTGGAAAGCCGACGTCAAAAGTAAAAATTCCGAGGAAAAGAAAAATTTGACCGCAACTGGAGGAGGACCTGGCGCAAGAGTTACGTTTAATTATTTGGATGACCAGCTATTGAATATTATGGATTCAATTTATGATGTCGTAGTATTGCCACCTCCTGAAACTTGGGAAAGGAGGATGCTCAATTCACTATTACCCGATTTGCCTTCTACTTCTGGCTTAAAAGTTAAAGCAAAGACTGTTCAGGTAAAATAAAATAATTGAAAAATTATGTTTTTATTTATAGATCCTAATTGTAATTAAATTAACATTAACCTATAAATATAGTCTTATGAAGACTTGGATACAAATTATATTTTAAAAAAGTGCCCATGGGGAAGAGTTACCAAAAATTTCCGGAAAAGACTTTCGGAAACATTACAAAAATTGATTTTTTTGAACGTTAATTTTTTTCTGGAAGTATGTCAATTTTTTTTCCGGAAATCACTTCGAAAACCTTCCGGAGATTGATTCTTTTTTGGACTTTAATTTTTTTCTGGAAGTCGATTTTTTTCCGGAAAACAATTCGGAAATCTTCCAGAAATTGTTTTATTGATATTAATTAAAATTAATTAAATATTTCTCTTTTCTATTGAATTTTATTATTTTTAGAATTATAGGAAGTGTCTCGCAAAGTATGTGAAATAGCTAAAATAAATTTTGACAAAATATTTCTCTTTTAGAAAATTTTCGGAAAAAAAATCGACTTCCAGGAAAAATTTAACGTAAAAAAAATCAATTTCCGGAAAGTTTTCGAAATGATATCTGTTAAAAAAAATCAATTGCCGGAAGATTTCCAAAAAGTTTCCAGAAGTCTCTTCCGTAAATTTTCCGTAACTCTTCCACATGGGTGGACTTATTAATAAATTAAAATTCCGAAATAAGTAAAAAAATTTAAATATAATTTCACTTCGAATTATAATGGGAAAAATATTTTGAAAATAAAAAATTAAACCCATTTTCGAAAAACAAATGGTAAATTTTAAAAAATTGCTTTAGAATTATTAAACTTATGAAACTTTTTTTATAATTTTCCCTTTGCATTTTAAATACCATAACGTTTTGTAATATTTATGATAAACATTACCAACTTTAGAGGTTAATCGTAATTAATTAATAATTTATTTATTATAATAATATAATTATTCAAGTAAATAATTAATATAAGTTTATAATTATTTGTTAATCAGGGTTGCCACGAAAATTCATTTTTTAATTTTTCTGACACAAAACAATTTCTGAAACAAAAATTTTTTTCAGACAAGGAATATAAAGAAACCATTATTAATTCAATAAATTAAAAACTTTTAAATACTTTCTAGTACAATATCGCTTGATGGCAGTTTCTTTTCAATGACCATTAATATAATTTTGTTATTATTACTCAACATTATTATGTATAGATTTAAAAAACATTCGTCAATTATTATTAACAGAATTGTCACAAGAATCTGTTTTTAAATCTTCCTGATATTTCCTTGAATTTTTCCTGACTTTTCCCTGACATTAAAATAAATTTCCCTAAAAGATCATTTTTATTATAGATAATGAATTTTAACAAAAATTTAATGTTATAAAGTTCCAAAAATATTCCTAAATTTATTTTATAAAAAAAATTGTTCAATTTTTAAAAAATTTTAATTTTTTAAATTTTTTATTTTATTTAATTTCAAAATTTTCCATGACATTTTCCTAATTTGTAGCAACTCTGTTCTAAATAAAAATTAATTTATATTTAAATAAAAATAATTCATATCTTTTAGATTGAATCGCGGCAGGTGAAACAGAGGAAGAGAAAATTAACCACTTCTGAAACGGACTCATCAGACTCGGATGGTAAATTCACCTTTTAGTAGGGGAGAGTGGGGCAAACCGGCCCGGTGGGTAAACCGGCCAGGGGTCAATATCTCCAAAATGGCGAAATTGTCCAAAGTGCTATTTAGAAATTTGAAACAACCATGTGTAGTATACCTTATTTTTTCAATTTGACAATTTTTACTTTTGTTTGTGCAACGCTGGGAGCAAAAGTTTTTTTTTTAGTTTTTTTCTACACTTTTACGAATTTTTTCTTAAGGAAATTCTGAGGAAATCGTGTAATGTTTTCAAATATTAGGTCTTGGGTTTTGAAGGTACACACCTCCGGAATATTTACCACCAAAAACTTTGATGAATTTGCAAAGCGTTTCTTTTTGACAAACATTTATTCTCAAAATGGGCCTTTGGGGCAAACCAGCCATAGGATATTTCCATTGAATTAAAGTTTCATAAAAATTATTTTTAAATAAAATGTTTCTTTCATTAAAATATTTACTTACAATGAAAAATAATTGTCTTCCAATGAGAATTGGACCCTTTAATATTGTTTCTCTGATAATGACAAACATTTTTATTTTTTTATTAAAAAAGATATTTATTTAATTAAAATTCAATCCCGTATTGTTATTTACATTATTACAACCTTTGTTTACATGATTCTTTATGTTTTTTATTATTGTAGATTATGTAAATGCAATATTATATAAATAAAAAACCAAACGGTCCGGTTTGCCCATGGGGGTGACCGGTTTACCCCAGGGGGTGGGGCAAACCGGCCCGTTTGCAAATTTTTTTAAAGTTAACACAGCAACTAAACAATAAAAGATAAAGTATAGGTATCTCTGGGAAAAAGTTGCGCAATTAAATGATCTTTCAAACAAGACCTCGAAAATTGAAATCGGTTGATTCGTTTAGTCACAAGAGTAAAAAAACCGTTACTATGGCCGGTTTGCCCCACTCTTCCCTAACTGAATGTGTCATTATATTTTGAGTTTACTAATGCTAGTTGGTAAAATTCATATAAATTTTATATAATAATAAAAAATTAAAACAATAGATTTGATGATCGTTGAAAATCCGAAACTGAATGATATACAACCAAAACTGTCCGATGGTAATAAGTTAAAAATGACCCATGCAGAAAACATACTTCAACCGCAACCTAGTAAGAACAAAATTTAAATAACAATATTTAATTACTTTTTAATTTGATAATTAAAAATTTCTTAATAGATTTACAAAATAAAATGCAATGTGCAAGTTTTTTTAATTATGAATTTTTAATTTATTTTAATTTAATTTATAAACAAAATTTTTAACTTACAATTTTTTAAAGAATTTTTTTAAGTTATTAAAAATAAACACTTGAAATCAATTTTATATAAAATTTTGTATAATAATACAATTTTTTGACTAAAAAATTTTAAACTCTTAAATTTAACAAAAATTTATTTAACTTTTTTAAAATATGAAGAGTTCTTGAAACAGAAGACATCGTTCAATAATGATATGACAGCCTATCAAAAGTGTAAACTAAAAATCTTGACCGAGAAATTGAAAACAAGTCAAGGAATTCTTGAAAACTTGGAACAAACAAATCAAAGGAAAATTGATCTCTTAAAACAAATTGCTCAAAAGCTGGAACAACCGAAGTAGTATATGGAAAGCGACATTTATATGGTTTAATTATTTTCTCCTATAGTTTCAATAATCTATTTAATTTAATTTACTACAGATATTAACGTAATGTTCAAAAATAATAAAACTTTAAATTTATTACTATAAACTGTTTAATTACAAATTAAATACATTTAATTTAAAAAATATATAAAAACAATAATTAATTGATAAACTTTTATCTATTTTTATTGTTTATTGGTCCTATATTCTTCTACAATGCAAAATTAGATCAAGGAAATCTACATGGTCCTCATACCTGCTACAAAATTAAAAAAAGACAATTTCCTTCTGCTAGAAAAAAATATATACATAGAATATAGTTAAATTACAAATTTCAGTATAATTACAATTAAAGTTTCTCAAAAATAAATTTAGAAAGGTTAAGTAAATCAATTAGGGCGATTACTTTAAAAACTGAGGGTTTCAAAAGGTTCATTTTCACAGGTTGAAATTGAAAAAGAATATTAAAAAGTTTTCTTTAATGCTAAAACCAACTCTCATTAATGAATTAGCGAAAATTCAACTATCTAAGAATAAATTTTTCTAAACGTGTTACAAAATTTTTAAGTTTTTTATTTACTTCAATTACAACAAGAAAGGGGTCGTCCATAAAGCATGTGATACATATTTTCGGTAATCTAGACCCTCTCCCCCCTCATGATGCTTTTTCCATTAACAGTTAACATGGTATGTGATATTTTGCTGACCTCCCCCGGCCCCTTAAAGTGAATGTGAAGTGAAAGTGAAGTGAATGTGGAGTGAATGTTGAGTGAATGTGAAGTGAATGTGAAGTGAATGTGAAGTGATTGTGAAGTGATTGTGAATGTGAAGTGAAAGTGAAGTGAATGTTGAGTGAATGTGAAGTGAATGTGAAAGTGAAGTGAAAGTGAAGTGAATGTGAAGTGAATGTGGAGTGAATGTGAAGTGGATGTGAGGTGAATGTGAGGTGAATGTGAAGTGAATGTGAAGTGAATGTGGAGTGAATGTTGAGTGAATGTGAAGTGAATGTGAAGTGAATGTGAAGTGATTGTGAAGTGATTGTAAATGTGAAGTGAAAGTGAAGTGAATGTTGAGTGAATGTGAAGTGAATGTGAAAGTGAAGTGAAAGTGAAGTGAATGTGAAGTGAATGTGGAGTGAATGTGAAGTGAATGTGAGGTGAATGTGAAGTGAATGTGGAGTGAATGTGAAGTGAATGTGAGGTGAATGTGAAGTGAATGTGAAGTGGTTGTGAAGTGAATGTTGAGTGATTGTGGAGTGAATGTTGAGTGAATGTGAAGTGAATGTGAAGTGAATGTGAAGTGAAAGTGAAGTGATTGTGAAGTGATTGTGAATGTGAAGTAAAAGTGAAGTGAATGTTGAGTGAATGTGAAAGTGAAGTGAATGTGAAGTGAATGTGGAGTGAATGGGAAGTAAAGAATGTGAAGTGAATATGAAGTGAATGTGAAGTGATTGTGAAGTGAATATGAAGTGAATGTGAAGTGATTGTGAATGTTAAGTGATTGTGGAGTGAATTTGAAGTGAATGTGAAGTGATTGTGAAGTGAATGTTGAGTGAATGTGAAGTGAATGTTGAGTGAATGTGAAGTGAATGTGAAGTGAAAGTGAAGTGAATGTGAAGTGAATGTGAAGTGAATGTGAAGTGAATGTGAAGTGAAAGTGAAGTGAAAGTGAAGTGAATGTGAAGTGAATGTGAAGTGAATGTGAATTGAATGTGAAGTGAAAGTGAAGTGAATGTGAAGTGAATGTGGAGTGAATGTGAAGTGAATGTGAAGTGAAAGTGAAGTGAAGTTACAGAATAGCACCCCAGATGGTAGTACCGTGTTTAGGCTCGATCGTTCCCTCGATACGGGGCAAAGAATAAAAAATGAAATGGATAAAGAATCAAACAAATTACTCCAAGTGGGTACCTCTGTAGAGGGTAATCCCACCACCGATTCTGATCGGGTTGAAGCCCCGGTAGTCGGTGCAGACGGCTCCAAGGATTTTGGAGGGAGCCAAAGCAAAAATTCTGAGGATGTGGGACTTAGCAGATTCGAAGAAAATGTTTTAGAACAGGTCGATCTAATCCCAAAAACACTTGACAGCATGTGGCGTGCTTGCAGGAAACAAAGAAACATTAGCAAGGACGTTCAGGATGGAATGGTGGAATTGGGGAAGGTGCACGAGGTGCTTCGCAGTAACCTGCGTTTTATACCTAGGCCCTTCATTAGCCCAAGCAATCCAAAGTCGAATCCAGAAATTCCTAGATCGATGTCGCACGCCACATCTGGCGAGAGCAAGCCCATCGACCCAAAAAAGCGCCCTAAAGAGTATGAAGGTCCGGAGACTG
Organism: Leptopilina syphax; assembly: GCA_032872505.1. Lineage (NCBI taxonomy): Eukaryota > Metazoa > Arthropoda > Insecta > Hymenoptera > Figitidae > Leptopilina > Leptopilina syphax. Next base: position 27,042,759 of record CM065476.1, read on the forward strand.
ATTCTACTGTGACCACTCCCAAGGGTAAGAGGGTTAAGAGCAAGGAGACCAAGGCAAACCCTACTGTTATGGAGACGGAGGTGAGTAAGGCTGCTTCGGCCAGGGTTGCTTCTTATTCGGAGGCAACTGTGGTAAATAAGCCTGAAAACGAAAAAGACTTTGAAACCGTCTCCAATAGGAAACGGGAGGCCCGTAAGAGAAAGGCTTTGAAGAAAGCTGAGGAGAGGGAGCGACTTCAGAAGCGCCCCCCCAAAATTAGAACAACGGAGGCAATAAAAATTGTGGGCCGGAATCCAGAGACCTACCATGATCTCATAAAACTGGCAACAACTTCGGTAAAGCCAGAGGAAACTGGCACAGAGATTGTGAAAATTAGGAGAACTCTTAAAAAAGAGGTTCTTGTTGTGGTAAAAAAGGGGGGTGAAACTTCAAAGTTCGCTCAGAATCTTACCTCCGTTCTTCAGGACAAGGCCGAGGTTACGGCCCTTGTCAGCAAAAAGACCCTCGAAATTCGGGAACTTAACGAAACAACTGCAGAGGAGGACGTTTTAACCGTCTTAAAGCAGAAGTTGCAAAAGCCCGAATTGGATGTGACTTGCCGACTTCTGACACGTTTTGGTGGTACAAAAGTGGCACTAGTACGCTTGAGTGAAACCGACAGCGAGAGTCTGCTTAAGCTGGGCAAAGTGCGTATTGGTTGGATAAACGCATCCATCCGAACGCACTTAGAAGTGACAAGATGTCAAAAGTGCCTAGCCTATGGACACGTGACCCGAATTTGCAAGGGCCCCGACAGAACAAAAAACTGTCGGAGATGCGGCGAAGCGGGACACTTCTCCAAAAAGTGTACTAGTGACAAGCCAAAGTGCATAACGTGTACAGATTTGGGAAAAACGGAAGTCAACCATATCCCTGGAAGAATTTCCTGCCCGGTTTACAAGGAGGAACTGGAGAAACTTAAAAGGGCAAATCCCTATAGCTCCTTCAAGTCAACCTGCATACAAGTAAGGATGCACAGGTGCTCCTGATGCAAACAGCTAGGGAAAATGAGGTCGATATCCTGTTCTGCAGTGAGCAGTATCAAGAAAGCGACCTCGCACCTTGGTATCAGGATAAGGCGAAGAGAGCCGCCATCAAGCTGTGCAACCCAGAATTGCGGGTTGACAAGTTCTTGGAGACAAGCAGCGGGTTTGTGTGGATAGAGGTGGCTAACATACGTATGTATAGCTGCTACTTCTCACACAACGACCCGCTGACCACCTTCGAAGCCAATATAGAAGACCTAGAATCGAGCCTCACAGAATCCAAGCTGGATGTCATCATCACTGGCGATTTTAATGCAAAGTCGCCAGAGTGGGGTGAGACGAGGCTCGACAAGAGAGGAATTCTGATTGGAGAAATGATCGCCAAGAACGATTTATTAGTTGTAAACCGGGGAAAAACATGGACGTTTAGACGAGGTGCGATCGGATCGATTATAGATCTAACGATCGCATCGTCTAATATATTTAGCCGCATAAGCGACTGGCGGGTCTCTGAGGAATATACCGCAAGTGACCACCAGTATATTGAGTTCTCAGTCTCAATGGGAGACACACGAGGAGGAAAAAGACAGGAAGCTCCTAGTCGCAAAACCTCCTCGTGGAACATTAAGAAACTCGACAAGGAGAAGTTCAGCCGGTCCCTAGAAGAATCTATCTTAATTGAGGATTCTGGTTGGGTGAGGAGGCCGAAAAGTCTAAATGGAGAGGTGCGAGCGGTGCGAGATATAATCGTCACCGCTTGCAATGCGTCAATGCCACGTCGCAAAGGCGCCTTTCCAAGGAAAAAAATCCTTGCACTGGTGATCAGAGAAGCTGGCCTCCTTGAGAAAGGAATGCCTCAAAGCAAGAAGGACATACACCCGATCTAAGGGAGATCCCTTGCTGAAAGAGGATTTCAAGGAGGCGAAAAAGGACCTCAAGAAAGAGATCCGCAAGTCGCGACGCCGTAGCTGGAAGGACCTAATCGAAGAAGTCGATAAGGACCCATGGGGTCTGGCTTTTAAAATCGTGTCTAAGAAATTAGTGACGAGGCAAAAGACCCCCGGCCTGGACAATCCCGATTGGGTCAGAAAGATAATAAGTTCTTTGTTTCCTCCTGCAGAGCCATACCTTAGAAGGGACTGGAGTTTTTGCAAAGTCGAAGAGGAAGAACTCTTCACACTTAGTGAACTGCAAAAAGCAGGCAAAAGATTGAAAACAGGCAAGGCGCCTGGAATCGATGGGATAAGTAACGAGATCCTAAAGTTGGTAATCGACACTTCACCCCAGATTCTGCTTCGATGCTTCAATCTTTGCCTTGAGAGAGGAGAGTTCTTCCGCGACTGGAAGCGACAGAGGTTAGTCCTCCTAAGGAAAGGTGAAAAACCTCTAGATAAAGTCTCATCATACAGGCCTATATGCCTGCTAGATACGATGGGTAAACTTCTAAAGGATATGGTTCTGCAGAGAATGCAAAGCCACTTGACCGAAGAGAATCGTCTATCCGATCACCAATTTGGTTTCCGTAAAGGCAAGTCCACAGTTGATGCCATTCAGGCAGTTGTGGACATAGCCAAAGCAGGAAAAAACAAATTGGGACCTGGGAAAAAGAAGAGCTTCTGCGCGTTGGTAGCAATTGACATACGCAACGCGTTTAATTCCGCAAGATGGAAAGATCTCATCGAGTCGATGGAAAAGAAAAACATGCCGCCCTACTTGTTGCGGATAATGGATAATTATCTTAGCGACAGGTGGGTTATATTTGAGGGAGACACCTGCACTCTGAGGGAAGAGATGCAGCGAGGGGCTCCTCAAGGCTCGAGGGTGGGTCCATTTGTATGGAATGTATCGTATGATGATTTTCTGCGAATGGATCTGCCCGAAGGTGCGGCGATCATCGGCTTTGCGGACGACGCGTTGTTCGTGTGCACTGCCGAAAGTGAGGAGGCTCTTGGGACATTGGTGAACGAATGTCTGCGACTAGCAAAAAGCTGGCTCGATACCAGAGGTCTTGAAATGGCCCTGGAAAAGACCGAGGCACTGCTGGTCGCAGACAGACGTGGTTATGAGCTCCCACGAATCGTGATAGACGGATTCGAGGTCAAGTGGAGTAAACAAATTAAATATCTTGGTGTGGAGTTGGATGCAAGGTTAAACTTCCACCACCACATGGCTACGGCGTCAAATAAGGCGATCGAGTGTGCGACTAATCTTTCACGGTTAATGCCAAACGTAGACGGACTCCGTGAACAAAAAAGAAGACTAATGGCGAGTGTCGCCCATGCTAAAATGCTTTACGCAGCACCAGCATGGGCCCCATCCCTGAGGAGTAAAAGATGTGTGACCATCTGTGAGAAGATACTGTCGGCGCAAAGATCGATAACAACGCGTATCATCTTTGCATATAAGACGGTATCTACGAGTGCTGTGCAGGTCCTTGCAAGTGTCCCGCCAGCAGATCTCTTGGCGAGGAAAAGGGAAGAAATGTTTCTCTTTTCTAAAGAAAGCAGTTCCTGGGATGAGGAACTAAGACCAAGCAGGGGCCTGATCCGCAAAGAAGCGAGGCACAGGCTCATAGAAAGATGGCAATAAAGATGGGATAGTGAGGAGAAAGGTCGATGGACTTATCGCCTTATCCCGGCACTCGCCACCTGGATAAATAGGAAACACGTTTAGGTTTCCTATTACTTGACTCAGGCGTTCACAGGTCACGGGTGTTTTAACTCGTACCTGTGTCGCTTTAAATTACGCGAGAACGAGGTGTGTGCATATTGCCAGTTCCCTGAGGACAACGCGGAGCACACCCTCTTCTCATGCAAGAAATGGGACTTGGAGAGGCAGGCCATGTTCGAAGGTGTAAACAGTCAAGTTACACCGGAGAACATGGTATCGCTGATGACCCAGTCAGAGGAGAATTGGCGGGAAGTCGGGAACTTCATAATCTCGGTTATGTCGAGGAAGGATCTCGACGGCCGCCAGAAAGCGTAATTTAAACAGCTTTTAATTTTGTTCGTTTGTTTTTTATTAATTTATTTTGTGATTTATTTGTCCTTATACATTTTTTAATTGTTTGTGTTTTTTATTCATCTTTGTACAGTTTTATGTTTTCAATTTTGTATACGCGTTTATTTTTTCTTTTTTTTTATATATCCGTTTATAATTTTATCTTCTGACTTTTTACACTTAATTACACATTTGTTATTTTTAATTATTGTTGTGCTGTTAATTCCGCTTTATATTGAAATAGTTTTAAATTTTTAACTATTAACGCAGGATGACCGCAGAGAAAAGCAGAAAGTCGCAATAGCGACAGAGTTGGAGCGCCACCCTCGAAGGCTAAAGTCTTACGACAGTTCCGAGGGAGGGTAAAGGGCTTCAGAAGAAGGGTTACGGGTTTTAGTGGGTCGGGCTGGCTGTAGGTCGCCAGTTTATTAAATTTACATTTATTTTTCTTTTTTTTAATTGTCATACCAACCCCACATAACCTTGGAGTGCGGAATCCAAGGTATCTGTAAGCAGATTTCCCAAAAGTCCCTAAGCAAAAAATAATAATAATAATAATAATAATAATAATAATAATAATCTCCGCCGCTGGTTGTCCACTGCCGAGCATCGGTGATGTCTTTGATGTTCTGGGAGAAGCGGATGATTATCCTCTCCCGGGCGCGGCTGCCGTCTTTGATGGCATGGGTGTGCTGGGTCTGGATGCATATCCTTAGTCCAGACATTACTGCCATTCTTGACGGCGTTGGTCACCGGGGTGGGATGCCTGTCCGCTGCCAGACTCGAGTGTCATTTTGGATATGTTCGGTGGACCTTGCAGTGGTGGCGGGGCTTTCCACCAAAGGGCAACCAAACAGTACACTCTACACATACACCTCTCTACACATATATGGGTTACACACAATTACATCATTTATACATCTATTCACACATATTCACAATACACTTATCACATCCATATGATTGTTTCCTTCCTCGGACCACTGGGAGTAACCCGAAACTTCGTTTATTTGTTTTCGGTGGGCGGGGCGTAGGGGTTGATGTGAGCTCGCTCTGCCGATGTGTCATCCGAGGTAAGGAATCAGGAGCCAGCCCCTTCGGGACCCTGATCAGGAGAGTCTGTGGTGAATATGGAGGTCGGAATCCATATTGCTCCGGGCGAGTCCGGTCCGTCCGTGTATTCCGGGACCGGCTAAGCGGTGGTTGGGCCTCAGGGAACTGGGGTAGGATACGTCCGAGGGTACACCCGTTCCCAACTATACCGACCCGCCCCTCCACAGACGATGCGCTGGTTAAACTATTACATGGAGAATGAAATTATGAAAAATGTTGAAAACGAGGAAATGGAAACTGGAGAAACGGAATCTCTTGATATCGTGGCTGACAATAATTCAGTGACACTTGGTAAAGAGAAGCAACACAAGGAGATGAGTACCAAAAGACAAGGTTTTCCTCCGGCCCCGCCGTGGGCCGATGTTTGGAAAATAATGCTTGGCATCATGGCGGAACAGAGACTCCAGAACGAAGCCCTGGAAAAGACCCTCTTGGCAATGGAGAATTCCTTCAGAAAGAATACACCGACTGAGGTAAGGGAATTCATGTCAGAGGCAAAGGAAATCTTCTCTGGTGTTAGGAGTGCGGGTCTTGCCCTCCGATCCTCAGCTGATAGGCTTTAGAAGTCAATGGAAAGACCAATGACCAGAAATGTAGGTGTGACGCAAATGGCACGCTCGAAAACGCCTTTGAGCACACCGAAACAAACTGAAGTTTGTAAAACTCCCTCTTCTACGAGCACAAAGAGAGGAGCATCAACTTCACCAGAAGACCGACAGCCAAAGAAGCTGGCTTCTGAAATAACTCAGATGACAGCAAAGTCATCCGACATTCCGACAGGGGAAAAAAATCCCGACGGTTGTTGGAACGAGGTTGTCTCGGAAAAGGAGAAAAAGAAGAGAAAGAAAAAAGATAAAAACAATCAGGCAACAAGAAAGGAACGAAGTGGCCCAGGAAAAAAGAAGAGGAACACTGACGCAATCAGAGTGTCTATGGAAGACGGAAGAGCGCCGCCGACAGAAATTATAGACGAGCTTTTTAAGACGGTCAACCCTGCAGAAACAAAAACAGAAGTTCTGTCCATTAGAAGAACGAAGAAGCAAGATTTGCTTTTCGTTCTTAAGAAGGGACAGAGCTTCTCGACGTTCAGCAATAAAATGACCGAGGCCCTGAAAGGGAAAGCTAGTGTCTCACCCCTGGTGACAAAAAGGTCACTAGAAATTAGAGATCTGGACGAGACAACAGAGATTGAAGGTGTGACTGAGGCTTTAAAAAAGGCTTTAGATAGAACCGAATTGGAGGTGTCCTGCAGACTTTTGACTCTGCGCGGAGCCGTAAAGATGGCAGTAGTCCAACTACCAGAAGCAGATGCTGATGCTCTGCTTAAGGCCGGTAAGGTAAGGGTAGGCTGGATAAACTGCAGGATTCGCAGTAGAGTTGAAGTGGACAGATGTCACAGATGCCTGAGCTACGGACATCTGGCAAGGGTCTGTAAAGGACCCGATAGGAGTAAAGACTGCTGGAAGTGTGGATCTTCAGACCATTCTCACAAGAATTGTGCGAAGGAATTCCACTGCACAACTTGTGAGGATAAAGGGATAAAGGAGACAAATCACGCTCCGGGAAGTGGGTCCTGCCCTGTCTATAGGGAGGAACTGAAGAGGTTGAAACAGAAGAGGTAAGATTTCTCCAGGTTAACCTCAGAAAAGGAAGTGTTGCCCAAAATCTCCTGATGCAGTCTGCCAGAGAGAGAGGTGTGGATATACTGCTTATTAGTGAGCAGTATAAGAAGCAAGGATTCTCGAATTGGTTTCAAGACTCATCAGGTAGATCGGCAATACAGATATGCAATCCGGGTATCACCACCGGTTCATTCTTGGGTACAGACAAGGGGTTTGCCCGCAGAATAAAAGAATGGAGGGTACTGGATGAGGAAACATTGAGTGACCACCAGTACATAGAGTTTTTAATCTCTGAGGAAAAACTTCGAGGACGTACCGCACCAAAAAATGGTAGCAAGAAACCCTCTTGGAACCTCAGGGGACTGAACACGGAGAAAGTGGCGGAATCCCTAGAAGAGTCGCGACTTATTCGCAAATCAAACTGGGTGAGCAAACCAGCTTCTTTAAAGGGTATAGTGCGAGAGGCGAGGCGGGTGATTGTTCAAGCTTGCAATCACTATATGCCTCGCCGGCAGAAAAGAAAAACGGGAAAGGGATCTATGTACTGGTGGAATGAAGAATTGGCCTGTCTTAAGAGAGAATGCCACGCAGCAAGGAGGCATTTTACCCATTCAAAGGGAAACCTCCTGCTGCGGGAAACATGGCATAAAGCCAGGCGTACTTTTAAGCAGGCCGTAAAAAGTAGCCAACGCCGTTGCTGGAAGGACCTAATCGGAGACTCCGAGAAGGATCCGTGGGGTTTGGCCTTTAAGATTGTCGCTAAGAAATTAGTGACAAGGCATAAAACCCCTGGTTTGGATGATCCGATTTGGGTCCTGAAAATCATAAAGACACTGTTTCCCTATGTGGAACCTAGCCCCAGAGAGGACTATACTCACTGCGTAGTAGGAGACAAGGAGCTCTTCACGATTGTCGCAGTGGATCCTGAGTTGCTTCTTGATCATTCATTATTAAAGTAATGAAAGAAAAAGATAGAGACGGAAGACGAGGTTGACCGAAGAAATCCAGTGCTCAGCTGTGTGTGAGCGTGGGGGGGAGGAAATCACTTAGTTTTCCTCCCACCCACGCTCCCACATGGCTTGAGTGGGTTAATGGAAAGTTAAGGCATAGGACAAGGGGACCACCACTTGCGAAGTTAAAGGCCTGACGGTAGTTCCGCAGGTGGATTAAGTGTCCCAATTTAAGACGGGAGTGGTTTTTAGTGGGTAGACCAGAACAAGAGCAGTCACCCCCACATAACCTGGAATTCATTACCCAGGTATCTGAATTCGCAGATTTTCCACTTCCGACTACAAAAAAAAATCATAGACGTCGAGTCAATGCTCCGGCAATGCTATAACGTCTATGTAGTAACTAACGGAGGCGGTTCAGGGTCCATCTTGGCCAGATGGTAGTACCCTGTTTAGGCTCGATCGTTCCCTCGATACGGGGCAAAGAATAAAAAATGAAATGGATGAAGAATCAAACAAATTACTCCAAGTGGGTACCTCTGTAGAGGGTAATCCCACCACCGATTCTGATCGGGTTGAAGCCCCGGTAGTCGGTGCAGACGGCTCCAAGGATTTTGGAGGGAGCCAAAGCAAAAATTCTGAGGATGTGGGACTTAGCAGATTCGAAGAAAATGTTTTAGAACAGGTCGATCTGATCCCAAAAATACTTGACAGCATGTGGCGTGCTTGCAGGAAACAAAGAAACATTAGCAAGGACGTTCAGGATGGAATGGTGGAATTGGGGAAGGTGCACGAGGTGCTTCGCAGTAACCTGCGTTTTATACCTAGGCCCTTCATTAGCCCAAGCAATCCAAAGTCGAATCCAGAAATTCCTAGATCGATGTCGCACGCCACATCTGGCGAGAGCAAGCCCATCGACCCAAAAAAGCGCCCTAGAGAGTATGAAGGTCCGGAGACTGATTCTACTGTGACCACTCCCAAGGGTAAGAGGGTTAAGAGCAAGGAGACCAAGGCAAACCCTACTGTTATGGAGACGGAGGTAAGTAAGGCTGCATCGGCCAGGGTTGCTTCTTATTCGGAGGCAACTGTGGTAAATTAGCCTGAAAACGAAAAAGACTTTGAAACCGTCTCCAATAGGAAACGGGAGGCCCGTAAGAGAAAGGCCTTGAAGAAAGCGGAGGAGAGGGAGCGACTTCAGAAGCGCCCCCCCAAAATTAGAACAACGGAAGCAATAAAAATTGTGGCCCGGAATCCAGAGACCTACCATGATCTCATAAAACTGGCAACAACTTCGGTAAAGCCAGAGGAAACTGGCACAGAGATTGTGAAAATTAGGAGAACTCTTAAAAAAGAGGTTCTTGTTGTGGTAAAAAAGGGGGTGAAACTTCAAAGTTCGCTCAGAATCTTACCTCCGTTCTTCAGGACAAGGCCGAGGTTACGGCCCTTGTCAGCAAAAAGACCCTCGAAATTCGGGAACTTGACGAAACAACTGCAGAGGAGGACGTTTTAACCGTCTTAAAGAAGAAGTTGCAAAAGCCCGAATTGGATGTGACTTGCCGACTTCTGACACGTTTTGGTAGTACAAAAGTTGCACTAGTACGCTTGAGTGAAACCGACAGCGAGAGTCTGCTTAAGCTGGGCAAAGTGCGTATTGGTTGGATAAACGCATCCATCCGAACGCACTTAGAAGTGACAAGATGTCAAAAGTGCCTTACCTATGGACATGTGACCCGAATTTGCAAGGGCCCCGACAGAACAGAAAACTGTCGGAGATGCGGCGAAGCGGGACACTTCTCCAAAAAGTGTACTAGTGACAAGCCAAAGTGCATAACGTGTACAGATTTGGGAAAAACGGAAGTCAACCATATCCCTGGAAGAATTTCCTGCCCGGTTTACAAGGAGGAACTGGAGAAACTTAAAAGGGCAAATCCCTATAGCTCCTTCAAGTCAACCTGCATACAAGTAAGGATGCACAGGTGCTCCTGATGCAAACAGCTAGGGAAAATGAGTTTGATATCCTGTTCTGCAGTGAGCAGTATCAAGGAAGCGACCTCGCACCTTGGTATCAGGATAAGGCGAAGAGAGCCGCCATCAAGCTGTGCAACCCAGAATTGCGGGTTGACAAGTTCTTGGAGACAAGCAGCGGGTTTGTGTGGATAGAGGTGGCTAACATACGTATGTATAGCTGCTACTTCTCACCCAACGACCCGCTGACCACCTTCGAAGCCAATATAGAAGACCTAGAATCGAGCCTCACAGAATCCAAGCTGGATGTCATCATCACTGGCAATTTTAATGCAAAGTCGCCAGAGTGGGGTGAGACGAGGCTCGACAAGAAAGGAATTCTGATTGGAGAAATGATCTCCAAGAACGATTTATTAGTTGTAAACCGGGGAAAAACATGGACGTTTAGACGAGGTGCGATCGGATCGATTATAGATCTAACGATCGCATCGTCTAATATATTTAGCCGCATAAGCGACTGGCGGGTCTCTGAGGAATATACCGCAAGTGACCACCAGTATATTGAGTTCTCAGTCTCAATGGGAGACACACGAGGAGGAAAAAGACAGGAAGCTCCTAGTCGCAAAACCTCCTCGTGGAACATTAAGATACTCGACAAGGACGAGGTGTGTGCATATTGCCAGTTCCCGGAGGACAACGCGGAGCACACCCTCTTCTCATGCAAAAAATGGGACTTGGAGAGGCAGGCCATGTTCGAAGGTGTAAGCAGTCAAGTTACACCGGAGAACATGGTATCGCTGATGACCCAGTCAGAGGAGAATTGGCGGCAAGTCGAGAACTTTATAATCTCGGTTATGTCGAGGAAGGATTTCGACGGCCGCCAGAAAGCGTAATTTAAACAGCTTTTAATTTTGTTCGTTTGTTTTTTTATTAATTTATTTTGTGATTTATTTGTCCTTATACATTTTTTAATTGTTTGTGTTTTTTATTCATCTTTGTACAGTTTTATGTTTTCAATTTTTTATACGCGTTTATTTTTTCTTTTTTTTTTATATATCCGTTTATAATTTTATCTTCTGACTTTTTACACTTAATTACACATTTGTTATTTTTAATTATTGTTGTGCTGTTAATTCCGCTTTATATTGAAATAGTTTTAAATTTTTAACTATTAACGCAGGATGACCGCAGAGAAAAGCAGAAAGTCGCATTAGCGACAGAGTTAGGGCGCCACCCTCGAAGGCTAAAGTCTTACGACAGTTCCGAGGGAGGGTAAAGGGCTCCAGAAGAAGGGTTACGGGTTTTAGTGGGTCGGGCTGGCAGTAGGTCGCCAGTTTATTAAATTTACATTTATTTTTCTTTTTTTAATTGTCGTACCAACCCCACATAACCTTGGAGAGCGGAATCCAAGGTATCTGTAAGCAGATTTCCCAAAAGTCCCTAAGCAAAAAAAAAAAAAAAAAAAAAAAAATAATAATAATAATAATAATAATAATAATGATAATAATGCTGTGAAGATCACGGCAAGAGACCTAAAGTTTTACGAGGGTATCTTGCCGCTGATAAAAGAAAAGGTTAAACCTGAAGATACAGGCACCGTGGTACAGAAAATCAGGAGAACTTTTAAACAGGAAGTTCTCCTGATAGTGAAAAAGGGTGGAGAGACCTTAGAATTTGCGAAAAGTCTGTCCTTGGCCCTGCATGGCAGGGCCGAGGTCATACCTCTTGTAAATAAGAGGTATCTAGAAATCAGAGACCTGGATGAAGCCACTACAGAGAGTGAGGTGACTTCAGCATTGGAAGAAAAGCTGGGCAAGTCCGACCTGCCTATAGAGTGCAAATTACTGCCGCGCTACAAAGGAACTCTAATCCGCTTGGCAGAAGCAGAAAGTGACATTCTGCTTAAACTTGGCCGAATCAAAATCGGCTGGATAAATGCTCAAATTCGCGAGCATGTTGAAGTAGTTAGGTGCCAAAAGTGCCTAGCCTATGGACACTCTACCCGAACCTGCAAAGGCCCCGACAGAAGTAAAAACTGTCGGAGATGCGGCGGAGAGGGACACCTCGCGAAGAGCTGTAAAGTTAAGCCGAAGTGCCTTACGTGCTTGGACCTGGGGAAGCCAGAGACGGATCACGATTCCGGAAAGAGAGCCTGCCTGGTTTACAGAGAAGAACTGCAAAAGATTAAAAGGGCAAATCCTTAAAATTTTTGCAGGTCAACCTGCATACAAGTGAGGATGCACAGTTGCTCCTAATGCAAACAGCAAGGAAAAATGAGGTCGATATCCTGTTCTGCAGTGAGCAGTATCAAGGAAGCGACCTCGCCCCTTGGTATCAGGATAAGGCAAAGAGAGCCGCCATAAAGCTGTGCAACCCAGAATTGCGGGTTGACAAGTTTCTGGAGACAAGCAGTGGGTTCGTGTGGATAGAGGTGGCTAATATACGTATGTATAGCTGCAACTTCTCACCCAACGACCCACTGACAAACTTCGAAGCCAATATCGAAGACCTAGAAGCGAGCCTCACAGAATCCAGGCTGGATGTCATCATCACTGGTGATTTTAACGCAAAGTCGCCAGAGTGGGGTGAGACGAGACTCGACAAGAGAGGAATTCGTATTGGAGAAATGATCTCCAGAAACTACTTATTGGCAGTAAACCGAGGCAATACATGGACTTTTAGACGAGGTGCGATCGGATCAATTATAGATCTAACAATCGCATCGTCTAAACTATTTAGCCGCATAACCGACTGGCGGGTCTCTGAGGAATATACCGCAAGTGACTACCAGTATATTGAGTTCTCAGTCTCGATGGGAGACACACGAGGAGGAAAAAGACAGGATGCTCCTAGTCGCAAAACCTCCTCGTGGAATATGAAGAGACTCGACAAGGAAAAGTTCGGCCGGTCCCTAAGAGAAGCCCTTTTAATTGAGGACTTAGGCTGGGTGAAGAGGCCGAGCAGTCTGGATGCGGAGGTGCGAGCGGTGAGGAACATGATAGTCACCGCTTGCAATGCGTCAATGCCACGCAAAGGCGCCACTCCCGTAAGAAAATTCTTGCACTGGTGGTCAGAGGAGCTAGCCTCCTTGAGAAAGGAATGCCTCAAAGCAAGAAAGACATATACCCGATCTAAGGGAGATCCCTTGCTGAAAGAGGCTTTCAAGGAGGCGAAAAAGAACCTCAAGAAAGAGATCCGGCAGTCGCGACGCCATAGCTGGAAGGACCTAATCGAGGAAGTCGATAAGGACCCATGGGGTCTGGCTTTTAAAATCGTAACTAAGAAATTAGTGACGAGGCAAAAGACCCCCGGTCTGGACAATCCCGATTGGGTCAGAAAGATAATAAGTTCTTTGTTTCCTCCTGCGGAGCCATACCTTAGAAGGGAATGGAGTTTTTGCAAAGTCGAAGAGGAAGAACTCTTCACACTTAGTGAACTGCAAAAAGCAGGCAAAAGATTGAAAACAGGCAAGGCGCCTGGAATCGATGGGATAAGTAACGAGATCCTAAAGTTGGTAATCGACACTTCACCCCAGATTCTGCTTCGATGCTTCAATCTTTGCCTTGAGAGAGGAGAGTTCTTCCGCGACTGGAAGCGACAGAGGTTAGTCCTCCTAAGGAAAGGTGAAAAACCTCTAGATAAAGTCTCATCATACAGGCCTATATGCCTGCTAGATACGATGGGTAAACTTCTAGAGGATATGGTTCTGCAGAGAATGCAAAGCCACTTGACCGAAGAGAATCGTCTATCCGATCACCAATTTGGTTTCCGTAAAGGCAAGTCCACAGTTGATGCCATCCAGGCAGTTGTGGACATAGCCAAAGCAGGAAAAAACAAATTGGGACCTGGGAAAAAGAAGAGCTTCTGCGCGTTGGTAGCAATTGACATACGCAACGCGTTTAATTCCGCAAGATGGAAAGATCTCATCGAGTCGATGGAAAAGAAAAACATTCCGCCCTACTTGTTGCGGATAATGGATAATTATCTTAGCGACAGGTGGGTTATATATGAGGGACACACCTGCACTCTCAAGGAAGAGATACAGCGTGGGGCTCCTCAAGGCTCGAGGGTGGGTCCATTTGTATGGAATGTATCTTACGATGATTTTCTGCGAATGGATCTGCCCGAAGGTGCGGTGATCATCGGCTTTGCGGACTACGCGTTATTCGTGTGCACTGCCGAAAGTGAGAAGGCTCTTGTGACATTGGTGAACGAATGTCTGCGACTAGCTAAAAGCTGACTGGATACCAGAGGTCTTGAAATGGCCCTGGAAAAGACCGAGGCACTGCTGGTCACAGACAGACGTGGTTATGAGCTCCCACGAATCGTGATAGACGGATTCGAGGTCAAGTGGAGTAAGCAAATTAAATATCTTGGTGTGGAGTTGGATGGAAAATTAAACTTCCACCACCACATGGCTACGGCGTCAAATAAGGCGATCGAGTGTGCGGCTAATCTTTCACGGCTAATGCCAAATGTTGGCGGACCCCGTGAACAAAAAAGAAGACTGGTGGCGAGTGTCGCCTACGCTAAAATGCTCTATGCAGCACCAGCGTGGGCCCCATCCCTGAGGAGTAAAAGATGTGTGACCATCTGTGAAAAGATACTGTCTGCGCAGAGATCGATAACAACGCGTATCATCTCTGCATATAAGACGGTATCTACGAGTGCTGTGCAGGTCCTTGCAAGTGTCCCGCCAGCAGATCTTTTGGCGAGGGAAAGGGAAGAAATGTTTCTCTTTTCTAAAGAAAGCAGTTCCTTGAATGAGGAATTAAGACCAAGCAAGGGCCTAATCCGCAAAGAAGCGAGGCACAGGCTCATAGAAAGATGGCAAGAAAGATGGGACGGTGAGGAAAAAGGTCGATGGACTTATCGCCTTATCCCGGCACTCGCCACCTGGATAAATAGGAAACACGGTCAGGTTTCCTATTACTTGACTCAGGCGTTTACAGGTAACGGGTGTTTTAACTCGTACCTGTGTCGCTTTAAATTACGCGAGAACGAGGCGTGTGCATATTGCCAGTTCCCTGAGGACAACGCGGAGCACACCCTCTTCTCATGCAAGAAATGGGACTTGGAGAGGCGGGCCATGTTCGAAGGTGTAAACAGTCAAGTTACACCGCAGAACATGGTATCGCTGATGACCCAGTCAGAGGAGAATTGGCGGCAAGTCGAGAACTTCATAATCTCGGTTATGTCGAGGAAGGATCTCGACGGCCGCCAAAAAGCGTAATTTAAACAGAATTTAATTTATTCGTTTGTTTTTTATTAATTTATTTTGTGATTTATTTGTCCTTATACAATTTTAATTTATTCCGTTTTATGTTTTTAATATTATATACGCGTTTATTATTTTTTTTCTTTTTTTTTATATATCCGTTTGCAATTTTATCTTTTGACTGTTTACACTTGATTAAACATTTTTTTTTTATTATTGTTGTGCTGTTAATTCCGCTTTTATATAGAAATAGTTTTAAATTTTTAACTATTAACGCAGGATAACCGCAGAGAAAAGCGGAAGGTCGCATTAGCGACAGAGTCGGAGCGCCACCCTCGAAGGCTAAAGTCTTACGACAGTTCCGAGGGAGGGTAAAGGGCTCCAAAAGAAGGGTTACGGGTTTTAGTGGGTCGGGCTGGTAGTAGGTCGCCAGTTTGTTAAATTTATTATAACATTTATTTATTTAGTGTGGAATCCAAGGTATCTGTAGGCAGATTTCCCAAAAGTCCCTAAGCAAAAAAAAAATAATAATAATAATAATCTCCGCCGCTGGTTGTCCACTGCCGAACATCATCGATGTCTTCGATGTGCTGGGCGAAGTGGATGCATATCCACTGCCAGACATGATTGACATCATGGATATGTTCGGTAGACCTTGTCGTGGTGGCGGGGCTTTCAACTAAAGGACAACCAAACAGCAAGAAAAAATGAATTCAAAAAATTCTGAGAAGGTACCCCATGTGAGCAGGCCGGAAACGGGAAATCTCACCATCGGTCCCAGGACCGATGCTCAAGTGCGCGCGGATTGTGAGGGCGCACAATTTCTTGCAGTGCCACGAGTGATCGTGGAAAGGGTAGATCCACAGAACATCGTGGAAAATAATAAAACGAGGAAAGGAAGCACGTCGAGCCTTCTGAGTGTGTCAAGCTGCAGTAGCGGAAAAACCGTTCATAGCGCTATCCACTCAGAAGTAGACGACGAGGCGATAGAAGAGACTCGCGAGATATGCTTGCGGCTCAGAAAGGAGGAGGCGACTTGTCTCGAAAAAATGGAGTTGGAGGTCGCAAAGATGATAAAATCTTGCGACATTCAGAAGACCGTCAATAGGACGGTAAAGGATGGACTCAAGGTCATCGACGTCCTGCTAAAGGAGGCAAGGGCAAAGCATGCCGCGGCCGATGAGTCGGACTTCGATTTGGCATGCGTTCTGAGCGGTGCGGAATGCAACCGCAAGGACCGTAAGAAAGAGAGAGAGCGTTTCTATAGGCGTAATCTCAAAAGCGTCTTAAGAGATGCTCAGAAACGGAAGAGAGAGGGTGACAGTCCAGAAGAGACTCGAACCAAAACCGATAAGAGGAAGAAGGAGGAAGCTCCTCCAATGGAAACGGAAGTACCAGATCCAAAGATTCCTCAATTGGAAAGAATTGGGTCAAAAAGATCCACAGTTCTAATCCGAGTCGGTGAAGGATTGACGTATGCTGACGTTCTGGGTAAGCTTCGCAAAGAGGTCAACCTAGAGGACAGTCATACGAGAATAGTAGCAGCAAAAGCTACAAACAAGGGGGACCTTCTGATTAAGTTCAGAGGGGACTCCGATAAGGACGCTTTCACCGCTGATGTCACCAAGGCGGTTGGAAGCATGGGTAAGGTGCAGTCATTGGATCGAAAAGTTACACTCGAGATCCGTGATTTGGATTGCCTTACCCAAGAAGCTGAGGTGCAACAAGTGTTGTCTGAAGCAATGGGTAAGCCAGTAAACAGGAGAGTGACGGTCTTAGGACCCAACCGCCGAGGGATGAAGCTCGCGGTTGTAGTCACCAACCTGGAAGAGGCGAACAGGCTGGAGAAATTGGGACACGTAAAAATTGGTTTTATGTGTTGCCCAATCAAAAGAAGAGTAATGGTCGTCCGGTGTCATCGATGCCTGGGATACGGCCATATTGGAGCCAAATGCCAGAAGGAGGACAGATCGGCTGCGTGCTTTAAGTGCGGTGAGGCCGGTCACAGGTTCTCCAACTGTAAAAACAACTCAAGTTGCTTTTTGTGCAAGGAAAAGATTGGCAATAAGGTGTCAACCACCCATATTGCAGGCAGCGGAGGATGCGGAGTCTTCAGGACGGCCCTTGAGGAGGCGAAGAAGACTCTCGCAAGAACTAAAAGCAAATAAGAAGTATTAAAAGGAGCCAAAAAGCGTGATTTAAACAGCTTTTAGTTTGTTTGTTTGTTTTTTATTAATTTATTTTGTGATTTATTTGTCCTTATACATTTTTTTTGTTTAATTTGTTTTGTGTTTTTTATTCGTCTTTGAACAGTTTTATCTTTTCAACATTATATACGTGTTTACTTTTTTTTCTTTTCTTTTTTTATATCCGTTTACAATTTTATCTTTTGACTTTTTACACTTCTTAAAATATTTGTTTTTTTTTTTTTTATTATTTTTGTGCTGTGAATTCCGCTTGGACTTTGTAATAGTTTTAATCATTTTTTTTAACTACGGACGCAGGAGGACCGCAGAGAAAGGGAGAAGGTCGCATTAGCGACAGAGTTGGAGCGCCACCCTCGAAGGCTAAAGTCTTGCGACAGTTCCGAGGGAGGGTAAAGGGCTCCAGAAGAAGGGTTACGGGTTTTAGTGGGTCGGGCTGGTAGTAGGTCGCCAGTTTATTAAATTTATTATAACATTTATGTATTTATCTTTTTTTTTTTTTTTTTTAATATTTCCTTTTGTTTCATTGTACCAACCCCACATAACCTTGGAGTGCGGAATCCAAGGTATCTGTAGGCAGATTTCCCAAAATTCCCTAAGCAAAAAAAAAAAAATAATAATAATAATAATAATAATAATAATAACTGTTTTATTATACGTATCGAAATTAGTGTCTAACGTTAGTTAATGTTAGTCTTACGCTAGTAGCATTAGCTAACGTTAATTTTTCTACTTGGGATTGAATAATGAAAATATGTAATGGTTTTTTAAAAAAAAATATGTTTGGGAACAATATTGTTATTGAGAAATAAAAATTGTGCATGAAGTTAATATTTTTCTTATTTCTAAATTATAATTTTTTAACAATGAAGAATTTTTTATAATTTTATTATTAAAATAATATGAGTAATTAATTATTTTTGAAATTAATAATGTGATTATTATTATTATCAAATTTGTAAATATTATTTTTAAAAAATTATTAAATATTTTCAATTTTCATAATTGTTTAAATAATAATTTTTATAAATATTTTAATTATTATAATTTTATTATAATATTATTATAATGATAATTTGTAATAAATATATAATATATTTTATATGAGAATATTAATAAATTAATAATTAAGGAAATGAAATAACAAAATTATTTCTTCATAATTTACACACATTAAGAAATTTAATAGATTTTGAGCGTTTGTAATAAAAATTTTCTTTGAAGTAATAAAATAGTATTAAATAATAAACATTATAAACAATCGAATGAAATGTCAAATTAAAAAATTTTAAAGTTATTTAAAAATAATTAATAATGTATTTTACCTTCTAATAGAAGATGTTTTATTTAATATTAAACTTTTGTTTAATTCATATAATTATAATGAGAATATAAATAGCTGTTTGTATTTCACTAAGTTAATTATAAATGATTAGAGATTATTTATTGTATCTACTTACACAAATCATATTCGTACTTATTAATAATTTAATCTTTAAAAATTAAATTTTTTTTCAGTGTATATTGTTTATTATTGTTACAATTTCAAACTATTATTATTATAAATGATACAGACAGACCGGTCTTCATTTTATATATATTTTATTAACAATCTTTTAGTAATAATAATATAGTCAACCATAAACACAAAATATATACATATATACACAAAACACTTACTTATATAACCAAGACTTCAGTGTAATAGAATTATAATTATTATAATTATAAATTGGCTGTTTTTTAAAACAAAAAACGATAATTTTTTTAAAAATTAGCGTACAATAATTTTTAAAAAAGTGTTTGAAAGGTGACAAAATAAGCTCTTAATTGCAATAAATGAAATTTATGTGTGATCACTTGTTAAAAAACTATATTTGTTTAAAATTTATCACTAAAAAGTGAAATATTTTGTTTATTGGTAATTGCATTTAAACAATAATTAAGAATTAATTAATTAATGTAACATTGATAAAACACTACTGCGCATGCGTGACATTGATAGAACACTACTGCGCATGCGTGATATTGACAGAACACTACTGCGCATGCGTGACATAATTACGTCATAATACATAACACATAATTAATTGACAGAACACTACTGCGCATGCCTAATATTAATAGAACACTACTGCGCATGCGTAACATTCACAGAACACTACTGCGCATGCGTGACATTGACAGAACACTACTGCGCATGCGTAACTTTGATAGAACACTACTGCGCATGCGTGACATTGAAAGAACGCTACTGCGCATGCGTGACATAATTATGTCATAATACATAACACATAATTAATTGACAGAACACTACTGCGCATGCCTAATATTAATAGAGCACTACTGCGCATGCGTAACATTCACAGAACACTACTGCGCATGCGTGACATTGACAGAACACTACTGCGCATGCCTAATGTTGATAGAGCACTACTGCGCATTTTATTTTATTTTGCATTTTACTTTTTAAATTAAGATAAGCCAGGTTTTTCGTCAGACTACCGTCTCACATTAGGTACACTTATTATTTGCATGTTCCTATTATGCGAGACACACAGGAAATAAATAATAAATAAATAAATAATATATAGTATATATAATATATATTTTATATATATATATATATATATATATATATATAATATATTATATATATAGTATATATTTTTTTTAGTATTCATATATTGCTGAAAACGTTGAACGAAAAATTTTTGGTGGACGAAGGAAGCATTTTAATATAATATAAGAATAAGATTGAACTTTTATGTTTAATTAATATTGAATTGATTCCTTTTAAACAAAATTATAGAATACTCAATGCTACAAAAACTTTTATTTTCGCTTAAGAAAATAAAATTCTAAGCGTACGTAAAAGTTGAGCTTATGAATGGCACAATATATTTTTAAATAAAATTTAAAAATATATTGAATTTTACTTCCGTAATTTTGGGGAAGTAGATAAACCAAATTTTGGTATAGGTATAGGTGTAATGAACATCAAACTCTGCTAAACAACGGAACGGGGAGACTGTGGTCCGTTGTGAGATTAATGATTTGATTCAATATTAATTAAAATTTTATAATTAAATAATATTAAATTGATTTATTCAAATACAAAATTACAGAATATTCAATGCTACAAAAACTCATATTTTCGCTTGAAGAAATAAATTCTAAGCGTACTCAAAAGTTGAGCGTATGAATGGTACAATAAATTTTTAATAAATTAAAAATATATTGAATCACACTTCCGTAATTTTGGGGAGGAAATTCAAACGAAATAAAATAAATATTTAAGAATTAAAAACCCTTTTCTGTTTTTATTTTTAACAGAAAATAAAAGGAAAATATTATAAAAAAATTTTTTTTAGGAAATAATATATCATGAGAAACAAAAAGGATTTTTGAAAGAAAATTTTACTTTAAATATTATTTCTCAATGTGATAGTCTATTCTAAAGAAAACTATTGTTTTTTTTAAATCTGTTCTTCTTATTATCTTATTTTGTTAACTTAGAAAATGCTTAAATTCGTTTTCAGACATATAATTCTTACAAAACAGTAACTCTTGGAAAAAAATAAACAGACTGATATTTCTCTTTAAATGAAATAAAAGAAATACTACCTACAATATTTAGACTTGCGAAATTTCATTGAGACTTAGTCTAGACTGTCTAGATTCTCTAGAATGTTTTCGAGAGAATTATTTTTATTGTTTTTACTATATTTCGATTTGTTTTCCACGAATAGCACGCGTTTAACTAAATTTACTTGTTCTAAATCGTATTTACTTCGGACTGCTCTTGCGTATTTTATTCCTTCTTGCCTATTATTTTTTTTTACTATCTGAACTATTCATTGAGAAAAAAAACTATAAAATACAACACAAATGTTGTAACAATTATACGTTGATTTGAAATGATTATTTATCCGTGGAAAAAAAATGTTTAAAAATTTTATTTAAACCGTGAATATTTTCGATAATTTTAATCCCTTCACTTGCCCAAGTGGCTACACACATCCGGCAAGGTTAATTCAGGGAATTGGGCACGATTATTATAGAAACCAGAGCTTGCCGATGCAAGAATGGTTACTTTTTCCCTACAGTTCGATTTTAACGAACTAAAAACAAATATCTACTACCCGCACAATATTTATTTTATATTCACTGTAAATAAAAAACAATTAAAATTTCATGTACAAGTATATATATAGTCAATGATAGCATCAGTGTGTAAATATGTGTAATGTAAAAAAAAGATTTTTTTTAATTATTTTTTTTTAAATATAAATTTCCTTAATTCTATTTTTATAATATAGAGGGGAAAATCCCACCTCTGCCACCAGTTGTTACGAATTGAATTTAAGTAACAAATGAAATAAAGAAATTATCTTACTTTTAGTTTAAATTTTCTCAAGATAACTAACAATGCTCTTTAGCAAATGAAAATATTTGAAAGGTAGGGGACTTTTCCTCTCTCACAATTATTTAATTCAATTGTGTGGCTATAATGCCAAATTAATAAAAATAGAAATTTGGATTTAGTTAATATTTAATGAATGTTTTTTTATTTGTTTTAATGATAAGGTTGAATGAAAATCAATGCAGAAAATCATAAAATATACATATATTACTATGACTTATTACTTTTCAAATACAATATATATGTTCTTTCAATAAATATTAATTTCAGTATTGATAAAGTGGATATTCTTTTTTTAAAAAAATCTTATAACATCAACATATGAAAATTCATGTATGCTTAGAAAATTATTTTGTATATATGTAGGTGTAATGTGAAAATTCTCTACTCACTTTTAATCGTTTTGTTTTTCCTTTTCTTTATTTTAAAATCGCAGCAATTGTCCTTCTCTTATTGTTTGTTTTTAATCTTGGTATTCGTTGAAATGAAAATAATCTCAATTTAACATTTATTTTCTTTTGCACAATAAATAGGGGTTACACCCTTTGATTCACAAATAACTCACAAAAATATCAAGTCAATACGACTAAAAAATATATCGTTCAGGTCAATTTGCCTGAATTAAACTACCCAACTTAGTTACGCCAAGTTTACGCGGGCAACTGCCCAGATTTCTCCTTGTCAATTCTTTTTATTGATTGACAATTAGGTGGGAAATCCTCAATGCAGTTTATTCTGACAGCTTGCAGAATTTGATACTTGCAAAATTAATAAAATTGAACCACTTCGTTATTACTTTGCTTAATTCTTTGTGATAAATACCCGATTAAAAGTAGGTTGTTAAGAATTTGCTTAATGTTGGAAATTATAAGTATTGCCAATAAATATGTGTTTTTCTGTAAGAATGTTGATTGTGTTTTTAGGTTCCAAAAAGGATTAAATGGATTTTATATAATTCAAATAAAATTTGTTGTTAGTATTGAAATATAAAGGTTACGAAGTCATACGTAACAATTAGTACAAACATACCTAATAGAAAAAATTAATTAATTTTTGTTAAAATTGATTTTAAATAAAATTTCATTTTATTAAAGTATAGTTCATCTTGAATTAATTTTTATACGTAAAATTATTCATGGAAGAAAATATAATTTTTGATTACAAGTTAACTATTAAGTCTACCAGTAATTACCCCCTCGTTAAATTCTATACACTTATAGTTTTTTTTAATTTGAATTTCTCTTCAAATTAATTTTAGAAAATTATCTCTACTCATGAAAGTTTTACAAAAAAAATTCTACACAATATAATTAAATATAATTTAATTTAATTCTTAATTTATTATATACATTTACTTTAGGGATTTAATTAAATTAAATTTTTTCTAATCATAATGTGTATATAGATATTTATTAAGATAAGTACTCTCTATTTTTGAATTAGTAAAAATGTTTACTAATTTCAATCAGTGTCTGACTTTTCGCTTTTAATTTGTAAATTTTATTTTTTTAAATCAAGGTGGTCACACCTTTCAGTTTATCAATTTCCCTGACAATTTACTGACATTAAAATTATTTTCCCTGACAAAATTCTTTTTACAGGAAAATATGAATGTTTACGGAAAATGAGTAAAATTTATGAATTCTAATAATTTATAAAAATTACAGTTATAACCTATCCTGAATTCAATTATTTTATACAATTTTGAACTAAACTTAATTTCTGAATCAATTAATTTAAATAATTTTTCAAAAGTTGTTCTAGAATTCAATTATTAAAATAAAAACTCAATTTTTTTATAATAATTTGTAACTCTCTACAGTTTTTCTTAAGTTATTAAAAAATTACATACCCTCACAGCATGGTATATCCCGTAGATATCACATTTCCATCACGCGACATCCCTTAGATATGCCAGGGAGATCCTATGGGATATCTCACGGGACGAAAATTTGGATAGCCCAGGGATATCCATTGGATATCCCGATGTCTCTGAGATATCCACAGGATATGCAAATTTTTGTTTTGTGGGATATCCCTGGGATATCTCGCATAGGATATAGTGGGATATATGTCAGAGCATGTGCATTAAACGGATGACGATCGTTCCAAGTGTCAAAAGATTGTGTGGAATTATATTTACAAATTAAAGTCAAAAATGTTTCATTCAATATTTGTTGCATCAAATATTGGTAGATAATATATTAAATTATTCAAATATTTATTCCAACTACATTCTAAACAAATAATGCATGAATTACTACCCAGCAAACATGTTCTGTAACTGTTACGTAACATTCTGATAACAATGTTACAGAACTAAATTACATAACAGTTACATAACTATTATGTAACATAAAAGTAACAATGTTCTGTAACTGTCGTTACAAAACTGTTACATAAAATTGTAGTCCCTCTGTTACGTAACAAAATTATGTTAATGTTACATAACTGTTATGTAATTATTACATAACTGTTATGTAATTGTTACATGACTGTTATGTAATTGTTACATAACTGTTACGTAACTGTTACATAACTGTTACGTAACTGTTACATAACTGTTATGTAACACAAAAAACACTATTATTTATTTATTCCTGGATTTCTATTTACAGCAGAGTTCGTAAAATATTTTTTGATTATAAATCCAGTTCAAGCTTATTAATGTTTATTAAATTTATTAAATTATTATTATTATTATTATTATTAATAATTATAATTAGTAATGTTTAACTTTTTAACCCTCCATCCGTCGCATAGTGAGAATTTTCCTCATCCAGTTTGTTTTTTTATTTGTACATAACTCTTAAAATACGAAAAATTATAATTCCATATTCTTAGTACCTTTCACAGTACTCTTCTTTTTTATATTAAAACAATTTTTGTGTTTTTTTATATTTTTATTTTTTTGATATTGAATTTGAAAGTAACAAATGTCGAGAATTTTTGACGCAAAGTGACGAAACTTCTCACCATGCGACTGATCGCGTATAGTCGATTTCATTTGTCATTATTTTTTTATTTAAATAATCAAAAGAAAATAAAAGTTAATTTTACTGCCAATATGTTGTTTATAAATTCTAATAAACATTAAAAAAAATTGGGCATTTTATAACAAGTTTAAACTAATTTATGAGGGTGAGAATTTCCCTCACCTGTGATGGATGGACGGTTAAAAAGTAAAAATGAAGTAGGGTGAAAATAAGCTATCTTGAAACTTTTTAAGATATTTAATATAATATCGATATAATCTTTAATTTTATTTTAAATTTTGTAACGTTCTTTGAAAATTTAGTCCGTTAAGTTCCAAAACATTGTAATTTTTTCGTAAAAAGTTTCCAGAAATAAATAAAAGAAATTTAAATTTGAAAAATAAGAAAAAATTCATTTTAACTCGTACAGAAAAATAGATTTTTCAAAATGAAATAAAAATTTATAATATCAGAGTCACGCTGAATGCGGGGCCAACAACATTTCATCATAATGAAGTATAATATAAGTAATTATAATAAGTATAATCGTTATTCTTCAGCTTCCTTTTCACTGCGTGTATTTTTATGATTCCTAAAAATATAAAAATTAAAAGTTAATTAAAATTGAAGAAAGTAGATTAGACAAATTGGAAGTATGGTAAATGTACTTGGCCTTTTCCCTCTTGTAGCGTTGAATAGATACGCGAAACCACTCTTTGGCAATGTTGTCGAACTCCGACTCTTTTAGAGACGCGTGAGTAGTGCAGAGTAGCGCTATAACAAATATGAATAATGCTTTAGAAAATTATTTTATTAAATAAATGAAAAGAAAATTTCAATCCGTACTACAACTATAAAGTTGCAGATAATTGTATTGAGAAAATATTGTTCACTGTAAATAATAGAATAATTGAACAA
Source organism: Leptopilina syphax (assembly GCA_032872505.1). NCBI lineage: Eukaryota > Metazoa > Arthropoda > Insecta > Hymenoptera > Figitidae > Leptopilina > Leptopilina syphax. The sequence goes on from CM065476.1 coordinate 27,068,175, forward strand.
AATTTTACGATCAGAAATTTAGTTATAAAAAAACAAAAAATTCTTATACATACTTCTAACATGATTAACGAGTCGTAATTTTGAAGCTGCTGATTTTTGTTTTCTTCCTTTCCATGTGTAATATTTGCAACATTTATTCGAAAAAACAGTTTTTAAAACGTTGTATATTGTTGAAATATTGTATATTCGCGCCTAATATCTCGCTTGACTCTAACGTAGTTGATTCTACGTCACTACCGTGTGCGCACGCACTTCTTCTTCTTCTCGATATCGCTTCGACCGTGAACGTCTCGATCGTCAACGAGCTCTTAATAAACGACCGATTTCATCCGTATTTGTGTGTTCTTATTGACTACATCCTGCTCTAAATAATCTGCATACCAACAGGTTATAGGCCCAGGCATGATTCAACTGCGCTGGTTGTAGTTTTCGGTAAAATTAACAAAAAGTCGGTTCGTCGCGTACGGCGTGCTCTCGGCGTGCATGGACTTGTCGCGCGGAAGCCATTGTGATACAGTGTATGCTCAGGACTATAGAAAGTGTTCTAACGATTGAAAACGAAGTGTTTAAGATGACAGAAAGGATTTTTCAAAAAAGCCCATTAAAGAAGAAAATATGTTACCGAACGAATTATTTTTGCTACGGCATTTGACGACTGTGGCTAAAGCATTTTCATACGAAGGAGAATGAAAATTTCAGAAAACTAATTTCTTCGACGACAGTTAACGAAAGGAATTTGGAATAAAATAAAAAATATAACGATTGTGTCTACGAAGGTAAATATGAAAAGAACAAGTGCAGCGAATTTTTGAACGTAACCTACACTACCGTCGGGAATTATCGGTACGGCTGCACGCGCTCGGCACAAAAACATACCAATCTTTAAGGCACGATTTTTTTTTAAATACAAATGTCAGAAAATTAACAAATATACCATTCGAAAGATTATTAAATACTACGATTAATGGTACATAACTGAAAATTTTAATAATTTATACAAAGATTGCAGCAATCGACAAATTTGACAAAAAAAATTTAAAAATAAAATTTTTTTGTAAATTTTTTCAACCCCTGCACATTTTTTAAAAATTGTAGAAAAAATTTGAAACTTACATAAGTGTGATCATTCAAGTCTCATCTTTAATTTAAGACCAAAAGAGTTTAAAAATCTTATTCGGTTCGTGAGATATCATTATAAACGTCTGAGTATGTTTTTTGACAAATGCATTGAATTAGTCGATTTTGAACGGTTTTTGGATGAAAATGCTCGTCCGTTTATAATGATATCTCTCTAACCGATAAGATTTTTAAATTTTTTTGGTCTTAAATTAAAGATGAGACTTAAATGATCACACCTATATAAGTTTCAAATTTTTTCTGCAATGTTTAAAAAATGTGCAGGGGTTGAAAAAATTTCCAAAAAAATTTTATTTTTTAAATTTTTTTGTCAAATTTGTCGATTGCTGCAATCTTTGTATAAATTATTAAAATTTTTAGTTATGTACCATTAATAGTAGAATTTAATAATCTTTCGAATGGTATATTTGTTAATTTTCTGACATTTGTATTTACAAACAAATCGTGATTTAAAGATTGGTATGTTTTTGGGCCGTGCGCGTGCAGCCGTACCGATAATTCCCGACGGTAGTGTACGCTGAAAGGTAAAAACGATTAGTTTGAGTAAGTAAAACGTTTTACATCCAACTTGCAAGTTTTTACACAAATTACACGATTTACACATTTGCATGCATTACAATATTTTGAAATTTTTAAACAGATCTGTTATTGAACGATTATTGGATATGAAAAAATGACAGTATTTTTATTTTTAGAAATTAATAAATATGAACGTTTTGATGTTGAATTATTATTTATACAGGAAATGTCTGTTTTAATATTAAAATTAATATATGGTTAAACTCTGGTTAATGACTGTTTTAATGACGAATGTTTTGTGGATAAGTCAAATGACGATTCTAACTTCAAATTAAACGATATGTGAAAAAGTTTATTTTTAACGATTGCAAGAGTTAACCTAAAAAAAATTTAACCTAATAGTAATATTTTAATTACTATTAATTTTATTTTTAAATATCTGTTTAATTCTAATTTTTCCCATTTTTAAACTATTTAACGAATGCTATAATAAATATAGTTCATTTACGACTGTTTAAGAATTTAATAACCAGTTAATTATTTATAATAAAATTTTTGAAAATATAAAATGTATCGATACATCAACATCTAAACATAAAATATAGTACACAAATAATTTTGAGATCAATTAATATACATGTATACAAAACGATGTTTTAGTTAGAAAATATTACGACTGTTCGACTGTGTTAAAAATTCTTTTGTGTAGAAAAGAATTAAAATGTGACAGAATACACATTTAACGACTATACGTTTTAATGAATGTATGTTTCTATATTCTATTAATTTTATTATAACTATATAGTTTATCAAAAAGTACTTTATAAATAAATATTTAAGTATTTATTTAATTTATTATTTGACGTCGTTAAAAAAAACGCTACAATGAACGAAGGACCAGATTCAAACTAGAGGTTATTTTTTTTAACGAAAAGTTTTTTTTTTCAGAATGACAGTATTTAATGACGATGTGTTATAAACTCTTTATATTTCATTTATAAAATTTTAAGATACATGAAACCGTTTTTCTGGGTTGTTTCTTTTTGGACGGAGTTGTGTTTATTCCCGATAAACTGAAACAACTAGGTTTGTTTTTCGTAACAATCGATAGTAACGAGGGTTGGAAGAATGAATCAGTTCCAAATCATTTTAGCATGTGTTCTGTTTTAATGGTTTAGGAGCAGACAATTTTGAAGCACGAAAAATATTTAATGACAGTTTTTCTAGTTTTTGACAAACAACGAATGTTTATTTTGAAATATAATTAACAATTTGTTTTTAAGGTACCATTCACTTGAACAGCGAATTGGACATTACAAAACAAATAGATAAGTGTGGAAAAAAGGTCAAATCCAGTTGGCGGCGACGTCCAATAGCGTTGGGAATTTAAAACCCAGTGGATCTTACCACAAATAATAAGTCTGAATATGCGAGAAGGTTGACAAAAAATTTATTTTCTGATTCAATCAAGGAAACAAATTTTTTCGATAGTTCAAAATGTTATAAATGACTTTATAATTTCTACAGGTGATAAACGATTGGTAAACGAATAGAAAACGTATTGTTTACGACAGTATGCGAATAACGACTGTGTATACGATTTATTAATATCTAACGACTGTACGAGTGGGTTGTCGACAACATAAATTTAAATGACTGTTTTATATAAACTTCTTAATTTGTCTGGTTAATGTGTCACCAGAAGAAAGTAGAGGTCCTAGAAGCAGCTACTACGAAGAAAATTGATTAACGAAATGATTGATATTTTGATCTCTCAGAACGAAACTGAGACAATTAGTAACGACTGTTATTCATAGACAACACTGTCAACGACGGTTATAACAACAAATTATAAAACGACATGTGTTATAACGACAGTAGAGACGATTGTTAATTAAATAATAACAATAATTAATAATTTTTATAAATTAAACAATGTCATACAATAGGAAGACAGAAAATATGAAAGTTAAAATGAAGACAGTAAATAATAAAGAAAATTAAAAAACGAATGTTTATAAATACGAAAGTTAATATGAAGACAGTAAATAATAAAGAAAATTAAAAAAAGAATGTTCATAAATACGAAAGTTTATATGAAGACAGTAAATAATAAAGAAAATTAAAAAGCGAATGTTAATAATTTAAATGATATGCAATATAAATTTATAAAAAAAACGAAAGTATTGTTAATAAAGACGATGGTGATCACGATAAGTTGAAAGACAGTATTGACGATCAATCAAAGACGAAAAACTTATTTCTAATTATAAAAACAAAAAAACGAGAAGAAAAGAAAAACAATTCTTGTTTTAAAAGGTTTAAATAATGAAAAATAAACGAAACTCTTTTTAATTTAATAACGAATAAAGTATTAATTGTTTTTAAAATTCTATTAATTTAGACCAAAACAAATCGAATACTGTCAGTTTACAAAAATTCTTTGCATTTTAAAGTGACAGAAATTATTTTAAATTACTTGAAACTTAAACAAAACGAAATGTTAAAGTAAATGCTATAAGTCACAAATAGAAAAACGATTGCTCTTGAAAGAATCAAGAATTCAAAAACAATATTTTTACGAATGTCAAAGCTTTACTTTTTATAAGACTGCCATCAGTCTATGACGACTGTCGCTCATTAAGAGCATCCGGGAAAAATCGAGCCCAAAAAGTGTTTTCCCGCGTGTCGTCTCACTCCTAAATAATTAGAGATATTTAGTTCCGATTTATCATGATAATTAGGGGAATTCGTGATGATAAAGAATATTCTCGAAATTTGCAAGTAATTTTTGAAATAAATATTGAAAAACGAAATTACAAAAGTTGGATTTTGGGCAAAAGTGAGAGACAATATGGCGGCGAGCACACAGACAAGTGGATCTATGTGTCAGTGGTCAAGGAGGTGGCGCCAATTCTCGGAAGTGGTCGCGAGTTGAACTGAGGGAAATGTATTAACCTCAAATTACTCCACTTTCAATCGTTAATAAAATAATTTCTTCGCAAAATTATTGCAAAAACGGAGAGGGCCGCTCCTCGGAGAGTCTTCCTCTATCACCCCTCCAAATATGAACCCGAAATATTTTATCCTCTCAAAATGAGACGTCTATACTGAACCGTTCAAAACCCCTTTTTTCCGTATATTTAAACAATTTTTTTCAATAATTATTTATGAAAATTTCTCTAAATTCTGAGAGGACCGCTGGTCCCAGAGCATTTCTCTATATTTACCAAAAAATCCCGACTCAAAATATTCTTTTCTTTTTAAATGAGACGTCTATCACAAAACCAGTATTATTTCCCGGATGCCCTTAAAAAAAAATTTTTTTTTAAAAAAACGTTAGGAAAACAAACAGGTATTACTGGTAAGAGTTTAGTCAGCTCAAATAATAAGCCTAAATGTTACTAATTCAGCCAATAATGAAAGACAGTTTTCAAAATTAAATGTTATAACGAAAAAGCTAATTTTGATCTATTTGAATGATCTTTTAATTATATTATGGTAAACACTTTTACACAAAAAAGTAACGACAGTCAACTATTAAAACAATTTGTTTATAAAATGACAATTTAAAAACTCAACAACGAAAGACACAAACAAGTACGAATGGAGAACTAAAAATTGATTTCACAGAACATCGGAACCGAAGTGTAAGTATGTTAAATCAAATCATTATTCCGTCAATGCCTAATAATATTTTTACCTTGGTAGAAAAATATAATTCACCTAATTATTTCATCAACCATAAGAAAGTCCGATTATAAATGCAGCAATAATTATAACGATATGTCTCGAAAATAATATTTATTATTTCGATAATAAAAAAAAATAATAATAAACGATTACTTTGTCCTAAAGATTGATTTAAAAATATAAATACAGGAATTTATGTTTTTAAAGAAATATTAATCATTTCGACTGTTATTTTAGACAGGTTTTTCGATTTATTTAAACGATATTTATGTGAATAGTTTTAATCCTAAAACGAACGAATTGTTTGCATCAAACTTATATATACAAAACTTTATAGGTTTAACACTGCAGATACTTCGTATTGTTTTTGAGACTACTGTAGATTACAAAAAAAAGCGAATCAAAATAACGAAATTCTCAAAAATAAGTGAAAGCCGAAATAACGATTGAACAACAAACGACTTGATGAAAACAACTGAAAAATATATTAATACTCTAAAAATAACATTTTTGCCAAATTTTACAAAAGGACAATGATAAAATGGTTAACGAAAGTTTTCAAAATGTCAGCAATTGCAAAAGTTAAAATTTTTACATCACAATAATAAAGCAATAATTACCGAACGTAAGTAAACAATATTCTAGATGAATTCAAATTATTCTCATAACGATTTTTTTAAAACAAATAAAGCTATATTGTAGCGTATACAAACTGATTAAATGACTATTGGTTATTTACGAAAGTTAGAGGAATATAATAGAAATAAAATAAAAGCCTAAAATCTAAATAATTTTTGACGACAGTCTTTTAAATTGTAATATATATATATATATATATATATATATATATATATATATATATATATATATATATATTGTAACGCTTTTTTCTACACTATTATTATAAGAAAACTAAATATGGAACATTAATAATAAATAATCATTTATAAATCCAAAATAACTCTGAAACTATAATTTTAAAGTTACTGTAGCTAAATTCTAAGACAATCTTACATACTCAAAATCTGATTTTAACCGAATTTTAATATTTAACCAAAGAAAACGTTACTTGTGCAATCTAGTTTTTTATAGTTTGTCTAGGCGGTCCCCGGTAGGGCGCCAGACAACTTTTGTATCGCCGGTATTGTCAACCGGACTAAAACATAATTAACCAAAAATCATTAAATCAAACATTACTTAGTACTTAATAAAGACCGACTAAACAAACATTAATATTAACTAGATTTTTCGCACGTGCCGGTACTAGTCAGCTATGCTGGTCGTGGAGAGAGGGGTGAGCTTTGTATTCAAGAAAGAGAAGGTAGTTTAAAACACAGTGACGGAATTATAAATAAATTAACAATCGATTAGATAAAAATAATTAACTATATTGTACCAACGAAATTTAATTAACAAGTTACAATGAATTAGGATGATCATTTTGTCGTTTATAATTAATAATTTAAATAATAAAATACCATAAGCAGAATTACTTGAGTATTCTGAATTATAACAAAGAACCATAAATAATATGAATAACTTACAGATTCTGTATCGATGATAAGTTGACTCGTGATAGGGATCATGATTTCATTTTACACTTTTAATTTACTATTTATTAAAGAAAACATTAAACTAATAATTAATTGGAATATTAAACTCACTTTAACATATTATTTAACAATTCGAAACCATAAAAGAATTAAACTGTAACTAACTAGAACAGATTCTAAATCCGCTACATTTTTACTAAAAACCGGAGAAATTAACAAACGATGTTAACACAACAAGGGGTCGATGACAAAAGAGAGATTCAAAAAGGTTTTTTAGAATTATTTTAATTTGAAATTAGTACTGAATTTTGGTGTTAGGTGACTTATCGGTATTCTCGATATTTTCATACAAATAGGGGGTTTTCTCCTACCTTGCTTCTCCCAGAATTCTGAATTACTAATACTATGATACTTAAACTAAAACGACTTTTCCTATGGCAAGATTGCGACCTTCTTGACCATAGGAACCTGTCAATTAACCCGAAAGGAGAGCTTCTTTGCCAAACGAAGTCGCTTTCGTTTGACAAAGCCTGCCAACTTACTAAAACTAAACTAATTTATCAAAATTCCTTAATGTGGAGCGCCAATGTTTCAATTGGACTTGTGCTAAGTGTAGAATAATTACTTAAACAAATACTAAAACAGACACTGTAACAAATTTACTTTAACAAAGACAATTAATATTACCAAAATTCAAATACTAGAAAAAATGTTCTCAGATTAGTGCTTTTGTGACGTAAATCGTAAAAATAACGTCACAATATATATATATATATATATATATATATATATATATATATATATATATATATATATATATATATATATATATGGGCAATTCTACGTGAGATTTCAGTCGACCTCTTAAAATCGGCCAAAAATATTTTTTTTCTATTCTGTATTGAAAAAAAACAGATACGTATTTTTATATTATTTTTTTGGAGGCCAAATTTTTGAGTTATGAATTTTCAAAATTTTCGCTTTTTAAATGTAGCTATATTTTTAATGTCAGATAACTCAAAAAATATTGCTTCTTTTCATTTTTTGACATGAAAAAAAAAGTTTTGTTTTTCTCTCTACTTTTGAATAATCAAAACAAAAAAATTTTTTTTTCATTTTTTATTAAAAAAATAAAAAAAATTTATAAACAAATTAATTTTTTTTAACTTTGGGTATGATAAATTTTTAATTTTCTTTTTCTAAAACATACCTGGAAATGATAAGAAGGTTTTGCAAAAAGTTTCAGAGTGGGCCTGACAAGTTTGATGGGTCCAAAAAAAAAATTAAGCTGTCCGTGCAGGTCGCACGCACGTGGCACAATGGGATTTTTTTACAATTTATTATTAAAAATTGCCTAGAGCCTACAAATTTTATCGGATTTTGATTATTATTGAATTTTTAGGCTCTAAACAATTTTTAATAATAAATTATAAAAAAATCCCATTGTGCCACGTGCGTGCGACCTGCACGGAGAGCTTAATTATTTTTTTGGACCCATCAAATTTGTCAGGCCCACTCTGAAACTTTTTGCAAAACCTTCTTATCATTTCCAGGTATGTTTTAGAAAAAGAAAATTAAAAATTTATCATACCCAAAGTTAAAAAAAATTAATTTGTTTATAAAATTTTTTTATTTTTTTAATAAAAAATGAAAAAAAAATTTTTTTGTTATGATTATTCAAAAGTAGAGAAAAAAACAAAACTTTTTTTCTCTTGTCAAAAAATGAAAAGAAGCAATATTTTTTAAGTTATCTGACATTAAAAATATATCTTCATTTAAAAAACGAAAATTTTGAAAATTCATAACTCAAAAATTTGGCCTCCAAAAAAATAATAAAAAAATACGTATCTGTTTTTTTTCAATACAGAATAGAAAAAAAATATTTTTGGCCGATTTTAAGAGGTCGACTGAAATCTCACGTGGAATTGCCCATATATATATATATATATATATATATATATATATGTGTAAGAATTTATACGAAAAAGTTTTTATAATGCAAAAATATATACGACAGTTTGATAATTTCGATATTTCTTGACAAATAGAATCCTAGAAAGATATAATTAAATTATACGATAAATAAATTAACTTTCGAATTTCTCTAAGTACATTTATAATAAACGATTATTTTAACGAAATGAAATTAAACGATTCAAATGTCAAGATTATTTGTCAATAATAAAAAAAAAGTTCATAGTAAGAGATGATGTAATAAATACTTAAAGCAGAACAATTACAGAAACAAATTTGTCTTTAAACGACTGGTTCATTAAAATAAAAATTGATAAGACAGTGAATTTTTAGAAAAACAATGATGAATTATTAAAAACAGAGGGAGATAAAATAAAGAACGGTTTACTAAACCTTAAAAACGATTATTAGAAACGAAGGGAGATGAATTGAACAAAAGTATAAATAAATAAAATTCACACTAGAAAATTACGAGACTCATATAGTCAGAAAACAGTTTAAATTAGTAAAAACTGAATTTTCTGCATTTGCGATTGTTTTAAAGAATCCAATATAAAAGACGAGTTCATTAGAACCGAAAATAAGACACAGAAATTTTATTTTACATTTATATTAAGATTAGTAAAAATCAGTTGACTGTTAAACGATAAAATCTAAAAATTAAAACGATTGGTTGAGAAGAATTAATAACGAATTGTATTTGATGACAAAGTATAAATTATATTTCATAATAGATTAACTAATGATAGTTAAAAGTAGTAAAAAGTCAAAATATTTATTTAAGATGAGTTTTTCAATCGAAAATACGACAGTTTAAGATCTCTTAAATTGAAAGCAAGGTCAATAATTCTAGTATTTAAAACATAAAAATTTATATGATTTAAAATAAATTTATGCGACAGTATCTAAATATTAATTTTTATACGAACAGTATTAACAACAATAACTCATAACGATCTTAATCAAACTCATGTGAACCTGAATGTCTGTTAGATATGAAAATACGACTTAGAGACAACGAAAAGCATGACAGTTATACAAGAAACAGATGTGAACGAAATTCTGATCAGCTAATAAATTTTATAAAATCAACAAATGTATTAGAACAGTTATCAAATCAAGAACAAAAGGAACGTGGAAACAAATAACAGTTTGGAATTCTATGAAAAAGCTCTTGATATTTCTTAAAGAATAACGATTGATTAGTTTTCTATCACGTAGATAAAACTATAAATTAAGATTAAATGAATAATTTAACGTTTGACTGAAATTAAAATTATATTTGAACTTCATAAGTAGACGAAACGATCTGTTTGCTAATGTCAACATAAGTTTTTGCTAATAGCAAATAATGTTTTTCAGATGTGATTCTTGTAATGCGACTGTTTCAAGACACTATCTCTTGAAATACAAATAATCAAATTTACATTGTTTATTGAAATTTGAGATTGAATATTGCTATTGATGAAAGTCAATATTTTAACAAAATTATGACGATAAGCGAATCCCCGACGAGAAAGTTGGATAAAGTTTTATTTACAACGACTAGTTAAATATGATAATAAAGCTGCAACGATATTTACAAAACTATTGGCGAAATAAATTAAGGCATATGACATGACGGATGTTCATCAAGAATGTATGAAATAATATGTGAAGTACGATTGTGTAAATATCGAATGTTTTTCAATTACATAATAATTGTCTGATATAATAACGAACAACAAAGTTGTGTGATAAAATTTCAATGCAAAACTATATATATATACCTAATAACGACAGATTCCTCTTAGGTAATTTCAAAAAAAACCAACTAATATATAAGACAGTTTCTCTTCTAGACAGTTTAAATAAACAAATGATTAAACGACAGTTCTTCTAAGAAAAATTTAAATGAACAACTTAAATACACGACAGTATACGATATCTGACGATGGTAATAAATATACTGAAATGACGAAATTAATTATTTTCAATAATTTTCAGTTACTGAATGAAACTCAGACATAATGATTGGTAGATGAGCTGTTCGAAAGGTGTCCTAAGATTTACAGAACTTATACACTGGGGTCTAAAAGTTTCAGTACATTTGTACTGATTACTTTTAAATGCTCTCTTCACTTCAAATTCAAATATTTCTGTAAAAATAGATGTTAGAGTTATCAAACTAGGATCATTTTAAAGCTCAATAAATTTAGAGTCAAACAGGCTAAAATATAACCAATTTAATAGTGTAAATATTAATAATAAAATTCTTTAAAGTTAGAGATTTTTTGTGAAAAATGCGATTTTGAAATCTAGAATTTAAGCGCACGCCAATTAAAGAAATTTTTTTTTTACGATTTGATAGTTGCACAATATCAAGTACAAATTTCATTCTTTAATTCTAGACCAAAATCATTCACATATATTAAGTATTTTCTTCAAATTCTATAAAAATAACTTCCCTTGCTCTCGAAATTTTTGAAAGAATATTAATTGCAAATTCGTCGTTTTCGTTCACTTGTTTTTTCAATTAACCACACTTTTGAAAAATATGCACCTTTTTTTATTGAAAAATAAAAAAATAGACACCTAGAATGAAAATAAGGAATAATAATAGATTTAAAATGTGTAAAATTATAAGAAGAGGGATAAATTTTATGTAAATAACTTAAATTTCCTAAGATGAAGAGGTTCTATATTTTTCAAAAGTGTGGTTATTTGATAGAACAAGTGAAGGAAGACGACAAATTTGCAATTTATATTCTTTGAAAAATTTAGAGCAAGAGATATTATTTTTATAGAATTTGAAGAAAATACTTAATATATGTGAATTATTTTGGTCTAGAATTAAAGAATGAAATTTGTACTTGATATTGTGCAACTATCAAATCGTAAAAAAAATTTTTCTTCAATTGGCGTGCCCTTGAATTCTAGATTTCAAAATCGCAATTTTTACAAAAAATCTCTAACTTTAAAGAATTTTATTTTTAATATTTACACTATTAAATTGGTTATATCTTAGCCTATTTGACTCTAAATTTATTGAACTTTAAAATGATCCTACTTTGATAGCTCTTACATCCATTTTTACAGAAATATTTGAATTTTAAGTGAAGCGAGCACTTAACAGTAATCAGTACAAATGTACTGAAACTTTTTGACCCTAGTGTACATATATTAAATTCGACAATGCTGAAATGTCCAGAATATTCAATTTGAGAAAGGATGGACTTGAAACGACTATATTTAAAATAAATTGAGAAACTTATATTTTATTTAAGCTTGAAATTTGTAAAATTGATAATTTTTATTTATATTGTAAACGAGTCAATCTCAGGAGGGAGTGTTGAAATATTGTATATTCGCGCCTAATATCTCGTTTGACTCTAACGTAGTTGATTCTACGTCACTACCGTGTGCGCACGCACTTCTTCTTTTTCTCGATATCGCTTCGACCGTGAACGTCTCGATCGTCAACGAGCTCTTAATAAACGACTGATTTCATCCGTATTTGTGTGTTCTTATTGACTACATCCTGCTCTAAAGAATCTGCATGCCAACATATATGTTTTCCTTTGCAGAGGGTCCACCAATTCGAAGAATGTATTTTTCCTAAACAAAATATTATGAAATATCTAGCATGTCAAATTCTTTACTTTTTGAGATGTACACGGAAAAAAATAATGTAACTTTTACTACTTTCATAGTAAAACCTATAGACTGTCAGGAACTTCTTTGCGCATTTCTGGCTTTTCCTATTAACGAAGTAAATTTTACTAATTTTTTACAAAACTGTACTTTAAACTTAGAAAAATTTACTCCGAAAATAGTAAAAGTTGTCCAAAAAGCGCAGAAGTTCCTGACAGTTTAAGTTTTACAATAAAATTACTTTTAGTTACTTTATTTCGTTTATCTGTGTATCAAATAAAGAAGAACATTAAAATTTTTCCTACATTAAAAATACTTACAAAAAGCAATTTAGTTTCTTGAGAAGTTTTCAATTTCTTATTGAATTCATCCACATGTGCGACTTTCCTCAGTGGTAGCAACGCTTTAATGTTTTCCATTTCATTAAGAATCGACTTCTCATTATTTCCTTTTTCTACCAGCGACAGACGGTTTTTTACATCTTTGAGCTCTAATCTCATGTGTGCACATAGTCGAACTACTTTCTCTATGTGTGATTGTATTTTTCCATTATTATCTAAAAATATCAAATAAAATTAGAATTAATCAATAAATACAAAAAATAATTTTATTATAAGTTTATTAAATTTTGATTCTCAGTTAATGTAATTTTTTAAAAAATTTGAATTGACTGAGGTCTGACTTTTCCTGTTTCTTGCAAATTTCAATGTTTTATAGAAAGCAATGATCGTAAAATAATAATTAAATATAAATCTTCGTATAAAGTACAAACCATCAATATTATTACGTTCAAAGACATCTTCAGAACGTTGGCTTGCATTTTTTGATGTATCAGCCTGTATTAATAAATCTTTATCACCAAAGTCAGGTTCTTTTGGTAGAGGTGCGAGGATGTTACTAAGTTGCTCATCATCATCAGTATTATGAAAATTCATTGAATTAGAACTATTATGTCGCATTTTTTTCTTTTTTCGAGCTGAAAAACATACAAAATCTAAACAAAATCTTCCTTTTTTATTCTCTTATATTATTTTTTATACTCTTGTTCAAAATTTTTTTTTCTCTTTTCGATGGTAATGCATTTATGTATCCTATTACTGCATGTAGAAATATAATTTTTCTTCAATATTAAAAATTGTAAAACACCTAACCTTGCGTATAATTTTCCATATCTTCATCAACCGACAGGTTTCTTGAAATTTTAGAACGATAGCCTTTGCCTAGGGTTTCATGATCTGTAGAACTGTAGTTTCCATTGCCTGCTCTTTTTTTAGCCGACGTCATTGAAGCTGTAATAAAAAAATAGTGCTGTACATTTATGTTACAAATAATGAATTATAAAATATGAAATTTTGGAATTTCCAATTCTTTTCAAAGTACATGGACCTTGTTCGAGAATTATTTCAGAATATATTCAAGAATTGAGGATCTGTAATATCGTAATTTGTTTCCGTAGTCGAGCGGTATGAGAAGATCTTGTAGTCTTGGACCTTAAGTTCGAGTACTCAAGCAGGCATACAAGTACGTGGATTACCGCAGTGGTTATTGTGGGTAGCCGAAATGTTTTTTCATTTATATATTGCAAAAAGGACTAAAATTCTTGCAGGTTTTTTTCTATACAATCGTATATGTTAATAAATTCAATTATATCAATTATAGATAAAGGAAAATAAACGAAAATATTCGAAAAATAAATTTTTAGAAAATTGGTTTACTCCACTGTTTCGAAATCTATTAACCGATTTTGAATGTTTTCGCTTGTTTTCCTTCATCTGTAATTTCACGAATAAGTATCACGAAATATATGTATAACAATAAAAACACATATTTTAACATATTCAACACATATTAAGTAGTTCTGTATAATAAAAAGTTATAAATAAATTTACAAAATTATTGAATTCAAAAAGTTTATTTATTTATTTACTATTTAAATAATAGAGGCATCTTGGATCTTAAAATGGCACGCATTTTTGGTAAATGTTTCAATTATTTAATTTAAAATTTTAAGAATAGAAAAAGATTTTTCAAATTTATAATTGAACAATTTAAAAATGAGGCCATAAAAAATCAGAAATTGGAGCATGTGCCATTTTAATATACGACTCCTTTATTATGGAAAATATTATATTTTTTGCAAATTTAATTGAAAATTTCAAAAATAACTAAATTTTATTAAATGCCTTAATTGTGTTAATGCACAAATAAATAAACTACAAAAATTCTATTTTTATGTATGTTTTGTTATTTTTATTTAAAAGAATTAATTTTTATTACGCGAAAATAGTGCTTTCCACGAAACGAGACGAGATTTTATATAGCATCGTCTCGATCTCGTTAAATATTGAAATTTAATATGTCAGTCTCGAAAAAAGTGGTCTCGATCTCGGTCTCGATAAATCTACTTACCTTAATTTGAAAAATTTAGAGTTGCGTTAGAGAAAACTGTTCACAAAATATATATAGTTGTAAAATGTAAATTTAATTATCAAATTCTTTGATATTATAAAATTTATTATTTAATAATTTATAATCCAATTCTTTTCCAGGGTAGAGAGTCAAAAGTGCCGAAACATAAGTGCTAATGCCAAATTTCTAAAATTATTATTTTTTCAATGGATATTTTTTCCAAAAATTCTTTTTGGTTAACAGTAAATTTAAATTTCGGTTCATTTCATTAAACTGTTAATAATTATTAGTACAAATTAAATTTTTATGTAAAAATGTCAGACTTATTGCTCGTTGGTAAAAAAACTTATTTACATGCTGATGGTTTTTTGTATTACAAACATTTCAATGAAAATTATCTTGAAGAAAATAACATCCTGGAATACTTGGATTGGCACTTTTTTGGCACTTCTGTACCCCAATCTTTTTTCCAGACTACATTTAGTCTAGAAACTTACTCTCCACATCTGAAAAAATCCAATTACTTTTATATATAGTAAAATTCTTTGCAAGAATTATATTAATTTTATAAATAGTAAAATTCTTTGCAGGAATGTGATTATTTTCAATATACTTAATTTTAATAAAATTCTTTAAAGAAATTGAATTATTTTCGAAAGAACTTTAATTCAATTTCTCGAAAATATTTCATTATTTTCAAATATTTCTTATAAAATTCTTCTATTTCTTAAAATTTTTATAAATTCTTCGAAAATTTTCAATTATTTTTATAAATGTTAAAATTCTTCGCAATAATTCAATTACTTTTATAAATAGTAAAATACTTTGCAGGAATTCAATTATTTTCAAAATAATTTTAATTGAATTCCTCTGATGAATTCAAATATTTTTAAATTTTTCCATAAATTTCAATTATTTCCTAAAATTTTAATAAATTCTTCGAAACAATTCAACTATTTTTATGAATAGTAATATTCTTTGCAAGAATTCAATTATTTTCAATTAAGTTTTAATAAAGTTATCTTTTATAATATAATAATCTTATCGAGCTTTTAATTTTTCGAGCCGAGCCGAGCCCAATCAGTTCGAGTTCGAGTTGAGCTGGGCAAAAAGCTTGAATAATTTCGAGTACTTATATATATATTGTGAGTACTCGATTTTATTTGTGTACTCAAATTTTTCGAGTACTCGATACATTGAGCCGGCTCGGACTCGGTTTGAAAAAATTCGGCTCGGCTTGGCACTTCGAGCTTTTTGCACATCTCTATACTAATAAAATCATTCTTCATACATTTCAATTGCTTTCAAAATTTTCAATTTCAATTTTCAATTCTTTGCGAGAATTCAGTTATTTTTCTAAATAATATAGACTTCTTTGAAGGAATTCTATTATTATCAAATTTTTTGACAAAATTCTTTGGAACAATTCAATGATTTTTTAGTACATTAATTTTAAAATTGAAAATATTTGAAAAGAAAAATTATTAAAAAGTTAAGAAAAAAAATGAAACTGAAGTTACCAACGTTTGTTCGACGAAAAATATAATACAATAATACAATTTCCCCGCCTCAGATCCAATTTTTTTCACATTTATTATAGATACTAATATTAGAAGCCATTAGAAATTATTTTCAACTTTAAACTGTAAACACATTACCGGCACATGTACTTTATTATTATTAATTATTGAAACTGTTTTATCAACTATTAATACATTATTTGGTGGAATACTTATCGTCGTTTGTTTAGAACTTTTTACTAATTCTGATTTAGAGAGTAAACATAACTAAAAATTTAAAACTAGACAAAATTGATTACTCGTATCCAGCGCAACTTTTAAATTCCAGAAAATTGTGAAATTAATAGATATAACAAAAGTGTTCATTAAAAACAATTAGTTTGTTAATTAAAATTATAAATGAATAAATTAGGTTGAATAATATAATAAATTAAGTCTCGTAATAATATTTTTTACTTTTTTTCTAGTTTTTAAAAATATCGCTGAGAGTCTCGGTCTCGTAAAACTCGATATTCTCCGAGTTAATTTACTTTCATAAAATATCTTTCATCTACATGAAGAGTATATAAAAACAATGTCTAAAGAGTTCAGCCAGTTATCAAAACGACATAAATCTCGTTTGAATAGAGAAGAAGTTTCAAATTTGTCAACTTTTTTAGCTCTAGAAATCGACGGAAATGAAGAAACAGAAGTATGTAACGATGCCTCTACTGCAACAAATTTTTTTGTTAATGATTGCGATATGTCAGATGTAGAAACTGGGAATTTTGAATATTCTATTGATGCCTGTTCCGAAGTACCAAGTAATTCAAATGATATCTTACCTGAAATAAATGAGAGTGTTAATGAGAATGCTATTTTGGACCATTTAGATGATTTTGACAGCGATGTTGTTTATAGTGATTTGTCCGACGAAGACGTATATAACAGTAATTATGAGTCTGATAGTAGTTGTAACAGCAAAAATGATTTAGCTAGTGAATTACAAGACATTGTTTCAGAAGGTCATTTAAGTCAAAAAATTACAAATAATTTACTCCGAGTTTTACGAAAGTATGGTCATGGCGAACTTCCGAAAGATAGACGGACACTGATGAAAACTCCCAAGAATATCTCATTTGAGCTAGATCCACTTGGTGAAGGTCAGTATTACCATTTTGGGCTTGAATCTTGTGTCGTACGTTCAATAAGAAAGTATTTTAAATTAACTCCAGATAAGGTACAAATAAATGTAAATATTGATGGGGTACCTTTAGTGAAAAGTTCGAACAGTAATTTTTGGACAATATTGGGCTCCATAGCAGCTGATTTTTACACAGAACCATTTGAAATTGGAGTTTACCATGGTTTAACGAAACCAAAAGATGTTAATAAATTTCTTAGACCGTTTGTTAATGATTTCCTTCAGTGTGGAGAATTAGGTGTTAAAGTAGATGGTAAAATAGTACAAGTTACTCTGTATGCTCTAATTTGTGATGCACCAGCGAAAGCTTTTGTAACATGCACTAAGGGTCATACTGTCCACTTTGCTTGTCCAAAGTGTATTCAAGAGGGTGAATATATTAATAATCGAATGACATTTCCTGAAACTCAGTCGAGTTTAAGATTTGACACTTCTTTTCGACAAAGGTTTCAGCCGGAACATCACACTAGGTATTCTTGTTTAGAAGAATTGTTTGTAGATGTAATTGATCAAGTACCTATCGATTATATACACTGTGTTTGCCTTGGTATTGTTCGAAGATTAGTGTGGTTTTGGATTAAGGGTAAAAGGAACGTGCGATTAGAAGATGATAGGATTAAAACTCTTTCAGAGACTTTAATAAATATGAAACTGTTTATACCTTGTGAATTCGCTCGTAAACCAAGGTCAGTTAATGACATTGAAAGGTGGAAAGCTACTGAGTGTCGTCAGTTCCTTTTATATACGGGAATAGTTGTTTTAAAACAAATCCTTTCAGAAGATGTTTACACACATTTTTTATCGCTTAGTATTTCTATGCGGATTTTAATTGATGAGGAATTAAATTTGAACCCAGCGTTAAGGGCTTATGCGGATAAACTTATTAAATGGTTTGTTGAAAATGTTTCCATTCTTTACGGTCCAGAATATGTCACTTACAATTTTTATGTAACAAGTCACTTACCTCAATGCTGCGAAATTTTCGGTCCATTAGACAAATTCAGTGCTTTCAGTTTTGAAAACCACTTGCAAAAGGTGAAGGGACTTGTAAAAACCAGTAGCAGACCGTTACATCAATTGGTCAATAGAATTTCCGAAAGAGATAATAAAAGGCCTGTCTCTTCTTATCAAAAAGTTTATCCTGTTTTAAAGTCAAATGTAGCCGGCGAACTGTATTTACAGTTTTCAGGATTTCGTGTTTCTTCAAAAAAAATTGAAAATTGCTGTTTGTTGAAAGATGGTACAATTGCAATTATAAAAAAAATTCATAATGAACGCGATACCATACTTTTATCAATAAAATACTTTGAAAAAAGCGAACCATTTTTCACCAGACCATGCAATTCCAAAAAATTTTCAATTGTTGAAGTAGAAAAAGCATCTCTTTCAGTTATCAAACAAATTACTTCTTCAGAGATCAAAAGAAAATGTCTTAAAATTCAGCAAAAAAATAACACTTTTGTCATTATTCCACTATTGCACGAAAATAGTATTTTTACTACATAATAATTTCGAAATTGTTGCTTAATTTAAAATTTTATTTAAAACAAGGCTCGAACTAGGTCCTTAAATCTCGTAAAAGTCCGTAATTTTGCTTGAAGACCGTAAAAGTCCGTCTTTTTGAAAAAAGGTCCGTAATGTCAGTAATTTAATTGAAAAACGTCCGTAAAGTCCGTAAATTGTACAATATAATTTGGATAATTTTAGAGAAATTACAAATGATTGTAGGAATTCAATTACTTTCAATAGTAATAAAATTCTTCACAAAAATTCAATTATGTTCAAAGTTTCTTTAAAATTCTCGTCAAAATTCCAATTATCCTTAGAAATTATTAAATTCTCACACAAAAATCTTTAGAAATTATTAAATTCTTCTCCGAAATAAAATTATGTTCAAAAATTTTAATAAAATTCTTGTCAAAATTTCAATTAAATTTAAAAATTGTCCTCCAGTAAGAGATTTTTAATAGCTATCTAGTATTCAAATAAAATTTTTCAAGAGAATTCAATTACTTATAAAAAAATTTAATAAAATTCTACACAATCCTTGAATTATTTTTAAAAAATAAACATATTACAGAAATTTCATTATTTACAATTTGTCTTTATAAATTTCTTCGCAATCATTTAATTATTTTCACAATTAATAAAATTCTTACAGGGATTTCATTATTTTGGTAAATTATAAAATTCTTATTAAGAATTCATAATTATTTTGATAAATAATCAAACTCATTGCAGAATTTCAATTATTTTTAATACAATTTTAATCAAATTCCTCGAAAAAATATAATTATTCTTAAAAATTTTATTAAAATTCGTCAAAAGAATTCAATTATTTAAAAATGTGTTAATACAATTCTTTATGAGAATTCAATTTTAAGAAAGATGCAATTATTTTTTATAACATGCAATAGTTTTTTCCTGTACTAAATAATTGAATTGTAGTAGAATTTTCTTGTAAAAATTAATTTATTATTGGATTTCAGTTAAAATTTTAGATTATAATTGAATATTAAAAGCAGTAGAGCGTAAATTTTTAGAAATAATAGAATTTTGAATAGGTTTATGTTATTTCAGAATAAAATCTTTGAAAATTTCAATTTTTTATATTTCTAACAATTCTGTGGAATTAATTTTCTTTAAGAAAGTTTAATTGAAGATTTTTTTATATTATTTGAAGTTTTTATTTTGTAATATATATATTTAATTGAAGAATTTATGAATAATTGAAATTTCGTAAAATTGAATATTGCAAAAAAATGGATTTGAAAATTGTCATAGAACTTTTTCGAAAATTATTAAAAATAATAGATTTTAAGAAGAATTTTAGTTAAAAATTCTTCAAAACAATAATTTTATAATTTTGTCAGCAATTGGTTAGTAATTTTTCATTTTTGGTCCGTAAAGTCCGTATTTTTAGATACTTTTACTGGTTTGAGCCTTGAAATTTAAACTAAAAACAATTTCCCGTTTTTTTAATTTCTACCTACTACGAATGGCACAATATCATAGGTAATCATTTGTAATATTTCCATGATTACTGTTCTCCGTTGTCTATTTTTTGTATAAAATAAATATTCTGACTATTCTATAAAAATTAAATGATAAACCGATTGTAATCGTAATTATTTATACATTGTTTGAGGTTTGCTTTCTGTATATACTTTAAAAAGCTATATTTTGAATCACCTGCCCAGATAACAATCATGCGTCGCACTTTGTCGCACTTCGGGCGCAGGACATGCGGGTCACGCGGTGCGTGCATAATGAGACGCATTTAGCAGTCACTCGTTCTGATTTTGTTGCACTTTAGTCACATGACGTGCGAGTCACACCGTGCTTGCTTAATGAGACACATTTTGCTGTCGCTCGTGCTAATTTTGTAGCATGCGTGAGGGCATAAACGTAATACTTTGAAATGAGGGGTTGATAGTAAAAGTGGTAATTAGGAGCAAAAGTGGGATAAGTGACTTGGGCGCAAATACGGGCTAAAATGATTTTGTAATTTATGGATAAATTAATTATAATTAATGATAAAAAAATATTTAAAATAGTAAAGAAAAACTTTAATATTTTGCAAATCATTCGTGTAATAAACTTATTGATAAATATTTTAATTGTTTTAAACCATTTTTGCTACCAAGTCACTTATCTCCCAATGTTTTTTTAAACCACTTTATATCAGCCCCTCAAATAATTTTATATTACATTAAAGTTAATAAAATTTATGAATTTATGAAAATTACTTTAATGATAACTTATAGAAATTTTTAAAATTGAATTATTTAATAATTTACAATTTATACTTTATTAATTTATATAAAATGCATATGAACCATTCCATTATATTTCGACTAAAGTCGTTGCCGACTAATTGTAAAAAATTATAATATTTTGCAGGAATAATTTTAAAGATATTAGGATCATCGAACAAAAAAAATTTTTTTAATTATTTTTTATATTTATTGTAAAATAATCATTTTATTATTATTGCCCAATTTTCGTAATTTTTCTTTTTTCTGGGCAGAAGTTATTTACATTTTAAAACAGGCCTGTTTTAAAATCGTGAAAATAAGCAAAGTGCCAGTTTTAATTGCTTATTTTTTAACATTTGTGAAGAAAAAAGGAAGAAAGTGATAAGAAAAACTAAAAGTTATTAAAAGTTTCTTTATATTTCATAAGGTTTTATTCAATTTAATGATTTCTCTTTCTCACATTTAGCGAATGAAATTTGCAAAAATAGGTTATTTGCCAGGTGAACTTTAAAATAATTGTTTATTTAATATTTCCTAATAATAATTGTTTGTATCAATTTATAATAATAAAATAATTCATTCATAATAAATTCTAATAATTTTTTTACGTTTTCATAGTAAATTATGTGTTTTCTTTAATATTTTCTAATAGACAGTTTTTACGACTTTATATACTTTAGATGCTTATTTTACAATAAATATAAAAAATATTTAAAAAATTCTTTTTGTTCGATGATCCTAATATATCTTTAAAATCATTCCTGCAAAATATTATAATTTTTTAAAATTAGTCGGCAAAGACTTTAGTCACAATATAATGGAATGACTCATATACATATATAATATTTATTATAGATTGTAATTTATAATTTAATTTAAATAATAATAAATTACTAAATGTTTTGAAATTACTACAAAAAATTTTTACTTAAAAAAATAAAACTTTACTGTAGAACGTTATTTTCATTTATTTATCTAAAGTTAATAATAAAGGCAGAAAAATATTTGACTTTATAATTTTTTAATATTCGCGGTCTCACCGATGCGCATGTGCGCAGGGTGCGCAGCCAATTTTCCCAATATGGCCGAAAATGTACTTGTTGATGTCCGTCTCGAGTCACATGACGTCCAGTTTCGCTCTGAGCATGTGTTTTTATCGTTGGGTGAATGTCGTGATTGTTTGTTATTTATAAAAAGTGCGTGTGCGAATCACAGTTTTGTTTCTTTTATGTTTTATAAATATTTGTTTTTGTTTAAACTCGTTTTTAAATTGAAAAATTAAAAAATATAACGGTCATATCGAACAAGAGCATTTAAAGTTATTTTGCTTCGAATAGAAAGGCTCTTAGACGCAGTCCAAATTGTTTAATTTATTATGTTATACAGTTGACTTTTGTTGAACTTGTGTTGAAAAGTTTATATTTATTACGAATTATGATCTCAGCTGTTTATTATAGGTTATTTAGGAGGTTATGTATGTTCAAGACTAAAGAGAAAAATGTTCAATATTAATGCCATGTTTATATTATTGAAATAAAAAATTTTAATGAAATATTTTTAAATTTAACCTTAGTTTTTTGTATTTAATTTTTTACAATATATTTATCATAAATAATCCTTAAAAAACGCATGAGACTCGCATTTCACTCTCATGCATCATGTACCTTTATGACATGCGAGCGTAATGCGTCTCATATGAGGGCGCATCTGTCTGCATCAGTGAAGGCACGAGTGCGAAAAGAAACCTCATACATGCGAGAGATATGAGACGCATATCAATCTCAAATTGTTATCTGGGTGTGTACGCTGTAAATAATTGTTCGATATTAAAAATAAAAAAATATTGTATTTAAAGTCTATTCATATAATATAATAATGACATCTCATACTCCTTCCTTTAATGTAACATTGTAACACACTGATTACTCACCTGCTTATAACAATGTTACAAAATTGTTACTCACATGTTTGTAGCATTGTTACTTAAATGTTACAACATTGTTACGTATATGTGTGTAACTTTGTTACGTAAATGTTACTTACATGTATGTAACTTTGTTATGTAAATGTTACTAATATGTGTATACTCTGTTACGTAAAAGTTACTTATATGTGTGTAACTTTGTTACGTAAATGTTACTTATATGTGTGTAACTTTGTTACGTAAATGTTGCTTATATGTGTGTAACTTTGTTACGTAAATGTTACATAATTGATACAGAACATTGTGATTAATGTGTGGTAGACATTTTTACTAACACGTTACTCAAATGTTACAAATAAAAAAAATCACAAGTTTCTCTTTGTTACGTAACCGTTACATAACAGTTACATAACAGTGTTTGCTGGGTAGATTAATTACTGAAAATCCAGTACATTTTTCCCTTTAAACAAGAAAGAAATAAAATTTTATATGTATGTACTCATATAATCTTACACGCGCAGGCGTCGACCTTCCCAGCTGTTGAGTGTCATGGCGACCATGGCGACCATGGCGTCGCGTCATTAGATCAGAAGCGTGTGTTTTGCAGTGTGTGATTATAAGTGTTGCTGTTTAATATGTTTAACTTTCACATTTTTTTAGTTTCTTGTAAATATCTTTAACCAATAAATATTTATCAGTAATAGACAAAATGAATTGACCAAAATTAGTTTAAACCGACACACAATAAATGTTTAGCGTTAAAAAGACATTTTATTGAATTCAACTAATGTTTATTAAATCACAAAAGAATAACTTTTATATTAGTCAAATAATCTTTTATTTTTGAAATAATTTTTTTCTCATTCTAGTTATAATTTAATAATGATTTTTCAACTCTTTAAAGCTCTAATTATTTTTCAATATATTACTATTTCTCACGTAGCATATCCCGCGTGGATAATATTAGGATATCCCGCGCGAGTCTCCCATGGGATGGAAATTTGGATATCCCAGGGATATCTCTGAGACGTCACAGATATCCCAGGGATGTCCCTGTGATCTCTGAGACGTCACAGATATCCCAGGGATGTCCCTGTGATATCCCAATATCCCGCGAGATATCTCAGGGATATCCCTGGGATATCCTTTTGCTACTATTGATGTGACTGAAGGGGTCTTACCGGGCGACTCTCTTAGCCCTCTGTTGTTTATTTTATTTCTCGCTGATATAATTCAATTCTTTAAGGAGAGGGGAGTACAGGGTTTAAAGTTAGATACATGCAAGGAGATAGTGATGCTTTTGTTTGCAGATGATATTGTCCTATTGGGACGCTCATGGCATGATACACAATTAAAGCTCAAAATACTTAAGAAATACTGTGATCTTAACGGCTTGATTTTAAATGTATCAAAAACTAAAATAGTAGTACGTTTTAGAAAATCTGGAAGGTGTAAGAAGTTAAAGCCTCTATTTTGGGGAAGTGAAAAAATTGAGTATGCAAAATCTTATATTTATCTGGGGGTTCCTTTTTCTTCTTCTGGTAAATTTAAATTAGCAAAGTATTCTTTTTTAGCTAAGGGACTTACGGCGGCAGCTAATGTTCGCAGTATTCTAAATAAAAGTAAAAACAAATCCTGGTATACTATTGTGAGTCTTTTGAGGAGTGTAATTAATGCCACAGCTTTCTACGGAGGTAAGGTGTGGTCCCTATCTTACTTGAATGATTTAGATTGTGTGCAAACTCGTTTTTTTAAAATATTTTAGGTTTAGCAAAAAATACTCCCAATCATTTTGTGCGCCTGGAATCTGGTATTCCATTCCCTAATGTAATTTTATTTCGACGTATTCTGAATTGGTGGATAAAATTGCTTGAGATGCCAGATGATAGACTGGCAAAGTGTTGTTTTATAAGAATGTATGAGTTGGATCGTATTGATGACTCTTTTTCAGTTGGTTCTAATTGAACCCCTTAATGCAAGAACCAGACATAGACCATTGAAATTAAATGGGCTGCGTCTGGTTCTTGAATCAAGGGGTTCAATTGGGCTTCGCGGCTTAGAATGTTGTTGGATTCGAAAGATTTGTTTATAGTTATTTTTCGCATTATAAAAATCAAAATAAATTGCACTTTTTTTACTAAAAATGGTTGTATTTTGTTGCAATGTTTGGAAGAAAAGTCAAAATTGTCGCAATTTTTGAAAATAATTTGAAAAAAGTTCCAATTTTCTTACTTTCCATGACAAAAAAATTTTTTCTGACATTTTCTTGACTTTACTGACATGTTGCCTGTCTGTAAATTTAAAATCTTTAAAATAATTTTTTTGTTGTTTCGGTTTTGTGAAAAAAAAATGTTTTCGATGTTCAACATCAACACTAACTTTGCAGGGACTTTAGTAATTTATTTAATAAAATTTTAATTTAATTTAATTTTACTAATAAATAGTAATTTTTAAATTTTACTAATTTATTATTAAAATGTAGTAATTCAAAAGCAAAAAGTTAGTCACTGATTTAAATTAGTAAATATTTTTACTAATGCATATATTTATAGTCTATTCTTGTTCGATTTTGATTTATCCTGTATTGCAGATAGAATTTTGACTTTTTGACATTTATTTGTGAATATTTCCAATTGTAAACTTTTATTTGAAACATTAACATAACAGAAATTTCCGTTATTGTCAGAAATGGAAAAAGTCAAAAGTTTTGTATGAAAATTAGGAATGATTCCAAAATTTAGAAAGTGAATTAATAAAAATTCCTAAATGCTTTCAATATTGTCAAAGATTGCTGGACATGGCAAAAATCAGAATTTTTTTCTCAATTTCGAAAATTTAATATTTTCTCCAGTGCTTTTGATAAAATTCCCGAATTTACCCTGATTTATGCAATAAAAAGAGTTTATATCGCTTAGTATAAAAATTAAAAATACTGATAAATGTTAATAATTAAAATTATTGACGACACAATATTTATTTGCCAATTTTAATTCTTCTTTTTTTAAGGGCACCCGGGAAAAATCGAGCCCAAAAAGTGTTTTCCCGCGTGTCGTCTCACTCCTAAATAATTAGAGATATTTAGTTCGGATTTATCATGATAATTAGGGGAATTCATGATGATAAATAATATTCTCGAAATTTACAAGTAATTTTTGAAATAAATATTGAAAAACGAAATTACAAAAGTTGGATTTTTGGCGAAAGTTTCGGACAATATGGCGGCGAGCACACGAACAAGTGGATCTATGTGTCAGTGGTCAAGGAGGTGGCGCAAATTCTCGGAAGTGGTCGCGAGTTGAACTGAGGGAAATGTATTAACCTCAAATTACTCCACTTTCAATCGTTAATAAAATAATTTCCTCGCAAAATTATTGCAAAAACGGAGAGGGCCGCTCCTCGGAGAGTCTTCCTCTGTCACCCCTCCAAATATGAACCCGAAATATTTTATCCTCTCAAAATGAGACGTCTATACTGAACCATTCAAAACCCCCTTTTTCCGTATATTTAAACAATTTTTTTCAATAATTATTTATGAAAATTTCTCTAAATTCTGAGAGGACCGCTGGTCCCAGAGCATTTCTCTATATTTACCAAAAAATCCCGACTCAAAATATTTTTTTCTTTTTAAATGAGACGTCTATCACGAAACCAGTATTATTTCCCGGATGCCCTTAAAGAAGAATTTTTTCCTATAATAGAGAGCCTAAATAGAGAGCCTTAATTAAAATGTTATACGTTCAAATTCCTGATAAAATAATTTTTATATATTTCACTTAAAAAGTGTATAAATATGTACTGTAAAAGTCTTTCGGAAATTAATGCTTCTGAAATTTTGTGTATGTATCATAATTTGTATAGTTTTGAAACTAGAAATTTTAAATAGGCAAAAGTGCCGGATTTAAACTGGAAATTAATTTATTGTTATCTATCACATTGAACTATTGCAAATTTTGGTGTAAATGCAAAATTTTATCAGCATAAAAACCACAAAAAACTTTACATAAACGATGTATACAAATGTCAAAATATTGTCATAACCTCTTTTTAATTCTATTCCTCGCGTTCGCGATCCTTGCATTTTACGAGCGATCACGAGTGCTTCCGATTATAATTCGGCTTACAATACATTTCACATATGTGTACAACCTCACCGATTTAGGCAATATATATAGCCAACCACCTAAGCTTGGGACTTTTGGTCGCGAGGGGGCAGACTTTCAAAAGAAAGAGCGATTTGCATTACGTGCGTACTCTCAGTTTCTCTATGGTTTAAACACTTATAAATATTTTTAAAACATCATTTCAATAGGAGCTTTTTTAATGGTTTTAAATGATATTTTTAAAAAACTTGAAATAAATATTTTTAAAGTTAAATAGATAACAATTTAATATCTAATATACTTTTCAAGTTATTTTAAGAGAAACGAGAAAATAGTTTTAAAACTAATTTGAAAAACTTATAAATATTAATTAAAGTTCATTTTCTGAGGTTACGTTGCGCACCGGTTGAGGTTTTAATCGTTTTAACCCGTGACTGTCGCTGATGCATATATGCGCAAAACTAAACTGACCAAAAGTGGTTCATGACGCATATATATGCGCAACTTAAAAAAGGTGATTAAAAACTTCTTAAATGTTCCTGAAACCGGTTACTCGGGGTTTTCGAGGTCGCTGATTACGAATAAGATTTTCTTTTTCCAAAATTCAAAATGGCGGATCCAAAATGGCGGAAATTTTATCAAAATTCGTCGAATTTGCTTGAAACTTGTTACTCGGGGGTTTTAAGGGTCGCTGATTACGAATCTAACATTAGTTTTCAAAAATTCAAAATGGCGGATCCAATATGGCGGACGACAAAATAAGAAATTAATTATAATGGCTTGAAACTGAATACTCGGGGGTTTTTAGGGTCGCTGATTACGAGTCTGTCATTATTTTTTCAGGGTATTTATCGAAATTTGATTTCACCAAAAATTATCATACTGATGTCAGATTAATCAGTTTCAAACAAATTCAATAAGTTTTTTAAAATTTTCCGCCATATTGAACCAGATATTTTGAATTTTGGAAAATTAATGTTAGATTCGTAATCAGCGACCCTTAAAACCCCCGAGGAACAAGTTTCAAGCAAATTCGACGAATTTTGAAAAAATTCCGCCATCTTGGATCCGCCATTTTGAATTTCGAAAAACTGATGTCAGATTCGTAATCACCGACCCCAGAAACCTTAAGGTACCAAGTTTCATAAAAATTCATTAAAAATTTTTTCAACACACTTTTGTCCCAAACAGTGGAAATCTCGTTGACAGCCAAGGGGTTAATGATTTTAATTAACGTATTTACAGTTTTTTGACAGAAAAGTAAGACAAAAATGTATAAAAATGATACACAGAATCTTCTTTACTTACTAAATAAAACATTTATGAAAAATATTTAATTTTTTTAAGTGCACAAAATAGCCCCATGGAATCCTGGTTTTTCAGTTTTTTCCACTTTTCTCTTAAAATAATGAATAAAAAGTTAGCGCATTACGTATGTATCAATACAACACAATTGACAACAAATATCTTACTCAGTTTATGAGATACATTAGAACTCTAGAAAATCTGGTATAATTTTTCCGAACTTTCAAAATTTTTGACACAAATTTTCCGTTTTTAGGAATTTTTTTTTCTTAATTGACAAAGAATTAAATAATAACATTTTTATCCCACATGCACAAAAATGGCGCTTTTAGATAGCTGACGACAGGGAGTAAAGTCACTCATTTGTTTGACCATATGAAAATGGCGTCCATTTTCTCCCATGTGCAAACATAACTGCTGATCCCATGCGTTATTTTTGCCCAAGGGAAAAAAACGGCCGGCATTTACATATGAGTCGAACAAGTGACTGACTTTTATTCCCTGTCGTCTGCTATCTGAAATCGCCACTTTTGTGCATTAGGAATAAAAAATATCGTAAGTAACACGGGAATAAAGGCAGCCAATTTGTTTGCGATGATTTTTGTGACACGAGTGGAGGTCTCGGGGCGCCCTCGACCTCCACTCGTGTCACAAAAATCACCGTAAACAAATGGCTGCCTTTATACCCTTGTGGCTTAATATACTATTAGTGCTCTCTATTGTCATGTAATCAAACTTTCATTTTACAAAATAGCAGATTAAAATAATTCATTTTAATAATTTTATTCATTAAAAAACTCGCGTGCACAAAATAGCCCCAGTTGACGGTATTCATATTCATAAATTCACAAGTTTTATTCTTCCCACATTTTCATACTTACAATTAACAACTAAATGTATCGGAAAATCTTACAATCATACGGGATTGAACACCTACCTAACTATACAACTAAATATACGCATAATTATAAATCGCACGCTTTTACATTAAGCCTCTCGGCTACGCAATCGATGGGAGAAATTTCCTATTTAAGAAACATCCCTTACCAATGAAATAAATTAGATCATGCGTGAATTTTACTTTGTAATTAATGTAAGTATGGATGTCAACAATATTCATAATATTGAATAAATAATCTTGTCAACTAGCTTAAATTTGATACGGTAATTAGAATTTAATAATAAATAAATAAAAAACATTAATTTTTTCTTAACCTTTTTCAAGTTTGACACTCCTCATGGTAAATTTGATTATTCTTTTTTTTCGTTTACAAAAAAGTGAATTGACCTTGAATGAAATGTATAATTAATTATTCTCACAGTAATATTTAATAATTTAACTGCACTGCATAATAGTTGAGAGTAGTAAGAGTAAGTGAAATGGTAAGATAAGTGAACGACCATTAGTCGTTTGAATTAGAATAACTTGTGGTTTTTGAGTAGGTATCTACTTTATGTGCACGGCGTTCATTTTTCGAAAGAACTGGAGTGAGTACTAGTTGTTCAATATTCGCTTCTATTATTGACTTGTGTTTTGTAATTGTTAAAAGAACGCGTCAGTGTACTGACGCGTTCTTTTAACAATTACATGAGAAAGTAATTTTTTTTCCAATTTTGTATACTCTTATTCCTTCTTAGACTATATAAACAGTCTTGATTAATCTGATGAATGGGATAACTTGTGCTGAGTCCCAAAGTGTTCAGCTATGAAACTTCTAATACTATAGTATGTACCTGTCACATATTATTCTATAAAGAAGTACTACACTGACTGCATAAATCATTTTTCCATTTTTCTCCACCAAGTTGAAGTCCACAACGTTGATCAACGAAAAAAACTGTTTACTTGTTAAATTAATTAAAAATGTGCAGCAATATTGACACAAAAATATTTAGAAAAAAAAGATTGATGTTTATATTATTATTCTATAAAGAAGTACTACACTGACTGCATAAATCATTTTTCCATTTTTCTCCACCAAGTTGAAGTCCACAACGTTGATCAACGAAAAAAACTGTTTACTTGTTAAATTAATTAAAAATGTGCAGCAATATTGACACAAAAATATTTAGAAAAAAAAGATTGATGTTTATATTTTGATAATAATTATTATTTTACAATTAAATATTAAATTAAAAATAATACTTGAAAGTATTAAATAAATTTTTTTCGTTGATAAACGTTGTGGACTTCAACTTCGTTTTTCTCTGTGAAACAGTTAAATTATCAATAAATTAATGAAAACCGCATGATTCAACTTGTCAAAACATGTAGATAGATAATAAAAAATTTTAAAAAATTAAGATTTTACTCCAAAATTACTAAATTGCGACTATTTCGAAAACTAGAACCGACAATATGGGCCCTTTTCATGTGGACGTCCACATATGGGGGATTTCACGGGAAGTGATCCGGCCTCATGCGTTTACACGTCATACTTTGATGACTTGTAGTTTGCTTTAAAAAAAAGATGTTAATTAGATAAAATATGTTTTGGAAAGGGGTTTTCGTGTACTTTTAAATAAAGATGTTAGTTTTTTTTTAAAAAAAATTTTTGACCTTGAAAATTAAAAATTAAAATTTAATTTTCATTTTTTTGTACAATCGGTATTTTTTTTAATTTGTTTTTATTTAGAATGAAAGCTGAGCTCTTTTCCTATCAAAAACATATCTGCCCAAAATGGGACTAGAATTATGAATTCTAGTTAATTAATTTTACAAAAAAATGAAAATTAAATTTTAATTTTTAATTTTCAAGGTCAAAAAAAATTTTTTTTTTAAACTAAAATCTTTATTTAAAAGTACACGAAAACCCCTTTTCAAAACATATTTTATCTAATTTACATCTTTTTTTTAAGCAAACTACAAGTCATCAAAGTATGACGTGTAAACGCATGAGGCCGGATCACTTCCCGTGAAATCCCCCATATGTGGACGTCCACATGAAAAGGGCCCATATTGTCGGTTCTAGTTTTCGAAATAATCGCAATTTAGTAATTTTGGAGTAAAATCTTAATTTTTAAAAATTTTTTATTATCTATCTACATGTTTTGACAAGTTGAATCATGCGGTTTTCATTAATTTATTGATAATTTAACTGTTTCACAGAGAAAAACGAAGTTGAAGTCCACAACGTTTATCAACGAAAAAAATTTATTTAATACTTTCAAGTATTATTTTTAATTTAATATTTAATTGTAAAATAATTATTATCAAAATATAAACATCAATCTTTTTTTTCTAAATATTTTTGTGTCAATATTGCTGCACATTTTTAATTAATTTAACAAGTAAACAGTTTTTTTCGTTGATCAACGTTGTGGACTTCAACTTGGTGGAGAAAAATGGAAAAATGATTTATGCAGTCAGTGTAGTACTTCTTTATAGAATAATATGTGACAGGTACATACTATAGTATTAGAAGTTTCATAGCTGAACACTTTGGGACTCAGCACAAGTTATCCCATTCATTAGCTTAAACAAGACTGTTTATATAGTCTAAGAAGGAATAAGAGTATACAAGTAGTGATGCCCACGAGACGAGACATTGCATGTAAAAATCGAGACGAGATCGAGACTTTGCATGGTATTATCTCGTCTCGTGGACGGCACCACTATAAACTAGAGATTTCTTTGCTTCTGTGTTAGATAAAACTGAAAGAAAACTGCAAAAATTTGCAAAAAGCAAACATGGTTAAATAATACATATTTACGGTACTCTGTAAATATGGGGCACTACATTGCCCCCAACCTCGTGCACTACAATGCCCTCAAGCACTTTCTTCACGTTGACTTCAATATCTCAATAAAAACAAAATTAAACGTCAAAACAATACTAAATTTATGTTCAGAAGTAAAAATTTCATGGAAAAAGCACTTACCCGATACTTTTTTAACGAGCCTTACATTTTCTTCAAGTCACTAAAAAACGGAAATATGGTTTCAAAATCTAGTGTTTTTGAAGTGACGCCACAACTTCTTTTAGAAGAAGCACAATAAAGCCAAAATTATATACATTAATATCCCTGGTAAAAATTTCGGACTAATTCCGGATTAAAAACGGACAGAATATACGGATTAGTCCGAAAATTGTACGAAAAAGGTCCGAAAATGATCCGCGTTAGTCTGATATTAATCGGAACGAAAACCTGAATCCGAAAACACTCCGATGTAATCCTGAATGTCTACGAATTCAGTCCGTAATTAGTCCGCAACAATCCGAATTTATGACCGGTGAAGAATTCTTCTAAAATATGTACAGAATTATCAGAAATCAATATGTAAATAATACGGAATCAGTCCACAACAATCCGAATTTAATATAGTTAAAAAAACTTAATCCGTAAAATGTCCGAAGCAATCCGAACTCTGTAAGC
This sequence comes from Leptopilina syphax, assembly GCA_032872505.1. NCBI lineage: Eukaryota > Metazoa > Arthropoda > Insecta > Hymenoptera > Figitidae > Leptopilina > Leptopilina syphax. The sequence goes on from CM065476.1 coordinate 27,101,260, forward strand.
AAGAAATCCGATATTAATCCGCAACAATTTGAAATTAAGTGTTGCAAAATCCTATTCCGAAACAAGTACGAAAACTGTATGCAACGAATTCGGAAATTGTCTGCAACGATTGAGATTTAATCCAATTAAAAGACATAATCCGAAACAATCCGAAATCTGTATACTAAGTATCCGAAAACTGTCTGTAATAATCCGGATTTAATTCAATTATAAAAGGCATAATCCGAAACAAATACTAAACAATCCGAAATATGTATGCAAAGAATCCGTTAATAGTCAGCGGCAATCCGAATAATATCCGATCAAAACACCCCAGTCCGAAAATAAGTCTTATAATAATATGGAATTTGTAAATATATATATATATATATATATATATATGGGTGATTCTCCGCGTAGCGCAGAACTTGGTTTTTTCATGTTGTAATGGAAAAATAATAAATAATTTTCATATATTTTCACAATTTCAACGTGAAGAGGTTATCTATATGTTTAGAAACAAAAACCAATAATTACTTTTGTATCTAATATTATAATTTTTGAGGCGCATGAAAAGTCTCCAATTTTTATTTTCCGAATCTTTATTTTATCGAAATTCTTTTTATCTACTAAGAATTAATTATAATTTCTTTTAATCGAAAGAATAATTGTCAAAAACATTATTTTTTTGAATGACTAATCAACAGAATGTTTAATACTGCAAAAGAAAATTTTTTATAATCTTCAAATAACTGAATTATCATTTCTAAAAATTATTATTTTTTATATTTCTTATTTACATTAATATTTTTATTTTCGAAATGTCAATTTTGATAAATATTATTTTATAGATTTGTTAATAACAATAATAATTATATTCCCGAATTATTATTCAATATAATTCAAATATTACCGAATTACCAATTCTTAAAAAATTTATTAATCCTAATAATATTTTCTTAATATGTGTAAATGTTCTAAATTCTAAAGTCTCTAAATTTTATTTTATCGAAATATCATTTGTTATAAAACTTTTTTCTTATAAATGTTTTTCAAAATAATTTTCACTTTTTCGAATTAACATTACTCATAATTTTCTTTACTTCTAATCATTCTTCTTTATAATTACTATATTTTCTAACATATATTTCTTCTAACTATAACTTTACCGAATTGTCACTTCTCATAATTATTATTATATCGAAATATTATTTTTCAAAATTTTTGTAATATCTAATAATTTTTTATACAAATTTTTTTATTGTATAACAACCAGTTTTTATAATTTTATTTTATTCGAATAATTATTTGGTATAATTTTTTTCTTACCAAAATTATATTTTAAATAATTTTTTTTAGTCAATTTTTTATTTTTCCTAATATTCATTTTTCCAAACAATTCTTTTTTATAATTTTTATATTTCCTAATTCGTATTTTACATAACATACATTTTTTCAAAGATTTAAATTTTCTAATTTATTATTTTCCTAACCTATAAATGTCATAATAAGAATGAAATAATAATAAGAATAATAATAATAATAATAATAATAATAATAATAATAATAATAAATGTCATAATAAGTTATTTCCGTTATTTCACATACAAAATATCCGGTTTCGACGTTTCCCATCTCTGAAGAATATGGCGCCAAATTTGAAAAAAGTTTATCATTTTATTATTTAAAAATAATTAATTATTATAAATATTGTTTAAACCTATTTAACTACGCTAAATATCATTAGGGAAATTGTTTTAAACAATATTTGTAATAATTAATAATTGTTATATAATAAAATAATAACCTTTTTTCAAATTTGGCGCCATATTCTTCAGAGATGGGAAACGTCGAAACCGGATATTTTGTATGTGAAATAACTATTTGGTGCAATTCTTATTATGACATTTATAGGTTAGGAAAATAATAAATTAGAGAATTTAAATCTTAGAAAAAATGTATGTGATGTAAAATACGAATTAGGAAATATAAAAATTATAAAAAACAATTGTTTGGAAAAATGAATATTAGGAAAAATAAAAAATCGATTAAAAAAATTATTTAAAATATAATTTCGGTAAGAAAAAAATTATACGAAATAATTATTCGAATAAAATAAAATTATAAAAACTGGTTATTATACAATAAAAAAATTTGTATAAAAATTATTAGATATTAAAAAAATTTTGAAAAATAATATTTCGATATAATAATAATTATGAGAAGTGACAATTCGGTAAAGTTATAGTTAGAAGAAATATATGTTAGAAAATATAGTAATTATAAAGAAGAATGATTAGAAGTACAGAAAATTATGAGTAATGTTAATTCGAAAAAGTTAATATTATTTTGAAAAACATTTATAAGAAAAAAGTTTTATAACCCAGTAAAAAAAGAAGTATTGAGTGAAGCGTTTAGGAATTGAGTGAAGCTCTGAGCCAATACGGATTCGAGTAAAAACCGTATTGGGACGTTTGACTCAATCTTTGTTTCATCCGCCGAATACGATTTTATTTTAGCATTAAAATTAAAATCACAAGACCAGAGTACACATTATAAATTGAAAGCACAATTGTCCTGGAATGTAAAAATGCCGATTTAGATAAGAAACTGTGAATATTTTTTATTTTTTGTTAAAAATTGGTAAAAGCAAAGTTTGACAAGCGCAACTGAATTTACCATGTGAATAAATGAAGTGGTAAGTTTAAATGGACGAAATGGACTAAAAGAAATCTACTTTTACCGACAGAAAGTTCCTAGAGAATTGTGGTAAATTCAACAAAACAATGATATTTCATTGTTTTCTAGGAACTTTCTGTCGGTAACAGAAGATTTCTTTTAGTCCATTTTAACTTGCCACTTCATTTATTCCATAGAGTTATTAGAATAGAGTGCGCAAGCGACCAAAATGTTTCTTAGGCGTATAGACGGAGACAGCCATACGAAAAGAAGACCCCTTTCCTTTCTTTCTCTAATAACGCATGCGCGATAGTGAAACAGCTGATGCATCGAAACAACTGTTGCTTGCTTGCAATTATATTTTTCTTTTATTTACATGACAAATAAATAATTTAAAATAAATTTAAAATTAAAATAAAACATTTATAATATTTAAAACAATTTTTCATGCGATCTTTTTAGACAAAAACCTAACCAAAAACTTTCATTCTTGCACATGCGCCAATAAACAAGGTAAGAAAAGGGGTCTACTTTCATGCTTTTGTCTCTTTCTATGCGCCTAAGAATGCCTCTCACGATAAAAGGTATAACTCGCGCACTCTATTCTAATAACTCTATGATTTATTCACATGGTAAAATCAGTCGCACTTGTCAAAATTTGCTTTTACCAAGTTTTAACAAAAAATAAAAAATATTCACAGTTTCTTATCTAAATCGGCATTTTTACATTCCAGGACAATTGTGCTTTCAATTTAAAATGTGTACTCTGCTCATGTGATTTTAATTTTAATGCTAAAATAAGACCGCATTCGGCGGATGAAAAAAAAATTGAGTCAAACGTCCCAATACGGTTTTTACTCGAATCCGTATTGGCTCAGAGCTTCACTCAATTCCTAAACGCTCTACTCAATACTTCTTTTTTTACTGGGAACAAATGATATTTCGATAAAATAAAATTTAGAGACTTTAGAATTTAGAACATTTACACATATTAAGAAAATATTATTAGGAACAATAAATTTTTTAAGAATTGGTAATTCGGTAATATTTGAATTATATTGAATAATAATTCGGGAATATAATTATTATTGTTATTAACAAATCTATAAAATAATATTTATCAAAATTGACATTTCGAAAATAAAAATATTAGTGTAAATAAGAAATATAAAAAATAATAATTTTTAGAAATGATAATTCAGTTATTTGAAGATTATAAAAAATTTTCTTTCGCAGTATTAAACATTCTGTTAATTAGTCATTCAAAAAAATAATGTTTTTGATAATTATTCTTTCGATTAAAAGAAATTATAATTAATTCTTATTAGATGAAAAGAATTTCGATAAAATAAAGATTCGGAAAATAAAAATTGGAGACTTTTCATGCTCCTCTAATTTTTCATAAATAAGCGGTTTTAAGGCTAAAAACGTCAAAATTTTACCTGTCCCCACAGGAAGTTTAGAAAAAAAGTTAATAATTTTAGTAATATGCAATAATAAATACAATTATTATTGACATTTTAGTATCGTCTACTTTAGTACAGTTGAATAAAAAAATTTTTAAAAAAAATTCATTTCATATATGTTTTTTTTCAGTTTATGCTTGACAGCAAATTTGGATGCTATTCATTATTTTATTAACAAACAGTAAATTATTTAAATGAAAATTAAATGTTAACTTAAAATTACATTTGTAAACACAAAAAATAACTTCCTTAAGTTAATTTAGGAAAAAGAATCAATGTTCTAATTGATTTATTCATTTTTCACTCATTTTAAGTTGGAAATTTGATAAGGGAATCACAAAATAATCTCCACCGACCTCCACCGACCCTTAAATATTTTACCACAAATTAAACAATTATTTATAAAAAAGGTTAAATAAAGCGTAGTTATATTGTTTTGGTCAATACGAATGAGATCCACTTTAAACCGATTGAAAATTAATGATACTTTTTTAAAAAAATTAAAATATCCAAAGTCGGTTGAAAAAGTTCCCACCAGCCTGAGTTTCCACCGACCTCAGAATTTCCACCGACCTTCGTATTACGAAGAACCTAGTGCAAATGTAGTTTTATGGTGCCACATATATAAGGAATAAAAAACCTATAGCTCAGGAAAGTTTACCATAAATTACTTAAATAAATTTCCATAAATTACCACGAAAATTTTTATAAATTACCGCAAAAATTTTCATAAATTACCGAAATAAAAATTTTCAATTGTGATTTCTACTTTGCATATTTTTAAAAATTACTGACAAAATTTCTTTAAATTACCTTACAAATTGCCATAAATTACCTTATAAATTTCCATAAATTGCCGCGAAAATTTCCGTAAATTACCAAAATCGAAATTTTTAATAATAATTGAAATTTTACATATTTTTATGAATTCTCGCAAAAATTTTCATAAATTTCCAAAAATTTCCATAAATTTTCATAAATTACCATAAATTACTATAAATTTCTATAAATTTTCATAAATTACCAAAATAATAATTTTTAAATGAGATTTACGCTATAATATTGTTTAAATTACCGCAAAAATTTTTTTGACAGAATGTGTCCAAACAGTGAATTAGTTAATTAGGTTAATTACTACACTTGTTTACAACAAAAATTATAAATAATTTTTCCGGCCAGCTATGGATTTTTCTTTTTAAAGCCTTTATCTTAAAAAAATATATTGATAATAACCATAACGATAAAAAAATTTATATTATATTAAACGAACGGATTCTTTAGCGCTTGTGAGAAAAAGTGTGACAATTTGTAAATTTAAAGTCTCGGATTGTGTTTCTTAATAAATTTTGAAATTTAAGTATTATTTTAGTATATATTTTAGACTATTTTACTGTTATTTTTCATTAGCACTCAATATATCAAATATATTAAAAAACTTAAATTATTCAATGTATACATAATAATTACTTTAAACAAATTATTATAATAAATTATTCAAATATATTTTATATATTGTACTTTAATTCAATATTTATATTCTATTTTACGCTTTACTTTATGTTTAAATTATATCTTTAAATTAATTTAAATTAACTATTTAATTTGAAATGCAATTTAAAAATACAAAACATTCATTTCCATTTTAAAAAATTTATTTATCTCTTAACAATTTCTGAGATGTAAAGAAACTGTTTTACAAATTTAATTCAAAGTAATCTTTATAAATAAAGTTACTTAAAACATTTACCTTTAAAAAATCCTGACATTTGATATATCAAAATAACGTTATAAAAATACATATTTTAAAAAACTAGTTATAATGAAAAATAATTATCATTCTATGCAAATCTTTCGCAGCCAAAAAGTGAGCGAGTTCGTCTTCTTTTAAAATAAAAAAATTTTACAATTTGTCATTAATAACTTTATAATACTTTCTAATTCATACCCATCTTTTATATATACATAAGAATACCCATCTCCCATTTTGTTTTCGCTTGTGATAATTACACCCTATGTTAGATCATATTGATTTAAAATACAAAACTTATAGTATTTTTTATCAACGATTTTGTAAGACTGCAGGTGTTCGTCGAAAATAATATCAAAGAATTGCTTACAAATCATTTTAAAGTAATCGCGATAAACAAAAATGGTATGAACTTGAAAAAACATTTCACCATCTTCAGAAGGTATTACAATTATTGTGTCTCGTTTAATTTTGCTTCCTAGATTTATTGCCCAGTTAGTTTTTAAGATAACGTTTTCCTCGAGTGAAAAAATTAATTTACTGAAATTTTGAATATCAGGTAAACTATAAACATTAGTAGGCTTAATAGGACCTGTTGTGAAAGACTTACAAACTTCTTCCATATTTAAGGGGACACCTAAGTGGAAAAATGACAAAAAATCGATTTTTTTTAATTTGATTTTCTAAAAGTAGACTCAATTAGGAATAGAACAAGACTTTTTAAAACCTTTTCTGAAGAGTAGAAAAAATCTGATTACATGATTCTGAATACCATGAGTTTTTAGTATTTTTTCTTTTTTCGTGTCTCCTGTCAAAATTGTTTTTTTCCAATTTTTTTAACTTTCGGTACACTTTTCTCCGAATCTACTAAACCAATTTGTAATTTCTTTTTTTTACTTTGTTCAGTAAGGTTCCAAGAATACGAATAAGAAGTTTAACATCATTTTGAGTTGTACAAACGGAGATATGAGTCAATGAATCAGAGAAAATGGGATTTTTATTTTCCCAGGTAGAAATTGACGACCGGGATGGTACCGGCCCGGTACAAACGGCGGATTATAAGTGCCGGGGCGGTACCGGCATAAGACCGTAATTTTTACTGGCTCGGTACCGGCAAATTGCCAGATGATAACTACGGCAGGTATCCGGCATACGTACCGGGCCAGTACCGAATAATCCACCGGGGCGGTACTGGCCCAGTTATTGTTGGAAGGTATTTGGTGCCGGTTTATTATCGGCTGCACAACCGACTAGGTACTGGTCCAGTACCGGCATAAGTCTGTTCATTCCACCGGCGCAGTACCGGTAAATTGCCGGATGATAACTTCGGTAGGTATCCGGCAACCGTACCGGGCCGGCACTAATAAATATCTGACGAAGTACCGGGCCGGCACTAAAAAACAACCGGTGTGGTACCGGGCCGGTTAAAAAAATTATATTTCAGTCTGATTAATTGTTTAATTATCATTATTATTATCAATGTTATTATTAATTTTAAATTGGAAACAGTAAATATATTAAATGCTGAAACAGAGAAATATAAACAATTATAGAAAAATCAGAAGACTTGAGGAATTGAACTCCGGACCCTGAGGCTGCAAAGTCGACACCACATCCGCTAACCTAAACCTGCATATGGCAAGCAAATGCAAAGTGAGCTTATAAAGTCCAACCGACATTCCGCCCGGCAGCAGTACCGGGCCGGCACTAATATTCAAACGGTGCGGTACCGGCCCAGTATTTGTATTTCTAATTTATTTTAATTCAATTTAAATTATTAAAAATAAATAAATAAAAATAGTAATTATAAATAATAAAAACCGCCCTATTCACCGGTTAAATACCGGGCCGGCACCAATAAGCAACCTACTCGGTATTAATATAATTGCCGGCACAACTAACTAATTAATTTATTATTAATAATTAAATTAATAAATTAATTAATAAATTAATTTTCAAATTTTTTTTCTTTTCTTTAATTCTTTTTCTGATAGTTTAACATTGGCAAACAACCGGGAGGACACTGGGTTAGTACTAATATTTTTGTCGGCAAAACTTCTGTGCCAGTAGAAAGCATTAAGTAAATTTTTGTGCTGGGCCGGTGCTGGGCCGGCACAAATATTATCACCGGAAAATCTCCTTCGTCCGTATAAAAACAAAACCAAATAGTAGTACCGGGCCGGTGCTGGGCCGGTAAAAATATTATCACCGGCAAATCTCCGTCGGCAGTATAAAACAGAGCGAAATGACAGTACCGGGCCGGTGATACGCCGGTACAAATATTATCACCGGCAAATCTCCTTCGGCGGTATAAAAACAGAAGTAAATTATAGTACCGGGCCGGTGCTGGGCCAGATATTTTTAATCAACCGGCCCGGTAAACACTACCAGTACCGGTAGAAATCCACATTTACCACCGGGCCGGTACTGGGCCAGTATTTATTTCATATCCGGCCCGGTACCTTTTGGCCGGTACCGGCATATGTCCGACTTTACAACCGGTTCGGTACCATACCGGTCGTTAGTGCTGGCACACCTCCAACTTTTCTGCCTGGGTTGCTTTGGGTATAAATATTCATAAAAAAGTTTCTATTGAAGATAACGTCGTATTACTTCTTATTCATATACTTGATTATATTTGTAATCGAATAAAAAAAGGGCGAACGCAATTGGAATAATAGTTTTCGAGAAAAGTGTACCGAAAGTTGACTCTTTTTGCAATGTTTTTAGGTGACTTAGGTGTCCCCTTAAGAATCTAGAATTTAAAGTTAGTTGATGTTTAATTGCCACTGTGCGACAAACATTTTAAGGTTATTTTCGTTGACACTTTCACTAAAGATTACTTCATCATTTTCACTTGCTTTTGGCTTGTTTGTTGTCAGATCTTGCAATAAATATTCTACATTACGTTTTAACTGATCATAAGCTAAAATTGCTTGTGTTCCGGTAACTGATTGCTGTACTTTTTCTTGTGAAAAAAACGAATTCTATAAAAAAACATATATATATATATATATATATATATATATATATATATATATATATATATATATATATATATATATATATATATGTATGTATGTATATATATATTATTAATTATAAGAAAAATCTCGAGATTATAAAATATTTTTAAAATATTATAATATCTAACTGTCACAACCAGTTCTAAATTTCTTACCGGAAATATTAAGTCGTCCATTGTCACTGAAATCTGTATAAAGTCAATACATAGTTGTGAATAAAAGTTTGAATTCCGAGATGGATGTTTTTTTACCGAAGAGTGATCAAACTTCTACAAACTTAATATATTACTTTTATATTTATTATTTAATAAATGATACGAAAACCCTATGTGAAGATCACATTAAAATGAAGCTGTTAGATATCATTTAGTTTTTACAAGAGAAATTTCTGCACAAATAATACATTAATTTTACTGCTATATACTTAATAAAAGTATTATTAGTCCAATAAACTTTCTTTAGTATTCATTTGTTAATTAAAATCACATTTCACTAACCGGCACAATAACCGAAACTGGAATATGACAACAAGTTGCGATTTTCGTTTAAAGCATGACCATGATCCATGCTTAACAGATTGCGCATCTTTTTCGCGCACTGTTTTCCGCGACTAGTCGACTAGTTTCTAGAATTCAAGATTACTGTTTTACAATTACAAATTCTGTTTCACAAATGACTTAAAATATGGATCAAATCGCTAAGATTGTATACATCTTTTATACAAAAATTCAGCGACTTTTTTTCTTTTACTAAGTTTCTAAAAAGTCTTTGAGTTTGTTCTAATGTTTTCTTCAAAATTGCAGACAATTTAAGAAACTCTTAAAATATCCTTTCATATCCGAGACCTTTCGATTAGTCGAGTAACTTCTAGGCAACTATTTTTTTCCGTGTGGGCACCAAAAACAATAATTTTTTCTTAATTTTAGAAGATTAATACTGCTTTCAGCGTTGTCGATAACAGAAAATTGTGGGGTTTTAATATTAAAATAATAATTTTAACATTAAAATAATCTTCAACGCTTAAATCCATCAAGATTAAAATAATCCACGAAGGACTATTTTTTAAAAATATTTAAAAAATGATTTGGTTCTGATTTAAACACATTTTTTTCATGGGAAATATTAATCGAAAAATTTATTAATTTAAAATTTTGTAGTTTGAATTTTCTAAAATTAAATAATCCGGAAGAATATCATCGTTTGTAGTAGTATATTTTTTAAAAGATTGAAGTGGCGGTTTTAATTAGGAGTATATGTTTCAATTGATACCAGTTGGATGCAAAAATAGTGCTAAATAATAGGATTTTTAATTTTCTGTACATGGAAATCGCCTATGACGAGACAAGTTCTCTATCTGGCGAAAACTTTAGAACCCCGTGGACTCCCATGTGAAAGGATTTCCGGAAATAAAGGTTTTTTCCGGAAATTTTTCGAAATTGTTTCAGAGGGATGTAAATATTAATTTAGGTTATATTTAATTTGACATATTTAATTTATAATTAACAACTTGACATATTTAACTATATAATTAACAATTTGACATATTTAACTATATAATTCCGGACACTACGAAGTAGACATGTGTTAAACTTATGTGTAGGTTAACTACTCCTGGTAAAATAAATTTATTTTGTGGGAATTAGTCATTAAAGGCACAGAATAAAGTAATTGATATTTTCAAACTACACGTAACTAATTTATCATATTATTTATGGAGTCCCCAAATTTAAAATAGAACTTTGCGTCAGTTTCATTTAACATCTCTATGAAAAATAACATATTCCCGTATTTAAAAAAACACGTGTATTTATACGTGTTATTTACAATATAATATAGTTATTAAGTTTGAAACCCTAATTGGAAAAATGTAAACAAATTATTATTTTCTTTACAAAGGCCATTTTTAACCACAGTATTGTATTATCAAAGAGGTTATGCTTTAAGCATATATAAAAATCTAAAAAAAATAAAGTTATATAGGGTAAATGCACTAGTAGTCGGACACTTTTTTCCCTTGTTTCTATAGTCGGACATCTGTCAGATATTTTGAATTTATAAAGTAAAAAAGATAATTTTTTAATTGCTATTTGCTGGAGAATGCAATTAAAGCATATTAGAATTTATTAATATAATATTTAAACCCTATAAGTTTTAATATTTATGTTTAATTATCAACAAAACTTTGTGCCACTCATCGCGCTACTCGAAAATGGTTGTATCTATAGTCGGACACCATGATTTTTAAAACATGAAATAAAATATTTGTTTAATTATTTTCGAAAATAACACTATTTTAATAAAATATAAACTTTACACATTCGTCTAGTATTCTTTTTAAAGTAATTATCACAATGCATTATTATTTATTTGCCAAAAAACACAAAAGTGGCCGACTACTAGTACTGTCCGACTATACCCGAACTTACCCTATTTCAATTTTATATGCTTATATAAAATACATTGAAATATATTGCTATTAAATATCGCAATCATCACTGAATCTATTTAGTCATTGTTTACCACAAATTTTCTGGGGCATTATATTCACGAAACATCACAATATTTGTAAATGTAACTTTTTAACTCGTCAGTAGATTCAAAATTTAATTTGTCTGATTTTAAGTAATTGCACAATTACACATGGGTTAATTATAAATTAGTATATTTTAAGTAAATTATCATAAATTTATAAGAACATAAATTTACTTTGAATAAGATATATCAAATACATTCGCAACCAATATTGTACAAATACCTTTAGGGAGCATTTATACGACTGTTGGTAGAAAATAAATTTACCAAATAATGTCAAAATCGTCTTTACACCACCCCTGCAATCTTGAGTTGAAAGTGTGAAAAGTCTTGACTAAAAATATACCTGGTACTGGTTGGCACCTAGGCCGAGATTCAAAATAATGCATGGGGAAGTTCATAAATCACAATTTTCTGAATTACGAAACTTATTATCGGCATACATTTTTATTTTACGTTAAACAATCATACTTGTATCAACTTTAAAAACCATTCTATTAATGGTAAACATTGATTAATTCCACTTTTTGACAAAAATATTATTTTTACCATAACCTCTAACACTTATTGGTCCTTATACTAGCTTTACGCCGTGTACATAATCTCTAACTACATAAAGGCCTTTCTCCAATAGGTTTTAAAAAAAGTGCGAATGACTGCGTTGCGTTGATTTTAGCATGTGTTGCTATAACAACCGACGCAAACGCAGTCATTCGCACTTTTTAAAACCTATTGGAGAAAGGCCTTAAAGGTACCGTCCCATGACTGCGTAAAAGCGTCGGCGTAAAGCAGAAATCGTGCGATAGAAAGAGATTAAGGGTGGAGTCCCATGACAGCGTTTTGCGTTGCGTAGTAATGGGAGAGAAAAAGACGCAAATATACGTTTGCTGCATTCTCTCTCATTACAACGCAACGCAAAACGCTGCCATGGGACTGCGGCCTAACTGATATCACGTTCTCACTCACTCACATGGTTCACGCTTTACGCCGACGCTTTCACGCCGTCATGTGACGGTACCTTAAGACTTTCTTCGCAGACTCAAGTTATTCGATTATTACAATCGAGATATTTCTCGAATTTGCACAAACCGTTCTTTCTTTTATTTCAAGGTGCAGTCCCATGGCACCGTTTTGCGTTGCGTTTTGTAAATAGGCAATGAGTGTGAGAGAGATACAGATATATGTTTGCTCTATTTGCACTCATGGCCTAGTTACAAAACGCAAAGCAAAACGGTGCCATGGGTCTTGACCCTCAAGGTTATGTTAGAAACATTCTTTTTATCAACAAATTTTTATTAATTAATATTTTTCATTAATATAATTGTTGTAAAAGTTGCTACAGGTATTTTAGTTTGACGTGAAATAAGAATGCATGTACACAATAGCTTTGTCATTTGAGAAAATTGTGTTTGAGAAACTTTTCCATGCATTACTTCGAATTTCGGTCTAAATGCCAACTAGCGCCCGCGAGATGCATCCGGGTACTTCACAGGAAGCTGTAAAGGTGTATCGACAATGGCTTGAAAATAAATTTGTTTATTAACAAATTTGTTTATTAAATAAATTTGTTTACTGTTGTTTAGATGTATCTACAACGGCTTCAAAATAAATTTGTTTTGTCGAAAGGAACATTTACACCTTCGGTAAAAATTTCCAGAACGGAAAATTTTTCATTGGAGTAAGAGAGACAGACTCTATATCTGTCTCTCTTACTCCAATGTAAATTTTCCATTCTGGACACTTTTTACAAAAGGTGTAAATGCTCCCTAATTGAAAGTAATTGCAAATCCTGCATATAGATTTCTTTTAAATCATTTTTAATATTTAATATTTGTCCAATACTGGACTATAATGGGGAATTAACTCTTCGATCTAAGAAGCTAAGTTGGACGGTTTTTCGTGGCCCTTCCAATAATTTACTATATCTATATACATAAGAGCGTAACGAAAAAGCGTCTTATAGCATCTTAGATCGAAGTGTAGATTCTCCATGAGGGTGCAGTAACATGGCACCGTTTTGCATTGCGTTTTGTAATTAGGTTATTAGTGTAAATATAGCAAACATATATCTCCATCTTTCTCGCACTCACGGTCTAGTTATAAACGGCAAATAAAAACGTTCAACGCAAAACGTAGCGTTCGAACGTAAGCATGTAAAGGCGGCTACACATTCCATGGTACGTGAACGTGTACGTTCCGTGTTGACGAGGCGCATGAAAAGTCTCCAATTTTTATTTTCCGAATCTTTATTTTATCGAAATTCTTTTTATCTAATAAGAATTAATTATAATTTCTTTTAATCGAAAGAATAATTGTCAAAAACATTATTTTTTTGAATGACTAATCAACAGAATGTTTAATACTGCAAAAGAAAATTTTTTATAATCTTCAAAAAACTGAATTATCATTTCTAAAAATTATTATTTTTTATATTTCTTATTCAAATTAATATTTTTATTTTCGAAATGTCAATTTTAATAAATATTATTTTATAGATTTGTTAATAACAATAATAATTATATTCCCGAATTATTATTCAATATAATTCAAATATTACCGAATTATTATTCAATATAATTCAAATATTACCGAATTACCAATTCTTAAAAAATTTATTATTCCTAATAATATTTTCTTAATATGTGTAAATGTTCTAAATTCTAAAATCTCTTAATTTTTTTTATCGAAATATCATTTGTTATAAAAATTTTTTCTTATAAATGTTTTTCAAAATAATTTTCACTTTTTCGAATTAACATTACTCATAATTGAACCGACGGATCGTAGAAGGGCATATACCCCATTTGAATTATATTGGCTATATGCCCTTCTACGATCCGGCGGATTTAATTTTCTTTACTTCTAATCATTCTTCTTTATAATTACTATATTTTCTAACATATATTTCTTCTAACTATAACTTTACCGAATTGTCACTTCTCATAATTATTATTATATTGTTACGTCCGTAACTTCGTCACATATACTTAATTTAACTAAAATATTTACATGTTTGATTCCTTTTAATTTTGCCTACATATTATATTGTAAATGCTCTCTATATGTTTTAGTATAACTTATAAGTATGGTAATCATTATGATTTATCTTATATGTCTTTATAAATTATAACAAATTAAAGAAAGAAGAGTAATGTTTTGAACTATGTAAAAAGAATAACGATCGTGCATCAATTAGACAACAAATCATCAAATAGAAAACAACATACACGTTCTACGAATTAAGTCATAAAGCAGGAAAAGGCACATGGAACGTCGTGAAAACAGCCAAACATTTAAAGAAACATCGAGTGTGGAGGCCTTGGCACACAGGAAAAGGCACATGGAACGTCGTGAGCCAAACATTTAAACAAACGTTGAGTGTGCAGGCCTTGTCACACAAGGAAGCCACACACGTCGAGTGGGGAGGCTTGTTCCACCAAAGAGCCAAACATTCAAGTAGCATTAGATTAATGAGGAAAGTTTGATATAAAAAGGGGTACCATTTCTGTTTAGAACAGAGAGTAATAATTTGAAAGCCAACCTCATAACATCTTCAGTACAGAAAGTAACTATTTGGCGTCAGGGTTTCACCAAATCAAAATGGATCCTAGAGATTCTTATAAGACAGCTTTTTCAACTCCATTTGGACACTATGAATTCGACAGAATGCCTTTCGGACTAAAAAATTCGCCAAGTACATTTCAGAAACTTATTGATCAAGTATTATTAGGTCTACAAGGATCAGAACTATTTGTTTATTTAGACGACATTGTGATTTATGCAGACACCTTGGAGGAACATGAAGAAAAATTCTCTAAACTTATGGAACGATTACGTTTTGCTAATTTAAAATTACAGCCAGACAAATGTGAATTTTTGAGATTAGAGGTAGGATACTTAGGACACATAATAGATAAAAACGGGGTAAGACCCGACCCGAAAAAAGTAGAAGCGGTAAAGAAATTTCCAAAACCAAAAAATGTAAAAAATATAAAACAATTTTTAGGATTGGCAGGTTACTATCGAAAATTTATAGACGGATTTTCAAAAATCGCTAATCCTTTAAATCAACTTTTAAGAAAAGATATTCCTTTCCTTTGGACTGATAAACAACAGACAGCTTTTGATATGTTAAAAAATAAACTATGTGAGGAACCACTACTGAGAAGACCCGACTTTTCACAACCTTTTATACTGACAACAGACGCTTCAGGTTTCGCAATAGGAGGGATTTTATCGCAAGGAGTGATTGGAAAAGACCAACCAGTCGCCTACACGTCAAGAACTTTAAATGAATGTGAAAGAAAATACGACACGTACGAAAAGGAAGCCTTGGCCATCATATATAGTGTGCAACATTTTCGACCATACCTTTATGGTAGAAAATTTACATTGGTAACGGATCACAAACCATTAGTTTGGTTTCAAAATTCTAAAGATCCCTGCTCAAGAGTAACAAGATGGAAGCTGAAACTTGCAGAATACGATTTTAACGTGGTCTACAAAGCAGGCAAAACAAATGTCAATGCTGATGCCTTATCCAGAAATCCAGTTGAAGATATTATTGAAGAAAAAGTACAAGGAATAAAAGAAGAAAAAATGAAAACTCAGGAAATACAAGAAAATATAATGAAATGTGTGCAAGAAAAAATTGAAAAATATATACATTGTGTAGCAAATGAAAATAAATACTACTTGAATTCGGAGATAATAAGAAATCTCCATGATATGGAAAAATTATTTAAGGACAATGAATCCTACGAAGACTCGGAAATATTAAGAATTCTTCGATCTATTAAAAAATTATTTGAGGACAATGAATCCTACATGAATTTGGAGATAAAGAAAAGTCTCCAATCTATTGAAAGAATATTTAAGGACAATGAATCCTATTTGAATTTGGAGATAAGAAAAAGTCTCCCACATATTGAAAAAATAATTAATGAATGCTACATGAATTTGGAGACAAGAAAAAGTCTCCCATCTATTGAAAAAATATTAAAGGAAAATGAATCCTACATGAATTCGGAGATAAAGAAAAGTCTCCCATCTATTGAAAGAAATTATTGTACAAGTAAAGAAACTTGTAATGTCATAACAAGAAATCAAAGGAAAATACAAGAAAATGATTATCAAGAAAAGAATATACAAGAAAAGAAAAATGAAGAAATCGAAGAAATTGAAAATGAAGAAATAAAAGCACACAAACCAAAGAAACGAGGTAGACCGAAGAAACATAGCACACGTTTGAATACCTCCTTTTCCAAGAAGAGAAGGGGAAGACCGAAAAAGGTACGCAATACAAATAATAAAAGAAAAGAAAAATTTTATAATGAAGTTATTCCTGACGAAATTGAGTCAGATCCTGAGTATATTAATAAAAAATCAAAATTGAAGAATCACGAAGAAATCGACCAAGGCTACGAAAATTCGAATTCTGAAGAATCATCTGATGAAGAAAATAACTTAGTGGAAAATGAAAATTGTGAAAATTTAAATAATAATCAAGAAAAATATATTATTGACTGTAGAGACCAATTACCAATGCGAAGAGACAATCTAACCTATTTTCTTTCAGTTGAGGGAGATCCTCGAGATAATGGCTCCAGATCATTAGCCAAACGCGAAAAATTGCCAAATTTTGGTAAACTTCAATTAGGTTTAGCAGAAAAAATAAAGAGAGGTATATATTACCATATCGCTCTCCCTATAGAAAGTGAAATGAAAGAAAATTTATCTGATACAATAAAAAGAATTAAATCTACAATTATTTCAATGAAAAACTTATGTGAAGAATTAAAATTGAAAAGTATCAGTATTGCAAAAACAGCCCAAATAAACAATGTAACTTGGGACGAAATCCTATCAATGATAAAATTAATTTTTGAAAATTCATTTGTAAAAGTTGTTGTATGTAATGGATATACAAAATATCCTACTAAAGAAGAATATATGCAGTTAATCGAAGAAGCTCATTCAAGCTCAGTTGGAGGACATAAAGGTGTAACAAAAACATATGGAAGAATACGTCAAAATTATTATTGGGAAAACATGAAAAATAATATTCAAAAATATATTCAAAGTTGTCTCCAATGCCAATTAAAGAAATTAGTTAGAGTTAAAACAAAAGACCCAATGATTATAACAGACACACCAGGTACAGCATTTGAAAAAATTGCAATGGACATTGTTGGCCCATTACCAAAAACTAAAAACGGAAGTGAATATATACTAACAATACAAGATAATCTTACTAAATATTCTTTAGCAATCGCACTTCCAAATCATCAAGCAAGTACAATAGCTGATGCATTTATTAAAAAATTTATTTGTATTTTTGGATCACCCAAAGGAGTATTAACAGATCAGGGGACAGATTTTTTAAGTAACTTAATGAGAAGATTAGCAAAAAGATTTAGAATACGACAATTTAAAACAACCGCTTTTCATCCCCAGTCTAACGGATCAATCGAAAGATCTCATCACGTTTTAGGAGAATATTTAAAACAATTTATCAATAAAAATGAAGAATGGGATGATTGGTTAGAATTAGCCATGTTTTCATATAATACAAGCATTCATGAAGGTACAAAATGTACTCCGTATGAGTTAATTTTTGGAAAATTGGCACGATTACCATCAAGCGATCCGCCACTTGAACACGAAAAATTAGAAACTTACGATCAATATTTAACAGACTTAATAACAAGACTTCATGAAATGAGAAACATTGCTAGAGAAAATTTAATTTTAGCAAAAGAAAAGTCAAAATTTTATTATGACAAAAATTGTAATCCACAAAATCTTAAACTTGGAGATGAAGTATTTCTACTACATGGAGGAAAAATTCATAAATTTGCTAATCAATACACAGGTCCACACAAAATACTAGAAATCCTAGATAAAGGAAACGTTAAAATACAAGTTAAAAATAAACAAAAAATAGTACATATAAACAGACTTAAACTTTCCCGTATTAGGCAAGAAGAATAAGAGAAATTTATACTAAAATAAGTATAATCTGTTTCCAGATAATGGAAACTGGAATAAGGAAAGTACAACTATTCTTATTACTAATCGTAATAAGCTTAACCAATGCATTCATAGGATTTGACTGTGGCTCAACAGAACCTAACATAACAACTCTATCATTAAAACAGGTAGGAGATTGCGAAATTCAGAAAAAACCAGTAAAAACAGAGCAAAGCTACGTACAATTAATACAACTAAGCGGTACTACAAAAACTAAAGTTATACAATGTAAAATAAAAATCAGCCGACATATTGAATATTGTGGTATGTTTTCACACACATCAGCTGTTAGTAACGGACAAGGAATATACATTCATGATGTATCTTACGATGTATGTAACACAGTACATATAACAGGAATTTATACACCTTCTAGTAATACAAAATTCGCAGATTTAAAAATAAACAGTACTAATTACCGTAGTATAACCTTAGCAGGGTCAATAGATCAAGATGGAGATTGTAGTGGAGAATCTTATAGTGATGTTTATGGCTCATGGAAAGATGTAATAGTCCAAGCATCGTATGAAATAACATTACAAGAATATTTCGCAACAGTTAATTTAGAAACAGACAAAATTCATTTACAATCAGGAACCGTTTGTAGTTTATCCGAATCAAAATGTATAGACAGAGAAAATGGAAATACATTCTGGAATGCTATACCAGAAGACGTATGTAATCTTAAAAAATATGAAGTAGTCTATGAAGGAATAGCAAATAAAACATACGAAGCAGATAATAATGAAGGAAATAAAGAAATACTATACTCTCTAGTGAGTCAAGATATAACATTTGCATTAGCGGAAAAATCAAGAGAAATGGTCTGTGGTTATATATATGTAAGAACTGAACATCCTAAATTAATAATACTAGAAACAAAACCAGGTGGATCACCCTTAAATAATAAAAAGCCATTAGTTCAAAATATGGACATGTTTTCTTACGTAAATACTAAATTCATTTACATTGAACGCCACTTACGAAAGGAAATGTATGAGTTATATTACGATGTACTAACAAAAAGATGTTTATTAGAACAAGAAGTGCTTAGAAATGCATTAGTTCTAGCAACTCAAGCACCTGATTTATTTGCATATCATCTAATGAAAAAAGAAGGATATATGTCAGTTTTAGCAGGCGAAGTTATTCATATGATAAAATGTATACCAGTGGAAATCAACTTAAGGGAAACAAAGGAATGTTATATGCAATTACCCGTTACAAAAGATAATAAAACATACTTTCTAACACCTATAACTCATATTTTGACTAAAGTAGGAACACCAGTAGAGTGTAATACATTTTTACCATCTATGTTTATGATAGGTAATTCTTGGTTCCAAATGTTACCTAAACTAGTAACAGTAGTACAACCAGCCATTATGAAACCCGACAAAAAAGAAACGTGGAAATATAGTGTTCCCCCTTACCTAGCTACTAGTGGTTTATATTCACAAAAAGATTTAGAAAAATTAAGAAATCATATTATGTTACCAGCAGAAAAGCCCATAATTTTAAATACTTTCGCAAGAGGAATAATGGGGCAAACTATACCTAATACAGGCCTTAAATTTTCAAATGTATTAGATGAAGATACAATAAATAAAATAGCAGAATCAGCATGGGGAAAAATCTGGGTAATATTTACCAGTTTTGGGACTGTCAGTGCAGGATTTATAGGCATAATAATAGCAATGAAAACAATTAAATTTATAGCCGACACTTTTATACATGGTTATGCATTATATAGCGTTTTTGGATGGTCCTTTCACCTCTTAGGCTCCATATGGGATTCAGTAACTAATGTACTATTGCATTTAGGAACGGCTACTAAGACTCCGCCAACCACAACTACAACATTAAACATCGAAGAAGAAAGAGCAGCTTCAGCCCCTACAGAAGAAATTAATCTACTGAAGAAAACAGAAGGTAATACAAACAACGAAGAACAAATTCAATTATACCCACAATTACATCCTATCCACCACAATTCAACAACGTTCCGATTGTAAGATGGCAAATACGTTTCTAAATATGCTAAACATTTTGTTAAAAGAAAACACGGAAGATCAACTCCTAATTAATTCAAATTATCAAGCACCAGCGGACGCTATTCATCAACCTCAATATGTTACAGAGATAAGATACAAAAATTATATTATTTGTAGTACAAGCGATAATATGGAATTGTCAAAAGAAAACGCAGCATATCGTTTAGTTAAAAAATTAACTAATGGAGAAAACGCATGTTTGAAAAATGCAACAATATCATTTAAAATAAAATTAATTCAAAAACTAAATGATTACTGTTATAAAAAAGAAATGGGTATTCCTAAATTTGCAATTTTGAAAACAAACACATCAGAAACCTCAATAAACTGGATAGTGATTTGCACTGTAGGAAAAATAAAAAAAACCGCTATCTCAAGCGACGTTATGACAGCAAAAGCAATATCAGCATTAATAACCTTAGCAACTTTAAACAATATAGACAATTACAATAATTCACTTGAACACGTAATAACTAAATCTTTTGAAAATATGACGGTCGCGAATGAAAAGAAAAACTCCTTTGAAAACACGAGTCTTCCTTCCACTTCCAATTCCTATGAAAAAGAAGAAGGAAAAAGTTTTAAGAAATGTAATTTTTGCGGACATCGCAGAAAGAACATTTATCATAAAATATAAAAATAATTATACTTGATTCTGTTTCAGGAATGGAGATTAAAAATAAAATTATATTATTAATTTTTGCGATTTTGATAGGAATAAAGAAAGGCAAATTTCAAATTATACCACAAGATGTCCAATTCATGCAATCACCAGGATTATATTATGAACCTCTAAAAACTATAGAGTTTCCTATTGGTGAAGTAAAATTCATTTATTATATTAATCATAAATTATTGTTCAGTAAATTAACAAATTTTAAAAAATGGCATGAAGAATCTAAAACAAGTTGCATATTGTTCTGCATTATAGTAAGAAATCAACTTGAATATAAAATAAAAGAATTTGAAGCAATAATTTATGAAACAAAGAAAATTATAACTGAAACTTCAAAACCAGCACAAAAAACTAGCATTTTTAACTTTATAGAAAAAAAGGAAACAAATAATAATATTACAATGAGAACTTCAGATAAAAATACCTTTACACAACAAATTTTTATTTTGGATCCTCCTAATTCAAATGACATATACAAACAATTATATTTAATTGGAAAATACGTTAAAACTTTACAAAATATACAAGAAATTCTCGTATCATCAATAAGCAATAAATGGCATCAATCAATTCCAATAAAATCAGAATTTTTAAATTATACCATAAATACTAGAAATCTTTTAAAGTATTTAAAAGTCGAAGCATTCAGCTCAAACAAAAATCTATTTATTATATACTCATTTCCAAAAAAAATGTCAGAAAGTTTTAACTTGTACAAAATTTATTCATATCCAATGTTTTATAACAAATCTTTTATTTCTATAAAAATAGATTCTCAAATTATAGGCCTTTCCAATGATAATAAAAAGTATTTCTTAACCTCAAATCTTAGAGAAAAATTCACACCATTTATTAATCATGCTGAATTAAACCCAACCTGTGAATCCAACATACTAATTAATTCCAAATATTATAACTGCAAATTTATCAAGTCAAGTAAATTTCCAATGTTAACCCCATTACTAAAACATAATTCTTGGATTTATGCTACTCAAAGATTGAAACAAATTGACATACAATGTTTTAAAAAATCCTTTACAAAATTATTGAAAAATATTGGAATTATAAAATTACCATCAGACTGTTCAATAAAAATAAATAATGAAATTGTACCTATAGAAATAGATGAAATATCTAACTTACCTTTAAAAACGCCAATTGTAATTCAAGATAAAATGTTAGTTCAAAGCAATAACAAAGAAATTTTTAATGTATTCAATTTAGATACCACAATTTCTCAAAATTCTACTCAAACTATTAATGCAGAAAAATATGAAATTCAAAATTATTTATCTTTAATTTTTTTAATAATGATAATAATTAATTTAATTTTTTTTATAATATTGTACTTAAAGACAAAGAGAAAATTTCAAAAATTTCAAAGAAATAATTTGTTGAATTTGTATGTGAAAAACGAAGTTTGCACAGAAGTAATGGAAAAAGAAGTAAGGGAAACAAGAGTATAGAACAACAAAATAAAATAGGTATTGATCAAGAATTTTTTTTTATTAAACAATAATTATATACAAAATTATAAGAAATCGCAGCTAAGGTCCGAAATACTGAAAAAAAAGAGAAATTTTTTTTTTAATAATTTAAATATATAATAAAATACTAAAAATGGACCAAGCACACTTACACGAATCACCTTGCCACCCACTATCATCCATTTTACGCCACCAGCAAAGAATGGAGATCCTAAAGGATCTCTCGATTCCAACACATGTCTTTTAAGTCTATCGATTCCCTCTCTTTGATTAACAAAAAGATTAAGCCTCCACTCAAAAGGAATATCGAAACGCAAACTGTAAGCTCTGACATTGAATCGTCTCTGTTTATATGTTAGTAGGTTAAATTCCTTGCTAAACCATTGATCATATTCACAAACCTATAAAAGTAATAAGAATAAAAACAAACAAAGAAAAACAAGAGAAAAACAAGAGTAGAAATAATAAAATGTATACGTACTCGAACCAATGAATTATCCACAAATTTTACTTTCCGATAATATAGAATAAAGACTTCCCCTGAATTAAAAAATTTGTCAAATAATGATTTATGATCCTTGAGAATGGATTCCGCTTTTGAAGCAAATTCAAATGGTAATTTTATAATATTATTTTCGTAATTAACTGTAGGAACCTCCAAAAGCACTCTCTTATTGCCATCCCACGATATCTGTTCTTTATTAATCTAAAAATAAAAGATAATTCTTAATAATTTCATATATAAGTAACAATTTAAGCAAAAAATTATTTATCTAACAATAATATCAGTAAAAAGTAGTAATAAAAAAATAAACACTTACAATCTTAATCTCGCAAGACTCAAAGACAAAATGTTTGCCACCTAGGAATAATACGTCATTTGGTCCATGACAATTTAATTGTCGAAAAATAGCAAATCTTATTAAACTCGCACAAGGTAGAGTAGACCACCAATCCTTTCCTCTGTATTTAATCGTGTCATACGAAATGATGAAACTAGGAAAAGGTCCCTCTATCGGTTCCCAAATATTATGTTCTTTTAATGATGCAGTCAATCTTTCAAAAACTGATAAAAAATTGAAAGAGTAATTTGAATTAAATAAATTGAAATTATTGGATCCCAGTTTTAAATATAGTCCTTTGTCATCAATTTTCTGTTCCAATACTTTGTTAGTATTTATAGAAAGTACCAAACTATTATCCTCGTCATCTTCATAGGAAAATTTCTTGTTAGACACATTAATACTCTCTTCAATGTTTACTCCATACCTCTTTGAAGGCGACACATTGATTCTCTCTTCTATTTTTCTTTCATCACTTGTTGAAGGTATCACATCTGTTATATCATCTTCTTGTCGAGAACGTTTTCTGTCCGGCACATCAATACTTTCACCTAATTTCCTTTTTTTATTCACAGAAGGTATAACATTTCTCATAGAACACTCCTCATCCAGTTCCATATCACCAAAAGAAATGTCACGAAAACTACACTCATTATTAATATCCGGACCAATAATTTCACTCAAATTAAAATTCTGAAGAAAATTTAAATCCTTAAGTTCTTCATTTAAAAAATTTTCTAAGTCAAGAGCACAACTAGTAAAAGACATTTTTAACAAAGTATCATAAAGATCAATTACAGAAAACAGACAATATGAAACTGAATTTCAAATATAGGGAAAGAACTATATCCTACTCGCCATCCCTACCTTTTTTTGGTCTTCAAACTTAAGAAACCAATTGAAAATTCCGATAACACAAGGTGGGTTGTACCTTAAGTGATAAAGAAAATCAAACAGACAAGGGATGCTAAATTTGAGGCAGGTATACCTGTAAGTTACATAAAATTGTCGCAGAAAATGTTTCTTTGGATTCCGCCAAAACTATTATAGTTAGAGAAAATCCGAAAACAGTTTTGGATTCAGCGTAAAAAAAACACATCAAATAAAAAAAAGAAAAAGCAAAATCGAGCAATTATTAAGGGAGATATGACCATTTTTTCAAATATGACAATATCACCTTCACCAATTTCGTTTTCGCAAAAAAAAAATTTTTTTTCGGGTAGTGAATCTAAAAAAAAAAAAAAAAAGGTCATCAAAAAAAAAAAAAAAAAATTTTTTTTTTTCCTCTCTTCAGTCCGTGAAAAACTAAACTTGTTGCTGAATTTTAAAGCATCATAACAAAGAGGTTCATCTGAACCTCGAATGAGCAGAATTTCCTTCCTTCTCAAACACTTAATAATTATTGCCCAAATGCAACTTGAGAACGAAAGAAAATTGCATAAATGAAATAATTAAAAGCAAAAAAACAACATTTTGAAAATTACCATGTATGAAATGTAAAATACATCACAAATATAAAATAATTGAAATATTTTCTGTCTGTAAAGGTTAAAAGTAAAAATTTTTTGCTTATGAAGGTTAAATGATTTAAAAATATATATTAAATAGGAAAATATTTAAAATCCTTAAATATACAATGAATTTCAATCATAAACAAATTTCTAATTTTAAAGCAAAAAATTTTGAAACAATTTTAAGTAGTACTAGTTTGTAAAACAATTTGCAAAAATATTCTTCTGAATGTAATTTCAAATCAAAAAATTTTTACAAAACAAATTTTTTTTTCTATTCTGTAAATAAAGAATTGTAAGTACCAAAGCGTAAAAAAAAAAGCAAAGCAAAAATAAGTTACTAAAATAACACTTATAAAAGTTCCTTGTATATTGTAAATTTAGATTATTGATTCAAAGAATGTACATTAATAACGAAAATAATTATTGTAATTCAGATGAAATATATAGAAAGAAGTAAGATAAGTTTGAATGGAAATTTCTCAAAATATTGTTCAAGAAATATAAAGAATGGATAGAATGCATGCATAAACGGTCATAGCATTTCCTCTACAATAGACATTTTTAAATAGTTTGAGCATGTTTTGTTTCACTCCCATGCTCAATCTGAGAGGGGAGGTGTTACGTCCGTAACTTCGTCACATATACTTAATTTAACTAAAATATTTACATGTTTGATTCCTTTTAATTTTGCCTACATATTATATTGTAAATGCTCTCTATATGTTTTAGTATAACTTATAAGTATGGTAATCATTATGATTTATCTTATATGTCTTTATAAATTATAACAAATTAAAGAAAGAAGAGTAATGTTTTGAACTATGTAAAAAGAATAACGATCGTGCATCAATTAGACAACAAATCATCAAATAGAAAACAACATACACGTTCTACGAATTAAGTCATAAAGCAGGAAAAGGCACATGGAACGTCGTGAAAACAGCCAAACATTTAAAGAAACATCGAGTGTGGAGGCCTTGGCACACAGGAAAAGGCACATGGAACGTCGTGAGCCAAACATTTAAACAAACGTTGAGTGTGCAGGCCTTGTCACACAAGGAAGCCACACACGTCGAGTGGGGAGGCTTGTTCCACCAAAGAGCCAAACATTCAAGTAGCATTAGATTAATGAGGAAAGTTTGATATAAAAAGGGGTACCATTTCTGTTTAGAACAGAGAGTAATAATTTGAAAGCCAACCTCATA
This sequence comes from Leptopilina syphax, assembly GCA_032872505.1. NCBI lineage: Eukaryota > Metazoa > Arthropoda > Insecta > Hymenoptera > Figitidae > Leptopilina > Leptopilina syphax. The sequence goes on from CM065476.1 coordinate 27,127,499, forward strand.
ACATCTTCAGTACAGAAAGTAACTATTTGGAAATCAACCTGAACACATTGTTCAGTACAGGAGACCAGAGAGTAATTTGTTGGAAATCAACTAGTACCCATTATATCGTCTACAAATGAACTCAAAGCACATCTTTAAAAAGTGAACAGTATATCCCAAAGTATTATTGTTGAAAGTACATCTTTAAAAGTGAACTATTTCCCCAAGTATTAAAATTCAAGTGAACTTTAATACATCAATTCGCAACGTATAAATTTTAACAATTTCCAAAACAATATAAATTTGGAAATAACTCAACTATCAACGAAGGTCTAATATTGAAACAACACATTCCAAATTTTGAACCATCGAAATTTGCTCAAGAGGCGACAACCGTCTGGAAGAAAGCAGATATTTTCACAATACAATACACTATCTCATTAGTGTAAACAAGAGGACTAATACCCAACCATTAAGGGCAACAAACAAAAGCCCCCTTTTGTCTACCGCTCAACACCATTGAGATCGGACAACAGATTATCATCACACCACCAGTCATCGTTATTCTTTAAGTAAGATTCATAATTTTTGTACTCATTGTAATTTTGTCAACTCTTTTCTTTCTTGTTGGTTTTTAAATAAATTATTCTCTCACATTTAGTAGGCTCATTGACTTATCCTCATCCCAAATTGGATTCATTTATGAAACCAATTTAAAACGAGGAACGTTAGGTATATTTAAAAAGGTTTCTCGTTTTGACGTAACAATATCGAAATATTATTTTTCAAAATTTTTGTAATATCTAATAATTTTTTATACAAATTTTTTTATTGTATAATAACCAGTTTTTATAATTTTATTTTATTCGAATAATTATTTCGTATAATTTTTTTCTGACCGAAATTATATTTTAAATAATTTTTTTTAGTCGATTTTTTATTTTTCCTAATATTCATTTTTCTAAACAATTCTTTTTTATAATTTTTATATTTCCTAATTCGTATTTTACATAACATACATTTTTTCAAAGATTTAAATTCTCTAATTTATTATTTTCCTAACCTATAAATGTCATAATAAGAATTGCACCGAATAGTTATTTCACATACAAAATATCCGGTTTCGACGTTTCCCATCTCTGAAGAATATGGCATTTATATAGGTTAGGCAAATAATAAATTAGAGAATTTAAATCTTAGAAAAAATGTATGTGATGTAAAATACGAATTAGGAAATATAAAAATTATAAAAAAGAATTGTTTGGAAAAATGAATATTAGGAAAAATAAAAAATCGATTAAAAAAAATTATTTAAAATATAATTTCGGTAAGAAAAAAATTATACGAAATAATTATTCGAATAGAATAAAATTATAAAGCTATGGTTATTATACAATAAAAAAATTTGTATAAAAATTATTAGATATTAAAAAAATTTTGAAAAATAATATTTCGATATAATAATAATTATGAGAAGTGACAATTCGGTAAAGTTATAGTTAGAAGAAATATATGTTAGAAAATATAGTAATTATAAAGAAGAATGATTAGAAGTACACAAAATTATGAGTAATGTTAATTCGAAAAAGTTAATATTATTTTGAAAAACATTTATAAGAAAAAAGTTTTATAACAAATGATATTTCGATAAAATAAAATTTAGAGACTTTAGAATTTAGAACATTTACACATATTAAGAAAATATTATTAGGAACAATAAATTTTTTAAGAATTGGTAATTCGGTAATATTTGAATTATATTGAATAATAATTCGGGAATATAATTATTATTGTTATTAACAAATCTATAAAATAATATTTATCAAAATTGACATTTCGAAAATAAAAATATTAGTGTAAATAAGAAATATAAAAAATAATAATTTTTAGAAATGATAATTCAGTTATTTAAAGATTATAAAAAATTTTCGTTCGCAGTATTAAACATTCTGTTAATTAGTCATTCAAAAAAATAATGTTTTTGATAATTATTCTTTCGATTAAATGAAATTATAATTAATTCTTATTAGATAAAAAGAATTTCGATAAAATAAAGATTCGGAAAATAAAAATTGGAGACTTTTTATGCTCCTCGTGTTGACGTCACAATGCTATTCAAATTGGTGACGTCAGCACGGCACGTTAGACGTCCATGGGACGTCCATAGGGGACGTCAGCACGTTCACGTACATGCATTGTGTAGCTGCCTTAAACACTGCTTAGGGTCTTAAGGTACCGTCCCATGACGGCGTAAAAGCGTCGGCGTAAAGCGTAAACCATGTGAGTGAGTGAGAACCTGATATCTGTTCATCTCTTTCTATCGCAGGATTTCTGCTTTACGCCGACGCTTTTACGCCGTTATGGGACAGTACTTTAATCCTATATGAGCTAGCAGCTAGTAGAACTAGAAAGCGTAGAATTAAAAGCAGAATTTCATGAGTGAAAAGGATAGTACTCTCGACTATTTCTCTTACACTTATTACTTTCTGTTTTCGTCTTTACGCTTTCAGCTTAAGGCCTAAAGGTGCTTCTATACCTTCAGTGTTTTGGTCAAGTAATCGGCTGGATGAATTTTCTCGGTCGGATTACAAAATTTGATTGGCTGTACTAGATTACATTTTCACTGTTTCTAATTTTTAGGAACAGTAGAAATGGAATTTACTCTTCAACCAATCAAATTTATTGACCCGACCGTGAAAACTCATCCAAGACGATTGCTTATGGCCAAAACACCGAAGGTATAGAATCACCTTAAGCACAACTAAGTCGGGACAGAGGTGTAAATGTACCCTTACAGAACGTCATGAGAGTTCGCCTAAAAGTGTTCATAACCCAGCTCCTACAGTGCGTCAGAAAAAACGAGTAAAAAGTGAAAAAAGTGTATACAAAAAAATTATTTTTCCTGAAAAGTATCAAAGCAACTTCTTAAGTCTCCTTTAAATAAACAATTGTAAGTTAAGCAAAATTTCAATTTTTCTGAAAAGTCATTTTTTTCTAAAAGTCACTTTATAATTTTTAAAGAAAAATAGCATTTCCGACAGCAACAAGTTCTTCGCTTGCTGTTCGTCTTTGTTACTTCTGTTCAATGTTTAATTTCTTCTTATTTATTTTGTAATAACTATTATTCATGAAATTCTATGTAAAATATATATAATTTATTTTAAAGAATTTTTAATAATATAAAGTCAACTAGTGATACTTCAAATGCAAACATTTTTTCAACAGAAACTTTAATAAAACTCTTTTAATTCCTGATCTTACGAAATAGCATCAGCAATATAATAAGTATTCAAAGGACCCTAAAGTTCAGAACGTTCAAATGAACGAAATTTATTTTTTTAAATTTCCAGATTTGTTTTCAATAATCTTATTCAAAATAGTAAATAAAACAAATATCCATTAAAAAATTACAGAAATTTTAACATTAGTACTTAAATTTTACAAAATTAATTGTAAATAATAAAACTAACCTTAATTTTTATTTTCATATTAATTACTAAATAATTATGCATTTTTAATAAAATTTTAATTAAAAAAATTTTCAAGTAAATTTCATTTTAATATTATTCTTCATTAGCAATATTTTATTTTTTAGGTTTGGTGTTCAATATTATTTAGAAATTATGATGACGCGTAGATCTAAACGTGAGTGCCGTAGAAAATAAATTTTTCTCCTTTAATAATTTATATATTATTTAACTATTTATATATTATCTATTTATATAATAGATTCTTTTACTTGTACCTTTTTAAATATTGATTTCATTGTATTTTTAAGTTTATAATAATTTTATTGTTTCTTAGGGTCGATTGATGAAAATGATCTAAGTTTAGATCAACAAAATTTAAAAGAAAAGGAAGCGATTATTGCAGAAGAACGTGCAGCCAAAGCGGAGGAACGGGTGCTTAAAGCTGAAGAACGTGCCAAAGAGGCACAATTAAGAGCTGCTGAAGCTGAAAAAAATAGAAGAATTGCAGAAGAGGTCGAAGAACGAGCAAAGGCGGAAGAACGTGCCAAAAAAGAGGAAGAAATGCGTCGAAAAACAGAATTGATTAATTCATTGCAGCAACGATTTTTGAATGCTAATAAAAGATTAGAAGATGCTGAATTGCGTGAAGAAATAGCAAATAAAAAATATGAAGAATCCGAAGAAGTATTGGATGAAATAAAGCGAGTTGAAGAGACAGAGCGACGCGCAGCCCTTGCTGAAAATCGTGCCACACAGGCTGAAAAGCGCTTTGAGGAAACTAAACAACGAGAATTAGGTATGGAGAGATCTACTTGGAAAAATCAAGGTCGAATGGAGCCGAAAAATACATCTTTTGCCAGACAGCCATATCAAAATTTCATCGGTTCGTACCCTCTGTACCCGCCATACGAAACCGAAAGGGAGAAGAGTTTAAAAAAAGAAGTTCGAAATTTAAAAGTAAGTACTAGTATTAAAGTAAATTTCATGCTTATCTTTTTTTGAGTAAAGAAAATTTAAAAAAAATAAAATGCATATAATTTTTAAAGTAATCATATTTTTCCAGAAACTTAAAGGACAATTGTACTCCAAATTAAACTCCCAACAAGGTAGACGTGGTAGGCATTTTGGATAAAGTTGACATTTCGATTTCTAAATTATTTTGTATGTACAAAGCGATACACAATTCGGAATACTCATATTGTGACTAACCAGTAACTTTGACTGTGTATAATTTTTTTAATACTGTTTCCTGCTCTAGATTTTGATTAATAGTTCAATATGAATAAGAAATAAGAAAAGTATAAATATGTACGCAGATGAATATCCTAAAAAAATAAAGATTATCTTACATTATATTTGGAACTAATTTATTGAAAAACTACAACAGTTGTTATTATATAAAAAATGCATAATGTATTGGTTGTACAGCAGATTTCTTTTTTTTAAACTCTGTTAATTTTTTGCGTAGGCTTTCCTTCACAACGGAGTCGTCGGATAATTTCCAATTTAGTCTTTTTGCTGTGGCACGTGTAAAAGCTGAAATAAAAATGCATTTATATTAATATTATTACGTTTTGATTCACGAGTCAAAGAGGAATTATCAAAATTTTCTACTGGTTTACTCTGCTTCTTTTTAGATATAGTAAAATTATGGCATTTAATTAATGATCTGTAAAAATTACAATGTTAATTATTAATTATAGGACATGCAAAACCGTTACATATACAAAAATATAAATTCTTAAAATATGAAAAGTGAATAATTTAAAGTCCTAGCTAACTTATTTTCTTTTAAGGGTTTTCTTGTTCTTTTAAATAGTGTAAAGTTCTAAAAATTAAAAGTCAAAAATATTTTTAACTTTAGTTGGATATCACTGTTTTTAATTTAAAAAAATTTTATGTTTAGCTTTTTAAAATCAGTATTTTATAACCTTTAAACTGATAAATACAAAGTTGTCATAACTACTTAATTATTAATCAACTATATCAACCTTAATGCGATTGTAAAATATTTTAGTTTTTATAAGGTTTTATTTAATAGTAAAATATTATCGTGGTTGAAAAAATTATTTGGAAATTATTTATTTCATAAAAAATTGTTTTTATTAAAAATTTTTATTTTCTGAAACTTTGTTCTATAGAAAACACACAGAGTCATTAAATTGCCATGAATATTTCCGAAAGCTAATTTGTAATCTTTAAATATTGATATCAGAAACAATCGAATTGCAATGTTGTGTCAATATTTCCTGAAGGTATACTTACTTAAAATGCTATCAACAGCCTGCTTCGGGAGAGCTGGGTTACTTTTGTCTTTGGGACCTTTTCCTGTCAAACTATGCTTTAAGAGAGCTTTTTCAGTGAAGACCGCAAACATAACTGATCTTGCAAATATTGTATGCGTGTTGCTTTTTCTACCCCTTATGTCTTTTAAAGTTCCCTTGTCGATGAACACATCGACAAGAAACTAATTTCAATTAACTAATTCAATTTTTCTTCCAGAAACTAATTCAATCGTCTGCAAGTAAAAAATTTAACTCATTATAGGCATCATTCGGAAGCAATTCTTAGCATGCACGGAAAAAAAAAGTTAAAGAATCTCTCGTCAACTAGTATATCACTTTTGGATGGGACACAAAATTTCAAAATTTTCATTCACTTTTGATTAGAAATGGCGAACGTCAACGAAAAACTGAAACAAAAGTTAATGAATTTTTGATGAACTGTGTTAAGGATGAGTAGTTCGTCAAAAGTAGAGGTACAAGTTGACGAAAAAATCGTGAACTCGCGAGTGTCAGTAGTATGCGCAGTTCGTAATGCGCATCAAATATGGCTGATCAAGCATTCATCATTCAGTCGGTGTCATCGGTGTTTACATTCGGGTAAATTCTTTGATGAAAGTTATTATTTAGAATCAGTGTTTTTTATTACTTAGTGAATATTTTTGTTTGCTAATTTCCTTTGTGAAACAAATAATTCATAAAATGAATTAAAAGTTACGATCAGGGACTTTTTCTACTTTCCACGGCCCTGAGTTTTCCAGCAGACAAAGCTAATCTTTTCGTTTGTCGAAGGACAGTGTATCTAGATTTAGCCGTGGCGGTTAGTTGTTAGGAATATTATGTTATAGGGTATAGGTACTAGGTTCGAATCCCGTGAAGCGAATTACGAATTTTAATAGCGATAAAATTGTGTATTCTGTGTAGTTGCCCAGTGGGCACAGGGACGTCTAAAAGACGTCTTAAAGACGTCCTTTTTTGTCCGCGGACAATTCGGGGACAATGATGGTAATGTCTCTGAGTCATCAAAAAGACAACTAAAAGACGTCTAAAAGACGTTCTATGTCTGGTCCAAAAGACGTCCAAAAGACGTCTAAAAGACATAGGAAAGGACGTCTAAAGTACGTCTTAAAGACGTCTTTTGGACGTCTAAAAGACATAAAAGGGACGTCTAAAAGACGTCTTTAAGACGTCTTTTGGACGTCCTTTTTACATTCCTTCAGATCTTAAATAAACATTTCTTTTTTAACATTTTCTAAGTTGAAACTCAGTAATATTGTATTAAATTTATTTTAAGTTTAATTTTATTTTTTCTAAAATGTGGAGAAATAATGAAAAAATTCCTACGAAGCTGGGATCGAACTCGGATACCTTGGGCTTGAAACACGGCGCCTTAAGCACCTCAGCCGTTCAAGACAGATATGAACCTCTACAAAGTTAACGATCTCACTTGTCAATGAAATAAATTGAACTTAGAAAAATTCCAATGAATTTCACATTCATAAATTTCTAAGTCCAAGTTGAACTTAGAAAATAATATTTTCTATTTATGAAAATTTTTCTATTTTCAAATGTTGAATGAAAAAGACGTCTTTTAGACACCTTAAAGACATCTAATAGCCAAGACATAGAACATGAATAGGACGTCTTTAAGACGTCTTAAAGACGTCTTTTTGTACATGTCCAAAAGACGTCCGCAAAAAGACATCTTTAGGACGTCTTTTGAACAAGTGTGCCCACTGGGTGGGTGCGTATAGGCGTCAAGTTATCAAATTAAGTGAAATACTATAAAAAAGTAGTGTCTGGAAATTATTTTTTCTTGTTTTTAGCATTTTTTAAAAGTTCACGAATTTTTCGTTAACTTTGGCGAAAAGTTCGGAAACAGTACTATGTATCTAGTGAAGGAGTTGATGAAATTTTGACGAACTGTGTTTGTTGATTTTCAAGAATTTTGTGTCCCATCCAAAAGTGATATACTAGTTGACGAGAGATTCTTCAACTTTTTTTTTCCGTGTGAAATTTTCAAATAGAAATACACTAGTATCCTTCATTGCATAATATAACTTTACCTTATCGCCTGCTGAAAACGCAAAAACATTTTTGTCTCCTTCTTCATTCAAAGAATCGTTGCCGCTTACTACCTCTGTGGAAGTGTCCTTATTCTCGTCTTCTCCTGTATTAAAATCATTGTTGTCGATTGTTATTGCAGTGAATGATGGAAACTTGTCTATTAAAATTACAGACTCAGAATCAATTTGACATGGATCTATTAAGAAACTGAGTTGAGAATCTTGAAGAATTTCCGGAAGTTTTTGGTAGGTGATTTGAGACAAGGATGATAATTTCTCAATAACGTTATTCTCAGTTATTTTTTTGTCTTCTACTCTTTTACCACTTTCTGGCTCATCTTCTATGTAATGAGTTGGATTTTGTAGCATCTAAAAACATTTAATATTTAATAAAATTCTGATCTGATGATGAGCGCTTTACTGAACAACAAAGAACTTCTAAACATTAATACATTTTCTAAAAAAATTAGATGAATTTGCAAAAATAGAAGAATTTTTTTAACTCAAACAGCATAGAACACCAATAATTTCTGGAATATTTTATAAAGTTTATTTGCAATATTTATAATATTTACCTGTCAAACTCAGGAAATGTCTATTTAATATTGATATTTCTTTATTACAAACTAAGCTATAAAATATATGTAATTATTTCAAAAAATTTAAATACTTACTTCTTTCAACTCAACCAACTCTTCTGTCATTTTTTTATTGACCTCAAGTATAGATTCAATTTTTTTCAATAAAACTGTTAAGACTAAACTTGAAAATAACTGCTTCTAGAATGGTTAATTAAATTAAAATAATTAATTATAAATAAGCATACTACAAATATTACATTTCGTCACATTGCATTTATTAATAAATAAATATTAACCTTCTTTGAAGATTGATCAATTGCTGGTGAAGCATTTAAATTATGTCGTTTCCTAGAAACGCTTTTTTTCAAGGCATTCTGTTTTTCGCTTCTTATTTTCAAAAGTTCATTTTCGTCAGCTAATGAAAAAATTAAAATATATAAATTAAATTTTTTTCTGAAAGCCATTTATTTTAATTTAAAGAAGTCTAATTATTATAAAGAAAATTAATGTAATCAATTTCATGTGTATTCTACATTTAAATGGGTCAGTCCATTATATTTCACCTGAAGCCGTTGCGGCCTATTTTTAAAAAATCTCATAATTTGTCAAAATGATGTTTAATATCCATAGAATTCATTTTTGAGAATTATTTTATAAAATTTCTGGAATTTAACTTAGAATTTTAATTTTTAAGTTGAGTTGGACAGAAAAAAGGTTAGATTGTCAGTTATGAAAATTTAATAAAAAAATATGGAAATAATTTACATAATACAAATTTCTTGATTGATATTTGTTAAAAATGAGCTAATTTACTTGTATAAATAGATTATTATGTAAACATATGCAAAATAATAGATTAAAATTGATTTTAAAACTTAACTATAAAATGTCAAAAGTCACTACATTTTATTTACATTTTTCTACAAAGTTTATGAATATTAAAAAATTTTTTACTATTTAATGTAAAGTATTTTCAATGTAGTTTCATAATGTGTGCTAGCTTTTTAATTTTATAATAAAGAAGTATGAAAAATTTTACCTTTAATATTGAGTGTTTCATGATTTTCAGTGATTTTAATCACTTATTTCTTCTCAGGTGCAAGACTGAAAAATCCAATTTTTGTCTTAATATTTAAGTTTGACCTTCTTTTCCATTCTATTAAATTTTGGTGATGGAGAACGAGCTGCTTTGTAGTTTTATTTATGTTTAAAAAATCTGCTTCCAAAAGCGAGTTTGTTGGTTAAAATGCAGGTAGTTTTATAATACTGAAGTTGGCTATCTCAATAGTCTTGCAAAAATCTACTTGCATGTTAACCAACAAATTCGTTTTTTCAGCAGATTTTTTAAACTAAATTTAAACTGAAAAGTAGCTCGTTCTCCATCACCAAAATTTAATAGAATGGAAAAGAAGTTTAAACTTAAATATTAAGACAAAAATTGGATTTTTTAGTCTTGCACCTCAGAAGAAATAAGTGATTAAAATCACTGAAAATCATGAAACACTCAATATTAAAGGTAAAATTTTTCATACTTCTTTATTATAAAATTAAAAAGCTAGCACACATTATGAAACTACATTGAAAATACTTTACATTAAATAGTAATAAATTTTTTAATATTCATAAACTTTGTAGAAAAATGTAAATAAAATGTAGTAACTTTTGACATTTCATAGTTAAGTTTTAAAATCAATTTTAATCTATTATTTTGCATATGTTTACATAATAATCATACATAATAATCTATATATGGGGGAGTTCACGGGAAGTGATCCGGCCTCATGCGTTTACACGTCATACTTTGATGACTTGTAGTATGCTTTAAAAAAAGATGTAAATTAGATAAAATATGTTTTGGAAAGGGGTTTTTGTGTACTTTTAAATAAAGATGTTAGTTTTTTTTTTTTAAATTTTTTGACCTTGAAAATTAAAAATTAAAATTTAATTTTCATTTTTTTGTAAAATTAATTAACTAGAATTCATAATTCTAGTCCCATTTTGGGCAGATATGTTTTTGATAGGAAAAGAGCTCAGCTTTCATTCTAAATAAAAACAAATTTAAAAAAATACCGATTGTACAAAAAAAATGAAAATTAAATTTTAATTTTTAATTTTCAAGGTCAAAAATTTTTTTTTAAAAAAAAACTAACATCTTTATTTAAAAGTACACGAAAACCCCTTTCCAAAACATATTTTATCTAATTTACATCTTTTTTTTAAAGCAAACTACAAGTCATCAAAGTATGACGTGTAAACGCATGAGGCCGGATCACTTCCCGTGAAATCCTCCATATACAAGTAAATTAGCTCATTTTTAACAAATATCAATCAAGAAATTTGTATTATGTAAATTATTTCCATATTTTTTATTAAATTTTCATAACTGACAATCTAACCTTTTTTTCTGTCCATCTCAACTTAAAAATTAAAATTCTAAGTTAAATTCACAAAAATTTTTATAAAATAATTCTCAAAAATGAATTTTATGGATATTAAACATCATTTTGACAAGTTATGAGATTTTTTAAAAATAGGCCGCAACGGTTCAGGTGAAATATAATGGACTGACCCAAATAAAATTAAAATTATAGGTAAATTAATCATTACTAATATAACAACATATTCTTATTCCATATTATTACATTAATATAGTAAATCCATTTTGTATACTAACTTGAAATTGCAATAACAGTTCCAGTGTAGTTTTTTATGAACTTCATCTTCTGGCCATAAGTACTCAACAGATGAACCACATTGCAAAGTTGGCATTTTTGGATCATATTTTATTGACCTCGAATATATAATGGTGAAACACCCATCGCCTTCTAGTAGAACCTGTTCTTCACTCATTTTCAAGAAATTAAGAACTTTTAATAATTCTTTGTATTTTAATATAAAAACATCTAATGTTTTGTGTTGTCATGACAACTGATAAAAATTAGAAAGATGTTCAACTTTTATTTTAATAGACACTTTATTTTGAAATTTTAAATTAATCCAATTCAAACAATTATTATTGATATAGGGTCACTCCACTGACTTTCGTCTGGGGGTTGTTGCGGCTATATTTTGAAAAAATCTGGTTTCAAAATATGTAAAACTAGAAGACTTCCTGATTCCATTAACCACAATATTGTTCCGAAAATTTTATTTTTTTTAAATTTTATTATTAATCAAAAGTTGGCCTCTCAGAGTGTTATTTTGTAACCTTAAATTTTGCACTTTTTTAAAATCGTTTTTATTCAATAATTATTTTATGTCATATAACAGAACTTACCAAAAGCATAAATCATTTGATGGTGAATCAGGAATCGAAGCAATTACTATGAAAATATATTATTTTTAATTAATAAAGCGAAATCGAAAATTTTTTCTACAAAAAAATTTTCCGATTTTCTGAAGACTATAACTTTTTTCTCAATGCTCCTAAAATTTCAATCTTCTCCGTGTAGCTTAAAAGTAATATAATTTACTCAATACTAAAATTTGACGTATGTGTTTTGCTTCGTTTTTGAGAAATTAATTTTTTAAATTATTCACTTAAAAAGGTTAATTTTAGGACTTGAAGTTAACCGACCAATTTTACATCACTCTATTTACACGTTGAAATTCGATGAGAATTGTATAAAATTAACCTTTTTAAGAAAATAAATTAAAAAATAAGTTTTTTAAAAACAAAGCAAAACACATACGTCAAATTTTAGTATTGAGTAAATTATATTACTTTTAAGCTACACGGAGAAGATTGAAATTTTAGGAGCATTGAGAAAAAAGTTATAATCTTCAGAAAATCGGAAAATTTTTTTGTGGAAAAAATTTTCGATTTCGCTTTATTAATTAAAAATAATATATTTTCATGGTAATTGCTTCGATTCCTGATTCACCATCAAATGATTTATGCTTTTGGTAAGTTCTGTTATATGACATAAAATAATTATTGAATAAAAACGATTTTAAAAAAGTGCAAAATTAAAGGTTACAAAATAACACTCTGAGAGGCCAACTTTTGATTAATAATAAAATTAAAAAAAATAAAATTTTCGGAATAATATTGTGGTTAATGGAATCAGGAAGTCTTCTAGTTTTACATATTTTGAAACCAGATTTTTTCAAAATATAGCCGCAACAACCCCCAGACGAAAGTCAATAGACTGACCCTATAAGTTAATTACAAAATATAATTATGAAATAATAATTAATTTTTTAAAAATTTATTTGAGGTTAAAATGTTAATGAAGTTTTTTTTAATTAAAAAGAGTAATTGGATTTTCTTGATTAAAATTAACCCAGAAAAAAGGGTTAACTTCAATCGCTGAGAATAATTTTTCATAAGATATAAATTCAGCACGTAATTGTTTCCTTAAAATTGGTTTCAAAATCTTTTAAGGAACTAATTACATATACGGAATTACTATTGAATTTAGAACGGAATTTCTGAGAAATTTTATTACATTTCTGTCAGTAATTGACACAAATATTGTGCAAAATTTATTCTAAAAAGTGATAATTTTTTTGTAGTAATTTCAGAGGAACAATTGTAGAATTCCTATCAAATTCCTTGCAGAATTTCTTAGAAAATTATTAAAGAAAATTTTTAGTAAATCGTACAAATTTTTTACTCTTAAATGAAAAATGTTTTAATCAAATCTGTATTAATTTTTCAAATATCATCTGCTTTTTTGAGTTTTTTAAATTTTATATGTAGTTCAGACTTCGCACTCGATAGTGAATTTTAAAAAAGTAGCTTTGAAACTAGAAAAAGTAGCTATCGAAAAAATAAATTTGACGACCAAACAACTTGTTTTTAGACACTTTACAAAACTGACAAAAATTACATTCTATATTTTATTTTCCTAACTTTTTTCTAATTTTCATTAAAAACATTTACTTCTTTATTATTCTACTAATAAATTGAATTTCTGCAACGAATTCTATTATTCATAAAAAAATTTAAATATTTATAACAATAACATAATTCTTACCAAGAATTTTTTTAAATTATTTAAATAATTGATTTCTTTCAACTAATTTTATGCTAATTCTAATTTAAAAAATTGAATTCCTGAGAAATTTTTATATTCATGAAAAATTGAATTCTTAGGACATAATTGAATTTTTTCGGAAAATTATTTATGTAAATAATTGAATTATTGGCGAAAATGTTTATAAAATCTAAAATAATAATTGAATTATTTCAAAAAAAAATTTATTTGACATTGTATTTGAAATAATTGATTTCTTTTGATCAATTTCATTAAAAAATTTAAAAATAATTGAATAGTAAACAATTCAATTCTTCCAAAGAATTTTAAAAAACACTTTCTTAAATAATTGATTTTTTCAAAGAATTGGAATTAAAATTTTGGGATTAATTACATTTTTTGAGCTATTCCTGTAAAATTATATCAAAAGTAATTGAAATCCTGCTATAAATTTTATTATTTATGGAAATAATTGCGGTTGCAAAGAATTTTATTAAAATTTTGAAAAATAATTGAATTCTTAAGAAAAATTTTATTATTTTTGAAAATAATTGAATTATTGCGAAAAATTTTATTAAAATGTTTTTAAAAAATTGAATTTTTGTGAAAAATGTAGTTATTTTTGTAAATAATTAAATTCTTTATAACAAATTCATAAATTTTGTTTTAAATAATTAATTTTTTTTAAGCATAATAAATATTTTAAGAATTTTATTGCAAATAATTGGATTCTTGTTAAATAACTTTATTTGTCACAATAATTAAATTTTTCGATTAATTAATTTAATATAGTATTAAAAATAATTGAAATTCTTTGATGAGATTTATTATTTATGAAAATAATTTAATTCTTTGAATTATTATTTCTATTATTCTATTATTCATAATTCAATTCTTTCACAGAATTTTAAAAAACACTTTTTTAAATAATTGATTTTTTCAAAGAATTTAAATTAACATTTTCAGAATAATTACATTTTTTGAACAATTCCTGTAAAATTGTATTAATTTTAAAAGAATTTTTTTATTTTTAATATTTATGAAAATAATTTAATTCTTTCTTAGAAATTTATCAAAATTTTTTTTAAATAATTGAATTTCCATGAAAAATGTTATTATTAGTGAAAGTAATTGAATTATTGTGCAGAATTGTATAAAAATATTAAATAATTTATTTTTTGAAATTTTGTTGAAAATTCTATTCTAAATTAATTGAATTCCTGTAGGAACTTTATTATTTATGAAAATAATTGAATTTTGGATGAATTTTGTGAATTTTGTTTTAAAGAATTTTATTATAATTTGTTGAGAATAGTTTTTTGATATCCAGTATTAGCAAATTTAAAGTAGAAGAAATTCTAAAAAATTAATAGTACCCAAATAGTAGGATAAAGTAAAAACGTAGTAAATAGTAGATTTTAGTAGATGAGTGCGAAGCCTGAAAGTTTAAAATTAACTGTCATGGAAAAATTTAAAAAATCAAAATTTTCGAAAATTATGGATTGCTCTAAAATAATAATTATTAAATTATTGAAGTCATTACAATTTATTTTTATCATATAATTTGTTAAATTAATTCCTTGTATTTAATATTAATTAATATTAATTAATTAATTATTTTATACATTGCAATTTGTAATTTTAATTATATAATTTATTAAATAAATACCTCATTTTAACAAACTATTACATAAATAAATGAATTTTACAAATTAAAATATTTTTAAGCCTTAAATAGTTTTCATTAACAAATGTTCATTATATGCATTCCAATTCTTTCTTCAATTTTATGTAGTATAGATAGATATTTGGTCGTTACAGGTCCTTAAATAAACAGTAATAATAATTATTATAATAATATATCTTAACTTTAAAAATCTCTAAAAAATATTAATAAATTGAATACCTTTCTCATATTTAAAAGAGAAGCATTTGCCTCTTTACTTAATGCCAATAAATTTGAAACTCTGCCCTTTAAATCCTCTTTTTCTTTATTCAAGATAGTTAATTCCTTCTCAAGCTCAATTGCCATTAGGACATTCCCCTCACGTGTTCTTTTTTTAAATTTTAATCTGTTTTCTTCGTATTCTAATTTTTGTTTTTCAATAATTTCTTCCTTCTTGATTTTATTGTCTTCAATTTCTTTGATTCTTTTTTCCATTTCTTGGTCTAAAATTTCGTCCGATTCTGAAAAATGATGTATTATGTTTCGTATGTACATTTTCCATACATTATTATATATAACTATTCTAAACTCTCATAAGTATTATAAAAAATATATAATATTTGCAGCTATTTGAGAGCTTCAACTTAAGTCTATATAAACAATTAACAAATCAACCTTAAATCTTACAGTATAATTATATTTTACTGTTAAAATGATTATGGAACTATATATAGGACTGTCTAGAATAAATATTATATTTAGAACATAAACATAAACACAATTAAAAGATCGGGTTAAAGAAGAAGGAACATAAATATATGTGCTTTTTTAATTCATTCTTACATTTCGTGTTTATGTTTGTGTTCCTAATGTAAAATCTATACTGGACTGTTCTTAAAGAAATAATATATTAACAAATAAAATATGTTTAAATTTCGCGTAATTGCAAAATGTTTTTTAAATGTATACACTTGCCTGATTCCATAATAATCGTCCCTCTTCGAATTTTTAGATGGTCTGTATCTTCCGGGTACTCAAACTGAACTTTTTCTCCAATTTTAATTTCAGAGTCATCGGTGACATTTTTGTAATACTTTTTTATAAGCCCAAGTCTAGTCTTCTTGGCCCAAGTAAAAAGTGACAAGGTAAAGGTCTATTCCCAATGAGATCCTATGCTAACCGGTGCTAAAAGCAAGGAAACGCATACTTTAGGGTGCAGTCACTTGCTGAACAGAAAACGCAAAAAAACTAGAAACAGGAGGAATGTACAAGTTAAGTCCAACGCACAATAGTTTCACGAAAGTTATTCGCAAACGAGACGTATGAGATAGAAAAGGACAGATATATATTTGTGTCATTTTCTAACTCATGCATTGCGTTCGCGAACGACGTCGTGTAGCAGTTGTGCTTAGGCCTTTAAGGTTGACGCATAATAAATACGGATACGGAAACAAGGCATTGAAATAAAAAGGACACATAGAGCTTCTGTCATTATCTTTTACATGTCCTATTCTCGTATCCGTATTCATTCTGCTATGGCCCTGAGTCGGGTACTAAAAGTAAATAAAGGCCTTTCTCCAATAGGATTGCTCAGGTTTTATTGGAAAAAAACCTTTACTAGGAGTGACAATTTTTCTCCCATGAAAATGCTCCTTTCGGATGCAGACATTATAACATTATAAGTGTGTGCTGAGATAACAATAAAGGTTTTTATTATTAACTTTTGAGCATCGAAAAACGTTTCATTTTATCTGACATTTGGAGAAAGTTGTTTGAATATTATTCAGTTTTCTCCATATTTATTAAAAAAATCATTAATTAGAATAATGATAAAAGATTCAAATACTTTAAGATTATTGCTGTAAGGATACTCTAAGCATTTTTGTAAGGCATTATTTATATTACTGTCGAATTTAACTTCTATAAAAGTTGAGGTATTCCACGAGTATACTCGGGTTAAACCATATAGGGGTTATGGTTTCTGGGTAAATGGTTAACTGTCAAATTGACATCCATAAAAATAATAAGTTGTAAATCCAGATGATCATTACATGAACAAGTATATTTAATTTTTAAGTAATTTTTTACACAATCTAAAATTTATAGAATCAAGTTGATTCTCCACGGAAAAAATAAAAACGTATTATACAGTAATGTGATTCTAAATAAACAAACAAAAACAAACAACATTCTAAATTACAATACAATTACTTTATATACATCATCCGATGGAGTAAGATTTTATTATAAAGCAACAAAATTAATTGTGATTAACTCTGCAAATTCGTTGAAACCTTTTCAAGTTATCGTGTTCACAGAAAACGGGATCCACACAAACATACATACGGACATTTGTTTAGGGTCTTATATGGGTAGTTCTACAAACGAAGGAAGAAAATAAAGAAAATTTTGGCTCAACATTTTTTTACGTTCAGGTTTTAAAAAGTTGGTTAAATTCAAGTTAAAAGTATTATCAAAGTTACCTAAAAGTGTCCAGTCAAAAAAATACAAATTGTAAATTTTACATCTTAAGCATATGCGTATTCTGTGAGAAAGTGCCAGGAAACTGAGAGTTTGGTTATTTTTCGTCTAAGAAATTGAAAAACATAAAATATTTTTTTTCAAATGCGTGCCACACTGAGAGAAGTCCAGGGCGTAATAGTTACTGCTAGACGTCGCTATAAGCTACTGTTCTTGTTGCGTTTGAGATGTTTCGAATCTAGGGCTCAGACGCCCCGAGTCTGTCAAACATTGTTCCCACATGTGAGAGAACAACTCGTGGCCGAAACTAAAAGTTGTGAGTAATCCCGCTTCGGGACGTTCCACGTTTTTTATCTGGGCTTGAGACGTCCCGATCGAGGGTTCACATAAGAACATTCAAAATTATCACTCAAGCCTCGCACGGGACGTATTAGTTCCCGGACTTCTCTCAGTGCAGGAAACTGAGAATTTGTCTGACCAAATGGCCACTTCGATCACAAAGTACACAATTTTAGTTAATTGAATTGCAAGTTAATTAAAATGCAAGTGATATCTTATATAGTAAACCTTTACTAAGCACTGTGAAAAATTATAATTAATCGGAATGAAAATTTTTAACGAAGGCAGAACACGAATTTCCGTGTCGTTTCGTGTCCATTTCGGTCCCTGGTATTTACTAATGAATCAAAATCTTTTTACTTTTGAATTATAGAAAGGGATAATAAATTATTAATATAAGCATACAAATATTTAACAGATTTTAATCCTTTTTACATATAATCATTTATTTTACAGTGTAACCTTACCTCATTGTCACCAGGTAAGCTTACTGTATGGTGAAAATTGAAAGTTTACCTGCATTCTACAGCTTACAAACTATACAGATAACTTTAGAGTATTCTTACAGTAAGATATCGGTCCATGTGAGTACATTTACTTACGAAGCAAAGATTAAGTGTTGCTTTTGTGTTTTTTTAAGAAGATGCAAATTTTTATCAAAAAAACCTACTGACTTATTGATGAAAATTATTTTCTTTTATGAAAATTAAAAGAATAAAAAATTGATAACAAGCAATTTAAGTATTATGATAAATAATAACATTTTTAACACAAATTATAAGCAAGTGAAGAAAATCGTTTTAAGTTTAAATATACGTTGAGAAAAGCTGTCGTTATACAGTTAAAGTTAACAAAATCTTATTAAAAAGTATTGTCTTAAGTTAGGTCAACCATTCATCCCGACTTATGACATATTAAAAAACATTTTGTATGAAAATAATACCTACTGTTTTACTGACAATGATCAACAATTACTTTCAGCTAGTCAATAGACTGAAGTTCAAAGAGTAGGAAATTCTGAAGCAATTAAAAATCTGAAGATAGAACATCATTTCAGAAGACAAAAAAATTAAAAGATGGTATTGACTCAATTTCTTCACAATAATTTATAAATTAAAATGACACTGTTATTATTAATAATCTTTTTAAAAAATATTTCGATTGTAAATTTATATGTCAAGTGATGCAGTCGATTAATATTAACAAATATTTATAAATATTAATGACAATTTTTCAAAACTTATACAACTTTTATCTTTTTAAGAATTGTTTGAGTTTTTGATTTCGAGACTAATAAAACATCGGCTGTTTCCAAATGTCGCTTTTTTATACATATGAGGCATTTTACGTGAAATGTCCTAAGTTGAAATATCAACTTCTTGAAAAAAATTGAAACTCGAGGAATTTGTTGTTCTATCAAGTAGAAATGTGACCCAAAAAATATTTTTAATTTTTTCAAAAAATTTGAGGGGGTAGAGGGGGGTCAATTTGACCAATTTTGCCAACATCGGCTACTTTGTGAATTTTTTCTGAACATACTTGTGATGGGAAAATTTTTTTAGAATATGTTTCTGAAAGGTTTTTTCGTCCTCTTTCCAATTAATTCTTTGAAATTTAATAACTCAAAAACAAAAAGAAGGGCATTTTGAAAATTTACATGCTGATAGGAAAAAACCTCAGCTTTCGTTTGCAATAATTTATTTAAAAAAAAAACGGACCGATTTTTGGGAAATTAAAAATTAAATATCAATTATAAAAAATTTGGGTAAATTTTTAAAATATTAAAAAATAAAATACACCATTGAAAAGAGGACGAAAAAACCTTTCAGAAACATATTCTAAAAAATTTTTCCCATTACAAGTATGTTCAGAAAAAATTCACAAACTAGCCGATGTTGGAAAAATTGGTCAAATTGACTCCCCTCTACCCCCTCTCCAATTTTTCGAAAAAATCAAAAATATTTTTTGGGTCTCATTTCTACTTGATAGAACAACAAATTCCTCGAGTTTCAATTTTTTTCAAGAAGTTGAAATTTCAACTTAGGACATTTCACGTAAAATGCTTCATATACATATTTCTAATAACTCTTTAATTTATATCAGGATTTCTACGGCATATCAAATTTCTGAAAAAATTGTCTAAGAAAAGAGAATAGTTTTTAGATTTCTTTAAAGTTTATTTAATTATTTTTTATTACCGTAAATATCTATAATTGTTTAAGTCTTAAAATTTTAAAAACTGATTGTTTAAAATTTTAAAGTTGCTCATTGTTTCTATTTCAGTTTTGAGCAGCAGTCATAATAAAGTTACATTTTATTTTTTTTCAGTTTCGTAGTTAAAATTCACAAAAATTTTCATTGACTGTTTAGGTGCTGACTTATACATTATTTATTTTAATTGAGTCAGAATTTTGGGTTAATCTGAAGCGAAATACTTTAAAAATGATAAATAATAATAACTGTCATTTGATAGATTTGACATTTAACTAATTATCACTTGATCGAAATGTCATTCAAACATATTTTTATCACTTTAAGACAAGTCTATGTTGTGATATCTAACCATACAAACACTAAAATTGCAATCTTTGGCATTCCTTATTACCATAAAAATTGATATTAATTTTTGCACTTTCTTCGCGAAAATTGTAAGGTAGAGTGTCAAATTTTGAAACAAAACCATATTTAACTATAAAGTATTAAAAATAAATCTTTAAAATAATAAAATAAAACCTGCAAAATACCCAAAGAGCGATTGGACAATGACAAAGGGTATAACTTTCCCTTCCCATTTATGACCGTGCTATCGTTCACTGAGACTTTCTCATGGTCCGTGCTATTGATATAGTCAAACATTTAAACTTTTTACATTTTCGTATGTTCACATTTCACAACTTAGACATGTCCTTAACCAGAAATACCACGCAACAGAGTTGTAGTTAAACCAAACTGTTATGCAATATAATTGGCACTAAACATAATTTTCACTTAAGGGGAGTCACCCGATGTGATGGGTTCAAAAAATCAATTTTTTCATAAATCACATTTACAATATCTGTAGAATTTGTGGGTAAAGAGAATTTTTGATATTTAACATCCTAAGAAAGTTACATCACTGAGAAAACAACAAGTTGCCAAGCGAATAATGTATTACTTAAAATTTGACAGGCGTTTTTCTCAAAACTGTGTTTTTTAAACTGTCGACCATGATATCACAAAAACGGCTTGACCAATATCGCTCAAATTTACAGCGCATTTTCAGCATATTTGTGCCTATCGCTCGTACTAGGATAATTGAAAAAGGTAAAGTTGTTTCTTCTTTATACAACAAAATAGACAAAAAATCACATTTTTTAGAAAAAAATTTGAAAGCCACGTAAAAAATTCAATTTTTAATATTTTCAAATAATCCTAGTTCCGGCGATAGCCACATCCTCACAAATTAAAATGCCTTTTAATTTTTTGACTTTAGCTCAGTCAATTAGTCAGTATCGTAGTCGCCGATAGACGGTGTTTTTATGATCATTATCGTTAAAATATTTTTACTTGCAAAAATTTTAATTTGTTCTTAAAATGTAACTGAATATATAGCAAAAATTTTAAAGTCCTGAGTTCTCATGGTTCTTAAAAAGAAAATTCCAAAAAGACGCTTAAAAAACGCCCGTCACATGAGGTGATCCTCTTAACAGGAAAGTAAGATAAATTTATTATTGATTCAAATTTCTTTAATACAAAATTGTCACTTATTCAATTATCTGTGAATGACGATTGTAAATTTATCGAGATTGGTCTGTTACATAGTTGTTATTTACCTTAATTGAAATATAAAAGCAATTGGTTTTAGTGCAAACACTCTTGAATGATAGTTCAATCAAATTACTCCTGGAAAATTAAGACATTTTTTCAGTTAGTTGTAGACACTCTGTTATATATAATCATATTACTTGCAGAGTTCACATTCTAGTAATAGAAACCGAGAACCATCGCCAATATCATCTTTAAATATTCATACATCTTCTGAAATGGATGCTGACAACGATGTGTTACAATCTTCAGAGAATTCTTCAATAGAAATTGCAAGTGTTTCATCCTCAGCCAGTTCCAACGAAATAATAGTTGATGATGAAGAAGTTCAACTTGAAGCGAATTTTCAATCATCTTCTGAAATGGAAAGAGATGCAGCAGAAATGGGTGCATTGCAGAATTCACAAAGTAGGATGGTTTGATCAGCCAATTTACACAGGAGCAACAGTTAATGGCGGTGATGCATTATACCAAATATTAAAAGTATACATCACTAATCGTTTAAGTAAAAAAGCTTTGAGCGACTTTTTGAATACAATTCATTTATTCCTACCTGTTGATCATACGGTTCCTCACAGGATCCTCACAGGATTTGTTCAAAATGTTTTTATTATTTGGGAAAATGGTCTGATGAGCCAATAGAAATATGTACTCGTTGCAATAGTACAAAATTAATCAGTTTCTTTCTAGAACTCGATTTAAAATCTGAATTGCGTAATGCTTTTGAAGTAAGAGATCTTCATATTTTAATAGACGATTTCCGAAATGAATGCGCAAACAAAAATCCAGAAAATTTGTGTGATTTGACATCTGATACTGAATTTCGTCGACTAAAAAGTACAGCTATACCTGGCGAGTATGACTTGTTTCTGCTTTGGTTTACCGATGGAGTACAAGTATCTAAGAGTGGGAAAAGCCACATGTGGCCAATTTATGCACAGGTAGTAAATATATCGCCAAAGTACAGAAGAAGTTTTCAATTCGTTTGCGGAATTTTCTATACTAATCGCTCCAGTAAAAAACCAGACATGAATTCGTTTTTGAAGCCTTTTACATCTACTTTAGAAAATCTTTATGAAAATGGGTTTGAATGGAAAAATCGGATTTTAAATCGTACTGTTACCACTAAAGTTGTCGCCCCTATTGCGTGCTTGGATTCTCCAGCAAAAGCCGGTTGCCAAGTCGTGATGCAGTATAATGGAGAATGTAGTTGTCCGAGCTGTGAAGAAAAAGGGGAAAGTTGTGAAACAGGTAGTGGGTCGAATTGGATTTTTCCAATAGTTCATGAAAATTCTCCTCTGCGAACAGCTGAAAGAATGGAAAAGCAAACCAAGATTGTCGAGAAGTATAAGAATCTAAAACACTTTAAAGGCGTCAAAGGTGATTCGATTGTTACAAGAATACCTCAGTTCGATAGAGTTAAGAGATTCGTCCCTGACTACATGCACGCCGTCTTGTTAGGTGTGATGGATTTGTTATTAAAATTATGGTGTAGTACAAGTAGTCACGATCAAGATTATTATTTGAATAAAGAGAATCGTGATGAAATTGATAACATTTTGGAATCAATAACTCCACCTGATGATGTAACGCGTACACCGAGAAAACTTTGTGACCTCAGCGTTTGGAAAGCCTCAGAACTGAGAGAATTTCTCTTGTATTATGGACCGATCGTTTTAAAGAACCGTTTGAATGATGTGCATTACGATCATTTCTTGCTGCTTTCACGTGCAATCTACATTTTATTAAAAGATGATATAAACTTGACGGAACTTGATTTAGCGGATACCCTTTTGCACATTTTCGTCAACGATGTAGAGAGTTTGTACGGACGTAACAAATGTTCTTTTAATATTCATCAATTAAAGCACCTGGCACCGTACGTGAGATTGTGGGGTCCACTCTGAGCCTGGTCGGCCTTTTCATCAGAGGATCACAACGGGGAACTTATAAGAATGACACATGGTACCAAAAATATTGATATGGAATTGTCAAATACAATCAAAATTATCCACTTATATCAATGTGTAAAATATCTAATGAACCCAATCGGGCGAATTCCACAAGTTGGATATCACACTGGTTGATGGCCCAAGCCATCAACCAGATGTGACATGCAAGAAACTGATATTCGAGCAATTGCTCACGCCACACAACTTAACGATAGAGAGTTGCAGGAAGCAAAAATTTTAATTTTTCGAAAATGCGTGATAAACGACGATGTTTATACTTCCGAACTGTACACTAGACAGAAGAA
The DNA here is from genome assembly GCA_032872505.1 of Leptopilina syphax. Classification (NCBI taxonomy): domain Eukaryota; kingdom Metazoa; phylum Arthropoda; class Insecta; order Hymenoptera; family Figitidae; genus Leptopilina; species Leptopilina syphax. Next base: position 27,151,406 of record CM065476.1, read on the forward strand.
AAGGGCAAATTTTTATGTAGAATGGAAAGAAAGTGATAAAATTTTGCTCGGTGCTATTAAGTACTTTTTTACTGTCAAAGGAAATCTACATGCATTATTGCGTCAACTTATAATTTCCAACGATAAATGTCAAGAAATTAAGAACATAGAACTTGGGTTTAACTTTAATCAAAGTTTAATCCATGTGCGGGATTCGTACTGCATCCACGCTGTTCCAGTTGAGCGAATAATAAGGAAAAGACTTCGTGTACAAGATTACATTTTCACCTTTCCAAATAATGTAGAAAAAAATAGTTTCGATTATTACTTATGAATCAGTAAAACCAGATATCAATGTCGCACACTTCTCGCACCGCGAAAGAGTCGTACGATTCTTTCGATCATACTTTACATTCAATAAGGCAATTGTATGATTTTTATTTTTTTTTATTCATAGGTGCGAGTAGTGATGCACTCAAGAATCTCTTCGTGTATAAAATAAAAGAGCTCATAACTTATCATTAATTTCTTTGAAATGTCGCTTTGACGAGATTCTTGTTTTATATTACACTCACGAGCAGTTACTTGCTCAAGTGCATCACTAGGTGCAAGAGATATGAATCGTATATGCAATCCAATATATGAAATATTCAAAAATATCTTCTTTTTAATTTTCGTTTTTTCACATCTATATTATGTAGTAACGATACGTAAATGGTGATCAGTATCGACATGCGTAATAATTATCTCTTGCACTGTGTGCGCATTTTGATATCTGGGATGAAGCAAGCTTTCCTCTCATCATGAGTTGCTGGATTAGCATATCAACAAGATATTATCGTTTTGCTTCATAACTTTGTAGCAGAGGAAAATGTTTCTTATTAAATAGTCCCTTATTTGTTTTATTTTAAATTGTTATAAAAGATATTGCATGTATACATTTAATTATGCAAATTCAATTATGTATTTAATTTTAATTATTTAGATATGTGATGCGCTCCAAAGAAAGATATCTAAAAAGCAAAAAGATATACAGACTTAAAAGTCAGTATACTATTTTGAGATTTAATCCTGTGTGTGCAGCTATATTTAAAAAATTACAAACAATGTTCTCAAATTACAAGCATATTATTTCTACTTCTTAGGTGACGCGGACATCGGAGCGCCTCGCATAAATTTCTTTTCAGATCATTGTAAATATTACATTTTTCAAATTCGAGAAACTTAAGGTATGGTAAATTAATTTATTTAAATTGATTTTACTAAAGGAGATAAGGTAAATTGTATTTATGTGTAAAATTTATTGCTTCGTTTTATCAGGTTTAATTATATAAATTTTATTTATACTTCTAGGAATAAAATTTGCTGTTGAAAAGAGAGAATGTTTAAGGTCAAATTACCAGAACAACGAGAAAGAAGACATTTTACTTTGCATTAAATTCACTGGAGGTAGGGTACAGTTATTCATGTGATAAATTGTTTGTTTTGCTTTAAATGTTTATTTATACAATTATGTTTTACTTTCTCCTAGGAAGTAAATTTGCTACAAAAGAAGAGAACACTTTAAATCTTTATGCGATGGATGTTGGTCTTGACTTATTATCTGGAAAAAAGGTGACTAGAACAGAAGATTAAAAAATTGCTCCTGATATGGCTGGTATTATTAACAATCTTGAAGTTGGTGTTCTGTTTATATTTCTATCTCTCGGAAGATATTTTTAAAATGATAGAATAATATAAGTTATATCAATATCTATTATTAGTATAAAATACTTCAATATCATAGACCGAAAAAATTTTGAGACAACTCAAAGCCAAAAACCGGAAGATACTTACCCAAAACTTTTTGCCTTTTTGAATCCGAATCCGGCATCATAATGTCAGTTCTTATTTTTTCTATTTGATTTTTATGTTTTTTAATCAGCAAGTAAATCTTTCTCCATCAGAAAGATGGACTACCTAGTCCAAACTTTTTACAAATTCAATTCTACCTAAATATATATATTATTTAGATCATTTTTATGATCTTTTTTATGAATTGTTTTTTATAATTTTTAGTCAATGAATTTTGAATTTATAATTGTTCACTAAGATGTTAACTTACCTTAGGAAAATTTCTAATAATTATTTAGACATACGATGACGCTTCTAAACACAATACGGAGGTTGATTTTTATAAATAAGAGTTAACGTTTAGAAGAAGTTAACCAAAAATGATTTGAACACTGATTTTTTATTTTAAAGTCCTACAAAAATAAAGTTATAAAAAATTACGCAATGATCTATTTCATGTGTGGGGACTAACCGAAAATTAATTTTCACAATATAAATTTTACTTGTCAAGAAAAGTTGACCAACACATAAGTGGAAGACAAGAAAATATCCTAGTGCACGCGGTAGGCTTGAAACTGATTTAACCCAAAAGTCTTTGCACTTGAGATTTTCATGTGAATTTTAATTCTAGAGTGTAAACAGATGAATTTACAACAAAAATTAAAATAATCACCTTAGCTCTTTTTAAGAAACTTCAATTTTTCTTTTTAGAAAACGAAAATAAATAAATAAAAAATAAATATAATAAAATAACGAAAATTCAATTTTTTTTAAAAAATTTTAATTTTTTGCAAAAATTCTTTATACAAAAATTATAGATATTAAAAAAAAGGAATATTTTGTATAAACCACATTTTTTATTTTGTCAATAATTTCCATAAAAATCAAAAGAAAATGATTTTTTACATATTTTGAAATCAATTTAACCCAAATTTGGTGGTATATATCTGGATATTTTTTGCCGATTCTGGTTATATAATATGAATATGTGATTGCACAATAAAAATAAATGTTTTTTTATATTATCATAGAAATTACTGGTTTTTTTAAAAATGATTTTGGAAAAAAATATTCCTTTTTTTAACGTTTGTTTCTTTTGTATAAGGAGTTTTTTCAGAAAATTAAAATTTTTGAAGAGAAATTGATTTTTGTTACCTATATTTAAAAGAAACATCGAAGTTTCTCAAAAAGGGGCTCTGTCAGTTATTTTAATTTATGTTACAAAATCATCTGTCTACATTCCAGAATTAAAATTCACAAGAAAATCCCAGGTGCAAAGACTTTTGGGTTAAATCAGTTTCAAGCCCACCGTGTGTTCTTATAATATAGATAAATATGTCGTGGAATTAGACAAATTTAACCTAGATTATTGTTTACATCCTTCATACACACTTCCACATAATTTCCGGAAAAAAATTTTATTTCCGGAAATATTCCGGAAATCCTTCCACATAGGCTGTACATTTCGATTAAGTTTACTTGGTGCGACTGATCTGGTTGCTACTAAGATATGTCAGACTTCTTCGTTCAGCGGGATACCTGATGGTGAACCTTCAGATCACATGTTTCACCATTGAAAAAGTGGAATTTTATACACACACTGCGATGTCCATAAACGCACTCTCTTTACGAAATGCAATTATTTTATGGCTGTTACAAAAATGATAATTAATTTGAATTGATTCATTTTGTCAGTTTTTCGATGTCACCGTTTTATTTCAATGAAACTGTGGTCACAGTTTAAAATAACTGCAGATTAAGCTTCAAATTATTTAATTTTGAAATAATTATCCAATTAAATTTTCAAATTCATTATTTTAAATTATTTTTTAACTTCATTGTGCTGTTTCTCAAAATAAAACTATTAATTATTGATTGTTATTATAGAATAATTTAAAATTTTTCTCATCTGATCGATAGTTTATTTTCTTTTCTTGTCTTGTGAAAGTAAATTAATGTTCTAATTAAACTCTCCACGAGTGACTTTGTCTTTGGAAAACAATGGTTTCTCCTAAATAATGTATCATTTCATTCATTATGCTAATTATGTTGTTAAGAAAGTATTCCTTACAATCATATTTATATAAAGGATATATTTTATCAATTCTAGTATATATTAATTAAATATTTTTAAAAAAATCGTTATGTGTAATTTTTTGAATATCTCGAATTTAGTCTCTGGATTTTTTGACGTATTTTCCTGATTTTTCAATAATTATATAGTATGTTTTGAATATATATATATATGAGACATATTCCTCGTTTGTATAAATACACTCGCTATTGGGATTGGAGAAAAATTTTAATTGAAAAGAGAATAGTTTTTATTCTTTTTTGTGCTCACTGTCAATCTGTCTAATGAATTTACCCATTAAAGTTTAGGTGTGTGTCAAAGCAATAACATTTATTGAGCCTCGCGAGAGTGTAGAATGTCGAGATACGAGTTTGCTGATTTTGTTCCAACGAGAAAGAAGAATTCTTAGACACGACCTGTTCGACCTAACAAACAAGGTAACGCACTTGGCAAATCTATATAAAACAAGCATCTCCGTTTGCTCTTCACTGCCAATCATGAAAAATCTCCTTTGCACTTCCATATAATTTTTTTGCTTTTCCTCTCTCACACTCTCGCGATATAGGTATAGATCATGACGAGATAATAAATAAAAAGAAAATAAAACATTCGAAATATTTATATTGGTATTTTTTAAAAACTTGTTTAAAATCAATTTTGTATTTTTAATCTAATGTGGAACAATAAATTCAAAATATTTTTTCATATAGCGCTTATTGCTTTGTAAATGGAAAGAAAAGTGTTAGGTCCAGATTCTTATTAAAATAAAATTGTAATTGAATTTTAAGAGTACCTTTCTTCTCCGACAAGGATTACAAGTTGCATTGTAGATAACTCAACCATATGTGAAACGCAAAAAGAGTCATTTACTAATCGTGTATGGAGATTTTCTCATCAGCTGAAAAAATGCATAATAATTCAAAAAGTCATTAAGTTAACTATTAAATTAGAAAAACTGACCATTACCTGGAATATCAATACGCTATTATTTTCTTATTCTTCACAGCTGGAAGAAGGAACTTTTTTCGTCTCCTTTTTATCTCCTACCCTAGTGTACCGATTAATTATTTAAAGAAATCTCTCACATAAAGTGGAAATTGCCTTTGAGGCTTTTTTTCATTTCATGGAATTCGTGTAAATTTCTGACCAAAAGAAGATTTCACATTTATCTTCCTGTTATGGTCGAACCGCTTGAGTGGGTCAGTCACCCTGTAGGCCATCTACCTATCCGCCGCCACCCGTATCAGAATCTCGATCGATCTATCGAACCGAATCAAGTCTTTCTGTTCGCTCGGATGACCGAACATAGAAACCGCCCTAATGGATCTACAGGGAATCCGATAAGGTTTTCTGTTATTGTACGAGCAGAATGCAGAGGAGTCTTTGGGATTAATTTTTATGGTATTTATTTCTTACATGGAGTGCAATGAATACCTAACGTGTTTTAAAAAAAGTGTAACATGTCACACTGTAGACTAATTTATTATTCTTCTATTGCGCTCTATGGGAAAGAAAGCTTTGGTCGATTAGATGAATAATTTTTTTTGTAATTGCTCTTTTTGGGTGTACTTCCAAATAAGGGGGACCTCCGATTTTAATAAAACTTGGTATACCAACGTATTTTGATGCGCTGATTACGAAAATGATAATGAAAATTGGCGCAAATTTGATGTTCATGGTGAAAACCATAAAAAACCATAAAATTGTGATTTTCTTGCGTATAATTCGTAAAAAAACGAAGGATATTATACTTCCGAAAAGCGCATACCTCCGATATTAATGAAAGTAGGTATACTTACGTAATTTTGTGCACTGATTACGAAAATCATAGTGAAAATTAGCGACTAGATCATCTTCATGGTAAAAACAATAAAAAACACCATAAAATTGTGGTTTTTTGTGTTTAACTCGTTGGATTGGATTAATCATAATTTTTTGTGTTTAAAAATATTTGTAAATTTTTATCTGCTTTTATATTCTGAAAAGTCCAAGGTGGATGCCTTCTTCCTCCTCGAATTAAAAGCAGAAAAAAAATTTAAAAATATTTTTAAACACAAAAAATTACGGAGGAGGGAGTCATCTACCTTAGGGTTTTTCAGAATTAAATAGAAAACAAAAAATATCACAATTATCTCTCCAATCAATTAAATTTTAATAAAAAAAAAATTTCCAACGTAAGGTGAATGACTCCTTTCTCCTCCATATAAGAGCAGAGAAAAATTTACAAATATTTTTAAACACAAAAAATATGATTAATTCAATCCAACGAATTATACGCAAAAAACCACAATTTTATGGTTTTTTATAGTTTTCACTATGAACATCAAATTTGCGCTAATTTTCATTATCATTTTCGTAATCAGTGCATCAAAATACGTTGGTATACCAAATTTTATTGAAATCGGAGGTCCCCCTTATTTGGAAGTAATTCACTTTATTTATGTAAAATTAGATATTGACAGTGATTCATTTTGGAAAAATTTATTAAAGGGAGGTTTACGAATTGTGACGTAATTTAGAGGGAGGGGTTCCTTAAGATGTTACGTAGTGTGACAAAGGGGGGAGGGGGTCAAAAATGGTCTAAAAACGTGTGACGTAATTTATGGACGAAGCCATAATAACAAATAAATAAATAAATATGCCATTTTCAATTTTTTAAATGTGACTTTACTTACGTAATCATTGACTCCGAAGACCTCTCATATCGAGTTTTATGAAAATTGAAAAAAAATTTAATTTAATGTCTGCCATATGAAATACGTCATTTTGAATTTTAAAATCTGACTTCATATTCGTAATCAGCGACTCCGAAAACCCCCTATTATAAAGTTTCATGAAAATTGAATAATTTTTTTAACCCTTTAACTTTAAGGCCCAGCGGTTTCCATTGAAACCACTTTTGTGTTCGAACATTCATAACTTTGTCAAATATTAATTTATTTTCCAGTTCTAAACGCCAAAGATCCACAAATTTATTTTACTTTTAAAAAAAATTATAGTGCAATAAATTTACAACAATCTTATAATTATATGTAACTATATTGAAAAAAAATGTTTTTGCTAAGGGTTGTTAAAAAAATTAAAAATTGTTAAATTACTTCCAGTAAGGCTCATGAAAATGACTACTCGGGGGTTTATGGGGTCGCTGATTACGAATCTGATGTTATTTTTTCAAATTTAAAAATGTCGGATCCAATATGGCGGACGAAAATATTTGAAAATTGAACGAGGCTCATAAAAGTGACTACTCGGGGGCTTTTGGGGTCGCTGATTACGAATCTGATATTAGTTTTTTAAAATTCAAAATGACGGACGGAAAAATTTGAAAGTTAAGCTAGGCTCATGGAAACTACACTACCGTCGGGAATTATCGATACGGCTGCACGCGCAGGGCCCAAAAACATACCAATCTTCAAATCACGATTTCTTTGTAAATGCAAATGTCAGAAAATTATCAAATATACCATTCGAAAGATTATTAAATTCTACGATTAATGATATGCAATTGAAAATTTTAATAATTTATACAAAGCTTGCAGCAATCTACAAATTTGACAAAAAAAATTTTTAAATAAAATTTTTTTAGAAATTATTTCAACCCCTGCACATTTTTTAAAAATTGTAGGAAAATTTTGAAACTTATATAGGTGTAATCATTCAAGTCTCATCTTTAATTTAAGACCAAAAGAGTTTATAAATCTTATTTGGTTCGTGAGATATCATTACATACGTCCGAGCACGTTTTTTGACAAATGCATTGAATTAGTTGATTTTGAACGGTTTTTGTTTAAAAGTGCTCTGCCGTTTATAATGATATCTCTCGAACCGAATAAGATTTTTTAACTCTTTTGGTCTAAAATTAAAGATGAGACTTGAATGATTACACCTATATAAGTTTCAAAATTTTCCTATAATTTTTAAAAAATATGCAGGGGTTGAAATAATTTCTAAAAAAATTTTATTTAAAAATTTTTTTTGTCAAATTTGTAGATTGCTGCAAGCTTTGTATAAATTATTAAAATTTTCAGTTGCATATCATTAATCGTAGAATTTAATAATCTTTCGAATGGTATATTTGTTAATTTTCTGACATTTGCATTTACAAAGAAATCGTGATTTGAAGATTGGTATGTTTTTGGGCCCTGCGCGTGCAGCCGTACCGATAATTCCCGACGGTAGTGTACCACTTAGGGTTCTTGAGGTCACTGACTACAAATTTAATGTTAGTTTTTTGAAATTAAAAATGGCGGATTTAATATGGCGGCCTATTAAAAAAAAAGATGGTAGATGTTTATGAAACATGGTGTTCGCACTGTTTTTTGCTTACTACTCGGAAAGTTTTGTGTCTTTTCTTCCAGTTTTTAAATGTCAATATTAGCTTGTCACTTGTTTCTGAACAAGATTTCGCACTATGTATTTTTTTTCTCACAATAACTTTTTCGTTTCTGACGATATTTTAGCGTTAGCAATTAGTTTCTTTATGTAGTCGCCAATAGCGTCACTCGTTCGTTTCTAATTCTATTTTTCCGTTAGGCTTTTGTTTCTTGTTTGATTGTCAATGATAGCTTGTCACTTGTTTTTGAATTAGGTTTTGTATTAAGCATTTCTTTTCTTCTACAGCCACCAATTTCTATAACCCGTTTATTTATTACGATGTTTATGCGTTAGAAATTTGTTTTTTTATAATCGCCAATAGCGTCACTCGTTCGTTTCTAATTCTATTTTTCCGTTAGACTTTTGTTTCTTGTTTGCACAAAAATAGTTACCGCTTGCGAGATAATTTCTATAAATGTTTGCAATAAAAATGCCGCATCATTTAAGAATGATATGTTTTGGAGCATATTAACCCCTAAATAATAAGGGTTTTATATAAAAAATTGGTCAAAAATAAGGGTTAAAAAAATTTCTAATTATTAATTAATTGGTTTGAAACATGTTACTTAGGGGTTTTTGGGGTGGCAGATTACAAATCTGATGTTAGTTTTTCAAACTTTAAAATGGCAGATTCAAAATGGCGAACGACTTTTTTAAATAATTAATTAATTAGCTTAAAAATCATTACTGGGGAGTTTGTAGGGTCGCTGATTACGAATCCGATGTCAGTTTTTCAAAATTCAATTTTCAAGCCAATTAATTCATTTTTTTTAATTTGGCTGCCATATTGGATTCGCCATTTTGAATTTTGAAAATCTAACATCAGATTCGTAATCAGCGAACCCAAAAACCTGCAAGTGGTAATTTCCATGAGCCTAACTCAATTTTCAAATATTTTATTTGCCACAAACCCCCGAGTAACGAATTTCAAGTGAACCCAAAGAAATTTTAAAAAAGGCGTCCGCCATATTAGATCTGCTATTTCGAATTTTGAAAAACTAACATCAGATTCGTAATCAGCGACCACATAAACCCCCGAGTAACGAATTTCAAGTGAATCCGATGAAATTTTAAAAAAGTCGTCCGCCATATTGGATCCGACATTTTGAATTTTAAAAAACTAACATCAGATTCGTAATAAGCGACTCCGAAAACCCTTATGTACAAAATATGACGAAAATCGCATCACTTTAAAAAAAGTCGGGCCTTAAAGGGTTAATTTGATGTCTACTGACATATTGAATCCGCCATTTTGAATTTCTTCAAAATCTGACTTAATATTTGTAATCAGCGTCCCCAAAAACCTCCTCGATATAAAGCTTTATGAAAATTGAATAATTTTTTTAATTTTATGTCTGACATAATCACCCGCTATTTTGAATTTTAAAATCTTACTTCGTATTCGTAATTAACGACTCAGAAAACGCCCTGATATAATGCTATATGAAAATTAAATAATTTTTTTAATTTTATGTCCGCCATATTGGATCCGCTATTTTGAACTTTTTTATTAATCTGGTTACATATTCGTAATTAGCGACCCCTAAAACCCCCTTGATATCGAGTTTTATAAAAATTGAATAATTTTTTTAATTTTATGTCCGACATATTAGATCCGCCATTTTGGATTTTTTTAATATGACTTCATGTTCGTAATCAGCGACCCTAAAAACAATAGACAGCATATTTAGTAGGCATAAATTTCACGCTTTTTGAGAATTATTAATTTTGGCCAAAAACTAGCGATTCTGGCCCACTGTGCACCATGCGTAAGTTGCAAGAAATCCATGCTGATTTTTCATGGATTTGAGCAACTGTGGCACTAGTGGTCACAAAGCTGTGCAAAGTTATCACCGGCCTTTGCAAAATTAGGTACAGACGTCTATGCGAAAAACGAACAAACATGTCTCTAGCATTATTCGTAACACATTTCTCTCCGTGTGGTGTACGCTGTAACTCGCAACAGAATCATGTAAAAAAATTAAAACGCATTTGTCAAGGGAGATGTTTCTCGAGGTAAACCTGGGAAGATTTTTAATTTTTCGTAGCACTTGGAAGAAAAAAAGACACAATTTAAAAAATTTGACAATAGACATTTCTTATGAATCAGGAATCGCTCTTTCAAATGGTGTATCCGAAAATATTTTTAATTTAAAAATAAACAAATTACAGATGACCAGGATGCTCACCAGTCAGAGAATTTTGAAAAATAGCAGTTTTGCGTTAGCGAAGCATAGACATAAGTTTATGTGAATTTTATCAGAAATGAAGCACTTTTCTGTAGAACCAGAAGAACTATACTCGCAGGGTGACAAATTCATGTATGCGAGCATGCGCAGTATATGGGCATATTTCCCTCTCTTTTTATATAATTAAATATGAGCAAGTGAGAAAGCAAAAACAAATCAAAAGATTATGGCTGTCTGTAGACACATGTTTTTCTACAATAGTCTTGGAGCTGGCGACTAAATCAACTATCTCATTTCATACCGACTAAAAATTTGAGTATATATTAAGACATGTAAATAACAGAAACTCACGTCTGACAGGGGGGTGAATAGGTGAAGATAACGTAAATTTTTCTCATTTCATACCGATTAAAACCTACATCCAAACTGGATTGGGGCGAAGTACGCCTGACAGCCCTTCGAAGATGCGGCAAATAGTTGAATACGTAAAAAATCGTAAAATTTAATCTCATTTCATGAGGAAAAATGTACGTCTGGCGGTCGTGGAGTGTGGCAAACCTTGTCTGGCAGCCCTTCGAAAATGCTCTCTTAAGAAGACAATTAAGAGAATAAGTTAATTACACGGAGAAAAATGGAAAAATGATTTATGCAGTCAGTGTAGTACTCCTTTATAGAATAATATGTGACAGGTACACACTATAGTATTAGAAGTTTCATAGCTGAACAGTTTGGGACTCAACACAAGTTATCCCATTCATCAGCTTAAACAAGACTGTTTATATAGTCTAAGAGGGAATAAGAGTATAAAAAATTGGAATGAGAAATTACTTTCTCATGTAATTGTTAAAAGAACGCGGCAGTGTACAAAACACAAGTCAATAATAGAAGCGAATATTGAACAACTAGTACTCAGTCCAGTTCTTTCGAAAAATGAACGCCGTGCACATAAAGTAGATACCTACTCGAAAGCCACAAGTTATTATCTCTCTCTCTCACACACTAATGGTCGTTCACTTATCTTACCGTTTCACTTACTCTTACTACTCTAAACTATTATGCAGTGCAGTTAAGTTAATTAAATTATTAAATATTGCTGTGAGAATAATTAATTATACATTTCATTCAAGGAACAATTCACTATTTTGTACACGAAAAAAAAAGAATAATCAAAACCATGAGGAGTGTCAAACTTGAAAAAGGTTAGGAAAAAATTAATGTTTTTTATTTATTTATTATTAAATTCTAATAACCGTATAAAATTTAAACTAGTTGACAATATTATTAATTCAATATTATGAATATTGTTAACATCCATACTTACATTAATTACAAAGTAAAATCCACGCATGATCTAATTATTTCATTGGTAAGGGATGTTTCTTAAATAGGAAATTTCCCACATCGATTGCGTAGCCGAGAGGCTTAATGTAAAAGCGTGCGATTTATAATTATGCGTATATTTAGTTGTATGGTTAGGTAGGTGTTCAATCCCGTATGATTGTAAGATTTTCCGATGTATTTAGTTGTTAATTGTAAGTATGAAGATGTGGGAAGAATAAAACTTGTGAATTAATGAATATGAATATATAAAGAGTGCATTTAACATATATTTTTTTTTTTTAATGATTCTTTATTGTTTTTTTATATAAAATTGACGAAGTGAATAAAAGGAAACACTCGTTTCGCGTCGCGTCGGCCATTTATTTTGACAGGTTCCGCGCCTGCGTTCCCTTATTGTGAAAATTTCGAAGTAGGGGACTGAGTCCAGTTTCTCTACTATGCACACTGCAGCGCGCCTTATAATCTTCGCCTGTGTTTCAATGCTCTTTACAGTGACATTTAGAACTAAGGCCCTCTATACACTATACGCAATACCCTAAGATGCTTGATGGAAATGAATTAATGTACTTTTACTGAACTGAGTCCAGTTTTTTTAATATTGACTCCCAGTTTTTCAAACTCCATTTTTCTCCGTGTAATTTGTAACATTTCTAATAATCGGTTTTGTGAATTGAAGTAATTATTTCAGAACGTTCCAATTTGTCTAATACTTATATTTTTATTATATATTTTAATATTTAGTAAGTTGATAAAAATGTGTTCTTCCATAGTTTTTGTAATGTTGATAATGTATATGATCTTGGGAAGGTAAGATTTAAATGAAATTCAAAAGTGTGTCGTTAAAAAAGCGAAGTTTCGTTGGCTAGGGTTTGCCAACCTCATCAGGCTAAATTTTGTTAAAACATCGAACACATGCTTACACGTCAAAAATAAAATAAAATCGTTCCACTCTTACAAGAATAAAATTTCGCATAGAGAGAAGACATTCTCAAAACAGCGATTTACTGTCAACTGGCAACATATTTTAATATTTATATTTTGCATATTTTTTTTAATTAATTATTTTCATTATATTTTTTTGAAAAACACGTCATAAATTAAATTAATTATTAAAAAATATTAAAACTTAAAAAAGTGCTAAGCACTTAAAAAAATTTTCGTTTTTTTCATTTATGAATTTTTTTAGTATAAAATTTAAAAAATTTTGTACACATGCAGAGTGAAAATAGTATTAGACAAATAGGAACGTTCTGAAATAATTACTTAAATTCACAAACCCGATTATTAGAAATGTTACAAAATTAATTAACTTATTCTCTTAATTGACTTCCGGAGAGAGCATTTTCGAAGGGCTGTAGGACAAGGTTTACCCCACCTCACGATCGCGAGACGTACTTTTTACAATTTTTTGAATGTAAACTTTCGATTAATGAAGATTTTAATCCGTATAAAATGATAAAAATTTAGTTTATTTTTCACCTATTAATCACCCTGCTGCCGCCCTAGCCCTATATCCTTACACCGGCCTGCCAGACGTGCGTTTCTGTTATTTACATGTCTTGAGTAATCTAAACTCAAATTTTTATCCGGTATGAAATGAGATAGGGTAACTCCGGGGGAGATGGCCAGTTCAAATATTTTGCAGAATTTGTAAAAAATATCACTTATTATGGGTTATTCTTTAACCTTTTGTGACTAATAATAAATGTTAACAATAATTTGTTGAAAAATAATGAAAATTAAAATACAATCCTTGTTCATTTTTTTGCATGGTCCTAAAAAAATTTGAGAAATTCAGATTTCTTATTATATTGTTCTTTTTAAGATAGATTTAAATTTCATTGAGTAGTACATAACCCACGCTTTGACATAAACAAAAAATTAAAAGAGAAATTATTTTATTTATTTAATATTTTGATATTTACTTTTGTCATGTATTATTGGGTAAGATGTCCATTAGTGACTTTTATTTTAATTTCTTATGTTAATTTTAGGTGCTCAACCCCTTAACTGCCGGCTGAAAAACACTAAATGTGCCCAGAATGCCAAGAATAAGAAATCGTCCAATTTGTCTAAAACTTGTTACTCAGGGGTTTTCGGGGTCGCTGATTACGAATCTGATGGTATTTCATAATTCAAAATGGCAGATCCAATATGGCGGGCGGATTTTTAAAAATTAATCCAAATTACCTGAAATTTGTTACTCGGGGGTTTTTGGGATCGCTGATTACAAATTTGATGTCGGTTTTAAAAATTCAAAATGGCGGATCCAATATGGCGGACGGATTTTTAAAAATTGATTCAATTTACCTGAAATTTGTTACTCGGGGGTTTTCGAGGTGAATTATCATTTCTAAAAATTATTATTTTTTATATTTCTTATTTACACTAATATTTTTATTTTCGAAATGTCAATTTTGATAAATATTATTTTATAGATTTGGTAATAACAATAATAATTATATTCTCGAATTATTATTCAATATAATTCAAATATTACCGAATTACCAATTCTTAAAAAATTTATTGTTCCTAATAATATTTTCTTAATATGTGTAAATGTTCTAAATTCTAAAGTCTCTAAATTTTATTTTATCGAAATATCATTTGTTATAAAACTTTTTTCTTATAAATGTTTTTCAAAATAATATTAACTTTTTCGAATTAACATTACTCATAATTTTCTGTACTTCTAATCATTCTTCTTTATAATTACTATATTTTCTAACATATATTTCTTCTAACTATAACTTTACCGAATTGTCACTTCTCATAATTATTATTATATCGAAATATTATTTTTTCAAAATTTTTTTAATATCTAATAATTTTTATACAAATTTTTTTATTGTATAATAACCAGTTTTTTTAATTTTATTTTATTCGAATAATTATTTCGTATAATTTTTTTCTTACCGAAATTATATTTTAAATAATTTTTTTTAATCGATTTTTTATTTTTTCTAATATTCATTTTTCCAAACAATTCTTTTTTATAATTTTTATATTTCCTAATTCGTATTTCACATCACATACATTTTTTCTAAGATTTAAATTCTCTAATTTATTATTTTCCTAACCTATAAATGTCATAATAAGAATTGCACCGAATAGTTATTTCACATACAAAATATAAGGTTTCGACGTTTCCCATCTCTGAAGAATATGGCGCCAAATTTGAAAAAAGTTTATTATTTTATTATTTAAAAATTATAAATTATTACAAATATTGTTTAAACCTATTTAACTACGCTAAATATCATTAGAGAAATTGTTTTAAACAATATTTGTAATAATTAATAATTGTTATATAATAAAATAATAACCTTTTTTCAAATTTGGCGCCATATTCTTCAGAGATGGGAAACGTCGAAACCGGATATTTTGTATGTGAAATAACTATTCGGTGCAATTTTTATTATGACATTTATAGGTTAGGAAAATACTAAATTAGAGAATTTAAATCTTTGAAAAAATGTATGTTATGTAAAATACGAATTAGGAAATATAAAAATTATAAAAAAGAATTGTTTGGAAAAATGAATATTAGGAAAAATAAAAAATCGACTAAAAACAATTATTTAAAATATAATTTCGGTCAGAAAAAAATTATACGAAATAATTATTCGAATAAAATAAAATTATAAAAACTGGTTATTATACAATAAAAAAATTTGTATAAAAAATTATTAGATATTACAAAAATTTTGAAAAATAATATTTCGATATAATAATAATTATGAGAAGTGACAATTCGGTAAAGTTATAGTTAGAAGAAATATATGTTAGAAAATATAGTAATTATAAAGAAGAATGATTAGAAGTAAAGAAAATTATGAGTAATGTTAATTCGAAAAAGTGAAAATTATTTTGAAAAACATTTATAAGAAAAAAGTTTTATAACAAATGATATTTCGATAAAATAAAATTTAGAGACTTTAGAATTTAGAACATTTACACATATTAAGAAAATATTATTAGGAATAATAAATTTTTTAAGAATTGGTAATTCGGTAATATTTGAATTATATTGAATAATAATTCGGGAATATAATTATTATTGTTATTAACAAATCTATAAAATAATATTTATCAAAATTGACATTTCGAAAATAAAAATATTAGTGTAAATAAGAAATATAAAAAATAATAATTTTTAGAAATGATAATTCAGTTATTTGAAGATTATAAAAAATTTTCTTTCGCAGTATTAAACATTCTGTTAATTAGTCATTCAAAAAAATAATGTTTTTGATAATTATTCTTTCGATTAAAAAAAATTATAATTAATTCTTATTAAAAGAATTTCGATAAAATAAAGATTCGGAAAATAAAAATTTGGAGACTTTTCATGCGCCTCAAATTCCAAATTTTCATTTCCGAAAATCGTAGCTGATTCTTTTTTCGAAAAAAAATATGGGCGATTCCACGTGAGATTTTAGTCAACCTCTTAAAATCGGCCAAAAATATTTTTTTCTATTCTGTATCGAAAAAAAACAGATACGTTTATAAATCCGAAAATATTGAGTTTAAGAAAAAGTTGTCAAAGAACGAAAGTTTTAGTTTTCTTTCGACTTTTAAGAAATGTAAACAAAAAATTTGTAAAAAATTTTTATTAATATAAATTTATATGAATTTACATAATAACAGTGATTACTTTTTGGAAAAATTACATGTATTTATACCATTTAAAACTTCAATTGAGTAGAGGCATGTCTTGATCGGCTAGCTTCAATTTGGAAAGAATTTTCTTTATGTTATAATTAATTTTTAGAGTGGTTATCACAAATACAGGAACATTTCCTTAACCCCTTGGCGGACATTTTAAAAAATTCATAGGATTCACTTGAAACTTGTTACTCAAGGGTTTTCGGGGTCGCTGATTACAAATCTGATATCAGATCTGGAAAGTTCTAAATGCCAGATCCAATATGGCGGACGACATTTTCTAATATTCAGCGGATTCACTTGAAACATTTTACTCGGGGGTTTTCAGGGTCGCTGATTACAAATCCGATTTCAGATTTTAAAAATTCAAAATGGTGGATCCAATATAGCGGACGACATTTTCAAAAACTCGTCCGATTCATTTAAAACTTGTTACCAAGCGGTTTTCACGGTTGCTGCTCACGAATCTAGCATCAGATTTTTAAAATACAATGTGGCGGTTCGAATATGGCTGGCGCTATTTTAAAAAATTTATCAGATTTACTTAAAGGTTGGGATATACTTCCGAAAGCAACATAGCTCCAATTTTGTTAAAACTTGGTATACTTACGTAATTTTGTGCCCTGATTACGAAAATCATAGTGAAAATTGGCGACTAGGTCATCTTCATGGTAAAAACCATAAAAATCACCATAAAATGTGGTTTTTTTGCGTTTAACTCGCAAAAAACGCAAAATTTCAAAAAATGTTTTATACAAAAGATATAAATTTTATAAAAATAAACATTTTTTGTTTCAACTATTTTCCCCTAAAATTGTTAGTTTTCGAGAAAAATGCAAAAAACCATAAAAAACCATAAAAATTGGTTAAAATATACTCTCAACGAAAAGGACATGTAATTTAAACGTTTCCCTTTAAAAAAGCTCTTTTTAAAGTGCCTGGTGGGACGGAACACCTCGGAGCCGGGCAAAGCCCGGCTTCGCACCTGTCATCGTCCTTTTTTAGGTAGATAGAGAGTCAAATTGACTTTCTTGTTGGTATTAGAAGGTACTCAACCCGGACTTAATGCCCTTCCCGGACTCTCAACTAAAAGGACATTTAATTTTAACAAAATAAAGTTTCTTTATGTATTTCGGTACGCTGATTACGAAAATCATAGTGAAAATTGGATACTCGGTTATATTCATGGTAAAAACCATAAAAAACACCATAAAAAATATGGTTTTTTGCGTTTAACTCGCAAAAAACGCAAAATTTAAAAAAATAGTTCATACAAAAGTTGTAGGTCCTAGTAAAACACATCTTTTCTCTCCTATATGTTTTTTTTCCAATGCTAAATAATTTTCGAGAAAATCGTAAAAAACCAAAAACTATCATAAATTTGTCTGAACCATAAAAAATATCATATGATTGATGCTTTATAATACATTTACCGACCCTGCCCGAAACCCGGTACGAAACAGGAAACTAGTTAAAGGCTCAGTCTGACTTAAGCGTGCTTGATCAAGACCAGGTGGGGCCAAACTCAAATTTTGATCAGACTGAAACTTAGTTTGCCCGGCTCCGTGATGTTGCGTCCCACTGGACGGAACATCACCATTTTTAAAGTGTTAAAAAGAGCTTTTTTAAAGGGAAACGTTGGAAGGGCATTGGGTCCGGGTTGAGTACCTTCTGATATCAACAAGAAAGTCAAATTGACTCTCTTTCTACGTAAAAAAGGACGAGGACAGGTGAGAAGCCGGGCTTCGCCCGGCCTTGAGGTGTTCCGTCCCACCAGGCACTTTAAAAAGGCCTTCTTTAAAGGGAAACGTTGGAAGGGCATTAGGTCCGGGTTGAGTACCTTCTAATACCAACAAGAAAGTCAATTTGACTCTCTATCTACGTAAAAAAGGACGAGGACAGGTGCGAAGCCGGGCTTCGCCCAGCTCCGAAGTGTTTTGTCCCACCAGGCACTTTAAAAAGGCCTTTTTTAAAGGGAAACGTTGGAAGGGCATTACGTCAGGGTTGAGTACCTGCTAATACCAACAAGAAAGTCAATTTGACTCTCTATCTACGTAAAAAAGGACGAGGACAGAAAGCGAAGCCGGGCTTCGCCCAGCCCCGAGGTGTTCCGTCCCACCAGGCACTTTAAAAAGGGCTTTCTTTAAAGGAAACGTTGGAAGGGCATTAAGTCCGGGTTGAGTACCTTCTAATACCAACAAGAAAGTCAATTTGACTCTCTATCTACCTAAAAAAGGACGAGGACAGGTGCGAAGCCGGGCTTTGCCCGGCTCCGAGGTGTTCCGTCCCACCAGGCACTTTAAAAAGAGCTTTTTTAAAGGGAAACGTTAAAATTACATGTCCTTTTCGTTGAGAGTATATTTTAACCAATTTTTATGGTTTTTTATGGTTTTTTTGCATTTTTCTCGAAAACTAACAATTTTAGGGGAAAATAGTTAAAAACAAAAAATGTTCATTTTTGTAAAATCTATATCTTTTGTATAAAACATTTTTTGCAATTTTGCGTTTTTTGCGAGTTAAACGCAAAAACCCACATTTTATGGTGATTTTTATGGTTTTTACCATGAATATGACCGAGTATCTAATTTTTTCTATGATTTTCGTAATCAGCGTACCAAAATACATAAAGAAACTTTATTTTGTTAAAATTACATGTCCTTTTAGTTGAGAGTATATTTTAACCAATTTTTATGGTATTTTATGGTTTTTTGCATTTTTCTCGAAAACTAACAATTTTAGGGGAAAATAGTTCAAACAAAAAATGTTTATTTTTATAAAATTTATATCTTTTGTATGAAACATTTTTTGATATTTTGCGTTTTTTGCGAGTTAAACGCAAAAAACCACATTTTATGGTGATTTTTATGGTTTTTACCATGAAGATGACCTAGTCGCCAATTTTCACTATGATTTTCGTAATCAGGGCACAAAATTACGTAAGTATACCAAGTTTCAACAAAATCGGAGCTATGTTGCTTTCGGAAGTGCTTACCTGGGATTTATTGATGTCGTAGATTAAAAATGTAATATGGGTTTTGAAAATGGCGGATCCAATATAAGAAGAAATAAAAAAACAAAATAAATAAAGGAGTGTAAAATCCGACCGCATACCTCCACGTGGTAAACTCTGGGGTCGTAAGTAACGTAGTATACTTAACAGCTGACTGCGGGCTAAAATTTTGTATTTATTATCGTTTCAAAAGTTTTTCGTAATCAGCGAAAACCCTCTAGTAACAAGTTTCAAATGATTTCGATGAATTTTGGAAAATTTCATTTGCAATATTGGATTTGCCATTTTGAATTTTTAAAATCTGAAATCGGTTATTGTAATCAGCGACCCTAAAAACCCCCGAGTAAAAAGTTTCAAGTGAATCCGATGAATTTTAGAAAATGTCCGCCATATTGAATTTTCAAAATCTGATATCGGATTCGTAATCGGCGACCCCGAAAACCCCTGAGTAACAAGTTTCAAGTGAATCTGATGAATTTTTGAAAATGTCGTCCGGCATATTTGATACGCAATTTTGAATTTTCAAAATCTGATATCGGATTCGTGATCAGCTGTTGTAAGGGATAACTTCATGTTTGTACTCCTTACAACAGCTATAGTAATCATTACAAAAAGTGGTCACATATCCGAACAGTAATATAGACTATTGTAATCAGTACGAATAAATTTTTCTCCGTGTATTAAATTCTACCTACATATCAAATTCTGATCAAATAAAAGATTTTCTTTTTAGGTCGGTAGCTGGCAACCAAATCAACTAGGGTAAGTCCAAGGGAGATGGACATAGTTTTCTTAAAGGATTGTAAAATTTATTTAAAAAAGCGTTTTCTGTCTTAACTTTTATTAATAATTAAACATTGAACACTTAACTTTAAAATAACGAAAAATAAAATAAAATATTTAATGAAAACAATCTTAAAATAAACATTTTTCAAAAAATGCATTTGGTCATCTCTCTACACCCGAGTACAACCGGTTTATTGACGTCGAGTCATGAATGTACATTTGGATAGTCATCCCAAATTTTCAGCGAAAAACACCGAGGCTCTAGCGTTCCACAGAGGGTCGCCCATCCAAGTACTAACCGCCCTTAAACCGATTGGTACAGCCAACCGAGCTGTACCATCGGTATTGGAAAAAGGATAATATTATCTCACTATCTCTCTTACACTAATGAAATTCTGCTTTTGGTTTTACGCTTACTTGGGAATCCACATGACAATGGAATGCGATTTGGCATCACAGAAAAAACTGAACTTAAAATAAGTAAAATAATACTCATTTTGAAGTGCAACAAAAATGATACCCCTTCGACTCATTCTGAGTTTCTAGAGAAAAGACTCAAAATGAGTAAAAGCAGTATAATTTTGGGTTTATGATAAAATTACAATAACGTTGGAATAACTGTGAATAATTCATAAAAATATGAATTAAAATAATTGTTTATAATGAATAAACACGTTGCACTTGTCAAAACATTAATATTTGAAGTCGATTTATCGCATGTATGAGAAATAAAAAATAAATTTTTAGGTTAGACTCTTGTGAATTGACTGACAGGGATGGCAACCATGTAACACAAAACATGCGAAACACAAAAAAAGTTATGGCGCAACGCGCAGCAGACATTTTTTACAGTTGTTGTCAACATAACACACAAAAAAACAAGAACCTGACATTTTTTTCATTTTGAGTCACTTGAAGTTGCCGATTACTCATTTCGAGTCACTTGAAGTTGTCTATTACTCATTTCGAGACCGACTTCCAAATGCGTTGCAACAAAAGTAAGTCGGGTTTTTGTCTGTGTTGCCAAGTTAATTTGGATTATGTAATTGATAATTTTTCTAGCTTCAAAGCTAGAAAAGTATTACTCTAGCTGAAAAAAGTATTAAAAATGATTGAAGTTTCTTTTGTATACTTTTAACAAGGGATTAAATTTCTTAATTAAAATGTTCGAATAAGAACATTGAATTATTTCCGACATTAAATTTTCATCAAAACTTGATGAAAATTTAATTTCTGAAATAATTCAAATAAATGCGATTTTTGTTAAAAGAGAATAATATTTGTTTCCTGTGCAGAAAATGCCCCACTTTGCCCTGAGACGCATGCTTATTCCCGAAATATTTTTTGACCAAATAGTTATTTAATATAAAACTACTTAACTTAAAATTCACATAATATGCACATTATTTAAAAATAAATTTCATTGCACACAAAAACCATTTAACATAAATATCATTTGTCATAGAATTCATTAAACAGAAATATTATGTTACATAAAACTCAGATAACTTAATTCCCATTTGACATAAAAATTATGTAACATAAATTTCTATTGACATAAAAATCATTTAACATAAATTTCTTTTGACATAAAATTCATTTAACGTAAATTTTATTTGTTATAAAATTCATTTGGCATAAATGTCATTTAACGTAATTCTCATTTGACATAAATATCATTAGGCATAAAATTAGCTTGACATAAATTTCATTTGACGTAAATATCATTTAGCATAATTATTATTTAACGTAAAATTAAATTTATATAAATTTAATTTAGCATAAATTCTATTTAACATAATTTTCATTTGGCATAAAATTTACTTAACATAAATTTCATTTGCTATAAATCCCATTTAACATAATTTTCATTTGACATAAAGTTAACTTGACATAAAAGACATTAAACACAATTCTCATTTGTCATAAAAGTCATTCAACAAAATTCTCATTTGACATAAAAATCATTTTACACAAATTACATTTTATATAATAATATCGGCGCGAATTTTAAAAGTAACCAATTAGATATTATCAACAACATTGTGATTCGACAATTTTGAAATTCGCGCCTATATTTCCATGTCAAATGATCTTTACGTAAAATAAAATCTATGACAACTGAATTTTATGTCAAATGAGAATTATGTGTAATGAGTTATCCGTCAAATGAAATGTGTATCAAGTGAACTTTATGTCAAATGAAAATTATGTTAAATGAGATTTATACCAAATGAAATTTATGTAAAGTAAATTTTATGCCAAATGAGAATTATGTTAAATGGAATTTATGCTAATTGAAATTTACATAAATTTAATTTTACGTTAAATAATAATTATGTTAAATGATATTCACGTCAAATGAAATTTATGTCAAGCTAATTTTATGTCTAATGATATTTATGTCAAATGAGAATTACGTTGAATGACATTTATGCCAAATGAAATTGATGTCAAATGAATTTTATAACAAATAAAATTTACGTTAAATGAATTTTATGTCAAAAGAAATTTATGTTAAATGATTTTTATGTCAATAGAAATTTATGTTACATAATTTTTATGTCAAATGGGAATTAAGTTATCTGAGTTTTATGTAACATAATATTTCTTTTTAAAGAATTCTATGACAAATGATATTTATGTTAAATGGTTTTTGTGTGCAATGAAATTTATGTCAAATAATGTGCATATTATGTGAATTTTAAGTTAAGTAGTTTTCTATTAAATAACTATTTGGTCAAAAAAGATTTCGGGAATAAGCATGCGTCTCCTTTGCCCTATTTAAAACAGGGTTCTGGTCGGGGCCTCGACAGTTTTCCCTATTAAAAAATTTTTTTTTTAATAAAGTTTTTAGAATTCCTTTTTATTGTAGAAGCTATTAACAATGAAAGGCAATTATTATTTTAGTTATTTAATCATTTTTTTATTTTAGGGGTTTGACTAGAATTCCTAGCCAGAACCCCAGGTAGGGTGTTCATTAGATTTTAGATAGGGTACTGATCAGGGCCTCGACAGTTTTCCTTGTTTTAATAAAGTGTTACGTCTTAATGACAAAACATATTCCAAATAATTTATATATTTAATTTGTCCGACATCGGTGATTCATACCTGATTTATTCACAGAGTCGAAACACTCTGATTTCAAGGGACAGGTTTTAAGAAAGAGTAACTGTTTAATTTAAGGAATATTATTAAAGTTTTTATTTGAATCCTTTACAATTAGAGTGAGAGAGAAAGAGTAGATCTAAATGTCATGTCTTCAGGGATACTGAAACAAATACAGACTTTGAACAATCAATCGAGAATTTAGATGGGGACGAAATGTAAAAGTATTAGTTACTTACCTATAAGAATTATTATTAGAGACGTGGACCCAACAGGGGATATTTCGTACAGTGTGTGGTCGAAGAAGTGACGTCGTCTAGCGTAGACAGAGAAATGTTTTCGGGCCAGCCACAGTGAAAGGTCCGGAGTCCAGGTGTCAAATTATTGATTTGACGTTGAAGTCAAAATAATGCAGTCCTCGGAAAAATAGAGATGTGTCTCGTATTAGAAATTACCTCCTTGATTAAATTCTTCTTGAATGAGCTTGACTGAGACTTGAAGAATGTACTTGGTACTTAAAGAGATTTTGGATTAACACGAAGAATACGCTCAGGGGTAGTGCACGACTTGTTAACTTGGTCGCGGTTTCTTGAGTAACGAAGAACGCGGGTTTCAGCTTCGAGGGTGACTTCTGGACGAATATACTTGGGGGGTGATACACGACTTCTTAACTTGGTGGCGATTTCTGGACTAGTATACTTGGGGGCGACTTCTTAAGTTGGAGGCTGTTCCTGGACTGAAGAATTCGGCAAGGGTGACTTCTTATATACTTTTTCGTTTGGTGGAAAACCACCCACAATTTTACTGCCACTGGGTCATTGCAATAACACGCGTAAAGGGGAGAACCAATCGGAACTTAGAAAGATAGACATGACCATATTTGGCATCAGAGGAAGACTCCTTCGGATCAACATATGCGTACTACAGTGATCTTACAGAAGGGCAACCTCTAGATCAATGCAATAACACGCATAAAGGGGAGTTGGCATCAGAGGAAGACTCCTTCGGATCAACATGAGCGTAGGTTAGTCACTGTTTTAGATACTTCAGTGACCCTTACAGAAGGGTGACAATCGTGGATAACATATATAGAAAAGTCTGTCCAAGATGACACACATATGAAAGTCGATATGTTTTGGGTACAAGAATAAAAGGGGAAGGATTCAAATTCTAATTTTACAAAATATTATTTTACAAATATTAAATACGTCGCGATGACGTGACACCTCCCCCCTTTAAAATTCGGAAATTGGAAAATGAAATTGAACAATTTCTGAATTCGAATTCGTAGTACAATCAAAACTTATTACTGAAAGGGAAGTGTCATATTTAGATTCACAATTGATTTTGGCGTAGAACAAGATTTTGATTAGTATGTTTGAGACATAATTTGGATTAATTCTTTAGTTATAACGTAGACATACACATACAAGATTTAGTAAGAGGTTAAATAGAACATTCCTTTAGGAAATCTGATTACTACAAATATTTGATTAAAGAATTTAAGTTAGTAAAAACATGCGTACTCATACAGAATACAAGTATTTTGTTTTAGTGTTTTGTGTTTTTTTGTTTAGTGTTTTAAGATACTTTTGATTAGTAAATACACACATTTATTAAGTCTAATTAATACAAGTGTTTTTGTGTTTTGTTTGTTTTTGTTTAATGTTTTAAGAGAATTTTGATTAGTAAATGCACGCATACAAGATTTAGCAAGATTAATTAGTACATTGTTTATCAAATACAATGGTTTTAGAGTAGTTCTGATTAATAAATACACACGTGCACATATACTGAGACGTTAGACTTTTAAAGAGAATTTTATTGTTACAAATTTTTATAATTTCAAATAGGTTTCAAAATTTAGAATCACTCATACATTTATTGTTAAAATTTTCATAAATATTTTTTTGTGTGGTACGTTAATATAAATTTTGAATTATACATACATTGATAAATATTTTGAGAATTGCTGACATTTCAAGGCAAGAGATGTTGATTTAGATTTAAAATCGTACATACATTTTCATTAATTTTGAATTTTTAAATTGAACAGTTAATGTTTGTAAATTTTAGTTTAAAATCTCGCGCATACATTATGCAGTTTGAATTGAGAATATTCATGTTTAGGTTAAGAGTATTAATTCACATAACATTTTGAGGTTATGATTTGATGATTCACACGTCAATTAGCATAAAGATTTAAAGATAACAACATTAATGACATATTTTAGAATTTTTCATTTTGAATAATATTTATTTGTTATGTTAGTTTTTAGAAATGTCCAATGGAAATTTTATAAATTGTTTTGGTTTGAAGAACTTTTTATGATAATTATAATAATCATAAATCATACATTGGGAAAAATTTTTCGTTAATTTATTATTTAAAGAATTTATTTCTTTCAGAATTTTTTTTTTAACATTTGTAGTCACCCTTCCCTTCCCTTAAAGAAAGAATACGCAAAAGAATTTTAAGTATTCTTTCTATATTGAGAAAAAAAAATTCGTATGTTTTCTAAAACTTTAGATAGAAATTTCATTTTTAGAGAAACAGATGTGTCTAAAATTTATAAAGGAATCTGTTTTTTACGAAGTTATCATATTTAGTTATCTGTCAAATATTTTTTTTTTAATTTTCTTTTGTCTTATGTTATTTTAATTTGAAAGATAATCTCATTAAAAGGTGATAAAAATTTATAGTGCTTGTAAAATTAAGTTTCTTTTTTTTTAATAAAATTACAATATTTTAAATAGTTATTTTTCAATTTTATAATATTAATAGATTACAATTTTAGTTTGTTAACAATTTTTTAGAAAAATTTATTTTATTATTTTTTTTTAAGGTAAAAAGAAGGGATATGGGTAAAAGAAGGTTAAAATATTATTTGTTTTTTATATAGGATTTTCTGAAAAGATAATAAGATATTAGTAAAAACAATGAAGATTATATATCGCTTCTACGATGTTCCTGAAACACAGCAAAACTATATTAGATTTTATTCAATGATTTAACAATGATTGATGCAATTTTTAATTAAATAGAAGTTTGTGTGTTTTTGTTGTGGCAGAAAGAGAAATTATGTTAATTAAAATGGGTTATTATGTTTAATGTGAGACAAACGAAGTCTGTTAATGTGTACGATTTTAGGTGTTTTATTAATTTTTATTTTAATATTTCCCTTAGATAAAATTTCTAGAACCTCATGTGGGCCTGTGTATTGATTTCCTAGTTTCTTAGGTTTAGGACCTTGAAGTAAAAATACGCTATCTCCGACTTTAAAATTTTGAGGGTTAGTTTTTCGATCATAATAAGTTTTTGATTTTTCTTTAGATTGAATTAAGTTTTTTTGTGCTAGAGCCTGAATATCATGCAACTTTGTTACTAAATTTGTAAGATAATCGTCATATGTTTCTAGTTTTTCTTCTTGTAGCAAAGGTAAACTTGACAGTAATCGAGGTAATCTTCCAAAAACTAACTCATATGGAGTACATTTAGTTCCTTCATGAACACTCGTATTGTAAGAGAACATAGCTAATTCAAGTAAATCATCCCATTGAGTATTTTTATTAATGAATTGTTTAAGATATTCTGCTAACACGTGATGAGATCTTTCTAATGAACCGTTTGATTGTGGATGAAAAGAAGTGGTCTTAAATTGACGAATACGAAAACGTTTTGCGAGTCGTTTCATTAAGTTGCTTAAAAAATTTGTACCCTGATCTGTTAAGACACCTTTAGGAGATCCGAAAATGCAAATAAATTTTTTAACAAATGCATCTGCAATTGTACTAGCTTGTTGATTTGGCAAAGGTACTGCGACGGAGTACTTCGTTAAACAATCTTGTATAGTTAAAATACATTCGTTACCACTTTCAGTTGCTGGTAGCAGTCCTACAATATCCATTGAAATTTTCTCAAATGCACTTCCTGGGGTATCGGTAATAATCATTGGATTTTTGTTTTTACTTGAACTAATTTCTTTAATTGACATTGCAAACAGATTTGAATATACTTCTGAATATCGAGTTTCATATTTTCCCAAAAATATTTTTGCCTAATTCTGTTATACGTTTTTGTTACTCCTTTGTGACCACCTAAGGCAGAAGAATGCGCTTCCTCTATCAAAATTTTTCTCTGTTCTTTTGTTGCATATTGCACATAACCTTTACAAATTATGATTGTAGTACTAGAATTCTGAAAGGTTTCCTTTAAAATTAATTCAATTTCTCGCCAATTAACATGATTTATGACAGCTGTTTTCGCAATACTAACCGAACGTAATTTAAGTTGTTCAGTTAAATTTTTAAATGATTAAATTGTTAATTTAATGTTATTTGTTGTTTGCGTAATACTTTCGCTTGAATCAGTGGTAATTGGTAATGCAATGTGTAAAAAGTTATTTCCCTTTTTAATTTCTTCAGCTTCATTTAGTAAAAGATTTTTAAGTTGTGGGAGTTCATTTTGTTTAAATAGACTTGAAGATCCATTATCCAAAGGGATACCTGTTGTTGATAAAAAGTATGCATAATTATCTTTCCGCATTCTTAATTGATCTTTACATTCAACTACATTGCTATGCGAGGGTCGACTTGTTGATTTTTCTAAGTCATCTGTATCATGTGCGTTTAGAAGGGAACCACCCGGAGAGTCAGGAGGGGGTTCGGGCGGAGGACGTTCCTCTTCATCCGACAACTGCGTTTTCGTATAAAAATCAATATTCTCTGTATCTACTATTTCCCCTAATCTAACATTTTCAGCTTTATTTTCAACTTCATCGTAATCTTCGAAACTATCATCACTAAATTCTTCACTAGAACTAGAATTATTTTCACGAAAATCATTTTTTGATTGATTAATATTATCATAATTTACAAATTCTAAATCACTTTCACTTGATTCACTGTCATTATGTTGAAAGTTTTTCTTCGTTTTCTTTTAAAATTTTTCACTTTGCGAATTGTCACTTGAATTAATTCTTTTCCTCTGATTATTTTTAATATCATTTTTACGCGGTCTGCCTCTTTTTTTTAGTTAAATCTTCATTAATATCTTCATTATAATTTATTTTTCGTAATTTTTCACGATTTCGCAGATTTCGAACATTTTCTTGGACTGAACTAGATTTTTTATTTTTAGAATTCTTTATTTCTCCTTGGATTTGATTTCTTAGTTTTTCTTCGATTTGCACTTTTTCTTGAACTTTATTTCGTACACTTTCTTGATTTCGAATTAATTTTTGATTTTGTAGATTTCGCTTATCACTTCGTAATTTTTCGACGCCTTTTGACACTAAATTTCGCGCTTTATCTTGAACTGGATTTCGTAATTTTTTCGCACTTTCTTCAAATTGATTTTTTCGACTTCGTAAATTTCGCGTATTTTCACCAAATTGATCAAATGTTTTTAATTTTTCTTTCGATTTAGAATTTTTCACTTTTTCTTTAATGTTTTTCGAATTAGAATTTATAATTTCTTGACTCATTTTCTTTGATTTACTTCTAGTAGCAATAGCATTAAATTTTTCACTTTTCACTGGTAATTTCACCGCAATAAAATTTTGACAAAGATTTTTAACTTTTTCGTTTTTCGTAGTTTCAGAAATCACATTAATTATTTTTTTAATAAGATTTAATTCTTTAATCGCGGACACTGTGTTCACATTTATTATATCATTTGATTTTTCTTCAATTTCATCATAGTCAATTTCTTCGTCACTAAATAAATTATCAACATTATTTTCATTATAATAATTACTTTCATCATTTTTATCTTCATCATTATCGTAGTCATCTTCTTCATTATCGTAATAATCTTCTTCTTCTTCGTTTATTTGACTTTCATTTCGGAGACTTTTGACAATTTTTACTGGGTTGCGAGATAATGCATCCGCATTAACGTTCATTTTCCCTGCTTTATATACCATATCAAAATCGTATTCTGCTAATTTTAGTTTCCATCTTGTTACACGAGAGCAAGGATCACTTGAATCTTGAAACCATAATAGAGGTTTATGGTCAGTCACAATTTTAAATTTTCTTCCGTAAAGAAAATGTCTAAAATGTAAAACACAATACACAATCGCGAGAGCTTCTTTATTATAAGTATCGTATTTGACTTCATGTTCGTTTAGAGATCTTGATGCGTAAGCAATAGGTTTATCTTTTCCAATTTCGCCTTGAGACAAAATTCCGCCGATCGCGAAACCTGATGCGTCGGTAGTTAGAATAAAAGGTTGATCAAAATCTGGTCTTTGCAATAAAGGTTCTTCGCATAATTCTTCTTTTAATATTTCGAAAGCTTTTTGTTGTTTTTCACTCCACTTAAAAGTTACATTCTTTTTTAGCAGATGGTTTAAAGGTCCCGATTTTTTAGAAAAATTTTCAATAAAACGTCTGTAATATCCTGCTAAGCCTAAAAATTGTTTTATGTTTTTAACGTTTTTAGGAGTTGGAAAATTTTTAACCGCACTAATTTTCTTTGGATCTGGTCTAACTCCATCCTTGTCAATAATGTGTCCCAAATAAACTACTTCAGGTCTAAGAAATTCACATTTATCCGGTTGCAATTTTAAATTAGCTACTTTTAGTCGATTCATAAAGTTCCTAAATTTTTCTTGATGTTCTTCTAAAGAATTTGCAAAAATAACTACATCATCTAAATAAACAAATAATTCAGTACCAATGAGACCAGATAGACAAGAATTCATTAATCTTTGAAAACAACTTGGGGCATTTTTCAATCCAAAAGGCATGCGGTCAAATTCATAGTGACCATAGGGTGTTGAAAAGGCAGTTTTATGTGAATCTTTTGGATTCATTTTTATTTTGTGGAAACCAGAAGCTAAATCAAAGACAGAAAAATATTGGGCATTTCCGAGGGTTTCAAGTACCTCATTAATATTTGGCAGTGGAAAGAAGTCAGAAATTGTTTTTTCATTTAATTTGCGAAAATCGAGTACCATTCGCCATTTTTTATTTCCTAAGGAATCAGCTTTCTTTGGCACAATCCAAACTGGAGTATTATAGGGAGACTGAGAAGGTTTAATGATTTTATTTTTTAAGAGTTCACCTGTTTGTTTTAAAAGTTCTTCTTTATGCACAGGTGGAAATCGATATTGACGAGTAAATACTGGTTCTTCATCTTTAATAGGAATGTTATGTTGGAGAACGTTAGTGGCTGTAAGATATTCACCAGGCAAATGAAAAATTTCCGCGTATTCTGTTATTAATGTTTCTACGTGTTTTAATTCTTCTGGTTTTAAATGATTTAATCGAAGTGAATCTAATATTTGTTTAATTCTTTCTTTACCCGTTAATGTATAAAATCCGATTTCTGATTTTTGTGAATACATAAAATTATCTAATAATATTTCTGCTGTACAATTTTCAATGTTTAATTTATTTTGCTCATTTCTATTTGATTCTTCAAGATTTTGCGATATTTGACATTCTTCTAAAATTACTTTAGGGATTTGTAACTTTATAGAATTAGATAATGTGTTTGCTGCTTTGACATATGCTTTACCATTATTATTCGTGACTAAAGCGTTTCCTATGTAAATTCCTTGTTCGGTGTCTAAAAGAGGGATATAACCTTCTTTTAAATCAGTATTCTCAACAAATAAAAATATGTCTGATATTGATCGAGGTGGTAAAATTATAAAATCTTTTGATGCGAAAGGGTACATTTTATTTTTAACTTCCAAACATTTTTCTGCATAATTAATTTTAACATTGTTATCAGTAAAAAATTCTGAGCCTAAAACTCCATCTTCTTCTATTGGAACTTCGTTAGGTATGATATTAAAAATAGTTGGGTAATCGAAAATTTTTAATTTTATTTGTCCAATTGTATAAACTGGATGTTGGTTAATTCCTGTCAGTTGCAATTTTTTACGTGTATTAATAGACATTGAGGAATCAAGCATTTTTTCTTTTAAAAGATTTAATCCTGCACCAGTATCAATCATTAAATGAAGTGGTTTTGAACAATTTTGAATGAAAATGGAGGGAATACTATTTCCCTTGGTATAATTGATTTGAATCACTTCTAAATTATCAGATGCTTTTTTATTAGGAATATTTATTCCATTGTTGCCTGTCCCAACGCACCTGTTTTGGGAAGGCTTTACTCGTTTCCCTGATTCTGTTTATACTGATTATTATATTCTCTTTGTCTACATTCACTAATAGTGTGTCCTATTCTTTTACAATAATTACAAAAGTTTTGATTTTGAAATTGTTGAAAATTATTTTGATTTTGAAAATTGTTTCGATTTTGAAAATTATTTTGATTTTGAGAATTGTTTCGATTTTGAAATTGTTGAAAATTATTTTTGATTTGAAAGTGTTGATTTTTAAAGTCATTTTGGGATGATCTAGTAAAATGCATGTGTTGTGTGGGTTCCCTTGGTCGCCTATGCGAAAGGGAGTTCTCTCTTCTTGTGATATCGATTGGTTCTCTCCAACCTTGAGGAGATACGGAGGGTAGAATTTTATACTGCCTTTGGTATTGACTTTGTTTTGACCTACGACAAGTGTGTTTAGTGTGTCCTCTAATTCCACAATTTTCACATATTATAACTTCTTCTTTAGCAAAAGTGACTTCACTTTGATTTTGTCTGCAAGAATTTGTTTTTCTAAGATCTGCTACCGCATTTAATTTTCTTTCAGCTTCAAGTGCTTTATTTGTTGCTTCTTTTAAAATAAACAATCTCCTACGCGAATTTCTAATTCTGAACGTAAACCACGACGAAAACATGAAACTGCATCTTGTTCTAAACTTTTCGATAATGCTTCGTCTAATGTACCGTTGTTTTTTAATTTATACGCATCATAAATTTGATCTGCTAAATCTTTTATTCTATTAGCATAAGATAAAACTGATTCACTTTCCCACATAAATATATTTCCTAATTCACCTTGTAATTGATAAATACTTTTGTTTGATAAATAGATTTTCTTTAAGTGATTCACGAGTTCTGAAATTGTAATATAACTATAACCTGCAATTGCTTTTTTCGCTTCGCCTATTAATTTTGACCGAATTATTTTAAAAAATTTTCCTCTACTTGAGGTAATGGGGGTAACATTTGTCTCGCTTCACTACAACCGTCAATAAAAATCGATAATGGAATATTTGATCCATCAAAAATTGGCACTAATTCGAGTGCATCGCGAAGGGATACTTGTTGACTAGTGGGTAAGGACATGTTTGATTTTTAAAAATTTGGAAAAGATGCTAATTTTTATTTATTTGGAGATAAAGCAAAGAGTGTAGTTTGTGAAGTGTATATTTTTTTACACATAAATTATTTAATATAAAGAACATTAATTAAACCTTTGGATATATCTGTCTCCCTCTTTTAAGAAATGCTTTAAGAATTATACAAAGTTTATCGTTCATAGCGGATAATGTACTAAAAATTAATATTACAGTTACTCAATCTTTATTTGTTCACAACGGACGATGCACCAAAAATATTTGGTTACAGTTACTCAATCTTATTGTTCAAACCGGACGATGCACCAAAAATATTTGGTTACAGTTACTCAATCTTATTGTTCAAACCGGACGATGCCTTAAAAATATTAGGTTACAGTTACTCAATCTTATTGTTCAAACCGGACGATGCACCAAAAATATTTAGACTATGTTACGTCTTACTGACAAAACATATTCCAAATAATTTATATATTTAATTTGTCCGACATAAAGGGGAGAACCAATCGGAACTTAGAAAGATAGACATGACCATATTTGGCATCAGAGGAAGACTCCTTCGGATCAACATATGCGTACTACAGTGACCTTACAGAAGGGCAACCTCTAGATCAATGCAATAACACGCGTAAAGGGGAGTTGGCATCAGAGGAAGACTCCTTCGGATCAACATGAGCGTAGGTTAGTCACTGTTTTAGATACTTCAGTGACCCTTACAGAAGGGTGACAATCGTGGATAACATATATAGAAAAGTCTGTCCAAGATGACACACATATGAAAGTCGATATGTCTGGGGTACAAGAATAAAAGGAGAAGGATTCAAATTCTAATTTTACAAAATATTATTTTACAAATATTAAATACGTCGCGATGACGTGACAAAAGTGTAAAAAAATTAAATCTCTAAAATTACTTTTAATAAAAAATAATGAACAATTGAAGAATACAATTAAAGGGAGTAATTATACTATCGTTTTAATAATTTTTTTATTTTGTGGGTTTGACCAGAATTTCTGGCCAAAACCCCAAGTGAGGTGTTCACTAGATATTAAATAGGGCTCTGATCAGGGCCTCGACAGTTTTCCTCGTTTGAATAAAGTGTAAATGAATTAAGTTTTTTAAATTAGTTCCCATAATAAAATTATAAACAATTGAAGAAATTAATTAAACGGAGTAATTATACTACATTTTTAAGAATTTTTTTATCTTATGGGTTTGACCAGAAATTCTGGCCAAAACCCTAAGTGGGGTGTTCACTAGATATGAAATAGGGCTCTGATCAGGGCCTCGACAGTTTTCCTCGTTTTAAAAGCATGTAAATGAATTTAATTTTTTAAAATTTACTTTTTTAAAACAGTTATTTAAGTTAAAAAAGCGTGTTCTTTTAAAACACTTTATAAAATAATTATAGTAATATATTTAAAAAACGAAAATACATATAATGTTTTTTTAAGTACAATATTATAATAAAGTTTATTTATTAATAATAACAACTAAATTATAAATAACGAATAATAATAGTTATTAAATAATTAATTATTATACATTTATTTAAAAATAAAAATTATGAATTTAAAAAATAATAATTAATAAAAAATTATTAATAAATTATACTCAATGAATTTTAATAATTATTAATTTATTGGATGAATGTATCATTTAATTTGTTTATATATATATTATATTATTTTAATAATAATAATTATTTTATATTATATTAGCTTAAAGTGAGGAAATGATTCGGAGAGATTGTTAAATTTAACACCTTGAATATTTAATAACTATTTTTTAAACATAATTAATAAATTTGAATAGAATATTTTTAAATAAATATTAATTATTACTTATACATTTGAAAACAAAAAATATAACCTTTATTAATATTATAAAATTAAGGAGGCAGAAAGGAGCGACAACCTCCAAAAGAAAAATGAATTAATCATAAAACCAAAAATTATATTTTTCAAAAATTTTTAAGTTTTTTTATTCTTGAAATTATATTATTTTTATCATTTTTACTTTTAAATTAGTCAAAATGACTACAATACCTCATTATGTTATGTATAAATATGTTGTATATATAATGAATATGTTCATTATGTTTCTAATATAATAATATTTTTAATTACAGTAATTTTATTGTAATTTCTATTGAATAAAATTAACTTTACAAAATAGGGCAATTTTAAGAAAAACTGACGAGGCCCTGACCAGTTTTTCCCTAAGTAGGGCATTGGTCGGGAACAGCGTCACACACTAGTCGGGCACTGGTCAGTTTCTCTACGCAGAGCCACACCAGAGATCGGGAAAACTGTCCAGTACCCTATCAGGCGCACATTTTAATTTCTGCACGGGTTTTATAATCTTTCTATGGGGCTCGCCTATGTTAATTTTCCCGGGACCTATCCCGGCTCTCCACGGCCCTGTCGTTCAAATTTACTTTTCTCTTAATCTGGTCACATTTTGAACATTTACCATGTGATTCAGTGTAGTTTTCATGTAGCCAAGAGTGTCAAATACTGCATTAAATCCAACCTTCTAATAGATCTCCATCTCTGGTGTCAATTAGATCAATTATTTTGTTATCAGAGGTTTTTTAATTGGTTTTTTTTGTAATATTTCTTAACCCCTTGGCAGTCGATGACGTGTATACACGTCATGGTGCAGATGGGCTCAAACTGTCGATGACGTGTATAGACGCAAGCAGATTTTTGGCTACAAAAACACACAGATTCGTCCACAAATTGATACTCGGGGGTTTTCGGGGTCGCTGATTACGAATCCGATATCAGATTTTAAAAATACAAAATGGCGGATCCAATATAGCGGACGACATTTTCAAAAATTCATCGGATTTATTTGAAACTTGTTACTCAGGGGTTTTCGGGGTCGCTGATTACGAATCCGATATTAGATTTTAAAAATTCAAAATGCCGGATCCAATATGGTGAACATTTTCAAAAATTTATCGGATTTACTTGAAACTTGTTACTCAGGGGTTTTCGGGGTCGCAGATTACGAATCCGATATCAGATTTTAAAAATTCAAAATGGCGAATCCACTATGGCGGGCGCGATTAAAAATTTATCAGATTTACTTAAAACTTGTTACTTTTGATTTATTGATGTCGTAGATTAAAAATGTAATATCGGTTCTGAAAATGGTTCTGAAAATGGCGGATCATCATGTTTTGATGTCATTATTGACGTCGTAGATTAGAAATGTAATATCGATTTTGAAAATGACGAATCCAATATAAGAGCAAACAAAAAAAATATTAAAAAACAAAAAAAATAAATGAGTGTAAAATCCGACCGCATTCCTCCCCGTGGTACACTCTGGGGTCGTAAGTGACGTAGTATATACCAGCTGACTGCGGGGGGAAAATTTGATATTTTTTATTGTTTAAAAAGTTTTTCGTAATCAGCGAAAACCCCTGAGTAACAAGTTTTAAGTGGACGTCCTCGTAAAAATAAAATAGGTAAACGAGGGAGACCCAGCAAAATTTATAACACAGAAAACGTCGATGAAACAAGTGAAGAAAAAAATCCAGAACAGACCAATATTGCTGAAATCTCTTTGAAGGAAGCCCATAATGGAAGTGAAGCCCATAAATGGAAAAAGGCTATTTAGTATGAATTTCAGTCTCTTATCAACAATACATGGGAACTAGTTGATGATTCGGAACGACAAAACACAGTAGGATGCAGAATAGTTTTGAGAAACAAATTTGATGCTAATGGAACACTGGATAGAAGAAAGGCACGACTAGTAGCGAAAGGTTATTCACAAAGTCCCGGACTGGACTATAATGAGACATTCGCTCCTGTCGTTAGACTCAGCTCTGTAAGACTTTTAAGGGGGGAAACCACATTAGACGTCTGAAAAAATCGATTTTTTCTTTTTTGCATAAATTGTTAGTTAAGGTTTTCAAAAATAGTCTGAAAAAGTTTTAAGAGCAAAATTCGACGTCCTCGCTGTACTGGTGATGAACAGAGCGCGCTCCAGGTTACCGTAGATTAGTAGAATAGGCGTAGCACTTTTGAGACTAAGGAGAGCAGAAAGGCACGAAAAGAGGAATTATTAGACATGCTACTTATGAAGCAGATAATGTATAGTGCTGGAATAGCCGATTAAAGTGTAAGCACTTTAAAAAATTTTTTTTGTAGAAATGAGGAGCATGAAAAGTCTCCAATCTTTATTTTATCGAAATTCTTTTTATCTAATAAGAATTAATTATAATTTTTTTTAATCGAAAGAATAATTATCAAAAACATTATTTTTTTGAATGACTAATTAACAGAATGTTTAATACTGCGAAAGAAAATTTTTTATAATCTTCAAATAACTGAATTATCATTTCTAAAAATTATTATTTTTTATATTTCTTATTTACACTAATATTTTTATTTTCGAAATGTCAATTTTGATAAATATTATTTTATAGATTTGTTAATAACAATAATAATTATATTCCCGAATTATTATTCAATATAATTCAAATATTACCGAATTACCAATTCTTAAAAAATTTATTGTTCCTAATAATATTTTCTTAATATGTGTAAATGTTCTAAATTCTAAAGTCTCTAAATTTTATTTTATCGAAATATCATTTGTTATAAAACTTTTTTCTTATAAATGTTTTTCAAAATTTTTTTAATATCTAATAATTTTTATACAAATTTTTTTATTGTATAATAACCAGTTTTTATAATTTTATTTTATTCGAATAATTATTTCGTATAATTTTTTTCTTACCGAAATTATATTTTAAATAATTTTTTTTAATCGATTTTTTATTTTTCCTAATATTCATTTTTCCAAACAATTCTTTTTTATAATTTTTATATTTCCTAATTCGTATTTTACATCACATACATTTTTTCTAAGATTTAAATTCTCTAATTTATTATTTTCCTAACCTATAAATGTCATAATAAGAATTGCACCGAATAGTTATTTCACATACAAAATATCCGGTTTCGACGTTTCCCATCTCTGAAGAATATGGCGCCTGAAAAACTTGTTTAAACATAACCCAGTGTGTCTACTAAAAATATGATTTAAAATTCCAGGACATTTTCAGGTCATTCCAGGACAGATTTTTTATTTTTCCAAAACATTAAAATGGATAATATTATTTTATATTATGATTAGCATGTGATTACCATATGAAGCGTTAAAAATCAATATGGTAGATACCTATTTCTTTAATCCAACTTTAAATTTGAATTCTTTTTTAATAGATCTAAAAAATTATTTTTTTAAGTTTGAGTAAAATTTTTTAATTAATAAATATTTTAAAGTAAAATATGGAAAATTCAAGGACAAAAGTTAAAGATCCAGGACATTTCAGGCTATTTTTTCAAATTTTAGGACATTTCCAGGAATTTCAGGACCAGCAGACACCCTGAATTTACTTCACATTTACAGATTATACTATTTAACCCCCATACGGTTTTACCCGAGCATGCTCGGGGTGTATTTTTCATTTATTTATTTAAAAAAATTTAATTCGAGAGTCATATTGATACAGGTCACTAAATGGTAGGGAAAAAACAAAACATTTTTTTTCATAACGCGGTGAAAAAAAGGGCACTTTTTTGCACCTTGTTATGAAAAATATCGTTCGTAACTAGTGCTAGCAGTTGCCAATTTTTGAACGAGCACTTTTTTTGACTCTTTACGAAATATACTATTTCGTTCCCGCATTGTCTTGGACGAGCTAATGTTACTATCCTAAAGGAAAATTGTAATACCATTTTTAGTTTACTTTTTAGACTTTCTTTTAGACATTCTTTTGCGGCAAATTGTTTAAACAAAGGGTTTTTCGAAGCAATACTAGTAAATAACATTCATTAACAATTTTAAATGTATTTTTGAGTCTAATGCTGAAGGGTTATTAGGTTATATTTTAATATGTATATTTTACGTTATGTATTATATATATATATATAGTTTAATATATAATATTTTTATAATTTAATAATACCGTGCATTATGATTTAGTTGTATTTTAGTTTTAATTAGAAGTTAAGTAAATTTAGTTAATTAGTAATTAGGAAAGGCTGAGTAATTTTATTTTATTTTAAGAGAATTCTTTGAGATATAGGAAAAACTCGCGAGAAGACGCGCGACTCTACCTCTGGTCCAAGCGAAACGCGTGAACCGTACGCGCATCGTTTTGTGTCAGAGATAGGGAGCGCAGACGCGATCTTGCCCTCTCTCTTAGAGAAATTCTCCCACTGTACATTTTGGGAAGGACTTAGAATATTTTCACCCAATTTTGAACTTAGAATATTTTCGTCCAACTTCGGACTTAGAATATTTTCGTTCAACTTTGGACTTAAAATATTTTTGTCAAACTTCGGACTTAGAATATTTTCGATTAACTTTGAACTTAGAATATTTTCGTCCAACTTTGGACTCAGACTATTTTTCGTCTTTAGGAACTTAGAATATTTTCCCGAGCTCCGATACTTAAACTTTTTCATCGATTTGTACTTTTAAAAATAAACTGTCTTTGAAATTTTACATGCTTTTGATTCGACTAAATTCATTTATTTGCATGCACCCCCCCCCCCCCGCCGTCTTTAAACATAGCACAGTATTGAGTCGGTTACCCTCTCAATATTAGAGTACTCCGAGCTGGTTGCCTCTCGGCACACTAATTATCGGAAAGTATCGAGCTGGTTGCCTCTCGATATCTTTCAACATTGAGTTGGATAACCTCTCAATATTAGAGTATCCCGAGCTGGTTGCCTCTTGGCACACTAATTATCGAAAAGTATCGAGCTGGTTGCCTCTCGATATCTTTCAACTTTGAGTTGGATATCCTCTCAATATTAGAGTACACACACACACACAACGTGAATACCGAACTGCGCCGTTATGGTTATTCAATTCGAGCCTTTTATTCTTTATTTAATTTTTGTGACCGGTATCAATATAAATAAAACACTCAGTGTAATTTGAAGCTAAACATAGTTGCATTTAAAGTCAAATTAAATATGAATTAGTCAAAATTAATTTTAAAACAATTATAAATTTATTTCCTACAAAATTTAAAAATAATAAAACTGTAGGAGGATTAACATCTAAGATATTAAATCATAACATCCAGATAATATTTATTAATATCTTTTCTTAATATCAAGTATACTCAAATTTTTAATATACATTTTTCACCATGTTTGAGTTGCATTTGTGATAAGGGGACTTTTTCTGGTTTAAGATTGACAAAAAACATTTTTTTAAACTTTTATTGTGAAAAAAATATAACCGTTTTTTCCAAAATTCTTTTTGGACCTTGCTTTACATTTCGTGGAAAGAATTTTAAAAACTTCTTATAAAGCAAATTTAGTTACGTATCGCAGCTGTAGGCAGCGTTTTCCTAAAGGTACCTTTTCTTCGGGGAGCAACTTTTCTCGAAATCTACCGAACCGATTTCATAAAACCGATTCGATTTCTTATCTAAAATGTTAGGTACCGTAAGTGAGGCTAAATTCGCTCAATTTTTCAATTCTTTTTTAAATAACTTCGGGAAACGATAAAAATAAACATTAACACTGAAAATATATAATCTTTAACCCTTTATCTTTCCTATTACTGCATAAAGAAATTAAAATATGTTGCAGAAAATTATTTATAAGCCGTTTTTTCGTGAGCGACTTTACCTTTAAATGATGGGTGAATTCGCTCACCATTATTATTCTGGCAAAATATATTATAATCTGCAAAAATGAAACTAAATATTCTTTGGAATCAATAAAGAAAAAAATTAAGGACAATGTACAAAGTTATTGGAATAAATATTTAATATTGTTTTATCAATAAGTAATTAGATTCAATCATTCAATCAAACGTACTCATAACCATAAAAAACAAGGTTAAGTTTGACAGTTTAGTGTTTAAACCGTTTTAAATCGTTTAATTTTCAGTTATAAGAGTACTATTATTTAAAAAAATCGAATTATAAATTAAAGTAATTAACATACTAATATCCAGGCCCAAACATCTTTTTTGTAGACTTATTTCCTGAGCGAATTTACACAACAAATTTGATTTTTTTTAAATTGATTTTTTGCAGAATCTGTTTATTGCTTTAATTTTTGTGCTTTATGAAAATCATGTTAGAGATGCAGAAAATGTAATGTTCAGAAGTATTCAACTTAAAAATTTTGAAGTAAAGCTTTATTCCGTACTTTTTCATACTACTTGTTCAATATGAAAATTATTCACTTGTGTTTTAAATATAATTTCTACTGAAAGTTACCAATGAATTTGCTGCAAAAAATTTTAAATTAAAGTTTAGCATTTATATTAACCAAAACAATTGTAAATCTTAAATATTTCTGTCTAAAAAGTATGTTATTCGAATTTTAAAAAATAGACATCGGTTGAGCGAATTTAGCCTCACTTACGGTAATAAACCTTTAAGATTTCTCATTTATACTCTCTGTTTTTAATGTGGGATCCGGAATGTGGAATGCGGAATGTGAAATCCGCAATGTGGGATATGGAATGTGGATTCCGGAATGTGAAATGTGGAATATGAAATGTGGAATTCGGAATGTGCAATCTGGAATGTAGAATTCGAAATGTGGAATTCGGAATGTGGAATCCGAAATTTGAAATGTGGAATCCGTAATGTGAAATGTGGAATCCGGAATGTGGAATTTGAAATCCAGAATATGGAATGTGGAATATGGAATCCGAAATGTGGAATCCGGAATGTGGAATTTGGAATGTGAAATCTGTAATGTGGAATTTGAAATCCGGAATAGGGAATGTGAAATTCGGAATGTGGAATTTGGAATGTGGAATTCGGAATGTGGAATATGGAATGTGGAATCCGGAATTTAGAATGTGGAATCCAGAATGGGGATTTTGAAATCCAGAATGTGGAATGTGGAATTTAGAATATGGAATACGGAATGTGGAATTTGGAATGTGGAATTTGGAATGTGGAATTTGGAATGTGGAATACGGAATGTGGAATCCGAAATGTAGGATCCGGAATGTGGAATGTAGAATCCGAAATTTGGAATGTGAAATGTGGTATCCGGAATAAGTTACGTAATCGACCCCGGTTTAAGATCTCTGGAACGTTCCACTGGAATATTCCGAATATGAAATGCAATATTCCCTTAAATTTAAGGTTATATTCCGTGATACTTGGGTACTTTGTAATTTGATAGTGTTTAGGGTCCTAAATAAGTGTGCCAAATAGTTTTACAAAATTTTTAATATTATGCAAGATATTTGCAAGGGTGCGTTTATAAATGATGTCACGTTTTTTGGGGGAGGGTGGAGGGTCTCTACTAAACGTGACACAATGTATTTTTACATGTGAAATTGCATGAAATTTGTTTGACAGGGGGAGGGGGTGGGGGTTATAAAATCCCGAAAAATTGCGTGACATCATTTGTGAACGCTCTTCAATCAAATAATTTCAACACTTTTTTTCAGGAATTTTTATCTCGTAAACTATATAAAAATGCTATTTTATTAATTTTTTTGAGAAATTTTTTGTTGAAATTTTTACTGCACTATTCTTACGCACGTCACCGTCACCAATATTGTTACAATATATATTGTAACAATATTGTTACGACAAATTTGTCTAGACTTTGGGTTTTTGCAAGTCTAGACAATATTGTTATATAATAATATAAATTTTTCTTTCTAAACTAGAGTTTGAACATTAACAAAATTCAAACCTTATAGTGGTTAGAAAATGTAAAAAATTATTAATATTTATAAAAATATAAATTATTTTATTTAAAATCATTGTGTAATAAGACAAAAATTATGAAGTAACATTTTAAAAAATTGTCATTGTACATTATACGAAATGTTATTTTTACGTATTTTCTTATAAATCTTTCATTTTCGTCCGCTATCCTGGATTTGCCATTTTGTATTTTTAAAAAGTGACTTTGGATTCATAACACAGGCACACAAAAAAAAAAGTTGTCTGTTCATTGAACCAGACCTACATGTCTTATAGTATTTTGGCCCCCTGAATACGAATATGAAGTCAGGATTGCTCTATCACCCTCTGTTTTTTTTTAAATC
Organism: Leptopilina syphax; assembly: GCA_032872505.1. Lineage (NCBI taxonomy): Eukaryota > Metazoa > Arthropoda > Insecta > Hymenoptera > Figitidae > Leptopilina > Leptopilina syphax. Next base: position 27,194,078 of record CM065476.1, read on the forward strand.
GAAGAAACTACCCTTAAATCAAAAATTCAAGAACTAAATTTAAAAAAATGAAATAACCGCGGTTTCCTTCGGAGTAGAAAAATATATTTATGCGTTTTCTTCTTTCAACAACTCAGAAATAATTTCAAAATTGCTCCATCACCCTCTGTTTTTTTTTAAATCGAAGAAACTACCCTTAAATCAAAAATTCAAGAACTAAATTAAAAAAAATGAAATAACCGCTGTTTCCTTCGGAGTAGAAAAATATATTTATGCGTTTTCTTCTTTCAACAACTCAGAAATAATTTCAAAATTGCTCCATCACCCCCTGTTTTTTTTAAATCGAAGAAACTACCCTTAAATCAAAAATTCAAGAACTAAATTTAAAAAAATGAAATAACCGCGGTTTCCTTCGGAGTAGAAAAATATATTTATGCGTTTTCTTCTTTCAACAACTCAGAAATAATTTCAAAATTGCTCCATCACCCCCTGTTTTTTTTAAATCTAAGAAACTACCCTTAAATCAAAAATTCAAGAACTAAATTAAAAAAAATGAAATAACCGCGGTTAACTTCTGAGTAGAAAAATATATTTATGCGTTTTCTTCTTTGAACAACTCAGAAATAATGTTATTTCATTTTTTTTAAATTTAGTTCTTGAATTTTAGATTTAAGGGTAGTTTCTCCGATTTAAAAAAACAGGGGGTGATGGAGCAATTTTGACATTATTTCTAAGTTGTTGAAAGAAGAATACGCATAAATATATTCTTCTACTCAGAAGAAAACCGCGGTTATTTCATTTTTTTAAATTTAGTTCTTGAATTTTTGATTTAAGGGTAGTTTCTTCGATTTAAAAAAAACAGGGGGTGATAGAGCAATTTTGACATTATTTCTAAGTTGTTGAAAGAAGAATACGCATAAATATATTCTTCTACTCAGAAGAAAACCGCGGTTATTTCATTTTTTTTAATTTAGTTCTTGAATTTTAGACTTAAGGGTAGTTTTTTCAATTTAAAAAAAAACAGAGGGTGATGGAGCAATTGTGACTTCATATTCGTATTCAGGGGGCCAAAATACTATAAGACATGTAGGTCTGGTTCAATGAACAGACAACTTTTTTTTTTGTGTGCCTGTGTAATCAGTGGAATTTTACTGAAAATCAGTTGAAAAGTACTAAAATATCAGTCATTCTTCACTGATTGTTATTTTATTGTGATTATTTATTATTGTAAATTTCTGTCAAACAAATAATTTTACTAAAAGTCAGTTAAAAATTACACTTACAGAAATATAAGTCATTTTTCACTGATTATCCATTTAAAAAATTATTGTTGATTTCTGTCAAACAAATAAATAAGTAAATACACAAGTAAATAAATAATTTCCCTTACAACACAGACAGCGCAGCATTAGCGAGTGAGGTACTTACGTATATTTAAAAAATTTTCAACAGACACTACGTGCATCAACGAACCTTAAAAAATTCAATGTACATGTGTGAGTATACATGTACATGTGATTAGTGTATATGTTAAGTATATATGTGTGGGTGTTTTGCGCGCATGCTTGATATTCATAGAACACTACTGCGCATGCCTGATATTCATAGAACACTGCTGCGCATTCCTGACATTGATAGAACACTACTGCGCATGCCTGATATTCATAGAACACTACTGCGCATGCGTAACATTGATAGAATACTACTGCGCATGCCTGATATTCATAGAACACTACTGCGCATGCGTAACATTGATAGAACACTACTGCGCATACGTGACATTGATATACCACTACTGCGCATGCGTGACATTGATATAACACTACTGCGCATGTGTAACATTGATAGAACATTACTGCGCATGCGTAATATTGATAGAACCCTACTGCGCATGCGTGACACTGATAGAACACTACTGCGCATGCGTGACACTGATAGAATACTACTTTACATGTGTGACATTGATAGAATACTACTGTGCATGTGTGACATTGATAAAACTTTACTGCGCATGCGTAACATTGATAGAACACTACTGCGCATGCGTGACATTCATGGAATACTACTGCGCATGCGTGACATGACATGTATGTGTTTTGTGTATATGTGTAACATTCATGGGGTTTTTTTGGACATGTGTGAGTGAAGTATTTTCAAAGATAGTTAGACAGAATAGAAAGAGGTGTGAGTCGGTCGGTCGTACATTAACTTAATATAATATAGAGGATTTGCATCGAAATTATATAAATATCAATTATTTTTAGCTAATAATTTTAAGTAAAAATTAGAAATTTTTATGTTTATTTTTGTGTGTTTTATGATTTAATTTTAAGATTTTAAATGTTTGTAAAACGGCTAGTACTTTTGTCTCTTGTTAGCCCACTCACAAGTATACAAAATCTCGCCTTTCAAGGAACAGATTTTTTATGCAGCCAAGTCCTCCGCCTAAACTTGTATCTCTGGAAAACCAAAGAACTCGTCGTCTTGTACGCGGGCTTTCCTCCTACATCCTAGCTACGCTCGTCGTCCTGCACGCGGGCTCTCCTCTCTCTTCTACCTAACCTCGCTTGTCGTCTTGAACGCAGGCATTCTCTTCATGCACTTACCACGCTCGTCGTCCTGTACACGGGCTTTCCTCTCTCCTACCTAACCTCGATTGTCGTCTTGAACGCAGGCACCCAGTGTGCAAAGTTACAGAATAATTCTATAACTATTCCAGAACAAAAAGAACAAGTTCTGTAACTGGTGAGGAACAGGCAGGTCAAAATGTCGTCCCCCTGGAGGCACAAAATAGGAACCAAAGTCTGTAACAATTCTAGAACAAAACTAGAACATTGTTTTAGAACAAATATATAACAATTCTATAACAAAAACGATTTATCATAAATAATACCCAAGCAGAAATTTAATAGTTGCATAGAACAAATAAATGTTTATGAGTATGAATAAAAATATGAATAATTAATAGAATATCTTCTTTTGCAATAAGTTTTTAAAAAATATTTTTCTTATTATCTTTAATAATTTAAACAGACTATCTTATTTATTTAAATTAATGACTAAATTATTATTATCATTGTTAATAATTATTTAAACTTATACTTTATGTAACAATATTCAGAATTATATACAGAACACTTAAAACTAAGAATGAAAAATTTCGCACGCACGGGGGATCGAAACCTAGACCTACAGGACACAAGTCGAATACGCATACCGCATAGCCACGCAAGCTTGGAACTGATTTTACTTCAACTTCCTTTTGAATTGTGGGACCGTTATGTGCAGTGCTAAAATTATAAATTGAAATGTAACATACTTAATAAAAAAATAACTATATATGGGGCATTCCAGGCCAAATCGGAAATTATTTTGCTTTTGCATCTCAAATTTTTTTTAAACATTTTTTTCTTTTAGTACCCTTTGAAATGAGCTACTTTGAAATTTTTCCAATTTTTTCATAAAGCGGTTCAGGAGATACAGATTTATAAAAAATGACGTTTTTTACGTAAATTTTTTTTTAAATGCTTATAACTCGGTCAAAAATTGATCAAATTGGACGTTTTTATAATGAAAAGTTTTGTTTTCACACGTAGTTTTAAATAAAAATATTTTTGAGATGCAAAAGCAAAATAATTTCCGATATATATAAATAAATTTTTTTATTACAAATAATATATAATTATGCTACAAATAATAACAAATTTTAATTAATTAGTTAATAATAATAATTTATTATTGTATTTTTATGATATACCTATTAATTAATAATTGATAATAAATTAATTAAATATTTGATGTTATTGTTGGTGAATAATGTTTTTAAAATCTTGAAAATTTATGCTAGCTGACAGTAAAAAATTATTTAATTTTTCACGAATCATCGATACGAGTCTTTCTAAGTATCTAAATTCAAAAGATTTTCTGTAATTCATGCAAAAACGCGGCTGCACTCTACACTTGTAAAATACTTTTATAAAATTTAATAATAACATCTTTCCGTGTAGTGAAAATAAACACGAGTTTATAGTGAAAGAACAGTTATATTAAATTTTTGTAACAATGTTCTAGAACACTGTAGGAACAATGTTACTTTGAAAATTCTATAACTAATTTAGAACAAATGTTACATGTCTGTTATAGAACAGATACAGAACAACTGTTCCAGAACAAATTTAGAACAAAGCTCTAGAACTGTTCTATAATAAAATTGTAACACTTATTCTAGAACACTGTTCTTTTTTTGGTCTAGAACAGTTATAGTAAGTGCACACTGGGAACCGTTAACTACTTGCACAATCAACACCTTAAACATTAAATTAATACAGTTTATTGCACTTTTATTTACACCACTATCCGGCTCGAAGGACCATATTTAATTTCGAGGATTAATAATTAATAATGTTTCTCTAGAAGGAAAGCACCGAATAGGGAGTAGTCAATGAATAAAATATAGTTTTTACACAAACTTAACAATAATTTATTATAAGGGATTAAAAGTTGAAGATGCGGCTAAAGTCACTTAAGTGGTTAAATAAATAAATGTCTAAATCTATAGTTAAAATGTTGGTCTTTAAAAGAGGCATCACTTTTGTTTAGTTTCACAATGAACGACCTTCCTCACACACTTGCTAATACTAATATTCTGAGAAGCAGATTTACAATTCCACGAAACGCATCCAAGAAACAGACAGCATGGATATAGTATAATTTAAGGGGTAAAATTCACTCAGAATCATTCTGAAACATTTACTTATATTTCAAATATATTGTAGATATTTAGAAATATTTTATTTATATTGTTGCATGTTTATAATAGTTATGATTTTTTTTTAAATCTCGGTATTTCAACTAAATTGTTATTTCCACGCCTCAAAAGCAATTTTTTATTTTGCTAATTGTTAATTTTAATTTTAGACGTAATTTAAAAAAATTGCAAGAGGTGCGAAAAAAGTATATTTGAAATTTTTGAAGAGGATTTTCCAAAAATTACATAAATTTTTTCTAAATTAATATTCCCTTGCCTCGGAAGCAATTTTTATCTTTTGATAATTGTTTATTTTTATGTTACAAGCCATTTTAAAAAATTGCAAGAGGATACAGGCAGAGAAAGCAGTAGTTTAGATTTTTTGTCACGGATTTTCCAGAAATTCTAGAATATAAAATAAATCATTATTTTGTTTTTTTAGGTTCAGGCCAAAGAATCCAAATTTTCCATTAAAAAATTTTGAAGACAATTTTTAGTTAGTAAACATATTTATTAGAGGTGTGCAAAAAGCCCGAAACCCGACCGGGTAATTTCGGGCTCTTCACTTTTCGGGTCGGGTCGGGCTTACTCAGTTCGGGTTCGGGCCGAGCTCGGGCCGGGTCGAGCTTGTTTACATACCAGAAATCTTTCGGGTACCCGATTACATTCGGGTTCTCAAAATTTTCGGATACCCGACTACATTCGGGTTCTCGAAATTTTCGGATACCCGATACATCGAGAAAGCTCGAGCTCGGCCCGACCCGACGTTTCGGGCTTTTTGCACACCTCTGATATTTATTATTAATATAATTGCCTCGACGTTTCGATGGTAGCCACCATCCTTTTCAAGAGAAAACATTCTAAAAATTACATTTAATTATAAAAATTATAAGTTATGAATTACAAAAATTATAAATTACAATAATTGAAAGAAATTTTCTTTCTATAACAGAAACGTGAGAATACATACGTGGTAAAGCATGCTTAATTTATTTCAGGGTTTGAGAAACAACTCCTTACCACCATCACTACATATTTAAATAAATAAAATTAGTAAAAAATTATGATTAAATTCATAACCGCTTTTTTATAAAGTCTCTCAGAGTGAAGTTAGCAGATAATTACCATAGATTATGAATTTATGAGAGATTCCCGGTTATCTTATAGTGAAGCCCGGTTCATAGATGCCTTAGAGGTTAAAATCAAATAAAATTCAAGTTTTGCTAAATTTGAATTTAATTTATAATTAATTAATTTTAAATAAATTAAACATGCTTTACCACGTATGTATTCTCACGTTTCTGTTATAGAAAGAAAATTTATTTCAATTGTGGTGGCTACCATCGAAACGTCGAGACAATTATATTAATAATAAATATGTTGACTAACTAAAAAATGTCTTCAAAATTTTTTTAAGGAAAATTTTGATTCTTTGGCCTAAACCTCAAAACACAAATTATATTATGATCCAAAAACTGACTTTTAACAAAATAAATCATTACCGTCAACAGGGGTAATTATGGAACATCAGAGGTAAATATGGAACGCATAATTCTTTTTTATGTAAAATTTTTGTGGTAAATTATTTTAATTTGGTTCTTGTTGTAAATAATAGTTTAATATATTGCCTACAAAGTTACTCAGATGTTTTTATTTTTATTGTTTTATTTTTTTATTTTTATTTTAATTGGCAACGAGAAAATAATTATTAAACATCGAAAAAGTGGAAATGTTATTTTACAAAAGTGTAAAAATCTACTAATTTCTTCGAATTAAATTCGCGTTTAGTTTACTATTATTATCTATCATTATTTTACTCTGCAGTACTAAATAAAGTTTTCTTAATATACAGACAAAGAAAATTTGTTATACTTGTTTTTATAATTAATTATAATAATTTGTTCTATAATTGCCCCAAATGCGAGGCAATTATGGAGCAATATTTATGTTTAAATAACTCCGTCAAAAAATTTTTTTTTGTAAATGGAACTTGAAGGAAATCTTTAGAAGAATGTTCACAATATATTTGAATAGCTAATAAAATTTTTTTGTACACTTTAGATTTTTAGTGAAGAAGAAACTCAAAAATCGCGTTTTTTTGTTCCATAATTACCCCTGTTGACGGTATTTAAATCACTGCTTCTAACATTAAAATAAATAATGAGCAAGTGAAAAAACAGCTTCCGAGGCGAGGAAACAATAATTTTGTTAAATTTCAGGAAATTTTGGAAAATTCGTGACAATATATCTATATCACTGCTTTTCTCGACTTGGATCCTTTCGAAATTCTTTTTAAAAGGCTTTCAACATTAAAATAAGTAATTAGTAAAAGTAAAAATTTTTGTTGAAACAACGTTGGTAATTTCAGTTTCATCAAATCTTTGATGTCTGCTCGTAAAAGGACAAAGTTTAATGAAAATTTTTTCTACAACTTTAAACAGATCAAGTAAAATATTATAAAAACATGCCTTTACTCAACTCAAGTATTCAATGATAAATACATGTAATTTTTTCATGAAATCCCTCAAACCTTTTTTAAGCTCTTATAAATGTAATAAAATTCAAACTCAAAAGATTCAAATAATAATTTTTTCAAATATTTTAAATAAAATATTTTAAATTCTGCGTAATTAGCAGGGCAACTGTTTTAAAAAATGTAAAAAATATGAGATTTTTTAAAAAGTTTATTTAATTATTATCATTTTATAGGAGACTAAATTTATCAAAAGAAATAAAGTTTCTAAAGAATTAATGAAAAAATAGTATGTTAATCATGAAAACAATACATTAAATATTTTAACTTCAAAAATATCAACGGATTTTTGTTGCTGGTTCCCATAAGATTCTCTGTAGATTTCCCAAATTTAGAAAATGATCCGATTTCCATTTCTCTTCCCCATTCTGTCTTTTTCAAAGACTTCATCTTGTGCCGCGGATCCAATATTAGAACTGCACAGTAGATCCAATTTGTTTTTCAATAATGCTTCATAAGTTTTTCGTAAGCAGCAATAAGAGCATTAAGCTATTGACGTTCAGAACTTGTTTTATTTTTACTTTGCAGCTTTTTAATTGATGATTGCAGTTTGTCCAAAAGTATGTTAAAACCCACGATTACGGATGGAATTGTGACATATTTATCACCACAAAGAATTTTGAATAGGATTTTAAAATTTGTTAAATATTTTACTACTGAAGTGAGAAGTTCCCAATCAGACTTCTTCAAAGCGTAATTTTTTAATTTTGGGTTAGTAACACACAGTAAATCTAATGCCTTTTGCATTTGATTTGAAGTCCTACTTCTACCATATCATTCGTCGAATTCCATCCAGTTGATACATCGATAATTGGGGAAACCATTTTAATTTCGAAAGTATTGCAGCATGATTCTAACTTCTTTTTCAATTGCTCTGAATATTTTATCTTTTTAAAAATCGTTCTTAATTTGACAATAACTTTCTTATTTTCAGTTTCAAAATTCGAATTTTCTGTTTCTTTAAAATCTTCATTCTCTTCTCTAACATCGCAATTTTCCAATTCAACTCGGTTTTCCATATCATCAGCGTCATCATCTATTAGTAAATCACGTATAAAATCTTGAGCGGCCAAATGTAAAATATGTGCGAAGCAACGAAAATATAAATCTAAGGGATCGAAATTTGAGTCAGCGAACTTATTATTCATTAGAATAGATAACTCAGAAATAAATGTGGTATTTGCCGCAGCATTGTCCTTGAAGCTTGTCAAGTAATTCATATTTTTTGAAAACTTGAAAAAACAATTTAGCAATAGCTTTTCCCGTGTGTTCACCATTCGATTCGACAAAATCTATAACCAATGATTGCAAAATCCATTCTTCGCTTATGAAATGCCCTGTAATTCCATAATACGACTTTCCATTAATACAAGTCCATCCATCAAGCGTAATTGAAATTTTTGAGTTATTCTTTTGCAAAATTTGTAGTACAATTTCTTGAGTTTCTTCAAATCGAGTAAATATTAAACTTTTAATAGGTCCACGTTACGGTATTTCAGCTTCACTTCGTAAATATTGAAATAAATTTTGGGTGCATTCATCATCGAAAAAACTGAATGGCAAGTATTTTTTTATTGTCTAATCAGACAAAAGATTATTTAGTTTGACTTGACTGAACTCTACCTAGAATACCCGTGTAGAAAAATTTCGGGGTAGTCTGGAGTCCAGTGATTGCCCCAACTAGACGCATCTGGACGGTCTAATATGGACGGTCTAACTGTATGCTATATGGGATTTTTCTGGACGGTCTAATTTAGAGTGTCTAACTGTAGGCTATATTGTATTTTTCTGGACGGTCTAATTTAGACTTTCTAACTGTATGCTATATAGGATTTTTCTGGACGGTCTAATTTAGACTGTCTAACTGAATGCTATATGGAACTTCATTGGCATCACTAGAATTCAAAATTTTTTAAGTAATACAATCAAGACTTTAGTGCCCGATTTGTCGGTCTTCTTTGAATTTATACATGCGCAATGAATTGTCACTTCAAAATTGAATGGAATAATTTAGTCAATCTTAAGAATCGTTCAAAAATAAATATTGTAAGTTTATATGAATTATTATAAATAAAAATAAAATTTAAATCTATACATTATAAATTATTTAATGAACAATTTTACTTAGAAATTTCAAAATTAAATATTTTATTAGAGTTACGTTTACAATTTTCATAAATAACTTCAAAAGGTTTCGATTTCAAATTTTATAAAGTTTGAATTTTCAATGAATTTAATTAAATATTTTAAAGAACTTAGATTTTTATAAAATGCCTAATAATTCAATTTCCTAAAATTAGATAAATTTTTTAACATATTGTATTTGATTAATTATTAAAAATAATTTATCTGTAAAAGAATTTTGGTTAAAAACACTATAAACAATTGAGTGTTGGAGAAATTTTAAATATTAGCACTGCTCATTAGCCCTGATTAGCTTGTCCAGACTGGACCAACGCGTGGTTCGATCGTCACTGGTCTGATTAGCCCATTATCAGACAGTCTTTTCAGCGCCCAGTTAGAGAATAGACTGTCTTTCTGGCACCACACTAGAACCCAATAATTTTTCCACACGGGATCAAGCGGGAGTTTTAACGACGAGATATAATGATGTGCACCATGGAGGATAGATAAATATGTGACCTGCTTTATGCAAAGGGACCTTATACGTGCGAAAACAAGTTTTCGAGAAAACAGCAGACTGAATCCATTTCAAATCAGGCAGGTCGACTAACTTCAAGTTATAGATTTAGCTGTCGCTAAAATATGTTATTGTACATGAAAAATAAAGAGACACGTTTTTTCTTATTTTTCAAAAAAGATAAATTTAAAGAAGTTACGCACATTTAAACTTTGAGTGGTAAAACTCGAATGAATAGTGAAAAAAATTTGTTTTGCTTGTCATTTTTTTTCTTTTGAGTATAATTTAATTTTCTTTCTTGGGACTTGTAGATGGTCTTGTGCTCTTCAAAATCCAGTTTGAAATTTGAAAAAATATTTAAAATTATAAAAATAGGGGATGATTTTCTGAAAATAAATAAGATCAATTTTCTCAAAAACACCACCTTTTTTTCTATCCAAATTTTTACTACAAGTTCTTAAAATAATTATGAACATTTCCTATGAATTTCAAGCGGGCTTAAAGAGCATTTCAAACTCTATCCCTATTCATAGACCATGTCATATATATATCTTGATGGATGATATAAAAGAAGCTTGTCAGTGATTCTCTTCGAGTCAATATCAGGATTTAGATCGGATGCAGAAAACACTCACTATCAGTGCACTCAATCGGTTTTACGCACGCGATTACTCATTTTCTGTGATCGTTTGACTCAACAAGCTATGATCGTTTGTTCAGATAAATGTCAGAGGGAGTGACCAAGGTATCGGAGTCAATAAATGTCTCTCAAATCACACAAATGCAGAAGTTAAAAGTTGATTTTAACAAACTATTGCTACAAACTACAACTATCTCTGTAGCTCTCTCTTAATCATCTCTAAATCATCGTTTTTATTAATCATTACATCCACCTCTATATCTTTTGTCAATACCGATTATTATTATCAATCATTATAAACCCTGACTAGCCCAAGTTTATATGTATATATTCCACATCCATGTCATTTTAATTAATTAAAATTAATTGAATGCTCAGTTTAAAAAGCGGTATTTAATATTTTCATAAAAATAGAATTTGAAAGCTTCTTCAAAAAATTCATTTTTTCTAGATATAAATTTTCTTATACATGTACTTGTTTGAATTTATAGAATTTTACATAAGAAACAGAAGTTATCGCATATTGTGTTAGAACAATAATTAATTTTTAAGGGGAGAGGTAAAGTTTTCATTTGTTACAGATGATTCTGCTCGACTTTTTTAAAGCACGAAAAACAGTATTGTGGGTGGCTCATAGGATGGGTATGCGGCACACCTACATCAAAACGCATATACATTTATTCATGTTTAGCAAGGCGTTAGTATTGTATTCCGTTCTTGATCCATAGCATACAATGTGACGGGGGCGTTTCTACCATTTTTTCGTCTTCGAAAGACGTGGGTAAGAATCGCGTTATTCTTCGGCGATAAGAAAAAAATATGTAGTGGCAGTTCTAGTAAAAAAAGGATAAAAACGGAAACACGATGCCTTCCAAAAGGATCTAAAGGAGTTTTTTTATGGGAACAAATGGGGCAAAAGGCATTGTTCATTCAGTTTGATTAAAATTTACATTCTCATCTTAATATCAATAAGAATAGAAAAAATTTTAATCTCGACAAATGGTAAAAATAATCAATAATCTTTTGATTATTGATTATTTTGAAAAAATTTCCAAAATGAAAAGATCCAAAATTTATTTTTCTACACACTGAGAAAAAAGAGGGCTCGTTGCAGCACATTTTCGAGTCATGTTGCGTTACTCAACCCTGTGTTCTGCTAGACACTTTTCTGGGGCGCGCAGCCATTCCCCTGAGTCGAGGCGAGCTGTATTTAAAGTGTATTACACGCTCTTTGGTATAATGTCTTTGGTATAATGTCATTATATCTGCACGCCCCAGAAAGTGTGTAGAAGAATTCAGGATTAAGTCGCGCAACGTGACTCAAAAATGTGCTGCAATGCGCCCTCTTTTTTCTCAGTGCAGTACAAAAGTTCCAAAGCCCAAAATGGCCAAAATATTATTTACTAAAGTATGAAATTTCCAAAATAAAAAGTGTTAAATTGTTAAATACGTAAAAAGTATTGGAGTTGTTGAAAAAACAAACAAAAAAACAACGAGAATGTCAGTATTATCTACATAATTTTAAAAGTTCAAAACTATATTAAAAATTCTGTCTTCGGTGATTACGGTGCGAGCATCACGCAACTGTTTAATTTTTGGGTCCAGAAAAAGCTGTCTCAAAATTGTTTCTGTATCAACTTGTTCTTTTCGCACTTTAGCAAAAAAACACATATTAGCTTCTGTGGTTACGTCCAGTAACCAGGGTGTCATAACCATGCCACCCTTCCGAAGCGTTGTTTGTCCGTGACATATTTTGGAGAACAGTTTCGTAGTGGTTCCAAATCTTTGGAGGGTACCGTACAGCTAATGCTCTTCTTCTTTCTCTAGCTGCTTTACCGCGAAGTTCCTTCGAGAAGAGCGTACAGTGCTTCTGAATGATCAGTCGTGGTCCTCTTTATGTCAGCAATAACTTTCAATGCATCTACCTCTTCACGATTATTTACGTATAGTTATGATTTGCCCGCAATTGACTGTTATTACTCGTGGTGAACATGTTGATTTGTTGCGGCACCTCCAATATTTTTCATTATTTTTTCCATCTGAATGCTTGTAATATTAGAATGTCCGTAAAAGTGCAACTTTCGAATTTTGTTTACGCCACCCCCTACACTGAAAAAAATGCATGAGACATTTTCAACTACATCCCTTTAATAGAGTAAAAAGTAATAAAATAAACTACTTTTTCAGTTAGTCTAACTAACTTTGCATACTTATCCCTTTAACGCCCAAATGTGCTGTTTTCCGACTTGAACTTTAACTTCATACAACTATTAAAAGAAAGTTAAAAAAAATTTCAAAAGTACCATTTCCTACTATTTTCGGGGTCGCTCTTTCGAATGGCGTTGTCAAAATTTCCAAAAAATGAAATTAACCCCCTCTTTTAATGAAATTTTTCAAAAAATGCAAGATTTTTGGATGAAATTTTTTTTTTTATTTCAATTTTCATTGTTATATCGGTATCTACATATCGTCTAAGGTATAAAAACCGTATTCCCGATAGCTTTACTTTAAAAATGTGCAGTAGTTTTTTTTCTTTTTTTCATTTTTTATTAAAAAATGGCGCCCGAACGCTAAATTTTTTTTTATTACACATACAAATTTTTTTTCTAAATTTTCTTAAATTCACTTGAAATTTGTTACTCAGGGGTTTATGAGGTCGCTAATTACGAATCTGATGTTAGTTTTGAAAAATTCAAAATGTCGGATTCAATATGGCAGACGATTTTTTTAAAAAATTCCAAATTATATGTCAGACAAAAAAAAATCATCCGGATTGGCTTGAAAATTGTTATTTGGGTCAATTTTGGAAAGCGTATAATAAAATAGAGGTATAGTGCAGATTTGATTTTACACATTAAGGGTTAAATTAAAAAAAGTTTTATCTCGGGATGTAACATCTATCAAAACTTATTCTAAGTCCTGGTCACCTTTAGTCATTTGAATATTAGGGATCCGCTATTTTGGATTTTTAAAAACTAACATCATAATCGTAATCAGCGACCCTGAAAACCCCCAAGTAACAAGTTTCAGGCGAATTTGGTAATTTTTTAAAAAAAATCGTCCGCCATATTGAATCCGCCATTTTGAATTTTTCAAAACTAACATCAGATTCGTAATTAGCGACCCCATAAACCCCCGAGTAACAAATTTCAAGTAAATTTAAGAAAATTTAGAAAAAAAATTTGTATGTGTAATAAAAAAAAATTTAGCGTTCGGGCGCTATTTTTTAATAAAAAATGAAAAAAAAGAAAAAAAACTACTGCACATTTTTAAAGTACAGCTATCGGGAATACGGTTTTTATACCTTAGACGATATGTAGATACCGATATAACAATGAAAATTGAAATAAAAAAAAAATTTCATCCAAAAATCTTGCATTTTTTGAAAAATTTCATTATAAGAGGGGGTTAATTTCATTTTTTGGAAATTTTGACAACGCCATTCGAAAAAGCGACCCCGAAAATAGTAGGAAATGATACTTTTGAAATTTGTTTAGCTTTCTTTTAATAGTTGTACGTAGTTAAAATTCAAGTCTTTTCTTAATATACAGACAAATAAAATTTGTTATACTTGCTTTTATAATTAATTATAATAATTTGTTCTATAATTGCCCCAAATGCAAGGCAATTATGGAGCAATATTTATGTTTAAATAACTCCGTCAAAAAATTTTTTTTTGTAAATGGAACTTGAAGGAAATCTTTAGAAGAATGTTCACAATATATTTGAATAGCTAATAAAATTTTTTTGTACACTTTAGATTTTTAGTGAAGAATAAACTCAAAAAATCGCTTTTTTTTGTTCCATAATTACCCCTGTTGACGGTAGGGGAGACTGGGGCGAAAAGTCAAATTTTGCAGAAATGATTTTTTTAGACAATATAATCCGCTTAGATGCAAATATTTATACATCAATATTGTAGGGAAACTTGTCCCCTACAACTTTCAATAAAAAAGTTTCTGATATTTTCGCATACAATACAGGTTTTGTCCTCTTTTGAAAATTTTGTTTTTTAATGGCTGGGGCAAAAAGTTAAATTCTATTTTTAGCCTACAAAAACTATTTTCTGATAGGTGTTAAATAGTAGATAAGTTAAAGTATACGTAAACAAGTAATTTAGTTAATAAAAAATTTTTTTTTACTTAACAAAAGCTTTAGAATAGTTATAAAGTTAATAAATTAAAATTTCAAAAAAAAAAAATTGATTTATTTCACGTGAGCGGTCTTGTTTTTTGATAGAGTACTTGCTTAATGTCCAATAAATCATTTTTAAACAAATAAACCCAAAGAAATGAAAAATAAAAAATGTTTTTTAATAACATGTAAAAATACATTTAACTTTTCGCCCCAGGGTGCGTTTTTGGCTTTAACAACAAATATAAAAAATCTGACTAAAGATATTTAGCAAATACCTTTAGGTATCTCTTTAGGGGACCCAAATAAGGACCTAAAAAAATCGCGATGAGAATAAATTAAAAAAATATACTTAAAAGTTGATAGTTTCTTTTATGAAAAAATGTTCAAAAGTATAGGGTGAAAACACCCTTTTATAATTAAAATTGCAATGCTCTAACTATTTCCGTTCAAAAGATAATGAATTTCAACTGTTTTTACAATTTAACTTTTCGCCCCAGTCTCCCCTACCTAATTTAATTTAATTCTTAATTTTTTATATACATTTACTTTACCAACTTTATGAGATGGAATTAATTCGTTAATATTTTAATTTATTTTTTTTTTAATTTATTATTTTTTTTTATTATTTACTTAAAAATGTATTTATTTGTGTATATTTGAATAATGTTTAATTTAACGTTAATAATTAATTAAATTAAAGCAACCAAAATTATATTTTTTCTAGATTAGAATTTTACGATGTGAAATTAATTGCGAAGAATAAAGCAAATTTAATTAAATTAAATTTTCTTTTCTAATTATAATGTGTGTATAAATATTTATTAGTGTAAGTTCTCTCTATTTTTGAATTAGTAAAAATATTAACTAATTTCAATCAGTGTCTTACTTTTCGCTTTTCAATTTGTAAATTTAACTTTTTTAAATCAGGGTGGTCACAACTTTCAGTTTATAAATTTCTCCGACATTTTCCTGGCAATTACTTTCCCTGATAAAATTCTTTTTAAAGGAAAACATGAAAGTTTACGGAAAATTAGTAAAATTTATGAATTCAAATAATTTCTAAAAACTACAATTATAACCCTTCCTAAATTCAATTCTTTTATACAATTTTAAAATAAACTTTATTTCTGTATCAATTAATTTAAATAATTTACCAAAAGTTCTTCTAGAATTCAATTATTTAAATACAAAAACTCAATTTTTTATAATAATTGTAACTCTCTATAGATTTTTCTTAAGTTATTAAAAAATTAACAAGATAATTGAATCTTAAAAAATTATTATAAACAATTGTAATAATTAGTTTTTAAAAATATTTTTATGTAATTTTTCGAAAATAATTGAACTTCTTAATAATGACTTGTTTAACCCATTAACGCCCACCAAGACGCAAAATGTACCATGATTTCACGACTCTTATTTTGTATGAAATAATTAGTTAAAAATTTTAGGAAGTACCATTTCCGACGTAAAATTTATCGCCCTTACTGAATATGAAGCTAAAATTTGTTTATAATTATCTCAAAAAAAATTATAACAATTTTATTGCAAAAAAACACACTTTTTTATGAAAAAAAATCTTTCAATTATTATTTTGACATGGAAAACTAAAGAATATGGTCTCCAAAGCACAAAATATCGCGTCCTTGAACTCTCAGCTATAAAAATCCATAATTACTTTTTATTAAATTCAAGATGGCGGATATGAAAATGGCCATTTTTCCAAAATGCAAAAGGCCTAAAAAAAATTCAAATGCAAAATTCAAAATGGCGGATCCAATATGGCGGACAATTTTTTAAAAAGTAATTAAATTTGCTTAAAAATAGTTACTCGGAAGTTTTTGGGGTCGCTGATTACGAATCTGATGTAACTTTTTTAAAATTCAAAATGGCGGATCTAATATGGCGGACATATTTTTTAAAAGTGATTGGATTTGCTTGAAAATAGTTACTCGGGGGTTTTTGGGGTAGCTGATTTCGAAATTGATGTTACTTTTTCAAAATTCAAAATGGCGGATTCAGTATGCCGGTAATTTTTTTAAAAACTGATTGGATTGGCTTTAAATTGACCATTCGGGGGTTTTTGGGGATGCTAATTACGAATCTGTTGTTACTTCTTTAAAATTCAAAATAGCGGATCCAATTTGGCGGACAATTTTTTAAAAAGTAATTAGATTCGCTTGAAAATTTTTAAAAAGTAATTGTATTTGCTTTAAAATGGTCATTCGGCGGTTTTTGAGTATGTTAATTACGAATCTGACTTTAGAACAATATTATGTTTATCCTCCACGTCCGTTAGCCGTCAACAAAATTATAATGACGTTGCCCAGCTCTTATCACAAGGTGGTCGACGTGCAAAAAAGCTACTTCTTTTATTTTATTTTAAAAATTTTTTTTGTTTTTTTTTATTTAAAAATTTTTTTCTAAATATTTTAATATTTTTTTAAATAAATAATATTAAATTTTAATTCTACTTTCTAAATCTGAATCAACGATAATTATGACACTTATATAATTATGACATTTTTTATACAATGATAAAAAAGAGACTAACACAACACATGGTTTGATTGAAAACAAGTGACGCACATATATATGCCACATTGAATGCACAATTTTTGTGTCCTTTTGTTGCACTTTGCATGCTAGTGGCTATATTTTTCGAGGCAAAATACAAAAAAAAATTTGTAAATAAAATTTGAAAACAACTGGCTTTTTTGCACTTCGACCTCCTGGTGGTAAGAGCAACGATAAACATATTATTGTTCTGATGTTAGATTCGTAATCAGCATCCAAAAAAACCCCGGAATGACCATTTTTAAGCAAATACAATCACTTTTTAAACAATTTGTCCGCCATATTTGATCCGCCATCTTAAATTTAATAAAAAGGAACTATGGCTTTTTATAGCTGAGACTTTTAGGACGCGATATTTTGTGCTTTGGAGGCCATATTCTTTAGTTTTCCATGTCAAAATAATAATTGAAAAAAAATTTTTTCATAAAAAAGTGTGTTTTTTGCAATAAAAAGGTTATACATTTTTTTGAGATAATTATAAACAAATTTTAGCTTCATATTTAGAAAGAGCGATAAATTTTACGTCGGAAATGGTATTTCCTAAAATTTTTTAACTAATTATTTCATACAAAATAAGAGTCGTGAAATCATTGTATATTTTGTGTCCTGGTGGGCGTTAATGGGTTAATTAGAAGAAATTAGTAGATTTTTACACTCTTGTGAAATAATCTTTCGACTTTTTCGATGTTTAATAATTATTTTCTCGTTGCCAATGACAATAAAAATAAAAACATCTGAGTAACTTTGTAGGCAATATATTAAACTATTATTTACAACAAGAACCAAATTAAAATAATTTACCACAAAAATTTTACATACAAAAAAATTACGCGTTCCATATTTACCTCTGAAGTTCCATAATTACCCCTGTTGACGGTATATTTAATTATATTGTGTAGAATTTTTTTTGTAAAACTTTCGTGTGTAGGGGTTATTTTTTTAAAATTAATTTGAATAGAAATTTAAATTGAAAAAATCTATAAGTATGAAGAGTTTAATGATTTCCTGAAAACTATATTTATTTGTGTAGAATTATTTAGTGTTTAACGGCGTAGAGTTAATAGTTAAATTGTCATTAAAAATTATATTTTCTTCCATGAATAATTTTACGTATATAAATTAATTCAAGATGAAATATAGGGGAGAGGTACTCACGTTGAGACGGCCCGCACGTTGAGACACTAAGATATTATAACCTATGTAACTGATAATACCAAAAAGTTTATTGGCGCAATAACTCCTGTTTTTTTTCGGTAGAACTAGAGCGAACCAATTTTTTAGTTAAAAGAAGTGTTTTTCAGGATTTCTGTTTAGTGTATTTTTTAGTGTTTTACACGGTAAAAAAAGTACGTGAATTTTTCATTGACTCGGTACTTGACTTTTGGATACGACACAAAATACTAAAAACAGTCTAGTACTTTTGCATGAAAGTTTCAAAAGCAGTCAATGAAAATTTCTAGTACCTTGCTTGAGAATTTCATTGACTTTCAAAAAAACTGTAAAATAAAAAAAATAATTTCCACTTGTCACAGAGTTTTTCTGAAATTCACTCATTCATTCACATATTTGGATAATTAATCACACAAACAAAGAACAATTATTGTATCACTTTTCGACGTTCATCAACACTTATGAACTAACCTATAACACACACATATATTCGCGTATAACTTAAATATAAACACACACTTAGCACTTAAAAGTACGTATCGAATTGTTCTTATATACCACATGGTGAAATTTTTCACGACTTCTGAGACATGCTATCCCAAGTGCGAAATGCCAAGACTGCAAAAACGGCCCATTATTAGTGCAGTAATGTCTGCCGAGAATTGGCAGTAGTTACTGGGCCATTATTGGTGTTCAAAACGTCCCATTACTGGGCCAATGATGGCGCCGATGGTCAGAATTTCAAATTTTTTAAGACCATGCCAGTGATGTGCCGACCATCGGCCCAGTAATGGCTCATTATTGGCACTTTAATGGCAAAAAATTTGTATCGTTCATGGCAAATTATAATTACCAGTATTGGGGAGTAGCTTGGCTCAATAACGGCACAATATTGGCAAAGTTGATCAATCTTTAATGACAAATTTCAATTGCCAGTGATGTGACGAAGATCGGCCCATTAATGGCACATTAGTGGCACTTTAATAGAAAACATTTTGTATCTTTGATGGCAAATTATAATTGCCAGTATTAGGGCGTAGCTTGGCTCAATAATGGCACATTCACGGCAAAGTTGCTCAATATTTAATGGCAAAAGACAATTGCCAGTGATGTGACGAAGATCGGCTCATTAAAGGTACATTAATGGCATTTTAATTTGGTAACATTTTTTATAAGAATTTAATTTTAAGAAACATTCAGTTATTCAATAAATTATGTATTTTGTATTTAAATAATTTAATAAGCTTGAAAAGGATTCAAATTAAAATATTTAAAACTTTGAATTTTCTATATTTTTAACTGTCAATTTTAAAGAATTAATTTTTTTGAAAAAGTTTAATTAAGTATTAATTTAAAAAAGAAGTTATTAATGTTTTTAAATAATTTTACAATTAAAGAAATTCGTAAATAAATGTAACAGAAACCTTTTTTTGAGTAAAATTTTTCCTTTATTATCTAAAAATTAAGAAATTTTCAATTTATTCAATAAATTATTTATTTTTGCATTCAAATAAATTAATTCTCGTAGAATTTTCTAGTAAAAATTGATTTCAAAATGGATTCTAGTCAAGTTTTTAGATAATAATTAAATATTAAAAACATAGCATGAATTTTGATATTAAAATTTTTTTAAATTCAATTGCCAATGATGTGACGAAGATTAGCCCATTAAAGGCACATTAATGGCACTTTAATGGCAAAAATTTTGTATCTTTGATGGCAAAATATAATTGCCAGAATTGGGGCGTTGCTTGGCCCAATAATGGCACATTCATGGCAAAATTGATCAATCTTTAATAGTAAAAGACAATTGCCAGTGATGTGACGAAGATCGGCTCATTAATGGCTCATTATTGGCACTTTAATGGCAAAAAAATTTGTGTCTTTCATGGCAAATTATAATTACCAGTATTGGGACGTAGCTTGGCTCAATAACGGCACAATATTGGTAAAGTTGATCAATCTTTAATGGCAAAATTCAATTGCCAGTGATGTGACGAAGATCGGTCCATTAATGGCTCATTAGTGTCACTTTAATGGCAAAAATTTTGTATCTATGATGGCAAATTATAATTGCCAATATTGGGACGTGGCTCGGCCCAATAATGGCACAGTATCGGCCAGTGTAGTGTAGCTTATAAGAACCCTTTTGCTTCCTCGACTTCAAGTCAGAGTAGCAGAGTGGTCAGAGTGTTAGGCTGTGGTGCGTCAGGTTCAAGTATCGATCCCCACGAGAGGTAAGAATTTTTCAAATATTTGTAAGTTTGCGTTTAATTTAGGGAAATAAGCCGTATAAATGTTATAAATTAATTAGTTAATTGAATAAAAAAAATTTATTTTTATTTTTTTCTAATTTTGTCAACACTGAGGGAGTAATTTCAGCCAAAATTGGGCCATTAATGTCTACTGAGATCTGGCTGCCAACAATGGGCCATTAATGTCTGCCGAGATCTGGCTGCCGACGTCCAACCGCTGTTAACACCACAAGAGTCGGCGCAAAGTCGGGCCAATATTGTCTGCCAAGTCTCGATACCAGCTTTGCCAATACTGGGCCAGTGAAGGGCCGCGTTGGTTTCCGCACTTGGGATTTCACTGAAAACTGAGACTTATATAACATTCTGTTTTGTGAGAAACACGAAACAAAAAATATTTTTTTGAAAGTCAATTCTTGAAGACAAATATATATACACTATTTGTTTTTCATAAAATAATAGTATATTCACATCTGAAATTAACACAAATGGAAACAGACGATCAGCTGGCATTTACCTTGGGTAGAAACACGCAACGCACACTGCGCATGCTCTACAGAATTTTCAAGAGCAGTCAACTAATCTTTCACGTACTTTATAAAACTGAACAAATGACTTTTCGTTAAAATTTAAAAAACACTGTTGCCCATACTAGTACTAGAATAATTCTAGGACTTTCTTATATTTTCTAATAAAAAGTATATGGAACAGCCTTGTATTTTGTGTCCTATCCAAAAGTCAAGCACTTTCAAGGAAGGATTCACGTACTTTTTTTTCCGTGTATGTTCCGACGAAATTTTAGACATACGCTAACATCTACAAAATAATTTCAAAGCTTTAAAAAATAACGGCGAGGTCTGCACTTTTAGACACACTGGTGGTATGCAGGTTAAAACGCTCACGGTGTGAAAATAGTACTGTCATTAAAATTGATTTTGAATCCACAATTTTTAAGCGTTTTACATGTTTTTCACCTGTAAAAATTGCAAATATAAAGATTTCGATTAATTATTTTTGTGCAAAATAAAATTTTATTTTTTGATTATCTTCTTTAACTTAATTTTTAATGTTTTAATTTCTTTTGGGCTAAGACTATCAAAATAAGTAAATAAACAACTAACAATTAGAATCTGACGTAATTACTCATTTTGTTTCAATTTAAAATAAATTACTATGGGTGTCTCAACGTGCGTAACACTTTTTTTTGTCAAAAATAACATGTTTAAAAAATCATCTGTAAATTTTTCATTTCTGTCCAAAAAAATAACTTTCTTTGGCAAAGTTGTAGCCCTGGACAATACTTTTAAGAAAGCATTTCGAATTTTTCGCTAAATTTTGTTTGCTAAAAATTATAACTGATAAACTGAACCCGTCTCAACGTGCGTACCTCTCCCCTACAAATTTAATATAATGAAATTTTATTTAAAATCAATTTTAATAAAAATTAATTGATTTTTTCTCTTAGGTATGTTTATACTAATTATTATTTTTAAAAAATTTAATTAATTTTATTAAATTAAATTTTTATTTTTACTCACATTTATTTTAATTTATTAATTAAATTTCATAAAAATTAATTTTTATTCTTTTTACTTTATTTATTAATTATTGTGTAATCATTTTCAAATCGTAATAGTAAGAATGAATAAAGGAAGGACGAACATATTGCGCTGTCCTTCACTTTCTCATTCTCAGCATTGCGATAGATTAACTTTCGGGACTCAAAATCATTTTTCGACCTATTATCACATTAGTTCAGTTCTTTTCCCCGCGTTCCTTGCATTTTATGAGCGATCACGAGCGATTCCGATTATACTTCGGCTTAGCCATTGCATTTTACATATGTGTGCAAGCTCACCGATTTAGGCAATACCACCTAAGCTTTGGACTTTTGGCCGCAAGGGGGCGGACTTTTAGAGGAAAGAGTAATTTGTATTACGTGCGTACTCTCAGTTTCTCTCTGGCCAGATGTAAGAGTAGGTTTAAGAGATTTAATTGCTGTGATAACGTCAAATACAGTAGCTGAAAATTTAAAGATGAATTAGGATCAAAATAAAAATCCTGCCATAGAGTATTGGTATTTGTTGGATTGTATACGGACGCAAAATATACTGCAAAAATGTCAACGATTTTTTGTGGATTATCCAAAATTAAGTCGTAGTAAATGACTTCATTTGGAATGCGTGCTTTTTGTTTACATTTATTTATATGACTCCAAAACATTTTAGGATTAGTACGAAATTGAGCTTCAATACTTGCATTGATGCTTCCTTAATTCTCTTTTTTAATGAAAAGACTAAAAATTGAATTTGTTCTAAAAGGTGTTGGGAAAAGGAAGATCGTAATCTATGTTATAAGGTACTTTTTAATTTGATATCTGATATTATATCACTCGAAAACCATTTTGGAAATTGAGGTTTAAATGTAATTTTTTCTGTGTATTTAGCGATATTTAAAGTATCACTTATTGGTTCAATATTAAGAGAATGATTTACAAAAAAACAAAAGATTTCCAAGGCTGGATGATATGTATCAATTTTTACAAAAGGATTATCTATTTTTGAAACATTGCTGTTGTTCGTAGAAAAGACAAGGTCAAGAATGTTGTCAGAAATATTACGTACTGAATTTTGTTGAGATAGTTTATAAAAGACTTGTAGGTTATGTAGATTGTTAACTTTAAAATTGGCAAATTTAGAATTGCGAACATCAGTCGTAAAGGAAGGGACATTAAAGTCACCAACAAATAATAAATTTAAATGTAATAAATGCGCATGATCACATAAAGAATCAATTAACAAAGTAAAATTATTAGTTAATATTGACGGTGAAATATATAGTACAATAATTGTGAGATTATAGTTGGATATATTCACAGCAACGATGTTGACACAACGATTTAGAGATTCCGGGATGTGTAAGTGTATTAATTGAGAGTGTAGTGACTTAAACACATATGTTCGTAACGCTTACGCTACATTATAACATTATCGCCGTACACGTGATTACGTTTTATTTTTTACTCCGAATCCATTTGAGATCCCAAGATGAAACTTACAGGACATATAAAGCACATTTGCCCTAACATTTAGTAAAATTTTGAAAAAATCAAAGATGATGTTTTTTCAAAAACGGATTTTTAATTTTTCAGAAAAAAAAATTTTTTGAATTTTTTTATATTAATATTAACTTAAAATATACTTAAAATCAAAGAAATCCTTTTTTCATAATCCAAAATCAGTTAATTAGAACCAAAGTTATAGCACTTTAAAAAAAAATTGGACAAGTGCGAGTTGTACTCGCATTGCAATGGCGGGTTCCGTACACAAATATTAAAACAATACTTGCAACATTTATCGGTAATTGGTAGAATTAAAAAAAAACAATTAAAAAAATGTATTAAAATTATTTGATAAAAAAAGAAATAAAAAAATCTGTCCGCGCAAGCGCGGACACATTCTCATGCGCGCTTCGCGCGGAGGCTCGCTTCGCTCGCAAGTTTCAGCGCTCCTCGGGGCGCGCGAATATTGATCGTCGCGCTTCGCGCTCCGGCGATCTGCAATTGTTGTGCATTATTTGTGTTCTTGTTCTTGTTTCCTATTACACAGTGGAACACCAAAAAATGGGTTAAGACTTGACTATATTGGGATGAAAGTACTACCCCAGCAGAGTAAAATCCCAAAAGGATTTTGAAAAATTAGTAGCCGTTTGATTTTTATTGTAATTTTAAGTTTTGATAATTCAGTAATTTATTAAATAACAATGGTCAACAAAAAATATCTTTTTTCTGATTCACAGATCAGACTAGGATATTTTTATTGAATTTTCATCGCTGAACACGAATCTGACCTCAAAAAGTGCCCATCACGTCAAGATTTTGAGAAAAATGGCCTCAATGTCTCAAAAAACCCTATTTTTGACGTTTTTCGATCATGTGGAGTTTTTTGAGACATTGAGGCCATTTTTCTCAAAATCTCGACGTGATGGGCACTTTTTGAGGTCAGATTCGTGTTCAGCGATGAAAATTCAATAAAAATATCCTAGTCTGATCTGTGAATCAGAAAAAAGATATTTTTTGTTGACCATTGTTATTCAATAAATTACTGAATTATCAAAATTTAAAATTACAATAAAAATCAAACGGCTACTAATTTTTTAAAATCCTTTGGGGATTTTACTCTGCTGGGGTAGTACTTTCATCCCATTATACTCAAGTCTAAACCCAAAAAAATTTTTCTAAAATTGTTCCACTGTGTTATATGTTTCATAAAACATTTTTTTTTCTTAAAGTTACTACGACTTTAAGGATTACATTCTCATCACATGTTTTTGTTTGCTGATGATTGCGAGATAAAGTGGATTTAAATGTATATTTTTGGTCTTGATGATTTAAATTGTTAAGTTATTTTTAATTATACTAACTCTCTTAGCAGAAACATGATTTGCAGAAGCAGATAAAATATTCTTAAAGTATTAGTATTAAGGTTTTTGTGTAGTGTAGACCGGAGCGTAATGGCTAACTTTTCACTCTTTGTCGATTTACTCGGACATTTTTGTTTTAATTAAGTGTTTATCTCCTAAAAAGTTACTCTGGTATCTTAGCTTTCTTTTAAAAAAACGAACGTCCCTATATTACGCTTACTTTTTTTTCTATAATGAACGTACACTTCATCGGAATCGTAGGTTGCTCTTTATACATAGCCTGTTGCATTAGCCAACACGCCCTAGGGGTACTTGGACAATATTTTTTAATTTTTATCAATACTGTAAGTGTGAATCAAAAATCTCAAATTGACCCTCAAAAAAGGTTTCAAGCTTAAAACGCGATTTTAGTTTCTTTTTTAAAGTTATTTTAAAAAAATTAGAACTAAAAAATGAAAATTTTGAAAAGTTACTTTCATATGTGAAATACAGTTTTTCTACTATATTTCTTACAATAGTGATTGAATAATAAATAATAAAACTTTGTAGAAATATACGTATATACGTGATTTGTAAATATATATATATTAAATGTATGATTAAAAACATGTATATCCGGATACAGTGAATGTGATAGTTTAATTGTTATAAGAAAAACTTTAAATTTACTGAAGATTTAAAAATGAACAATTAGATAAATTTTCTGCATGATTTTTTTAAAAGAACGTCCAAGCGCCTAAACTTTCGGTAGGACCTTCCGGCAGGACGCACCTCTTACATAATTTATTAAATATATTGACAAATATTGTTATTATATGTTATTTTGAGATTAAACAAGAAATTCACTTAGATTTTGAAAAAATTGCCATTTTTAATGCTATACAAATATTTGAATAACTTATAAAATAGTAAACGTTTTCTAAAGCTTCACTTCTTAATTTAAAAGTCATTTTCAACAATATGAGAATTAATTCAGGTATTAACGTGTATTCTTTGCTTAGAAATTGTAAGCAAAGCAAAGGTAGGATACCCAAATTAGAACAAAACAACAATAAATAGCACAGCATTTCGAAAAAAATTTGGAACTAAGAAAATAAAAACAATCCTCCAAAATTTACCCATCGTTTTAACAAGCAAAAATAAATCACCTCCACTAAGATGAGACAAAAAGTCAAAAATTCGAAAAAGTTTTTAAAAAAATTAAGTTTTTCAAAAGTTATCGTCGGACAGACAGACAGACAGACCTACAGACAGACGTAATCGCCGGACCATGTTTTTTGGATTCAGGGCACCTCAAAACGCAAAGATTTAATAAAATTAGCAAATAGTATATTAAGCAACAAGGTACGTAAAGGCAGCCTTTAAATCCCGTGTTACTTACGATATTTTTTATTCCAAAGGTACAAAAATGGCGATTTAAGATAGCAGACGACAGAGAGTAAAAGTCATTCACTTGTTCGACTTGTATGAAAATGGCAGCCTTTTTTTTCCATGAGCAAAAATAACGCATGGGACTAGCTGTTTTTTTTGCCCATGGGAAAAAAAGGTCGCCATTTTCATTGAAGTGGACAAATAAATGGCTTTTAGTTCCTATTGGCTGCTATCTAAAAGCGCCTATTTTGTGCCTCAGGTATAAAAAGTCAATTTTTTACCAAATCTAATACCTCCTCATGTGATGAAAACGTAAAAAACCATTTCCAACAAGATAGGACCATAAATTAAAATGTAAAAAAGGGTCAGACCAGCCAAACTGTATAAAAGAAATTTCATTGATTTTCTAAAATGTTAAAACTTTTATGAATATATTTTAGTTATAACATTTTAGAAAATCAATAAAAAAATTTTAACCCAGTTGAGCTAGCTTGACCCAAAAACTTAGAAAAAAATTAATTTTCTATGAAAAAATGTTGTAGAGAAAAGTTGTTTGTATTTTTCTAATCTAAAGTAATATATAGTTAAAAATAATGAAATTTGAAAAAATTGAATTTTTAAAATTTTGAAACTACTGTAGTTTGCGTAGTTTTCGACGAAAATGTATGGCTAACGAACTCGATCTGTGTTTAAACACTAACTTTGTGCATGCAAAGTTGCAAGTTGATGCAATAAGTTTTTCAAGAGTTATCGTAGGGACACCATTGTGTCTACAGACAGACACTTTTTCTAGACCATGTTTTTCGGGTTTAGAAGACCTCAAAACGTAAAGATTTCATAAAATTAGCAAAAGTCAATTTTCGACCAAAACTGATACTTTCTCATGTGATGAGAATGTAATAAAAATTAGTTTTTTGGAAATAACTCGAAAAGTTTAGGGTTTGGCAAAAAGTTGTAGATGATGCAAAACCGGGAAAAAAGTCTCTGGTAGCAAAATCGCATATGCAATAATGTCGGAGATAATGAAGTCGGAATATTGATTTTTTATCAAAAAAGTGCACAAAAAATATATATAGAGAGTGATTTTTCTAGAAATTACGAGTTTTTTGTGTTCAAGTATGTTTTTCAAGTATTTTAGGGTGAGAATATGTCAAAATCAATTGACTGATTTTTATTCCTTTCAAAAAATTCGATTTTCAGTGTTATTTTAAGATTTTTTTAGTTTTTTTGCCCATTTAAGAGACTATAACTTGGAAAATTGAGTTTTTATGAAAAAATGTTGTAAAGAAAAGTTGTTTGTATTTTCCTAATCTAAAATAATATAAAGTTAAAAATTCTGAAATTTCATAAAATTGAGTTTTCAAAATTTTTAAACTACCGTAGTTTTTGTAGTTTTCAACAAAAATGGCTGGTTAACGAAGTTAACCTTCATTTTAAAAATGAAGGTTAACACACCAACTTTAAGTGTGTTAAACTTAAAAACGATAAGATAAGATTTTCAAAAGTTATTGTGTCAACAACATTTTGGTCTACAGACGGACATACATACATACATACAGACAGACAGACACACAGACAGACGGACTCGCCGGACCATGTTTTTCGGGTTCAGGGGACCTCAAAACGTAAAGATTTCATAAAATTAGCAAAAGTCAATTTTCGACCCAAACTAATACTTTCTCATGTGATGAGAATGTAAAAAGAAATATTAAAGTATTCAATATTTAAATATTAAAACAATACTTGCAATATTTATCGGTAATTGGTAGAATTAAAATAAATAATGGAAAAAATATATTAAAATCATTTGATAAAAAAATAACTAAAAAAAATTAAAGAAAGGTACGGTGGGGCATTACTATTCTTGTTCGGACTTTTGAGTCTACAAAATTTATTTAAAAAAAAATAAAAAAAATGAGTTTGACCGTTTGAAAACTTGACTTCTTAGCTACAATTTTGCCAAGTATTATTTTGCTTTAACTCGATTCTGTTCCGAACTACAGCGATTTTACGAAACAAAATTTTTTTTGATGTCGAAAAAAACGAGGGGCGTAACTATTCTTGCAGCTATTAATGATATAATACTAAAAAAATATAAAAATTAATTTGTTAATTGGAGGATTTTTTCTGGTTTTTCTCTTCCAATTTCTTACCATTCTAACCTAGAAACAAGCACATTAAAAAAATACACTGTTTCGTAGTTTTCACTATTTACAATGGCAGACTAAATGAGTAAAAACAAGTAAGCGAGTATATCAAAATCACATTTGGGTACCTAACTCCTATGATAGATGGCGCCAGAAGCTCAAATGTGGCATACAATGTTTATTTCACATGACAAGTATACAGTGTAAAAGAATCTGTAATCGGATGAATTGTTTTCTCTCCAGGACTAAAGAATAGTTACGCTCCGCAAATAGTAATGCCCCACCCTACCCTATTGTATATCTAATATTGTAAACAATAATAAGTAGATGAACTAATTTTAGATTAACTAATTTTAAAAATTTTGTTCCTCTACTTATTATTGTTTACAATATTAGATATGCAACAATATAATTTTTTTTAGTTATTTTTTTATCAAATGATTTTAATATATTTTTTTAATTGTTTATTTTAATTCTACCAATTACCGATAAATGTTTTCTTTGATGTGCTGGGAGAAGTGGTCCCGCTGCCAGACACGACTGGCATCATGGTTATGTTCAGTAGACCTTGCCGTGGTGGCGGGGCTTTTCACTAAAAGGCAACCAAACATCAAGAAAGAATGGATTCACAAAATTCAAAGAAAGTACCCCATGTGAGCAGGCCGGAAACGGGAAATCTCACCATCGGTCCCAAGACTGATGCTCAAGTGCGCGCGGGTTGTGGGGGCGCACAATTTCTTGCAGTGCCACGGGTGATCGTGGAAAGATTAGATCCACAAAACATCGTGGAAGGAGAAAGAATAAGAAAGGGAAGCACGTCGAGCTTTCTGAGTGTGTCAAGTTGCAGTAGCGGAAAGACCATACATAGCGCTATCCACTCAGAAGTAGACGACAAGGCGATAGAAGAGACTCGTGAGATATGCTCGCGACTCAGAAAGGAGGAGGCGACTTGCCTCGACAAAATGGAGTTGGAGGTCGCAAAGATGATAAAGTCTTGCGACATACAGAAAAACGTCAATAGGACGGTAAAAGATAGACTGAGAGCCATCGAAGTCCTGTTGAAAGAGGCAAAAGTAAAGATTGTTGCAGCCGATGAGTCGGACTTTGATTTAGCATGCGTTCCCAGCGGTGCGGAGTGTAACCGTAAGGACCGTAAGGAAAAGAGAGAGCGTTCCTATAAGCGTAATCTCAAAAGCGTCATAAGAGATGCTTAGAAACGGAAGCGAGAGGATGACAATCCAGAGGAAACTCGAACCCAAACCGATAAAAGGTAAAAGGAGGAAGCTCCTCCAATGGAAACGGAAGTACCAGAACCAAAGATTCCTCAATTGGAAAGAATGGGGTCAAAAAGATCCGCAGTTCTAATCCGAGTCGATCAAGGATTAACGTATGCTGACGTTCTGCCATACGAGAATAGTAGCAAAAAAAGCTACAAAGAGAGAGACCTTCTGATTAAGATCAGAGGAGGCTCCGACAAGGACGCTTTCACCGCTAAGGTCACCAAAGCGGTTGGAAGCATGGGTAAGGTGCAGTCGTTGGATGGAAGAGTTACACTCGAGATCCGTGATTCGGATTGCCTTACCCAAGAAGCTGAGGTGCAACAAGTGTTGTCGGAAGCTATAGGAAAGCCAGGAAGCAGGAAAGTGACGGTCTTAGGACCCAACCGCCAAGGGATGAAGCTCGCGGTTGTAGTCACCAACCCGGCAGAGGCGAACAGACTGGAGAAATTGGTACACGTAAAAATTGGTTTTATGTGTTGCCCAATTAAAAAAAGAGTAATGGTCGTCCGGTGTCATTGATGCTTGGGATACGGACATATAAGAGCGAAATGCCAGAAGGAGGACAGATCGGCTGCGTGCTTTAAGTGCGGTGAAGCCAGTCACAGATTCTCCAACTGTAAAAAGAGCCCAAGTTGTTTTTATGCAAGGAAAAGTTTGGCAATAAGGTGTCAACCACACATATTGCAGGCAGCGGAGGATGCGGAGTCTTCAGGACGGCCCTTAAGGAGGCAAAGAAGACTCCGCAAGAACTAAAAGCAAATAAGAAATATTAAAAGGAGCGAATAATTTATTTATTTAATTTAAATTATTTACTTATTTCTTGTGGTTTTTACTGTCCTTTTACATTTTTATTCTTTTAACTTTTATATATTTGTTTATTTATTCTTTTATTTAATTTATTTGTGTTTTTATTTAACTTGTCCTTTTACAATTTTACCTTTTGACCTTAACCCTTTAAGGACCAAATGTACAAAAATTTTATCCGAAATTTTGGAGAAATAGTATGAAAACAGACTGATAAAAATTTTATAATAGACATTTCTTAAAGCTCAGGAACCGCTTTTTCGAATGCTGCAATAAAAAATATTAAAAATTTATAAATAAACAAATTAAATACAGTTATTTAAAAAAAACACAATTTTTTAAAGATTTTTTTTTGAAAATCAAATTTTTTTATTATTTATGTCGAAGAAATACGTCTCAAAGGTGAAAATATCGCGTCAAAAATGTCTAACCTAAAATGTTGTAAAATAAAAATTAAAAAAAACAAAATGGCGGATCAAAAATGGCGTTCAAAGTTGACTTTTTAATAAATAATGTACAGCAAGTGCACATTTTTTTAAAAACCTCACAGATTCGCTTGAAACTGGTTACTCAGGGGTTTTTGGGGTCGCTAATTACGAATATGATAAAAGTTTTTAAAAATTCAAAATGGCAAATCCAATATGGCGGACACTTTTTCTAAAACTTCATCGGATTCACTTGAAACTGATTAGGAGGGGTTCTTGGGGTCTCTGATTACGTATATGATAGTAGTTTTTAAAAAATGAAAATTTCGGAGCATATACATTATTCAGGTTAGAAATTATAAAAATTTAAACCGTTTTTAGCTTTCAAATAATTTGTCAAAATTGCAAGTTGTTGGATCGGGCTAATATTTTCACAGTATTTAGTAATATGTATGACTAATTAACCACCAAGTAATATAAGATTTTATAAAAAAATGTAGAGAGGGGAAGGGGGTTGAAGATTTTGGATACGTATGAACAGTGAGTTTTCTAAAAAATCGTAGCTTCTATACAATAAAGTAAAAAAAAATTTTACCTATATGTTTTTGGTATAAATTTTTTTGTATTTTTTTTCAAAAAGGACCCTATTTTTCTTTTTTTTGTACCAAAAGAAAGCTTAAGATGCGTACTTTCAATATCTAAAACGAAAAAAATTAAGCTTTTTTCGAATTAATAATTAATTAATTAATAAAAATTGAAATATTTTACAACAAAATAAAGTTAACGCAATTCTGAAGTTACTACTGTAAAACATTACAAAATCCGCATCCAACAAGTCCAATATGAAATATTTTAGATAAATTAACGTTTTATAAATAATTATTAATAAAAATTAATTAACAAATGAATATGATTTATAAAAATAAAAATAAAGTGTTAGTTATTTTAAAACAATTTTTTATACAATTCTACTTTAAAAAAATGTATTCCAGTTATTTTCATCGATTGTTTAAATCCGATGAAGTTTTAAAAAAAGTATCCGCCAGATTGAATCGCCATTTTAAATTTTTGAAAACTACTATCATATTCGTAATTAGAGACCCCAAGAACCCCCGAGTAATTAGTTTTAAGTGAATCCAATAAAATTTTGAAAAAAGTGTCCGCCATATTGGATTCGCCATTTTGAATTTTTAAAAACTTTTATCATATTCGTAATCAGCGGCCGCAAAAACCTTCGAGTAACCAGTTTTAAGCGAATCTGTGAGGTTTTTAAAAAAATGTGCACTTGCTGTATATTATTTATTAAAAAGTCAACTTTGAACGCCATTTTTGATCCGCCATTTTGTTTTTTTTAATTTTTATTTTACAACATTTTAGGTTAGACATTTTTGACGCGATATTTTTACTTTTGAGACGTATTCCTTAGCCATAAATAATAAAAAAAATTTGATTTTCAAAAAAAAAAATTTTTTTAAATTGTGTTTTTTTTAAATAACTGTAGGGTCATTTGGGGTAAATGTAAACAAGGGGTAAATGTAAACAGTAGATGTTTCTGTTAAATTTACAAATTAAAAAATAAGTACGACGTCAATATTTTTACTTCAGCTCACCTACAAGATGTTCTGAGTATTGCCAATATTTTATTTTGACAATTGGCAATGCCATAGTGTAAGTTATTTTTTAATGCAAAAAAGATTGAAAATCAAAATTTTACTGTTTCAGTATTTTGTCTCGCACTTGCGTAAAAATAAATTTAAAAGTCAAACAAAAATATGTAATTCTTCCTTATTAATGCCCTAACAAAAATTGACTTTGATTTTTGATTTTCGTCAATTTACTTAATAAATAATTAAGTGTTTACATTTACCCCGAGAATTCGAAAACTCGGGGTAAATGTAAACAGAACTTCAACTACATCTTAAAAAAAATAATTGAATGTATTTGCTTCTATTTCACAATTTCATTAATTGGGCAATGTAAATATTATATAGAAAAGGAAATTAGGTCCTCTTTAAAAAAAAATTTGATAAAAAAAAAATTTTTTTTTTTGAAAATTTGATCAATTTTTAAAAATATTTTTAGGTTCATCCGCCATTTTGAAAATTTAAAATTTGACTTCAAATTCGTATTCAGCGACCTCAAAAACCCCCTAGTAGCCAGATTCAAGCAAATTTGATCAATTTTTAAAAATATTATTTTTAGGTTCATCCGCCATATTGGATCTACCATTTTGAAATTTAAAAATTTGATTTTAGATTTTTATTCAGCAACCTTAAAAACTTCTTTTTACCAAGTTGAATGAAAATCTATTAAAATTTGTTCAAGATATTTAAGTTTTTACATTACTAATTTTGTAATGGTTGATTGTTTATTTATATGATACATTATCAGTCAACTGGTTGATTTACTATACATCTACGAAGAATTTTTTTTCAGTTTTTCCATCCCTTAAAACAGTAGTATACTTGAAATAACTTGTTTCTTAAACCTCGCTTAACTACAGTGGTGTTTACATTTACCCCGAATTTTAGGAAAATTTCAAAATCTCGGGGTAAATGTAAACAGTCAGTTTTAGGCGATTCAGGTGCATCAATATTTCTTTGTACCTCAAAAAATTTTTCTAGGGAACACTAGCAACAAGTTCATGCAAAAGAAATCCGTCCGTTTTACCTTTTAACAAAAAAAATTAATGTTTTTGGTGAAACATAGATATTCCGTTTACATTTACCCCAATTGACCCTATGTGATTTGTTTATTTATAAGTTTTCAATATTTTTTATTGCAGCATTCGAAAGAGCGGTTCCTTAGCTTTAAGAAATGTCTATTGCAAAATTTTAAGCAATCCGTTTTCCTACTAAAAATTTCTCCAAAATTTCGGATAAAATTTTTGTACATTTAGTCCTTAAAGGGTTAATACATATGAGGCATTTTACGTGAAATGTCCTAAGTTGAAATTTCAACTTCTTGAAAAAAATTGAAACTCGAGGAATTTGTTGTTCTATCAAGTAGAAATGTGACCCAAAAAATATTTTTGATTTTTTCGGAAAATTGGAGGGGGTAGAGGGGGGTCAATTAGACCAATTTTGCCAACACCGGTTACTTTGTGAATTTTTTCTGAACATACTTGTAATAAAAAAATTTTTTTTGAATATGTTTCTGAAAGGCTTTTTCGTCCTTTTTTCAATAGTGTATTTTATTTTTTAATATTTTAAAAATTTACCCTAATTTTTGATAATTAATATTTAATTTTCAATTTTAAAAAAATCGGTCCGTTTTTTAAATAAATTATTGCAAACGAAAGCTGAGGTTTTTTCCTATCGGCATGTAAATTTTCATGCTCTTTTTTTTGTTTTTGAGTTATTAAATTTCAAAGAATAAATTGCGGCGCGCTGCGTCGCGGTTGCACTGAGCCGCGTTACAACCGGCGTGAGACGAGGCGCCCGGGATGCAATTTATTCTTTGAAATTTAATAACTCAAAAAAAGGGCATTCTGAAAATTTACATGTCGATAAGAAAAAACCTCAGCTTTCGTTTGCAATAATTTATTTTTTGTTCTACCTGCACGAAAAGTATGTCATTTCGGGCACTTAAAGTGGGCGCAAAGTAACTGATTCTCTCCCGGAGCCGGGGAAGCGGGCGCAAAAGTTCTTTTACGCCCGCTGACGTCACACAAGCAGGCGCAAAAGTACTTTTGCGCCCGCTTCATCTAGCTCGAGCGGGCGCAAAAGTACTTTTACGCCCGCTTCGCTCGTGCCCTCGATGCCATACTTTTTATGCAGTTAGGACAAAAAATTATGTTCGCAATATGGGCGCAAAGGTGATTACGACTTTGGCGAGGTTTCGGGACCTCGGGGACACTTTCGCACCCTCGGCTTCGCCTCGGGCGCGAAAATGTCCCGTCGGTCCCTTCATCTTGCCATCGCCGCAATCACCTATTTTGCGCCCTTGATACGATAATAACTATTTAAAAAAACGGACCGATTTTTGGGAAATTGAAAATTAATTATTAATTATCAAAGATTAGGGTAAATTTTTAAAATATTAAAAAATAAAATACACCATTGGAAAGAGGACGAAAAAACCTTTCAGAAACATATTCTAAAAAAATTTTTCCCATTACAAGTATGTTCAGAAAAAATTCACAAAGTAGCCGGTGTTGGCAAAATTGGTCAAATTGACCCCTTTGTACCCCCTCTAAATTTTAGAAAAAATCAAAAATATTTTTTGGGGCACATTTCTACTTGATAGAACAACAAATTCCCTGAGTTTTAGTTTTTTCAAGAAGTTGAAATTTCAACTTCGGACATTTTACGTAAAATGCCTCATATATGTTAAATTGATTCATTTCTGTTTTTATGTCCGTTTACAATTTTGTCTTTTAACTTTTAACACTTTTTAACATTTGTTCCTTTATTCTTCGACATTGAAATAGTTTTAAACTTGAACTATTTACGCTGGAGAACCGCAGGAAAA
This sequence comes from Leptopilina syphax, assembly GCA_032872505.1. Lineage (NCBI taxonomy): Eukaryota > Metazoa > Arthropoda > Insecta > Hymenoptera > Figitidae > Leptopilina > Leptopilina syphax. The sequence continues at coordinate 27,229,676 of CM065476.1, forward strand.
GAACAAAGTCGCAATAGCGACAGAGTTGGAGCGCCGCCCTCGAAGGCTAAAGTCTTACGACAGTTCCGAGGGTGGGTATAGGGCTTTAAAAGAAGGGTTACGGGTTTTAGTGAGTCGGAGTTGGCAGTAGGTCGCCAGCTTGTTAATCAATTATCATTTTATATATTTTGTTTTATTTATTTTTCATACCAACCCAACTTAACCTTGGAGTGTTGAATCCAAGGTATCTGTAGGCAGATTTCCCAAAATTCCCTAAGCGAAAAAAAAATTTAATACTTTAAAATTTATTTTTTTATTTATTTTTTTATCAAATAATTTTAATACATTTTTTTAATTGTTTTTTTTTAAATTCTACTAATTACCGATAAATGTTGTAAGTAGGTATTATTTTAATATTTGTGTACGGAACCCGCCATTGCAGTGCGAGTACTACTCGCATTTGTCTAATTTGTATTTATTTTTAGTTAAGAAATTAAAGGGAGAAAGAATCTCTCATTTATTCTCTTAAAATTTCACTTTTCCTTAAAATATTTAATGCCACGTGTTTTAACTAAAAAAATATTTTTAAATAAATTTTTTGTCGTCAGACTGTAATAATACACTAGTATACCAATTTTCATCTCATTAGGTCAAATAATGTAAAAGTAAGGGAAAAACAATTTTTTTCCAAAATTTTTTTAGTTTTTTCTTGACAACGCTATGGACATTATTACATATCAAGTTCTCTTTATATTTTCTGTAATATTAGAGTAACAATACACCAGCATGCAAAATTTTAGCTCTCCATGTTGAATAGCTTAGAAGTTAAGGGGGGAAATGATTACTTTTTGTGAATTTTTGGCCAAAAATCTTCTTATTTCCTTGACAACGCTATGACCATTACCTCCAATCACATTCGCTATACACGGAGAGAAAAAAAAGTGAGCCGTTTGATTTGGCAAGAGAGCGCTGTTTTCCCTTTATAAAGCACAGCAGTAGCGCCGCAAACGTCGAACGGTTCTACTTTTTGAGGAGTATCGGTTCTCTTCTCCACACAAATAGAGCCGCTTACTTTCCAAAAAGTGTACCCGCTTTCCCCAAAAAGGAGAACCGTTCTCCCCTCGAGAGTAAGCAGCGTGCTTAACCTCAAGTTGAACGGCTGTTTCGCATTTAACGCAACCGCTCTACCGACAGGTAGAGCCGCTTACTTTTCTTTCTCTCCGTGTATTTGTTCTGTAATCTACGAGTAAAAATACATATCTGGACCAAATTTGACCTTTTTAGGTAAAATAGTTTCGCCGCTACGGGGGGCACAATTTGGCTACAGACTTAAGAGTCTTACTAATAGGGTTTCGTTGGTACACCTACGGTATAGAGAACCCTAAAAAAGACAAAAATTTTGAAAATGCCATATTTTTGGTAATTTTCAAAATTTTGAAAAAAATATTTGGTGGAGTTGTTTATATCACTATAAAAGTGATAAATTTACAAAAGTACAGCCAAATCCCAACAAGTCATAAAAATTAGTGTGTTGAACTGACGTGGAATTCACCTATAACAATTTAATTTTAAAAGCATTATAGCATGAACATTTAGAAAGAATTAAAATTTTAAAAGGTTTCAAATTAAAATCTTTGAAAATCTAAACATTCTTGGATTTTAGTGTTTCTGACTTCATATATGAGGCATTCCATTTCAAAACGACCCCCTTCACAAACAATTGTAATTGTAAGGCAATTTTTAAATAATTATTTCTCCTATTTATTAAAGTCAAACTTTATTTAATATTAGTGTTTTTGAAAGAAAAATTTCTTAACTATACGATAGTAAAATTGTTGTTCAATTCCTCAAAATTGCTTATCTCGACTTTTTCCTTTCTCCCTTCTTACTTCCCATACACTTGATCTAACCCTAACTGAACATTTCCATATCTTTTCATCGAGTTCAGTTAAATTTCGACAATCAAGAATAAAAGTCCCGTTTTCGAATAGAATTCTCTTAAATTATCTTAAAGTAATAATTATGAAAGTAAAACAAACTGTGCTCTTTTATTATTAAAAACTCAACAGAACACTCAAACAAATAAATTTCACTTAATATTTATAGACAAACTCGACAGATAAATTTCGCTTAATATGTATAAAAACTACATGTAATTGATCATTGGTTAAATTACTTTATACTTTTTCTCTACATCTTTTTCGTGTCAAATAAAGATTATATTTTAATAATAAATAGTGTCTGTGATCAATTAATAATTTCCTTACAACTTATTAAATACAAAAATTCTTCAAAATTCAAACATTTTATTCTTAATACTTTCCAAATATACGGTTTTTATACCTTAGACGATATGTAGATACCGATATAACAATGAAAATTGCAATAAAAAAAAAATTTTATCCAAAAATCTTGCATTTTTTGGAAAATTTCATTAAAAGAGGGGGTTAATTTCCAAAAAATGAAATCAACCCCCAAAAAAGCGACCCCAAAAATAGTAGCAAATGGTACTTTTAAAATTTTTTTAGCTTTCTTTTAATAGTTGTACGAAGTTAAAGTTCAAGTCGGAAAACAGCACATTTGGGCGTTAAAGGGTTAAGGAAATATAAATTTGTTATTTTTAAAAAATAGTTTATAAAATTCAATGTTAAGTTTAAAATGTATTGGAGTAGGAAAAAAAGAGAAAACATTTAGAAGAACCAATAAAATCAACACAAAAAGACGAAAAATTTAGTGTTGGCTGCCTGACCCCACAAGTACTTTTTTAAGAAAACATCCACAAAACCCGTAATATTAAAAATATCGCAATTCCATTAACCCTTTCGTCTTCAGCACTAAGTTTGCATTAAAAATCACTTTACAAGAATTTTATTCGTGTAACTCTATTAACTAAAATCACCAAAATAATTCTTCGAAAAGTTACATCGAAAGGTATAATGATGTGCACCGTCGATTATTGTCCGGTACACACCATTAGAACTCGACTGTCGATAAACCGGTTGTACTCAGAGAAGTTTTCTACAGTTTCCCTCTTCTCTGGCGAGAAAACCCATTGACGGGTGGTCCAGGCGTAATGCGAATACTCCTAATAAAGTCGGCTGTAGACGCAAATTAGGTTAATATATAGAAAATTTCTAAAGTAGAATGGTTATGCTTAATCCAAAAAAGTATTTCTCGGGGACTCTTGTCGAAGTGCGTAAGGCCAATAGGGCAGGAGTATAAACAATAAAAAAAAAAAAGTTACATCGAAAAAGTCTGTTTTCATATATGATACTGTCATTGCTAAACTGTTGCAGCAATAATGCCCATCTGTTAGCAACTAAAGTAAACTACCATAAGCAGTCTACATTATCAATAGCGCACGATTTGAAAAATTTTCGCAGAAATAAGAAGCAATTGGCTGCCTCACTCCGTTCTCCTCTACCTCAAAATAAAGTGTACGATTTTTACTTTAAAAGCCAAACATTTTGTGAAGTGTCAGTTTTTTTTCATACAACTCTACCGTAAATAGCATGTATTATGCTTCACTCTTATGCCGAAATATACACACATCTTCTCTGACTCCCTTACAGTCTACTCACGAGAATCTCCCTTCACCATCCTTATTCCTTCCCTACTCCACTCACTCGTCGTTTACACACGAGTAAATATACCTTTGTTACTCTATACACACATTTTCTTTTACTTTCATCTATATTACACGTTCTTTTGTTTCTTTTTTTTGCATGTAACTTTTCACTCTCGTCATTTATACACGGAAGCCTCTCTTTCTCTCGACGTTTATACACGAGAATCTTTCTCTCTCTCGTCGTTTATACACGGGGCCTCTCTCCCTCTCGTAGTTTATACACAAGAATCTTTCTCTCTTACTCTCTCGTCGTTTATACGCTAGTCTCTCTCTTTCGCTTTCTCTCTCTCTCTCTCTCTCTCTCTCTCTCTCTCTCTCTCTCTCTCTCTCGTCGTTTATACACAAGAATCTTTATCTCTTATTCTCTCGTAGTTTACACACGAGTCTCTCTCTTTCGCTTTCTCGTCGTTTAACACACGAATCTCTCTCTCTCTCGCTCTCTCGTCGTTTGCAAACGAGTCTCTTTTTCTCTTTCTCGTCGTTTTTACACGAATCTCTCTCTCTTGTTCTCTCGTCGTTTATACACGAGTCTTTCTTCCTCTTTCTCGTTGTTTACACACGAAACTCTCTCTCTCGCTCCCCCTTCATTTATACACAAGTCTCTCTCTCTCTCGTCGTTTGTACACGAGAATCTTTCTACTCTTTCTCGTCGTTTACACACGAGTCTCTCTCTCTCTCTTTCTCTTTCTCGTCGTTTATACACGAGGTTTTCTTTCTCTATATTAGTATTTTACTTTTTTTTATCTCGTTGTTTTTACATGAATATTTCTTTCTCATTGCATATAAATATTCCACTCGTTGTTTACACACGAGTCCCTTTTTAGGGTTCCGTACACCTACGGTGTATCGGCGGAACCCTATTGGTGAGACTCTTGTGTCCGTAGCCAAATCGTGTCCCCCACCTTATGCAAAAATGCATAAAAAGTGACCATTCCCCCCCCTTAACTTCTAAACTATTCGACATGGAGAGCTAAAATTTTGCATGCTGGTGCATTTTTACTCGAATATTACAGGAAAAATATAGAGAACTTGATATGTAATGATGGCCATAGCGTTGTCAAGGAAAAACTAAAAAATTAAAAAAAAAAAATTTTCCCTAACTTTTACATTATTTGACCTAATGAGCTGAAAATTGGTATCATAGTGTATTATTAGTCTGACGACAAAAAATTTATTTAAAAAACTTGTTAAAAAAAATCAAAAAAAAATTTTTTTTTAATTTTTTTTCAAAAAAAAAATTTAATTTTTTTTAGTTTAAATACGTGGCATTAATTATTTTAAGGAAAAGGGAAATTTTAAGAGAATAAATGAGAGATTGTTTTCTGACTTTAATTTCTTAACTAAAAATTAAAAGAATATTGAACAAGTGCGAGTTGTACTCGCACTGCAATGGCGGGTTCCGTACACAAATATTAAAACAATACTTGCAACATTTATCGGTAATTGGTGGAATTAAAATAAACAATTCAAAAAATATATTAAAATCATTTGATAAAAAAATAACTAAAAAAATTAAAGTATTGTATATTTAATATTGAAAACAATAATAAGCAGAGGAACTATAATTTTTAAAATTTCATTCCTCTGCTTATCATTGTTTACATTATCAGATAAAAACAAGACTTTGATTTTTTTAGTTATTTTTTTTATCAAATGATTTTAATATATTTTTTAATTGTTTATTTTAATTCTACCAATTACCGATAAATGTTGCAAGTCTTGTTTTAATATTTATGTACGGTATCCGCCATTGCAGTGCGAGTACAACTTGCACTTCGTCGGGTTAGCGCAATATCATACTTATTCGATAAACAAGGCAAGAACATACTTATTCAGAAAAGAGGCAAGAACATGCTTATTTAAAATATAAAGTAAAAACAAACGAATTCGCAAATTAACCTTTTTAGTCAGACTTTAAATTATCAAGAATATTATAATTTTATTTCAATAATACTTTTCATATTAGAAAAACAAGATATTAAAAAAATTATTCTCAATGGAACTAAATAAAAGTTATTATTCGTAAAACAATTGTACAAAAGTAAAATTTAAAATCTGACTAAAAAGGTTAATTTGCGAATTCGTTTGTTTTTCCTTTATATTTTGAGTAAGCATGTTCTTGCCTTTTTTCTAATTAAGTATGTTCTTGCTTTGTTTGTCGAATAAGTCTGATATTGCGCTATCCCGACGACTTGTCCAATATTTTTACCTTTTCTTTCTTCTCGTTGTTTACACACGATAAATTTTTCTCTCTTTGTCTGGAACTTTCTTCTTTCTTGTTTATACACGATATCGTTCCTTTATCCTTTCCTATTAATTCTTTTTCGTAGTTTACACACGAGAATTTTCTCTCTCATTGTATGTAATTTTCTTTCTCGTTGTTTATACATAAGATAGTTCCTTTTTTTCTGACCTTTTCATCTCTAATGTAGACCTACTTTTGACGTCCTGTACCCAAAATTAATAATATCGTCGGTGCCCCTTAGATGCCAAATCGCCGATCTCGAGGACACAAACATAGTGCCTACTAACCAGGAACGCGAGGCAGAGGTTAAAGTTTCAAGCAAAACTCGCGGCTTGGGCTGCTGCTGGGACTTTACGCATCCCTGGTTCCGTCAACGCCCCTCCATCGACTCTTCTGGGGGACAAGCCGAAGCCCCCTTTGCCAGCGGACGAGAACAACAATTTGCACCAGGTCACGGCGGTTAAAACTGGACCAAACATCAGCTCGATAAAGCTACTTGCTGTAAAGGATCGCTACGTTTTACCGGCTTCTGCAAGTGCCCTAGACGACTCGACTACACCTAGTGGAAGTTTCACCCGGACAAGGATTCGAGGGCTACGTACTCTTAAGCCATACTTGCCTTCTGAACCGCACCAATCAGAAGGGAATTTCTCTTACACGCCTACTCCTAGGTAGTTTTTGCTTCCAACTGACGCTACCTTGACGGTGGAAGAAGAAATTGCGAAACTCTCCCGGATACTCGAAGCCGCTCCATATGAAGCTTCGTCTCCAAGATTGGTCCTGACTCCGACCAAAACGCCGCCGACAGTGGACCTGCTGACCTCTCCGAGGATATCCATACCAACCCCGTTAGGTAGCCCTATCGAGAGTCTTCTAGGGCCTGATTTACCTGTCCTCTCGCCTGATACTTTGCGCGAATTAGAGGCTCAATTGGCTCTCTCAGAAGATGATGACGTACTTGAGCTAAGCCCGGGTTCGCCTATCACGAAATCACCTATACCACTCCATGACGGTGTGGACACTAGGCCCTCTCATTGCCGGCAACTTTGGAGCAACTTCTTCGGGAACTTACCATCGCTCTTGGATCTACCCATCCTCATCCCTGAGGATTTAAGGGGTTGATAGAATATGTATTTGTTGTATATTGTAGCTGTCAAACTTTTCTTTATTACTTCCCTCTCATCCTCCTATCCTGTGTTACCACCTATTTATTTTGTGAATATCTCTCACCTCATTTTCTCTTATTTGATTTTTTTTACCCTCCTTGTTCCGTTACCCCTCTCCACGGTGACCGGTAACAACCTCATATGAACAACTATTATAAAAAAGCTTTTCGATTGTTTAATCGGTTTGTTTGATTTGACGAGAAGTTCGTTTAGTCAAACAATTCAAAATGACAGTTTGGTTATCTAGTCGACTGCAAAACAAAAATTTCGTTCGTCTATCGGTTCCACGGTACGTCCACTCATACTCTCTAAATCTGAATCAGTGAAATTCTACTGAAGATCAGTGAAATTTGACTGAGTGACTCTATTCTCGCGTTTTGAATCAGTGGAATTTCACTGAAAATCAGTCACTAGCATATAATTTTAAGCGATATTTTTTTGTTAAAACCGCCAGTTTTGACAGTTTTAAGATGTAAATATAACCTCAATTTTATAAATTCTATTAAAATTGATTCAACTTTTACAGTTATCAATTAAGTAATGGGTTTTATTTAATAATTAGTTATAGTTATTAGTTATCATTTATTGGTAAGATTATTTTAAATTTGAGTAAGATTAAAGCATCAAAATGCTTTAAAATTTCTGATAAATCAAAATAAGTGTAATGTAAAAGAAAATAAAACTATAATAAAAATTTAAATTATTTTAAAAAATTGTAACAGTTGTAACGATTTTCATATGTCTCAAATACAAAAACATCGCGACATTAAAAATTAATAAAAATTACTAATAAAATATAAAAACAAAATATTAACAATGATTAGGAACACAAAATTTAAATAAAATATAGACAGAAACACATAATTATCAATTAAAATTTAACGATTTAATTATATAAGTTCGAATAAAAGATTGATCCTAACGTTAGGCATAAAAAGAATAGAATTACAAATAATATCACATACGCACATTTCTATCAATATAACACATACATAAAGAAACTTCATAACAGTCAATTCATAAATATACAAATAAAATAAAATAGTAAAATATAAATATATATATAGTTTTAGTATTTGTCGTTCGTGAATCCGTCATACGAAATCTTACGCTCTCAATTATTAATATTTTAGTACAAATTTATATTGTCTCAGAAAAGAATCAAATAATTTATCATAATGATACTCATCAGCGAATCAGAAGATGCAATTGATTGATGACTGATCATGGATGCATTCATCGATGCATAATAATTATCCATCTGAGTTTTGTGATTCAATGAGATTCTCCTTTTTTTTTAATCCATTTATATTTTAACGGCCACACTTTATAAACAAAAAAATAACACAAAAGAAAATAAAATACCGATAATCGAAATAAATAATTTAGAAAAAAATTACACTACAAATAAGAAAACCACTACCTTCCGTGTCCTCGGCCGGCACGTGAGAGCGTAGCCGTTGCTGGATCGACGAAATCACACGAACTGACAAAATTTAAGAATTTATCACTAATTATTGATTTCATCGATCCGACAATTCAAAGGACGACGCCCCACTCCCGCCTGCTAATTTGAGAACACAGAAATTAAAATTATTACTATAGAAATTCACGGATCAAAGAAATCTATCAATAATCTCCAATATGAAAATATATCGCTTCATTATCCCCCTTTTACTTGATTCTTTTCCAATTAATCAAGTAAAACAAATACTCACACACATAAATATCACACAAAAATTTTCATACCATTTAATTAACAAAAATAATTCGTAGTTACATAATATAAAATTCATCATAAGGTTCATTTTAATACATACAAATCACATTTCAATATTTTCGGTTGTTTTCCCTTTTTTTCTTTTAGAGAAATACCAATCGAATACTCATGTCAAATGACAATAAACACATATCTTCAATTTTAAGACGGCATATATTAAACATAATAAAAATCTACAAAATTAAAAAAAAAAGGCACAAATCATCCATCATTTTTGAACATATTAAAAATCAAATTCAAGAGTAAATATTTATAAAAATAAACGTATCGATACTACTAATTCCAAAACGAAATGACAGCTGGCAGAACTGATAATTTCTTACTTGCACAAATGGCAGTGTATATTTCTCGAATAATCCTGCAATGGAACCTGCCTGAACCATATACAAAATTAATTGTCAAAATATAACCCTGTACCATAATTTGTTGCAACTTTCAGATTAGAGCACGATTTTTTTTTAGTAATATAATTTCCATAATTATATTAAATTTAAATCCACAAATAAATTATAAAAATTTAAATATACAAAAATACATTCACAAGAAACAACACCCTTCACTCTCCCTTAACATCCTTGTCAGGTTCTAAATCTCTTGAAGCAATCAATCGAAATTTAAAATCTTTATCAGCTGTTAAACTCGAGGCTGAATTCATGTCAAACAACATTTTTTTACACAAACAAAAATCATAAAACCATTTTTCAGTAAAATATTTTTCATTATAAAAATCACAAAATTTATCCTTTATTATATTATTTCTTTCAGGAGAATATTCCTCCGAAGTGGAATTCAGATCATCTGTCGTCTGACCCCGAACTTCATCCCTAGAATTTTCCTGACTTTGATTAATTTGAGACTCTTCGATCTCTAAATCAATTCCACTATCGTTCATCGAATTATTACAAGAATCAATATTCATTTGAAAATCAAAATCATCAATATTTTCAAACTCAATCCCCCTATAAACAGCATTTTTATCAATCCCCCTATAACTTTCTTGAGTATCCTCATTATTATCATTATTAATAATCAAATTTTTTGTTGATTGCTCCAATTTCCCAAAATCCACGCATGACAAAGGCATCAAAGGAGGTGCATAATTTAAAAAATCTAATTGTTCTTTTCGAAATTGATTACCTGATGAATGACTCATGAATTGATATTTCTCGTTTCGAGCATTTTGCTTGCTCTCATAAATCAAATCTAAATTTACTAAGGACTGTAAAATTTCATCAAAATTTAAATAATCAACAGTTACCAATGCATCCCTTACGCGATTAGGCATCTGCTGAATTATCATGTAGAAAATTTCACCAATATTCATTTCCGAAAATAAACATTGTGCTTCATAGATTTGATTTATGAAATAAGACTGCAAATTTCCCCTTTTGGGACTGAAACGTCGTGAATACCATTTTAATTTAAAGTTAACTTGAATCGGAATTGAAAAGAAATAATTTAAAAATTTATATTTAAAGTCATTTATATCAATAAAGGAAGATTGCTGTATGTGAAACCAAGTTTTCACCTTGCCTTGCAATAAATATTTTAGAATTGTCAACTGCTCATTTATAGAAATTCTATTCAAAACAAAGAATTTATCAATCCGTTCAAGAAAAGAATGCGGATTTTCAAATTCTCCTAAATCAAATTTTTCAAAATTAAAATTAAAAGTTTTAAATGCGTCATTAAGAGTTTCGAGTACTCGATTAGCACAATCTTTACAACAATCATTATTATTATTTAATTTTTGTAAAATCATTCCAATAAATATTTCGCTGTTCATGTTCATTTTTCAAATTGTCAAATTAATTCAAGTTAAGAAATCAAAAATAAAATTTGCTAATTACATTTGTCACCTTCGCTTTGTTTTACTTCTGTCTTTGTCAACGCTATTGTTCCAAGTCTAACGATCGAAAATAATATAAATTGCTCATTCTCATAAACAATAATCATACATCCATTTTACCGTTATAAAATTACACAAATAACAATATATACGAAATTTATAAACTTTTAAATATTTTTTTAAACGTTCAGACAAACAATAAAAATTTTCAAACTTATAGTTTACAATAAAAAATGGGCACGCGTCTGGTCCCTGTTCGGGCGCCAAAATGTAACGATTTTCATATGTCTCAAATACAAAAACATCGCGACATTAAAAATTAATAAAAATTACTAATAAAATATAAAAACAAAATATTAACAATGATTAGGAACACAAAATTTAAATAAAATATAGACAGAAACACATAATTATCAATTAAAATTTAACGATTTAATTATATAAGTTCGAATAAAAGATTGATCCTAACGTTAGGCATAAAAAGAATAGAATTACAAATAATATCACATACGCACATTTCTATCAATATAACACATACATAAAGAAACTTCATAACAGTCAATTCATAAATATACAAATAAAATAAAATAGTAAAATATAAATATATATATAGTTTTAGTATTTGTCGTTCGTGAATCCGTCATACGAAATCTTACGCTCTCAATTATTAATATTTTAGTACAAATTTATATTGTCTCAGAAAAGAATCAAATAATTTATCATAATGATACTCATCAGCGAATCAGAAGATGCAATTGATTGATGACTGATCATGGATGCATTCATCGATGCATAATAATTATCCATCTGAGTTTTGTGATTCAATGAGATTCTCCTTTTTTTTAATCCATTTATATTTTAACGGCCACACTTTATAAACAAAAAAATAACACAAAAGAAAATAAAATACCGATAATCGAAATAAATAATTTACAAAAAAATTACACTACAAATAAGAAAACCACTACCTTCCGTGTCCTCGGCCGGCACGTGAGAGCGTAGCCGTTGCTGGATCGACGAAATCACACGAACTGACAAAATTTAAGAATTTATCACTAATTATTGATTTCATCGATCCGACAATTCAAAGGACGACGCCCCACTCCCGCCTGCTAATTTGAGAACACAGAAATTAAAATTATTACTATAGAAATTCACGGATCAAAGAAATCTATCAATAATCTCCAATATGAAAATATATCGCTTCACAGTTACCGTAAAATTTATTTACAATATATTTAGAATAGAATTTGTCTACCTTGTTATAAGTTACTTTCCACAGAAAAGACTTAATTGTATTGGTAAAATACCATTTGTATGGAATGTATCTTACGATGATTTTCTGCGAATGGATCTGCCCGAAGGTGCGGTGATTATCGGCTTTGCGGACGACGCGTTGTTCGTGTGCACTGCCGAAAGTGAGGAGGCTCTTGGGAGATTGGTGAACGAATGTCTGCGACTAGCTAAAAGCTGGCTGGATACCAGAGTTCTTGAAATGGCCCTGGAAAAGACCGAGGCACTGCTGGTCACAGACAGACGTGGTTATGAGCTCTCACAAATCGTGATAGACGGTTTCGAGGTCAAGTGGAGTAAGAAAATTAAATATCTTGGCGTAAAGTTAGATGGGAGGTTAAACTTCCATCACCACATTGCTACGGCGTCAAATAAGGCGATCGAGTGTGCGGCTAATCTTTTACGGCTAATGCCAAATTTTGGCGGACCCCGTGAACAAAAAAGAAGACTGGTGGCGAGTGTCGCCCACGCTAAAATGCTTTATGCAGCACCAGCGTGGGCCCCATCCCTAAGAAGTAAAAGATGTGTGACCATCTGTGAAAAGATACTGTCGGCGCAGAGATCGATAACAACGCGTATCATCTCTGCATATAAGACGGTATCTACGAGTGCTGTGCAGGTCCTTGCAAGTGTCCCGCCAGCAGATCTTTTGGCGAGGGAAAGGGAAGAAATGTTTCTCTTTTCTAAAGAAAGCAGTTCCTTGGATGAGGAATTAAGACCAAGCAAGGGCCTGATCCGCAAAGAAGCGAGGCACAGGCTCATAGAAAGATGGCAAGAAAGATGGGATGGTGAGGAAAAAGGTCGATGGACTTATCGCCTTATCCCGGCACTCGCCACCTGGATAAATAGGAAACACGGTCAGGTTTCCTATTATCTGACTCAGGCGCTCACAGGTCACGGGTGTTTTAACTCGAACCTGTGTCGCTTTAAATTACGCGAGGACGAGGTGTGTGCATATTGCCAGTTCCCTGAGCACAACGCGGAGCACACCCTCTTTTCATGCAGAAAATGGGACTTGGAGAGGCGGGCCATGTTCGATGGTGTAAACAGTCACGTTACACCGGAGAACATGGTATCGCTGATGACCCAGTCAGAAGAGAATTGGCGGCAAGTCGAGAACTTCATAATCTCGGTTATGTCGAGGAAGGATCTCTACGGCCGCCAAAAAGCGTAATTTAAACAGCTTATAATTTGTTTGTTTGTTTTTTATTAATTTATTTTGTGATTTAATTGTCCTTATACATTTTTTTAATTTGTTTTGTGTTTTTTTTTTATTCGTCTTTGTACAGTTTTGTCTTTTCAACGTTATATACGCGTTTATTTTTTCTTTTTTTTATACATCCGTTTATAATTTTATCTTTTGACTTTTTACACTTCTTAGAAAATTTTGTTTTTTATTATTGTTGTGCTGTAAATTCCGCGTAGACTATGAAATAGTTTTAATCGTTTTTTAACTATGGACGCAGGATAACCGCAGAGAAAAGCAGAAAGTCGCATTAGCGACAGAGTTGGAGCGCCACCCTCGAAGGCTAAAGTCTTACGACAGTTCCGAGGGAGGGTAAAGGGCTCCAGAAGAAGGGTTACGGGTTTTAGTGGGTCGGGCTGGTAGTAGGTCGCCAGTTTATAAAATTTACAATAATATATATATTTATTTTTCTTTTTTTATATTTCCTTTTGTTTTATCATACCAACCCCACATAACCTTGGAGTGCGGAATCCAAGGTATCTGTAGACAGATTTCCCAAAATTCCCTAAGCAAAAAAAAAAATACACAAAAATATTAAAAGAATGGTAAATACTTTTTAATACTTTATAATACTTTTTAATGAGAGAATTTCTATTACTTTGGGCAGAAAACGCGATTAAATCGTATTCAAACTGTCAATACAGTTTAATACTTTTCAATGCGACCTTTTTTGTAGGGACAGATGATTTTATATTTTTGAGTTTTATTTCCCGCAAAAGGCAAAGGTTATATATTGTGTCCCCAAAATAAGGGTTGATCTTAATCGAATTGAAGTGAATTGATAATTTATATGATTTTTTTAATTATATATGAAAAATAAGTAATTTTAAAGAAATAAAGTGAGAAAAGTGATTTACCATATCATTGGAAAGGAATTAAAGTTAAAAAGAAGTTAAATTTAAAAAAAGAATTGTTTAAGGAAAATATTACTATAAAATAGTGATTACTAAAAAATAAATAAAAGTGATTCATTTAAAAGGGAAGACAGAGTGTTTAATTTCAAACCTCTATCTGATTAAAAAAGCATTTTTTTGTAATTGTCATTACTGCAAATATCAGAGTTAATTAAAAGTTCAAAACCGGTGACCCCGATTTTCAAATATTTAAATCAATTTTGATATAATTTTGATTTAAGATAAGCAAAGAGTCTTATACTGAACATAAATAATTAACAAGAAGGAATAAAAACTATTAAAGAATAAAAGAAATAAGAAACAAGGAAGAGAAAATCTTGATAAGGAATATACTACAGGTATGAATCTGAGTGATTCACCTATAAAAAGTAACAGGAGACTTTTCTGTCTCTAATATAAATAAAAGATTTAGAAATTGGTGAGTTGATTAATACTTATTACACACTTTACACATTTATACACTTTCACACATTACGATTTATATTATGACATAACAATTATTATTTTATAAACAAAAAAAATAACTATTGGATATTATTAATGTTATATTATTATTACGCAAAGAAAAAGAATCTTCTATTGTATTTTATAAAAGGGATATTTTACAATAATAACTATTATGCATTAATAAACACAAGGAATTTAGAACCTAGTAAGATTCTTGTTAGTTGTATCATTTTTTTAAAATGAATATTTTAATTATTTAGAATTGAATAAAGGAGAGCATTCTATATTGAATCATATTGCAAGCAGTGTTTTATTACGGTTTTCTAACTGTTGTCACCTAATCCTTTTTTTACTTCTTTCAATTAAAATACCGTCTAACCGGGGTTATTGAATTAATAATAAACCTAAAAGAGGGATCCACTACCTTTTAAAAATATAAATTTTGTTCCCGAAAAGCAAATAACGTTTACCTTCGGATGATAAATTTTCACACTTATTCTATTTAACCCGTTGAAATTATCTTCAATACAGTTAAAGTTGAATTTGATTAAAATAAAGATTTGTTTTTAATCAATAATTAATCAAATTCATCTTTAACAATACAAGAAAACTTTTTGAGTACATATTTCTTATGTATCAAAAGTCTCTCTTTCGAATGGCATGCTCAAAAAAACAAAAAAAAGGTTAAATAAACAATTTATTCAACATTTTTCAACAAAAAACACGATTTTTAAGAATTTTAAATTGGTTTTTTTAATTTTTTACAGCTAAACCCTTCAGCATACCTTCTACTGATATAAATATCGCGTCAAAAATAGTTGGGCTACAAGATAAGACTATTTTGGGAATGAAATTTTTAAATGGCTGCCACAAAATGGCGACCAAAGTTACTTTTTTTTAAACAATATTATAAACAAATGGAGGAAATTTCCAAAAATAGTTAACTTTGCTTGAAACTTGTCACTCGGGGGTTTTTGGGGTCGCTGATGACGAATATGACCAAGTTTGACGGTCTATACTTTCTAAGTAAAAAACTACACGTTAATGCCTATAAGTAATTCTTATAGTGTAGCAAATGACCTTTAAAATAAGCCTAATATCATTAACAAGTGTTCATTATTTTAGAAGTTATTCAAATTTTTGTAAAACATTGAAAATGACGATTTTTTAAAAATATCTAAATAAAATATTAGTAAAATGACTTCTAAAAGATCTTGTTCTTTTCGAAATTATATCATCTTTCAAGAAATAAAAAGAAAAATTTTTTAGATACCATATATTTTATGTTTTAAAATGTTTCTTAATCACCTGAAAATGGGTGATCTCTCAATTTTGACCGGTGGTGTAATTTAACGGGAAATTCCAAATCAGTGAATTTTGAATATACAATATACTATCTATATCCATTACATTAATTCATTATTTTTTAAGAACTAATCCAATTTAATTTCTTGATTATTTAATTAGTTCATAATTATTAATATTCGAATATAAATAATTTGCGGGAATTTTCAAAGAGTAGGTTTTAAATACATACTATATTGAATACATTAATTATAATAATATATTATTCATTAAAAGTAATTTAATTAAATTTCTAAATTATTTATTATATCTCCGCCGCTGGTTGTCCACTGCCGAACATCATCGATGTCTTCGATGTGCTGGGAGAAGTGGATGCATATCCACTGCCAGACATGATTGACATCATGGATATGTTCGGTAGACCTTGTCGTGGTGGCGGGGCTTTCAACTAAAGGACAACCAAACAGCAAGAAAAATGAATTCAAAAAATTCTGAGAAGGTACCCCATGTGAGCAGGCCGGAAACGGGAAATCTCACCATCGGTCCCAGGACCGATGCTCAAGTGCGCGCGGATTGTGGGGGCGCACAATTTCTTGCAGTGCCACGAGTGATCGTGGAAAGGGTAGATCCACAGAACATCGTGGAAAATAATAAAACGAGGAAAGGAAGCACGTCGAGCCTTCTGAGTGTGTCAAGCTGCAGTAGCGGAAAAACCGTTCATAGCGCTATCCACTCAGAAGTAGACGACGAGGCGATAGAAGAGACTCGCGAGATATGCTTGCGGCTCAGAAAGGAGGAGGCGACTTGTCTCGAAAAAATGGAGTTGGAGGTCGCAAAGATGATAAAATCTTGCGACATTCAGAAGACCGTCAATAGGACGGTAAAGGATGGACTCAAGGTCATCGACGTCCTGCTAAAGGAGGCAAGGGCAAAGCATGCCGCGGCCGATGAGTCGGACTTCGATTTGGCATGCGTTCTGAGCGGTGCGGAATGCAACCGCAAGGACCGTAAGAAAGAGAGAGAGCGTTTCTATAGGCGTAATCTCAAAAGCGTCTTAAGAGATGCTCAGAAACGGAAGAGAGAGGGTGACAGTCCAGAAGAGACTCGAACCAAAACCGATAAGAGGAAGAAGGAGGAAGCTCCTCCAATGGAAACGGAAGTACCAGATTCAAAGATTCCTCAATTGGAAATAATTAGGTCAAAAAGATCCACAGTTCTAATCCGAGTCGGTGAAGGATTGACGTATGCTGACGTTCTGGGTAAGCTTCGCAAAGAGGTCAACCCAGAGGACAGTCATACGAGAATAGTAGCAGCAAAAGCTACAAACAAGGGGGACCTTCTGATTAAGTTCAGAGGAGACTCCGATAAGGACGCTTTCACCGCTGAGGTCACCAAGGCGGTTGGAAGCATGGGTAAGGTGCAGTCATTGGATCGAAGAGTTACACTCGAGATCCGTGATTTGGATTGCCTTACCCAAGAAGCTGAGGTGCAACAAGTGTTGTCTGAAGCAATGGGTAAGCCAGTAAACAGGAGAGTGACGGTCTTAGGACCCAACCGCCGAGGGATGAAGCTCGCGGTTGTAGTCACCAACCTGGAAGAGGCGAACAGGCTGGAGAAATTGGGACACGTAAAAATTGGTTTTATGTGTTGCCCAATCAAAAGAAGAGTAATGGTCGTCCGGTGTCATCGATGCCTGGGATACGGCCATTATGGAGCTAAATGCCAGAAGGAGGACAGATCGGCTGCGTGCTTTAAGTGCGGTGAGGCCGGTCACAGGTTCTCCAACTGTAAAAACAACTCAAGTTGCTTTTTGTGCAAGGAAAAGATTGGCAATAAGGTGTCAACCACCCATATTGCAGGCAGCGGAGGATGCGGAGTCTTCAGGACGGCCCTTGAGGAGGCGAAGAAGACTCTCGCAAGAACTAAAAGCAAATAAGAAGTATTAAAAGGAGCCAAAAAGCGTGATTTAAACAGCTTTTAATTTGTTTGTTTGTTTTTTATTAATTTATTTTGTGATTTATTTGTCCTTATACATTTTTTTTTGTTTAATTTGTTTTGTGTTTTTTATTCGTCTTTAAACAGTTTTATCTTTTCAACATTATATACGTGTTTACTTTTTTTTTTCTTTTCTTTTTTATATCCGTTTACAATTTTGTCTTTTGACTTTTTACACTTCTTAAAATATTTGTTTTTTTTTATTATTTTTGTGCTGTGAATTCCGCTTGGACTTTGTAATAGTTTTAATCATTTTTTTTAACTACGGACGCAGGAGGACCGCAGAGAAAGGGAGAAGGTCGCATTAGCGACAGAGTTGGAGCGCCACCCTCGAAGGCTAAAGTCTTGCGACAGTTCCGAGGGAGGGTAAAGGGCTCCAGAAGAAGGGTTACGGGTTTTAGTGGGTCGGGCTGGTAGTAGGTCGCCAGTTTATTAAATTTATTATAACATTTATGTATTTATCTTTTTTTTTTTAATATTTCCTTTTGTTTCATTGTACCAACCCCACATAACCTTGGAGTGCGGAATCCAAGGTATCTGTAGGCAGATTTCCCAAAAGTCCCTAAGCAAAAAAAAAAAAAAAAAAAAAAAAAAAATTATTTATTATATAAAAATCAAAATTAATTCATAATTATGAAACATATAATTTGACGAAAATTTTGAACGTATTTATTATGTCAGCAATACAATCAATATTTTTGCATACAGTGTTTTTCAGAATCACATAACAAAAATTAGAGTAAGAATAGATTTAAAATTTTCTAAATAATGTTTAAAAAATATAAAAGACAAACAAAATTTTAAAAAATAAAAAAAAGATTCTTTGAAAACGGTTTAACTCCATGCGGTGAAAAAACAATAATTTTAAAAGTTTTTCATACGCCATTTTGGATCCGCCATTTTGAATTTTGGAAAAAAATGAGGTCAAATTCGACATCAGCGACCACCAAAAAGCCCCGAGTGTCAAGTTTCAAGAGAATACAATCATTTTTTAAATTTGTCGTCCGACATTTTGGATCCGCCATTTTGATTTTTGAAATCTAAGGTTATATTCGTAACCAGCGAACCCAAAAACCCCCGAGTAAGAAGTTTCATAAGAATTTGTATAACTTTGAAAAATAAGTCTGCCATATTGGATCCGCCATTTTGAATTTTCGAAATATAAGGTTGTATCGTAATTATCGACCCCAAAAACCTCCGAGGGACAAGTTTTAAGAGAATACAATCATTTTTTAAATTTGTCGTCCGCCATATTGGATCCGCCATTTTGAATTTTCGAAATATAAGGTCATATTTGTCATCAGCGACCCCAAAAACCCCCGAGTGACAAGTTTCAAGCAAAGTTAACTATTTTTGGAGATATCCTCCATTTGTTTATAATCCTTATATGAAATCAGCAGATATGCAAATTAGGTAAATAGAGACATTCCTATTTATATTTCCTTTAGAGAAAGAAAGAAAGGTAGCCGTTACTAAAGCCAGCGTTACTGGCGCCGTTACCCAGACGTTACCTATTGTGTTTCAATTAGAAAGTATATATATATATATATATATATATATTGACTTTTGTCTATAATTTTCCTTGCGATGAAGGAAGATACCTGGGTCCCTCATTTACAAAGGCTATTGTTCAAGGGTTCGTATTGTTTGTGGTAATCCTTCGTAGGGTCTAATACAGGTATATATATATATATATATATATATATATATATATATTGGCCTCAGAATCAATCTACGAGTGCGAAGAGGACACTCACGCTTAGGGCTTACCACCACGTTCTTAAATATAAGAACGAAAATTTAATTTCAAAATCATATCATATCGTCGATTATTTTCCTTGGGGCACGTTCTACGTGTCTTCAACGAAAAAATTAAGTTTAAAAAAACATTTATAATTCCTGGTGAATTCACTCACTATATGTGAGTGAATATAAAGTTAAATAAATAAGTGAATTATAAGTGTGAATACTTCGTGAATTAGTGAATAGTAAGTATTAGTGAATATAATTAGTGATAATAAGTGAATAGTAAATTAATAACATACTGTTTGAAAATTTTTTTCAATCATTATTTATTTAAATAATTAAATTGAGTTGTGTTTAGTTTTAATAAAGTTAATTTTTTATGTTTATTAATAAGTTTATAAAAATTTGTTATAATTTATAAATCATTTATAATTGGATAAAAGGCAAAATTGGAAATTGGTTATATTGGATAAAAGGCAAAATTGGAAATTGGTTATATTGGATAAAAGGCAAAATTGGAAATTGGTTATATTGGATAAAAGGCAAAATTGGAAATTGGTTACATTGGATAAAAAGCAAAATTGAAAATTATTGGATAAAAAGAAAGCTGGAGATTGGTTAAATTGGATTAAAGGAAAAATAGTAAATTGGTTATATATTGGATAAGAGACAAAATTGGAAATTAGTTTTGGATGAAAGACAAAATTGGACATTGATTATATTGGATACAAGGAAAAATTTAAAAGTTTTGAATAAGGAGAGAATTGTAAATTTGTTTTTATTTTCTATAAGAGGCAAAATTTGGTTATAACATTGACTAAAAGGAAATTATAAAACTTATAATTAAATGTATAAAACTTGATCTTAAAATTCTAATGTAATATTACTATTTTTAAATTTTTAATGACTAAAAGGAAATTATAAAACTTATAATTAAATGTATAAAACTTGATCTTAAAATTCTAATGTAATATTACTATTTTTAAATTTTTAATTCCTTGATATAAGTAAATTTTATAAAATAAAAGAACAATGTCTAACAAAGGAGAAACTGTTAATTTGACTACTCATGATTTAAGTATTATTGTCACTGAAGGAGCAATGCTAAATAATGATCATATGTATGAATTTCAAAAGCTATTGGGAAGACAATCAAATTTTTTTTATAATATGCAAAATACTTTGTGTTTACAAACACGTGATTTGATAGTTCCAGTCGAGAAAAGTAAGCAGCACATTTAAATACTTTTTAGTGCATCTTATAAATCCGGTCATTGGATTTGTATTTATTATGATGAAATAAGCCTTTAGATTTTTGATAGCCTTAATAAAAAATATTTAAATCATGATCAAAGAGATTATTTAATTAGATTATATCCCTTTGAACCACCAGTAGTTTTCACAACTGTTGATCAACAACCAGAATACAGTCTTTCTTGTGGAGTATATGCAATAGCATTCGCAACATCGTTGTTTTTCAATATTATGCCCCACTCTGTCAATTACTATTATTGTAATATGAGAAATCATTTAATGCTAATGTTCGAAAACAATAGTTTCTGTAAATTTCTTTCTGTACAACTTTCTAATAGTAGATCTTGCATAGTTGCTTATGACTGGAATTGCCTTTTAAATGAAAATGATATTCAACTTCTGTATGGAGAATCAAACTTTTCTAAAAACTCTATTAAGGGCATGTCCAAGTTGTGAAATGTAAACAAACCAAAAGGTAAACAAACCAAGCACAAAACTCGCACTTTTGTAACAGAGAATTCTCTTACAAAAATTAAAATTTTTACACTTTCTTTACAAAAATGGAAAATTAGAGTATCAAAGTTTCCAATAAAATTGTTTTTAACTATGAGCAACAAAAAACAATTACTAGAATAACTAATTAAAATGACCTGTAAAACAGCATTTTTGACGCGTCCCGAAAAATAAACTGTTTGAGTATATCAACCGCACGGATGATGAAGAAGTTCCATGTCAGCGATTGGACCTTCAACATGTGGAAGGGTAAATTTTTCCCTTTCCTCCTTGAAATTACAAGAGAAAGGGTAAAAACTTCTTCATCGTCCGTGCGGTTGATATAGTCAAACACTTTAATTTTTCGCGACGTGAACTCTGTTGCTCGTTGCGCCTGCGCAGAACGTACCAAGGTCGCAATGATATCACCATGCAAAAAGGCACATTTTGTTTTTGACTGAAACTCAGTGGTTTTATCATACTTTCAGCTAAGCTAGGTATAGTTACCAAATTTAATACTTTAGTTTGCCATTTCCATAAGGAAAATGTGAATTTATATTTATTTATGCAAATGGGATGGTCCAAAAAATGCTTCACTATTCGGTCTATAATGAAGCATTTTTTCGACCATCTCATTTGCATAAATAAATGTAAATTCACATTTTCTTTATGGAAATGGTAAACTAAAGTACTAAATTTGGTAACTATACCTAGCTTAGCTGAAAGCATGATAAAACAACAAAGTTTCAGTCGAAAACAAAATGTGCCTTTTTGCATGGTGATGTCATTGCGACCTTGGTACTGTCCGCGCACGCGCAGCGAGCAACAGAGTTCACGTCGCGAAAAATTAAAGTGTTTGACTATATCAACCGCACGGACGATGAAGAAGTTTTTTCCCTTTCTCTTGTAATTTCAAGGAGGAAAGGGAAAAATTTACCCTTCCACATGCTGAAGGTCCAATCGCTGACATGTAACTTCTTCATCATCCGTGCGGTTGATATACTCAAACAGTTTTATTTTCGCGACGCGTCAAAAATGCGTTTTTACAGGTCATTTTAATTAGTTATTTTACCAATTGCTTTTCATTGCTCATAGTCAAAAACAATTTCATTGGAAACTTTGACACCCTAATTTTCTATTTTTGTAAAGAAAATGAAAAAATTTTAATTTTTGTGTGAGAATTGTCTGTTACAAAAGTGCGAGTTTTGTGTTTGGTTTGTTTACCTTTTGGTTTGTTTACATTTCACAACTTGGACATGCCCTTAAGAAAGAAATTTCTTTCCTGAGCATAATAAATGAAATAAATGAAGGAAATATTGCATCAACAACACTTAAACAAAGTAGGGCTGAAATTCAAAAAATTATCGTGAGAGGCAAAAATTAAAAGGTAAAATTGACAATGAAAAATATTTAGAGAAAGCATACACATCCATTTCTTTCCCGAGAATAATAAATAAAATAAATGAAGGAAATATAGCATCAAAAACACTTAAAGAAAGTAGGGCTGAAATACAAAAAAATTATCGTGAGAGGCAAAAATTAAAACGTACAATTGATAACGTAAATTATTTAGGTGAAAAGCACACTTCAACTAAGAAAAAACTTCAAGTCGAATCCAAAATTGAATATACTGAGAACCTTAAATTAAAAAATGAAAATAGTAATACAAGTTCTTTGTTAAAAACAAAGAATACTCGATTAAAGCATCAAATTAAAAATGAGTTAAAAAGGTGAGGATCCATGTTTTGGTCAATTATTTATTTATGACCCTGACGAATCAATCAGATACAGATTAAAAAGTAACGAAAATTTGGACGAAGAATTTTTACAAAATATAGAAAATATTATGAGAACTTCAAACGCATACACAAAATCTTTTATGATGATGTCAGAAGTAATTAAAATAGAAACTGAATTAGCAAGACAAAATAATGAAGATGTTCCAGAGTTACAACTATTGTTCACGTTGAAAAAAGGTTTTGATAAAAAAAGATGTAATTATCAAAGTTACGATGAAGTTGCTGCTATTTTCAATACAAACTCAGAAGGAGAAATACCAGAATCTTATGTAACAGTTTATAATAAGTCTACAAAGGAACTGAAATCAGTTAGTAATTTAGATCCGAATGTTGAACCATGGATCTATCCCATATTTTATCCACTTGGAAATAAAGGTTATAATATTAATATGCTTCGTAGTGATAGTGATTTTAGAAGTAAAAAACATAATATTTCTAGGTCTGCCTATTGTAAATACAAAATTGCTACAAGAGATAAGGAATTTAATCAATTTTTATATGGGGGAAGATTGTTTCAACAATGGGTAGTTGACAATTATGTAAAAATAGAGAAAGATAGATTGCAATTTTGTGCAAACAATCAAGCTCAATTGAGAAGTGAAACATATCAAGGATTAATCGATTATTTACAAAATAATGAGTTAGAAAATGATGTACATGTTGGAAAAATGCTTATATTGCCTTCCACTTTTATAGGATCACCTCGTAATATGATGCAACAATATCAGGATGCCATGGCTATTGTTGGTCGTCATGGTAGACCAGATTTATTTATTACAATGACGTGTAATCCAAATTGGAAAGAGATACAAGAAAATTTATTACCTCATCAAACTGCTTCTGATAGACCTGATATAGTAACTAGAGTTTTTGCATTGAAGGTGAAACAACTTTTAAATGTTATTGTTGACAACAAATTATTTAGAGAGGTTAAGTCTTATGTTTATGTTATTGAATTTAAAAAGCGAGGATTACCACATATTCATTTGTTAGTTATATTAAAAGAAAATTCTAAAATATTAACAGTTAAAAGTGTTGATCGTTATATTTCTGCAGAAATTCCTGATGAAAATATTAATCCTTCCTTGCATAACATAATAATGCAAAATAACATTCACGGACCTTGTGGAGATTGGTGTTTAATTGATGGTAAATGTTCAAAAAATTTTCCAAAAATTTACCAAGAAGAAACTGCAATTGAAGAAAACTGTTATGTTCGTTGTCGTAGAAGAAATAATAATAAAACGTATAAGCGACCAAATGGATTTGTTGTTGACAATTCTAATGTGGTTCCATATTGCCCTTCACTTTCGGAAATATTTAATTGTCATATAAATGTGGAAATAGTTTCAAGTATTAAATCTGTTAAATATTTATATAAATATATTTTCAAGGGTCATGATGCTGCATCCATTATTATTACAAATGCAAATGGTGAGGTTACTGTTAATCACAATGAAATTAATCATTATGAAGAAAATAGGTATGTAGGTCCTGTTGAGGCTGTTTGGAGAATTTTAAGTAAACCTTTAGGGAAAAAGAGCCATAGTATAAATCGTTTACCCATACATTTACCAAATGAACAGAATGTTATTATTCGCGAAAGGAAAGATAATAACAATGTTTCTTTTGATTTAAAGAAAAACACAAAATTGCTTGGTTTTTTTTAAACTTAATGAGCGTGATAGTACTGCTCGTAAGTATTATTATACACAAATACCAGAACATTATACGTGGATAAAAAAAACTCTTGAATGGCAAAAAAGGAGTTGTAAAGAAAAAGTATTGGGAAGAATGTATTCAGTTAATCCACGCCAATTGGAATTATTTCACCTTAGATTATTGTTACTTACAGTAAAAGGAGTAACTTCTATCCAAAATTTAAGAACAGTTAATGGAGTTATTCATGAATCTTTTACAACTGCCTGTTTGGCATTAGGACTTATAGAAGATGATAGTGAGTGGATTAGGACAATGGGAGAAGCTACTTTATGGATGATGCCTCATTCACTTCGATAATTATTTGTAAGAATTCTAATTCATTGTCATCCTGTACATCCGGAAAAACTTTGGGAGAAATTTAAAGGTCAAATGTCAGAAGACTATTCAAAAATTGACAATATTGAAGCTGAAAACATAGCTTATAGAAATATAAAATCAATGTTATTGAATGAAGGATATTGTTTAACTGATTTTCAGGGTTTATTAGATATAGATGAAAATTTTCCTGCGCAGGTTGATGATATAAATATTTTTGAACATATAAAAATAGGAGAGCAGAATTATACTAAATTAAATGTTAAACAAAAAAATATAGTTGATTATATACTTGAAGTAATAAAAGATTCTTCTAATAGTTCTAAATGCTTATATATTAATGGTTGTGGAGGATCTGGAAAAACTTTTTTATATACTACCTTATGGCATTTATGAAAAAGTAAAGGAATAAATGTTTGCAACATGGCATTTACAGGCATAGCTGCCACACTGCTTCTTAATGGGAAAACTGTACATAAAGTCTTAGGCTTACCTGTTCCATTGTACAATGATTCATCTTCAAATATTAAAGTTCAGTCAAAAGAAGGACAATTTTTAAAAAATATTGATGTTTTTATTTGGGATGAATCCTTATATGAAATCAGCAGATATGCAAATTAGGTAAATAGAGACATTCCTATTTATATTTCCTTTAGAGAAAGAAAGAAAGGTAGCCGTTACTAAAGCCAGCGTTACTGGCGCCGTTACCCAGACGTTACCTATTGTGTTTCAATTAGAAAGTATATATATATATATATATATATATTGACTTTTGTCTATAATTTTCCTTGCGATGAAGGAAGATACCTGGGTCCCTCATTTACAAAGGCTATTGTTCAAGGGTTCGTATTGTTTGTGGTAATCCTTCGTAGGGTCTAATACAGGTATATATATATATATATATATATATATATATATATATATATATATATATATATATATATATATATATATATATATATATATATATATATATATATATATATATATTGGCCTCAGAATCAATCTACGAGTGCGAAGAGGACACTCACGCTTAGGGCTTACCACCACGTTCTTAAATATAAGAACGAAAATTTAATTTCAAAATCATATCATATCGTCGATTATTTTCCTTGGGGCACGTTCTACGTGTCTTCAACGAAAAAATTAAGTTTAAAAAAACATTTATAATTCCTGGTGAATTCACTCACTATATGTGAGTGAATATAAAGTTAAATAAATAAGTGAATTATAAGTGTGAATACTTCGTGAATTAGTGAATAGTAAGTATTAGTGAATATAATTAGTGATAATAAGTGAATAGTAAATTAATAACATACTGTTTGAAAATTTTTTTCAATCATTATTTATTTAAATAATTAAATTGAGTTGTGTTTAGTTTTAATAAAGTTAATTTTTTATGTTTATTAATAAGTTTATAAAAATTTGTTATAATTTATAAATCATTTATAATTGGATAAAAGGCAAAATTGGAAATTGGTTATATTGGATAAAAGGCAAAATTGGAAATTGGTTATATTGGATAAAAGGCAAAATTGGAAATTGGTTATATTGGATAAAAGGCAAAATTGGAAATTGGTTACATTGGATAAAAAGCAAAATTGAAAATTATTGGATAAAAAGAAAGCTGGAGATTGGTTAAATTGGATTAAAGGAAAAATAGTAAATTGGTTATATATTGGATAAGAGACAAAATTGGAAATTAGTTTTGGATGAAAGACAAAATTGGACATTGATTATATTGGATACAAGGAAAAATTTAAAAGTTTTGAATAAGGAGAGAATTGTAAATTTGTTTTTATTTTCTATAAGAGGCAAAATTTGGTTATAACATTGACTAAAAGGAAATTATAAAACTTATAATTAAATGTATAAAACTTGATCTTAAAATTCTAATGTAATATTACTATTTTTAAATTTTTAATGACTAAAAGGAAATTATAAAACTTATAATTAAATGTATAAAACTTGATCTTAAAATTCTAATGTAATATTACTATTTTTAAATTTTTAATTCCTTGATATAAGTAAATTTTATAAAATAAAAGAACAATGTCTAACAAAGGAGAAACTGTTAATTTGACTACTCATGATTTAAGTATTATTGTCACTGAAGGAGCAATGCTAAATAATGATCATATGTATGAATTTCAAAAGCTATTGGGAAGACAATCAAATTTTTTTTATAATATGCAAAATACTTTGTGTTTACAAACACGTGATTTGATAGTTCCAGTCGAGAAAAGTAAGCAGCACATTTAAATACTTTTTAGTGCATCTTATAAATCCGGTCATTGGATTTGTATTTATTATGATGAAATAAGCCTTTAGATTTTTGATAGCCTTAATAAAAAATATTTAAATCATGATCAAAGAGATTATTTAATTAGATTATATCCCTTTGAACCACCAGTAGTTTTCACAACTGTTGATCAACAACCAGAATACAGTCTTTCTTGTGGAGTATATGCAATAGCATTCGCAACATCGTTGTTTTTCAATATTATGCCCCACTCTGTCAATTACTATTATTGTAATATGAGAAATCATTTAATGCTAATGTTCGAAAACAATAGTTTCTGTAAATTTCTTTCTGTACAACTTTCTAATAGTAGATCTTGCATAGTTGCTTATGACTGGAATTGCCTTTTAAATGAAAATGATATTCAACTTCTGTATGGAGAATCAAACTTTTCTAAAAACTCTATTAAGGGCATGTCCAAGTTGTGAAATGTAAACAAACCAAAAGGTAAACAAACCAAGCACAAAACTCGCACTTTTGTAACAGAGAATTCTCTTACAAAAATTAAAATTTTTACACTTTCTTTACAAAAATGGAAAATTAGAGTATCAAAGTTTCCAATAAAATTGTTTTTAACTATGAGCAACAAAAAACAATTACTAGAATAACTAATTAAAATGACCTGTAAAACAGCATTTTTGACGCGTCCCGAAAAATAAACTGTTTGAGTATATCAACCGCACGGATGATGAAGAAGTTCCATGTCAGCGATTGGACCTTCAACATGTGGAAGGGTAAATTTTTCCCTTTCCTCCTTGAAATTACAA
Source organism: Leptopilina syphax (assembly GCA_032872505.1). NCBI lineage: Eukaryota > Metazoa > Arthropoda > Insecta > Hymenoptera > Figitidae > Leptopilina > Leptopilina syphax. Next base: position 27,257,920 of record CM065476.1, read on the forward strand.
GAGAAAGGGTAAAAACTTCTTCATCGTCCGTGCGGTTGATATAGTCAAACACTTTAATTTTTCGCGACGTGAACTCTGTTGCTCGTTGCGCCTGCGCAGAACGTACCAAGGTCGCAATGATATCACCATGCAAAAAGGCACATTTTGTTTTTGACTGAAACTCAGTGGTTTTATCATACTTTCAGCTAAGCTAGGTATAGTTACCAAATTTAATACTTTAGTTTGCCATTTCCATAAGGAAAATGTGAATTTATATTTATTTATGCAAATGGGATGGTCCAAAAAATGCTTCACTATTCGGTCTATAATGAAGCATTTTTTCGACCATCTCATTTGCATAAATAAATGTAAATTCACATTTTCTTTATGGAAATGGTAAACTAAAGTACTAAATTTGGTAACTATACCTAGCTTAGCTGAAAGCATGATAAAACAACAAAGTTTCAGTCGAAAACAAAATGTGCCTTTTTGCATGGTGATGTCATTGCGACCTTGGTACTGTCCGCGCACGCGCAGCGAGCAACAGAGTTCACGTCGCGAAAAATTAAAGTGTTTGACTATATCAACCGCACGGACGATGAAGAAGTTTTTTCCCTTTCTCTTGTAATTTCAAGGAGGAAAGGGAAAAATTTACCCTTCCACATGCTGAAGGTCCAATCGCTGACATGTAACTTCTTCATCATCCGTGCGGTTGATATACTCAAACAGTTTTATTTTCGCGACGCGTCAAAAATGCGTTTTTACAGGTCATTTTAATTAGTTATTTTACCAATTGCTTTTCATTGCTCATAGTCAAAAACAATTTCATTGGAAACTTTGACACCCTAATTTTCTATTTTTGTAAAGAAAATGAAAAAATTTTAATTTTTGTGTGAGAATTGTCTGTTACAAAAGTGCGAGTTTTGTGTTTGGTTTGTTTACCTTTTGGTTTGTTTACATTTCACAACTTGGACATGCCCTTAAGAAAGAAATTTCTTTCCTGAGCATAATAAATGAAATAAATGAAGGAAATATTGCATCAACAACACTTAAACAAAGTAGGGCTGAAATTCAAAAAATTATCGTGAGAGGCAAAAATTAAAAGGTAAAATTGACAATGAAAAATATTTAGAGAAAGCATACACATCCATTTCTTTCCCGAGAATAATAAATAAAATAAATGAAGGAAATATAGCATCAAAAACACTTAAAGAAAGTAGGGCTGAAATACAAAAAAATTATCGTGAGAGGCAAAAATTAAAACGTACAATTGATAACGTAAATTATTTAGGTGAAAAGCACACTTCAACTAAGAAAAAACTTCAAGTCGAATCCAAAATTGAATATACTGAGAACCTTAAATTAAAAAATGAAAATAGTAATACAAGTTCTTTGTTAAAAACAAAGAATACTCGATTAAAGCATCAAATTAAAAATGAGTTAAAAAGGTGAGGATCCATGTTTTGGTCAATTATTTATTTATGACCCTGACGAATCAATCAGATACAGATTAAAAAGTAACGAAAATTTGGACGAAGAATTTTTACAAAATATAGAAAATATTATGAGAACTTCAAACGCATACACAAAATCTTTTATGATGATGTCAGAAGTAATTAAAATAGAAACTGAATTAGCAAGACAAAATAATGAAGATGTTCCAGAGTTACAACTATTGTTCACGTTGAAAAAAGGTTTTGATAAAAAAAGATGTAATTATCAAAGTTACGATGAAGTTGCTGCTATTTTCAATACAAACTCAGAAGGAGAAATACCAGAATCTTATGTAACAGTTTATAATAAGTCTACAAAGGAACTGAAATCAGTTAGTAATTTAGATCCGAATGTTGAACCATGGATCTATCCCATATTTTATCCACTTGGAAATAAAGGTTATAATATTAATATGCTTCGTAGTGATAGTGATTTTAGAAGTAAAAAACATAATATTTCTAGGTCTGCCTATTGTAAATACAAAATTGCTACAAGAGATAAGGAATTTAATCAATTTTTATATGGGGGAAGATTGTTTCAACAATGGGTAGTTGACAATTATGTAAAAATAGAGAAAGATAGATTGCAATTTTGTGCAAACAATCAAGCTCAATTGAGAAGTGAAACATATCAAGGATTAATCGATTATTTACAAAATAATGAGTTAGAAAATGATGTACATGTTGGAAAAATGCTTATATTGCCTTCCACTTTTATAGGATCACCTCGTAATATGATGCAACAATATCAGGATGCCATGGCTATTGTTGGTCGTCATGGTAGACCAGATTTATTTATTACAATGACGTGTAATCCAAATTGGAAAGAGATACAAGAAAATTTATTACCTCATCAAACTGCTTCTGATAGACCTGATATAGTAACTAGAGTTTTTGCATTGAAGGTGAAACAACTTTTAAATGTTATTGTTGACAACAAATTATTTAGAGAGGTTAAGTCTTATGTTTATGTTATTGAATTTAAAAAGCGAGGATTACCACATATTCATTTGTTAGTTATATTAAAAGAAAATTCTAAAATATTAACAGTTAAAAGTGTTGATCGTTATATTTCTGCAGAAATTCCTGATGAAAATATTAATCCTTCCTTGCATAACATAATAATGCAAAATAACATTCACGGACCTTGTGGAGATTGGTGTTTAATTGATGGTAAATGTTCAAAAAATTTTCCAAAAATTTACCAAGAAGAAACTGCAATTGAAGAAAACTGTTATGTTCGTTGTCGTAGAAGAAATAATAATAAAACGTATAAGCGACCAAATGGATTTGTTGTTGACAATTCTAATGTGGTTCCATATTGCCCTTCACTTTCGGAAATATTTAATTGTCATATAAATGTGGAAATAGTTTCAAGTATTAAATCTGTTAAATATTTATATAAATATATTTTCAAGGGTCATGATGCTGCATCCATTATTATTACAAATGCAAATGGTGAGGTTACTGTTAATCACAATGAAATTAATCATTATGAAGAAAATAGGTATGTAGGTCCTGTTGAGGCTGTTTGGAGAATTTTAAGTAAACCTTTAGGGAAAAAGAGCCATAGTATAAATCGTTTACCCATACATTTACCAAATGAACAGAATGTTATTATTCGCGAAAGGAAAGATAATAACAATGTTTCTTTTGATTTAAAGAAAAACACAAAATTGCTTGGTTTTTTTTAAACTTAATGAGCGTGATAGTACTGCTCGTAAGTATTATTATACACAAATACCAGAACATTATACGTGGATAAAAAAAACTCTTGAATGGCAAAAAAGGAGTTGTAAAGAAAAAGTATTGGGAAGAATGTATTCAGTTAATCCACGCCAATTGGAATTATTTCACCTTAGATTATTGTTACTTACAGTAAAAGGAGTAACTTCTATCCAAAATTTAAGAACAGTTAATGGAGTTATTCATGAATCTTTTACAACTGCCTGTTTGGCATTAGGACTTATAGAAGATGATAGTGAGTGGATTAGGACAATGGGAGAAGCTACTTTATGGATGATGCCTCATTCACTTCGATAATTATTTGTAAGAATTCTAATTCATTGTCATCCTGTACATCCGGAAAAACTTTGGGAGAAATTTAAAGGTCAAATGTCAGAAGACTATTCAAAAATTGACAATATTGAAGCTGAAAACATAGCTTATAGAAATATAAAATCAATGTTATTGAATGAAGGATATTGTTTAACTGATTTTCAGGGTTTATTAGATATAGATGAAAATTTTCCTGCGCAGGTTGATGATATAAATATTTTTGAACATATAAAAATAGGAGAGCAGAATTATACTAAATTAAATGTTAAACAAAAAAATATAGTTGATTATATACTTGAAGTAATAAAAGATTCTTCTAATAGTTCTAAATGCTTATATATTAATGGTTGTGGAGGATCTGGAAAAACTTTTTTATATACTACCTTATGGCATTTATGAAAAAGTAAAGGAATAAATGTTTGCAACATGGCATTTACAGGCATAGCTGCCACACTGCTTCTTAATGGGAAAACTGTACATAAAGTCTTAGGCTTACCTGTTCCATTGTACAATGATTCATCTTCAAATATTAAAGTTCAGTCAAAAGAAGGACAATTTTTAAAAAATATTGATGTTTTTATTTGGGATGAAGCACCAATGGCTCCAAAATATGCCTTAGAAATTATGGATAAGTTATTAAGAGATATAATGAAATCAAATGAAGTTTTTGGTGGAAAAATTGTAATTCTAGGAGGAGATTTTCGACAAATTTTACCGATAAAAGAACGAGGTACTAGATCAGAAATAATAAATTTATCAATAAAAAATAGTCATTTATGGCAACATTTCACAAAATACACATTAACAGAAAATATGAGAGCTTTACCAGAGGAAACAGAATTTGTAGAATTTCTACTTAAAGTTGGTAATGGCGAATTAAATGATATAGATGATAACATCCAATTACCAGAACATATTATTCAACAAGGAAATATAGATATTGCTGAAGAAATGTATAGTCATTTGATACAACAGAAAAAATTTAAAGATTTGTCAATGTGTGCAATTTTAGCACCAAGAAATGTTGACGTTGGTGATATTAATAAGAGGGTGGTAAATCTCTTAGACAGTAAAGGTGAAAAAATATATAAAAGTATTGATTCTACTGAAAGTCGTGATAATGGAAAATTTTCTGAAGTTTTATTACCAGAATATTTAAATACTCTCTCTCCACCTTCTTTACCACCACATGAATTACATTTAAGAATTAATTCTGTTGTAATGCTTATTAGAAATCTTAGTATTAATGAAGGATTATGTAACGGAACAAGGTTAATTGTTTTAGATTTATCACATAATGTTATTAAATGTAAAATATAAACCGGAGATGTAAAAATATTGTTTTTTTTACATCGAGTAACTTTATATTGTGAAAATTTATATCCATTTACTTTTAAAAGACGACAATTTCCTATAAAATTGGCTTTCGCAATGACTATTAATAAATCTCAAGGTCAAACATTTAATAAAATATTCATTGATTTAAGACGATATGTTTTTAATCATGGTCAGATGTATGTTGCATTATCAAGAGTAAAATCATTTGATTCCGTAAAAATATTTTTAGGAGAAAATAGAAGTAATATATATATAAAAAATTATGTTTATAGGGAAATTTTTGACTCTTTTTAATTTAGTTTTTTTTGTTATGTTGAATTCCTTTGGGATTTAAAATGTGAAACATTACATTGAAGGGAAAGATCAGAGTAAATTTTAAAAAATACAAATATTTCTCTCTGCTAACAACACCAAAAGATATAACTTGATTATACTGAAAGAGACTAGACTCTTAATAATAATTATTATATAATAAATAATAATAATTTTGATTAATAATTGAGGAGACATAAGCAATAAAGAACGAAGTGCAAGGATGGATGCTCCTTTACAATGAGGTAACGTAAATCCTATGTAAGTATTAAATTTTTTTTGAATTTTTTTTTATTGTTTATACTCCTGCCCTATTGGCCTTACGCACTTCGACAAGAGTCCCCGAGAAATACTTTTTTGGATTAAGCATAACCATTCTACATAAATTTTCTATATATTAACCTAATTTGCGTCTACAGCCGACTTTTTATTAGGAGTACTCGCATTGCGCCTGGACCACCCGTCAATGGGTTTTCTCGCCAGAGAAGAGGGAAACTGTAGAAAACCTCTTCTGAGTACAACCGGTTTATCGACAGTCGAGTTCTAATGGTGTGTACCGGACAATAATCGACGGTGCACATCATTAACAATCAGTGAATGACTTTTCGCTTCTAAATTAATCAAAAACAACTGATTGTCAATGAAAAAATCATTGATTTTCATTAAAATTTAGTTAGTTTTTATTTAATTTATTAATACCCGTTTTTCGTAATTAGTTGATAAAAATAACAAAATTAGATTATTTTTTTTGAATTTTATCTTCAATAGGTCCTTTTATTACAGTATATTAAGTTCTAAAGTATGGATGAGAAGATAAGGTTTGTAAAAATATGTATAAATTCAATTTTTACTCGTATTTATATCAAAAACGAAATGAGCCGTTCGCTAGAAAAACGACCTAAGTCGACTTAAGTTTTTGACGAAAAAATTAAATTAAAGATTCGGAAACGAATTACTAATATAATTTACGTATTAATTATATCGATCATTTTTCCCAATACAAAGGTATTATCAAAGAATTATTTAAAAGAAAAGAAGGTCGAGTAAACAATGTTTTGCTACTTTAATAACATTATTTTATAACAAATGACTTAAGTCGTTTTTCCAGCGAACCACTAAAAATGAAACAAAATTAAGTATTTTATGAAAGAACACTTTTATTTTAATGTATTAAAACATATTTATTATTCTAAAAAGTCTTACGATATATTTTTTAGTAATATTCAATTAAATATCAACATTATAATGCACAAGTTTAGTTAACAAAATGAAAAATTACTCGCTTTTGTAATAATACAAAATTTTTGAAAATTTCAAATTTATAGCAGTGAAGGCTTGTAGAAAAAACCTTCTTTAGTATTTAAAAAAAAAGAAAATTGAAATCGGTGGAGATTTGTATTGTCGGCAGAATTTTGTCCAATACACTGCATTTCTTCCCACTGTACGCGGTAGCAGAGGACGTGAACGCGCGCTTGCGTAAGAGCTTCAATTTCGGGACCCAGGAAGTTTAAACACCTCAATTAATTCATAAATAGTGACCTACAACTTTAGAAACTTGATATATGTAATCTATATGTCTTGTAGAATACACTGATAACAAAATTTTTAAAAACCGCTTAAGTCGACTTAAGTCGTTTTTCTAGCGAACGGCTCAAATGTTTTGCTTCCTCATGAGGAAGCTTTGCATTTAAATTTATTGTAGGAAATTTTTAATCTTTTTAGTTTTTTCAAAAGTATATTGATTTTAAATTATCAATTTCGCTTGAAATGACATAATCGTGATCTTCACAATTTACGTAATTAATTTTTAAAAAATTTAATATTTTAGGATTTTATCATTTTTTTTGTATAACAGTTTATAAGAGACATTCTTAAAAATATTTTATTTTATTTTAATATTTTATTTTTTCTAATAAATTTTTTGAAATAATTCTAAATTTAAATTTTCATCTTATACAGAGCAGCTCTATATGTTTTTAGGGTTATTAATTGTGAATTCGATTTTAGTTTTCCAAAATTAAATATAAAAGACACATAAAATAAAAATGTTAAATATTTATGAAATTAACGTCATATATTATCACTCACAGAAATAATCTATTAACTTTAAAACTAATTTTCTTTTAAATCATGTCTTTTAACCATTAGGAGTAATAATTTTATTGTAAAAGGAATCTTTTTAATACAAAAAGGTTAGAAGTTTATTGGAAAGAAGAAAATCGTTTGAATACTAGCTGATTTCTTTGATTCTTACATGAAATCTTTTTATGTCAAAAGGATAATTTCAAGTGATTTGACGTATGTAAACATGTCAAAATAATAAAGAAAAATTAACTACTCTTTAAATAATGCAAATCTAATCTACACAATTTTTACAATAATTCTTTATTTATAAAATAAAACATTGGATAAATTCAGTAATTAATAACATGTAATAATAATAAAATTAAATTATTTTAATAAAAAAAACAATGTACAAAGTTTAAATAAAATATTAACAATTTTGGATAATTAAATTATTTACTGATATATTCTAAAACTATAATTAAATTAATTAAAAAATGTAGAATCTAAGTTACAACTTTTTAAAATTAAAAAAAAATTGTTATAAATTTATAAAATACATAATAAAGAAATCTTACTAAAATTTAAATAAGAAGAAAAATAAATATAATTTATGTTCTTTTAAATTAATTGTAATAAAAAATTTTTAAAATATTTTTACAAATTAATATATTGGAGATAATAGAATATAAATAAATTAGTTTTTGTTTCTAAAAATTTATCAAAAAATAAGATAACATTTTTAATGATTAAGATTTCTCTATTAATAATTTATTATCGCATTTTTCTTTAATTCATAGAAATAGATATTTAATTTTTGATTGTAAAATAAATATAAAATTTTTAATTTTGATTTTTTACAATGTTAGCTTCAGAAATATTTTTTAAATATTCTAATTTATAATTTTCCATTAATTTTTGTTAATAAGGGGAAACGTTCACAAAAGATGTCACGTTATTTGGGTCGTCTTGTCTTATACTCCTTTGAATTTTTGTTTTCAAGGACAATAAATATTTATTTATTATTGATTAATAGAAATAAGAATTTTTTGTTTTTAAATATTTTATGTTTTTTAAATTATAATAATTAAATTTATTTTAATTTTTTATTATTATTATTATTATTATTATTATTATTATTATTCAGATAATGTTTTTGTGGCCTTTGGTTTATCTGCGAAGAATTTTATTAAATTTTTTTAAAATAATTAAAATTTTGCCAAGATTTTTATTTAAATTTTTTACAATAATTGAATACTGGAAAAAGTTCCACGACCTATTTATAAACATAATTTAATTCTTGACGAGAATTTTTAAAAACTGTTGAAAATAATTCCTTTCAAGCATTTTATTACTATTCAAACAATTGAATTCTTGTTACAAATTTCGTTATTTATCAAAATACCTAATTGAATTTCTGCGACGAATTAAAAGTTATTTTTTAAAATAAATAATAAATATAATATATAATAAATAAGTAAATAAATAATAGATTATTGTAACGAATTTTATTATTTAATTAAATATAAATTGAATGTTTCTTAAAATTAACTTCTTTCGGCAAGTATCAATAAAATTATGAAGAATAGTTATTACAATTTTCGAAGAATTTATTTAAAATTGTATTAAAAAATTTGAAATTTTGCGATGACAATAATTGTATTCATAAATGAAATTTTATTTTATTATTTATGAAAATAATTAAATGTTTTTGTAAAATTATTTGATAGATTTTATAAAAACAGTAGGGGAGAATGGGGAGTTATGAAGCACGCTTTGTTTATGAGTTGTAACTTCAAAAAAAAAAATGTTTTTTTTCAAATTTTCTCTACTTGAATCTCTAGAGGGTCTTCAAATGTGCTTACTGGTTGAAGAATTTGCATGAAATAAAATAAAATCGACAATTTTTTTCAGTTGGGCCAAAAAGCTGCTTTTTCAAGTTTTTAAAAATCATGGGGAGTTGTGAAGCACTACTTAAACTCGCTCAAAATTATATTTTTTGGTAAATATTCTTTATTGAGATTTTGCATAAATCCTTTTGAATATCGAAAACCTTAATCATTGCTGGTTATTATATGGGTGAACTTATCTTTTTGATTTGTTCGCGAATTTTGTAAGAATTCTACAAAAAGGAACACTCAAAAAAACTTTATAAACGAAAGGTTGAACACATTGTCTTGAAAGATATGCAAAATATCTGCTATCGGAATGAATCCAATTACAAAACGAAGATATTAGGTGAACAAATATTGAGAGTAAGTGACATCTATCAAAACAATTACTATACGAGATCTATGGCCGTGCTTCACAACTCCCCATGCTTCATAACTCCCTATTCTCCCCTAATTATTGAAAAATTTTTAATTGTTAAAACATTTTGAATATAATTGATAACTGAATTCTTGACGAGATATTTGTAAATTTTTTTAAGAATAAAATTTTTTAAGAATAATTGAATTTCTTTAAAAAATTTTATTACTTTTGAAAAAAAAAGAATTCTTGTGACGAATATTAATATTCTTGAAAATAGTTGAATTACTCTGAATGAGTTTATTATATTTTATAAAAATAATCAAATACCTGAAAAAATGTTTAAAATTTAAAATTATGTTGTGGTATTGGTATGAAATTTAATTTGTAGCATAGAAGTTTATAGTTAAAAAAATTGAATGGGCGCGCGTAGCGCGCAGAGTTTGTTCTAGTATTGTTTAAAAAAAGTAACTTTGGTCGCCATTTGTGGCAGCCATTTAAAAATTTAATTCCCAAAATAGTCCTATCTTGTAGCCCAACTATTTTTGACGCGATATTTATAACAGTAGAAAGTATGCTGAAGGGTTTAGCTGTAAAAAAAATTTTTTTAAATCAATTTAAAATTCTTAAAAAATCGTGTTTTTTGTTAAAAAATGTTGAATAAATTGTTTATTTAACATTTTTTAATTTTTTTTAGAACACCATTCGAAAGAGGCACTTTTGAAACATAAGAAATGTGTACTCAAAAAGTTTACTTGTATTATTTTAATATTGAAATATGTCCTTAAACATTGTGTACAAATTTTGTACATCCCGTCCTTAATGTCCTTAATGTCTGGACTTATGTGACATTCTGTTCATTTTTATGGTGTCCATATTTAAAGATTGTTTTCACCCTACTTTTGAAAATTTTTTCGTAAAAGAAAATATCAACTTTCAAGTATATTTTTTAAATTTATTCTCATCGTGATTTTTTAGGTCCTTATTTGGGTCCCCTGAAGAGATACCTAGAGGTATTTGCTAAATATCTTTTGTCAGATTTTTTATATTTGTTGTTAAAGCCAAAAATGCACTCTGGGGCGAAATGTTAAATGTATTTTTACATGTTGTTAAAAATGTTTTTTACATTTTTCGTTTTTTGGGTTTATTTGTATAAAAATTATTTATTTGACATTAGGGAAGTACTCTGTCCAAAAACAAGACCGTTCACGTGAAATTTTTTTTTTGAAATTTTAAATTATTAGCTTTTGTTAAATAAACACATATCTTTTATTAACTAAATTACTTGTTTACGTATACTTTAACTTATCTACTACTTAATACCTATCAGAAAATAGTTTTAGTAGGCTAGAAATAGAATTTAACCCCTTGACTGCAAAGATCTTTGCTATTTCGGACTTTGCTCTGACTGACGGAAAGCTAAAAATCTTTGCCATGATAAAAATTGAAGTAAAAATGTCAAAAATGGCAAGAAGTTACCTTAAATCAACTAAAAGGTAGTCAAATTGAAACGCATAGAAGTATAACAGTTACTGAAGAAATAAATCTTAGTTCTGAGAACAAATTGGAAGAGATACTTGATAGTGAAACACTCCAATTAAAAGATTGTGATTTAAATCAGTCGAGATCTTCTGAAATAACAAAACATATGTGTTCAATTCAGAAAAGACCTCCTGCTGTAACTGAAACGAATATTTTAAATTCTGATAATGTTTTGAAGAATGCGCTTGAATGTGAATTGCTTCCGTTAGAAGAAAACGCATTAAACCAACCTGTTTCTTTTGAAGTCATGAAATGTTCAGTAAAGTCATCTGGTTTTAATAAAGACCTTAAAAAAACTGTAAAAGCAACTTCAAAAAGAAGAAAGTTGATAAACAGAAGAAATGAAGTAGCAAATATGACTTCTAAGGCCAGAAAAATATACCTTGAAGTTCAGAGGTTGAGAAAAGAATTAAGTAGATTAAAGAAAAAAGTATTGAAGTATTAAACAGATTATTAATCATTTGCTACAGAACTTATATTTTACTTTATATATTTTATGTCAATGTCATTTATCATTTAACATTTGTATTGGTCTTTTAAATGTTAGTAATTTTTGTTTCATTTAAATTATATTCATTTAGAATATATTCCAATTGTAAGCATTTGAAGAGAAAACTGTTAATTGTTACTAATGTAAATAGTTCGTCAATTTATATTTATAAATTTTTTATTCTAGAATAAAATAGTAAAATAAAAAAATAATAAAAATATTAAAATTATTTGCACATAAAAATGATTAATTTTTGTCTAAAAATGATTTTTATCTTATATAATATAAATATATTATAATCAAATATATAATAGGTAATAGGGTAAGTGTACCAATTACCAAAGGTGTCCGATTTGTCGATGTTACCATAGTAATAACTAAAAAATATTGTCTAAAATGTCTCATTTGTTTGTGGATATAATATCAATATATTTTTTCACATTTATAACGCATAAGAAAATTAATATTTATTACTGTCTTACATTTATAATGTGCTAGAATGTTTAAATAAAATAATTCAACGTTTTTTTTACTTGACAATAATAATATTTTTTTATTCAAGATAACGAACAAAAAATTTTGCAAAAGATTTGCTACAAACACGGAAGATTTTTGTTACCTACATATACAAATAATGTCGCATTCACACACAAATACATTTCTACAAAAAAAAAACGTCTACTTCTTCCTCTTTAGGCAGCCATACACGGAAAGAAAAAGTTCACGTATCTCTCGTGAACTAGTACATCACTTTTGGATGGAACACAAAATTTCAAAATTTTCATTCACTTTTGATTAGAAATGACGAACTTTAACGAAAAAATGAAACCAAGGTAATGGATTATTGACGAACTGTGTATAGGAAAAGTATTTGGACAAAAGTTAAGGTACAAGTTCATGAAAAAATCGTGAACTGTTGCATCGCGACTTTCAGTAGTATGCGCAGTTCGTAATGCGCATCAAATATGGCTGATCAAGCATTTATTATTCAGTCGGTGTTTACATTCGGGCAAAGACCAGTCTTTGATTTAAAAGTTATTCTTTAGAATCATTGTATGACATTTGTTCGTAAGTCTAATCTTTATTAATTATAAAGATTGTTGATCGACTTACCTGATAAGGAAGATCAATCGAAATTATTCAAACTTGTCTTCCGTAAATAATTACAATCGGTAGTATTCCCTTATTCACATCCAACAGTACAAGTTTACAGCATTATAGGTAGCAAATTCTTGAAAATTCCCCCTCTCTTATTCTCGCCGGTCGGTGTCCTGTGCGGTTACATCACGTCGATGTTTGGTTGCATTTTCAGATCACTAGGGGTATATTGATGAGAGGGATGGGGTTGTAATTATTTTTGGAAGATAAGTTCGAATAATTTCGATTGATCTTCCTTATCAGGTAAGTCGATCAATCTTTATAATTATTCTTCACTTGTCTTCCTCAATAATTACACTCGGTAGATGTTTAAAAACCATAATTTAGTGATCTGAAATAATTATTTATTTCGAATAATTTGTAATATTACAACTTTTGAACACAATAACACTTTGAACATGAAAATTTCATTTTAACACTTTTTTACATATAAATAAATCTATTAACAGTGTACGTATCAAAAAAACAAATTAACAATCTTTTCGTTGTATAAGTTAATTTGTTATTTTTCATTTAAGTTTAATACGGCTCTGACAAATGCATCTGAACTCAGAGTTAAGGGTCTGTTATAAAACTTATTAAATGTTTCTGAAGCATGTGTCCACCCTGCCGTCTTACGTATCGTTTCAATGTTAATTCCTTTCCTAAAGGCCGTGGATGTGAACGCATGCCATGTGAGGTTTTTTGTATGTCAAAAATAAGAATTGCTTATTTTCCGGACGCAATGCTTTTGTTTTTTTAATATAAAATTCGAGAGTTGATGCTACACAAAGTTCAGGACATTCTTTGAAGAATGGTAAGATGATTAAGGGCTGATATTTGTTTTTTCCCGAAGCTTTTATTTTTTCTGAAATTCGAATTTCTATTTTATCTTGTGATATTGATATATTATTCAACTGAATTGCAGATAATGTTTGGAATCTATGTCCTGTTGTGAGCGCAAGCAACATAGATAATTTTTGGGTAATTTGTAAAAGGTTTAATTCTGGGAGTGGATATAATTTTCTTATGAAAGTCAGGACTGGAGTAGGGTCCCAGGTTAAATCATATTTTGGAGTGGGTGGTTTTTTATTGTAAACTCCCTTAAGCATTCTTTTTAGAATTTTATCATTGTTTAAATTAACAGAAAAAACAAAAGCAAGTGCGGACTTATGTGTATTAACACATGAAAAAAAAAATCTTTTTTCTTTATCTCAATTAGATATTTTGATATTTTTTCAAGGTTCTAATCGAATGGGTTTTGTTTATGTTTTGTCAAAAATTTCCACCATTTTTTAAAAACGCTATCGTATTGTATTAATGTATTTTTGGAAATTGAGAGAAGCATAATGAGGATAGCCTTTTCTGAAGTATTATTTTTTTACCAATTTCTCATGACAAACTCCCTGCAACCAGGGTAAGCGTTTGGTGTAGCGGGTGTGGTTGGCTGAAAGGAGAATGAATTAAGTCGATTTGAGGTGCAAAGTATAGTGCTTTACTGATTAAAAGTTTATGAAAAAGTGGGTACCACGGTTCAGTAGGCCAATCGGGTACTATTAATATTCCTTTAGCTTTTTCCTGTATTATTTTGTCTAATGCTCTTGCTATTAGGGGGAACGGAGGGATAGCGTAGAAATATTCATTTTTCCAACTTACAGTAAATGCATCTATGTTTTTAGAATTAGGATCTGGGCCCTACGATATATACCTCTTGCATTTTCTATTTTGCATTGATGCAAATAAATCAATTGAGGGATAATTTAATTTTAAACAAATAATATTAAATATTTTATTATTTAGAGAGTATTCAGTTTCTATTGACTGAGATCGAGACTGACGATCAGCAAGGTAGTTTTCTCTCGTTGGAACATAGGATGCAATAATTTCAATGTTTTTTATTCACACCAATGCCATATTTTATTTACAATTTTGTTTAAATTTGGAAATTGAACACTACCTTTCTTATTGATGCATGCAATTGCTGTTTTATTATTAATGCGTAATAAAATTGTGCAAATTTCATAATTTTTTGTAAATGATTTTAAACCATACAAAGCTGCTCGTAATTCTAATTGACTAATATGTAATACCTTCTCATCGATTTACCAAAACCCTTTCGTTTCGATTCCGTTTGCATGCGCTCCCCAACCTGTTTGTGATGCGTCAATGTAGATTTCAATGCCAAATTTTGTCGGGGATTTTATGTTTTGATAAGAACAGTTTAACTTGTCTAACCCGAATTGTAATTCCTGTCGTGTATATGAGGGGATTTCAATTTTTTTATTATAATTATTAAGCTCATTTTTAAGGCCTGGAATTTAGCTCTTTCAACATTTTTTATATGCACCCAGCCATATTTTACAGCTGGGCATGCGGCGACTAGTTTTCCGATTAAACTAGCAAAATCTCGTATTGAGCAGAATTTTTTGTTTTGTAAAATATTTAACATTTTATTTATTTTTAGCTTTTTATCATCGGGTAATCTTAAAGTCATGTCTTAGGTATTATACACGAAACCTAGGAATTTTATTTCTTGTGAGGGTGATAGATTACTTTTTTTATAATTTATTAAAAAGCCAAGGGTTGTTAGTAATTCGAGTGTAAGTTTTATTGCTTCGGAGCATTCTATTTCGGTTTTGCCTCTATTATTAATAAATCTTCAAGATAAATGACACATAGAATTTTTAACTTTTCTCGCAAATATTGAATTACCGGTTTTAGAAGTTTTGTAAAAATATAGGGTGCAATGTTAAGACCGAATGGCAAGCATTGAAATTCAAAAATTTTATTCTTGTAGCGAAATCTTAAATATTTTTTATGCGATTCATGGATTGGTAAGAGGTAATAGGCATCTTTCATATCTATGGTGGATAAGAAACAGTTTTTTGTTATCAATTTAGAGGCAGTTCTATAGTCTTCTAATTTGAAATGATTTGTTTGAATGAAAACATTAAGTTTCTTTAAATTTAAGATAAACCTGTACTTTCCATTTGGTCTTAAAGTTAAGAAATAAGAAAAAAAAATTCATTTTGTTTTCACTTTTTCTCAATAATTGCTCCTATATTTTTAAGTTCTTCTATTGCAGAATTAAAAGTTAAATTTTCACTAGGGTTAATAATAATATTTGGTTCTATATTTTGTTTTGGTAATTCAATAAAAAGAATTTTTATTCCTTGTATCTGTTGCAGGATAGATTCATCGTAATTAATCTATCCTGCAACAGATACAAGGAATAAAAATTCTTTTTATTGAATTAACAAAACAAAATATAGAACCAAATATTATTATTAACCCTAGTGAAAATTAGTAGTGATTAATAACCCTAGTGATTAATAACCATTTATTGTGAAAATATTTTAAACGACCTGCGTGTAAGCAGGAGTCGGATGATGCCTCTGGTAGTTTAAATGTTCCTGATTCTTTTTGATGTTTTTGAATTTTTTCCGGAGAACTCTGGCTGTTGTTTTGACGTGGAAGGTTGGTTGTTGTAAGTTTTTTTGGTGATTTTTAAATCTTTGGCAACTTTTTGAGCAGCTTCCTTTGTTTTCACGTCTTCGGAAAACTTTGACCCCAAAAGAAATTCATCTCTACTGCTATTTTCTACTAATTTTCTGCAATTGTAGTTTAAACATGGTAAGATTTGAAATTTTTGACTTGATGAAATGGCATGATGAATATTACATAATACTTGCTCTATATCTGCTAAAGTGGAACATGTATTTTTTAAGTTTTCCTGATCTGATTTCAGGATTGTATTTAATTCAGCGCTAGTTGCTGATAAAGCGTGGGCTATTTGGAGTTGCAATTTTTCTAAAAATTAGTCATGTCTTATTCCTTTATTATCCATACATTTTTGGATCTCTAGATTTAATTTTGGTGGTAACATGAGCTGACAATTATCGAAAATTCGATATTTTTTATTATTTCCTCCTTTTGTTCATTATTAAGACCCTGTTGTAAATGGACGTTCCATCTAAAGCATATTTCCTCATGCAAAGGCTCCGTTTGTTGGTTTTGTCGTCAGGATTAGACCCAAGCAAGGCGATGAAACTACCTGTATTTTACTATGCCATTGTATTTCTTCTAATATATTGTTTAATCTTCTTTTTTTGTTGGCACGTTTAGAAACTTTCGTTCGTTTCATTGCTGTATTTATGATCTTGTTCCGTCGGGTACAAATAACGAATTGAAGTAACCGCACAGGACACCCACCGGCGAGAATAAGAGATGGGGAATTTTTAAGAATTTGCTACCTGTAATGCTGTAAACTTGTACTGTTGTGCGTGAATAAGGGAATACTACTGAGTGTAATTATTGAGGAAGACAAGTGAAGAATAATCCTTCTTTTGTGTATTTAGTGAATGGTTTTGTGGGCTAATTTCCTTTGTGAACAAATAACTCATAAACTGAATGAAATGTTACGAATAAGGGTCTTTTTCTACTTTGCACGGTCCTGCGAGCTCCACAGCTGACTAAAGCTAATCGTGTCGTTTGTCGAAGGACAGTGTATCTAGATTTAGCCGTGGCGGTTAGTTGTCAGAACAATAATGTTATAGGGTATAGGTACTAGGTTCGAATCCCGTGAAACGAATTGCGATTTTAATGTCGATAAAATTATGTATTCTGTATGTGGTTGGTGCGTATAGGTTTGTGTGTTTTATATTCAAAAGTGATGTACTAGTTCACGAGAGATCCGTGAACTTTTTCTTTCCGTGTATTACTTCAGTATGGCGCCCTTAACAAAAATTTCTACTTTATAGGATCTTCTGGTTTATATGTATGCGTCTAGGTCGTTCTTCTTTTTCTAAAGTATACTTTTAACAAACATTTCGACTGCGTCCCAGTTTTCTGTATTTTGGTCATCTTTTGTATGTACAGGGTGTGTCACTGACATTAAGAGCTTCCGTTTTCCTTGGGTCGGTCCATCGATATTACACATGAGTCTGCTTAAAGCCATGGTAATTTCAGCTGCCTTATCTGCTGCAAATTTGATCTGTTTCCAGAAAGTAATCTTGTTATCCAGTCTGATACCTAAGTATTTTACTTCCTTCTGGATGCAAACTGTTACTTCTTCGACCAGTACTGGTATTTCCACAGGTATTTGCTTCCTTGTTAGAATGAGGATTCTAGTTTTTCCCATGGCAAGACTGAGACCATGGTTTTCCATCCACAGGGTGACGTTTCCCATTAATACGTTTAATATGCTCCATTAATACGTTTTATCGCTTTTTTCACACTTCTTGCCTCTATGACAGCTGCAATATCGTCTGCATACCCAATAAGGAATGAGCCCTCGCGTACGTGGAGCCCTAAGATCTCATCGTAAGTCACATTCCGGAGATCTGGCCCGAGAATCGATTCTTGCGCAGTAATCTTCTTACGTCGTGTTCCTTCTGCTGTTTCGTATAACAAAACTCTTTCGCTCAGGTAGCTTTCGAATATCCTCAGCAGGTACGGATGGACTTTGAACTTTTCTTTTAACGCTTTTATCGTTTCATCATATCTGTGCATCTGGCAGAATTAAACGCGATTTTAACGTTTAGAGTCACCAGTAGGACTATTTTCCTGGAGAAATGGTTTCATTCCTGAGCTCTCTCTACTGCTGTAAATCTTCTCTATATCTCCTCTATCGCATTGATTGTCGATCTTTCTTTCCTGAAACCGTATTGTTGCTCCGAAAGTTCACCGGAATTTCTCACGACTGTTGTCAGCCTTGGTTTGATTAAGGCTTCTAATAGTTTTCCTGCTGAGTTGATTATGCAAAGCGGTCTGTTGGCAGATGAAGAGCTCGGGTCTCCTTTTCCCTTACTTAATAGGACTAATCTTTTCTCTTTCCATTTTCTGTGAAAGACTCTCTCTACAAGCGATCTATTATACATTCGCAACAGAAAATTTGGACATATTTCCTCTACAAATTTCAACATCTCTGCCGGGATTCCATCTGGGCCGGATTGTTTTTCATGGCTGATACTGATTTTCTTAATTCAGCGTTTGTTGTTGTTTTATTTTCTGATGACGGTTTTTCTGGTGTTGGATGAGTAGGGAAAAGGGTATCGACGATTTCTTCCACTTTTTGGGAATTCCTGGGTGGACATGATTTTTTCGCTCCTATCTTTTTTATTACGTTCTTGCATCCCAGTCCCCACAGATGGTCATCAACGTCATTTTTCAAGGATTTACAGTTTACCATTTGCTCTGATTTATATCTTTCCACAGTGCTTTTTTGTCCCGCTTGTAGTCTTCTCACTTCTTGTCTAAGCTCGTATTTTTTTGTTTTTCTTGGTAAAACTATGCCTTCTTATAAGACATTCTTTTCTGAATCTTGAGATTTCATCTGTCCACCAGAATTTTCCGATGACAGTGTCCTTTCTTCTTTCAATTTCTGCCTTAAAACGGTCGTTATTTAGCTTGGCAATATTCCACCTGTGCTATTTTTTTAAATTTTCAGACGTAGCCACGTCCAGATCCTCAGTTTTCAATTAGCGTTCGGTTTACATCAAGAATCCATATCGCTACTGTACCTAATTCATCTGCATACCATCCTGGAGAACTTATTTCGCTGATGAGAACGATGTTAGAACTTACATATCGACTATTAATTGACTCAGAAGGTCATTTGCGAGTCTACTTCTATTAGGTTTCTCTGGAGAATTTTACCTTCTTCTTTTGTCTCTGGCAAACTCAAACGCCTGTCTGTAAACATGGTATTTGTTGGTCCATGGAATGTGTTTTAATTCTCCTGGATCTACTTTGATTTCCTAACATAAGCAGCAATTAGGATCGTTCTCACATTTCTTCATGTGATGTCCCTTCTCTCCGCACTTAATGCATAAACGCCCTTCCTTCCGGTTTTTACCTTTACAGTCTGCTTGGTGGTTATCGTATCCAAAACACCTGTAACACCTAGTCGCTGTTATTTTGAGTCTCACCCTACAGTTGACCAATCATATTTTGATTCGAGCAGATTCAAGCATCATGTTCTCCACACAACGCACTCTCCCTTTATCTTGTAACGATATGGCGTTACAAGAGACTAATTGTAAGAGACTCTACAAATATTTCTCTACTTTTTGAGATGTCCCCCATTTCCAAGAGTACATTTCCGCTTCTTGTCTGTTTGATGGAGTTTATTTCGACTTCATATTCTGCTAGGATAACTTTTTCTTCAACATCTTTCAGCACCTCTCCGAAAGAGAGACCCTGGTTCATCTTGATCATAAATGGGTAAAGATTCCTGAAGTGGCCCCCTGATTTGCAATCATGTAATAAAATTTGGATTTAATGTTATATTTCTATACTACTATATTAGAGAAACATTAGCTATAAATATTTTTTTAAAATTCAATTGTTATAAAAAGTTATAAACAAATTAGTTTTTGAGTAACATTTTTGAAAAAAATTTATATCTGTGATTGCTATTATTGAATTTCAATGCCCATTTGATATTTTATATAGAAAAATATAAACTTTAAAATTTAAAAAAAACCGAAGAAAAAATTTTATTTTTTAATAAAAAATTAATTGTTTTTAATAAACAATTTAAAAAATTACCATGTTCTGCGCTAGCTAGCAACTTTTTTCAAAAATGTATCGAATCTATATAGATTCAAGTTCATTTTGCAAAAATAAAAAATTAGTTAGGTCCATATTTGTCCAAATGTCGTTTATTTGTTTAAAACGGTGAGCGAAATATGTCGCGAATGACTTTGGGTCAGAATTTCTCAAACGGATCCCCTAAAACTAAAAAATTTTCTTTTTGAACCAAAATAGTTTTTTTTACTCTTAATATGGTTAAGAAGAATCCCTGAAAATATTAAGCCAAAAAAAATTTTTTTGTAAAAGTTATTAACAATTGAATTTTTTAGTACTGCTAAATTAACAAATTTTTTTCTCGAGTTCTAGTTGACGGATTTTAAAATTAAAATATGGGTTTTTTTCGTCTTGAATTGCACTATTTGAATATATTTTTTGTTTTTTTATTTTTTATAATTTTTTATATAATTTGTTTATAAAATATTAATAAACAAATATGTTCTTTACGTCCTAACAAAAAAATTAAAATTGTATTCTATTCCTTAAATGTCTTCGAGTGAAAAACCGTTTCGAAAAAAATGAGCCTCATTTAGAAAAAAGTTATTAATTAAAAACTATGTACATTCTTTCAAAAACTTTAAAAATTTCTTGGCATAAACAATTACATTTCTTGTAAACAAATTATTTACTTTTTAAACAAATAAATGGCTTATTTCTGCAAAAAGAAAAATTATTTTTCGTATTTTAACGAGTTTAAAGTCATGTAAAGCACTACTTGATTATTGATAACTAGATTATTGTCCATATGATTGTTAATAACAATAGTAATTATTAAATATAAAATAATTTTTTATCAAAATCGACATAGATTACTTAAATAAATATAAATATGTCTGAAAAAAAAAATTTTGTTTATAAAAAAGAACTAAAGTTATCTATTTGTTAATTAACATTGTTCGCAACAATTTAAATAAATTGTATAATACATTATTATTTGTCTGGTGGTCATGCTGGACTAATTAAAATTGATTCCAATCATCTGCAATAAAAAAATAAAAAAGTAAACATGATTTTTTCTAAAAATATTGTAAATTGTTAACTTTGAATAACAAAAAAATATAAACAATTTAAAATTCAAAAATTCGTTTAGTGGGATCTCTTAGAAATTTTATCCTCTTCAATTTAAGACCAAGCCCATGAAAATCCGATAAAATTTGTAGGTTACAGACAATTTTGAAAAAAATGCCAATGCGCGCGGGGCGAGTTTAACGTCATATAAAGCCCTACACGGCTGCAGTTTTTAATTAATAACTTCTTTTCTAATTGAGGCTCATTTTTTTCGAAACGGTTTTTCACTCGGAGACATTTAAGGAATAGAATACAATTTTAATTTTTTTTGTTAGGACGTGAAGAACATATTTGTTTATTAATATTTAATAAACAAATTATATAAAAAATTATAAAAAATAAAAAAACAAAAAATATATTGAAATGCAATTCAAGACGAAAAAAACACATATTTTAATTTTAAAATTATTATTATTATTATTTTTTTTTAAAATCCGTCAACTAGAACTCGAGAAAAATATTTGTTAATTTAGCAGTACTAAAAAATTCAATTGTTAATAACTTTTACAAAAAATTTTTTTTTGGCTTAATATTTTCAGGGATTCTTCTTAACCATATTAAGAGTAAAAAAACTATTTTGGTTCAATAAGAAAATTTTTTAATTTTAGCTGATCCGTTTGAGAAATTCTGACCCAAAGTCATCATTTGCGACATATTTCGCTCACCGTTATAAACAAATAAACGACATTTGGACAAATATGGACCTAACTAATTTTTTATTTTTGCAAAATGAACTTGAATCTATATAGATTCGATACATTTTTGAAAAAAGTTGCTAGCTAGCGCAGAACATGACAATTTTTTAAATTGTTTATTAAAAACAATTAATTTTTTATTAAAAAATAAAATTTTTTCTGTAGTTTTTTTAAAATTTTAAAGTTTATATTTTTCTATATAAAATATCAAATGGGCATTGAAATTTAATAATAGCAATCACAGATATAAATTTTTTTCAAAAATGTTACTCAAAAACTAATTTGTTTATAACGTTTTATAACAATTGAATTTTGAAAAAATATTTATAGCTAATGTTTCTCTAATATAGTAGTATAGAAATATAACATTAAATCCAAATTTCATTACATGATTGCAAATCAGGGGGCCACTTTAGGAATCTTTACCCAAATGCTTCTCCTTTGGGTTTTTGCTTTCCGTTCCGTAGTTTTATCCTCCTATCTGGATTATCTGCACATCTTCTGTTTTGATGGGTATTATCTATTATTTTTTTTCTTCTTTTTCCTGATTGATGTTCCGCTGGACAAGTAGTCGTTCTTTTGCTTCTGCCAGTCGGTGTTGAGGGTACTGATTTAAGATCTATTAAGACTTGATCTAGCTGCTTTTGTCTGACTATGTCCCATTTCTAACTTTGTAGTTGCATGTTATCCAACGATAGAATTGGTATAGAATCCTTGAAAATCAATATTTTTCATTCAGCAAACTCTGTTTCTCTTCAGAAGACTTCAATAAATACTGCTAAATTATTTATTTAATCATTTTTTTTAATAACTATTTTTTATAGTACCCCAAAAAAACCCCATAAATTTCAAAATTACAAAAAAATCGTTAAAAAATATTTTTTTTTATTTTTATCAAAGTTTTTTCCTAGATTATGAATAAATAACACAAATATTGATTTTTAAACATTATTCCATGTAAGTCACTATCAACTAACTAAGAATATTAAGTTTACTAATTGTTTAAACAAATTACTATTGTTTAATTTTATCTTTTTATCAAAATAAGCTACAGAGTTGCAACTTTTTTTTAATTGTACATTTTATTTTTTTGTGAGGTAATAATTAATGTAAGACTTAATTATCGAGTCAAAATTGTGAACAATAAGTTTTTTATTATAAAAATGATAAATACAAAAATTTTTATTTACGTCATTGAAATTACTATTGCGATAGCTTCAAATTTAAAATAACAATTTGTTTAAACAATTGGTAAAATTGTAATTCTTAGATTGTTGTTAGTAACTAGTTACATTTGGCTTGGAAAAATACAAAATTGAGAAAAAAATTGTGACCCTGCAGCTCAATTTGATAAAAAGATAAAATTAAACAATAGTAATTTGTTTAAACAATTGGTAAAATCAATATTCTTAGTTAGTGGATAGTGACTGGTTACATTCAGCCTGAAAAGTTGCAAAATTGAGAAAAAATCGAAATTCTTTAGCTCAATTAGATAAAAAGTTGTAAATAAACAATAATAATTTGTTTAAACAAATTAGCAATTACATGAAATAATGTTTAAAAATTAATATTTGTGTTATTTATTCATAATCTAGAAAAAACCTTAATAAAAATAGTGAAAAAATATTTTTTAAACGATTTTTTTGTAATTTTGAAATTTTTATGGGGTTTTTTTGGGGCATTATAAAAAATAGTTAATTTGAAAAATTATTAATTAAACATAATTAAACATTTATTATTCTTTAAAGTCTTCTGAAGAGAAACAGAGTTTGCTAAATGAAAAATATTGATTTTCAAAGGATTCTAAACCAATTCTACGAAAAAGTGTTTTCCCCATGCATTTTACATGGAAAACTTTCAGCGCTTTGAGCGACCTCTAAATATTTTTTTTTATTTTCAAAAAAAATAGGGGTATTTTTCCATATAGAACAATCCTAGGGATTGCATTAAAATTCCGATTTTTTTTCCCATGTATTTTTTGACCACCCTATTCTACTATCTCTTTCATTTTAGATCGTTCTTCTGCTTTCTTCTTCCTTATGGAGTCCAAGAATTCCTCTAGCACTATAACTTCTGTTTTTCTCTGATTTCCTTCACTTGTAGTTAAAAATTTTTCGCCAGCCAAGTTTTCCACCGATAAAACACTGCAATTGCTCGATGACGAAGTAGTAAGGCCTGCTTTCCCACTCCCTTCTAGCTTCGGTCACAGGATTCCGGATCCCTGAGACGGTAACATTCTTCCTATACAGTACCGCCAAAATTGTCAGTCCACCCATTTTTGAAGGAATGAAAAAAATTTTTTAACATAAAATTTATGAAAACTCAAATTTTTTTGATTTTTATTTTGAAAGACGATAAAATTTTGAAAGAATAAGTGTTAGAATATAAGTCCTTTAAAAAGAGTTATTTGGCAACCATGTAGGATAAATATTAATTTTAAATCAGCCCAAGTATAAAAACGTCGCAACGCGGCGACGCTATGCTTGAGGATATTTGACACTCTGATAACGTTTGAGAATGCCTTTAACTAAGGAATGCCTATAAAATAGTTAGAAGGACAAAAGAAATTATTATTTCTTTTCTCCTTCTACTAAATAATAAATATAATAAATAGTTATTAATAATTTTACCAGCGCAGTCAATGCTGCTTACATCGAACCTTGCGGTAATATTATGCGGTAAATAATAAATGTAAAATTCATACCCAAATTTTCTGTAAAACATAAAAGGAGGCGCAATGCTGCAGCCTATATATATATTCCATTTGTCAATTACTGTCTACAACTAAGGAAATACATTGTGAGGTTGTGCGTGTGTGGGGATGGTCGGCGGCAACACACACATGCCTGCGCGGCCGCCGTTTGTGGACACCAGCACACTCACTGGCTTCCCCGGCTACAGAACTAATACCTTGACGGTTTTTATGCTACGGACACCAATACAAGTGCGCTATGCTTGCCTCTAATCGCTGCCTGGTTGTGCGTAGAACTTTCCTCTCCCCTCAGGGCCCATAAGCTGTAGACTACAGCTTCAAAACAAACGCACGTGCGTTACAGCTGACGCAAACTACAAGGCAGCATGCCTTATGACACTTGAATTTATGAATCAAGTCAGATGCACACAGAAACAATTTAACAATAGTTAAACATTTTGTTGTAAACATTGTTGTTACAACAAAATGCCGGAGGACATTAGGTTGTATGTATATGCATATATATATATATATATTACTCGACATGTAAAATGCATATACAAGCAACCTATAAAAAGTAGGAACAATATAATTACAATAAATAGATTATATACACTATTATAACTGAGATAAATAATAATTTTATTAATTAAATAATATAATTATTATTCAAATTCTAAGTTATTTTAAATAATATTTCAAAAAGTATCATGTTAACAGACTGTTTCCGTTCTCACGGACCTACCGTGAAATCCAAAACGTCAGCAAAAACGCATAGACCAATGGGCCCCTGACTTACTCCTACTCCTAAATCTTCCCCGCTTTGCACCAAAGGCAGGGGTTAGAGGCTTGTCGCAAAATCTCAATCATCGCAGTACGAATTCTCGCTTCTTCTCGAAGACACCTCTCCTGGGTCTAACCTAGAAAGTGTTTTGGGACAGAGAAATTTCGCGACAAAAAGCCCGTCCGCGACCCGGAACCCGATTTGCATGAATTAGGGCAGACGTTAAAATTCTCAAAATTCTCTGAGCCGGTGGAGTCCAGTGCGGGCTGATTTTGGAGAGATTCTGGAATAATTAATATAATTAATTATTCTAGAATCTTGTTGTTGACAACCGGCCGGTTGCATAGATATTGCCCGCGTCCGTCTCAAATATCGGTGGCCCACGAGCGCGATCAAACTAATTATCAAATTATCGGTTATATATATATATAGCCCGGACTAATTCGGTAAAAGAGTAGATCCGCAGTGAGTTTACACAGTTGTGTGGGACGGCCGGTTGCATAGATATTGCCCGCGACCGCTCACCACAGGTGCAATCTCGCAACCAAAAGAAAATTGCGCGAATCTTACGTCGCGATTTTCTGCAAGAGAAAACAAAAGAATTTTCGCCCGACGGATGCCTTGTGATTCGAAAGAGGAATAGCTCCGCCGGTAGTTGTAAGTAAATAAGTATCGTATCCATCACATATTTTAACACACACACACCCTTTCTATTTGTAACACACTATATCCATTCTGTATTCAAAAGGTATTTTTCTATTATAAAATAAATCATGTGTTCATAAAACCAATTTCTTTACTTACCTAACTAAACCTAAAATTCAAATCATTCTAAAAATAGTGCATTTAACGAATCAGAAGGT
The DNA here is from genome assembly GCA_032872505.1 of Leptopilina syphax. Taxonomy (NCBI): domain Eukaryota; kingdom Metazoa; phylum Arthropoda; class Insecta; order Hymenoptera; family Figitidae; genus Leptopilina; species Leptopilina syphax. The sequence continues at coordinate 27,284,278 of CM065476.1, forward strand.
AACTTTTAAAAGTAGGATAACGTTCCCACAAAAAAATTAAACAGAATAATAAAACATTCTGGCAGCTTGGTGCCTCCCCAAATCGAGATAAAGGGCCATCTCAAAAGCCTAATTATAAATTTATTTCCGGTTTGTAACAAGCTGATGGTGGCAGCGGTAGGATTTTCCTACGCGTTACCGCCCTGCCCCGTTACCTGGTAACATTTGTTACCAGTGGCACCGATTTTCAATTTTTTTAAAAATTTAACATTTTAACAAAAATCGCTAAATCAAGGGTCTCCGTTTCCTCTCTTACATCTTGCCTGTCTTTCCTTTATTAAGCATCAATTCAATATTTTATTTCCCACAAATTTAATATTAGGAAAACGTGCAAATATATATATTTATTATAAATAATTATATTATATTAGTTCTGGATAGTCCGTGATGACAAGTCTCCGTGATTCGCTCACTGGATGACATGGCTCCGAAATTCCTTAACTAATAACCAGCACTATTTCGACTGATAACAAATTTTCCTCTCTATAATTTTCTAAAAGGATCACAATTTTCAATTGGCAAGGTTACAAAAGTAAATCAATAAATGATTATATTGGTTTCAATTTTCTGTGATTAGTCCGTGACGACAGGTCTCCGTGGTTCGCCCACTGGACGACAAGTCTCCGAAATTTCACAGTTAATTAATCTGTGTAGCCTTGTTCTAAATTCGAAAGGTGTATCTAATGCTTTGAGAAAATTTGCTTGGTTACCCTGAACCTCAATTAAAACCTAACAATGAGTAGTTATGCCCGCTAATTTTCGTCAGAGAGGAAAACGAAATCGTCGGAAGGATAGACCAAAAAGGGTTCGAAACGAAGAACGAAGGGGAGAACTTTTCCCTTCCCAAAAAACAGCGGAATTTTCAAATCTTGAAATTTATCAGACAATTTCATCTGGACGTCTCCTTGCTCGAAAAAATACTTCCCACCAGAACAACCCGAGTTTTGAAGGAGAATTTCCAAAGAAATTACATTATTTTGTAGTATTTAATCCAAAATTCCCGTTTCATAAGGCTTCAGTTGTGAATAATTACGACTTGAAAAGGCTCTCCTTAACGTTGGTACAATCTGCTGACCTGCTTACGGATACCCCCACCTTACAATTAAGGGTTAGACGTATTGAGAATTTCAACAATGAAAAAGTAACGTTGAGGCAAGCCCCACGAGAATAAGGGAAGAAGGTTAAGCAAGCCCCGAAACCACGCGAATTAAATAATTAAATTTTGTTTGTGTATTGTTAGTTTACCTTACAACCGTATGAAAATCCTACAAAATTCTAATGACTTCGGAGTCATTGTTATCAATTCCGAGTTTTTACAAAACGAAGTAGTAAATGTATCTCTAAACAGTTTCTACAAACATAACTACATTTGTCAAACTGCTTTAAAACTAGACTGCCCCATTTTAGGATACCCGACTGCAGACTATGTTAACGACACCTACGTAGACATTTTAGGCGTGGTGTATTTTCACATTGAAAATCAAGAAGTTTGTTTCTTTGTCGTAGACTCATTCTATTTAGATACCTGGATAATCACCCCGGCTATCCTTGGGCGAACTAGTTGCGTCGATTTGGGTTTTCTCTAAAATAATCCCTAAAAGAAAAGTTCACCACCTACTACACCCTATTTCCTAAGTATCCATCTAAATTAAATATCAATAGTACTTTAAAAGCGTAATCGTTGGGACTAGTTTCGACTAATCCTAACGACTAGCAATACAACCTCGCCGTTTTGTGGGTACAAGGCCGCAGGATTGGAAAAACTTCTGGTCGAATCCTGGTGAGTTCCAATTGGAATTCGGAAAGCAGAAAATTTATTTTCTTCTTTCCCTTACACTAGGAAGCGCCGTTGTGAGTACTGATCGTCCCGCCTAGGAGAGCATCTCTGGCTGAACTTGTATTTTATCGCACTATTATAATCCAATCCAAATAAAATTAACTAAAATGACATCCTAAATGTCTTCCGATCCAAAGAAAACAAAAAGAGGAAAACGTGCCGGTAAGCGACGCATTTTGATCGAACAAGGAACGACTAGGGCACCAGAATCTGAAATCTATTACAGTCTCACGAAACCTTTAACAAAGTTCAGACCTACGTGCAAGGTTGCACCCACCCCTAGACAACCAGAGCCGGTCCAACCACCTCCGGTACAGTTAGCACAAATTCAAATTATCGAAATCGACCTCGATATCGAAGAGGCATTAGCACAGAGACAGATCGCTCGCGCACAAGAGAATCTTGTGAGACTTGTCCCCGTACAGCAACAAAACGTCCATCAACCTGACGGCGACTCTGACAGCACACTCGATTACGACAGCGACGTCATGATTATTGGCTAAATAAATTAACGAAATTCAATTTAATAAATTTTAAAGTAAATGTAACCTTTTGAATAACTCATGTTTCCTCGAGGGAGCGCAATTGTTACTGGGTTCTCCCAGGACCAATGGTCCGAGTTAATCGAGGGAGTTGAGTTGATCGAAGAAAGATATAGCTTTCTTATTTTAGAAAATTCGAGATTGTCCAAACAAGCGTCCGAGTTAGAGACTCAGGTAACATTCCTTAATAGTTCCCTAGCCGCGTTTACACAGGCTAACTTCGCACAAGCCTTACTAGTTTCTGGTCTCGAAGAAAGAGTAAAAACAATGAAACCTATCATCGACCTTTTAACTAAGAAACTTGAGAATTTAAAAATCGATTAGGTTTTAGCAATGACGCCTGAATGGAAGAATATACTTTTTGATAATTCTGAAGAACACGTACAACGCGTGAACAGATTCTTAGCATTCCATTTTCGTGAAAGTAGAAATTTGAGAAGATCAAATTCTGAATTGAGAACTAAGATAGAGTCACTCAAAACTAGGATCGCACTTCTGAAATCCCAAATCATAGAAGCAAAACGTAAGCAATTAGACTTTTGTAAATCCTTAAGCGAATTAGAACAACTAACGCAAAATTTAAATTTGGAACCTTAGAATATGGATCTAAATACAAGAATTACAGGCCGTTCCCCTTTTTCTATACCCTTAGTTAAAGTTGTTAAAGGAGAAAACGGTAGACTGATTGTCGATTTCACGAAAGTTAATCCCGAATTCAGCAAAATACATTTCTTGGTTAGAAACCGCATCCTTAATGAGAAAAAATCTAATTCCTAAAAGGCTCAAGTTGCAGGAATTTTCTGCGGTGGCGAACCTTCTGCTCTTTTAAAAGTTACAATTACAGTTACTCTTAATACATACATATAACCACTCACACTTTTTGTATAAATATAAAAATCGTAAGTATAAAAAATTTTTTTGTGTATATATATATTTAGTTATAACACTTTTATGCACCTTAAATAACCTCGCATAAACATGTCGATCCCAAATCCTAACGGTCAGCAACCTGCGGCGAACCTTGACGTTAGTGTGGCAAACGCTTTAGATCGATTAAATTTACGAACAAGCGCAAGTGACATCCCTCTGTTCGACGGTCGAAACCCCTCGCTAAAAGAATTCCTACAAGCCGTACAACGTGCGGGAATTTTCGTTACAGATACCGCCGAACCCGAATTCCTTAGGGCCGTTTTAAGTAGATTACATGGAGCAGCATGGGACAGTTGTAAAAACAAAGATTTTGATCAACTAGACGAGCTGCTCGATCACTTACGGAAGCGATTTGCCCCGAACAAAAAAATATCAATGGTACTTCGAGAGTATAATAACCCTCAGGCAAAAACAGACGGAAACTGCTAGTGATTATTATGATCGTTTGCAGGGCCTAATCGCAGGTGCCCGTCATGCCCTTAAACCAAAATATAATAGGACGTTCAGGGAAGTTAGAGAGGGTAACAACGCTGTAGAACTCACGGAGTTCAATATTATTTTGCAACCCATTCGCGAATGCGCCCTAGACTCATTCGTAAGAGGGCTTTCCACGGAAGTATCGAAATTCGTAGATGCTAGAAATCCACGTGACTTGGACGAAGCCCTAGAATTTGCGAAACATGCTGAAGATCGCGAAAGCTACAGTGAAAGATCACGTTCGTCATCTTATCATATATCCAAGATCGAGGAACGGACAAGATCACCAAGCCCGTACTCGCGACAAATCGAGAAACCCAATATTGCAACGAGACGAAGAACGGACTCCGACAGAGAGACAAATTATGTCAACTATCCCTCTAAGCCTACTTTCTCTGACATGTTGCATCTTACCCCAGAGCAACTTGGGAATTTATATCGATCCATCATGCCCCAGTATCCCCCTCCCTTCACATATCCTACACCTTCCCACATGATCCCACCTCAAAACCCACAATATCCAACACCTTTTGCATACCCGCAAATGATGCCCCAGGCTTCTCTTAATCCCACACCTATGCAGAACCAATATCCTAGACCAACCCAGAACTATCGGACTAGTACAACCCCACCACGGGCTGTATCTCCAGCACCTGCTAGTAATTTAAACTGCCAGCAGACTCGCCGTCCGGACGCACCAGCGAGTCCCCTTCCGCAGCGTCCGAAGAACGTGCACTTTGCGGAACACTCAATAGGATCTTTAGAGCAAAATCAGAGGCCGAGGACTCCCCAGTAGTCCAATTAAACGCCCCTGAATTCAGACATGATAAAATAAAGTTCCTCGTAGATCCTGGGTCGGACACTAACCTCGTGAAGATGTGTGCATTAAATCCCGTGCTCACACTTGTCCCAGACAAGTGTCTTGAGATTACAGGAATAACTAATCACGCTGTTAGAACAATGGGAACCATTCAGTTAACTATCGATAATGTTCCGGTAGAATTTCACGTTGTCAAAAACTGTTTTCCTATTTCGACTCATGGTATCCTTGGAAGACCATATCTACGACAGGTCCAAGCCCAAATTTCTTTTAGGCATAACACCCTTGTGACCATATCTTCCCCAGTGACCCCTATCAATTTTGTTGATAAGGAATCACTGGAGGCTAAAAAAACCTTAAGGTATGAAATCAAACCGTTTGCTCGAGTCCTACGCATCAAATCCCGCACAAAGACCCCAGTCGCGATAGACATAATTAACACAGGGTTAAAAGAAGGATATCTTCCTCGAATCGAAACCCCAGAAGGACTTTACCTAAGTGAGGCCATTGTCACAAATAAGGATGGTGTATGCCACGCCATGGCAATCAACACTACCGAAAATGACATTGACATAACCCTTAAGCCTCAGGAGTTAATCCCGTTCGATTTCTGTAAATTCCCCGGTGAAGAATTTACAGATTCTGAGGCAGAAGGCACTCAATTCGATTCGCAACAAACCTATTCTGAAAAAGCCATCAAGGTCAAGAATGCGTTATACTTGGCTCATTTGGCCCCAGACGAGCGAAAAATCGTATTAGGATGGGCGGAGGACTATGCTGACATATTTCATTTAAATGGTGAACTACTATCGTGCACTCACCTCATCCAGCATAGAATTCCGACCATCGACGATAAGGTCATTCATAAGAAACAATATAGGTCCCCTGTCGAGGCTCTTGAACAGATTGACGTTCAGTTATTAAAGCAGTTTAATAGCGGAATTATAGGACATTCTAATTCCCCATACAACTCGCCACTGCTAATTGTCCCAAAGAAACTTGACGCGTCGGGTGAGAAAAAGTGGCGTGTTGTAGTAGACTACAGAGTCCTAAACGAAAACATCATAGGAGACGCTTTTCCACTGCCCAACATAACCTCAATATTCGACCGGTTGGGCACTGCACGCTACTTCACCGTTTTTGACCTTGCCAGTGGTTTCCATCAGGTGGAAACTCACCCTGACGATAGGCATAAAACTGCCTTCTCGTCTCGCAACGGTCACTATGAGTACAAGCGGATGCCCATGGGCATAAACAACGCCCCACCTACATTCCAACGATTGCTAAATAATGTTTTAAGTACTATGCTCGATGATGAAGCGTTTGTGTACTTAGATGACATTATTATTTACTCTGACACTCTAGAAGAACACGACAGACGAGCACGTAGACTTTTCAATCGACTTAGGGATGCTAATTTGAAACTTCAGCCAGATAAATGCGAATTCTTAAAAACCGAAGTCGCATATCTTGGACATATAATAAGTGAAGAAGGAATAAAGCCGAACCCAAATAAAATCACAGCAATTCGAAAATTCCCACTCTCAAAAACCCCTAGGGACATTAAAAGTTTTCTTGGTCTTTCTGGATACTATAGACGGTTTATCGAAAACTACGCGAAGTGGGCTAAACCTTTGACTGAACTTTTAAAAAAGGACACCGAGTGGAAATGGGAAAAACCCCAGAAGAGAAGTTTTCGTTATCTAAGACGATATTTGTGCCGTGAACCTATTCTGCAGTATCCGAACTTTAGCGAAACCTTTAAATTAACGTGCGATGCTTCGGAACACGCTGTAGGTGCAATTCTAACCCAAGCAAGGGACGGAATTGATTTGCCAGTGGCATATTACTCAAAGGTGCTGAAGAGTGCAGAACAATCTTACCCCAAAGCTGAAAAGGAGTGCTTAGCCATACTGTACGCGACCGAACATTTTAAACCCTATTTATATGGTCGCGAGTTCGTTCTAGCCTGTGATTTTGAGCCAGTACACTGGATGACCTATATCGATAATCCGGGACCACGAATTCAAAGATGGAGAATTCGTCTTCAGAATTATCAATATAAGTTCGAATATAAGCCCGGAAAAATCAATAGGATTGTTGAAGCGTTATCAACAAATCCTGTTGACGAAGAAAACGGGTCGAATTCAGATTCCAGTTGGTCAGAATCATTCTCCTCAGATCTCGAAAAGCCCAAATCTCGGAAAAGGGCAATCACTCGTAAAACGGAATCCAGTGATGTCGAGCCAAGCGAAAAGGTAAAGACATGTCGGGCATTACCTATAACGCGTTCCTCAACCAGCGAAGCGAATGAAAATGTGCGCGCGAACCCAAAGGATAAAGAAAGGAAGTCCGAAGGAACCGAAAGGGCCAGCGCGTCAACAACCCGACAACGATTTGGTAGTTTACAAGAAAAACTCAAACCAAAACAAACGAAGCCACGACCCGGACCTTCCTCCAAACTTGGAACTACGCAAATGTTGTTTAATCCAAAACATTCAGGAAAGGAACCTCCCCGTCGACCGTCCGTTACCACGGCACCAAAAGGGGTAACGGAACCAAGAAAAACAATCTTAAAACGTCCAAAGGATCCGGAACCAAGTACCAGCTCGGGACAACCAAGCAGTTCAAAGGGTCCTCCTATTAAACTTGAGTCAAATCCCACTAAGACGGCTGCCAAGGAACCTCCTCGTCGAGGGCGACCTGTTGGAAGTACTAAATCCGCAATGGCTGATAGTGACGAAACCTATCGACCGCCGCAGGACATTTCTGTTGGTGAATCGGACGAAAGCTGCGTCGCCAACAGACTACGACCCCGAGGAACCACTGCTCCAAAGGAGGATACATCTAAGGAACCGTCCTATTCATCATCAAGTGATGAAAGCGCAAAAGAAGAATCGGAGGAAGGAACAGATGAAGATTCGGATCCCCCGGTGTTCCGAGAAGACTATAGTGCTTTCCCTAATCTTCCTGTCCATACTACTCCACTTAAATCACCTAAGCTCAAAACCAACGCCCCTCAGAATCAAGGCCCCGACCCGTACACGGACGTTTTCGTTGATGGAGCCTGCTGCGAAAATGGAGGATCCAGTCCAAAAGCAGGAATTGGCGTGTGGTTTGGTCCAAACAATCCTTTAAACATTTCTCGACGTTATAACGGACGTCAAACGAATAACGCTTCCGAAATCGAAGCAGCCACTATGGCAGCCCGACAGGCCAAAAAGGCGGGCATTAAGAAACTAAGGATTAAAACTGATTCCCGATACTTGGTGCAGAGCGTTGAGGAATGGATACCGAAATGGAAACAGAACGATTGGAGGACAACAGAGAACAAACCGGTGAAGAATAGGAAGCCTTACGAACGATTAATTAAGGCTATAGAACCTCTTGACGTTGTTTGGGAGCATATCCCTGGGCATGAGGGAATCATTGGCAACGAGAACGCAGATCGCCTTGCTAGAGAAGGAGCTCTGAAAAATCCAGAACCGGATTCATCGCCATCATCGGAATCGGAACCTGAGGAGTTACCTCTAGAAGAAATGATCATCGAAGGCCGACGCAAAATTGATAGCAGCGATGACGAAACCAGCGAATCAGATGATCAGAACCCAGGACAACGATCACTGTCCGACGCTAAACAGCTGATTCAGGGTGTATCAGAATCTGTCGATAGATTCGATCGATCGATTGCGAACGCCGGATTAAATCTCTCCAATCCGACAAACAATACTCTACTTTGGGATTATGAAGGCCTAGACCACAGTCCACGAAGACAATATGTTTCTGACGGTGAAGAAGATCAAGAACATCTGGACTATTTAGAAACTCTTGATCCTGCCGTTGGAACCGATGACGAACTCTCCAAAAGAGTAAAGAAATTTCTGGACGACTTCAACCGGAGTAGAGCGAAAAAATTAACTGAATCAGAAGAGTTTTCAAGTGAGCAACCTGAATTGCCCACCACGATGGAAGGATCACAAAAGGAAACTCCTCTAACTAGTAAATCTACCAAACCAAGGAGACAAAGTACGGTAAGATTCAAGGACATCCCAGAAGTCTTTGAACATTCTATAGATGATCAAACACTCGAGATGGAAACCGAACTATCTACTCCAGGGCCATCAACTATCCCACGTGCACAGTCCACCCCGTTCACGGGATTCAAGGATGAAGGGATCAACTCCAACCGAGAGATCACTGTGAGGAACCAGGGCATGAAACCCCGACGAATACAGGATATAGACAATGATGCAGCAAAGAAGTGCGCGCCTCTTAGCTCTTCGTTCCTAAACTTCAAGAATTCATATTTTGATCCTCCATCATCTTCCGGGACATCCAGTGAAAGTGATCGTGATAGTGATAGTGAACCCCAAGAATTGAAACCGAACAACAGCAAGCCCCTTGGTGGTGTAACAAATCAATGGACAGAAAGATGTTATAATCGGACTAAAAAATTTAAGAAAAGCCTTAGCATCTAACAATCAAAATTCTTGTCGAATGGCAAATTCCGGAGACCTGCTAGGTACACTCCCTCAAAATAAAATGTCGGAACTTGTCGCAGGAATTTTCCGCGGTGGCGACGCAACTATCACCTTGTGCCACGGAAAAATTGAAGTACCCTCAGTCGAACTACGCGGTAAAATCGTTTCCGAATTTCATTCCAGTTTGATAGGTGGACACAAAGGTATAGGCAAGACCTACCGACGAATTAGGGAAAGATACTACTGGCCCCGGATGCGCGACGACGTTACCCAATTTATTCGAGGATGTAAGAGTTGTTTCGAAAACAAGCTCGCTAGGGCCCGTACAAGAGAACCGATGATAATTACCGATACTCCGGCAATGCCTTTTGACAAGGTGTCTTTAGACACCGTCGGGAAATTGCGAACCACCCCAAACGAAAATCGGCACATCCTCACAATGCAGGATAATTTCTCTAAGTACTGTATCGCGGTCCCCATTCCGAATATAGAAACAAAAACAATTGCCCATGCGGTAGCTACGAACTTATTCTCAGTGTTTGGAGCACCCCGTTGCATCCTAACGGATAGAGGAGCAAGTTTTGTTAGCACCTTGATGCGTAAGTTGGAAAAAATCTTTGGCGTTAAACAACTTACGACGTCTGGTTATCGCCCACAAACTAACGGGGCACTTGAGAGAAGTCACATCGAACTGACGGATTATATTAAACATTACGCGAAGGATTTTGACGATTGGGATCATCTGCTTCCGTTCGCGATGTTTAATTATAATACATCCGTTCATGAGGCAACCAATTTTACCCCATACGAACTCGTGTTTGGACATTTGGCTAGAGCACCTAGTTCATTACCTCAAGGGCCCGAAGTCGAAACATATGGATCCTATCTGAAGGACTTAATTACCCGGATGAACGAACTGCAAAATTTAGCTGCTAAATATCTAGTTCGATCAAAAGAACGATCAAAGGAGATCTACGATCGTAAAGCACGACCTTTGAATGCCAAAATAGGCGACAAGGTGTATGTTTTTAAAGAAGTCCGGTCAAATAAGTTTGATAAGCGAGCAGAAGGACCGTATACCCTTGTAGGATTCACACAGAATAACAATGTGATCCTCGAAACCAAAAACGGTGAAAGGTTCGCAAAACATAGGGATAAGGTCAGGATTGCCCAATTGTGAAATTCCTGACTTAATTCTAAACCCATATTAACTTGTTCTTTCTGATTTTAGATTGACGAACAAGCGATGATGACCAATTATCTAACTTTGACATGCCTCTTCCTAACCTTAGTGATGACAACGAAGCAGACCTATTCCCACGATGTGGAGATGACTACCTCCAGTGATCGTTACCAGATCACTCCTTTCTAGTCCAGCAGCGGGATATATTTCGAATATATCGGAGAAGTCAGGAGGTTCGTCAGCAACTGGAGGATTGCCGTATTCCTGGACGTGGGCAAGCAGACTCGATTCTTTGACGACCTAACGAGCAGGCTGCAGCGACTAAAACAGCAGTGTAAACCTGATGAGGAATGGTGCAACGAATTAGTCGAATACTATGACTGGGAAGATAAATGGGAAATGGCCTCGGAACTTCAAAAACAGTTTCGAGTCCAGATCGAAGAATTGGAAAATACTAAAAAGACCTTACCAACCAAGATGACCACCCAACTACGAGCAAGGCGTTCAGTCCCGCTATTGGGATTCCTGGGAAAGATTGCTGGACCAATCGTCGGCGTTTTGACCTATGATGACGGAGAAAAATATAGTGCTGCCATCCAAGATCTCAACGAAGCCCAGGCCAACTTGTCACACCTGGTGGGAAAACAAACCCACGTAGTGAGATCACAACTCGATTCGCTGCACTCCCAGGTACAACAACATGGATCCTTGCTGAAGGAGCTACAGGAACAACTCCAAGTCCTGATTGCCGTAGGAAGTACTAAGACGAAGGCCGAAATGGAGAGAAGAAATCTAACATACGCCATCGCAAAGGCATTAAGATTGGGTCTCGATCACAACATGCAGGCCACTGCCACTATGTTAGAAACAGTTCATGAAGCCAGGAAGGGATATCTACACCCCGGCCTCATAACATCCGAACAACTGGAACCAATTCTGCGAGAAGTGCAGGATAACCTCAAGGATGTTCAGTTTCCATTGACCGGACCTAGGATCAGCATTGACGAACTGATGCGTATCTCCACCATCACCATCTTGTGCGAAAATCATCAACTTAAGGTCCTCATCGACATACCACTCCTAGAAAAATATAATTATCAAGCCTTCAAATTACACTCACTCCCGACCACTCAAGAAATGCTCGAGAATGGTACCGGAAGAGCATATATAACATCTGAATATGATTACCTTATTATTGACGAGGATCAACGAACATACCTCTTGTTAAAGGAGCAGGAATGGAATTTGTGTAAAACAACAACATCTTTTCACGCCTGCCTTCAAGGCGCCCCAATCTACGATCTACGTGAACGAGCGTCCTGTGACGCTTATTGATCAAGCCCAACGTGGAAGCTTTAAGGTTATGCGATGTCAGAGTAACCAGCGAATCCAAGTCTTACTGGAAGCCTTTGACCACCATAGGCGGATGGATCTATTCCTTTGCTGCACCAGAAAAGGCGACAATAGCATGCCATTCCATGAGTCCAATCAAGATCATGCTGAGTGAAGTTGGGATCCTCAAATTGGGTCCAGGGTGTTCCCTCAAAACCAAGGACGCCATAATTCCAGCCACCACCTCACAAGCTGGTCAATCAGAATTTATTTTTGAATCAGATCTGCATTTAAACTTAACGAAACTCTCTCCAACACTACTAAAATATAATCACCTGCTCGAGAATACCAGAGTCCTTACGAAGTCCATCCTTGAAATTAACCCGAATTTATCAGCATTCGAGTTGAATTCAGAAACCCTAGATGAACTAGAGCAACAGCTTCAAGAGCTCGCCTTACAGCAACATAATCAAGGAAGACACTCGACCTTGATTTACGGATCATCTGGAGGAATTATTCTCCTATGTGCATTTCTGCTTATGTACCTGTGTCGATCACCGCTGAAAACCGGGACATATAAACTGTCTCAAACAATTTTCTCAAAGTCAAGTGATGAGAGTATCCAAACGTCACAACGAAGGAAACCATCGATTAAAACTCCAACACCCAAGGATGTTGCTGGATTATACGAGGATATCCCTTCTACAAGTACAACCGCTGTCAACAAGGAGGTGACCATAACAACCTCAACTGAACCAGCAAATACCCAAAAGAAGGAGATAAAGTTTGCAACGTCCGAAGATAGACCATCAGTGAAGATCAGATGACTAACCGAAGGGTTAGGTTCCAAGCTGCGTGGAATCCAGGTGGAGGAGACTTCATAGGGAAAGAATCGCCAACCACCTTCTCGCCAGTAGTTCCGCCAAACATAACCTTGTAAGACAACAATGAAGATCTTCGACTTAAGAGGTTAGTGTTCACGATGACCTTAAGAAACGTTCAAAATCGCCACCTGAAAACAGCCTGATGCCGCAGGTCTATCTATCCATTTCTTCTTACACATAGTTATCCAAAGAAATTAAAAAAAAAAAAAAAATTTTTTTAAACTCCATTTCAAATTTGTTTGCCTAATATAAATTCAATATTAAAAGGTTTCTCATTCTACTAATATAAAATTTTGTTTTGACTTCATTATTAAATTACTAAGAAAATTCTTGTTTAATATAAAAGAAAATAGTTAATGATTTACTCATTATGTAATCTAAATATTTTAATTTTAGTTATCTCAAATAATCAAATCACTTTATAAAACATATATAAACGGAGAAGAATTATTGATAGGATATTTTAATGATAAAACATCAACTGCGTGTAGGCCTGTTTATTTCCTCAGGTACAATTGTTAAAATTTGATTGTTGTGATAAAAGTAAAATTTTAGATTCTATTTTATTTTTTTATCCAATTAATGAATTCTAACCCATAATGGGTTCTCGCAAACCATTTGTCTCTCCACCAAATGAATTCTCCTCGAACTGGGTGCTCGAGAATCTGGTAATCGCAGTTCGAACGCACAGCTCGTGCACCTCCAAACGTACGGTCGTAATTGGTAGATCACCCTCCGTGGGAGATCGTGAAAGACTTTCGCCTAAAAACAATACACACAATTAGTTTTCTATATCACATAGTAAAATAATGACAACAACATAAGTAATTAACATCATACCCGATAGAGCCCCATCGCGTTAACTCGATTCACCTCGTCTAAAAACACCTGGGTATGGTTGAGGCTGTCATAATCCAGTCTGTGTTGGAACAATTTCACGTGGATCATCTCGTGTAACATAGTCCCGAATAGCTCTTCCTCAGGAAGAAGTCTGTGTATCTCCCAGCTTATGCGCACTTCGCGTGCGGGTAAGTCGGTAAACCCCGAATTGGACGTCATTTTTAGTCCCCAATGCAACGTATAGCCAGCACCCGCAAGCTCCCCATTAAAATATATTTTGTCCAGTCCTTTAAATATCCCTCTCAAATCTGGCCTCCCGTCCGTAGTGCGCTTGCGCTCAGAAAAAATCAACCCTTCTTCCAAGGGTTGTTGTTGCGATCGTGTTGCTCTTTTGCTCATTTCGAGAATTTATCTAAATGGAAGTAAAATGTAGCGTTAAAACAAAAAGGTCTTATATGGGTGAGATAGCGAGAAGTCAGTAGGCCAAGAAAAACTAAATTTTGCTACCAGGGTGTCAAAAATGTCGTTTCCGGAGCGCCTCAACTTTAAAGTCATTTTTGAGGCATTTCCGTTGAAAATTCGCGACACTCGAGAATCAGGGAAAAATATTGTAGCTATGATTCCGAGAAATTATATAGAATTTACTAAACGAAAATCGATTTATTTTTGCGGTATTTGCGACTAAAATTTTCGATCCCGTCATTTTCGAGCGCGCGAGATACTTGTCGACAGCCACCGCCGAGCACGGCAGTCGCCGCCGACCACATAATTGACATTCGTCTTTAAAAGATTGTCTAAGTATAAACAGAGCATTTTGGTTAAAAAAAAAAGGGGAATTATTTTATTAATTGAATCAACAAAGTCAGTAGGTCAAGAAAAACTAAATTTTGCTACCAGGGTGTCAAAAATGTCGTTTCCGGAGCGCCTCAACTTTAAAGTCATTTTTGAGGCATTTCCGTTGAAAATTCGCGACACTCGAGAATCAGGGAAAAATATTGTAGCTATGATTCCGAGAAATTATATAGAATTTACTAAACAAAAATCGATTTATTTTTGCGGTATTTGCGACCAAAATTTTCGATCCCGTCATTTTCGAGCGCGCGAGATACTTGTCGGCGGCTACCGCCGAGCATGGCAGCCGCCGCCGACCACGCGAGAACGCCGCCGAATAACCACGGTAGACCGTATGTAGACTAAATCAAACTAAGCTCACTAGAGTTTAATTATTTTCAGAAAAAATTTCTTTGATAATTCAAAAAAATATATATATATAATTTTGGATGCTTTAATCTAAGTAATTATCAACGTGAAATTTAACATTGTTCAAGTCTACACAAATCAATACATTTATAAATAAATAATAATAAAAAAAAATATTAATAAATTAAAAAAAGAAAAATTTTTTTTATATTTTCTTCCATGAATAATTTTACGTATAAAATTAATTCAGGATGAACTATACAAATTTAATAAAATGAAATTTTATTTAATATAAAATTAGATTTTTATTTTTTTTCTTGAATTAATTTTAATTAATTAATTAGATTTCTTAAAAGAAAAAATATTGTGTTTGAGCAAAGAATTTTGTCAAAAGAATATTATTGCTTTTATAAATGTTTAGATGTTACATATTGGCCCGAGTAAAATTCAAATAAGAAAGACCTTAATATATTCAAATTAATTTTAAACAATTCAGATTCTTATTTTTGAGTATGAAATAAAGTAGTTTCAATAAAAAAAAACCATATAATTAAAAATAAAATAAATTAAAATATATATATGAATAAATAAATAATTTATAATTACCGTTTTTTTTTGTTTTATTGTTGAAAGATTAAACCTAAGGTTTTATAGAAAAAAAAGAGAGAGGAATATAGACAGAGAAAATTTTCTTCCTTCAAAATGGCAATTATTGACTGCTATCAATAAAATTTAAATTTAATTCTGAAGGAAGCCTACATAAATATTTTCTAAATTATATCAATTGAATCTTTAATATAAAGTTTCACTTGTTTATTCATAAAATTATTTACTTTAAAAATTGCAACAGTATTTCTCTGTTAAGTTTTTCTTTAGCTGTAATCTAACTCAATCTTCAATAGCCGAAATTTTAAAATTAAGGAACTGTAATCACGATTTTGATAAATAATTACGGCGAGTTAATACTGTCACCAGAATTACTGCTATTTTGTAAGATCCACACCAAGTTGTAAAATTGTCATTTTAGTATTAAAGAAATCATGTTAATGCGTCTTATTATTGTGCGCATCCCTAAGTTCAAGGCATCAAGGTTTTCGGGGACGAAAACGGGAATTTTCACGGTGGATTGTTAGAATATAAGTCCTTTAAAAAGAGTTATTTGGCAACCATGTAGGATAAATATTAATTTTAAATCAGCCCAAGTATAAAAACGTCGCAACGCGGCGACGCTATGCTTGAGGATATTTGACACTCTGATAACGTTTGAGAATGCCTTTAACTAAGGAATGCCTATAAAATAGTTAGAAGGACAAAAGAAATTATTATTTCTTTTCTCCTTCTACTAAATAATAAATATAATAAATAGTTATTAATAATTTTACCAGCGCAGTCAATGCTGCTTACATCGAACCTTGCGGTAATATTATGCGGTAAATAATAAATGTAAAATTCATACCCAAATTTTCTGTAAAACATAAAAGGAGGCGCAATGCTGCAGCCTATATATATATTCCATTTGTCAATTACTGTCTACAACTAAGGAAATACATTGTGAGGTTGTGCGTGTGTGGGGATGGTCGGCGGCAACACACACATGCCTGCGCGGCCGCCGTTTGTGGACACCAGCACACTCACTGGCTTCCCCGGCTACAGAACTAATACCTTGACGGTTTTTATGCTACGGACACCAATACAAGTGCGCTATGCTTGCCTCTAATCGCTGCCTGGTTGTGCGTAGAACTTTCCTCTCCCCTCAGGGCCCATAAGCTGTAGACTACAGCTTCAAAACAAACGCACGTGCGTTACAGCTGACGCAAACTACAAGGCAGCATGCCTTATGACACTTGAATTTATGAATCAAGTCAGATGCACACAGAAACAATTTAACAATAGTTAAACATTTTGTTGTAAACATTGTTGTTACAACAAAATGCCGGAGGACATTAGGTTGTATGTATATGCATATATATATATATATATTACTCGACATGTAAAATGCATATACAAGCAACCTATAAAAAGTAGGAACAATATAATTACAATAAATAGATTATATACACTATTATAACTGAGATAAATAATAATTTTATTAATTAAATAATATAATTATTATTTAAATTCTAAGTTATTTTAAATAATATTTCAAAAAGTATCATGTTAACAGACTGTTTCCGTTCTCACGGACCTACCGTGAAATCCAAAACGTCAGCAAAAACGCATAGACCAATGGGCCCCTGACTTACTCCTACTCCTAAATCTTCCCCGCTTTGCACCAAAGGCAGGGGTTAGAGGCTTGTCGCAAAATCTCAATCATCGCAGTACGAATTCTCGCTTCTTCTCGAAGACACCTCTCCTGGGTCTAACCTAGAAAGTGTTTTGGGACAGAGAAATTTCGCGACAAAAAGCCCGTCCGCGACCCGGAACCCGATTTGCATGAATTAGGGCAGACGTTAAAATTCTCAAAATTCTCTGAGCCGGTGGAGTCCAGTGCGGGCTGATTTTGGAGAGATTCTGGAATAATTAATATAATTAATTATTCTAGAATCTTGTTGTTGACAACCGGCCGGTTGCATAGATATTGCCCGCGTCCGTCTCAAATATCGGTGGCCCACGAGCGCGATCAAACTAATTATCGAATTATCGGTTATATACATAGCCCGGACTAATTCGGTAAAAGAGTAGATCCGCAGTGAGTTTACACAGTTGTGTGGGACGGCCGGTTGCATAGATATTGCCCGCGACCGCTCACCACAGGTGCAATCTCGCAACCAAAAGAAAATTGCGCGAATCTTACGTCGCGATTTTCTGCAAGAGAAAACAAAAGAATTTTCGCCCGACGGATGCCTTGTGATTCGAAAGAGGAATAGCTCCGCCGGTAGTTGTAAGTAAATAAGTATCGTATCCATCACATATTTTAACACACACACACCCTTTCTATTTGTAACACACTATATCCATTCTGTATTCAAAAGGTATTTTTCTATTATAAAATAAATCATGTGTTCATAAAACCAATTTCTTTACTTACCTAACTAAACCTAAAATTCAAATCATTCTAAAAATAGTGCATTTAACGAATCAGAAGGTAACTTTTAAAAGTAGGATAACGTTCCCACAAAAAAATTAAACAGAATAATAAAACATTCTGGCAGCTTGGTGCCTCCCCAAATCGAGATAAAGGGCCATCTCAAAAGCCTAATTATAAATTTATTTCCGGTTTGTAACAATAAGACCTAATGAAGAATAAGACTTATGTGGCCCGTAACAGTTTTCCTCACAAAAAATTATATCGTGTTCCCTACCCTGGTAAAAATTTCGGACTAATTCCGGATTAAATACGGACAGATTAGTACGGATTAGTCCGAAAATTGTACGAAAAAGGTCTGAAAATGATCCGCGATAGTCTGATATCAATCCGAACGAAAACCTGAATCCGAAAACACTCCGGAGTAATCCTGAATGTCTACGAATTCAGTCCGTAATTAGTCCGCAACAATCCGAATTTATGACCGGTGAAGAATTCTTCTAAAATATGTACGGAATTATCCGATATCAATATGTAAAAAATACGGAATCAGTCCGCAAGAATCCGAGCTTAATCTAGTTAAAAAAACTTAATCCGCAAAATGTCCGGAGCAATCCGAACTCTGTAAGCAAGAAATCCGGTATTAGTCCGCAACAATTTGAAATTAAGTGTGGCAAAATCCTATTCCGAAAGAAGTACGAAACAATCCGAAATCTGTATGCTAAGAATCCGAAAATTGCCTGCAACAATCCGGATTTAATCCAACTAAAAGGTATAATCCGAAACAAATACGAAATAAACCGCATTGTTGCGGACAAATTCCGGATTAGTCTGAAATCGGTCCCACTTTTTATTCAGGGTATTTACTTACGGTAAATAAAATATTTAATTCTGCAGTCAGTTTGTTTTTACAAATTTACTAGTAGGTATTATTAGTTATCTTGTTTCAATATTAAAATTAACATTGATGTGTTAGTTTCTTGTCATTTCTTTTCGTGGCACTTGATAAATTCTATTATGAATTTGAACTCCCATGCGAGCGTGGTATAGTGGTTAGTGTATTCGATTTCGGTGCGATATAATGTTAGCTAGGTGTAGGTTCGAATCCCCAAGCGTTAGAAATTTTAAGTTAATGTAAATAAAATTGCGATAGGTAAATCGAAAAATATGTTAAATGTACCATAAAGTAATAATAATTAATATGTAAAACTTGTATAATTATTTTTTCATTAACATTTACTAAATTGGTCGGACTAACTTTTGACTGTTTCGGATTAATTGCGGATTCACCAGTTAAAATTAACTGATTAATTTCGGACTTCATCGGACCAACTTCTGTTTCACTAGTTGTTCACAAACCTTATAGAATTCGGATTTTTCCGGATTAATTGCGGGTGACAAAAACCTGACTATAAACCGCATTGTTTCGGACAAATTTCGGATTAGTCCGAAATCTGTCCGGTTTTTTAACCAGGGCTATCAGGTCCTAATACGGCCCGATTAATGAGACCGAATTACAGATTTTCGTATACAATGTGGCACGCGAAATAAATCCCTTTTAAGGGTCCCAGACAGAGCAAATACGGCCCCTAATATTAAATGTCTAATTAATTTATTATTATTTTTCTAATATTATACAGTTAATTTATTAGTTTCATTTTATTATTATTATTTTATTACACTGAGAAAACTGGAGTATTGGACTAAACATCTGGAGGGACAAATCGTGCATATTTGAGAGTTAGCTATTGGAAAACAATATAAATGTTCAAATACACCATTGACAGATATCCGTGCCATTTCTCTTGGAGGTAAAATGAGTTTATAACAGAGGGACAAATTAACCATCTTGAGAAATCCCTTCCTTATTCGGCGCGAAATGAATAAATATGTCAACCTAACCCCTAAATTAAATACATAAAATGTCAGAAAAATAATTTCGCGCGCATCAGATCGTACACATTTTCTGCGCAACTTTTAACCCTCAGATATAATGGGAGAGAATATACAAGTAGATTTCCATTACCAATTCAAAATTTATTTTAGAAGGACTATTTAACTCTCTTCATAAGCAAAGGAAACATACACTTTTTGAACCTCCGAATTTGACACTCCAGTTTTCTCAGTGTAGACTATTATATAATTATTAATTAATTATTATTATTATTAATTTATTAATTAATTATTATTTTTATTAATTTATTAATTAATTATTATTATTATTAATTTATTAATTAAAACATTAAAAAAACATCTGCTAGTAAAAATTTAGTTTAATTAAAAAATTTATTAAGAATGTGGCACGCGAAGAAAATCCCTTATAACGGTCTTATTCTGAGCAATAATAGTAGGGTTCCTAATATTAAATTTTTAAATTCATTAATTAACTTATTATTATTATATAATTATTTTATTAGTTGTATTATATTATACTACCTATATATATTATTATATTTTTTTATTTTATTAAACTATTATATTATTATATCATATAATTATTAATTATTTATTATTATTATTATTATTTATAAATTAAACAATTAAAAAAAGAACTGCTAAAAAAATTTGTTATTGTAAATTAATAGTTATTGTGAACATGAATGTCCTCAAGTATTAAGAAAATCATCATAGCGTGCGAGCGTGGTTAGGTGGTTAGGTTATCGGTTTGCAAATGTTAGGGTTAGAAAAAACTTTGAGTTATTCAAAAGTTTGAGTTATCAAATGTTAATAATGTTTATAGGGAATGAACAGGACCCAAGAATTACTTTGACCTACCGAAAAATTTGAGTTATCGTGCTTTGTCTTATCGAGAGTTGACAGTATGTATTGAACAATTTTTTGAAGCAATATTAAAGTTTTTATAATTATAGTGTTTGTTTAAGGACTATGACAGATAACAGTAATTTATAACAGAACATAACAGAACTTTATAAATTTATTATAAATTTTGCTTTGCTTATAAGAATAAACTTTACATTTTTTAACTTAGAAATTTTAAATATGTTTCTAACATCATTTTTAATTTTAATGGTGTAAACATTGAAATCCAATTTCTCCTGTCTTTATAATGATACTTTTTGAAATTAAGGGATACGCTTAAACCAAAGTAGAATTGTAGAGCAATTATTTGTATACAATACAACCAATACTTAAGTACTGCCAACACAATATTCATTTTATCTCTCGAGTTGAATTCGTCATAAAACAACAGTCAGTTATATTCAAATGATACACCACACTCGGCCTAGACAATAAAATATGTTGGCGAAATTAACGCACACCCATTCATTTTCCTACATGAATGTACACTCGTGATGACATCATTTTAGAAATTTTATTTATGGAAAACCAAAGAAAGTCAAAAGAAAGGCAGTTAAACAAGAGTATAAATAGTAATAAAACAGTTATATAGTTCCACGAAAGAAAATTGCAATTTATGCTTTCGCGAAAGTGGGTTGGTCACTTTAAAATTCGTTGCAATTTAAGATACAATGAACTATTTTACATCAATATGATAAGTTTATCATCTAATCAGACTATTCAACGCTGAATAAGTTATTCTATAAACTGTCACTTTATAGAAATCACTTTGTTCAAGTCGATAAAGTTTTCGCTTTTACACAGAAAAGAAAAGTCTTAATCAGTCTTAATTTTAGTGTACAATGATATTTTAGCTTTTTATAATTGACATGAATCTTAAATCAATACATGTATCTGACTTATTTTTAAATGTAAATCTTAATTCTAGTCTCAGCGAGACTATAGTAGAAATTTAAAGAACTTAACAGATAAAATGAAGACGAAATGTAGGCTAGTTTTTAGTCTTCTAGCGTCTAGTTTTCTGAAGTGGTAAACGATCATGGGCGTGATCAGGGACATGTCATTTAATTTCGTTTAATTTCATTGCTACAGTATTTATCCAGGCCGGAATAACTGTACTGGGTGGGATCCGCCTGCCAACCGACCTAGAACTGGCATTATTCTGAAAGATGACTTGACCAGGAGTGCGCTGCCAACCGGCTCGGTACTGGCATTCTACCGCCCGGTAACCGGCTGTGAAGAGCCTTTCTAACTATAATACAACCGGCTCGGATTCAAATGATAATTTCAACAAATATGAATAACAAAAATATTAATTAATTGCAAAAGATAAATATTAATAACAATTCATTGATAGTTCACTTTACACATTTTTTGATTCACTTAAGGCTATTTTTATTATAACACATTTGAAAAATCCTAACGCTTGGGGGTTCGAACCCTAACCAAATATTTACAAACCGAAATCATGTGCGCTAACCACTATTCTACTCTCTCATGGAACACTTAAGTCTTAAATACTTTTAAGCCTTTCAAGTGTCACTAGCTAAAATAAAAATAGTAAAATTACTACGCGGCAATGGACAATTTTTAAATACGGACTGATGTTATACGGGTATACCCGTAAAAAAATATATATATATATCCCGTAAAATATATATATTTTGAATACTTTATTAAATTTATATTTCAATATTTCGTTTAAAAAGAAACATGTTAAATTTTTATAATTGCTTCCTCATAGAGGAAGTATGGTAAAACCTACTTCATAGGTAAAACCAAAATTTTTCGAGTTCGATTTTTTGACATATCATTATGTTATTTGACCTCAAGAGTTCAAAAATGACGTTTTTTAAAAATGTCATTCCGTATCTGTGGGCGTGTAAACATCACATTTTCATAAATATCTCGAGATCATAAGATTCTGCTTATCGTGCAGAAATTTGAATGTGGGCCTCGCATGGCCCTTACCACTAACTCTACTTCTGGCATGGGCCTGGCATGGTAAACTAGCCTGGGCCAAGTAGTGGTTATACAGATTAAATAGTAATTTTATTATTTTATATAACTCTTAGAATGAAAAATATTCGCTCGCATGTGGGATCGAACACTCACGCCCCCCGCCCCTGACGCATACCGGAAGCCTTTAAACGCACCTACTTAACCCTTTAACGTCCAAATTTTTTTTCCATTCAAAATTTATGACACTTGGTACCTAGGGGTTTTCGGGGTCGCTGATTACGAATCTGATGTCAGATTTCAAAAATTCAAAATGGCGGATCCAATATGGCGGACCAGAATTTTAAAATTTGGTAAATTTTTATGAAACTTGGTATCTAGGGGTTTTCGGGGTCGCTGATTACGAATTTTAAGTCAGATTTTAAAAATTCAAAATGGCAGATCGAATATGGCGGACCGAAAAATTTAAAATTCGTTGGATTTTTATGAAACTTGGTATGTAGGGGTTTTCGTGGTAGCTGATTATGAATCCGATGTAGCTTGGAACTAGTAGCTTACCACGTCCACGTTGTTAGTTCTGGGTCACGCAAAGTGTAAGTTGGTTTCGTATTTAAAAATTATTAAAGACCTAACACAGTTTCTAAAATTTATCCATTATCTTTAAATGCGACATTTTAAATTTATTATTTTTATTTTAATAATTTATTATTTAATAATTTATTTTATTACCTATGATAATTAATTAATTTTTATAATATTAATAATAATAACATTGATAATTATCTTATAATTAATATAATAAATATTAATTATTACCTAATAATTAATTAATGTTTAAAGTTATTTTAAAAATCACTAAATACCCAGTGGGCACAGGGACGTCTAAAAGACGTCTTAAAGACGTCCCTTCTTGTCCGCGGACGATTCGGGGACAATGATGGCAATGTCTCTGAGTCATCAAAAAGACAGCTAAAAGACGTCTAAAAGACGTTCTATGTCTGGTCCAAAAGACGTCCAAAAGACTTCTAAAAGACATAAAAAAGGACGTCTAAAGTACGTCTAAAAGACGTCTTTTGGACGTCTAAAAGACATAAAAGGGACGTCTAAAAGACGTCTTTAAGACGTCTTTTGGACGTCCTTTTTACATTCCTTCAGATCTTAAATAAACATTTCTTTTATAACATTTTCTAATTTGAAATTCAGTAATATTGTATTAAATTTATTTTAAGTTTAATTTTATTTTTTCTAAAATGTGGAGAAATAATGAAAAAATTCCTACGAAGCTGGGATCGAACTCGGATACCTTGGGCTTGAAACACTGCGCCTTAAGCACCTCAGCCGTTCAAGACAGATATGAACTTCTACAAAGTTAACGATCTCACTTGTCAATGAAATGAATTTAACTTAGAAAAATTCCAATGAATTTCACATTCAAAAATTTCTAAGTCCAAGTTGCACTTAGAAAATAATATTTTCTATTTATGAAAATTTTTCTATTTTCAAATGTTGAATGAAAAAGACGTCTTTTAGACACCTTAAAGACATCTAATGGCCAAGACATAGAACATGAATAGGACGTCTTTAAGACGTCTTAAAGACGTCTTTTTGTACAAGTCCAAAAGACGTCCGCAAAAAGACATCCTTAGGACGTCTTTTGAACAAGGGTGCCCACTGGGTATGATGCAGTTTAAAAATTATTTATTATACAATTCCACTATTTTTAAATTCGAATTATTTAATATTAGTATTAAAATGACTAAATAATAAGATACAGATGTAGATGATTACAAAATATTGGAATCTTAACAAATCTGATAACTGTATGGAATGACAGACTTGTGAAAAAACTGACCAGGGCCATTTTTAAGAATGACATACTTATGGAAAAACTGACAAGGGCCATTTTAAGGAATGCCGAACTTATAGAAAACTTACAAGGGCCATATCAGCGCCTTACTTTAAATGTAGCTAGATAGGACAATTTCTGAACGGGTTTAGGGATGATTTTTTTTTAAATTGTATGTCTCAGGTGCAGACATAAAATGATAGTACTTTGGGATAGATTAATAAAGTTTAACTATAGTTTTTTGGATTTTTAATTTTGCAAAAAAACGTTATTTCCCCATAACTTTAAAAAAATGTTAGGACACCTATAAATGTTTTTCCATAATTTTTTAGGGTTTTTTTAGACTCTTCTTTTGAGCCATAGTTGAACATTTTTCTTCGATATTAACTGGAGATATTAAACTTTTAAAAATTTAAAATTTTGGAAAATATGACTTTTTTGAAAATTTTGTTGAAAAATGTAAAAGTAACTTTAAAAATGTCGTTTCCAACTTGTAGAGCATTAAGAAACGCTTCGATTAGCCTATTTTTGTCCTGAGTTGGCCGTGGGCCTAAGTTGGCCACCCTGCGTTTCTCAGAGATGGTATACTGAACGAATCTATAATTTAGTGGTGTGATATATTGATAAACCATGATATAATTTATGGACCTAATTATAATCTAAGATTCTTCTACGCATTGTGAGGACAACCCAGTGAGAAATTGCCAATAGACTTTAATCGGTCCAATATCGGTCCAATATTGGTTGCCGTGCTAGGCGCCGATTGACTCCCAATATTGGACCAATATGGGCTGATGCTTGGGATGTAACGGGATCGCCAAGCATCGGTTGTTAATATTGGTCCAATATTGGCTGAATATTGGCAACCAAGAGAAAAAAATTTTTTTTTAAATAAATTTTTTTTAATTAAATAATAATAATAAAAAATTAATGTTTATAATTTTTTTGTTTAATTATTTATTTTTAATAATTCATGTAAATAATAAATAATTTATTATTTATAAATTATAATTATTTAAAAATGCAGCAGCTATTAGAAAATAGCATTCTGCAAAAAAATTCTATCATTGAAAAATCAATGATAGGCGAGAGAAATCTGCGTCTTTAAATAGATTCGCAGATGATAGACAAGAGATATCCGCGTCATTAAACGGATTCGCAGATATACTCTGGTCTCGCGACGAATCTCTCGATACTTATATACACTGGAGTCGCCGTGTCAGTTGCGAGAACGGTTACAGCGTCCCTCTTTCGGCGGAGATAAGAATTGTCACGTAAACTGCGGGTATAATAAGGCGGTCGGTAAAGCGATTTAGCAGTTTACGTGACAATTCTTATCTCTGCCGCAAGAGGGACGCTGTAACCGTTCTCGCAACTGACACGGCGACTCCAGTGTATATAAGTATCGAGAGATTCGTCGCGAGATCAGAGTATATCTGCGAATCCGTTTAATGACGCGGATATCTCTTGTCTATCATCTGCGAATCTATTTAAAGACGCGGATTTCTCTCGCCTATCATTGATTTTTCAATGATAGAATTTTTTTGCAGAATACTATTTTCTAATAGCTGCTGCATTTTTAAATTATTATAATTTATAAATAATAAATTATTTATTATTTACATGAATTATTAAAAATAAATAATTAAACAAATAAATATATTAAACAAAAAAATTATAAACATTAATTTTTTATTATTATTATTTAATTAAAAAAATTTATTTAAAAAAATTTTTTCTCTTGGTTGCCAATATTCGGCCAATATTGGACCAATATTAACAACCGATGCTTGGCGATCCCGTTACATCCCAAGCATCAGCCCATATTGGTCCAATATTGGGAGCCTTTATTGGACCGATGATCGGTCTCTTGGCTCCCAATATTGGACCGATATTGGACCGGTGAGAAATTTCTCACTGGGAATAATATTGTTTACGACAAAAAAATCATTTTTCTTGTTTTTTCGAGAGCAGATACAAGAGCTAAATAATTAAAATTTTCTAAATGAGTGTGTGCTCTAGTTCCGATTAATTTTTTATTTTGACAGCCGCCATATTGGATCCGCCATTTTGAATTTTTAAAAACTAATAGCAGATTGGTAATCAGCGACCCCAAAAACCCCAAGTAACCTATTTCAAGCGAATCTAGTCAAGTTTTAATTTTGACTTTGAAACATTTTACAGTAAAGATTATTAGTTTTTTCATAGTGTTTTAGCAATAATAAAATATTTATTAATTTTTAACAATTTGACATTTTTTTTCTTGATTATATATTTTTGGAATAGTGGTTTGACAAATTTCGGCATGAAAGTTCATAATTTGTTAATTTAAAATGTAAATATTGCATAGAAATAGGTGGTACACTGCGGCATACCACTGTGCTTCAAAGGGATAATGGTGGTATTTTCAGATTTCCTGATCTCTATTCACACCTACACAGAAAAAAATAATTCGGAAATAGTTCCTGAATTCGTTCCGAAATTGAGGATATGAGCAAAAGTCGGTAATTATTATAGAGCTGTTATTTGGAAGAAATGTCGAACTTTCAAAATAGATATTTAGGAATTATATGGTAAGAACTCGGTATTTATGTGATAGTTTTTACGAAATGTAGCGGCTAAGTATTTCAGATAGTCTGGACGGTAGAACTTCCGATGAGTTCGGGAAAAATTCAGAGGGTCGCTTCATATATGAAGAAGCTCTTATAAGGGCTACAGAATAGTTCCGGAACGATTCCGTAGCAAAGAAAATAAAAAAAAGAAGTTGTGTATACGCGTATATACTTGATCGACATTCGTCAAGCAAGGCGAACTGTGATTGGTTGAGGAGGATACACACACATACATACATACATAATACACTTATAGCTACCTACATATATTCTAACGCACACATAATTTATACACAAATAAACGCAAATACACGACGCATTGAATCGCACGCTGGTTGTAGGGACCTGGGAAGTCTCTTATATACTAGACTTTACTTTTATTCAGCGCTTGTGAGAAACGGGGTCGGCACATCTTTTCTTTCGATGAAGTTCGGGAATTATTATGAAATTTAAACTGGAGTTCTCCTTGATTAGACGCTTGTAAATACTATTTTAGAAGAAATATAATTTCTACGACAAAATTTCGATAATATTATAGACCAGTCCTGTATTTCTCCAGGAATTTATTTACAATGCTGATTTTGAAAGTCTCACAAAAACCGTTTCGTAATTAGTTCGGAACGATTCTGAAATACTTACATTGAATTTCTAAAAATTTCTGGAACTTTGCACAAATCCTCAATTATGGAACAAATTCAGGAATTCTTACAGAATTTATTTTTTCCGTGTAAAGTTACACTTTTGTGGAGGCTTTTGTTTTTTTGATATGTTTTGATAGATATTATTATATTATTTTTATTACACTGAATAAAATAAACATAACTGGGTACTGTCCGGACAGGAATGATCCCTGTCCAAGAAATTTTTTTCGTTTAGATAGTACTCCTGGCTTTCTGGACAGGAACCATTCCTTTCCAGAAAGGACTTATTAATGTCTTAGACATTAATAAAACAGACTGTACTGAACAATGTCTGGACAGAAACCACTCCTGTCAGTGTACATATAATTATCATTAAGAATATTTAACCTTAAATCATCTTAGATTTTATTTTAATCAAAAACGATTTTATAACTGGGTCAATCCATTTTATTTCAACTGAAGTAGTCGCCAAATAATTTTAAAAAATTGTAATATTCTGCAGAAATGAATTTAATGTTACTAAAGTCACAAAATAAAGAGATTTTTTAAAAAAAATGTTATATCTTTATAATTTTTGTTTTAGTATAAAATAATTTAAAAGGCATACAATTTATTACAAAAAAACCGCTGCCAAGTTGTACATTTTTATATTTTTGGTGTTCATTTCACGAACACTTTGCTTCCTCTTAGAAATAATAATAATTGAAATATAAGAATTACTTATTGTAATAAGATTAAAAATCATTAAATCTTGGTTCAAAAAAAGTGTTCTTATATATTCTATAAGATAGTTATAATAGTTTAATAATTACACATAAGTTAATAAACAAGAATGTTGAAAAAGTGATATTTTCCACAATTTTTGATTTTTCGAATACCAATAATTTGATAATTTTTGACCGAATCAGGTTCAAAAATAGGTCAATCGAAGCATTTTTGAATGCTCTACAAGTTGGCAATGATACTTTTAAAGTTACTTTTACATTTATCAACAAAATTTTCAAAAAAGTATTATTTTCGAAAAATTTAGATTTTTAAAACTTTAATATCTTTGGCTAATATGAATGAAAAATGTTCAATGAAGGCTCAAAAGATGCGTCTAAAAAAACTCTACAAAACTAAAGAAGAATATTTATAGGTGTCCTAACATTTTTTTTAAGTTATGGTCAAAAAACTTTTTTTACAAAATGAAAAATGCCAAAAAAAAGTTAAACTTTATGAATCTGGCTGAAAATACTCTAGGGATACTAAGGGAGTGCTAGGGGGGAGGGGGAGGGGAAGAATTTATTTGTGATGGTCTTTTTCGGTTTCAGGGACCCAAAAAACATAGGAATAGACACCGCATTAGACTTTTCGTGAAAATTGCAATTTTAACTCCCTCCAAGGGTGTATTTAGGGCCTTCTAGGTGGTAAAGGGAGGGACGAATTTGTTTTTTGTGGTCTTTTTCGATTTCAGCGACCCAAAAAACATAAGAATAGACACCCTACTCGACTTTTTTTTAAATTGTATTGAAATGACAACCCTCTCACCCTCGTGTGGGGGTGTAAAGGGGGTGGTAACGAGAAAATAGGCAAGTACAAAATTTGTTCATGTTCATATTCGGTTTCAGCGACCCCTAAAACATAGGAATATAAGGTTCTGTCCTCTGCGTCACAAAATTTTTTTGTTGTGTGCCTGTGTTATTTTATACTGAAAAAAAATTATAAAGATATAATATTTGTTTGAAAAAATCTTTTCATTTGTGACTTTAGTAACATTAAAATCATTTCTGCAGAATATTACAATATTACAAAATGGATTGACGCAGTTATAAAAAATTTTTTTAATAAAATAAAATCTAAGATGATTTAAGGTTAAATGTTTTTACTTTTTAATGATTATTATTATTATATGTATGTACACTGATTTTTTAAATGCGACCAGTTGCCATTTAGGTCTGGACAGGAGTGGTTCCTGTTCAGACATTGTTCATTACTGTATGTTTTATTAATGTCTAAGATAGGAATGGTTCCTGTCCAGAAAGATATAACATAACCTTCTACTACTCCATGTATAGGGAGCAAATAATATAATGGCGGATAGGGAAAACAGAGCGAAATCGCTGTTTTCTCATTAGTCGATAGTAGCGGGAGCAAATTCCAGCAAATACTCCTACCCAGGCGGAAATTTCCAACCGGCGCGGATCCTAGCCCGTACTGACGCCGGTGTAACTGTACTGGCTGGGAACCGCCTGCCAACCGAATGTGAACGGGCATTCTACCGAATAGTGACTAGGCCAGGAGCGCGCTGGCAACCGGCTCGGAACTGGCATTCTACCGCCCGCTGACCGGCCGGGAGAAGCCGTTCCGTGTATAATTCAACCGGCTGGGACCTGGCACTCTACCGACCGTGGATTTTTCATTTAATAGCCAGCCGAGCGCTGGCATTCTACCGACTGACAACCGGATCGGATCCAAATGATAATTTCAACAAATTTTAATAAAAAAATAATAATTAATTGCAAAAGATAAATACTGATGACAATTCATTGACAGTTCACTTTACACATTTTTTTATTTTTTTATACACTTAAACGCAATTTTTTATTACATAGACATTTGAAAAATCCTAACGCTGGGGGTACAAACCTACGCCTAACCGAATATTTACGCACCGAAATCTCGCACGCTAACGCCACTATGCTACGCTCGCATGGGACTCTCAAATCTTAAATACTCTCAAGTGTCACTAGCTCAAATAAAACTTGCAGAATTACTACGCGTCAATGATACCGCTATATTTTCAATACTTTATTGAATGTATATTTAGGACTATTTCAATATTTCGTTAAAAAAGAAACTTGTTATATTTTTATTATTATATAATACATATATTGAATAATTGTTTTTCAATATAATAATATTGAACGTAATAATATTAATAATTTTAATTAATATCTCAATAATAATAAATTTATTATTATTAAGATATTATTAATTAATTTTATATATTATTAATTAACATTAATATTATTAAGATATTAATTAAAATTATTAATACCGTAAACCGGGGCTATAAGGAACACCGGGGCTATAAGGAACAAGACTCTGTGTTCGGGTGGAGTTGAAGTTATCGGGGCCGTGTATGAATAAATTGTGTTACTATTGCTTTTGAAAAATTGTTGCTGGGGTAACTGCCAATACTATTCAATGCAATAATTGCGACTATTAATAATTTTGTGAACAGTAGTAGCTTGTAAGTGAGTAATTGTGTTTTAGTGAAATTTCAAACTTGGGAAACATTTGATTGCCGAGGTAAGTTGTTCCTATTTTAGCTTCTCAAAGTAATTTTTTTTATTAAAGGGATTTATTATGGGAAATTTTATTGAGTTCACCAAGTAATAAATACGTTTATTTTGTATTTACAGTAAGATTTACGAGAAAAAAACCAAAATTCACAAACGGCGAGTATACAAGGAACACAATTATTTCTTCCGAATTGTTAAAGTGTGTTGTCAAAACGTAAGTTTTTCGTAATTTCGTTTGTTTTTTATCACCTAATTTGGTTTTTAGTGTTCAAAGATGGTTCGAAATTGTAAAAGAGTGTTGGTACCGACAAGTCACAAAAAACGACCAGTTATCATCATCGACCTCAACTGATGATACCAGCAACGTTTATTTTTGTTTTTACATTTGTTTTATATTCTGTGTTTACTTTCGATCAATAAAAAATAATTTCTTTAACTTTAAATACATTTTCCAATAGTTTTACCACCTTGTTCCTTATAGCCCCATTTTGTAATTTCGAAAAAATGCGTCTTTTTCGTATTTTTTGCTTAAAATTCCAGCTTTGATCAATACAATTCTTTAACCCTTCAAAGTGCTCGCCAAGATCAAGAAAAGAAAAAAAATTAAGGCAATATTTCAATAAAAAAAAAAGTTGCAAGACTTTAAAGCTGAAATCTGTTCCTAATAGCCCCAGATTACGGTATCATTACCTTCAATATTATTATATTGAGAAACAATTATTCAATTATTATTGAGATATTATTAGGGGAGTATAGTCGAGGTTGGACCACTGTCTAGGTAGGCCATTCACGTTTTTTTTGTCAAGTTTACTAGCGCCACCTAAGCGGATGCTTGTCGAAGCTTGTCTTAGTAAAACCTTACTTTTTGTTCAATTACATTTTCGGAGGATCGAAAATTGTGTTTTCTGGGACGTCGGTATAAAAAAAGCTCAAAAAAAGTTTTGTGCATAATGTGAAAAACCATTAATAAAAGATAAAAAACAAATTGAATCGTCAAGGCAAGTATGCAGAAAATTTGTGGGACTAATGGTTGAAAGAAAAACAAAGTAAAAAATCGAATCCCGAAACGTATTTCTTTATGGTTACAACAATTCGGTAATGTTACTTACTGTCAAGGTCGGCCACTATGTGTTTAAAATGCGCAAAGATGAGGACGAGCTACTTCATTTGCAAAAACTGCAATTCTGTATAACTCATAATATAATTGATCATCTTATTAATATTTTTATTTAATTTTATTAATATTTCAGTGCAAAAATTTTTTTTATTTATATTTATTTTTTTATATTGTTTATTTTTATTATTTTGTTATTTCATTAAGTTACAAACTGTGAACAATAAAGAATCAATTTTCCGTAACTCCAAACATGTTATTTTATTTTTTAACGATTAATGCCCTTTGAATTTTAAACATGGCCGACCTTGACTGTAAGGACCAACCTCGACTACAAATTTTTTTTTTAAATCTTTATAACTTTTTCATTTTAAAACCAATTAATTTACTTTGTACAGAAAAGATGTTCCTATTAAACAGGACTTTCCAACCATATACTTCAATTGTCCAAATTCATTTTTAAAAAAAAGTTATAAACAAAAGTCAAAAAGGTGGCCGACCTCGACTATGTTCCCCTAATTAATATTATTATTAATATTAATAATTTATTATTAATTCTTAATAATATTAATGTTAATTAATAATATATAATATTAATTAATAATATATAATATTAATTAATAACGAATTTTTTAAATTATTTAATTTTTAAAAAAGTCTCAATAAATAATTACTTAATATATTGATTAGATTCATTTATTAATAATTATTTTCTAAAATAATGCAATTACTTGTAATAATTATTTAATTTCTAATGTGACAATAAATGACGAGATCCGCAGTCGGATCCGCCCCAGTACCGAGCCAGTACAGACTCAACACATCCGTCATTCTTCCGACGCCGCAGAAGAATAAGATCCGCCGGCGGAATAAATTCAGTACCGAGCCAGTACTGACAATAGTGGGAAGACGGTTCCGACAGTCGGAGCATAATCTGTACCGCGCCAGTTGCTTTTTCAGATCCGAATCGGTACAGACCGTCGGTACTTGCGGTCTGTACAGGCGCGGATCCCAGCCGGTTGTAAACTCCGACGTTCGTCCGACTTTTCCGCCTGGGGAGGCGAGGCGCCCGGGACGCAATTTATTCTTTGAAATTTAATAACTTAAAAACAAAAAGAGGGCATTCTGAAAATTTACATCCCGATAGGAAAAAACCTCAGCTTTCGTTTGCAATAATTTATTTAAAAAAAAGCGGACCGATTTTTGGGAAATTGAAAATTAAATATTAATTATCAAAAATTAGGGTAAATTTTTAAAATATTAAAAAATAAAATACACCATTGGAAAGAGGACGAAAAAACCTTTCAGAAACATATTATAAAAAAATTTTCCCATTACAAGTATGTTCAGAAAAAATTCACAAAGTAGCCGGTGTTAGCAAAATTGGTCAAATTGACCCCCCTCTACCCCCTCCAAATTTTCGAAAAAATCAAAAATATTTTTTAGGTCACATTTCTGCTTGATAGAACAACAAATTCCCTGAGTTTCAATTTTTTTCAAGAAGTTGAAATTTCAACTTAGGACATTTCACGTAAAATGCCTCATAGGGGAGCGTGGGGGAATTGGAGCCCCTTGAGGAAAATTATTAAAAAAACCAACTTATCTTTATAATAATACATTGTTTTCATCATTTTCTACTCATTTCGTTATTTATCTTTAATTATGTTTAATTAGAAACTTAAAAAGAGAAAATAAATTGGAAAAACAAAATTTTCAAAAAAATACATTTTTTGCCATCACCCAATTTGTGGGGTATTGGGAGCTTTCACTTGAAATTTAAATTTTTTTTATTTTTTAGGAATATTTTTTGTTTTCTAATAGAAAAAAGTGTTAATACTTACAATGAAGCCAAAAGTTTAGGACTTATAATAAATTTTTTCCTAAATTATAATTTAATACAAAATTTTTGAAAAAAAAATTAAATTTTTCATTTTTTCCACAAAAAATTATTTTTTAATTAAAAGTTTGTTCATAAGGTGATATCTTTTACAATTTTCAAAGAAATAACGAAAGCCGTAACATAGTAACGAAAATTCTTTGGGCTGACACTAATTCTCCCATTACCACACAAAATTTTTACAGGCTAAAATTTGAATAAAAAAATAAAAACATAAACAAATTTTATTATTATTTCGATTTTTATACAAGTATACATATCTACACATATTCACCTATAATATAATGAAAAAACAGAACTAAATAATACGATTTTAACTACTTATGGTGATGTTTAGAAATATTTGGCATTTTACAACGAAAACTCAAAAAATACATTTTCCCTTGTCTTTACTAAAAATTTGTCAAGAATGTGATCGTTTGTTTTAGAATGATATAAACAAAGGTTGTAGAAGATTTTCTAGACATTACAGCGAATTTGAAGGCTTTTAAGTACGTGAAATTTAAAAGCTCCCATTACCCGCAAGCTTCCATTTCCCCACGCTCCCCTATATGGTATCGCCATCTGGAAATTTATTTAAATAGTATATTGTGCGTCAAGGGACAAAAAGTGGCTTTTTTATGCGAGTGCGAAGTTTGTCGCCCAAGTATGAAAAACTCATCTGTCCCGTGACGCACACGATATTTTTTACCACAAAGGTATAAATTTTGCGATGAAAGGAAAAGCCTCACAGACATTTTTTCACAGAGTAGTGTACCCCCTGTCGAAAATATCTTGGGCAAAGCGTGTTTAAATAGTGTTTTATAGCACAGTAAATCGTAAGGTATTAAAAAGTGTTGCAGATTAAATTAACACCAAAAAAGATTAAAATAATCAATTTTGGTGTTATTTTTTACAATGAATGAAATTTTAGTTCATTAAATTTTTTTATAACTATAAAACATGAAGATATCGATAACTCCGAGTCTTCGACTCGGAGTCATCGATTTCTTCATATTTTATAATAATTAAAGATGACCAAGTAATAAAATCATTATTTTATATTATAAGAATATTATACTTCTTCAAAATTATTCTTATCACTTCAATTCAATTATTATTTTCAAAAATTTCTAACTACAATTTTACTTTATATCTATTATTTTTAATAATTTTCGAAAAAGTTCTTTGGCAATTTTCAAATCCATTTGTTTACAATATTCAATTTCACGAAATTTCAATTATTCCTAAATTCTTTAATTAAATGCATATTAGAAAATAAAACCTTCAAATAATATAAAAGAAAATTCAATTAAACTTTTTCAAAAAAATTAATTTCAAAATTCAATTATTTCTAAAAATTCACGCTTTTTTGCTTTTAATATTCAATTATAATCTAAAATTTTAACTGAAATTCATTTTTATGAAATGAAAATCAATTTTTATTAGGAAATTCTACAAGAATTTAATTATTTAAATGCAAAAGTAAATAATTTATTGAATAATTGAATGTTTCTCAAAATTCAATTCTCATAAAGAATTTTACTAACAAATTTTTAAATAATTGAATTCTTTTGTCGAATTTTATTAAAACTTACATGAACATAATTACTTTTTTCAAGAAATTCGATTATAATTGTATGAAAAATAATTGAAACGCTGCGATCAGTTTTATTATAAGTAAAAATAATTGAATCCTTAAGAAGAATTTTATTACTCTTGAAAATAATTGAATTTCTGTAATAATTTGTAACTTCTCTAAAATTAAATTTTTTTCTAGCGTTTTTAACTAAAATTCTTCAATAAATCCATTATTTTTAATAATTTTTAAAAAAGTTCTTTGAGAATTTTCAAATTCATTCGTTTACAATTCAATTTTACAAAATTTCAATTATTTGAAAATTCTGCAATTAAATATTATATTGAAAAATAAAAACTTGAAATAATTTCAATAAAAATCCTATTAAACTTTTAAAAAGAATTAATTCTACAGAATTGTTTGTCAAAAATATGAAAAATTAAGAATTTCAATGATTTTAATTTGAAACTTTTTCAAAATTTAATTATTTTTAAAAATCGACGTTATAATGCTTTTAATATTTAATTATAATCTAAAATTTTAACTGAAATTCATTTTTAAAACCATTTTTATTAGTAAATTCTACGAGAATTCAATTATTTAAATACAAAAATAAATAATTTATTAATTTCATGTTTCTTGAAATTAAATTCTCATAAAAAATGTTATTAGCGAATTTTGTAAATCATTAAATTCTTTGGACGAATATAAATAAATTTTTTAAGAATAATTACATTTTTCGAGGAATTTGATTAAAATTGCATTAAAAATAATTGAAATTATGCAATGAATTTTATTATTTATGAAAATAATTGAATTCCTAAAACAATTTTACTATTTATAAAAATAATTGAATCCCTGGAAAAAAGTTATTATTTATGAAAATAATTGAATTATTGCGAAGAAATTTATAAAAAAAATTTGTAAATAATTGAATTTTTGTAAAAAATTTTATTATTTATGAAAATAATTGAATGTTTGCGTAGAATTTTATTCAAATTTTTTTTAATAATGGAATTATTTTGGAAAGTTTTATTGAAATAGTAGAAATTGAAAATTATTGAATTTTAGAAAACTTTTGAAAATAATTGAAATTTTGACAAGAATTTGATCAAAATTTTGTAAAATAATTGAATATCAGAGAAGAATTTTATTATTTACAAAGAAAATTGAAATTTTGACGAGAATTTTTAAAAATTTTTGAACACAATTGAATTTAGTAACTATGTTACTAAGTTAGTTAGTAAGTTAGTAACTAAGTTAGTAGCTTACTATTCTCCCTGGAGAATCTAAATTCGTTGAATTTTTACAAATCGTTGACTTTGGTGTTTTATTTAAAGTAAATTTTAATTCACAGTTAGAAATAACACCAAAATAGATTATTTTAATCCTTTCTGGTGTTAATTTAATTCTAGAGGGATTAAACTGTTGCAGATTATTTTAATCCATTCTGGTGTTATTTTAACACCTCACGTTTTACTGTGAGAATGTTTATTGTGTGTCGATTATGTGTTTGTGAACACAATAAAGTGTGTCTAATCCGTGTATTTTGGAACGCTTTGAGTGTTTGGAAAACACTGAATTGTGTGTCAGAAGTGTGTTTATAGAACACACAATGTTCAGGTAAAAATACTCTTAAAACACTCTTTTCACATTCATGAAACCCTGATCTACTAATTAAACACACACTTAACATTATCTTTACAACCTTTTTAAAGTTTTATGTTTTTATAGTAATCTGCCTTTAAAAAAATATTTAAATTACAGTAAAAAAATATTCCATTCTGTTCTCGCATGTCATACATACTTGGAATGTTTATACCTGTCGACGAAAATTTGTTTCGCTATTTATCTAAATATTTACAATCACTAGGTCTCGAACGCAAGGCGCAGCTAGGAGTGGATTAGAAATCACACGCTCTACCAACTGCGCCACGGAGGCTCATGAAAGGAAGTTTAGAATTTACATATGTAACGAAGGAACTATGAAAATGTGCTATGTAACTTGAAGAAAGGATACTGTATTTGCAACAATAGTATAATTATTTTATGTATAATATACATTATATTTAATATGTTATGTTATTGAAGAATGTTAATTTTCAAAGTTAAAAGTATAAGGAAAGGCTTAAGGTATTAGTCGCGCTGCTGGCTCTGGCCAAAATTTTACTGGGCCGCTTACTAGAGTGGGGCATCAGTGAGAGTGAGAGAGACAGTTTAACTCCCCACTCTATTCGTTCGTATGAAATTTCATATAATTTAACTATTTTTTTACCTTTCTGTCAATATATTTATAGTTTGGTGCGGTCAAAAAATGTCATGTTTTTTTTATGCATTTGTTTTATCTAATTGAATACTTTGGCAGTTTTATTTCAAAATCTGACGATTAGTTATCATATAAATAATTATTAAACAAATTTAATACATGCATTGAGTACTCTCTCCATGCAAAACGTATGAACTTTGAATTCATTTTTTGAAGCTTTGAAACGGTCAAAATTAATTAAATTGGTCTCATTCGGTAGATAAATACTTCAGGAATAAGTATGTAAAATTTGAAAAAAATCTGACGAAAACCATTTTACGCGACTAATACCTTAAAAGTTAATTTTTAAATGAAATATTAAAGCAATAAATTTAAGCTTAATTAATGAATTTATAACAAGTGTCCTATAACACTGTGACCACTTCGGTGACCACACTGTTATGGAATACTTATAGAACGTGTTTGCTGGGATAATAATATACGAATGAAACATATACACGGAAAGAAAGTTATTATCAAATTTTATAAAAGTATTTTACAAGTATAGGACAAAATGCGATAAAGGTAAATTTTGATATCAGAAACACTTAACTTTAAAAAAACTTATAAAATTTAGTAAAGTTATATTAAAATTTGTTACAAGTTTATGATACTTGATATAACTTTACTAAATATCATATAAGTTTTTATAAAGTTTAATACTTCTGATATAAATATTTACCTTTGTCGCATTTTGTCCAACACTTGTAAAATATTTTTATAAAATTTGAAAACAACTTTCTTTCTGTGTTCATACTTGTTCAGATAGTGTTCTCTAAACATACTATAAACATACAACTTGAGTGATTCATTGTTTTCCAAAGCATGTTAAATCATTGTTTAGTAATACTGAACAAACATACAAATGTTTGTCAAAAGATAGTTTCAAGTATGTTCATTGTAAAATATACAATAGTTTGTGAACTTAGTGTTTTCAAAACATGGTATGAACCCTGATATGTATGTCAAGAAAATGTCTTATGACTGTTTACTCTTAATGTGAGTAACATGTTTAAATAGTGTTGAATGAATGATTTATTTACTATAAAAAGTATGTCAGAAGTGTGTTCAAAATATGTTTAAATATAGAAGTGTGTTTCAAGATACTGAGATCTGTGTTTGAGCAAAATAAAACTATTTTCAAACATCATGAAACCCACATTTGTTGGTGAAATTTTCGACAGGGCCGACATACAATCGAACGTAAGTTGATGTATTGTAGCGGGGGGGTTCGAGGGTCTCCTCCCGACGGGGTTCTGGTTTATGTAAAAATGAAATTGTTTGAAAATAAAATTAAAATTAGAAACAAAAAATAATTTTGATAAATTAAATTCACATGTAAATTGTTTATTTCAATTATTGTTTATTGTCTACAATCCATCAGTTATTCACATCACATTATGCAATTTTTAAGTAATATTTATAAAAAATATGGACGAGTTTTACATTTCAAAAATGGATATGCAACTCTTTTCATCCCTGATATTGATAAGTATATTGAAATATACATGAAAAACTTTGTTAATTATCATCGTCATTTAATTATATTCAATAGATATCACTGCTATTTGGCGACAAACAACTTTTAATTAACATAAAACCACATTAATATTTAACCATTCAACACTTATTGACAAAAAATTTACATAACCAACAATTTTTTTAATAAACAATTGAAAGTATATAAAAAGACGATTATTTTAAAAACCACTATAAGTAGAAAGTGTTTGGTTGAAAAATACTTGTTTCTTTAACGGTTATGTTAAGAATTATCGAACATTTAATTCAAAATTAAACATTTAACATTTAATTTAATTTTTATGTTGGCATGATTCAATTATTAGGAATAATAGTTTCCCATATTTTTAGATTTAAATGTATTTTATACAAATTTTTCATTCTTAATTAATTACCCTGATTGTATATAGAATAAGATATATATGATTTATAGACAAAGCTCGAAACTTTTTTCATATGATTTTTTATCACATAGGAATTGGTAACAACCATAAAATTACTTAAAATGTTTACATCAGCCTTAAAATGATATGTTAATTACATTCAATGCAGAAATTCGTAAGTGCTTAAAGCCACAATGTCTTACATTCAAAATTGTTTTGCCATTCAGTATTATTATTTTCTGATTAATATTTTATTTTAAATTGATCAGTGGTTTTAACTGATTCTCAGTCAAATTCCACTGATGAATTAAAGTAAACTCGTCCACTGAATTGAAATCAGTAAAATTTTCACTGAATCAGATTTAGAGTAAAATAATTATTAAAAATAATCCTACTTTGTCCTATTTAAAATAGAGGTTTAATAAGAGCCTTGCTAGAAACTAGGAAGACCATATTCCCCCGCTCAAGGCATTCCTACATAGCACAGTATATTTTTCAGAAAGTTTACAGGAAGTTTATAAAGTGAAGTTTGAAAATTTTCTTTGTAAACCCTAAATGTTCTCCAAATGCAATATTCAGATGAAAATTTCCCTAAAAATTTCCACAGGGAAATTGTAGTAAGTTTTTACAGTAAGCTTTTGCAAATATTGTAGCAAACTGTTTCAAAAAATTTGTTTTCTAAGAAGCATATATTTTACCTCATACAAATATATATAGAGGAGCATGAAAAGTCTCCAATTTTTATTTTCCGAATCTTTATTTTATCAAAATTCTTTTTATCTAATAAGAATTAATTATAATTTCTTTTAATCGAAAGAATAATTATCAAAAACATTATTTTTTTGAATGACTAATTAACAGAATGTTTAATACTGCGAAAGAAAATTTTTTATAATCTTCAAATAACTGAATTATCATTTCTAAAAATTATTATTTTTTATATTTCTTATTTACACTAATATTTTTATTTTCGAAATGTCAATTTTGATAAATATTATTTTATAGATTTGTTAATAACAATAATAATTATATTCCCGAATTATTATTCAATATAATTCAAATATTACCGAATTACCAATTCTTAAAAAATTTATTGTTCCTAATAATATTTTCTTAATATGTGTAAATGTTCTAAATTCTAAAGTCTCTAAATTTTATTTTATCGAAATATCATTTGTTATAAAACTTTTTTCTTATAAATGTTTTTTAAAATAATATTAAATTTTTCGAATTAACATTACTCATAATTTTCTTTACTTCTAATCATTCTTCTTTATAATTACTATATTTTCTAACATATATTTCTTCTAACTATAATTTTACCGAATTGTCACTTCTCATAATTATTATATCGAAATATTATTTTGCAAAATTTTTTTAATATCTAATAATTTTTATACAAATTTTTTTATTGTATAATAACCAGTTTTTATAATTTTATTTTATTTGAATAATTATTTCGTATAATTTTTTTCTTACCGAAATTATATTTTAAATAATTTTTTTTAATCAATTTTTTATTTTTCCTAAAAAACCTCAAAACCCCGTTCCTACTCACAGGTCAAACATAACCTCAAAACCCCCTTCCCACTCAAGGTCAAAGGGCAAACATAACCTCAAAACCCCGTTCCCACTCACAGGTCAAACATAACCTCAAAACCCCCTTCCCACTCAAGGTCAAAGGGCAAACATAACCTCAAAACCCCGTTCCCACTCACAGGTCAAACATAACCTCAAAACCCCCTTCCCACTCACAGGTCAAACATAACCTCAAAACCCCCTTCCCACTCACAGGTCAAACATAACCTCAAAACTCCCTCCCTACTCATAGGTCACATGGCCAATATGACCACAACCCCCCTCCCCACTCATAGGTAACATGACAAATGTAACCTCGAAACCCCCTCAAAACATTACCTTAAACCCTCATTTATATTATTACATTACACCCCGTCTTCCCACTCACAGGTCACAGGACAATCATAACCTCAAAATCTCCCCTCTCATCTATTCTCACTCACATGTCACACGTCAAATATAACCTCAAAATTGCCCCTTCCTCTTTATCCCCAAGGACATGTCACAGGGCAAGTATAACCTCAAAGGCCTCTTGCAAGTGAAAGCTATAGTATATTCAAAACAACCTTTTTTACTTTTATATTAATTATTAATAAATTATAATTATTATAATTAACAATAATAATAAAATTCATAATTTCAACATAGAATTTTATGTTAATTATGTTATTTATTTATGAATTTTATGTTTTTATTTTTTTTTTAAACCAATAATTATAATTTTTAAATATTATAAAATACTATTGACGTAAATTATTAAAGAAAGAAGAAGAAAAAACAAGGGGGTTGGCGCGCGAAGCGCGCAGGGGGGCGGAGCCCCCCCAGTATATATATAAATATGTCGCGGCCACTTAGACGAATCCGACATTAAGCTAAGTGTCCAGACAGTTAGCTAACTGCTGACAGTTAGACGAATACACGTCGATATCGTCTATTTGTCTAAGCATTAAGCTAAATGTCTGACACTTAGCTTACTGTCCACCGCCATTTGGACATTTAGAGTAAAATAGCTAAATGAATAAATTTATTATATCTATACCAAAATAATTTATTTAATGCGGCCAATAAAAAAACAACTTTTAATTTATTATAAGTCAGCTTAATATCCACTTAATATCCATTTCGTCATTAAAAGTCAAATATTTCTCAAGGAAAAAAAAAATTATTTATTGTGATAACAAAAAAAATTAACAAATTATTTATTTTTGCACGGATTGGCATGGTGGCATCGAGAACAACATACAATATTTGCTTTAAAGCAAGAACAGCGTTTAGTACAGCACTGCTCTTTCGTCGCTTTGCAGTTACATTTTTTGTAACCTATTGTCCACCTGTACTCCATTGAGCTGCTATATTACAAATTAATTTACATTTAAATATAATAATTATAAAATAATTATTTCGATGCCACCATGCCAATCCGTGCAAAAATAAATAATTTGTTAATTTCTTTTGTTATCACAATAATTAATTTTTTTTTTATTGAGAAATATTTGACTTTAAATGACGAAATGGCGGTGGATATTAAGATGACTAATAATAAATGTAAAATTTGTTTTTTTATTGGCCGCATTAAATAAATTATTTTGGTATAAATGAAATGAATTTATTTATTTAGCTATTTTACTCTAAATGTCCAAATGGCGGTGGACAGTAAGCTAAGTGTCGGACATTTAGCTTACTGCTTAGACAAATAGACGATATCGACGTGTATTCGTCTAACTGTCAGCAGTTAGCTAACTGTCTGGACACTTAGCTTAATGTCGGATTCGTCTAAGTGGCCACGACATATATATATATATATATATATATATATATATATATATATATATATATATATTCTAACCCCAGATGGAAAGTGATTCAAATGTACTGCGCAACCTTAGATCCCATAGAAAACTACTGCGCATGAAATTTATTTTTTCATTTATTTATTTACCGCAAGCTTACTGTAAAAACTTTCAACAAGTTCCTGACATTTTTTAAATACTTAGGAAGATTATACCTACACAACGCGCAATTGTAACAATTTGCAGTTTTTAAAATTTAACTTTAAAATCGTAATCAGCGACACCTCCTAGTAACAAGTTCCAAGATGAATATGTCTTGACTTTTAAAAATCTGATGTCAAATTGAATTTTTTGACAAAGTTAAAATTATTTATGGCGAAAAATTAAAAATAATAATTAAAAAATGAGAAATAATATACAAAAAATAATAATAATGATTGAATGAACAAGTTTCAGTTAAATTAGATTGAAATTTAAAAGAGGATTTGTAATCGAGTAACTATAGTGATAGGAACTAGTTAATCGAGGGTTTTCGGGGTCGCTAATTACAAATCCTCTTTTAAATTTCAATCCAGTTTAACTGAAACTTGTTCATTCATAAATTGGATCAATTTTTATCTAATAAAGTCATCCGCAATATTAGAAACGACATTTTGAAATTTTTCAATTTTAAATTTGAATTTGAAATTAGTATTCATAGTACCTAACCAAAAGAGGTCAACACTCTCTGTAATATGAAAGTAAATCATTTTTTCATTACTTAAATTATTTAAAAGTAAAATTTTGCAAACAAATGTAATTTTTAAGGTTAATTTAAATTTTCCGAAATTTATCGCAGTTGTGCGTTGATGAGTATGTTAAATAAAGATTATTAAAATCTGTTTAGATTATTTGAATTGTCAGTAGATTTTTGTACAAAATTGTACCTCACGTATTAGTTGCACAATATATACTATATGTATTAAATAATATATATATATATATAAATAAAAATTACGCACTTAGATATAATAATTATATACATTAAGAATATTAATAATATCATAAAAATGAATAAAAGTCCTTAAAATAATCAAAATAAATTTGTGTAAAAAAAAAAT
This sequence comes from Leptopilina syphax, assembly GCA_032872505.1. Taxonomy (NCBI): domain Eukaryota; kingdom Metazoa; phylum Arthropoda; class Insecta; order Hymenoptera; family Figitidae; genus Leptopilina; species Leptopilina syphax. Next base: position 27,328,276 of record CM065476.1, read on the forward strand.
AAAAAGTAATGAATAAGGAATAATGATAAATTTTAAATAAACCAAAGGATAAGAAAAATAGGAGCAAACAAAAAGAAAAATCAAAAATTCGTTCAAAAAATTATATTTTTTTCTATTTTTGCGTGATTTGTAAACACAACATAATTTATAAATTAACATACACTATCTCGTCGATAATAATAATTATCATTAATAATTTATACAGCGGATACACGACAGTGTTTGATTTTTTCGTCATCAATTCTTTTTAAATATTACAACAACAAATAATCGTAAACATCATGTCGATAAAGTATCAATGTTTTTCAATTAAACGTTCTCACTTAGTTCTTTGAGAAAATTAGAGAAAAGGAAGAAATAAAAAATACGACACATAAGAAGTAAAACAAAAAAGATAAAAAATGAAAAAGAGGTAGTCAAAATAAGAGAGAAGAACAATATTTCATGAAAAATAAAAGGCAAACAAGGCTTTTGCTATTATTTAAAAATATAATAAATGCGCGCAAAGAGCCTCGAATATCATTATTATATTTTTCTTCGTAATTTTTTATCACGAATCAGAAATATATATAAGATCATTAAGGAACGATGGAGATTAATTAATGACTGGAATGAAGAAAACTTAAATCGAAAAAGGACTCGAGAAAATAGGATAACAAAATAAATAATAGAAGCATTATAAACATGATTGATTACTTAACAACGTAACTAATTAATAATTAAATTAATAATCGAAATAGTAAATTATATTAATATATCGTACTGCGATGGCTATGTATTAATAATTACAAAATGTTTTTTCACTTCTGGCACATTAACCAAATGTTATATTATATTATATAAGTCTACATTTCACAAATGCCAAAAATTTCTTATACTTTTTTCTGTTGATAGAAATCGAAGATTCGCTTCAGTTTAAGGCTGATTTGCACTTCTCGAATATACTTAAGAGCTGAGGAGCTTTCCAGTATTGGCTGCTATATGTATAATACGAAAATCTCATGGATCTCTTATCAATAATATCATCTCTAACAACAACGATTTATCTCAAACATCCCAATAAAAGAAATTAAAAACAGAATTCCATTTGTCATCAATCGCGGTTGACGTGGCTAATCTCAAGACAACTCGCGAAGAAATTCCTTTTCCCTTTCTTTTCCATCATCTCGTATTCTTATTCACAATAAATCTTTTAAGTCTTTTTAAAGGAGTCTTACAAACAGGAAGTACTCTAAGAACTTGGGCAAGCATCATTGGCAAGCAAATATAAAAAAGGAAATTGAGAAAAGGTATTTCGTATTTCGCTTATTTCCGTTATTTATTTTATTTTTTCTTGTGCACTTTTTATCAAATACCTGTATTTGATTCTGTATACACAGTGACGTTAATCTCACATTATTCAAAATCTATGTAATTACTTTTTTCATCTTATTCAATAATATTACTCTTTTTTCTATAAATTCATTTCTTATTTTTTAAACGTACGAATGCTATCAAAAATATTTTTCTTTTTAATTTCATTTATCAAACACATTAATGTTTATTATCAAAATACCACAAGAATCTCACTAAATGTAATTAAATTAAAAAAAATTTCTCTACTGAAATATCTAAATGAGATTAACATCACTAATTCATGCGTGAACAAATCCGTAGTTTACAATATTCAAGTACAGAATGATTTAAAAATAGTGAGTAAAAAATGAAACACTTTGTGGTTTCAATTCCTCTCGATAAGAATATTCAAACCGCAAAATCTTGTTTTCGTGTTTGAAATTGAATATATTTCTATACAAACTTCATAGATATTCGATAATTTATTTTTAAAAAATGCTATTGAAAATTATTCAAACCAAAATATGGAATGTTCTGTTTTAAAAAACTGTTAGTGAAACAATTCTTAAGCATGCAGTAAGAATTTAAAACTAAGAGAAAAATTGAAACCAAAAAAAAACAAATAGAAGACAAAGGGAAATATTTAAATAATGAAAAATATAACTGAAATTAAAGTGGTTAATTTTCTCAGGAAGGAATTGAAATCACAAAAAATCTATTTTTAAATCATCCTGAAAACAGTAACGTAGAGTTTAAGGACAATGCAATTTTTTTTCACAGTAGTCAATGTCGACCTTTTCACTCCTGCTCTTTTTAATATATCCAATTATTATAATAATCTTTCATGTAACATATGAAAGTTACTTAATTTTAAAAGAGACCAACATGCTCCGTCTCCGACTAATGAATACAAACAAACAAGAAAAAAACATATAACTCAACATCGTTGGGACGTAAAGATAAGAATATTGGTCCTTAATATGTTAAGACAATTGACTCACTTTATTTTTTTATTTTTTTCAAGATAGTTCTCTATCTTTTTAAATATTTTTCCTTATCACTCTTTTCTTCAATAATAGTTCACTAACAGAAAAAAATGTCTTTCTAATCATGCCCTGCACGATTTATTCCATAACCTTCGTATTTTTCATAAAACAATTTTGTTGAATAATTTCTTCTAAAAGTAGATACAATTTGACAATACTCCTTTTTTAAGTAAAAATAATATAATAATGATAATAATAATAATAATAATAATAATAATAATATAAATATTTAATAATTAAAAATAATAATAACAACAATAATAATTGTTCTTTATTATTGTTATTATAATTACAGTAGGAAAAGTAATAACATTAATAATGACACTAGTTTCTAATAAGCGTACAGAGTTACTGCACGATAGTTGTATGCATTAACTTCAGTTTTCATTATTTATTTTTTGCAGGTACTTTTTTCTTCGCTCAAAACTTTCCACTAGTTTCATATACTGTATCATACTTCTTGATTATTAAAATCATATTTCCAAAGATAACAAATATTTTCCTTTTTTTTACATCTCACATTTCTTAATAGTAAATTAAAAAAAAAGATTAAAAAAAGACATAAATAATTCAAGCGCGAATTATTATTAGAACATAAATTAATTTAAACAGGTGTTTTATTTTACTTTATTTTTAGAGAGAAAAAATCGAAAAATTTAGACGGAAAAAAGTGAAAATATATTCTACTTTTATCATCGAAAATCAGAATTTCCATTATGAATTTTTATTCTTCGAAAATTCGAATTTTCATTTAAATATAAATATATTATGTATTTAGAAAAATTTAATGTTTATTTTTAAAAAATTAAACATTTATAGAAACTTTCATTCATTTATATGGAATCAAACACAATTTTCCATTTTCTTAATAATGTAACATACAAAATAGATTTTATTTTATACACGAAGAGTAAATTTCCAAAAAATTTGTAATTTATATTAAATTTCTTTTTAATTTCACAAAACTATACATAAATATTTTTTCCAATATTACATTATGATACATAATACACGAATTAATTTATATATATATATATATATATATATATATATATATATATAAATATTGTACTTAGATTGAAGTGTCAATTTACAAGTGTCAAAGTTAAAGTAGAATGGCACTCTTTAAATATTTTGGGCAATTACAAAAAAAAATAGTGTCGGAAAATTAAACCAAGACCAAGCGAGAAAATTTGGCATAAGAATCTATTTTTTTTCTTATCCAGCCAGGGTAAAAAGAAAAAGGATTTAAGATATAAAAGAGCGAGGAATAAAAATATATTCACAAATAATGGCAGCAGTCAGACATGGCTGGATACTTGAATATTAATTGAATATTCAATTTGAAAAATTTATACCTAAATCTTAAGCACTGTTTCCATATCAGCAGGAATGCCTAGTTTAATTGTCATTTTAAAGAATTATTATGCTTAGATTCATTACAGAGCGCTTCTTTTTCTCGATAAAAGCTAACTGAAATTTTGCCTAATTTAAAAAAAAATTCCGAAAAACAGTAAAAACAACCACAGAACATAATTAAACAGTTTAATAATTCTAATTATTTAAATTTTTATTTAAACACATGTTTTTAATTTTAGAGATAATTTTTCTGAAATGAAGACACATTTTTCAAAAAGGAAACTGATTCTTAAATTGCGACACATGCTTCTAAATTAATCTAAGAAAATGATTTTTAAATTTAAGATCAGTTTCTAAATTTTAAGAAGCTTTCTGTTTTTCGTTTATTCTTTTCTTTAGCATTCGAAAATATGTTATCAAGAGTTTTCTTAAACTCCAAAAGTAATAGTTTGCAATGTAACTAGAATACATTACTTGAGCGACAAAGATAAAAGACAAGAAAATGTGTCTTTTGGCCTTACTCTTCTAATTTCAGTTTGCTTTTATGATCGGACAAGTATCCTGACGAGCAAGTTCATCACCTGCAGGATCAGTAGGTGAAAGTACACTTCACGCAGTAAGATTAAGTAAGTACGTATACGGTACCCTCCAAAAAAGTAATAATAAACAGTCGCGTGTGTGAAAAAATGACGAATCGATGTCATGAAAATGTTCCCCTCATCAGTGGCGATAATAACAATAAAAAATAATAATAATAATAATAATAATAATAATTAAAAAACAATGAGTAACAGAGAGACTGAAAATGAAATTAAGAAAAGGAGATACAATATGATAATACTGTTTGACACTGCCTTCAAAAGGACAAGCGCTAACGACAATTTTTTTCCCCAGAGGTCACCAACTTTAATCATTTTATAATATTCACTTTTTAGTGAATAATTTTTTTCAATATTTTTCCTTGTACTTTTTGTAGTATATATTTTATAAAAATTTGTTTTTACAGAAATTCGTTTCAGAAATTTTATAAAAATATATTTATCAAGAAATATTTTTTATAAAAATATTACATTTTTCATAAAAATATATTATTTATTTATAACAGTTTTTAGTTAATATAGATATATACTTTTTTCTTTAAATAAAAATATTTTGTTTCTAAAGAAAGAAGATCATGTTTTCTATGAAGACTTATTTCCAATACACGCCAAAGATAATAATTTAACTTTTACTATTTACAATGTGACAACTGAACTGTTTAGAATTTCTGTTCATTTTTACTACTTCCGGAGTAAATTTTACTTTTTCTTTAATTTACTTCGGAAATAGTAAAAATGGGCTATAAAAATAAGCAGAACTTTCAGACAATCTGGGTTTCACTTTGTGAAGAGTAAGTGATTATATTCGTTTTTTGTGTGCGAACTCTAGCGAATAATTTCTTATTACATCCAAATAGAAAACTATTCCTCAGTTTCAAAAGAAATAAAGTTTCTGTAAAAACTTCCGATTACCGAAAATTGACGCAAAATAAAAGAAAATTTTTCCAAAAAGGTACAAAACTTAGCAAACCCGAGGGAATCTCGACCCTGTTACGAAAGTCGACAGTCTTTCTAAACTCGATAATCAATCATTTTTTAAAAACTGATCGAATAGACGAGACGAGAATCTAAATTTCAAATCTGGCCGATCCAGGTGACAAGGTCATTCCATTTTGATAGTGGACGGCGACGCTATTCCTTGCGAGAAAGTCGGACTTTCGGGACCAGTTGCTGGCTCACTTTTGGTCGTTTGAACGTCGTACCTCGCGTGAGTCCTCATGTGCCTGGTGATCATGTCCCTCCGACAGGCTGCGTAGATGCACTGAGGACACTTGTAGGGCTTCTCTCCAGTGTGCGTCCGCTGATGAGTGCTGAGATGGTCGGACCTGCTGAAGACTTGTCCGCAAACTCGACAGGTGTAGGGCTTGACTCCAGTGTGCAACCGCATGTGCCGAGTGAGCATGTCCGACCTGGCGAAGCTGCGCTTGCACACGTCGCAAAGGTAGGCTTTGGCGGACGCGTCCTGGGGACCCTGCCGTCGATGCCGTGACGCCATGTGTTTCGCGAGTCTGTCATGTAGACTGAACATTTGTCCGCAAACCGGACACACGTAGGCGACGTCGGCTCCTGGCGGCATCTCCTCAACGACGGGCGACACTTCGAGGTTGTAGCGCACAGCGACGCTCTCCTTAGTTGTGGGTGAGGCGACGTCGCCCCGAACTACGGGCACGCTGACTGACCCTCGGGTCACGACACCGGGTGGCAGGAGTTGCAGAGCTGGCGGTCGACCCTGAGCCAAGTTCTTCATGGAGAGATCCAAGGGCGAGTCCTGAGGACTCGTGGAGTCATTCTCTAGGTTTATATTCTTCGAAGGATCAGTGGCACGTGGCCTCTTCTCCCAGCCGGGCACGTCCGAGTCGGAGTGACTTCGCTTTCTCGTCATGTCCGGCAAGTACTTGGTGTGCAGATAGTGTTCGAAACTGCACGACGAAGGGGAGACCGGGGTTAGGGGAGTCAGGGTCAAGGGAGTGAGCGGCGTCAACGGCGCCAGTGGTGATGTGGGTGATGAGAGCAACATGGGCGCGGTCGCACAATGGACACATCCACATCCAGAATACATGGGTATCGGTCTCGAATTATGGTTCTGCAGATGACTCGCGTGCAGATGATTCGGACTTGGCAGATTTTGATTGTTGTGATAGTTCTGATTGAGACCTTGATGATTGGGTCGGTTCGGTGGGTTCTTTCGATGATGTGAGTAATGAAGGAGATGATGACTGATTCCGGTTTCCTCTTCGGAGCGGGAGAGGAATTCCTCCTTCTGTCGGAGAGTAGCGAGGAAGCTGTTGCCCGGACTGTCGAGAATGGAACCGGTTGATGACCTCGGCGACCCGAAGACGTCTTCCTCCTCTTCGGAGGGTAGGACTGTTTCCTCGTAGCTGGCGCACTTCGGTGAAACGAGCGGTGAATTCCGGTGTGCTTGCAAAATATCGACCACCTGCGACAAGCCTTTCCGTTTTCGTGATTTCGACTGATGATTCCGGTTCGCCGTCGCCGCCAGCGTGTTGTTGTTTGTACAGGATGGCGGTGGGGGTTTCGCCGGACCTGGTGGCGCAGCGGCGGCGTCCTCCACAGCGCTCTCGGCCATCGTCATCGAGGATGCGCGGCACCCGCCGCCTGGGCCCCTGATGCCGCCTACTACTCCTCCGTCCACCACCGTTTTGCCGCCCAATTCGTTCTGCAATCAAAAAATTTACTCTTATTAGTGAACAATAGGAAATAATTCAAACTCTTCTAAACCTTTATCGCCATTCATTAAGAATAAAAAAGATTTTTTTCATTTCAAAAATAAGGAAACAACTGAAATTAATGTAAACTTCCTGTTTCGATCAGAAATTGTCAATGGTTTTAAAAAAATCTGTCTTTAGAACATGAAAATTAGGAGGAATTTACGAGAAAAACAAAATGCAAATTTATAGAAAACCCAACGAATAACGGAAGAAATACGGTTAATTAAAGAAATTTTAATTAAATTACCGTAATCTAACAACTTCCAGTAATTTATTCTTATTTTTTGTTAATTTAAATTTGAGTTTCATTTCTGGGTTAATTGAGTTTTCGGAGAAACCTACGTTCAATATGCGCCGTGATTTCATAATCTTGTATCATATTTCTCTAAATTCTTAACCACAATTCTCTACCACCATCGTTTTTATAAACCATTTAAATAACAGAACTGTTTAAAATTGATAATATACACGTTAATGGAATTGAAGGTAAAATCGTTTATAACACATCGGGGAATACATCAGAAAGACTGTGGAGAAATGATGGAACAGGAAAAAGTAAGTTCTATAGACGCGTTGAATTGTCATTGAATGAGTATAGCAGCAGCAGCGGGACAGTATAATGAATTATAAAAAACAATCTCTTGAGAATAAAATTGGTTATTCGAGAGACGAAGTTGGAAGAAAAAGTAATAAAGAAGTAAATTTTTTAAAAAGATAATAGCAATGAATAAAAAATTCTCAATAAACGACTAAAACGCCTCTATAATTAATTAAACCTTTTACTACTTTTCATTACATACATTTTTTAATCACTAAACTGAAAAAAAATTCTGGTTGAAATAACCAGAATTCTGATTATTTTTACTAGAATATCGTGTTAAATATACCCTTACTATTTTTTCCGGTTAGATTAACCAGAATTCTAGTTAATTTAATCAGAATTCTGGTTGCAGAACTTTTTTTTAGTGGTAATTTTAACTATTTTTCAAGTATTAACTTCCGAATTTATAATTTATTCTTCACAGTTGCCAAATAATTTATCTTTACCAAACTACTAAATTCCATATAAGTAGTTTTTATCTCAAAAACATCAAATATTTCCAAGTTTATATACTTTGATGAAGTTTTTATTTCAGTTAAAAAATCAAAAAGCTACGATAAATTGAGGAAATTTCGCCTCAATTATAAACTTGCATTATAAGAAATTTTTTGATACAGGTAATTCAACGCCTACGGCGTTAATTTATCATATAAAAGAAGAATTTTAGAGACACCGCCTATCGAATAAAGACAGAGAATGTCTCTGCATATTTGAAATTTAAATATTCGATCAAATAAATCAAGGCATTTCTGCTCTTATGCTTGTGTATATTTTTTAAATGCGTTAAACGTCATTAAATTGTAGATGATGGCAAGACTTGTAAACGGGATATTTGAATTGAGAATCAGGTTTATCATATACTAATCAAGTAAAGCCACTTTATCTCATTTTTATAGCTGTGTGAGATTTTTTGTCGTGACTTATCATTCCTGTAAGTTATTATCGTTTTCATTCTATCTCTATTTTTCTTATTCACCTTCACTTCTTTTTTCTTCTCTTCTATTTTGTAAGTTATAGTCGGAAGCAAACAAAAATTGATCTGCCGTGTCGAACAAAATGATTATGCTAATAAGGAGCAACAGGTGGCGGAAATCGTGTTTTTAGAGGAGGAGTACTTGGGGGGAAAGACTTTTTTATTATTTCACCATCTAACGCGCCAATATCGCTTTCACGAAATTTGCAAGAATGAGTCAGAGCCTTCTCTGATGATCCACCGACGAAAGGGGATTTAAATGTCTGTGCTTTATTTTTCTTTTTAAATTACTTTACAATATTGGGTGAGGTCTAAATAACTACAGTATAGATTCTGGGTTAAATAAAGGTATAAATTTCTAGATTTATTTCACGTTAGCGAATAAAATTGAACGCCTTTATAATTGCATAAAAATAAATCGTTTATTGCTTTATTCTCCTGAATAATTGCTTCCTCATTGAAAGAATTTTTTATCATTTTTAAAATTTCATTAACATTAACTGTAATTATTTAACACCATATATAAACGTTTTATTTTTGTCTGTTTTTAAATTTTCATTTTGCTTTGTATGAATATATTAATTAAGATATAAAGCTAATTAGTTTTAATTTTTTTAAACATGTGTATCGTTTAATGATTGTTTTCGTGTCGTGAAACTCAATATTTATATGTATGTATGTGCGTATCGTCCAGTGTTTAAAAAAAAGAGACAACTTGTTTCTGACACAGTATAATTAAAGGGAAAAAGACGTAGAAATCGTGCAAAAAAGCAGCTTTAGGATCTTGAGACTTTAACTTTCAGTTATTGATCTTGTTGCGCTACACGTGGTCGAATCATTAATAATCAATGCGTAGGAGGCACGTGGTTGTCAATAATATACATGTATATAGCGGAGCAATTTCCTCGCTCACAACATGGAACGCCAAGTTCCAGTTTGCAATATAATATTCTGGATCGCGAGTTTAGAGCCTTAGAACAAATCCATGCACGGTAGCTGATATTACGAGATCAGTGGAGCAGTTAATGATCACTCTTAAGCATGCAGAAGGCTTGGCTCGAGGAAAAATCTTCGAGAGCACGGCATATGTATATATATATAAATGTACGAGAAACAGCGGAAATCAGTCTTCAGCTATTTCTCGGTGGTAATTTATGTTTGAGTGCGCGAAGCGAAAGCTTTTAAAGAAGCGCGCTCATAAAATATATTATTTAATAAAAATTCAACTCGAAATTGGTACTTTTTTCGATCAAAAGTACAAAGCGTTTAATAATTATTACTATTTTTATTAAATGAAACACTGGAAAAAAATTTTCAAACCAATATATTATATTGCTTCCAAGACGCCACTTGGTAAAATCAGGAAATTCCTTAGCTCCCCCTATGTCGCGATGACGAGAAAAAATTTCAGTAAATTTGAAACTCTTCTTAGGTTTTACAAATCATTTTTACCGATAACAATTACATACAGTGCTTTTCTTTCTATTTAGAAAAATATTTTTTTTTTACTTATGAAAAGGTTTTTCTGATAGAGAAAGTCGTCTTATTTGCTGTTGGAAAAAATTTACAATATCAATTTATAAAAACAAGAATGTTTGCGAATATAAAAAGAGTTGAGCGGTAAAAGTTGAAAGAGACAAACAATTTTTTCATTTTATTTTGATTTTTCACGTCTGTGGTTTTTTCTGCGAGCATGCGACAGACGTACAACAAATACCAAGGAGCCAACAATGTGTTCAGAAGAAACGAATCGGAATAATATTCTATTCCACAAATCTAGTTCGCTAGAGATTATATTGCTAATTCATACGGAAAACAGGTCTTGTAAAGTGGTCTCAAGATTCAAGACTTTGAACGGAAGTTCTATCCGAACTGAAAATAAAACTCGTAATTCAACAAGAACGACTTATTTATGCCATTTGCCTACAGCGTCAACGAAAAAGCAGAACTGTCTTAATTTGCGGGAAGTGACGTTTTCTGAAAAGAAACCTGCTCAAAGCGTTTGCAATCACTATTCGACTTTACTTTATTGCCTACCGTTTGCGTTTCAATTACAGAATTATCGAAAGTACTCAATGGGAAATTTACAACTGGCGGAGTACTGCGCCAGCACTGGCAGTACTGGCAGCTACGCTGACAGACAGCACTGGCATAACTCTGGGATGATAACGCTGTCTAGCGCTGCCAGACAGCGCTGGCGCAGTACTGGACCAGTGCTGGCTGAGAATATTGCCGCAATAAATGCCGTATTGTTATTAATTAGTCGTAAATTAATAATTATAAATAATTTAACAACAAAATGGTAAATAATATTAGTAAATAGTTATTATTTATAAAATATTTCTCTTCTTAAAGAAATTGTATCAAAGATGGAGACTAACAATGGATATAGTAAATGAAGTAGAAAAAAATTGTTTATAACATTTAAAAATTAAATATTAAACAATTACAGTAAGTGTGCATTAGATTTTCATATTTTAGTACCTAACGATTGGAATCTAGAAATATCGCAAACCTATGAAAATAAACAAAATTGCTGACGAGAGGAATCGAACCTACGACCTACGGACTAACAGACTAACGCTCTAACCACTATGCTAACGACACGTGTGTACAAAAAAGTATTAATATCTCAGTATCATTCAGACATACAATTATTGAGTCAAAGATGAGAAAAAGATAGGGATACGTTAGAAATAATAAATTGAAATAAAATAAATTAAACTAAATTTTTAAAAATTAAATTACTTTACTTATTGCATTTAACATTTTACGTAATTCTTAAATTACGTGGTAATTTTTTAATAATTTTTTATTCATAGTAAGAAGTATAATAGTATTTTAATAGGAACCAAATTATTATTGAGATTAAAGTTTAAATTTTGTTTATAATTTTAATTTGTTTAAATAATTTATTATTTACAAAATTAGACAATTGTGTTAAATTGTTATTATTAAATTTAATAAGAATAAAAAATGAACAACTGAAAAGTAAAATATTAATTTTTTTCAATAAATTTATATTTATAAACATTTATAAACTTTTTTTACAATTTTTTTCAAGTTTATGTCAAAAAAGCAATGTTGGCAAAGAGCGTTGTGAACAATTTTTCTATACTCAGCCAGCACTTGCCGCCGTGGCTTGTCCAAGCTTTGACAAAACAAAAATTCTGTACTGCGCCAGCACTAATTGTCGAGGCTCGGCTAGATTACGCCGAACAATCGTCTGAGTACTAAGCCAGTGGTGAACATCGGCACTACACTGGCATTTCCCATTGGGTATATTCCTTTTTTTCTCCCTCTCTCTCTTGTTTTGTTTATCCCACAAGAAATCGTACATCCATAAATATTAATTTCTTAATCCATCACCATGTTAAGCAAGTAAATTTATATTGTCACGATAGGAATCAATCTTGTAACGAGAAAAAATTTGTTTAACTCTTCTTCCATCGAAACAAGAATTACAGTTTATAATTTCCTGTCAAATTAAAATAAAACAAGATAAATATAGTAATTTAAGAAACAAACGAAAAGTCGGTATTAAAATGAATGTTGACAATTCTAGTAATCATTTATCATTGAGATAGAAAGAAGATGCGACTAAGAAGAGAGTAAGTGAAATGATGGTGAATTAATTTCTGGAGTGGGTCCGAGCAATTTTCTCGTAAATCGTAAGTATATTTTTCTTTTGCAAGCGCGCGGCATTGCCTCCGAGATGCCCAAAGAGGAATTTGCTTCCCGGAGAGGAGAGTGAGAGAGGGTGAGGAATGCCTCCGGGAGGCACCTGTAATCTGTAACCGCTGCTCGACGGGAGGAGTAGAACAGGTTGAGACACGATGGGCGTGGGTGGGGCGGTTGATCTTTCTCTCCCGCTCACACACACATATACGATCTCTCGTGAGGTCTCCTGATCGAGTGACAGCCTCGAAACAACTCTGAGCAAAATTTTTGTCTTACAAAAGACAAAAGCAATCGAATTAATTTCATGACTATTGATGATTTTCTTCTTCATAAAAAATTATGAATTTGTGGTAAAAATCACTAATTTTCCACTGGATCAGTACAGGTAGTTTTGACTGGCAGATATATAATTAAAAATTTCGGACTAAGAATGAGTCCGAAATCTTATTAATTTATTTAATCAACAGTGCGGTGCTATTGAACTATAAAAGTTAAGAGTTAACACTTTTTTAGAGTACACAGTCATTATCGGTTAATGTAATAATTTACATTTACTGTCAACAACCATAAACTGAAACAGATTTCAGCGTCAAAAACTATATATTTTCAATATGAAAATGTCATTGTTGACATCAAGTACTGAATTTAAAAAGTTATATTGACTACCAAAAAGTAGTAAAAAGAACTAAGAATGTAGTTGGTGTAATCAAATTTTTTAATTTTGTTCTTGTAATTTAACTACTTTTTTTAGTCATCTGAACTATTATTCTTTAACTATATCAAAAGTAGTAAAACCAATTACACAAAAATTGTTAGCAAAACTAAAAAAGTAATTAATTTAACAATACTTTCCACTCAACTATAGGTAATATATAGTAGTTGAAGATTTGAACCAAATTTATCTTATCGCTATTTCATATTTAGAGGGTAGAAGTTACCAACGTTTACATCGATGAAATAAAAAGAAAAAAATTATATCAGCAATTTCTAACAAAAAATTTCTGTAAAAACAATGTGTCATCGCTAACTTTACAAATCTCCTGAAACTATAATTGTACAAAATTTACGGTACATTAAATCAATAAATTGTAGATATATTGAAATAAAAAATAGATAATCTACAATATTGTTTCATTTAGAAAATATAGGATTCATTTGATCTCGTGCGTGACTCGAAGCTGTCGCTAGACGCGTTACATTGCCGTAGAATTTCTTGCGAGTCAAGTGTCCGTGAGTTGAGGGGCAAAAGCGCCGGTGCTCGGGCAAATCGCTACCAAAAAACAAGCAGGGCTACCGAAGTGCCACGATGGCCACGAACACTGAAGAAGAAGAAGCAGTGCACACGATTCTCAACAATCGAGAATTAAGAACAACGGTCACTGCCTTTTATTGACAACGAAATAATCAAATATGGAAAGCCATATTTACAGCGTTTGACTAATACTTCGAGAGAATACCAAACACATTGCAAGTTGCTTAAAAACTCATAAAAGATATTTTCTAACTTAATTAAAAGTTTAGCAATCAATTATTTTTTATTTAATTCTTTATTTACGAAAAACAGAAGCACAAGAATAGCAGATGTTATGTGGTGAGTGAGGTTTTATCAACCATTGATTAATCCCCAAATGGGGATTGGCTGTAACTAAACGATGCGGTAATTTGTGCGTCGCGAGTGCCGCGGTTGACAGCACTTCGTGGGGTTGATTTAAGAAGCGCGTCTCTCTCATTTGTCTTCCTTAGAACCGATTTCCCCCACGAGTGGTTGACAGTCAACTGTCCCAGCATCTTTCCGAGAATCGCGTCTTGGCGTTTTTTTCCTTTCATCTCGATCGCCTATAGACGCCGATCAAAGTAACCACAACACTCATGTTTCTCAGTATAACGTTATACACCTTTATATAATTTTCCAACTCCCCAATTTTTATTTATTTGCTCCGAATGTTGAAAACAAACTAACCGATTTTTTTCCTCCGATTGGAAATTATTCCTGCACCTGTCATTGTTGAGAGAGAAATTTATTTTTCTGATTCGTGTGTTAAAAGTAAAAACATCTTTCCCCAATAATGTTTTTAAATCTTTATCACTACTATGACATCGATGACGCAAATGACGTAATTTAATTTACTTTAATACTGTAATGAAGTTTATTTCGCAAACGAGATGTAAGCGTCTGCCGAAAAGTGAACATGGGCGGTGGGTGACTTTTATTGGCGAATTTATTTCGGGAAAATTCATTTCGAGATTTATCTCGGAAAAATTAATTTCAGACAATTAATGTATGGCTCGCTACCAAGTTTCGGGAGTTGGCAACAAGCGTTAATGGTTTCTTATGTCACCATAAATTTCATTGTATTTAGCCACGCACCATTCTGCGGTACTACAGCTCGGATGCGTTTTAATTATAAATTTACACTCTGTGTGTGCGTGTATGTATGACGTAGAATGCTTTCAGATCACTAAAGCCAAGCAACAGTTATCTATCAATGAAACGACTCTTCGTTCATCCCTTATTTCCCATTTTCCCCCATGATACGAATTTTAATTCAAATTTTATCATGTAATTTAATAATAGTCATTGTTACGAGAAAAACATTCCACTTAATGTATGTTATGTTAATTTTTAACATACGCAATAGAACCCCTGCGTGATTGAGATATATGCAAACAGCATCATTCAGGCCTTCATAATAAGGATCTTACCGCAATTCGGAATTGGGAAATTATTATATTTTTTTAATATTATTGAATTTATCACTTGGTAAAAATTATATTAATATATATACGAAGTTATCAATCCTCCAAGTCAATCAATCGATTGACTTGGAGGATTGATAACTTCGTATATATATTATTATATTTTTTATTATCAGAAGGGTGTATTAAAGTTTAATTAAAAAACAAAAAATTATGTAATGGAGGATCGTTTATGAAGAGAGGAGGTGACCTTTCTTGGAATTTTTGAGTTTAACAAAGTCCAATGAATGCAGAGGATAGTGAAGTACATAGCATTAGTGACGGCAGCATGAAGATCGTTCGAGAGACGTAATCTTGTAATTGTGAGTTAATTCGAGTCTGGCAGGCGACAGCGAAGGAACGCAAGTGTGGGCGATTCTTGAGGCTGTCTCATCAGACAAGAGTGGTTTTCTTCGTCGCCAATAGCTTCTAGAATCTAGTGGATTTCCTCTGCCAAACGAAACCCGATATCGAAAGGATTATATTATTAAATTTATTTTTCATTACTATGTGAATGTATAGGAATTGACATCTTAAAATCGACTACATGTTTCGAAGAAGGTTTAGAACAAAAAGTATTCAACGAAAAAAAGTGTTATTAGTTGTTACTACTGGCTTATGTTTTACGCATTTATGTCCCTCATGACTCGACGCTTTACAGCTTTAAAAAACTCAAGTAACCAATGCCGCAGTTTTATAATTTATGACGCTCTCTGTGCCTTCCGCACCTTCTCTTCAGACTTAAGTACCGAATAAAAAGCGCAAAAGAAACTTCCTTTTACTACCGGCACGCATTGATTTTGAATTACTTTCGAAGAAGAAAAAAACAAACAATTCCAGCTACTTTAACATTTAATTTATAACGCACTTTCATCTAAAACTTTAACAATTTATTTTATTGAAAAATTTATTATCAATTTCAAAATACATCAATTGTCAAATAAATCTTTTAATACTGGAAACATTTTTCGAATAATTTCCAGTAAATATTAATTAAAAGAAAACAATTCAAGTAATTTGTTACCACTTATTATTAATATCCAAGTTTTAAAATATTTCTACTTTTAAGAAGAAGAAAAATTAGTGGCAATGAAAAAAAATCTCCCGTTTATGCTAATTTTTTCGAATAGTGACCTAATATTTATTTTATAATTCAGAGCCGTGAGTGGAAGCGTCAATTTTGAGCAAACGATGCGTAGCAATGTTGTTGAGCAATTTGCATCTTTTTTTCTTTGTTCCGGCGAAGCGGACAAGAAGAACCAAACAGAGATGCTGTACCCAGTTGGTCCATTAGGGCACATTTCTACAGACGAGAAGATACGATCGCGTACCAACTACACGATAGACTACTTGTATAATAACCGCAGCCACATGATGAGTGGCCGACGTAAATTAGTCGGCACGTAAATTAACCGCCCCCGAGCAGTCGACGGTAATTTAATGTAAAATAATATCACTGCCAGACACCCAAGTAAAACTATCGAGTTCAGAGAAAAAAAATTAGAAAAATATATACATATTGAGAAAAAAGAAAAAATGGTTGTAAACAGAGAAAGGGAGAAATGAGAACAAAAAATACAAAACTAAAAATAATGAGGCCTGTGTAAAAAATAAAGAGGAATTAAAACTATACTTTGTCCCTCCGATCACAATGCCTAACAAAAGACGCGTGCCGTGCATTTATGTAGCAATCGGGTCGAAACGATTAACCTTAACACTAGGACCGACGGAGCCTTGTTAATTATTAATTTCAAGGCAGCAATCATCCTCGCTTTTTATTGTTTCTGGATTCATTAGATTCTAACTATCCGCACCCTGTGTTGTCATATATCGTATAACATTCAGAAAACATCACGATGTTTTATGATAAAATATAAATTTGTCGTATTTCATTTTTCTGGTATAATTATCCATAGGCATGAAATAAGATGTATTCTTTATTTTATGATCAACGCATGGAGGAGCATGAAAAGTCTCCAATTTTTATTTTCCGAATCTTTATTTTATCGAAATTCTTTTTATCTAATAAGAATTAATTATAATTAAGAAAGATTTCGACTATATCAGCAATTAGTGACATCTATTAGACGTCAATTGAACTCTTTGGTTTAGAGTCAGGTGTTATTCTTAAGATAATTATTCCGATATGGTTGTCGGTAAATAATTATATTTTGCTGCGTTCACGCAGCTTATTTTTTCAGATCAAAAATTAAATTCAAAAATATAATTATTTACCGACAACCATATCGGAATAATTATCTTAAGGGGATGTCAAAGTCTATGCGATTTTCCCATTGAAGCTCAATGCAAAAATCCAATCGACTTTGACACCGCCTTAAGAATAACACCTGACTCTAAACCAAAGAGTTCAATTGACGTCTAATAGATGTCACTAATTGCTGATATAGTCGAAATCTTCCTTAATTAAAATTCTTAATCAGCAAATAATTTCCTACATTAAGAATTAATTATAATTTCTTTTAATCGAAAGAATAATTATCAAAAACATTATTTTTTTGAATGACTAATTAACAGAATGTTTAATATTGCGAAAGAAAATTTTTTATAATCTTCAAATAACTGAATTATCATTTCTAAAAATTATTATTTTTTATATTTCTTATTTACACTAATATTTTTATTTTCGAAATGTCAATTTTGATAAATATTATTTTATAGATTTGTTAATAACAATAATAATTATATTCCCGAATTATTATTCAATATAATTCAAATATTACCGAATTACCAATTCTTAAAAAATTTATTGTTCCTAATAATATTTTCTTAATATGTGAAAATGTTCTAAATTCTAAAGTCTCTAAATTTTATTTTATCGAAATATCATTTGTTATAAAACTTTTTTCTTATAAATGTTTTTCAAAATAATATTAACTTTTTCGAATTAACATTACTCATAATTTTCTTTACTTCTAATCATTCTTCTTTATAATTACTATATTTTCTAACATATATTTCTTCTAACTATAATTTTACCGAATTGTCACTTCTTATAATTATTATTATATCGAAATATTATTTTTCAAAATTTTTTTAATATCTAATAATTTTTATACAAATTTTTTTATTGTATAATAACCAGTTTTTATAATTTTATTTTATTTGAATAATTATTTCGTATAATTTTTTTCTTACCGAAATTATATTTTAAGTAATTTTTTTTAATCAATTTTTTATTTTTCCTAATATTCATTTTTCCAAACAATTCTTTTTTATAATTTTTATATTTCCTAATTCGTATTTTACATAACATACATTTTTTCAAAGATTTAAATTCTCTAATTTATTATTTTCCTAACCTATAAATGTCATAATAAGAATTGCACCGAATAGTTATTTCACATACAAAATATCCAGTTTCGACGTTTCCCATCTCTGAAGAATATGGCGCCAAATTTGAAAAAAGGTTATTATTTTATTATATAACAATTATTAATTATTACAAATATTGTTTAAAACAATTTCCCTAATGATATTTAGCGTAGTTAAATAGGTTTAAACAATATTTGTAATAATTAATAATTTTTAAATAATAAAATAATAAACTTTTTTCAAATTTGGCGCCATATTCTTCAGAGATGGGAAACGTCGAAACCTTATATTTTGTATGTGAAATAACTATTCGGTGCAATTCTTATTATGACATTTATAGGTTAGGAAAATAATAAATTAGAGAATTTAAATCTTAGAAAAAATGTATGTGATGTAAAATACGAATTAGGAAATATAAAAATTATAAAAAAGAATTGTTTGGAAAAATGAATATTAGGAAAAATAAAAAATCGATTAAAAAAAATTATTTAAAATATAATTTCGGTAAGAAAAAAATTATACGAAATAATTATTGGAATAAAATAAAATTATAAAAACTGGTTATTATACAATAAAAAAATTCGTATAAAAAATTATTAGATATTACAAAAATTTTGAAAAATAATATTTCGATATAATAATAATTATGAGAAGTGACAATTCGGTAAAGTTATAGTTAGAAGAAATATATGTTAGAAAATATAGTAATTATAAAGAAGAATGATTAGAAGTAAAGAAAATTATGAGTAATGTTAATTCGAAAAAGTGAAAATTATTTTGAAAAACATTTATAAGAAAAAAGTTTTATAACAAATGATATTTCGATAAAATAAAATTTAGAGACTTTAGAATTTAGAACATTTACACATATTAAGAAAATATTATTAGGAACAATAAATTTTTTAAGAATTGGTAATTCGGTAATATTTGAATTATATTGAATAATAATTCGGGAATATAATTATTATTGTTATTAACAAATCTATAAAATAATATTTATCAAAATTGACATTTCGAAAATAAAAATATTAGTGTAAATAAGAAATATAAAAAATAATAATTTTTAGAAATGATAATTCAGTTATTTGAAGATTATAAAAAATTTTCTTTTGCAGTATTAAACATTCTGTTGATTAGTCATTCAAAAAAATAATGTTTTTGACAATTATTCTTTCGATTAAAAGAAATTATAATTAATTCTTATTAGATAAAAAGAATTTCGATAAAATAAAGATTCGGAAAATAAAAATTGGAGACTTTTCATGCGCCTCCAACGCATGCACGAAAAGAGTAAAAATTTTTGTATTTCAAATCTTAAATGTTCTTAATTGACTCCTTGAAAAATATACTAAAATAACATAAATGAATTGTTATACATATACAATTTAATAATTAAGAAACCAATGCAAAGTTAAATAAGCTAAAATAAGACAGTCTCAAAAAACTATAAAATTTGATAAAAACATACATATAAGGTCTCAAAACATTATTTTTTAAAAAAGGAAAAATCTCGTTTTTTTATTTCAAAGAAAATAAAAGTAAAAGCAAACGTGGAGGGTTCTCGTGTACACATGTCGTACAAAACATGTGTTCCATGGTCCTTCATCATTTGCAATAACTTTTAATAATATTCTAAGTACCAGAGAAACATAAATTACGTATAGTAAAAGAAACAATTTTGTCTTGATAATCCCTGCGGAAGTATCTACTCTTGCCATTCTTTTTTTTAAGTACGATGAAATTGAATTTTTTCCTTGCAGAGTCCATATCGTATTCTTTTTATACTTTCGTGTAAATCGTGTTCACAACATGCGTAAATTCACGATTTGTAAATAACGCATGGATGCTCTCTCTCTCTCGAATGAATGAATGAAACTTTGCAATTCTAATTTTTATATTGCTCTTGTTTTACAGCAACGGTAAAATATACACTTTTTTAAATTAAGTATATACCACTAAAATAAAGGAAAGTGGGATTAAAAAAACCTTCCGCAACTTATAAAATTGAACAATTTTTTGCAAATAAAATTGTAACACGAAAAAAAATATTTTTGTAAAACAAGGTTTTCAAATCGATAACATATTCATCAATGATTTCGAGTTTGATAATTCAAATAATATATATATATATATATATATATATATATATATATATATATATATATATGACGCTCCACGAGAAAAGAGACCTTATTTACTCTTGACATAAGGTCCCTTTTCTCGTGGAGCGTCACATATATATTCACGTGCACAATTAATCAATTATGTAAAACAAACAGCGATTGAAAACTAAAAAGATTTATTGACTCTAAGCACGATAAAAAAATATATATTATATACTTGAGGCATTTCACGTCAGAAATATCACGATTTGCTAAGGGTATGCCGATTTTCGCAAAACTTCGTGTTATTATAGTTCTATATAAGAGACTCCTTTCCCCCAAATTTTTTCAAAAAAAATTCAAAATTGTTGAAGATACGCCATTTTGAATTTTAATATTAATTTTATAAAATTTTGAATATCTCGGAATATTGTTTATGGATTTTTATGAAATTTACACATTTTGCAGGTAAAAGTATGTACTTTAAAATGCAAATAAAATTAGTGAAAAAAATTTTTAAAAATTTTGTTAAACAATTTTTTGTTTATTTACTTCTCTCTGAGAAAAATGTTATTAACATATTTGGATTCCTTATGAATTCATCTTTAATTTCATAAAAAAAAAATTGATGGAGACTCAACTGGTTCCGGAGATATTGAATTTTTTGTAAAAAATAGTCATAGTTACAGCAGCAATTCACGACTGCGGTAACGCCCTGTCGAAAATATCTTGGGCAAAGCGTGTTTAAATAGTGTTTTATAGAATGTTTATTGTGTGTCGATTATGTGTTTGTGAACACAATAAAGTGTGTCTAATCCGTGTATTTTGGAACGCTTTGAGTGTTTGGAAAACACTGAATTGTGTGTCAGAAGTGTGTTTATAGAACACACAATGTTCAGGTAAAAATACTCTTAAAACACTCTTTTCACATTCATGAAACCCTGATCTACTAATTAAACACACACTTAACATTATCTTTACAACCTTTTTAAAGTTTTATGTTTTTATAGTAATCTGCCTTTAAAAAAATATTTAAATTACAGTAAAAAAATATTCCATTCTGTTCTCGCATGTCATACATACTTGGAATGTTTATACCTGTCGACGAAAATTTGTTTCGCTATTTATCTAAATATTTACAATCACTAGGTCTCGAACGCAAGGCGCAGCTAGGAGTGGATTAGAAATCACACGCTCTACCAACTGCGCCACGGAGGCTCATGAAAGGAAGTTTAGAATTTACATATGTAACGAAGGAACTATGAAAATGTGCTATGTAACTTGAAGAAAGGATACTGTATTTGCAACAATAGTATAATTATTTTATGTATAATATACATTATATTTAATATGTTATGTTATTGAAGAATGTTAATTTTCAAAGTTAAAAGTATAAGGAAAGGCTTAAGGTATTAGTCGCGCTGCTGGCTCTGGCCAAAATTTTACTGGGCCGCTTACTAGAGTGGGGCATCAGTGAGAGTGAGAGAGACAGTTTAACTCCCCACTCTATTCGTTCGTATGAAATTTCATATAATTTAACTATTTTTTTACCTTTCTGTCAATATATTTATAGTTTGGTGCGGTCAAAAAATGTCATGTTTTTTTTATGCATTTGTTTTATCTAATTGAATACTTTGGCAGTTTTATTTCAAAATCTGACGATTAGTTATCATATAAATAATTATTAAACAAATTTAATACATGCATTGAGTACTCTCTCCATGCAAAACGTATGAACTTTGAATTCATTTTTTGAAGCTTTGAAGCGGTCAAAATTAATTAAATTGGTCTCATTCGGTAGATAAATACTTCAGGAATAAGTATGTAAAATTTGAAAAAAATCTGACGAAAACCATTTTACGCGACTAATACCTTAAAAGTTAATTTTTAAATGAAATATTAAAGCAATAAATTTAAGCTTAATTAATGAATTTATAACAAGTGTCCTATAACACTGTGACCACTTCGGTGACCACACTGTTATGGAATACTTATAGAACGTGTTTGCTGGGATAATAATATACGAATGAAACATATACACGGAAAGAAAGTTATTATCAAATTTTATAAAAGTATTTTATAAGTATAGGACAAAATGCGATAAAGGTAAATTTTGATATCAGAAACACTTAACTTTAAAAAAACTTATAAAATTTAGTAAAGTTATATTAAAATTTGTTACAAGTTTATGATACTTGATATAACTTTACTAAATATCATATAAGTTTTTATAAAGTTTAATACTTCTGATATAAATATTTACCTTTGTCGCATTTTGTCCAACACTTGTAAAATATTTTTATAAAATTTGAAAATAACTTTCTTTCTGTGTTCATACTTGTTCAGATAGTGTTCTCTAAACATACTATAAACATACAACTTGAGTGATTCATTGTTTTCCAAAGCATGTGAAATCATTGTTTAGTAATACTGAACAAACATACAAATGTTTGTCAAAAAATAGTTTCAAGTATGTTCATTGTAAAATATACAATAGTTTGTGAACTTAGTGTTTTCAAAACATGGTATGAACCCTGATATGTATGTCAAGAAAATGTCTTATGACTGTTTACTCTTAATGTGAGTAACATGTTTAAATAGTGTTGAATGAATGATTTATTTACTATAAAAAGTATGTCAGAAGTGTGTTCAAAATATGTTTAAATATAGAAGTGTGTTTCAAGATACTGAGATCTGTGTTTGAGCAAAATAAAACTATTTTCAAACATCATGAAACCCACATTTGTTGGTGAAATTTTCGACAGGGCGTACTACGCGACTTGTGCAGTATGGTGCTATGGCGCGGCGACGCTTTTTTTACAAAAAATTCAATATCTCCGGAATCAGTTGAGTCTCCATCAATATTTTTTATGAAATTAAAGGTGAATTCACAAGAAATCCAAATATGTTAACAACATTTTTCTCAGAGAGGATTAAATAAACAAAAAATTGTTTAAAAAATTTTTTAAAAATTTTTTTATTTAAAAATTAATTTTTTTTATTAACTTTATTTGCATTTTAAAGTACATACTTCTATCTGAAAAATGTGTAAATTTCATAAAAATCCATAAACAATATTTCGAGATATTCAAAATTTTATAAAATTAATATTAAAATTCAAAATGACGTATCTTCAACAATTTAGATTTTTTTTTAATTTGGGGGAAAGTAGTCTCTTATATATATAGAACTATAATCCCACGAAGTTTTGCGAAAATCGGCATACCCTTTGAAAATCGTGATATTTTTGACGTGAAATGCCTCACTTTTGAAACAATTCCCCGAGCTATACATATTTGTTGATGATAAAAATGTAGTTAATCAAAAAAGCAACCCATGTAGAAATTTCCCTATATACTTGTCCCTACCAAATGTTGGATTCTGATTAGAACCATCCTAGAAAATCTAGTCAACTCAAGTTTCAGGTTATTCGTGTACAACATTCATTAATAATGTTAATATGAATGAAGAATTCAATTATAAATAGGTTAAGTTGAAAAATAATAATTTTTAAAAGTCAACTAGAAAATTCTAGTCGGGGCCCTATCAACACACAGCTAGTTTTACTAACTAGTTCCCGACTAGATATTCTAGTCAGTACCCCATCTGCCGACCGTTATGAAAGTAGTTGGGTTCTAACGATTTTCTCTAATCAGTTCCCCACTACAGATAGGAAATTCTGGCTAGGACCCCATAAAATTCCAATCTCAATTTCTGCATGGGAAAGTCGTTAAAACATATTATTTGATGGCATCACTAATATGTACTTTAAATTTGAATCATTGGATGAAATTTGGACGGGACGCGAGAGTTGCTTTAACGAAGGGCAATAACTGTATAAGGGTCATATTTACATTTACAATATGTTGTAACTCGATCTACTTGAAATATACATACTCGATCGTCTGGCGGGTGAGAAACTGACTATTAAGATGAAACGAGTGATAATATTCGAATGAAGTTCGACCCAATTCGATGTAGTTTAATTATCAAAGCTTTATGTTTATAATACACTGAGAAAACTGGAGTGTCAAATTCAGAGGTTCAAAAAGTGTATGTTTCCTTTGCATATGAAGAGAGTTAAATAGTCCTTCTAAAATAAATTTTGAATTGATAATGGAAATCTACTTGTATATTCTCTCCCATTATGTCTGAGGGTTAAAAGTTGCGCAGAAAATGTGTACGATCTGATGCGTGCGAAATTATTTTTCTGACATTTTATGTATTTAATTTAGGGGTTAGGTTGCCATATTTATTCATTTCGCGCCGGATAAGGAAGGGATTTCTCAAGATGGTTAATTTGTCCCTCTGTTATAAAACTCATTTTCCCTCCAAGAGAAATGGCACGAATATCTGTCAATGGTGTATTTGAACATTTAGATTGTTATCCAATAGCTAACTCTCAAATATCAACGATTTGTCCCTCCAGATGTTTAGTCCAATACTCCATTTTTCTCAGTGTACATTATGCAAGCCAGTTCTCCAAACAAGAAAATAAACAAACTTTGTCCGCTGTTTTTTCATTATTATTTTTCAAGAAATTATAATAAATTTTTAAAACAAACAACTCTCTTAATTAAATTATATTTTTATTATTGATCTTTGTAAACAAAATGAATCATTAGAATTAAAATAAAAATTTTAACCGCTCGTAATTTGAATCCACTTTGGTTTATTGGATCTTATGATAAAAAAGAGGAAGAAGAGAAATAAAAATGCAAAAGAAGAAGAAAAAGTTGTGACTTAAGAATTAAGATGATAAAAGGGAAGGAAGAAGGTCCGGAAATGCGAATCTGGTCGCGTAAAACACAGTGTGTATCATGCCGCGTTTTGCGTTTAATGATATTATATACAATGCTATCCCTCATCTCGATAACATGGTATTATGCGATAGAAGCCGCGCACTTGGTGCTTCCGAGCCTCAGTTTCGAAGTCACCCTCGGGGCCTCATCGCTGAAATGCGGGAACGCCTTTAGATTCTTGCCGCTCTTAACTCAGATTATTTGCGCGACTCCGCGTGCCTATATATTCCACTCTTTATACTTTTTTAAACTCTACTATAAATAAATATATCTATCTTTATTCTAAATGAGAATATAATAGCTTAATAAGCAAGATAAATCGCTCAAAAGTAGGAAAATCGTTAACTTTTTTTTTAAATAATATGTTTCGGAAAGTAATTTATTTTAATAATTGTAGCAAACTATTTTTTTCACATTTATGAAAGTATGAAAAGTGTGGAAAACCCGAACGGAGATACTATATTAAAGACGGATGGTTTCGTCCTTTTCCGGAGTTTTATTATAGGGACGGCTATTAGGCCCCTATTGAGGCATGCCAGGGTAGATTATATTTGGGACTCGTACCGAGTGGTCACATTTTCTGCAGTACGGAATATAATATTTAACTGTTTGGTGATTCGTGTATCCTGAGACAAGCTTCGAAGAATAAATGTCTTATTTATTTAAAAGCTGTGTTTGATTTATTTATGTTTATTAAATCGTTATTATTATTTTATTTACTATTATGGTAAAAATAAACTTACCACATAATTTAAATTAGAGTTGCACTCTCTAAATTTGAATCAGCGGAAAGTCGCTGATTGGGTACCCAGGCGCGAAGTGACGCCGAGTTCAGGCTTTATAAAGATTGGCCGAGCATTGGTCAACATTGATTGAGCATGAGTGAATCAGCGAGAGTAGGAATGATCGAAGCTTTAATGTAACACCGATTCCAGACTGCAGCGCGAGCCTTGATTCAGCATTGGACACCAATGCTCAATCAATGCTGCGGAAGCCTAATGCAGGACTGAAACAAGACTGCTTCCACTGTTCCCAAATTTACTCGTTTCTCACGTTTATTCAATATAATGTGAATATATGAATTATTAATAATAATAATAAATATTATTGTTATTATTTTAATTCATGTATATGTGTGTATATGTGACGCTCCACGAAAAAAGGGACCTTATGACAAGAGTAAATAAGTTCCCTTTTCTCGTGGAGCGTCACATATATATATATATTTAATGACAATAAGTTACTATTATAATAATTATATTATTTTCATATAAATAATATATTACTAACAATAAATGTAATTTGAAATAGTAATACTATAAAAATTATTTTAGTAAAAAAATACAATTTTTCTGTTAATCGATACATTTTTTTCTTGATTTTTTAACAGACTTTTAACATTATTTACAAACCATAGTGTGCAAAGTTACAGAATAATTCTATAACTATTCCTGAACAAAAAGAACAAGTTCTGTAACTGGTGAGGAACAGGCAGGTCAAAATGTCGTCCCCCTGGAGGCACAAAATAGGAACCAAAGCCTGTAACAATTCTAGAACAAAACTAGAACATTGTTTTAGAACAAATATATAACAATTCTATAACAAAAACGATTTATCATAAATAATACCCAAGCAGAAATTTAATAGTTGCATAGAACAAATAAATGTTTATGAGTATGAATAAAAATATGAATAATTAATACACGGAAAAAATTAATTTAGTACATTTTACGAAACTAATTTTGGAATAGCGGATACGGAGAGGAGTTTAGTATAAGTTAAAACAGAATCAATAGTAATATATGATGACTGCGTTTCTCGAAAACTTAAAAAAACTTCTGTGGAATTCACAAATGATCGGTTGGACGTTCTAATTCAAGAGTTTTGTAAAATGTTTAGCCTGAAGTGCATGCGCCACGGAAAAAAATATTCACGGAGAAAAAAACGAATGAAGCAGAAAAAAGAATTTCTTAAAGTACCAATGAGCTCTCAAGACCATTTTTTCTCGTCTTCTATAGGAGATAGATGATTGGTTTGACACATGTGACTGCACTCTACAACGCAATGGTTCGCTTTGATTGGCTTATTTTATTCTAACACTAACTTAAGGGCATCCGGGAAATAATACTGGTTTCGTGATAGACGTCTCATTTAAAAAGAAAAGAATATTTTGAGTCGGGATTTTTTGGTAAATATAGAGAAATGCTCTGGGACTAGCGGTCCTCTCGGAATTTGGAGAAATTTTGATAAATAATTATTGAAAAAAATTGTTTAAATATACGGAAAAAGGGGGTTTTTCACGGTTCAGTATAGACGTCTCATTTTGAGAGGATAAAATATTTCGGGTTCATATTTGGAGGGGTGATAGAGGAAGAGTCTCCGAGGAGCGGTCCTCTCCGTTTTTGCAATAATTTTGCGAGGAAATTATTTTATTAACGATTGAAAGTGGAGTAATTTGAGATTAATACATTTGCTTAGTTCCAGTCGCGACCACTTCCGAGAATTGGCGCCACCTCCTTGACCACTGACACATAGATCAACTTGTCTGTGTGCTCGCCGCCATATTGTCTCTCACTTTCGCCAAAAATACAACTTTTGTTATTTCGTTTTTCAATACTTATTTCAAAAATTACTTGCAAATTTCGAGAATATTCTTTATCATCATGAATTCCCCTAATTATCATGATAAATCCGAACTAAATATCTCTAATTATTTAGGAGTGAGACGACACGCGGGAAAACACTTTTTAGGCTCGATTTTTCCCGGATGCCCTTAACGGAAATACGCATACATATAAACGAATTCTGACGCAACGTATATACGATATAACTCGCACTTGTAGATGAAAGAATTGAGTTTCTTTATATATACTAACTGAGCAAATTAAAACTGCGCTTGTGAGAAATGTCAATATACTGAATATTAATTTTTAAAAAAATAATTTTTTTAAAAGTTATACAAAATATTTTATAGTTTTTAAAATAACATTTTTTAATTATAGGGTAATGTCACATTGAGTGGACCGCCACTTTGAGTGGACCACCTGAGTTTTTAAGTTATCTGACAGAGGAAACGTGAAATAAATAAAACGAATAGCAGCACCGCACCTAGAAACCGTAAGAATTTATGTTCCGCGATAATCATATACGTTATCGTTTGATATAACGCATTTTTAAGAACACAAACCAAAAAAGAAGTCGTTCTTATAATGAGTAAAGTGATTCGGAAGTGTAAAATTTAAGTTTAAAAAGGTAACTTATTTTTTTCCTATTACTTTGGGCATTGAAATTGATTGTCTTAGTTTAATTAAGTGATAATTTTGACTCAAAAAAAAATTTTTGTGTCTGCCATAAAAAGTTGCATGTCACCATGAGTGGACCACTGTTTATAACCATGAGTGGACTGCCTGCTTTTTATATTTTTAATGTCAGTTTACCATTTTTATGGAAATAAATTGACAATAAATTTGTTTGAAACTGTTTTATGTTCTTTATTCATTTTTTTGTGATTTTGATGTGATATGTTTCAATAATTTCACACAAACATGGTCTGAAGCTGCATAAGCATAAATTTTGTTTCAATATATCAGAAATATTAAATACATTAAAGAATTTAGAATAACTTTTACAATTTTTTAAGAGTGGTCCACTCAAGGTTACACTTTTTTCATTCCTTAAAAATAAGCTATTTTTTTAAAGTCAATTGTTTTTCCCAAATAAAAAAAAATCAAAGCTATTATTGTATAAACACTTATCTAGGGATCTAAACTAAAGCTTGGAATAGAAACCTTTGATTAATTTGCTGTCATAAAGAATTTTTTAGAAAAAAAGCTTAGGCGGTCCACTCAAGGTGACATTACCCTAATTAGTTATAAAATCTCTATAAAATTTTTCAATTTTTAAAAAATAATTTTATTCTTAATTTTAAATTATAAATAAATTGCCAAAAAATTTTCAAAATTAAATATTTTTTTTTTTATTTTTTTATTGTTTATACTCCTGCCCTATTGGCCTTACGCACTTCGACAAGAGTCCCCGAGAAATACTTTTTTGGATTAAGCATAACCATTCTACTTAGAAATTTTCTATATATTAACCTAATTTGCGTCTACAGTCGACTTTATTAGGAGTACTCGCATTACGCCTGGACCACCCGTCAATGGGTTTTCTCGCCAGAGAAGAGGGAAACTGTAGAAAACCTCTCCTGAGTACAACCGGTTTATCGACAAGGATACTTATGCTGATTCCACACTTACCCAGTCTCTCCGCTTTTCCGTGGCGCTTCGCGTGAGACAGAAAAAGACAAAGATAGTCTCTGTCTTTTTCTATCTCACGCAAAGCGCCAAGGAAAAGCGGAGCGCTGAGTAAGTGTGGAATCAGCATTATACCCTTGGTCCTTCAACGACCGCCAATGAGAGGCATCTATCCGACTGAGCCAATCTGTCGGTCAAAATTAAATATTAAATTAAATATTATGATAAACTATAAAATTTATTGGAATGTAAATTAAAAGAAATTAATAATAATTAAAAGTTTGGATTACAAAATCACATAAAAAATGTTACAAATTTGGAATAATGAAATGTGAAATACGTAAAAAAAACAATTATCCAAATGTTACCGGCAGGTAAAGCAGTTCTCTTTTTCCTTCCACATATTGATCTCTATATACAGCAGACAAGTTAATACCGACGCGACGAGACAAGTTTTACATATCTATTTATAACGCGACTTTTGGTACACCCCATATAGAATTTTACGAAACTCTGTTCCAGAATTCATGATAGACAGCGAAGTGAAAACTCAAACCACGCGTTTTTAGATTGCACGAAACATTTTTACCATTTTCTAATAAAATGTTCATCAGAAAATACGAAACATTTATACATTCAAGCTTGTTTTAGAAATTACAAAACTGGTTGCAGTTTCTCGAAAATTGTTCTGCTTAAAGTAGTAAAAGTTTCTGGGTTTTTGAAAAACTTCGTCAAGGAATCTTAAATATCCGCTAGTGCGAAATTAGTTTCGTAAAATCTGCTGAACTTATTTTTTCCGTGTAGAATATATTTTTTTGCAATAAGTTTTTAAAAAATATTTTTCTTATTTTCTTTAATAATTTAAACAGACTATCTTATTTATTTAAATTAATGACTAAATTATTATTATCATTGTTAATAATTATTTAAACTTATACTTTATGCAACAATATTCAGAATTATACACAGAACACTTAAAACTAAGAATGAAAAATTTCGCACGCACGGGGGATTGAAACCTAGACCTAGAGGACACAAGTCGAATACGCATACCGCATAGCCACGCAAGCTTAGAAGTGATTTTACTTCAACTTCCTTTTGAATTGTGGGACCGTTATGTGCAGTGCTAAAATTATAAATTGAAATGTAACATACTTAAAAAAATAACTATATATGGGGCATTCCAGGCCAAATCGGAAATTATTTTGCTTTTGCATCTCAAATTTTTTTAAACATTTTTTTTCTTTTAGTACTCTTTGAAATGAGCTACCTTGAATTTTTTCAAATTTTTTCATAAAGCGGTTCAGGAGATACAGATTTATGAAAAATGACGTTTATTTATGCAAGCTGACAGTGAAAAATTATTTAATTTTTTACGAATCATCGATACACGGAAAAAAAAGTACGTGTATTTTTCATTGACTCGGTACTTGACTTTTAGATACAACACAAAATACTAAAAACAGTCTAGTACTTTTGCATGAGAGTTTCAAAAGCAGTCAATGAAAATTTCTAGTACCTTGCTTGAGAATTTCATTGACTTTCAAAAAAATTGTAAAATAAAAAAAATAATTTCCACTTGTTCACACAGTTTTTCTGAAATTCACTCATTCATTCACATATTTGGATAATTAATCACACAAACAAAGAACAATTATTGTATCACTTTTCGACGTTCGTGAACACTTATGAACTAACCTATAACACACACATATATTCGCGTATAACTTTAATATAAACACACACTTAACACTTAAAAGTACGTATCGAATTGTTCTTATATATCACATGGTGAAATTTTTCACGACTTCTGAGACATGCTATTTCACTGAAAACTGAGACTTACATAACATTCTGTTTTGTGAAAAACACAAAATAAAAAAATATTTTTTTGAAAGTCAATTCTTGAAGACAAATATATATTAACACTATTTGTTTTTCATAAAATAATAGTATATTCACATCTGAAATTAACACAAATGGAAACAGACGATCAGCTGGCATTTACCTTGGGTAGAAACGCGCAACGCACACTGCGCATGCTCTACAGAATTTTCAAGAGCAGTCAACTAATCTTTCACGTACTTTATAAAACTGAACAAATGACTTTTCGTTAAAATTTAAAAAACACTGTTGCCCATACTAGTACTAGAATAATTCTAGGACTTTCTTATATTTTCTAATAAAAAGTATATGGAACAGCCTTGTATTTTGTGTCCTATCCAAAAGTCAAGCACTTTCAAGGAAGGATTCACGTACTTTTTTTTCCGTGTACGAGTCTTTCTAAGTATCTAAATTCAAAAGATTTTTTGTAATTCATGCAAAAACGCGGCTGCACTCTACACAGAAAGAAAGTTATTATATTAGTTATTATATTAGAATAAGTATTAAACTTTAATAAAAATTATACTATATTTAGTAAAGTTATATCAAATATCGAAAACTTTTAACAAATTTTAATATAACTTTACTAAATTTTATATAGGAACGTTTTGTTAAAGTTTCACAGTAAAAAGAAAGTCTTATTTTAAAGCAGGAAAGCAGCCTTAAATTAAGATACAACATTTTTGTATCCTTTAACATTATAGCAGACAGTGCTGAATTTAAGACCGATCTTAAATTAAGATTTACTTTGTTAGTTTTGTTGATAGCAAAATTTTCCTTTGTCGCATTTTGTCCTACACTTGTAAAATACTTTTATAACATTTAATAATATCTTTCCGTGTAGTGAAAATAAATACGAGTTTATAGTGAAAGAACAGTCATATTAAATTTTTGTAACAGTGTTCTAGAACACTGTAGGAACAATGTTACTTCAAAATTCTATAACTAATTTAGAACAAATGTTACATGTCTGTTATAGAACAGATACAGAACAACTGTTCCAGAACAAATTTAGAACAAAGCTCTAGAACTGTTCTATAATAAAATTGTAACACTTATTCTAGAACACTGTTCTTTTTTGGTCCAGAACAGTTGAGGCGCATGAAAAGTCTCCAATTTTTATTTTCCGAATCTTTATTTTATCGAAATTTTGTTTATCTAATAAGAATTAATTATAATTTTTTTTAATCGAAAGAATAATTATCAAAAACATTATTTTTTTGAATGACTAATTAACAGAATGTTTAATACTGCGAAAGAAAATTTTTTATAATCTTCAAATAACTGAATTATCATTTCTAAAAATTATTATTTTTTATATTTCTTATTTACACCAATATTTTTATTTTCGAAATGTTAATTTTGATAAATATTATTTTATAGATTTGTTAATAACAATAATAATTATATTCCCGAATTATTATTCAATATAATTGAAGGGCTACATAAAATAAGGGGACGAACGCGTGGTTGAAAGGGATAATATCAGTCAGGTAGCAGCGAGCGGCTCAAGGCTCGTCACTGCTACCCGACTGGTAGTATCCCTTCCAAGCCTCGCGTTCGTCCCCTTATTTTATGTAGCCCTTCAATTCAAATATTACCGAATTACCAATTCTTAAAAAAATTTATTGTTCCTAATAATATTTTCTTAATATGTGTAAATGTTCTAAATTCTAAAGTCTCTAAATATTATTTTATCGAAATATCATTTGTTATAAAACTTTTTTCTTATAAATGTTTTTCAAAATAATATTAACTTTTTCGAATTAACATTACTCATAATTTTCTGTACTTCTAATCATTCTTCTTTATAATTACTATATTTTCTAACATATATTTCTTCTAACTATAACTTTACCGAATTGTCACTTCTCATAATTATTATTATATCGAAATATTATTTTTAAAAATTTTTTTAATATCTAATAATTTTTATACAAATTTTTTTATTGTATAATAACCAGTTTTTATAATTTTATTTTATTCGAATAATTATTTCGTATAATTTTTTTCTTACCGAAATTATATTTTAAATAATTTTTTTTAATCGATTTTTTATTTTTCCTAATATTCATTTTTCCAAACAATCCTTTTTTATAATTTTTATATTTCCTAATTCGTATTTTACATCACATACATTTTTTCTAAGATTTAAATTCTCTAATTTATTATTTTCCTAACCTATAAATGTCACAATAAGAATTGCACCGAATAGTTATTTCACATACAAAATATCCGGTTTCGACGTTTCACATCTCTGAAGAATATGGCGCCAAATTTGAAAAAAGGTTATTATTTTATTATATAACAATTATTAATTATTACAAATATTGTTTAAAACAATTTCCCTAATGATATTTAGCGTAGTTAAATAGGTTTAAACAATATTTGTAATAATTTATAATTTTTAAATAATAAAATAATAAACTTTTTTCAAATTTGGCGCCATATTCTTCAGAGATGGGAAACGTCGAAACCGGATATTTTGTATGTGAAATAACTATTCGGTGCAATTCTTATTATGACATTTATAGGTTAGGAAAATAATAAATTAGAGAATTTAAATCTTTGAAAAAATGTATGTTATGTAAAATACGAATTAGGAAATATAAAAATTATAAAAAAGAATTGTTTGGAAAAATGAATATTAGGAAAAATAAAAAATTGATTAAAAAAAATTACTTAAAATATAATTTCGGTAAGAAAAAAATTATACGAAATAATTATTCAAATAAAATAAAATTATAAAAACTGGTTATTATACAATAAAAAAATTTGTATAAAAATTATTAGATATTAAGGAGGAATGGGACACACATTAAAAAAAGTCGGAAACTCTTCAAATTTTGGGGATGAGTTTCTAATAATATTATAAAACAGCTCACAGAGTTTGAAAATTTTTGTCTGAATAGTTTAAAAGTTATAAATTTATTAATTTAACATTGTCTCTTATGGAAAATTCAAATACTCGGTTCTTATCAAACATAAAAATGATATTTCCAGAAGTCAACTTTTTTTGTCTTAAATATATATTGAAGTTCAATATCTCAGCTTTAATAAATGATTAAACTTTTATATACTTACAGACTAAATAACAAAGAAAATAATTTAAAAAGTAGAAAAACACAAGATTTTTGACATTTGCACATAAAAACATGGCAACGTTGTAAAGAAAAAATTATTGCTGGTAAAGAAGATAACTATTTATCCATTCATAGATACGCATCAGTTTAATATATCTCTCTCACTCATTCCCATAACTATTTCCGTCATGACAGTGCTACCAACGTTTGAAAAACAAAGATATTAGTTTACAACGTTGTCACGTTTTTTAGCTCATTAAAACCATTTATAAATAAATAATTACATTAATAAAAAAATGTAATACCTCATTATGTGCTATAATTTTACAAATGAAATATTTTTCAAGTGTATGTGCATTACATTTACTAATTGATTCGAACTTATTTTTCAATATTTTTCATTTTCTTAGGTTACATCTTAGTACAACCACTTCTAAAAGTTTTGTTTCGTACTGATAAAAAATGTTAATATCTTTTAAAAAACAATATCATTTTAATGTAATTAATGTTTTTCAGTCATAATTAGTTACCATCTTTGTTTCTTAATATTTAAACTTTTCTACATAGCGTTAATTTCAAAATAGAGATTTTCTCTAAACGTCATTAACTTTTTGTCATATTCTTTGTCCCATTCCTCCTTAAAAAAATTTTGAAAAATAATATTTCGATATAATAATAATTATGAGAACACTGAGAAAACTGGAGTGTCAAATTCGGAGGTTCAAAAAGTGTATGTTTCCTTTGCTTATGAAGAGAATTAAATAGTCCTTCTAAAATAAATTTTGAATTGATAATGGAAATCTACTTGTATATTCTCTCCCATTATATCTGAGGGTTAAAAGTTGCGCAGAAAATGTGTACGATCTGATGCGCGCGAAATTATTTTTCTGACATTTTATGTATTTAATTTAGGGGTTAGGTTGCCATATTTATTCATTTCGCGCCGGATAAGGAAGGGATTTCTCAAGATGGTTAATTTGTCCCTCTGTTATCAACTCATTTTCCCTCCAAGAGAAAGGACACGAATATCTGTCAATGGTGTATTTGAACATTTAGATTGTTATCCAATAGCTAACTCTCAAATATCAACGATTTGTCCCTCCAGATGTTTAGTCCAATACTCCAGTTTTCTCAGTGAAGTGACAATTCGGTAAAGTTATAGTTAGAAGAAATATATGTTAGAAAATATAGTAATTATAAAGAAGAATGATTAGAAGTAAAGAAAATTATGAGTAATGTTAATTCGAAAAAGTGAAAATTATTTTGAAAAACATTTATAAGAAAAAAGTTTTATAACAAATGATATTTCGATAAAATAAAATTTAGACTTTAGAATTTAGAACATTTACACATATTAAGAAAATATTATTAGGAATAATAAATTTTTTAAGAATTGGTAATTCGGTAATATTTGAATTATATTGAAAAATAATTCGGGAATATAATTATTATTGTTATTAACAAATCTATAAAATAATATTTATCAAAATTGACATTTCGAAAATAAAAATAATAATGTAAATAAGAAATATAAAAAATAATAATTTTTAGAAATGGTAATTCAGTTATTTGAAGATTATAAAAAATTTTCTTTCGCAGTATTAAACATTCTGTTAATTAGTCATTCAAAAAAATAATGTTTTTGATAATTATTCTTTCGATTAAAAGAAATTATAATTAATTCTTATTAGATAAAAAGAATTTCGATAAAATAAAGATTCGGAAAATAAAAATTGGAGACTTTTCATGCGCCTCATTTTTCAAAACTAGACCCTCCTTTGACTCCCAAAACAGGCTGAAATTTGCCAATCTTCCATTTGGAGAAGCAAAGGAGGGTCTACTTCTAAGAAACCTATACCGTACTTTTATACCTCGTAGACCCTACTTTTATACTCCTAGACCCTACAATTAGAAAAAGAAAAATTTGAAGATTTGCTCAGATTCAAATGAAGCACTTGGGATGAGTAAAAGTGGAATTTTATGTGTTTTATAGCGTCTATATACATCAGTATTTATGAATTTGGAGTACTTTTTGCATTTGCAGTGTTTCAAGTAAGGCATTAAAAAATAATTCAAAATTTTCTTTTAGAATGTAGGGTCTAGGAGTATGAAAGTAGGGTCTACGAGGTTTAAAAGTACGGTATAGGTTTCTTAGAAGTAGACCCTCCTTTGCTTCTCCAAATGGAAGATTGGCAAATTTCCGCCTGTTTTGGGAGTCAAAGTAGGGTCTAATTGTATTAGAATTAGATCCTACTTTACTACTCCTAACACTCAATAGACCCTGAAAATTCAGGGTGAAAGTAGGGCTTAAATTTCGACTCGGGTCAACTCTGGGTTACCCACGCTGGGCGTTCAAGACTCAATCAAGCTTCAACCCATCGTCAGCATTGGTCTTTCGCGCCTGGGTAGCTATAAGTATGCAGCTGATTCAGTCAGCGTATATATACACTAATGCAACAGCGAATAGTCACTGATTTTTCAGCCGGCATACGCTGATTGAATCAGCTGCATACTTATAGCTACCCAATCATCGATTTTCAGCTGATTCAAATTTAGAGAGCAATAATCACAATTATATTATTTGCAACCATGAACTTTCTTTCACAAGAAAGATTTCGATCCTAAACTCCACAAATATCGGCGAATCATTGATAGGAAATGCGTTATATACCTATATGTATTCAATATATCGATTTCAATGCCCAAAAATTTTATAGGAAATGTCCATCTTGGGGCTCTCTCCCCTAAATATTACAATCATTTATAATAAATATAAAATTAATTAAATTAATTAAAAATTTAATTACAGTCATCAATTTATTTATTAATTGTTAACGTTGACCCGAGTTCACTCCCCGTTACCCCCCAAGATTTTTTTCGGTGAAATTGCGTTATCGTTTTAAGGTTTATATAGATTATAATTGTTTATACTAATAAAAAATATTTGTTTCAGTGTTATTGTTAATAATAGTGCATTAAAAAAATGAAACCAAGCTGAAGTCCACAACGTTGATCAAAGAAAAAAAATTATTCACTAAGTAAATTAATTATAGATAGCGCAGCAAATATTGCCTGAAAAATATTTAGAAGAAAAATTGATGTTTGTGTTTTATTGATAATTGTTTTACAATTAAATATTATAAATTATAAATAATATTTAAATGTAAGTAAATTTTTTTCGTTGATAAACATTGTAGACTTCAACTTCATAATTGAAAGTTGTTTGAAAACAGTAAATATTTAGGATATTCGAATTTAGAATTTTTTTTAATTGAATTAAAAATCAAAAAGTAATAATAATAATTCAACTAATTAATTAAAAATTATAAAATGTTATTATATAATTTTTTATTGTATTCCATTTATTATGTATATATTAATAGATACAGAAATTATCCAAAAATATTTTTTATTGAATTTTTTTGGTGCTAAATAGAAATTTTATATTAATTGCATGAAATAAATGTGTTAACTACAGTAAATCTTAATATTAAACAAATTTTCAGTATTTTAAAAGAATTAATTTGTCTAGTTTTTATACAGAACCGTTGACCAGAATTTATAAAGTTGGGCTAGATAATAACTTGATGAAAAAAGCGTGACACTCCATTCCAGTTATTAGCCAGTTTGCTAGTAAAGTAACTAGACAATTTCAGGCGCGACTGGACAGTTCCTTTATAATAACTAGGACAAATTTCTACTAGGGATAAAGCCAAATTTGCCAACCACGGGAAAAAGAATAAGCGACTTATTAGACCATACAAAGCATCGAGAATCCTTATAAATTTATTATTTTTCTTTCTCACAAGTGGTATATGAAAAAAGTCATATTCCACGTACAGCAAGGCAATGACGATCAGTAAAGTTTGATTTCTCTCTAATAAAGAGACTAGTACAAGCGATCGGTATAACGAACGAGGAAAAGGGTTTCTATACATACATATACGAGGTCAAGAGATATACTATATATGAAAGAAAGAAAGAAGGAAATAAAAAAGGAAAAAGAGATTGGACGGATGGGCGGACTGCAGCCGCATCGCGCAGAGAGAAGGTATTATATGGGTGCAGTAAGGCAAGTTTTTATCGTAACTGCCATCTGCCGACCGATCGTCATTACCGCGCTAAGTAATCCTTCGGAAGACTATACACAACATTGCCATGCCAACGCTGGCCCCGACCTTGAAAGTTACACTTTTCTATATACATTCTATATAATACACTTCACTGTCATTTCTTTCGTGCCTTTGTTCATTAAAATATCGAAGTGAACAAACAATTATTATAATGTAAAGAAAAACTTATTTTTATGGCAATTAATATATTACTTCAAGTTAAACTTGAAATAATTCGTGCCTTTGTTCCTTTAAATATCGAAGTGAACAAACAATTATTATAATGTAAAGAAAAACTTATTTTTATGGCAATTAATATATTATTTCAAGTTAAACATTTTTAAGGTAGAAATTGTGGAGATTCAGTGTAAATTTTTTTGGAAAAATATATTCAAATAATATTTTTTGTGCAACACCTACATAGAAAGTATCACTTCCCAGGCGGAAATTTCCCACTGGCATGGTACCGCGCCAGTACAAACGTCGGTAAGACTGTACTGGCATGGGTCCGCCTGACGACTGGAGCGGTGCAGACTTTGTACTGGAACCTGACAATGTATTGTAGTGGCTGCGCGCCTGGCTCGGTACAGATTTGATGCCGCCAAACATTCGGCGTTGTACCGGCATTCATCCGTCTGGCAACCAGGACGGGCCAAATTTTGTTCCGAAACATGACTTTCTACTGGCGTTCT
The DNA here is from genome assembly GCA_032872505.1 of Leptopilina syphax. Classification (NCBI taxonomy): domain Eukaryota; kingdom Metazoa; phylum Arthropoda; class Insecta; order Hymenoptera; family Figitidae; genus Leptopilina; species Leptopilina syphax. The sequence continues at coordinate 27,367,596 of CM065476.1, forward strand.
ACTGGCATTCGTCCGCCTAGCAAGCGATGCGGGCCAAATTATATTCTCTATTGAAAAATAAAATAAAAAAAAATATTTAATTAACTATGCATGGTGCATGTTAATTAACATTTATTTATAGATCATTTGAAGCATTTTTTTACACATTTTACATTTTTTTTACACATTAAAATTCTAAACGCTCGCAGTGGGATACGAAGCCCAAGCCTATCCTAATCTACGCACCGAAGTCTAATACGCTAACCACTACGCTATTCGCTCGCTTGCGGATGAGAGCAAAACAACGCCAATATACAATGCCGCCGGGAAACAACAACTTATATAAAGTGAATAATAATTTTTACTCAAATATTTTTCAATATTTTTGCATTTTATTTATATTATGCAAATAAATTTAAAGTTTTATTATATTTTTATTTAATCTTCAATGTTTTTAATATTTATCTTTATTTTATTATTTAGGAATAATTAGTTGAACACTTCACTTTATAACTATTCGAAATTAATACAAAATTAACTAAAATAAACATTTGTAACTTACTGCGTTTCATTCATTTTATAAATGTTTTTAAAAAAGAGAAAAAGATGAATGTAATTAATTTGAAAGAAATATTAAATAATAATTAACATTCACCTTGCATAGTTAATTAAACATTTCTTTTACTTTAATTTTTAATAAAGAATAAAATTTGGCCCGCGCTGGTTGCTAGACGGACGAATGCCAGTACAACGCCGGGTGTTTGGCGGGCTGAAACCTGCACCGAGCCGGACGCATTTTGCAATAGAATGACAGTGCGAATGTACTTTCGGCTCTTTAAAAATTAATAATACAAAAAATGTTTAAAGCATGATGGATTAAATTTATTATTATTATTAATTTTTATTATAAAAAATAAAAATAGCAAAACTTGTCAGATTTTAAAAGATATTTGTGGTAAAGATTTTTAAAAGCGAATTTATAAAAAAAATTATCCTATATAAAAAATATAAAACTAATTTGAAAACTAGTAACAATTACTATATTCTAAGCATATTCTTATTAATAAATTAATAAATTAATTAATTAATAATTTTTAATTCACTCTCTCTAAATCTGAATAAGTGAATATTCACTTATTCCATGTTTCAAAACTCTTCCACGTAGAATAAGTGAATTATATTCACTTATGAAATAAGTGAATTATATTCACTTATTAATAAGTGAATTACATTCACTTATGAATAAGTGAATATTCAATTATGATATAAGTGAATACTCAGACATTAAGAAGTGAATGTAAATAAATAATCAGGATCAATATTATATAAAAAAAATATTTATTTACTATCAAATATTTAACACTCTCTTCTCTTCTCATTATCAGTCTGAAACTTATAAACATATCAATTTTTCAACTTTTTTAAGCTAAATTCCCAAACGGTCACCCATCTTAATATTAACCGCAAGCAATGTCGCTTAACTTTGATGATCAACGAGAAACACTACAATGCCACTTAATAAGTTGCCTTTTACTCATAGAAAATTATTGGGTGATACTTATAAAGAGTTAGTTTATTGTGTTCTACTTTAACGTTTTGTTTAAGATTTCTCTTATTATATATGTATATAAGTACTTAGTAAATAAAAAGTTAGTTATTAGATTACTGTTTATATAATATTTAACTGAATATTTTTTAAAAATTTTATTAAATTTTAAATGACAATTTTTATAATTAAATAAAATAAAAAATTTCTAATATATTAACTGAAATGATAAAAACATTGTTTTTAAACATTTAAAAGTAGGTATAAATAATAAATTGTAATATAATGCGCAGATGAATTTCTTTTTAACTAAATATTTCACTTATACATAAGTGCGGATTTCACTTATTGATAAGTGAAAACAAGTTCTCACATAAAAAAGTGAATATTTTACTTATGTATAAGTAGATTCTACTTATTAATCAGTGAGAAAAAGGTTCACACATGAAAAAAGTGAAAATTTCACTTATTCAGATTTAGAGAGCTTATTTATTGATTTATTATCAATAAATAAACAAATATTAAATAAATATTAAATATATATATATATATATATATATATATATATATATAATAATAATATAATAATATAATAATATAATAATATTATATATATATATATATATATATATATATATATATATATATATATATATCTATATATATAAAATCAGACTTTTGTCTGTACATTGCTCAGAACTTTAAATTTCGCACATAATTATTCGTTTTAGGCATCAAGGATTCCAAATATACCAATAAAAAATTTCGTGTATGTATGTATGTATGTATGTATGTATGTATGTGTGTCGGTATGTCACAGAATCTTTGTTCGCGAATCACTTAAAAACGGCTGAACCATTTGAAACCAAATTTGGCAGAATGTTAGACCTTGGGCCAAGGAAGGTTTATAAATTTACAGATTTGAAAAATTTTAATTAGAACGGGAGATATTCAATTTTTTCGAAAAATTCAAAAATCAAAAATTTTCAAATTTTACATTTTTTTAAAAAATGCTTTCAAACTTTCAATAATTGAGTATAACATGCTATTTAGTCACATTTTAGAATAGTTTTGCCAAAAATAATGTCCTATAACTAAGATGTAAGTATAAATTTTTTTTTAAAAATTCAAAAAATCGAAATTTTTTAAATTTTATATTTTTTAATAAATTGCTTTTAAACTCTTTATAATTGAGTATTACATGTTATTTAGTCAAATTTTAGCATAATTTTTTTAAAAGTATTGTCCTATAACTAAGACGTAAGTATAAAAATGATTTCGAAAAATTCAAAAAATCGCAAATTTCCAAATTTTATATTTTTTAATGGACTGCTTTTAAACTATCTATAATTAAGTATTACACGTTATTTAGTCACATATTAGCATAATTTTAAGATTTAAGTATAAAAAAGTTTTCAAATAATTAAAAAAATTGCAAGTTTACAAAGTTTACATTGTTTAATGAATTGCTTTTAAACACTGTATAATTGAGTATTACATGTTATTTAGTCACATTTTCGCATAATTTTGCACAAAAAATGATATGACTAAGATGTAAGTATAAAAATATTTTTGATATCAAAAAAACGAAAAAATTATAATTGTTATTAATTACTATCAAGTTTAATTCAGTAGTATTTTTAAGGTCTCTGATTAAGATTTTGACGTCAAAATAATGCAATTCATAATTATTTATCCAATTCATTCAGCATTCTTTAATTAAAAGAAGTTCAGAGACTTTAAAAATGGAGATGTTTTATAATAAATATTTTATGATAATTTTCCATAATTTTAGATTTTTTGCCAAAGAATGGAGACTATTAAATAAGTAAAATATTTTTGAAGAGCACAAAAATAATAAAGCTAAATGCCATAAAAAAGAAGAAAAAATGTTGAATTTTAAGAAATTCAGGTTTTTGAATTTTTACTAATTTTCCATAATTTTAGATTTTTTGCTAAAGGGTGGAGACTATTAAATAAGTAAAGTATTTTTTAAAAGCACAAAAATAATGAAGCTAAATGCCATAAAAAAGAAGAAAAAATGTTGAATTTTAAGAAATTCAGGTTTTTGAATTTTTACTAATTTTCCATAATTTTAGATTTTTTGCCAAAGGGTGGAGACTATTAAATAAGTAAAGTATTTTTTAAAAGCACAAAAATAATGAAGCTAAATGCTATAAAAAAGAAGAAAAAATGTTGAATTTTAAGAAATTCGGTTTTTTGAATTTTTGCTAAATTTCCATAATTTTAGATTTTTTACCAAACATTGAAGACTTTTAAATAAGTAAATTATTTTTGAAGAGCACAAAAATAATGAAGCTGAATGATATAAAAGAGAAGAAAAAAATGTTAAATTTTAAGAAATTGGGTTTTTTGAATTTTTGCAAATTTTCCATAATTTATATTTTTTGCCAAAGGGTGGAGACTATTAAATAAGTAAAGTATTTTTAAAAAGCACAAAAATAATGAAGCTAAATGCCATAAAAAAAAAGAAAAAATGTTGAATTTTAAGAAATTCGTTTTTTTGAATTTTTGCTAATTTTCTATAATTTTAGATTTTTTACCAAACATTGAAGACTTTTAAATAAGTAAATTATTTTTGAAGAGCACAAAAATAATGAAGCTGAATGATATAAAAGAGAAGAAAAAAATGTTAAATTTTAAGAAATTGGGTTTTTCGAATTTTTAATAATTTTTTATTTTTTGCTAAAAGGTGGAGACTCTTTAAAAAGTAATATTATACTACCGAAATAGCTATTGGTAACTAATTATTAATTTTCCGGTCAAATTAAATTTTCGGCTTTTTTCTAATTTTCCTGATTGGTAGAAACATTGTTAAATGTATTGGTAGAAACTAAAACCCGTCGAAGACGGGTACGACAGCTAGTATATATATATATATATATATATATATATATATATATATATATATATATATATATATATATATAAAATCAGACTTTTGTCTGTACATTGCTCAGAACTTTAAATTTCGCACATAATTATTCGTTTTAGGCATCAAGGATTCCAAATATACCAATAAAAAATTTCGTGTATGTATGTATGTATGTATGTATGTATGTATGTGTGTCGGTATGTCACAGAATCTTTGTTCGCGAATCACTTAAAAACTGCTGAACCATTTGAAACCAAATTTGGCAGAATGTTAGACCTTGGGCCAAGGAAGGTTTATAAATTTACAGATTTGAAAAATATTAATTAGAACCGGAGATATTCAATTTTTTCGAAAAATTCAAAAATCAAAAATTTTCAAATTTTACATTTTTTTAAAAAATGCTTTCAAACCTTCTATAATTGAGTATAACATGTTATTTAGTCACATTTTAGAATAGTTTTGCCAAAAATAATGTCCTATAACTAAGATGTAAATATAAATTTTTTTTTAAAAAATTCAAAAAATCGAAATTTTTCAAATTTTATATTTTTTAATAATAAATTGCTTTCAAACTCTCTATAATTGAGTATTACATGTTATTTAGTCAAATTTTAGCATAATTTTTAAAAAAGTACTGTCCTATAACTAAGACGTAAGTATAAAAATGATTTCAAAAAATCGCAAATTTCCAAATTTTATATTTTTTAATGGACTGCTTTTAAACTATCTATAATTAAGTATTACATGTTATTTAATTACATTTTAGCATAATTTTGCAAAAAATAGTGTCCTATAACTAAGATTTAAGTATAAAAATGTTTTCAAAAAATTAAAAAAATCGCAAATTTACAAAGTTTACTTTTTTTAATGAATTGCTTTTAAACTCTGTATAATTGAGTATTACATGTTATTTAGTCACATTTTAGCATCATTTTGCACAAAAAAATCCTACGACTAAGTTGTAAGTATAAAAATATTTTCGATATCAAAAAATCGAAAAAATTATAATTGTTATTAATTACTATCAAGCTTAATTCAGAAGTATTTTTGGGGTCTCTGATTATGATTTTATCATCAAAATAATGCGATTCATAATTATTCATCCAATTCATCCAATGTTCTTTAATTGAAACTTAATTTCTAAAGATATTTTGAGCAATGTAAAGACAAAAGTTAAGCAGGGGGTCTATGTTTGTTTAAAAAAATTCCCGGCGTTGTCCAAATTTTACCCGGTTTATTTTTTTTAATTTACTTGATTTTAAGTTTTAGTCATAAATAAATCTGCAGATGGCTACAAAAATTGACTTATCCCAGGCAGAAAAGTTGGAGGTGTGCCAGCACTAACGACCGGCATGGTACCGAACCGGTTGTAAAGTCGGACATATGCCGGTACCGGCAAAAAGGTACCGGGCCGGATATGAAATAAATACCGGCCCAGTACCGGCCCGGTGGTAAATGTGGATTTCTACCGGTACTGGTAGAGTGTACCGGGCCGGTTAATTAAAAATATCTGGCCCAGCACCGGCCCGGTACTATAAATTACTTCTTCTTTTATACCGCCGACGGAGATTTGCCGGTGATAATATTTTTACCGGCCCAGCACCGGCGTATCACCGGCCCGGTATTGTCATTCCGCTCTGTCTTATACCGCTGACGGAGATTTGCCGGTGATAACATTTTTACCGGCCCAGCACCGGCGTATCACCGGCCCGGTACTGTCATTCCGCTCTGTCTTATACCGCTGACGGAGATTTGCCGGTGATAATATTTTAACCGGCCCAACACCGGCGTATCACCGGCCCGGTACTAAAATTTACTTCTGTTTTTATACCGCCGACGTAGATTTGCCGGTGATAATATTTTTACCGGCCCAGCACCGGCGTATCACCGGCCCGGTACTATAATTTACTTCTGTTTTTATACCGCCGAAGGAGATTTGCCGGTGACAATATTTGTACCGGCCCAGCACCGGCGTATCACCGGCCCGGTACTAAAATTTACTTCTGTTTTTATACCGCCGACGTAGATTTGCCGGTGACAATATTTGTACCGGCCCAGCACTGGCGTATCACCGGCCCGGTACTGTCATTTCGCTCTGTCTTATACTGCCGAAGGAGATTTTCCGGTGATAATATTTGTGCCGGCCCAGCACCGGCCCAGCACAAAAATGTACTCAATGCTTTCTACTGGCACAGAAGTTTTGCCGACAAAAATATTAGTACTAACCTAGTGTCCTTTCGGTTGTTTGCCAATGTTAAACTATCAGAAAAAGAATTAAAGAAAAGAAAAAAAATTTGAAAATTAATTTATTAATTAATTTATTAATTTAATTATTAATAATAAATTAATTAGTTAGTTGTGCCGGCAATTATATTATTACCGAGTAGGTTGCTTATTGGTGCCTGCCCGGTATCTAGCCGGTGAATGGGGCGGTTATTATTATTTATATTTACTATTTTTATTTATTTATAATAATTTAAATTGAATTAAAATAAATTAGAAATACAAATACTGGCCCGGTACCGCACCGGTTGAATATTAGTGCCGGCCCGGTACTGCTGCCAGCTGTAATGTCGGTTGGACTTTATAAGCTCACTTTGCATTTGCTTTCCATATGCAGGTTTAGGTTAGCGGATGTGGTGTCGACTTTGCAGCCTCAGGGTCCGGAGTTCAATTCCTCGAGTCTTCAGATTTTTCTATGATTGTTTATGTTTCTCTGTTTCAGCATTTAATATATTTACTGTTTCCAATTTAAAATTAATAATAACATTGATAATAATAATAATAATTAAATAATTAATCAGACTGAAATATAATTTTTTTTAACCGGCCCGGTACCACACCGGTTGTTTTTTAGTGCCGGCCCGGTACCTAGCCGGTTGTGCAGCCGGTAATAAACCGGCACCAAATGCCTTCCAACAATAACCGGGCCAGTACCGCCCCGGTGGATTATTCGGTACCGGCCCGGTACGTATGCCGGATACCTGCCGTAGTTATCATCCGGCAATTTACCGGTGCCAAGCCGGTGAAAATGACGGTCTTATGCCGGTACTGGGCCAGTTACCTGCCGGTAGTGTGCCGGTATTAAAGCGGCACTAAATGTCTACAAATATTAACCGGGCCAGTACCGCCCCGGTGGATTATTCGGTACCGGCCCGGTACGTTTGCCGGATACCTGCCGTAGTTATCATCCGGCAATTTGCCGGTACCAAGCCGGTGAAAATGACGGTCTTATGCCGGTACCGCCCCGGCACTTATAATCCGCCGTTTGTACCGGGCCGGTACCATCCCGGTCGTCAATTTCTACCTGGGATTTTATGAAAATACTCTTTTTTAAGTAAATATGTTATATACCAGTACCAGTCTTTGACGGGTTTTAGTTTACTACTAAAATACATTTCACAGAGTGTCTACCAATTGCGCGGGGAAACCGATAAATAGCCGGGAATTTAATTTGACCAGGAAAAACCGAGAATTTTCGGACCAAATTAAAAAATTTTTATTATATTAATTTGTTTTTAAAAACTGCTTTTTCCTTTAATTTTTATTGATGTAATATTTATGTAAACAGACCCGAGTCAAAATTTAAGCCCTACTTTCAGCCTAAACATATAGATTTTATTTAGGTTTTAGCAGTCGTAAGGTAGGATCTAATTGCGAAACAATTATTTCGAAATAGACTCTGGTGTAAATTTAGGATTAATTTTTAATACCTACATTAATTGTAGCACTACAAACGAATAAAGTAATACAAGTTGACAAGTACTGTTCCTGAATAACAAATTTGATAGAAAACAGTCTGTCACTGATTAAAATAGTAACATTTTCCTAACGAAATAGTTAATGTTAACTTATTATTAGTTTTTCACAGTAAACTTTAATTTCCGGTAAACACCCTTTCAAATGTATAAGCAGAAACTAAAACCCGTCAAAGACGGGTCCGACAGCTAGTATTAAATAAATCCAATCAAATTTATTTAATATTACTTATAATTTATTTATAATAAATCAATAAGTAAGTAAGCTTCGCTTCGCCTACAGTTTGTTCCAAAAAAAGGGCTCGTTCAAAAATTTGCAACTGTTCACACAAGTTACGAACGATATTTTTCATAACAAGGTGCAAAAAAGTGCCCTTTTTTGCACCGCGTTATGAAATAAAATATTAAACAGCAGGGTTCCGAAAATTTTGAGTTTTCTTTGGTGATACAGGTATTCGTTTTCTATTAGTAGAATACCTGTTTTTTACAGTGCATAGGTTGGCGACAACTAGCGATACCAAACAGTTTTTTCATCGAAACCAAAAGATGTTGCACAAAGTACGGTGTTCAACACGTACGAAAGAAGATTTTCCGACCTCGTGCATAAGTTGCTGCCCTCTCGCTCGGAGCAGCAAACTTCGCACTCGTCGAAAAATAGCTTCTTTTTGTACTTGTTGCACAATATACTATTATTTCAACCGTGCAGAAATGTTCCTATTTTGACCTTTTTAAAATTGAGTTTTAACAAGGGCCTGGTAAAAAACTCAGCATTAATATTATATATTATAATATATATTTAAATGATACTTCCCACAACTAATGGATTGCTTTGTAACGTTCCAGATAATTTGAGTCTTTTTCAAATAATTATAATATTCTCTGCTTCTCGCATATCAATATCAATTAATCTCTGTATTATATTGTATACGTGTAATAATTAAATGTTTCAATCGTTGCTTAAAACAAACTGTTCCATTATATTTGTTTAAAAAACGGAAAAAATTATTTTTACTTTCAAATAGTAATCGATATGGAAAATCGATTTCATTTATTTCAATGAAATCATCCTATTTTTCAATATATATATAACAGTTTAAATGTACATAAAACAGTTGATTTTGTTGTTCTTGAAAAAAGGTTATTAGACTTACTTGGGGAAAGTGTTTAAATCAAGTAAACAAGTTTAATTTCTTATCACGATTATCGAAATTGTTGAACTCACCTGTAACAAAAAAATAAAAATTTCTATTAGGATAATAAAATAACACGAAAAATAACAGTATGTGAAATGTGAAATGTAATTGAAAATGTTTAAACCGACAATAATTACTGAATTATATAGTTAATAATTACTGAATTGTTTAATAGTTAATTTATAAATAATTAATTTTTAATTCAATATTATGCAAAATTATACACGGAGAAAAATGGATAGTTAAATTTACTATCTAGATAATCAGGGTGACGATCTTGGATACTCAACTATAGGACAACCATCTAGATAGTTAAATTTAGTATCTTGGGATAATCAAACTTACATACTAACTGACATTATCCAAGATGTTTACTTTGACTATCCTAGATAATAAACGCAAGTTGCTGTGTTTATATACATCTAAATTGATCAATAAGAAATATTTAATGATAAAAGTTAATTTTTTAAGAAATTAGTGAATATTTTTCCTAGATAAATAATTTTTTATGGAAAATCTGAAAATTTTAAAGAACAAAATACATTAATTTAACGGTACCCTTGAAATGTTTAAATCCTTTTGACAGGTTTAAAGGTTATGTTGCTAATCGTAAGTTTTATATATTTTTTAAGCAATATTATATCTGAAATTCAGTATAAAAAAACTTGACAATGTTTTTAAATTTCGAATAATATAAAACTACTTAACGGTGTTCGATGGTCTCTTAAATTTCTCGATAATGTGCGACCAACAGTTATCACCCAACAAATACGGCACTGACAGGTTTAAATGACGTGTAATTGGTAAACATTCATTTTCTAACAAATTTCCCTCTGTTCACAGGCACTTTTTACAAAATCTGACAACGTACATTTGTCACAAATGTTTTTAATTGTCTTAATTCAAAAGATTTTGTCAATTCCTGTAGAAACGCGGTTGCAGGATTGGAATTACCATAGCAATGTAATGCGAATCATTTTGACAGCTGATCTTTTACGCACGCTGCATGCTTCTGCCCTCTACTGTCAAAATGGCTGTAACATACGTCTTGTGGCCTGCCATTACATTACTTTTTTATTTCCAATCCTGCAACCGCGTTTCTGCATGGATTAACAAAATCTTTTGAATTCAGACAATTAAAAACATTTGTGACAAATGTACGTTGTCAGATTTAGTAAAAAGTGCCTGTGTGCAGAGAAAAACTCGTTCGAAAACGGTTGTAATCAGTAATCAAACTTCTGCGCAAGCGCTCGGCAAGTTGACTATCCAGGATAATAAATTTGATTATCTAGATATACTAAACGGGAATATATAATATTTCAGAAAGATAATATTTCTAACTATACAGATAATAAATTTGATTATATATTTTTTAACTATCTACTTTTAACTATCCATTTTTCTCCGTGTAATTAACTATTTAAATATCAATATGTTATTTATTTATTTTACCTACATAAATTAATATACATAAATTAACCAGTATCTATAAATTACAGTAAGTGATTTTTTTAAAAGAATTTTAATTGTCTATAATGAGGTCACAATTATCTTCCCTGTCTTTATTTCTGTGGACCCTTTAATTTTTCTCTATTCTTCTTAAATCATGCATAGAAAAAGATACCTCAATAAAAAAAAATCAAAAAGACCCCTTCTGTATCAATGAACTATCGGTTAATCGAAGAATTATAATATCAAAGGTGCTGAACGAATCAAGAAAAGAGAAAAATTCTTCTTCTTAATTGATTGTTCAATTATTATTTGCAACAATCGAAAATTTATCGCTCGTGCGAGTTCAAGTTTGAGTAATTATCCCTCCCAAGGGATTGAAGCGTGCTTAGATACCATCAAGTAGCATTATCAAAGTAATTTTTGAGAAAGAGAAAAAAACTAAAAATAATGATTTAGTACTTAATTAGGTGTGCACTTATTTCCATTGTAAATCTAAGTGGTAATTAAACGAACAGTTCCATATTCATAAATTCAGAGAATATACATTATCAATCGCAACATCTATTTGGTACATCCACTCTTGTAAATAAAAATATTTTGCAAACAAATGATTATTATTAAATGAATAAATTAAAAAATTATTTTCAATGAAAATAATATTTATCACTGAAAAAAATATACTTTTGATACTGCCATTATTATGGCTAATTCTCACATACTGTATTGGAGGATATGGTACAGCTATACAGTATTGCTGTTTCAGCCATACGCAGTATAGACTAGCCGTATGTATATGTGAGAGATAGTAATATGTATGTGAAGAACTACAATACTGTATTTGAAGATCAGCAATACTGTGTATGTTTATTTCAGACAAAAGCCCTAACCATACTCGTATGTCAATAACAATATCATTTTTTTCAGTATACTTATTTATTTATTAAGCTGACAGTAGACCCTGCAGAAGGAAAAAAAGACATTTTTTTAATGCAATGTTTTTTAAGAATAAAAAGAGATATTTAAATGAAACTTTGCACATATATTTTCACAACAAAATGCTTTAGAAAACAGTTTTTTTTAATTTTCTGGTATGTTTTTTTACTCCTGCAGATTTTTGAAAACATTAAAAATCACGGCGGGCGTGATTTTGGCTCACTGGAATGAATAAAAAAATAAAAAAGTGTGTTTTAATCAGTATCAAAACCACTATAGAATGAACAAAAGAATCATTTTTGTCAAAAAATAAAAAAATGTCGGCGTTTTTTTAAATTTAACCAATTTTTGGTGTCAAAAAAACCTTTGTAAATCAAAAAATTTATTACTCTATAGTGGTTTCTCTTTTTATTCTTAAAAAATTGGATTTTATAATTTTTCTTTCTTTAGTGTGTACCGCCCTCTTAAATAAATAGTATAATATAGATTAACTAGCAATAATTTATTTCTTTACGTAGAATTATCAATTACTTAAAGGCGAAAAAAAATTCTAAAAACGATAAATCCAAGCCTTAAGTCAATGCTAACCTTAATGGCGCACAATCTGAACTAAAGCATTTCTGGTTTAAAAAAACGTGCATAATGAAGAAAGAACCGTTTCAGGTATAAAAATATCTGGAGGTGTAGTCTCCTCAAAAAGATTTTTCTTTGTACCTCGGCCGAAAGTACGTACTTCCCTTTTAGACTTCGGAGCAGAAAGTCAAACATTTACGCTTTGGTTGATATACACACACGCCCTCTATTACAGCGGGAGTAAAAGAATTCTTTGTCGGTAAAAATACCACTGTCGGTAAATAAGAAAATTGTGAGTTCCAGAAAATTTAAGGAATTTTTTATTTTAATATATAAAATAAGAAAAAAAATTAACAAGAAAATTTTATAATTTATTTTTTTATACGTGCCACAATATTATAATAAAATTTTAATAATTTAAAGAAATAACGACATTTTGTTTATTAGAACGTTTAGAATTTCCGAAATATGAAATTAATTTTGTACAAACAAAAAAATTCTTTTGAGAATATAATATTAATTTATTTTGTTGCCCGTGTATTATTATAAATAAATCAATAAATATATCTTTTACATTTTTTTCGCTCGTGCTTCAAATGTCGGGGCAGGCGTATGTTGAATATAAGAGAGAGACAGAGAAAAAACCAGAGCTTCACGAGCGTCCACTAGAGGCGTTGAAGCGGGGAGCGAAAGTAAATAAAGATGGCCGGCTGTCAAATTAATCACGAATGCAATTTTCTTAAAAAATAAATTAACGGGCGTACTTTCGACCGTATATAAAGAAAAATAGTATACATTACACGGGCAGAAATTTCGAAGCCCTTCACAGAGCACCTATCTCTGAATTCAACAAAAATTTTCTACTCGGTTTGAAAGTCTGCAAATCATTATAAATAGTGGAACCTCGATTATTTATCCGAACCAAAAATCATTTTATCCGAACTTCTGTTATCCAAACTTTTTCTTGACCTTCCGAATCTTAATATTTATTTTCTCTATTTTTTTATCATTCATATTTTCGCGGGACATTTTTAGCATCTTTCAAAGCAAAATAACGAAATTTATGCCAAAAAAATCTTTAAAAATCATGAATTCTCTGTTTTATTAATTTATTATTATAAATTAATATATATTTGTGACGCGATCTGAAGAAAGGGACCTTAGAAGCAAAAAATTATAGGTTATGTTTGCAATTTTTTAAATGAAAATACAAAAAAAGGATAAACTGTCAATATAAATCATTAAAGTTTAAGTCTTCATTAAAACTAAAATATTTAATAAACACTGATTTTAATTCGAAATAAGTAAAAAGAAACTTTCAAACAAGAAAAAAGTAACTCTAACCCAACCTCAAAATGATTTGCTTCTAAGGTCCCTTTCTTCAGATCGCGTCACATTTACATATACAATATACTTATATATCTTTAAAAAATGTATTAAATTAAATATATATAGTTCAACTGTCTAATTTTTTTACTTTAATTATGAAAATCATTAAAACCTCTATTATCCGAACCCGGCCTTACCTAGGTTAGTTCGGATAATCGAGGTTTGACTGTACTTCCATTAGTAGTAACAAACTGTTATATTAAATAATAATGGCTAAAAAAACAATTGTAGGAATTGATAGTACAAAGTTATAAACAATGGTAATTGTAAGTAATAGTAAAATAACAACACAGTGTGCCTTTTTCTGAAAATGTGTCCAAAACGTAGAATCTCTTGATGAAATTAACGAAATTGAATGGTTCTTGGACGAAAATAAAGATTAATAAATGTAGAATACAGGAAAATTATACAAAAATAAAGTTAACAAATTTGAAGGTTAAGAATCAGCGTCAGAAGTCAGAAATTTCATCAAAAAAATCACAAATCTTAGTCTGTAAACCAGAAAAATTACTCAAATTAAGTAATACTACTTATTTGGAAAGTTTTTGGGTGGTTAATTACGAATCTGAAATCCGATTTAAATAATTCAAAATGGCGGATCCTGTATGACAGCTAAATGAAGCAAAAACTTTAAAATCATTTTATTTAAATGACATAGGGGTTTTTGGAGTTGCTGATTACGAATCTGATGTCAAAATTCAAAATGGCCGACCCAATATGTCCGACCAAAAATGCAAAAAGTTATTGGATTTACATAAAACTTGGTACCCAGAGGTTTTTGAAGTCGCTGATAACGAATCTGATGTCAGATTCTCAAAATTCAAAATGGCCGTCCCAATAACTTTTTACAATTTTAATCGGCCATATTGAGTGGGTCATTTTGAATTTTAAAAATCTGACATCAGATTCGTCATCAGCGACTCCAAAAACCCCTGGGTACCAAGTTATATAACTGAAAAGAAGAAGATTAAATAAAAAAAAAACTTTAAAAAATAACTTTGTTCATTTTTCAATCGTCCATATTGGGTCGGTCATTTTGAATTTTGAACATTTGACATCAGATTCGTACCCAGTGCCATTCAAATAAAATGATTTTAATGTTTTTGCTTCATTTAGCTGTCATACAGGATCCGACATTTTTAATTATTAAAATCGGACTTCAGATTCGTAATTAACCACCCAAAAACCTCCCAAATAGTATAAATATTACCTAATTTGAGTCATTTTTCTAGTTTACAGGCCAAGATTTGTGATTTTTTAAATGAAATTTTTCACTATTGACGCTGATTCTTAACCTTGAAATTTGTTAACCTTGTTTTGTATAATTTTCCTGTATTCTGCATTTATTAAGCTTTATTTTCGGCCAAGAACCATTCAATTTCGTTAATTCCTTCAAGAGATACTAGGTTTTGAACAGATTTTCAGAAAAAGGCACACTGTGCGATGGTAACCAAAATTATAGTACAAAGTAGAAATTGAAGTTATTAATAAAGTTTTAGAGTACACAATGAGAAACATACAATAGTAGTTGCAAAAAAAGGGCCATTCAAAAAATAAGTAACGTTTACAGGGGGGAGGGGTGTCAACTATTTGCTATTATTGTCAGCAGAAAAAATGGCGCTAATGTATGCTACATTGCGTTACATAGGGGGAGGGGAGGGGGATAAATTTTCCAAAAAAAATTGTTACGTATTTTTTAAACGGCCCCAAATAATTGTAAATTAAAGCAAAAAAGAAAGTAATGAAAAGTAATAAACAATATAGAAAGTTTACAATCTGTAGGAGTCCCAAAATACAATTTTTTCGACATTCTTCACGGAGAAAAAAGAATAGTTGACACATCCAGATACATGGATATCACAGCCATATTATATTGAAAAATACGGGATATCCATAGTTAAGGTTGTTGCATCCATATTCTATGGCTGGCTGTATATTGTTGGAGCAGCAAAAGATCTATGGTTGGGTGATCCATAGTAATGGAAATGGGAAACAAAAAATTGGAATCACTCAATTAATTAAATTCAATGTCACTTAAGATATTTTATACACATTTTTGTGAATTAATACACACCACTTATTGAATAACCGCATATTAACGAAATAAATTATTAACCGATGGGGGGAGACACGAACCCTAGACCTAACGCATACTAAACACTAACGCTATCCACTACACTATACACGCAACTACAATATTTGAGCATATAATATTCCTTATATACTCTACACATATTTCATGAAAACGAATTTACATAAACACTAATAGACAATAACGATAATAAATAATAAACAATTATAACACTATTTATACAGAATAAACTCACAACGTGATTATATAGACGTGACAGGAAACCGACGCGACGGACAAATTGAGACGACCATTTTTAAATGGATGCCATGATAATGAATTGCGCGCAACATGTATCAAAATTTTGAACTAACTATGGATCTCCCAATCAAAGTTTATATGGATGAGGCAGCCATATGTGAAAATTCATAGCATGAATTGTAAGCACAACCATGCCTATGGATGTCACATCCATATTTGATTCAACAATATAATATGGCTCCCTCATCCATTAAATATGGAATGTGCTTCCATTCTGAAGGTTGTCTCTTCCATTGAATTGGATAACACAACAATATTCTGCTGAACAATATTTTTATGGATATCTCTTCCAGACCTTTTCTTTCCGTGTTGAATGTAAATAATTGCAACTACATAATTAGAAACCAGAAACAATTAAAAAAAAACATTTAAACCCACAAGAGTTATTCAATACTTATGCATAGAAGATTCTATGGTTGTTTTCTTCTTGTAAATTTTTTTTGTCGACCATAAATAATAAATATCGTTAGTAGATGTGCTACCATATAACACGAGTTATAGCGGGCGCAATAATAACACAGGCACACAAAAAAATAAAAAAGTCAAAACCCAGAGGTCACACCCCCCTGTCCCCATGTTTTTGGTGTCGCTGAAACCGAATATGACCATGAAAAATTTTTCTCATCGGCCATTTTCCCGCTACCACCCCCTTACACCTGCTCCCGGGGGTTGGAATTTCAGTTTAAAAAAAACTGGAGTAGGGTGTCTACTCCTATGTTTTTTGGGTCGCTAAAACCAAAAAAGACTATCAAAAACAAATTCTTCCCTCCCTTAACCCCCTTAACACCCGAAAGGTGGGGGGTCGAAATTCGAAATTTCACGAAAAGTCGATTACGGTGTCTAAACCTACGTTTTTTGGGTCGCTGAAACAAAAAAAGACTACCAAAATCAAATCCTTTCCACCCTCGACCCCCTACAACCCCCTGCAATAATTTTTGATAATTAATATTTAATTTTCAATTTCCCAAAAATCGGTTCGTTTTATTTGAAAAAAAATTATTGCAGGGGGTTGTAGGGGGTCGGGGGTGGAAAGGATTTGATTTTGGTAGTCTTTTTTGGTTTAAGCGACCCAAAAAACATAGGAATAGACACCCTACTCCACTTTTTTTTTAACTGAAATTCCAACCCCCGGGAGCAGGTGTAAGGGGGTGGTAGCGGGAAAATGGCCGATGAGAAAAATTTTTCATGGTCATATTCGGTTTCAGCGACACCAAAAACATGGGGATAGGGGGGTGTAACCTCTGGGTTTTGACTTTTTTATTTTTTTGTGTGCCTGTGTAATTATAACCCAGTTAGCCCGGCGGCTCTAAAATGGTTCGATAATGGAACATGATAGACCGGTTGTTGTCGTCTTAGTCGTTGTCTCGTGTCGTTCCCTTACATACCATCCATGAGAAAGAAGAATGATTTAGAAAGCGACTTGTCCGCCAACGCGAGAGCCTCGATTTCAAGATAAAGTTCTCGTTCCACGTTTCGGATCTCTTGTGATCTTGAGCCGCCGAAAAGGTTCAAGAGGCTAAGGATCTTTCGGTGATGTCGCCTGCCTCCCACGATAGCCTGGCTTTTAGTGCCTCTCTTTACGCATCTCTGGAGATGTCGGCTTTAGTTCGACTTCACTTCTTCGACATACATCCGAAATCTACACTATCCCTATCTCTCTCAAAGACAATTTATTTTTTTCCAAATCTTGATAGAATTATTTCTATCAATATAATCATTCGTATTTTCTCTTTTTTAAACGATAATTTCTTCTTTTTTTCCTCAAGGAATAATTTTGCATTTCCCATGTAGTAGTTTTCCTAAGTTTCCTTATCAAAAATTGAATTCTAGCAAGAATCTTGTGAGGAAAAATGTAGGGAACTGGTTGGGCCCCGGGATTTTCTGTGAAGCTCGGATCTTGTAAAAATTTATTTCTTCCAAATTTAAGAACTCTAATCATCTGAAAATCACCTGAGTTCTAGTAGGGACTAAGCCCTACTCAATCCTGAAGAATAAAGAATTTTATTTCAATTTTTAAGTAGTAGCAGGTCCACCCGAACGCTATCAGACAATCAATAATTTGGTTAAAAGTCATATAAAATTTATTTATTTCATCCAAATTTAAGAATTCTAATCATCTGAAAATCACCTGAGTTCTAGTAGGGACTGAGCCCTACTCAATCCTGAAGAATAAAGAATTTTCTTGCAATTTTTAAGTAGTAGCACCCTCACCCGAACACTATCTGACAATCAAAATTTCGTAAAAAGTCATTAAAAATTTATTTCTTCCAAATTTAAGAATTCTAATCATCTGAAAATCACCTGAGCTCTAGTAGGGACAGAGCCCTACAGAATCTTGACGAATACAGAATTTTATTTCAATTTTTAAGTAGTAGCAGGTCCACCCGAACGCTATCAGACAATCCAAATTTTGAGAAAAAGTCATTAGAAATGAAAAAACAGAAAAAAAATCAGTTTTCTGGTGATGTTTTCGTAGGGTCCATGCTACATTTCCTTATAAGATATGTCAATTCCCATGTGGAAGAATTACGGTAGTCATTTCCGGAAATCCTTCCACACAGGTTATTAAAAGCGAAATCTATTATTTAACTAGTTGTAAGCGAGTAAATTTAAAATTATTATTACACATTTGATGCGAGATTGAATGCGGTCAAGTGTTATGTATTTGTCGATTGAAAAACGTCAGGGAAGTCAAGATGGGGCTTTTAAATTACGGAAAGATAGACGCTAATGCTTTTTGTTTGTCCCGGGGATTCCTTGGAATTTCGAATGGAACGCAGGTCCCTCATTCGCAATTTCGTTCCAGCTCGTCCTGTGGAGGCCAGGTCCTTTAAAGGTCCCCAAAGGTTTCGAGAGAATTAAGTGTAAAGAGTGCCGCAAACTGATATGTGTGTCTGAGAGAAAGGGGAATAAAAAAGGAAGCTGAACCATACCGCTCGCTGATGAGATTGATGTCCTCCTGAAGTGAATAACTTATTTCGGTGGTCCTATATTACATATTACGTAATTTGTGGTTAAATTCACCGTATCAAACGAAAGAAAGGTATTTTTCCCTCATAAAAAATAAACAAGATGGTTTTTTTTTATTAAAATTATCATCATTCATATAGCAAATATACCATTTCTTCTCTTCATCTCTTGTTATTAAAATTATTATTTTTTAAAGGAGGAGAAAGAGAGGTCAATTATTAAATGGCGATACGATAATCGTCATTCCCCTTCTGATACACTCAGCATTGGAATTCGTAAGTAGCTAATTGCGTGTAAGGGTCCGCCCTCTTGTTTGACCCCATGGAAACGAAGCTATAATGTCATCATGTGAAAACCCATAATGTAATAATGTTCCAACTTTATACGACAATTATCACGAGGTCCTCAGTGAGAGACGACTGAACCGACGAAACCCCTATTAAAACGGTTCGCGATGCGTTCCCAGCATCTGGCACCTGTTTCTTTTTGCCTATCATTTAACATGGCCCTTTTTTCATATATCTCAGGTGAAAAATGTTTACAGTCGCATCTTTCAAAAAAAAGAATGCAATAGTTACCAACTGTAATAGTTTTAAGAGGCGATCGCAATTTAAAGAGGGTCAGTTTAAATTACATATTTAGTTATTTTAAGTGGTGTTAGTTCTGGATAACTGTTTTTGTGACCATAATATTTAAAAATACTCACACGGAGAAAAAGGAATGGTTGGAGTAACCATTTATATTGATAAATATAGGATATCCATTTTATATATATGATTATACCACATTCATTTTTCTAGTTGACTTATCCATTTCTAAGGTCAGCACATCAATAGAAAATGGATGTACTGTCCATATCCGCGTGTATGTGGATGTCCCAACCATATTATTATAATATTTCTAAAACAAAATGCAAAAACATCTTTATCCAGAAATATGTTATCGATATGTAAGGTCTTACTTCATTTAATCAGCATCGAGAAAATCAACATTACTGGTTAATTGGAAATAATTAACTTCATCGCAGTGGTGATTTCTAGATTTTGATTCGCGAGAATGAAAGGATGCGGTCTGTATGTATTTCAGCCAACTTCCGCAATTGGTTGCCTGCATCCTCTCTCTAGATATTCTATGATGAAGAGCATGATCTTATCAAAATACATCATTAAGGACCGTCTTAATTCAGAATGACGAAAATGGAACACTATTATTTTTATTTATTTTTTACTCATGAGATAATTCAGTCACAAACGTATTGTCGAAATACAATTTTACTTTTTTTGCTTTTGATACATAATGATGAAAGCAGACCGCGTGATTAGATTTCACGTAATCTATAACTTTTGAAGGAATAAAGGGCAAAACCCCTGTACACATATACGTGCGTAGAAATTGTGAGGCAGATTCTTGGGATTCTTTACCTTTAGCTTCGTGACGACGACAGATCGTCCAACGTGACTCCATAGAAAACACACGATCAGGAATGCCGCCCTGATCTTGAAGAATGTCAACGATCGATACCAGTTGACCGCCCTCTGTCTATCTATCAGCCATGTTTTCTCTCCTCCATTTCACGAGTGCACAATATAAATTGCTTCATTTATATATCTGTTGGGGTATGATTCTTCATAAGGAAAAAAATAGCAATAAAATTGAGATGATTGTATATGAATATTATTATTAATATTAATAATATTAATTATTATTAATTATTAATATTAATTATTATTAATATTATTATTATATTTGATTATATTATTGAACCTGTGCAAGTGTCATTCATTCGATTATTTAACGGCTACGGCCAACCCTTATACGTCTTGATTTCAATCCAAGTCACAATAAAAATGAAACTGCAACATACTCTCTTATTGCTCTTTTAAGTAATTTTTTTGTAACACAAATAGAATTCCGATTCTTGAAAACTTTGATTTCAAAAGTGTCTCTTTCATGTTTGTTTTGCGTTATTTCCTCAAATTTATAATGAGAGAATCTAATTATGTAGAAATAAAGCGGACCACTTTTTTTAAAAAAGAGATTTTTATAGCCTATATCCAGCAAAACTTTCTGCGAATTCAGGTTTCTTTCCAGAAGTTCCGACAATGAATGATGCGCGTGATTGGTCATTTTTATTTGACTCTCACCTCGGTTCTCACGGATCCCCCAGGCGATTCTCTTTCGCAAACGCCACCTGTCCGAAGAAATCATACAGGTTTAAATGCGCGACGAGACATAATTTAAACGTACATATGCAACTTTATACATTAAGCTTTTTATATACACTATCTAAATTTAAATTAGTAGAATTTTACTGATTCAATCAGAATACTCAGTTTTATAACTATAATGATTCAGTTACTTCTTTGAAAATTACTGAAAGAAATAAATGCTTTAAACTATTAGCTAAAGGCATAAAGTTCTACTGCTTTAACTATATATATAAATTTTTATATTAATACAAACAAATGAAATTCTCTCCATTCATTGTTTGTCAGATTATAAGCTATATATCCTTAGGACGTCCGTAGGTTATCCTATAAATATCCGGATGCTCTTAGGACAAAACCAACTATATAATTTATGGTTATAGTTTAGTTTATATAATTTAGTTATATTAGTTAAGATAATTATGGAAATCATCTAGGGAAATTTCTTTCAGTGTATTTCTATACTAATTATCAGTAACATGCAATTCTGGATATATAGCAATAAGTAGAATTCTTATTTATAATAATAAGTCAAATTTAGAGAGTGCAGGTGGTTGGTAAACATCAACCACAGAATGCAAGTATACTATCAATTTAAACTAACTGTCAATTAATAACAATCAATGGTAGGGGAGAGTGGGGGAATTGGAGCCCCTTAAGGAAAATTATTAAAAAAAAACAACTTATCTTTATAATAATACATATATTGTTTTCATTATTTTCTACTCATTTCGTTATTTATCTTTAATTATGTTTAATTAGAAACTTAAAAAGAGAAAGTAAATTGAAAAAAAAAAATTTTCAAAAAAAAAATACATTTTTTGCCATCACCCAATTTGTGGGGTATTGGGAGCTTTCACTTGAAATTTAAAATTTTTTTATTTTTTAGGAATATTTTTTGTTTTCTAATAGAAAAAAGTGTTAATACTTACAATGAAGCCAAAACTTTAGACTTAAAATAAATTGTTTCCTAAATTATAATTTAATACAAAATTTTTGAAAAAAATTAAATTTTTCATTTTTTCCACCAAAAATTATTTCTTAATTAAAAGTTTGTTCATAAGGTGATATCTTTTACAATTTTCAAAGAAATAACGAAAGCCGTAACATAGTAAAGAATATTCTTTGGGCTGACACTAATTCTCCCATTACCCCACAGAATTTTTACAGGACAAAATTTGAATAAAAAAATAAAAACATGAACAAATTTTATTATCTCGATTTTTATACAAGTATACATATCCACACATATTCACCTATAATATAATGAAAAAACAGAACTAAATAATACGATTTTAACTACTTATGGTGATGTTTAGAAATATTTTGCATTTTACAACGAAAACTCAAAAAATACATTTTCCCTAGTCTTTACTAAAAATTTGTCAAGAATGTGATCGTTTGTTTTGGAATGAAATAAACAAAGGTTGTAGAAGATTTTCTAGACATTACAGCGAATTTGAAGGCTTTTAAGTACGTGAAATTTAAAAGCTCCCATTGCCCCACGCTCCCCTACTTATTGCCCCAATGGGAAATTAACCATTGGCGCAATAATGGGCCTATATTGGGAGCCAGCAGTACTAATGATGGTGCAATAATAGCAACCAATATTGGGCCACTATTGCTAGAGTCTTGGGATGATCACGACTTTGCCAAGCATTGGCAGCCAATATTGAATCACTATTGTCTGCCAAGGAAAATGCCGGACTTGACTTTACAAGCCTTGGTTATTCATTGGCAACAAAGATTGGACCAATATTAATGACCAATTATTTACCAATGCTTTAAAATTAAATTAATGCTTGGTTATTTCTTGGTTTCCAATACTGAATCAACGTTTGAAATTAATTTAATTAGAACACCCCAAGTGCGAAATTAAAAACGGCCCAAAACTGGCCCAGTGACGGCATAGTCAGTGCCTACTCTTGGCAGACAATAGTAGCCCGACTGGCGGGAGGTTAACCGCGGTAGGCCGTCGGCAGCCAATCATCGGTCGATTCTCGGTAAACATTAATGGCCCATTATTGGTTGCCATTACTCCCCAGTGTTAAAAAAATTTAAAAAAAATATATTTTTTATTTAATTAACTAATTAATTCATAATATTTATACAGTTTATTTCCCTGAATTAATCGCAAACTTACAAATATTTGAAAAATTCTTACCGCTCGCGGGGATCGATACCTGATGATCCTAAAGTTCTGAACGTTCAAATGAACGAAATTTATTTATTTTCTTCTTTAATTTAAATATTTGTTACAATAATTTTTTATCGATATAAAATAAATGAATTATAAAGTTTCTAAGTGTAAAATTTAAGTTTTTAATTTCTATTGCAAACAATAAATTATAAAAACATTTTTAATAAAAAGTGTTTCGTTCATTTGAACGTTCAAAACTTGTGGATCATGATACCTGAACCTGACGCACCACAGCCTAACACTCTGACCACTCTGCTACTCTAACGTGAAGTCGAGGAAGCAAAAGGGTTATTATTGGGCCGAGCTACGTCCCAATATTGGCAATTATAATTTACCATCATAGATACAAAATGATAGACATTAATATGACATTCCTGAGCCAAGGTACGTCCCAATTCTGGCAATTATAATTTGCCACAAAATGTTTTCCATTAAAGTGCCACTAATGTGCCATTAATAGGCCGATCTTCGTCACATCACTGGCAATTGAATATTGCCATTAAAGATTGATCAACTTTGCCATGAATGTGCCATTATTGAGCCAAGCTACGCCCCAATACTGGTAATCATAATTTGCCTTCAAAGATACAAAATTTTTGCCATGAAAGTGACACTAATGTGCCTTTAATGGGCCGATCTTTGTCACATCATTTGCAATTGTCTTTTTCCATTAAAGATTGATCAACTTTGCCAATATTGTGCCATTATTGAGCCAAGCTACGCCCGAATTCTGGCAATTACAATTTGTCATCAAAGATACAAAATGTTTGCCATTAAAGTGCCATTAATAGGCCGATCTTTGTCACATCATTTGCAATTGTCTTCTGCCATTAAAGATTGATCAACTTTGCCAATAATGTGCCGTTATTGGGCCAAGCTACGCCCCAATTCTGACAATTATAATTTGTCATCAAAGACACAAAATTTTTGCCATTAAAGTGCCACTAATGTGCCATTAATGGGCCGATGGTCGGCACATCACTGGCAATTGCTTTTTGCCATTAAAGATTGATCAACTTTGCCATGAATGTGCCACTATTGGGCCGAGAGCTGGCCCAGTCTTAAAAAATTTGAAAATCTGACCGTCGGCGCCATCATTGGCCCATCAATGGGACGTTTTTAACACCAGTAATGGCCCAGTAACTACTGCCAATTCTCGGCAGACATTACTAGACCAATTATGGGCCGTTTTTGCAGTCTTGGCATTTCGCACTTGGGACTCTGTTAAAAACATAATGTGATAAAAATCAGACTCAGATAATATTTGTCTAAGTTTGAGAATGCAAGCGTCTCTTCTTATATAGAACTGGTGAAACAACTTGTTAACGAGAGCAAGAAACTTTAGCGCACCCTGGTGGCACTTATCCTGAGTAATTTCAAGCATATACTTTGAAGCAGCGCGGGACATTTCAAAATCGAACACCAGGGTGCGCAAGAGCTACTTTCACTCACTAACAAGTTGCTTCACCAGTTCTATATAAGAAGAGACGCTTGCTTCTAATTAAATTAATTATTTTTCCTTCTCTAGATTAGTAATTCCACTTATTTTTGAAAAATTTTTGCTATTTGTTAGTATTTGTAAAATATTGATTTCAAACGTTGGTTCACTATTGGTAACCAAGAACTAACCAAGCATTAAATTAATTTTAAAGCATTGGTAAATAACACAGGCACACAAAAAAAAGTCAAAACCCGGAGGTCACACCCCCCTATCCCCATGTTTTTGGGGTCGCTGAAACCGAATATGACCATTAACAATTTTTTTCATCGGCCATTTTCCCGCTATCACCCACTTACACCTGCTCCCGGGGGTTGGAATTTCAGTTTAAAAAAAAGTGATGTAGGGTGTCTATTCCGGGGTGAGGGGTCGAAATTCGAATTTTCAGGAAAAGTCGATTACGGTGTCTAAACCTACGTTTTTTGGGTCGCTGAAACCAAAAAAGACTACCAACATCAAATCCTTTCCACCCTCAACCCTCTGCAATAATTTTTGATAGTTAATATTTAATTTTCAATTTCCCAAAAATTGATCCGTTTTATTGGAAAAAAATTATTGCAGGGTGTTGTAGGGGGTTGAGGGTGGAAAGGATTTCATTTTGGTAGTCTTTTTTGGTTTTAGCGACCCAAAAAACGTAGGTTTAGACATCGTAATCGGCTTTTCGTGAAAATTCGAATTTCGACCCCTCACCCCGGGGTTGTTAAGGGGGTTGTAGGGGGTTAAGGGATGGAAGAATTTGTT
This sequence comes from Leptopilina syphax, assembly GCA_032872505.1. Lineage (NCBI taxonomy): Eukaryota > Metazoa > Arthropoda > Insecta > Hymenoptera > Figitidae > Leptopilina > Leptopilina syphax. The sequence goes on from CM065476.1 coordinate 27,393,323, forward strand.
TTTTGTAGTCTTTTTTGGTTTTAGCGACCCAAAAAACATAGGAATAGACACCCTACTCCACTTTTTTTTAAACTGAAATTCCAACCCCCGGGGGCAGGTGTAAGAGGGTGGTAGCGGGAAAATGGCCGATGAAAAAAATTTTTAATGGTCATATTCGGTTTCAGCGACCCCAAAAACATGGGAATAGGGGGGTGTGATCTCTGGGTTTTGACTTTTTTTTTGTGTGCCTGTGTAATTGGTCATTAATATTGGTCCAATCTTTGTTGCCAATGAATAACCAAGGCTTGGAAAGTCCGGCATTTGCCTTGGCAACCAATAGTGATCCAATATTGGCTCCCAGTGCTTGGCAAAGTCGTGATCATCCCAAGACTAGCAATAATAGCCCAATATTGGTTGCCAATGTTTGACCAAGAAAAAACTGTTGGCAGCCAATATTGTTCCATTATTTAGCCAATGGTGACCATTGGCAATTTCCCATTGCGGGTATTGGTCGTATAATAATTGATAATGACTACTTATATAGCTAATTCTCACAACTATTAATCGCACAACTACCAACAGTTATGCTTACCAATCATTTAAACTCACAGCATACAAATTTCATTAAAATAATTCAATAAACAAAAGTAAAATTAATAAAATAAAATTATTAAATTTTAATTTACATCAATTATAACTACCACCGATTATAATAGCCACTATCATTGGTTGTAAATATTATTGATTGACATACTTACTACCATTGATTGCAACTATCAATTGAAAGTTATATAGTAGATTAAAAGAAAGGATCAAGTTTTTCACTACATAATTAAAATTGTTATCAGTTGAAAGTGACAAAAAGGAATAGATTCGAATAATGACCAATTAGAAAGATTAGTTAAAGGCAAATTTGGCATTCAATTAACAGACAGAACCATTCATTAACCTGAAACGTCTTTAAGAACGATAACATGAATTTCTCGTAAAATGAATAACGTCAAACGGGAAGCGGTATTATATCAGTAAAACCTGATAACCTTTAAAGAGAATTCCTTCATTTTGATAAAAAAGAAAAAATTAGAAGAAGGTTAAAGCACGTGATTGCAAAAGCCTTCTCTTTCTTTCTTTCTCCTGAAAGGAAAAAAGGATCAAAAAAAGAAAGTAACGGCATCCAGAAGAGGGCTCAACTCACCAAGTCCTGAGATAAGGGTATGAGGAGAGGAAAAAAGGGGGAATATAAATTTCGGCAGAAGAGGGACCACATGCTCGTGAGAAAAAAGTCACCGTCACAACGTTTTTGTATGCACGTGCTGGAATTCAGTTTATGATAAAATAGCGTAAAGCGTAAACAGTATATAACGTTTTTTTTCAATGCAACAGGATGAAATCGACTTGTACCGATTCAGAAGTCGTCATTTTTAATGTTTGAGGCGAAGAGAGCTTGTTCTCTGCGTGTGCATCTGCAAACGTCCGAAAGACATCTGCAAAAAACGTTAATTACCCGGTGTGTTTTGGTAATTCAATGCATTAAATTTACACGGTGCTTAACAGCAGCAAATGTGTACAAAAGCAGAACAAAATATCCTTCCACTGCGGTGTATTTCCAAAAATAGCGATTGCCGTTATATGTGCACATATTTTGAATTTTATGTTCTTTCAGGTTAAACCAACTTTGGTGGAACTTTAGCGTTATTTCATTAACTTTTCCTTATTGTCAGGATAATAATTTTCTTAAAAACTACATATTTCTCATTTCTCTCAAGACTTCATATATCTTTCCGAATATTGCTGAATTTTTCTTTTCTGATAAATTCTAAATACGTGTAATAGAATCTGCTGTGCAAATGATAACAAGGAAAACATGTAACTAACTGAGAATATATAGTAATTAACATTGGTTACAACTGCCATTAATGAGTATTACTGCAATATAAATACAAGGAAGTGTAAATACTATATATATATTATTGTAACTGCCACACACTATTATTTTCATTTATTCAAAAAAATTTTTTTACAATAATTTATTTTAAGATACAAATTCTTATTTTTTGTATTTTTTGACACAGTGGAGCGAAATGAATTTACATGATAAATCTCAGTGAATTTATAAAAATTGATAAAAATGAGTATTCTAATCTCTTAGCAATTTATCACTGATATGAATTTCGTGTATACATTTGCTTCGTAGATTGACACCCACGGTCTGCATGTCCCGTGATTTCTTAAACATTTCACTTCTTTGGTGTCAATTATTCAGGTGCAAAAACAGGGTCTAGATGTGTGACGCTGAAATATCACGCTACGAATTCTACGTATCGACAGGTATAATTATTTATCACTTTTTGCGTAGGACACTATATAAAATATTTGATATTAAAGTCACATAAGAGTTTCTTTTTGGTACATGACAGATCGATTAATATTTTAACATACCCAAATAACAAAAATAACTATTACAAATAATTAAATTGTTTTTAATTAATTTCCTGAAAATCGTATTCTTTTTTACCAGACAAGATTACCTATGGTAATCGTGTGGAGAAATTCTTCACTAGGTACACACATATGAAGTGGAATAAAAGCAGAAGGAGAGGAAAGAAGAAAAAGTATTAAGGCACACGCGCCTTTAGCTAGGATATGAGAAACGTTTCATGGCGGTACCATTAGTGCGTATTCGCGGCTTGTAAGTCTGGCTTATCTTTGATCGGATCGTCGATGTCGTCGTGGTCTTATAGTCGTAGATGGTCCATACTCCGTTCAAGGTTCACGCGATACACCTGTTACCAGAACCCTCTGCTCCTTCTCTTTCAGACTTTGTCGTCTCTTTTTGTTTATCTCTTCTTTCTTTTTTCATCCGAGACCCACGCATCCTTTCTCCTCATTTGTAAAAGTGTTTCTTCTACTCCCTTTCCTTTCTTTATCCCTCAAAGAGTCTCGATAATAAATTATCCGCTCATCACTTCTCTCTTTCCTTTCCGCTCTCTTTTATAATGTTCTTCATTGCTCTGTTTCTTTTTTATTGCTTTCCCGCGACTCCCCAAGCCTCTCATCTTCAATTTGCGTGTGATTATTTATTTTTAATTTATTCCTTCTTTGCCTCGCGCAGTCACGATTGGTCCAAACATTCATATGAACCAAAGCTCATGAATCGAGTGGCTTTATGTCTTTTGTGTGTGGCCATTCAGATCGTGAAAAAAACGAACTGTACCGAAATTCAGAACTAGTCAGCCTGGCGACGCGACACTCTCGAGGTCTCTTTTTTTGTAAAGGATATATAAATGAGGAGCCGGGAAGAAGAACTCGCCGAGCGCTCCAACGCATGCGTTAATATCAGTCGGGTAGCAGTGACAGGCCTAGAGGCGCTCACTGCTCCCCGACTGATATTAGAGAATACATTGGCGCGCTCGGCGAGTTCTTCTTCCCGGCTCCTCAAATATATACTTTGACCTCCTTTTTATTATGAATGGGACCTTCTACTTGATGATCCTCACCATTCAAATCTTATTTCTCATTAGCGCAGTACATTTCTTTTTCTGTGAACCAATTTTTCACGACGAGATTTTTTTGCATTTAAAGGACAATGTTAAAAATAGTCCATTTTTCGACCCGATATGATACATATATGTATCATATCGGGTATATATACTCATTCACTCCATACATGTGGGGAATGGGATGAAATCTTCCCTTTCTTTGATCTTGTATCTAAACAGAGCCATTCATAAAAAAATTAATTAAACGAATAAACTAATGTTCAAAAATTATTTGTATCTATGTATTATTTACAAATATGAATCGGTGTTACAAAAACACTTTAACTTTCTATAACTTCAAATTGTATTCAGATTAATTGCTGTTCTACAGATTTTTAATTTTAAGGGATGAAATAGGGGTGGTTTTTAAAAATAGGATTTTTTAAAAGATACATCAATCTGAAAATAATGTATCTATATTAATAGAGCTCTTATATTGAAAACCCAAAAAACTAAAAACAGTTTATGTCCTGTTTTACAATTTTTTGTTTTAAGAGATGAAATAAAAGAGGTTTTTAAAGATAAAAAGAAGGGTTGCAAAGCTTTATTAATTTAAGAACATTATATCATCTACCTTACAAATGCATTCATTTGCAGCAGGTAGAGAGTTTTATCATTTATTAGTTTTTTTATAAAGAATTTTCACTTCTAGGGAAGAAATAGGGGTGGTATATTTTTAATAGGGTTGTTTTTTGCTTGAATTATTGGTTTTATATTTGCAAGTAATACATACAAAAAAATTTTTAACATTAGATTATTCGTTTAATTAATTTTTTTATGAATGGCTCTGTTTAGATACATGCTCAAAGAAAGAGGTGATTTAAACCCTTTCCCCACATGTATAGGGTAAATGAGTATGTATTTCTTGTTCCTTATGAAGTAATGAGAGAATTGATATGCGAATTTTAGGTTCTGTCGGATCGAAAAATCGACTATTTTTAACACTGTCCTTTCTAATCAATATTCTTTAAGACGAGAAAATATTTCTTTACATACACAAAAGAAAAAATTGCATTGAAATGATAAAAAATATTAATTTAACCCTTTAAAGAATCTCGAAGTTATTTTCAATCAGAGATCAAGAAACTAATACATAAACGAGAATGAATTGAATGTATTCTAGGTCGATAGGTTCACAGTAAAAAGAAAGTCTTATTTTAAGGCAGGAAAGCAGCCTTAAATTAAGATGCAACATTTTTAAGGCAGTCAATGCTGAATTTACGCACATATTTTGTATCCTTTTAACATTATAGCAGACAGTGATGAATTTAAGACCGATCTTAAATTAAGATTTACTTTTTACTGTGTTGTTCTCGAACTTGACCCTGTGTCAATAGATAATGAAGCGAACCATAATATATATACCTATACACTCGACTCTCGGATCTTTTGCATTCAGATCTTTTACACTCTCGATTCTTTTGCAATTTTTCTTTCGCACCTTTTACCTTTTACATTAAATAAATAAATGACTATCAGAGTGTCAAAATATATTTATATCACGATAATTTAGGTTATCTAAAGTGGATTATAGCAGTTCCTCCATTATGTGATTAAAATTACATTAAAATTTTAATTACTATAAATGTAAATATTAAAACTAAAACATAAATACTGTCATTAATTTATATATTTGGTTATACATATTGTATTGTTTTGCGTTACCATGGCATTTGTTTTGGTAAAAGATATGAGAGGATTTGGTCCCATAAGTGCAAAAGATCCGAGAGTCGAGTGTATTACAAAAAGTTATCGCCGCCGCTGTTTTAAGATTCTGTAAGGGTCACCACTCCCAAGAGGCCGTCAAAACTTATGTCAAATTTGACCTATTTTTTGACCTACAGGTAAAAAAAGGACCAATAACGGCCTCCATATGGGCCGCTACATTAGGTCAAAATTTATGTCAAATTTGACCTATTTTTTGACCTGCAGTTCAAAAGGGGCTCAGAAGGGCTTTTACGATACGTCAAAATCTAGATTAAATTTGACCTATAGATGAAAAGGCCTGTCACATTAAGTACATTATGAGGGCCGTAACGTAAAATCCCTCATTAATGCCCATAAGGACAGTTACGTTAAGTCAAATTCAACTTTATTTAATTTTTAAATAAATATACTTCAGTTTCAAAGAATTTGGCCAATAACCCACTTTATAAAAATTAAAATAAATATAAAAATTAGAGTAAGGGGGTTGGTGCGCAGGGGGGCAAAGACCCCCTAGTATATATATAATATATATAATGAAACGTATATAAGAAAAATGAAAAATATTTTTTTTAAATCATCTTTACATTTATTATTTTTCAAGATAATAAAGGAATAAAAAATTTCTTTTATAACAATAATGGAGATAAGACAAAAATCACTTTTGAAGTCGATGAGGAGTGATGAAGAAATCTCGAGTATTGAATTTCTTGGATCAACATACAAAACGAGGTGAGAGTGATCTAAAAAAATATTATCTTTCGACTAAAAGGATCATCACTCCTTCAAGCGTTCAAGTAAATTATGCGGGAGTCAGGCTGGTTTTCTAATGCACAGGTCTCTCTCTCTCTCTCTATCGATGATATTGATTTTCATAAGACTTTTTCATAAGCGGAACAAGTATATGCATTCCCCTTGCACACTCACGGTAGTGTATACATCTGTTGAGGAAGCAGCGACCTGCAACAGGAGGGTGGAATCACGGTCAAGGTCGTCGAACAACCCTGAGCCACGTGCACTCTCACCCACCCTACGAATTTGACGCTTGGCAGAACAACTAACGACTTTATCCCTTTCGTTACCCTTTTTAAATCTGTTCGCTTTTCATATATGTATATACATAGCCACAGAAAAACAGCTTTTTGCATATCTACAGACACTTAGTGAACACGATGCACTTGTTTATTATATGAAAATAATAATTCCCTTAACTGAATCCATTTCCAATCAAACCAGTTGACAAACTTTAAGTTAATAGCTTTACATGTGGCTAAAATATGTTATTATACTTAAAAAATAATGAGGTCATTTCAAATCGTCAAACACATATTTTTTGGTATTTTCCAAAACCACTATTTTTAACGAAGTTATGCACATTTAATCTTTAAGTGATAAAACTATAATGGGCAGGAAAAAAAATGTTTTTCTTGATTTCATTTTGCATATTTTAGTTGTAACGAAGATTTTAATATTAGTTGTTTATATTGAGAGTTAATATAAATCCCCTTTGTGTAATTTCCACGAAGTAATATAATGAGACTTATAACGACTACCATGTAAAGTTAAAGAAAACTTATGGCCCCAAATTAGGCTGTCGGCTATTGGAAAATTTTAAACGCATTCATCTTTTAAAGTACTGTGAAGTATTTAATAACTATTCTACAGTGAGGCTTTAAAGCAGAAGGCGCTATTTAGTTTTAAATTTTCCAGAGGAGGTCGCGCTTAACACAGGAAAAAAAGGCTGACTCCGTTTATACCTTAAATTCAGCCCATGTATTTCACATAAGTCTGTCCTTGTTTAACACCACTGTCCTCCGTTTACAACTTAAATTCAGACTCAAAAATAGGCTGAAAGTAAGACTTTTTTTATTGTGTAAAGAAAGTAGGAAAAAATGTTTATAACATTTGAAAAATTAAATAATAAGCAATTACAGTAAATACGTATTAGATTTTTATAATATAGTACACTATTAACTTAAGATAATTTTTTTTAAATTTATAAATAACTGTTCTTTCTTAGTGTAATAAATATCATATTGCAATTTTAAATAAGTGCTTTATATACAGTGTTACAAGCTCGGAAAGATTGATAGATTCAAAATTATATTATCAATAATTACTATCAATGATAATTAAAATCAGTAATAATAGTTTATGGTAGTTACAATCATAAATAAATGTTAGTCATTTTTGCTATAATCATAGCTATAATTAATAGTAAGAAATCTATGGTATAGTTACAATAATTTGGTATAGTAATAGAATTTGAAGGTCATTACAGTCTGTTAAAAGTGACTATTAATGGTAATTAATAGTAGATTTTATTTAGTTATGTCAATTATCTGCCAATTGTAAGTGCAGTATAATTAGCAAACAAAAAAGAAAACACACTATATTGTAATAATACCAATAAATTAGTGACATGTGTATTTTACAGAGACTTATAAAAAATGTAAAAAAGAAGTTTATGAGGCGAGAAGCAGGTGGAAGGAGTTAAAAAAGGTTTTTTCCTTCCCCATACCCAAGACATCAAGATACTTTCTACCAGTCACTTCCCGAATGGACTAAAACTCAGGTAAAATACCATTGGTCCACTCATTATATCCAGTCACCTGTAAGCCCCGTTGAAGAAACAAGAAACTCATCAAGAGAGGTAAGTGTGTGTTTCAGTATTGGTGCGGGTGTCACACAAGAAGCCCTCCTACGCGCGTCTATTACCAGCTGCTCAACGATTCGATTAGATGAGGTATTTTTCAAAAAACTTAAAACGACCTGACCGACTGCTTCTATAAATGAGTGTTCCCAACTGAAAACCTTTTCTTTATTATTCATATTCGAAAATTTATGCCTCTTTTTATAGTCTATACATGCAATTTCCTTCCTATCAAGGAAATCGTAAAATGTTTCTTAATAAATTTTGGAAAATATTTTTCACGCCTCATAATTATTATTAGCCTTTTTACATATATACACACTTACGACATCTATACATATTGATGATAATCTTGTAAATTATGTTCCAAATTCTTTTAAGCGATCATTATAATTTCTTTCGGTTTTTTATAATTTATTCAACTTTTTTGTTTTTTTTTTTTTTAATTTTAATTAAATTATTTATTTGTTGTAACTAACACTGATTTTATTCATTTTTTTAAATCCTTTGGTGTCAATTAGTAATTTGCACTATATAAACGCAAATTATAACAATACTCTTATATAATTGCAACGACTATTGTTTGAATTTACTATAGTATACTTTTAAGGGCAAGTCAAAGTTGAAAAATGTAAACAAACCAAACACTAAAATCTCAAATTTTTGGCAGCCTTTATTTCTAATGAAATTAACATTTTTACACTTTCTTTACAAAAATCGTAAGTTAAGAGTGTCAAAGCTTGGAACATAACCATATTTAATTATAAGTATTAAAAAGCAATTATTTTTAAAATAATAAAATAAAATGACCACTAAAATAGCACTATTGACGCGTCGTAAAAATTAAACTGTTTGAGTCTGACAGACGCACGAACCCTGAGAAAGACTCAGAGAGCGATTGGTCAATCACAAAGAGGAAAAGGATAAATTTCCCATTCCCATTTGTGACCATCCTATCGCTGACTGGGACTTTCTCACCGTCCGTGCCAAACACATTTAAACTTTTCATGACGTGAGACGATTGCTGTTTATCGATGAGTGCACTTTTTGTTTTATAATGAAACTACTTTTTTTCTCATTTTTTTAGCTCTGTTAAGTAGGTATATAATAGTTACCGAATTCAACATTTCAGTTCACCATTTTCATAAAGAAAATGTGAATTTATATTTACAAAAAATGAGACGTTTCAAAAATGTTTCTCTATTCGGTCTTCTACTGTTGCTTATTTTCCTTCAAAAAAATGTAATTTTTAAATATTATATCCAAATCAGTAATAGAAACCAAATTTGTGGTGTAAGTTTTTAGTTTAAAGTAAAATTCAAGTGAATTAGTTCGGTTTATGCGTAGAAGTGACCTGCTAAAAAATTAGTGCTTGTGTGTATACGGTTTGTGATCTGCAAGGAAGAAAAGTTTAACTATGTTTGACTAATATCAACGGCTATATCAAAAACTAGAACTAACTATATAAAAAAATAAATAAAACGACTGTATGATTATAATTATTATTGGTAATTACTATATGAATTGTAATTACTATTGATTGTAACCACAATAGATTAAATAATTACACACTTTAAGGTAAATAATTCAATCTAATATAACTAGAAAAAGGGGCATCACATTTCTCTTGCTTGTTATTTCAACATATATACTAATTTCTCCACCCATTGTTAATACCATTAATTGGAATCAGTTACTAATTAGCTAAATTTTTTAAACTCATTAGTGTATATATACACAATAATTGGAATCAGTGATCCAAGTTTAGAGAGCTATTGGATAACAATCTAAATGTTCAAATACACCATTGACAGATATTCGTGTCCTTTCTCTTGGAGGGAAAATGAGTTTATAACAGAGGGACAAATTAACCATCTTGAGAAATCCCTTCCTTATCCGGCGCGAAATGAATAAATATGGCAACCTAACCCCTAAATTAAATACATAAAATGTCAGAAAAATTATTTCGCGCGCATCAGATCGTACACATTTTCTGCGCAACTTTTAACCCTCAGATATAATGGGAGAGAATATACAAGTAGATTTCCATTACCAATTCAAAATTTATTTTAGAATGACTATTTAACTCGCTTCATAAGCAAAGGAAACATACACTTTTTGAACCTCTGAATTTGACTCTCCAGTTTTCTCAGTGCAATTATGATAATAAGTTAATAGCTATACAAACTACTACTAAATACTACCTACTAACATTGATTCTCTAGAATAACAGTGTTGGTATTTAAGTTTGCTTAAAATGCCATTATTTACAACTATACTAACAGTTCGCTTTGAAAAAAATAAATTATCACGAGTTTATAACCTCCGCTATACAATAAAAACTGTATACACTACTCTTGAGTAACATTTTTATTTTGCCCAGTGATAATTTGTGATTGGCACGCGTATGACTTGGTAATGGCTAAGGTTAACAGGTACTCTCGTTCCCATCACACGTCGATCGGTCCTTGTCAGGTCAAAAAAGAGCAACCGTGATGACTCGTATAAGAAACAGACTTGGTAACATCAAAGTGAATTTAAGCGTCGAGGGATCTTATTATGTTAAAATTTATAAATATTCATTACCGTTACAGATGTAATAGGCCGTATCTAAAATCAAATGACTAGGCCACACTGGCTTTATATTTCTTTCTCACGGTTCAACTCATTCGCGTGTTTCTCTTTTTTCAATTCTATGTGCCATCAAAAAATAGCATTGTTTTTGTAAATAATTTCGGGAAACATTTACGATACAATCAATTAGCAGTAAAATGTGAGATCTCGTTAAAAATGGAAATTGATTCGAAAAATTACACACCCACACATTTAATATAATCATAACTTCTAGGTCTTATCTTACGCATGTTTGGAATAACGCGTAAATATTTTATATACAAAATTATTTTTAAAAATGCGAGCGCACGCATAAAATAAGCATAAAACGCCAAAGTGTGCGCTCCGATTAAAGAATATTTATTGTGAGAGTGTGTTCGATCGGATACGGGGCGAAATTTGTTATTATACTCGTAAACGCTCATCATCGCGTTTCTGATCACGATAGTTGTCCTTAACAGTTGGTCCTATACAAGAAAAGACTTAGAATCAAGTAAGAATAAAGATCGATACATGAAGATAAGGTCCAAGTATCGCGCCTACGTTTTTGCTCCCTTACAGACGTGCACTTTACATACACTCACACACACGGCTTTTGTAGATGCATTTAAATTTTTGCCTGTATGCGTAAGTAGATGGCGTCGTTTGATTAAGTGCAGTAGCCGCGCTCATTCGCGCAATTACACCAAATGGATTTCCTAATTGCGGCGCCGAGAGATTGCTCACGTTCGATCATCAGCAACAGAGATCGACAAAAATCATTCAAGGCTGTTCAAGGACCCGTTTCCAAAGCAGGTAAATGTCATTTCCTTATGATTTAAATTATTTTAACCCTCCATCACACACATGAGAAAAAATTACGACTTTACACACGTTTAGAGGGAATCCCTCACCACATTGTAAAATAAGCAACATTACAACATAAACAAAGGAATCAACAAAAATTTAGTTTTAACACAAACTTACAAATATGTAGTAAATTATTCTAAATTATAAAATTAATAAAATTAATTTTCGGTCTCAAAAATAAAAATTAATTACACGAATGCACATCTTCGAATAGGAATTCCACTTGACATGTAAAAATAATGTAACATTAACGAATAAGCAAAAAAATCATTAAAAAATTCATTTTAATTATATTTATAATATAATTTTGTCATTAACCAACAGTGGAACAAAAAATGTTTTGAAAACTTGATTTTTTTATTTAACATAAACTCACTTTTTGGAGTTTTTTCTGGCTTTGAAGCTTCATAATTAAATATTAATTATGTTTAAACTAAATGTTTTTTTAGAAATGTCTTGAGGAGTAAATTGTCGAAAGGTATAGAAACTGATTTTATTTTGCAATGAGGAAAACAAAAGTTATTTAAAAAATACTGAAACCGTAGAGGGAATCCCTCCCTAGGTGTGTGACGCAGGGTTAAATAATAACATAATATTTATAGATAATTTATCTACAATCTAATCTTTTTTAAGTGTATAAAATCAGTTTTATAAAGATAAAAATTTAATTAAATTACATTTACAGTGTTCAACATATTTTGAACACCTACACGTTAGACGTACATCCTTATACTTTGAGGCAAATTACACGTGTTTCTCTATATAGGAAACAAATACAAAACACTTGGGTCATTAAAAGATAAATTTATGAAGATTCTAATAGATAACTGCAGAATTATATTACAACGTTTCAGCTAAATTGAATTGCCTCGCATTTTCTTCCGTCGGCAAAATGTTTACACACATCGTCAATCAAACGACTAATAATATCCAACGCATTTCAAAATATTGTATTGATCTGTTTTTACTAAATTGAAACATAAAATAAAGAAAAATTTTATGAAATCAATTGTATGCAACTGATGTTTACTAAATCTAGTTATTCTGGAGCAGAATTTCTTTTTCAGTGAATAAGGCGAAGTGAATCTATCATATTTCTGCATGGGAATTTAAAAAAATGTACTAAAATATGTGAAATGTATAAAATTATAAATCAATACAGCTTTTATAAATAAAAATATTTGAACACTTAAAACTGCAATTACATTTGAAAAAAATATTTGAATTGTGTAGAAACTGGATTAAAATTTCATGTTTAAGGAAATGAAATGATATTGGCAATAGGCGCAAAGTCCGCTAACGCGCGCTAATTGTTGGGCACACGTCAAGTGCGCGAAGCGTGAAGAGACACGCGTATATTTGAAGGTTGATGTGCGTGACTGTGAATAGAGCAGGGTAAATATATTGAGGAACTGGGGGAGCGAGAAATCGTTCTAGGTGGACGCCCTTAACACGTATATGTGCTCCACTTCCGACGCTTAGCGCCGCGACGCTTCGTCGCTTACCACGCGCGATTATGCCTCCCTCGCACATATACATTACCACTTGTGGTATAATTATTTTTCAACCCTTACTTTTCTAAATTTAAATCTTGAAATCTCGACATACTTTCAATTATATATATGATAATGAAAGAATTTATTTTCTTATTCCCTACATTGTAAAAAAGATAAGTGTCTTCGTTTGAGATATTTACGTAGTCATTTTTAAGACGTTTATTGGCGTCTATTAGCCTTCTAAAATGCGTACATTTAGAGTTTATGTGTTTCATCTAAGACGCTTATCAAATAAGACACTTAAAAGACATTTGTAAACATCCAAATGTCTTCTTTTAAGACATTTAGAGAAGACTTTTTAAATTTCTAAACTTTTTTTGTCAAGTATCAACCAATTATCACACAGGAGCTCTGAATAATATAGTATAATAAAAATAAAATCTGATGAAAAAGGACAAAAAGTTTTCTGAAGTCAAAACAAAATCACTCTCTTAGAAAAAATAATTCAGAAGGCAAAAATCACTACCTATTCTTTTCCATGTTCATCCATAAAATATATTCAACAGTTAATTAATTAATAAATTTATTTATTTAACTTAATAAGGGCATCCGGGAAAAAATAGTGGTTTCGTGATAGACGTCTCATTTAAAAAGAAAGAATATTTTGGGTCGGGATTTTTTGGAAAATAAAAAGAAACGCTACTCTGTGACCCGCGCCCTTCTCGGAATTTTGCAAAATTTTCATAAATAATTATTGAAAAAATTGTTTAAACATACGGAAAAAAAGGGTTTTGAACGGTTTGGAATTGACATCTCATTTTGAGAGGATAATTCATCAGCACGGTTTCGTCTAATTATCCTGACAAATACGAACGAGATATCTCTAATTATTTAGGAGTGAGACGACACGCGGGAAAACATTTTTTGAGGGTGATTTTTTACAGGGCCCTTAAATTAAATATTTTTAATTTTGTCATGCAATGGAATTTATCAAGTGGTAAAAATATGGAGATAAATATATGGTGTTGAAATATCCGTCTTCCAAATCAAAATTAATAAAAAAAAACTACGACCGTCTTCAGCATAAAATATATATATATATACTAAGGGGGCTTCGCCCCCCTGCGCGCTTCGCGCGCCAACCCCCCCACCTCTATTTTTATATTTATTTTAATTTTTATAAATTTAAAGTAATTTTTTCTTAATATGAATGCATCTTAATAAATTGCATACAATACATATATGACAAAATACACATAGATTTCGACGCAATGTAACAATTGTTATGGACCTTTTTTATCTATATGTCAAAAATTAGATTAAACTTTGACATATATTTTGACCCATTTTAACCTGTAGGTTAAAAAGACGTTAAATTTTAAATAGATTTTAACGTATCATAGATACGTTTATTGTCCTTTATTGTCCCTTTTTAAGTTGTAGTTAAATAAAAGTCAAATTAACGTCGGTGAAGTTCGCAACGTTTATGATCAACGATTGAAAAAAATATATTTTCCTACGAAAAAGAATAAAATTTTTTGTTCATAAATATTTTTTTTGTAAATCATTATTCAAAAAACTAACCAAAATATTTTCTATACAAAAATTAATAAAAATTTGCCTAAAAAAATATTTTTCTTATGAAATCGTTGATTATAAACGTTGTGAACTTCACCAACGTTCAAATTACACATAGATTATGACGTAACTAAATGAGAGAGTAAAAATAAAACGTCAAAATTAGGTCAAAATGATAGGTGTAAGAGCAAACACAATTTTAAAATTACCTTTCATTGTTAGGTCAGATGGCAAACTTCACCTCATCATTAAGTCTGCGCGCGGAAATTGTTTGACAAATTTTGACGTCTAGGTCAAAACTGCCCTTAAAATTGACCTAAATTTTGAGGGTAGCGGGAATTCTTTGTCAAATTTTGATGCGTAGGTCACAACTGCCCTCAAAATTGACCTAAATTTTGGGGGTAGTGGAAATTGTTTGTCAAATTTTGACGTCTAGGTCAAAACTGTCCTCAAAATTGACGTAAATTTTGAGGGTAGCGGGAATTCTTTGTCAAATTTTGACGTCTAGGTCAAAACTGCCCTCAAACTTGACCTAAATTTTCAGGGTAGCGGGAATTCGTCGACAAATTTTGATGCGTAGGTCACAACTGCCCTCAAAATTGACCTAAATTTTGAGGGTAGCGGATATTTTTTGTCAAATTTTAACGTCTAGGTCAAAACTGCCCTCAAAATTGACCTAAATTTTGGCCTACCTTAACAGTGGGCCAACCTTGACTATGTTCCCTTTCTAAGGGGCCCTTAGAAATGACTGAATCAGCGGCGGCGGCGAAATGATTTTATATTATAGGGATAGATATATATATAATATCACTGCTTTGGGAACTACTAAATGTATTTCATCACAAATAACGTGCGCGCGTATTTACTATTAAATATTAAGTCATTGTGAGAATTTCTGAGGTGGTCATCTGCATCCATATAATATCTATTATACAGTAGAATCTCGGTTATCCGAGCCCCGATTATCCGAGGCACTAAACATGCTCGCATAATACGGAATAACTCGGATAAAACGGATCGAGCGACTGAATCAGGAAAAAAAATTTACACACGGAGAGAAAAAACAAGGCTTTTCCCCATGAAAAAATATGAATTTAACGCGTGAAAATTATTATCACAGTAAAAATGCAGGACGCTCACGGGTTTTTCTGGTGAGATTCTAGGGTAGGGTGGTCCAAAAATACATTAAGAAAAAAAAGTCGGAATTTTTTTGCTCTCACCCCCAGGAATTGAAGTTTGTAGAAAAAAAAATACCCCTGTTTACCATTTTTCGTAAATTTAATAAAAAATCTAGAGAAAATTTTTTTTTTTCACTCGGTTAAGGATGTTTTTCTTCTAGAGTGTTTAAGGGATAAAATCCTTTTACATATTTAACAAATTTTTTATTTTTTTTAGCTTTGAAAAATTCTCCAAAAACAAGAAAACGGTAATATATGTGGACGTCCGCATGAAAAGGGACCACTTTGGCACTATTGGACTTATCTATATGGGCGAATTCCTGACAAAATTTGGAAAATTTTGAGTGGTCTTACAACCTTTTTGGTAAAAAATTCGATGAGTTACAGAATTTTAAAGTTTGGAGTATCAAATACGTCATTTCGAGAAAAACGAAATCAAAGATTGTAATATGAATATCTGTGGTTCTTCTGGGAAGTTATTCAGATAAGAGTTGTTTTAAGTCTAGTACACCCTTAAGATTGAAAATCAATAGGTTTCGAATTCCCCCCCCCCCCTCATTTTTTAACAATGACAAAATAATGGATATCTCCGACAAAGTGGTCCCTTTTCTAAAAATACGGTTATTAATTAATAAAGAGGAATATTTAACGAATTTAAAGGTTCGGTGTTATTTTTTACAGTTATTTCAAGCAAAGAAAAGAAAAGTAACCTAAAAAAATTTTTTAAGCGACTTTATTATAAAAAATCTTAGAAAAAATTAAAAATTTCATTTCTAAAAACACGAAATTAAAAATTGTAATGCGAATTTCTCCGGCTCTTCTGGGAAGTTATTCAGATAAGAGTTGTTTTAAGTCTAGTACACCCTTAAGATTGAAAATCAATAGGTTTCGAATTTTTCCCTCCCTTCGTTTTGAAACAATGAAAAAATAACAGATTTCCGACAAAGTGGTCCCTTTTCATTTTTTCGCTAACAACGAAATAAAATACTTAGAGTGTCAATAAATTAATAAAAACTGCATGAATCGACGTGGTAGACCCTGCAGATTAAGAAAAAAAGATAAAAACAATTTCGATATTTTTTCTTCAAAATTAGTAAATTGCGAATATCTCGGAATCTAGAACCGACAAAGTGGTCCCTTTTCATGCGGACGGCCACTATATTATTTTTTATTACTTATTATCATTTTTTCTCATCTATTGTAATTCAATTGGCTTTTATGAATCTATCAAATATTAAATTCATAAAACCAATTGTATTACAATCAATGAGAAAAAATTATAATAACGAATAAAAAATAATAAATTACCGTTTTTTGCTTTTTTGAGAATTTTTCAAAAATAAAAAAAAATATAGAAAATAAAAAATTTGTTAAATATGTAAAAGGATTTTATTCCTTAAGGGCATTTGAACCTTGATGACGTTTCAAGTTGTGCAAAGCATGTGTGACGTCATCAAGGTTCAAATACCCTTAAACACTCTAGAAAAAAAAACATCCTTAACCGAGTGAAAAAAAATTTCTTTATAGATTTTATATTAAATTTACGAAAAATGGTTTTTTTCTCATTTAAAATACATAAAAAATTTTAGGGGCTTTGAGGCACGGGTTAATATTATTTTATTGTGAAGTAAAAAAACAGGGGTATTTTTTTTCCTACAAACTTCAATCCTGGGGGGTGAGAGCAAAAAAATTCTTACTTTTTGTTTTTTGGACCACCGTATTCTAGGGCTAAGGCGTGGCCTAACCGCTAAACGCATGAAATTCATCGGGAAATCCGGTGAAACTGCTACCTGAAAAGGCATGAATTGAAGTCACGGGGAAAAGCCTTGTTTTTTCTCTCTGTGCAGAACCACTATATGTGACCTGGTCTATGAAAAGGGACCTTACGTGTCAAAAAATCAGCTGTCAACTGTCAAATTGTCAATTTAACATCATATTCGTAATCAGCGGCCTCGAAAACCCTTACAAACATGTGTCACTTATCTATACTTATTGTTGCTAGTTAGAAAACTTAGATAATTTTTTCTATGTTTGGGAATTTTGTTAATAATTTATATAAACAATTATTAAAAAATTTTCATTACTTGTATGTTTTTTATTTAGATACTGTGATTCACGGTGAAGAAAATAAGCCTAAATTGATTAAAAAATATTAATATTTGAAAAAGTTACAAGGGTTTTTCTAAGTTAAACTTTAAACTGCTGATGTTTTCTCGAAAACTTGTTTTCGCACGTAAGGTCCCTTTTCACTGTCCAGGTCACATATGTGATCATTGCATTTAAAATTTCGTCTATTTTTGTCGTTTAATATTATTCCAACACTATTTAAACACATGGAAAAAAATTAAAAATTTTCATTTGTTCCGTGTTATCCGAGTTTTCGATTATCCGAGGCACCTCTTCCCCACATTACCTCAGATAATCGAGATTCTACATCTACTGTATATTTATATTTTCTTACATCAAATACATTTATTGTTCTCAAGTGTCAAATATTTTTTTATTGTTATAATTATATATGTATATTTATTGACAAAAATTATTAAAAACGGAAGTATATACTAAATTCAACTGAAAGGCATAAATTCATAAACAAATAATATTTAAATAGAAATCAAATTATATTGAAGAAATAAGTAATTAAACTAAAAGTTTTTTAAGATTTTAAAAATTTACCGACACAAAGAACAATAATTTATTCAATACTTATTTGTATAACTTGAATATTATATTTCAGTTTGAAATATAAACATTTTTTTAAAACCGAAAGCATGATTTTAATTCATAAACCAATTTTCACCCTTTTGGCTTTTGTGATTATTTTACTGATTAGTAATCGAATTAAAATTTTCGGAAGTATAGAAATATAAAAAATAAAAAGATTAAAAACTATAATTGAATAAGTTAAATCTCGTCAACATAAATATAAATAATTATTTATTGAAGACATTAATCAGAATCAATATCAGTAAATGAATTTTAAAATTATTTTTTATTTGTATTGACGTTAATAAAAATAAATAACCGCGTATTAGTATATACACAAATAAATCGAAAGTATAAATTTATAGTATTAAGTAATCGATATATATATATATATATATATATATATATATATAGGATTTATGTAAATAAAAAATATGCGTGAAAAAAATATTTATGATTGAGAATGTAATGAAATCGAAAAGAAAAAAACTGTTTCATAATGAATAATATATAAGTATATATTGTATATGATAGTCTATATAACACGACATTATACATACTGAACGTAATAATTTTTTATTCTAACGATTATTATATAATATTCCTAGATAACAGGTCATAATGGTTGATGGTGTGAATATTATTCTCAATTAAATCAGTAACTTTTAAACAAATGTACTTTTTTGTTAATTTTGTAATCTAATGAAGCCTCTGAAGTAGGTATATATTGAAAATCGATCGTTTATATTCTAATTGCGATTTATAATATATTATATTATAATATATATATATATATATATATATATATATATATATATTTATATTATTATTTATTTTTATATATATATATATATATATATATATATATATATATATATATATATATATATATATATATAATTATATATAAAATTAAATGTGCGATTATCAATGTACAAGGTTTTGAAATACCTCGACAACGCTATATATATTATACATTTTCAACGAATTAAAATATGGAGCAACTTGGTTCTTTTTTTGATTATGTATAACGTACTGTTTATTTATAATCCCCTAATGGAACTTCTTATTTATATATCAGACATTTAAATAATCATAAAAGTCATTTTTAATAATTTGAATTAGAGAAAGAATTTTAGTTCTACAATTTAAATTTATATAAATAGCCGTATTTTGAGAATTATATATTAAATTTAAGAGTACCTAAATAACACTTACACGAATTTATTTATTTATTTGTCTCGATTTAACTGGAATTTTCACTTATCAATCACTAAAAAAATTCTCTTTCTTGTCGAGACAAATATATATAAAGCGAAGAAAAATAAATTCTTCCGAGTATCTATTAGTAATTTTTTCAAGTGTATACGTTTCATTGCAAAAAAATTTAATTTTCAAGCTTGAGAGTAAAATAAAGTCAAAAGTAATTAAATTATTTACAAAATATTAGTCGTTTAATTCTCATCCATGTGGAACAATTTATCAACATATAAATTTTACTCAAACAAAAAATGTCAAGGTTTCAGTTATCAATAAATATTCCTGTCGACACGTGACAAAACTTGATTTCCTCTTAAATATAAATATGCAAGAAAACAATGATTTTGTCCTTTATAGTTAAGAATTTTATAAATGCTTACCCAGTATTTGCTAAATTCTAATGAACACGAACTCGCATCTGCCAATCTTCCAATAATCAGTCCTTCCAACTCCTTAGGAGGGTATGAACCCAAAAAGTTGCTACTCCCGCGCAAATTATCCGAAGAACCTCAAAACTCAGTTGTTCACGTTACACGTGAAATAATAACACTTATTAGAAAAAGAAATTTTTTTCCAGAAATAAAACTCACGATTTTTCTAGATCCGACGCACGATCTTGTTTGTAAATAAAATTTCCGGCTTCACATGAAAACAAATTTAAATCACCACACGAAGCGTTGTTATCATCACCCACAATTCTCGTGACCTTCGCGCAAAAATAATTCTCACGTGTCTCTTTAATAACTCGACAACTTAAATCGTCACAGACTCTCAAAAGTCATTCGTATTCTTGAAAAGAAAAAAAAGGTATCGAAAATATTTTTTTAAAATACCTTGTTCTTATTGCTACAAAAATGTTTGATTGATTATGAATTTTCACAGAAAAATGTTTAACTTGCTTGTGACGATAAAGTTAGAAGGATGATATTCTGTGTATACAAATATACAAACGATTGAAAACTTGCCAGTAGCGCGGTCTCGCGCCGACTGGGAGACGAAGTTGCAGCGGGTGTTTGTGAGTTTCACCTTCGGTCCAAGTCGGTTCCCTTCGCCCCTCTCAACGTGCACCGGCACTTCGAGTTCCTTCGCACTCCCCCCACTCGCCTGATTTCATTCTTTCTCTCTCTCTCTCCCGTCCCGCTTCTGGAAATCGCACCCTCGCACGTCGTGTGTGTACAGCGCCACTCTCTCGCTCCCGCTTACCACCACCACTACCACTTCGGGACGGTCGTCGGTAAGACTCGCCCCTCTACACGCGGACTACAGTAGATACAGTAGGCGCGAGGTAGGCACCAAGTAGATACACGAATACTCCGTGTAGAGACTGGCGCACGTATGTGAAATCATGAACCACGCCTACTCCCTACTTAAATGTATCGTCTGACAAACTCTTTTTCCCCTGCCCCCTCATGGGCGTTTTTTTACAGAGGGGTACTTTTTCCTTTTTTTAACCCCTCATTGTGATTTGATGTTTAGGGTTTATAGTTTCCTATGTGAAGAAGAATAAATATCTTGGCGTGACTTGGGGCGGTCATGAAGCTGAGAAAATTGCAGTGCTATCGATTTACGTACAAAGCAGATGGAAAAAAATTTTTCGTTCGCTTCAATTATTATGAGAAAAGACAAAGGATGAATATCTATACTCTGTTCAATGAGAAAATTTTCTCGGTCGCGCAGAATGTTTTCTTTCAAAGAGGAAAAAAATTTTAAAATTGCGTTTTACTATACTTTTTTTCTTAAATGCGCATATCCAGTGACAATTTCGTATTTCACTCTACATCAAGAAGATGTGACCACCTCCCTTCCCACATGAACCTGATCCAGACAAAAGCGTGATTTATAACCCTATAAACGGAACATTCAAATTCTATGTATAATAAATTTATGAGAAATTAAATAATTTAACAAATTAAGTTTACAAAAATTAAATGCTACATTCGAAATCCTCATTATATGTTAATACACTGAAAAAAAGTTTTTGGTAAATATTACAACCAGAATTCTGGTTAACCTACACTGAAAAAATTCATGAGACAATTTCAACTACATTCCCTTATAGTAGAGTTAAAAGTAATAAAAGAATAGTATATTAAGCAACAAGGGCATAAAGGCAGCCATTTGTTTACGGTGATTTTTGTGACACGAGTGGAGGTCGAGGGCGCCGTAGGCGCCCCGAGACCGGAACGAGTGTCACAAAAATCATCGTAAACAAATTGGCTGCCTTTATTCCCGTGTTACTTACGATATTTTTTATTCCTAATGCACAAAAGTGGCGATTTCAGATAGCAGACGACAGGGAGTAAAAGTCATTCACTTGTTCGACTTGTATAAAAATGGCGGCCTTTTTTTACCTTGGGCAAAAAAAAGCATGGGACCAGCTGTTTTTTTGCCCTTGGGGAAAAAAAGTCGCCATTTTCATACGGTCGAACAAATGAATGACTTTACTCCCTGTCGTCAGCTATCTAAAAGCGCCATTTTTGTGCATGTGGGATAAAAACTATTTTTTAGTTAGTCTAACTATCTTTTGCATACTTATTCCCAATGGGAAATTTACAACTGGCGTAGTACTGCGCCAGCACTGGCATGGCACTGGGATGATAACGCCGTCTGGTGCTGCCGAAGTACTGTCTGTCAGTGCTGCCAGACAGCGCTGGCGCAGCACTGGACGTAAATTAATAATTATAAATAATTTAACAACAAAATGGTAAATAATATTAAAAATAGTTATTATTCATAAAATATTTCTCTTCTTAAAGAAATTGTATTAAAGATGGAGACTAACAATGGATATAGTAAATGAAGTAGAAAAAAATTGTTTAAAACATTTAAAAATTAAATAATAAACAATTACAGTAAGTGTGCATTAGATTTTCATATTTTCCCAAATGGGAAATGCCAGTGTAGTGCCGATGTTCACCACTGGCTTAGTACTTAGACGATTGTTCGGCGTATTCTAGCCGAGCCTCGACAATTAGTGCTGGCGCAGTACAGAATTTTTGTTTCGCCAAAGCTTAAACAAGCCACGGCGGCAAGTGCTGGCTAGAGTATAGAAAAATTGTTCACATAACGCACTTTGCCAACATTGCTTTTTTGACATAAACTTGAAAAAAATTATAAAAAAAGTTTATAAATGTTTATAAATATAAATTTATTAAAAAAAATTAATATTTTACTTTTCAGTTGTTCATTTTTTATTCTTATTAAATTTAATAATAACAATTTAACACAATTGTCTAATTTTGTAAATAATAAATTATTTAAACAAATTAAAATTATAAACAAAATTTAAACTTTAATCTCAATAATAATTTGGTTCCTATTAAAATACTATTATACTTCTTACTATGAATAAAAAATTATTAAAAAATTACCACGTAATTTAAGAATTACGTAAAATGTTAAATGCAATAAGTAAAGTAATTTAATTTTTAAAAATTTAGTTTAATTTATTTTATTTCGATTTATTATTTCTAACGTATCCCTACCTTTTTCTCATCTTTGACTCAATAATTGTATATCTGAATGATACTGAGATATTAATACTTTACTGTACACACGTGTCGTTAGCATAGTGGTTAGAGCGTTAGTCTGTTAGTCCGTAGGTCGTAGGTTCGATTCCCCTCGAATTTATTATTTATTTTTTAAATGTTATAAACAATTTTTTTCTACTTCATTTACTATATCCATTGTTAGTCTCCACCTTTAATACAATTGAGGCCTTAGATCCAATAACTCGCCCGACGCTCGGAGGCACGCGCTAATACCAGTCGGGTAGCAGTGAGTGGCCCAGAGGCGCTCACTGCTCACTGACTGGCAGTTGCGCGTTTCTCCGAGCGTCGGGCGAGTTATTGGATCCAAGGCCTCAATTTCTTTAAGAAGAGAAATATTTTATGAATAATAATAACTATATATTAATATTATTTACCATTTTGTTGTTAAATTATTTATAATTATGAATTTACGACTAATTAATAACAATACGGCATTTATTGCGGCAATATTCTCAGCCAGCACTGGTCCAGTACTGCGCCAGCGCTGTATGGCCGCGCTAGACAGCGTTATCATCCCAGAGTTATGCCAGTGCTGTCTGTCAGCGTAGCTGCCAGTATTGTCAGTGCTGGCGCAGTACTCCGCCAGTTGTAAATTCCCATTGGGAATATATTAGATTAGCCCGAGTTCTCATCGAGACTCAGTGGCCGTGCGGTTTAAGTGGTTGCGTCAAGGACTTCCCAGGCGCGAAGACCAATGCTGACGATAGATTAAAGGTTGATTGAGTCTTGAACGCTCAGTGTGGGTAACTCACAGTAGAAGCAGTCTTTACATCACTGTCAATCAATATTAGTTCAATATTGGTTCAACATTGGACCCAATGCTCGTCCCATGCTCGATTCAAGACTCGGTCAATCTTTATGAGTGAAGCTCGAACATCTAATCTTGATTCAAGCTTGAATCAATCTTTACTCAATATTCAGTTTATCTTTATTTATTACCGTGTTCACTTAATTAAATAATATTATAATAATTATAATTATAATAATTGTTTCAAAAAATAATAATAATAATTAACATTAAGTTATCAATTGATAAATAAATATATTATTAATTGTAACATTCATATTTAAAGAAAGTTAAATGGAAGTTTTTTTTTATAAATGTTTTCAAAATTATTATAGATAATTAATAAATAATAATTAAAATGTGCAATAAATATTCCTGACACTGCATCATATTTAATCATTTTATTAATTATGTTAACTTTTAATATTAATTTAATTAATTATTATTTATTTATTTATTAATTATTATAATTTTAATAATTATTATTCAATTAATAAATATTATTATAATTAATAATAATTATAATATTTAACATTATAATTCATTATTATTCCAAATTATATTTATTAACATAATATATTATTAATATATCTAATAATAAATGTTAATAATTTTGTTACTGAATAATAAAAAATATCAATTATTTATCGATGATTATTAAATTATCCATTAAATATTTTTAATTGTAAAATGTTTTAGTCATAGTTTTCACTTTGCCCTTATAAGTAACAAAGTATACGGCACTGGCATTAATATATTACATTAGCCCGAGGTCTCATCGAGACTCAGTGGCCGTGCGGATTAAGTGGTTGCGTCTAGGACTTCCGGAATGCGTCTGGGGCGGGGGGACGTGAGTTCGATCCCACATGCGAGCGGATTTTTTCATTATAAGCGGTTACATAAAATAATAAAATTACTATTTAATCTGTATAATTAATAAGTGTTGTGAATAAAAACTTGTGAACTTGTTTGTAAATAATATTAAAAGTCTGTCAAAAATGAAGTTAAAAAATGTACAAATTATCACAAATTGTGTTTTTTTTGCTAAAATTATTTTTCAATATTATTATGTTAAATGACATTTATTGTTAGTCATATAATATTTATATGAAAATAATATAATTATTATAATAATAACTTATTGTCATTAAATATGTAAATACATATATATTAATAACAATACTGTTTATTATTAATAATAATAATTAATATATTCACGTTATATTGAATGAACGCGTGAGAAGCGTGTAAATTTGGGAACAGTGGAAGCAGTCTTGTTCAGTCCTGCTTTTGGCTTCCGCAGCATTGATTGAAGATTGAACGCCAGTCTTCAACAAAGACTGAGCGTCAGGTTTACATCGATGTTACTATTCCGGACTCAAGTAGCCTTGCTTTCGCTGTCCCACCAATCTTCAACCAATACTGACCAAGTCTCAATCAAGCTTCGTAAAGCCTGAACTCACTGTCAGCTCGCGCCTGGGTTCCGGAATGCGTCTGGGGCGGGGGGACGTGAGTTCGATCCCACATGCGAGCGGATTTTTTCATTATAAGCGTTTACATAAAATAATAAAATTACTATTTAATCTGTATAATTAATAAGTGTTGTGAAAAAAGCTTGTGAACTTGTTTGTAAATAATATTAAAAGTCTGTTAAAAATGAAGTTAAAAAATGTACCAATTTTCACAAATTGTCTTTTTTTGCTAAAATTATTTTTCAATATTATTATGTTAAATGACAATTATTGTTAGTAATATAATATTTATATGAAAATAATATAATTATAATAATAACTTATTGTCATTAAATATGTAAATACATATATATTAATAACAATACTGTTTATTATTAATAATAATAATTAATATATTCACGTTATATTGAATGAACGCGTGAGAAGCGTGTAAAATTATAAATTTGGGAAAAGTGGAAGCAGTCTTGTTCAGTCCTGCTTTCGGCTTCCGCAGCATTGATTGAAGATTGAACGCCAGTCTTCAACAAAGACTGAGCCTTAGGTTTACATCGATGTTACTATTCCGGACTCAAGCAGCCTTGCTTTCGCTGACCCACCAATCTTCAACCAATACTGACCAAGCCTCAATCAAGCTTCGTAAAGCCTGAACTTACTGTCAGCTCGCGCCTGGGGTAATTCTTAAATTACGTGGTAATTTTTTAATAATTTTTTATTCATAGTAAGAAGTATAATAGTATTTTAATATAGGAACCAAATTATTATTGAGATTAAAGTTTAAATTTTGTTTATAATTTTAATTTGTTTAAATAATTTATTATTTACAAAATTAGGCAATTGTGTTAAATTGTTAAATTGGTGGATTCCACGTCAGTTCAACACACTTATTTTCATGACTTGTTGGGATTTGGCTGTAATTTTGTAAATTTATTACTTTTATAGTGATAAACAACTGCACCAAATATTTTTCCAAAATTTTGAAAATTACCAAAAATATGGCATTTTCAAAATTTTTGTCTTCTTTTTTTGAATAAGTGCTATAACTTTGGTTCTAATTAACCGATTTTGGATTTAAAAAAAAGGATTTCTTTGGTTTTAAGTATATTTTAAGTTAAAATTAAAATAAAATAAAAAAATTCAAAAAAATTTTTTTTTGAAATTTTGAAAAATTAAAAATCCGTTTTTGAAAAAACATCATCTTCGATTTTTTTCAAAATTTTACTAAATGTTAGGGCAAATGTGCTTTACATGTCCTGTAAGTTTTATCTTGGGATCTCAAAGGGATTCGGAGTAAAAAAATAAAACGTAACCACAAATTACGAACATATGGGGCAAAATTCCGCAACTGCCCAGGTAAAACAATGAATTTTCTCTAAACTTTGCTGAAATGTTACTATTATTAGTAGAAGTGTAAATATTAATTTTTTTTGAATTTGATAAAATATTTTTTGAGTTATGGAGTTTCAAAATTTTGATTTTTTGAAAATATATTTTTTTCGATTTAATATATTTATAAGTAAAATTAATCAAATTTAAAGTATGAATAGTGGTTTTTAAAGGGGTTTTCACGGGCTATAAGCTGGTGATCTTTTTTCTATGAGCCATGTAAGAATCAGAGTGGGACCATGAGAATTTACGAGGAAAATAATAATTTATCATTATTTTACATAGAAAATGATGATTTATAATTAATTTCTTCAAAAAGATCCATGGTCCCACTCTGAGTTTTACAAGGCTCATATGAAAAAAGGTAAGCTTTCGATTGGGATAGGTTAGAAAAAATTAAAAAACACCGATTTTGAGATACAGTAGAACTTGGTTAATACGATTCTGTAGGGACCGCACTAAGAATGCGTCTTATGCGGGAAAAAGTATTAGGTGCACTGAGAGAATTTAAGCGCAGCATCTGTACTTTGACGTACAGCAGCGGCACATAATGAGGGACAGATACTGTACTTTGAAGTTGTGCAAATGCTGTATTTAAATCGAACATCAGCAGCGCCAAAAAAAAGTACGGACTCTGTCTTTCCTTGGAGGACGAACGTTTTAGTACCCCAAGTGCGAAATGCCAAGACTGCAAAAACGGCCCATCATTGGTTTAGTAATGTCTGCCGAGAATTGGCAGTAGTTACTGGGCCATTACTGGTGATCAAAACGTCCCATTGATGGGCCAATGATGGCGCCGATGGTCAGATTTTCAAATTTTTTAGGACTGGGCCAGCTCTTGGCCCAATAATGGCACATTCACGGCAAAGTTGATCAATCTTTAATGGCAAAATTCAATTGCCAGTGATGTGACGACGATCGGCCCATTAGTGACACTTTAATGTCACTTTAATGGCAAACATTTTGTGTCTTTAATGGCAAATTATAATTGCCAGAATTGGGGCGTAGTTTGGCCCAATAACGGCACATTATTGGCAAAGTTAATCAATCTTTAATGGCAAAAGACAATTGCCAGTGATGTGACGACGATCGGCCCATTAATGGCACTTTAATAGCAAACATTTTGTATCTTTGATGACAAATTATAATTGCCAGTATTAGGGCGTAGCTTGGCTCAATAATGGCACATTCATTCACGGCAAAGTTGCTCAATATTTAATGGCAAAAGACAATTGCCAATGATGTGACGAAGATCGGCCCATTTTGTTTTCTTAAATTTCTTGAATGGCACATTAATGTCTATCGTTTTGTATCTATGATGGCAAATTATAATCGCCAATATTGGGACGTAGCTCGGCCCAATAATGCCACAGTATCGGCCAGTGTAATGTAGCTTATAAGAACCCTTTTGCTTCCTCGACTTCAAGTCAGAGTAGCAGAGTGGTCAGAGTGTTAGGCTGTGGTGCGTCAGGTTCAGGTATCGATCCCCGCGAGCGGTAAGAATTTTTCAAATATTTGTAAGTTTGCGATTAATTTAGGGAAATAAGCTGTATAAATATTATAAATTAATTAGTTAATTAAATAAAAAATATATTTTTTTTAAATTTTGTCAACACTGGGGAGTAATGGCAGCCAATAATGGGCCATTAATGTTTACCGAGAATCGGCCGATGATTGGCTGCCGACGGCCTACCGCGGTTAACCTCCCGACAGTCGGGCCACTATTGTCTGCCAAGAGTAGGCACTGACTATGCCGTCCCTGGGCCAGTTTTGGGCCGTTTTTAATTTCGCACTTGGGACTCTCTAAATCTGAATTAGTAGAATTCTATTAAGAAATAGTAAAATTTGACTAATTTTTAGTAGTTTTCATGGACGACTTTTCCTCTTTTTAATTAGTAGAATATTACTAATTCTTAGTAAAATTTTACAAATTTTTTAGTAGAAATTCACTAATTAAAAGTCACTCATTTCACTAAATGAATTAGTAAAACTGTTTTATCGACTATTAATAAAACAGTTCTACTAATTGTTAGTAGATATCTACTAATCAATTAGTAAAATTCACTATTTGTTAGTAATATATTACTAAATCATTTGGTGGACGACTTTTCACCATTTCATTAGTAACTTTCTACTAATTCAGATTTAGAGAGTACAGAATTTGTCCACCAAAAACGCAGAATCTATTCCAAAGTGGAACCGATGTTGCTCGAAGGTTAGGTTCAACATATGTACTGTGCTCTATTCAGCATCTGCGCTTAACTTCTCTCAGTGTGGGATATAAAATGTATGTCTTTAATTGCAGGGACCACCATAAATGAGCGTCTTAAGGCGGTGTCAAAGTGGATTAGATTTTTGCATTGAGCTTCAATGGGAAAATCGCATCGACTTTGACATCCCCTTAAGCGGGAAATCGTATTAAACGGGATCGTATTAACCGGGTTCTACTGTATATTGAAATTAAGAATTTGACCTTGAATTTCAAGGTTAAATTGACAGAAAACAACTTTTTTTTCATCACCAGCTTATAGCCCATGAAAACCCCTTTAAAAACCACTATTCATACTTTAAATTTGATTAATGTTACTTATAAATATATTAAATCGAAAAAAATATATTTTCAAAAAAATCAAAATTTTGAAACTCCATAACTCAAAAAATATTTTATCAAATTCAAAAAAAATTAATATTTACACTTCTACTAATAATAGTAACATTTCAGCAAAGTTTAGAGAAAATTCATTGTTTTACCTGGGTAGTTGAGGAATTTTGCCCCATATGTTCGTAATTTGTGGTTACGTTTTATTTTTTTACTCCGAATCCCTTTGAGATCCCAAGATAAAACTTACAGGACATGTAAAGCACATTTGCCCTAACATTTAGTAAAATTTTGAAAAAAATCGAAGATGATGTTTCTTCAAAAACGGATTTTTAATTTTTCAAAATTTCAAAAAAAAAAATTTTTTTGAATTTTTTTATTTTATTTTAATTTTAACTTAAAATATACTTAAAACCAAAGAAATCCTTTTTTTAAAATCCAAAATTGGTTAATTAGAACTAAAGTTATAGCACTTTCAAAAAAAGAAGACAAAAATTTTGAAAATGCCATATTTTTGGTAATTTTCAAAATTTTGAAAAAATATTTGGTGCAGTTGTTTATCACTATAAAAGTAATGAATTTACAAAATTACAGCCAAATCCCAACAAGTCATGAAAATAAGTGTGTTGAACTGACGTGGAATCCACCTATTATTAAATTTAATAAGAATAAAAAATGAAGAACTGAAAAGTAAAATATTAATTTTTTTCAATAAATTTATATTTATAAACATTTATAAACTTTTTTTATAATTTTTTTCAAGTTTATGTCAAAAAAGCAATGTTGGCAAAGAGCGTTGTGAACAATTTTTCTACACCGAAAAAAATCTCGATGGTATTATTAACTATGACTCTATAGTTAATCTTAATCTAGTAAAAGTAATAAGGATTCCTAATCATTATGGTTAGGATCGCTAGGTTGATTCAACAAATTCAAGCCTGGCAAAAACAACCCTGCAAATCCTAGTCAAATTGACTAGGATTTTAGTAATTTTGCCTATTTCCATAATGCGCACGCGTCTGCTTCTGTTCTGACAGTGTTTACCTCTATATCTTTCGCGTCATTTATCGTGATTTCGTAAAACGATTTTTTATCATTACTCGCGTCTATTTTTTGTACATAAAATGGAGTTCTTACATGCATCAAAATTGCTGGTTTCTCGGAACCTCTGGAAATATAGATAGTCCATGTTTTAAAAAGTAAAATATTTAATTATATTAGTCAATTCTTTCAGACTTTTTTGGTTAGGTTTCAATATAAATCGTCGAAATTTTTACGCACGTGGTGACAACATTTTTACTATTTTAATCGCGCAGTGTGTTTGAAAATTTACCTTTTCAATAATTTGTGTAATTAAATTTATTTTCATTTAAATGGCATAAATAATTAAAAATAAATAGTTTTTGACAAGTGTATAAAATTGTGTACTCGAAATGTATAAAACATCATCTGATTAAGGTATTGTATTTTGACTCGAAAATCTAGTGTCTATTAAAAAATTAAAATACCAAGTCGTGTTTAGCGTAGTGGTTATCGTTCTGGGTTTCAAAGTGCGTATTCGTTAGGTTCAGGTGTTCGCGTCCCCCCTGCGCCAAATGTTTATTTCATAAGTTTAAATTAATTATAAGGTATATAAATACAAAGTCAAATATAAATATGTTCACATACAATAATTAATTTTTTTCTTTTTTCTTTTAATTAGTTTTTCTCTTTTATTTGATAATACGAATTTGATTAGCAATTTCAAATAATTATGATACACAGTGTGTAAATCTAATATTATTCTCCTAGTGAATTTGACTATTTTTTCCTGATTACATCGACTAATTTTCCTGGTCACTTTAACTATGCTTGAACTTTATTACTTTGACTAGGATTCTAGAGTGGGTTCCTCTCGTAACTAGAAAACCTAGTTAATTCCTGGTATACGGGTCCTAAGCATTTTTTTCGGTGTATACTCAGCCAGCACTTGCCGCCGTGGCTTGTCCAAGCTTTGGCGAAACAAAAATTCTGTACTGCGTCAGCACTAATTGTCGAGGCTCGGCTAGACTACACCGAACAATCGTCTGAGTACTATGCCAGTGGTGAACATCGGCACTACACTGGCATTTCCCATTGGGTTTTAACTATATTTTATGTAGTTAAAAATTATTAATTACACTCAGAAAAAAATTTGTTCCAACACGGTGGTCTTCAAGTACTTTTATGCGGGAATCCACACTTCGATCTAAGATGCATATAAGCGGGGCGCATGATTATTCGCCAAAATTCAATTTCATAATATTCAAAACATCGAAATTCTTATTATAGAAACGTCAATTCACATAATTTTCATATTTCGAAATACCATTCAACATAATTTTCATTTTGTCGAATAATCATTGATTCTAATTTTTAAATAATCGAATTGTTTTTTAACATAATTTTTATTCTGACTAATGTCTATTGGTTAGAAGTATATTAAATGTTCGAATTATCAATTCGTCGAATGCTCAAAACATAGAATTGTTAATTCGTCGAATGCTCAAATCATCGATTTTTCAATTCGTCGAATGTTCAAAACGTCGAATGCTAAAAACATCGAATTGTCAAATCGTCGAATGCTCAGAACATCGAATTGTCAGTTCGTCGAATGCTCAAATAGTCAAAGCGCCATCTGTTTGAATTGCTAAGTAGTAGAATGGTAAAGTAGTCGAATGTACAAATTTAATAGTCGAAACGCCATCTGTTCGAATTGTCAATTAGTAGAATGGTAAAGTAGTCGAATGTTCAAAACGTCAAATCGTCAGTTCGTCGAATGCTTAAAACATCGAATTGTCAGTTCGTCGAATGCTCAAAATGTCGAAATGTCAATTCGACGAATCGTCAAAACGTCGAATTGCCAAAATTTGGAGGGGGTACAGAGGGGTCAATTTGACCAATTTTGCTAACACCGGCTACTTTGTGAATTTTTTCTGAACATACTTATAATGGGAAAAATTTTTTAGAATATGTTTCTGAAAGTTTTTTTCGTCCTCTTTCCAATGGTGAATTTAATTTTTTAATATTTTAAAAATTTACCCTAATTTTTGATAATTAATATTTAATTTTCAATTTCCTAAAAATCGGTCCGTTTTTTTTAAATAAATTATTGCAAACAAAAGCTGGGGTTTTTTCCTATCGGCATGTAAATTTTCAGAATGCCCTTTTTTTTGTTTTTGAGTTATTAAATTTCAAAGAATAAATTGCGGCGCGCAGCGTCGCGGTTGCACTGAGCCGCGTGGCAACCGGCGTGAGACGAGGCGCCCGGGATGCAATTTATTCTTTGAAATTTAATAACTCAAAAACAAAAAAAGGGCATTCTGAAAATTTACATGCCGATAGGAAAAAACCTCAGCTTCCGTTTGCAATAATTTATTTTCAAAAAAAAACGGACCTATTTTTGGGAAATTGAAAATTAAATATTAATTATCAAAAATTAGGGTAAATTTTTAAAATATTAAAAAATAAAATACACCATTGGAAAGAGGACGAAAAAAACATTTAGTAACATATTCTAAAAAATTTTTCCCATTATAAGTATGTTCAGAAAAAATTCACAAAGTAGCCGGTGTTAGCAAAATTGGTCAAATTGACCCCTCTCTACCCCCTCCAAATTTTCGAAAAAATCAAAAATATTTTTTTAAGGCACATTTCTACTTGATAGAACAACAAATTCCCTGAGTTTTAATTTTTTTCAAGAAGTTGAAATTTCAACTTAGGACTAATGTCCTAATTTAACGTAAAATGCCTGTGAGATTTTAGTCGACCTCTAAAACTCGGACAAAAATATTTTTTTCGATTCTGTATAAAAAAACAGATACGTATTTTTTTATTTTTGTTTAATTGACCAAATTTTCGAGTTATGAATTTTCGAAATTTTGGACTTGTAATTTGTAGACCTATATTCAGTATAGCTTGTAAATCCGAAAATATTGAGTTTAGGAAAAAGTTGTCAAAGAACGAAAGTTTTAGTTTTAGTTTTCTTTCGACTTTTAAGAAATGTAAACAAAAAAAATTTTTTTTAAATTTTGTATTTAAAAAAAAAATTTTTTTAAACAAATTAATTTTTTTAAATTTATTTATACCTTATAATATAGTAAAGATTTTCAAAAAAGTTCCGAGATGGCCCTGATGTGTTAAATGAGTTTTAAAACATGTTCAAAAATCACTTGCAAGCATCACAGTGGGATTTTTTTACAATTAACTTTTTAAAAGTGTCTACAGCGTATAACTTTTAATCTATTTGAGTGTTCTTTGTTTTAAATTAAAGGGTCTACGCTGGAGACATTTTTAAAAGTTAATTGTAAAAAAATCCCTCTGTGATACTTCCCGTGTAGAAAAATCTTCTGGAACGTCTAGAGTCAAGCCTGGCGCAAACTAGAAAGCGTCCAGCGTCGCAAGTCTGCAAGATCTGATTTGACCCAGTTCTGGTACTGCTTAGCTACAAGCCAGACCGTAGCTATTTTGTTTGTTCTTGATTGTCTAGCCAGACCCAGCTCTGATTCTAGTCAGAATTTCTAGATGACTAAAATTAGTTATTTTGCAACTTCTAGGCTGCGGCGAGCGATGCTGATCTGGAAGGTCTGACCAGACCCAGTTCTGATTCTAGTCAGAATTTCTGGATAACTAAAATGATTTATTTTGCAACTTCTAGAGGCTGCAGAGAGCGATACTGGTCTGAAGAGACTAGCCGATTTTAAGATATCAAAACCCAATGGGAAACTGCCAAGAGTCACCATTGGCGTATTAATGGCCCAATATTGGGAGCCATTGATTTTCTATTAGTATATTATTGGCACCCATTAATGGACCAATAGTGGTAAAGTAATGGTCTGACTACGTCGTTGCCAATAATTGGCAGCCATCATTGGCACATTAATGGCTGCCAATGAAACGACAATAATAAAAATTTTTTAAATTACCTAACAAAAATTATTTATTAAAATTATAATTATTTAATTATAAAAATTAAAAATTGTTTATTAATTTTTTTTTAATTATTATATTTGTAATAGAAAAAAGTCATCACAGTAATTAGTGAGATCTTTTCTCTTATATCAAAAAAACTGCCTCACATCCTGTGCAAAAATAGGAGAGGCAGGGGGCAGAATTATTATATTCTACGAATGGACCTGAGGAGTTCTGCCTTTATATGTACGGGCTGGAGTAACTTCGATGCGAGTAGAACTGATGTTTGCTCGCCCTATGCGGCACGGTTGGAACTAACTTCCAAGCACAACGCGCACACGTGTTCACGCATGCGGGAAGATTTGAATAATTTTCAATTATTTGCCTATTAATTCCAAATCTATTCTATTCTAATAAAATAAATAATAAAATAAAAAGTATAAATAAAATAAATAATAAATTAATAATATCTACTATTTCGAATTGTCTTATAAAATAAAACAAAATTTCATTTCTTTTCAAGTATTTCTATAATCCAAAAGAAAAAAAAATGCTGAGTATTCTTTGAAAATAATATTCAAACTTGTATATTTATAGAAATCTATTATTATTCATAAATTGTGATTTATAAATAGAAATAATGTCCACTTTTTATTTATTAAAAATAATAGATAGAATTTTGTTAAAAATCGAAATTAAAAAATAGTTTTACAATTTATTTTTTTAACTCACATTCTAAAAAATAATTGGGATTTTTTTTAATAAAAAAATTTGATAACTTTTTTAATTTTAAAATTAATTTTGAATTTAATAATATTTTTAAATTTGAAATTTAATGAATTTGTCAATTTCTTAAATTTTGAAATTTATTAAATTAGACAATTTTGAAATTCATTCAATTTTTTTTACTCAAAACGAAAATTCAACAAATATCGTATAATTTAAAACTAATAAAAACATTTTGACAAATAAAGAATGAACATTATTGACAAATTTCGAAAAACAGCGATATTTTATAAATTTTATGCAAAATTTGTTGAATTTTTATTTTGAATAAAAAAAATTTAATGAATTTGAAAATTTACTAATTTAATAAATATCAAAATTACATTTTCCAACAAAATTGTCAAAAAAGTATTATTTCCAAAAATTTTACAATTTGAAAAGTTTAATTTCTTCTGTTAATATTAACATAATTTCTACTTAATAATCATAATTTATTAATAATAATAATTTTTTTTAATTAAAATTTGAATATATTAAAAGAATATTCAACATTTTTCTTTGCTTCTTGATTTTAGTAAAAGAAATATTTGAAAAGAAAATAAATTTTATTTTATAAGAAAATTGAAAACAATAGATATTAGTCAATTTTGAAATTCATTAAATTTTTTTTACTCATAAAGAAAATTCAATAAATTTCGCATATTTATAAAATATCACTGTTTTTAAAAATTTGTCAATTACTTTCATTGTTTATTTGTCAAAATATTTTTAGTAGTATTAAATTATACGATATTTGTTGAATTTTCGTTTTGAGTAAAAAAAAATTGAATGAATTTCAAAATTGAAAAAATTGGCTAATTTAATAAATTAAGAAATTGACAAATTCATTAAATTTTAAATTTGAAAATATTATTTATTATAAATTACTTTTAATAAATAAAAAGTGGACATTATTTCTATTTATAAAACACAATTTATGAATAATAATAGATTTTTATAAATATACAAGTTTGAATATTATTTTCAAAGAATACTCAGCATTTTTTTTTTCTTTTGGATTATAGAAATACTTGAAAAGAAATGAAATTTTGTTTTATTTTATAAGACAATTCGAAATAGTAGATATTATTAATTTATTATTTATTTTATTTATACTTTTTATTTTATTATTTATTTTATTAGAATAGAATAGATTTGGAATTAATAGGCAAATAATTGAAAATTATTCAAATCTTCCCGCATGCGTGAACACGTGTGCGCGTTGTGCTTGGAAGTTAGTTCCAACCGTGCCGCATAGGGCGAGCAAACATCAGTTCTACTCGCATCAAAGTTACTACAGCCCGTACATATAAAGGCAGAACTCCTCAGGTCCATTCGTAGAATATAATAATTCTGCCCCCTGCCTCTCCTATTTTTGCACAGGATGTGAGGCAGTTTTTTTGATATAAGAGAAAAGATCTCACTAATTACTGTGATGACTTTTTTCTATTACAAATATAATAATTAAAAAAAAATTAATAAACAATTTTTAATTTTTATAATTAAATAATTATAATTTTAATAAATAATTTTTGTTAGGTAATTTAAAAAATTTTTATTATTGGCGTTTCATTGGCAGCCATTAATGTGCCAATGATGGATGCCAATTATTGGCAACGACGTAGTCAGCCCATTACTTTACCACTATTGGTCCATTAATGGGTGCCATTAATGGCATGCCTGGCTCCCATCATGGGGCCATTAATGCGCCAATGGTTTTTTTCCCATTGGGAAACCATCTAATTCTTTATCTAAAAAACTGGACAACAAATCTCTAAAATTTAATATTTCTTCCACATAATATTTTCTACGGGAGAAGATTGTCCAAAAACACAACATTTTTCGACTTTTTAAGATCAATGTGTAGGTATAAAAGGTTGTAAAACATTCAAAAAATAGTTTTTGAGGTTTGTTGTCTAGAAAAAAACCTTTATAAAGAGAATCCCGTTTGAATTTTTAATTTATGTTTACTAAGGGAACCAGAATGTTTCTCGCAGAATTATTACTGAAAAATGAATTGTTGTTAACAACTATAACAATTTTGCGGTAATTTATAGAAATTTTTGCAATATAAATCATAAAAATATGTTCCACATAAATTACAATTAAAAATTTTTATTTGAGCAATTTATGGAAATGTTGTCAGTAATTTATGGAAATTTCTAGTAATTTTCGCGATAATTCATAAAAATATGTAAAGCAAAAATTATCATTAAAATTTTGGATTTCAGTCATTTATGGAAATTTTCGAGATAATTTATAAACATTTTGACGGTAATAATATAAACGTTTTGACGATAATTGATAAAACTATGTAAGAGACAAACGAGAACTAAAAAATTTAACGTCGGTAATTTATGGTAATTTATGGAAATTTCCGCGGTAATTTATGGAAATTTATGCGATAATTTATAATCATTTTGACGATAGTTTATTAAAATATGTAAAACACAAATTAGAACTAAAAATTTAACGTCGGTAATTTATGGTAATATATGGATATTTTAGAGGTAATTTATGGAAATTTATTAGGTAATTTACGGTAAATTTACTATGATGTAGTTCATAACAAGTTTTGTTATTTTTCTTTGTGTACCATATAACACGAAACTTGCAGTAGTTTTGTGATTACACAGTTAAAAAGAGACCTTTTAGAGCTTTTTATCTTTAATAATAAACAAAATGCAAAACTTTTTGTAAAGTGTTTAATCGGTTTAATCGCTGTAGGGTGGGCAAAAGTTAATCAGCGGCACTGTACTTAAAAATTTTCTTGGAGGTTGAATAACACATTCATACGGTCGAAGAAATGAATGACTTTACTCCCTGCTGTCAGCTATCAGAAAGCGCTATTTTTGTACACGTGGGATAAAAAAATATTTTTTTGTATGAGTTTTTTCGTCAAAGACCAAATCCGTCCGGTTTAGCCCCAGTCTCCCCTTGGCTGCTATGCAGTAAAAGGATAACGTAGCATACCTGAACTACTTTTCCAGGGTATTTACTGTATATGAGTCGTCGGATCTTATAACGACACATAAAATTTCCACAGGGGTTTGAGTTGGCCCCTGAAGGTTGAAAAATTATTTTTAAAAAAAATTTGTTTAAATTACTTCTGAATAGGAAATTTTATTGCGCATCTTTTTTCTTCTATAAAAATTTTTCGTATCTATTAAGGTTTTAGAAGAAAACGCAAAAAACTAATTTTTTTATGAAATAACATTTCATTCATTTTTTCTCTTCAACTCGTTCTAAAATGAAAAGTTATTAATATTTTTTCATGAAATTCACAGGAGTTATAGTTTATGCTATCCTTTTGGTGAAAAAATATTAAAAATTATAAATTTTTGAATTTAAAAAACAATTATTAATAATTTCTTTAATCAATGTTCAACTAATGCTTGATAATTTTCAAACGCTTCGTTCCCAATGGGAAATTTACAACTGGCGTAGTACTGCGCCAGCACTGGCAGCACTGGCGGCAAGGCTGAGAGCCAGCACTGGCATGGCACTGGGATGATAACGCCGTCTGGCGCTGCCGAAGTACTGTACTGTCAGTGCTGCCAGACAGCGCTGGCGCAGCACTGGACCAGTGCTGGCTGAGAATATTGCCGCAATAAATGCCGTATTGTTATTAATTAGTCGTAAATTCATAATTATAAATAATTTAATAACAAAATGGTAAATAATATTAATATATAGTTATTATTATTCATAAAATATTTCTCTTCTTAAAGAAATTGTATTAAAGATGGAGACTTACAATGGATATAGTAAATGAAGTAGAAAAAAATTGTTTATAACATTTAAAAATTAAATAATAAACAATTACAGTAAGTGTGCATTAGATTTTCATATTTTAGTACCTAACCGATTGGAATCTAGAAATATCGCAAACCTATAAAAATAAACAAAATTGCTGACGAGGGGAATCGAACCTACGACCTACGGACTAACAGACTAACGCTCTAACCACTATGCTAACGACACGTGTGTACAGTAAAGTATTAATATCTCAGTATCATTCAGATATACAATTATTGAGTCAAAGATGAGAAAAAAATAGGGATACGTTAGAAATAATAAATTGAAATAAAATAAATTAAACTAAATTTTTTATAATTAAATTAAATTACTTTACTTATTGCATTTAACATTTTACGTAATTCTTAAATTACGTGGTAATTTTTTAATAATTTTTTATTCATAGTAAGAAGTATAATAGTATTTTAATAGGAACCAAATTATTATTGAGATTAAAGTTTAAATTTTGTTTATAATTTTAATTTGTTTAAATAATTTATTATTTACAAAATTAGACAACTGTGTTAAATTGTTATTATTAAATTTAATAAGAATAAAAAATGAACAACTGAAAAGTAAAATATTAATTTTTTTTAATAAATTTATATTTATAAACATTTATAAACTTTTTTTATAATCTTTTTCAAGTTTATGTCAAAAAAGCAG
The DNA here is from genome assembly GCA_032872505.1 of Leptopilina syphax. NCBI lineage: Eukaryota > Metazoa > Arthropoda > Insecta > Hymenoptera > Figitidae > Leptopilina > Leptopilina syphax. The sequence continues at coordinate 27,432,828 of CM065476.1, forward strand.
TGTTGGCAAAGAGCGTTGTGAATAATTTTTCTATACTCAGCTAGCACTTGCCGCCGTGGCTTGTCCAAGCTTTGGCGAAACAAAAATTCTGTACTGCGCCAGCACTAATTGTCGAGGCTCGGCTACACGGAGAAACTTTGTATACTAGTTTCTGTTAAACTCACCATGTGTTCTTAGTAAATTGACTACTAAAGTGGGGAAAAACTGCGACGGTATCAATATTTCGTAGTCTGACTATTAAACACAGAAAAAGAGTTTGAAAATTTAGTAGTCAGTTGATCAACATTAAAAATTCACGATTTCGCTAAAAAAACAATGTCGAATGTCAGTGACAGTTATACAGAATGTCGCCACTTATAATTATTGAGTAAGGAAGAAATCTATTTTACCTAATGTCGATTGATAACTTAATTTTAATGCAACCTAATCTAATTCCCTAACATACAGATAAAGTAACGCACACTGTAATCGACGGAACGCATATACAATTCATATAGAGAAAATAAGTCAGTGTTCTTATATGGGTGATTAAATTTAAAATGTCATTTTCACTATCTGCAAATGTTGACTTGGCGATGTTGAAATTTCTGGTTAAATTATTTTTTTTTTGGTTGACTAGCATGTATAATCCATGAAATCAATAGTGGTCAAGCACATAATAACAAATATTTTCATAAACAGACAGATTTTTGGAGAAAAAACATATATTTTCACGAGGCACTTTTTCAGTATGTATTCACTAGAACAAACTGAAAATACAATCAAATTTTATAATAAATCATTGTATTAAAAGCTAATAGTCAAATACGAATTATAAAATAATTTATATTAATTTTCACCGTGAATTATGTAGCTGTAAATCACAAGAAGACATAAGCAAGTTAGGGGACACCAGTGACACGCTTAAAGATGTCATTGAAAATTATTTTTAAATAATAAAAAAGATATGAACATATGAGTAAAAATATAGTTTAAAACTAGAATAATTGAACGTAATAAATAGAAAATATATGTGGATTTATAATTCATAGAAAAAATGTAGAAAGCTTAATATTGACAAAATAAAAGAAAAATATGTTGTTAAATTTTATAATTTCAAAAAACGACTCTAAAATTATTTATTATTATTTACTTTTATTTCAAAATTTTGAGCAGATTTGTCAATTCTGCCTTCGGATTCGGATTCAGCAGCGAAAAATACATAGTGTTTAGAACAAAACACTTTTTTTTGAGTGCCTGTGTATTTTAGGGGACACCAGTGACAGGGGACACCAGTGACATTCTGCCTCAATTTTCATTTTAAAAAAGAATGATTATATTTCTAACTTTGGAGGTGTGCGATTCTGAAAGTTTCAGTAATAAGTGAGACTATAATGAGGTATTTGAAAAAAATACTAATATTAAGTACTATTTTGTCGCAGGGACACCAGTGACATTTGTGCTCGGTAAATTCATTCTGCCAATCTGCCATGCATCGTGTATTTTGTAGATAGGTTAGAACGTTGTAGTTTTTTTCTCTAGGCTTCTAGACACATAGTACTTTCTATTAACAGTCGATAAAGCATTTTCTTACTCTTGCACAATTAAATATTAAGCGCGAGATTCAGATTTTGTCATTTTCTCTTAAAAATATGAAATTTAAGGACATACGCTTTTGATTTTTTTCCAACCACTATTTTATTTATTTATATTCGACTAGTAGTTTTTCTTTAAATATAGAAGTTCCACTTTACGAAATAATTTTTTCGGTAATCAAAAACATGAAAAATAACAATTTTTCTTAGTAGACAAGATATGGTTTTATGTTCGCGGACACGGGACACCAGTGACATTTTGCCTGCAATTTTGCTGCCAAATTTTTTCTGAGTGCTTTTGGTGGCTAAAAATTAAAATTTGAACAAAATAAATGATATATAAAATTAATGAACCATAATATGTTCGATATATAGGTTCGGACTCGAGTTTTCTCGGCAGGACAGCAAAATGACATTTTAAATTTAATCACCCATATACTAATCCAACAATTGTATTTCCACTTGGGAGAAAATTTGTATGCATATGTTGAATGCCGTTTTAAATAATATTTGTTTGTTATACAAAATTGATAAAATCAATTAATTACTTAAAATTAATAAGGTCTATTTTTGAAATGAACAGAATTAATTTTCATCAAACAGGATTCTTGTAATAAATTATAAAAATGTTTGACATATAGAAAAATAAAATATAATGTCATTATTATTTCGTAAAATTGTTTATTTAATTATTTAATTTAATTAAAAAAATAATTACACTGAGAAAAATATTAAAGCAGGTCAATAATATCTGTGACAATGAAATATATAAACATTTTGTTTACTCGTTTGTATGCGTGCAGTTCTGATAGTTTGACTACTAAATTGTAAACGCAGCGCGAAGAAAATATCATTCTTACGAATATAGAAAATAAAATTTCGACATTCACTTTTTCAATAACTTTTTTTTCTCGTACATCATAAACGAGTTTCTCTTAACTTGACTACTAAATATTGAAAAAAAAGAGAACATGTATTATTATCGAAACTTCTATTAAATAAGAAATTTCGTCTTTTGGTCACTTTTTCCCCACTTTAGTAGTCAATCTACTAACAATACATTGTGAGTTTAACAGCAATTGGTATTCAAAGTTTTTCCGTGTAGACTACGCCGAACAATCGTCTGCCAGTGGTGAACATCGGCACTACACTGGGATTTCCCATTGGGTTTATCCAGGAAATTTTTACGGAGAACAAACTTCCAGTGAATGAAATGTTTATAGATATATAAATAAGTTTTCTATAAAGTTTGATTTCAATTCCATTAGCCGTTTACGAAATATTAGCAATAATATTTTCGCGGCGCTACGAACATAAACACTTGTATTTTATTTAAAATATAAAAATAGATATATTTTTTATAAAGGCAAAGTAATTTCTCCAACACTTGCTCTGAAAGGAGTACTTTTCTTGGTAGAAAAGTGTGGCGAAAGTAGAACTTTTCTTAACTGTTCTGAAGAGCGTGGCGAAAGTAAAATTTGGCGTGGCGAAAGTAAATCATGACCCAATTCTTTTTTCTTGTTCTTTGAACGAGATGTATTTTGTATCTAACTTCTTCCCCACTCAAAACATTTGTCTTTTATTATATTAAACATAAGCACACGTTAAATTAAAATTATACGAAACTCACGAAGAAACCTTTCCTCGCAAGGCGTTGGAGAAAACGTAGTACACAACACGTGGTGAAAGAATGATTTTTCTCGAAAAATCACACTTTCGCCACTAGTTGTACAATGTACTATTAATAAGTTTTGATTACTAAATAAAATGTAAACATTTATTAAAATAAATATAAAATAACATTAATTATTACATTAGATTTAAATAATCTTTTAAAATAAAAGCTTGTAAACATTTAATATCGTTATAAATAAATATGTCACAATTATGAAGTATTAACATCTTTTTAAATAAATTTTTTTCAATAATATAAAACATATATTGAAAAAGGAATTAATCTATCAAACGAGGATACTATAGTAGAGTGGTGTTAAGCGTTAACCTTAGAGTACTGTGTTTACGTTCGTAGCGCCGCGAAAATATTATTGCTAATATTTCGTAAACGGCTAATGGAATTGAAATCAAACTTTATAGAAAACTTATTTATATATCTATAAACATTTCATTCACTGGAAGTTTGTTCTCCGTAAAAATTTCCTGGATAAACGAAGCGTTTGAAAATTATCAAGCATTAGTTGAACATTGATTAAAGGAATTATTAATAATTGTTTTTTAAATTCAAAAATTTATAATTTTTAATATTTTTTCACCAAAAGGATAGCATAAACTATAACTCCTGTGAATTTCATGAAAAAATATTAATAACTTTTCATTTTAGAACGAGTTGAAGAGAAAAAATGAATGAAATGTTATTTCATAAAAAAATTAGTTTTTTGCGTTTTTTTCTAAAACCTTAATAGATACGAAAAATTTTTATAGAAGAAAAAAGATGCGCAATAAAATTTCCTATTCAGAAGTAATTTAAACAAATTTTTTTTTAAAATTAGTTTTTCAAACTTCAGGGGCCAACTCAAACCCCTGTGGAAATTTTATGTGTCGTTATAAGATCCGACGACTCAATATGTTACGTTGCATCTAAGCATTTCTCGGTAGTGTGGGTATTATACGCAGGTTTCAATATGGAGCATACATGTAACATTACGTTGAAAACATTGAGTTACGCGAAACTTTACATACCTTCTGGTCACAATCAAGACTTGCGCCGTAATCAAGCCTTCAACAATAATCAAGCAGACTCATAATCCAGCATTGAGTCATAATCAAGCATAGAGCGATAATCGAGCTATGAGCAATAATTAAGCCTAGAGCCATAGTCGAGCCTTGAGCCATAATCAAACAAGGAACCTTAATCAAACCTTGAACCATAATTGAGCCTTGAGCCATAATCAAGCTTTGAGCCATAATCGAGCTTTGAGCTATGATCAAGCTTTGAGCTACGATCAAGCCTTGAGCAATAACCAAGCCTTGAGCCATGATCAAGCCTTGATCCATAACCAAGCCCTGAGCCATAATCAACCCAGGTACCCAATGGGAAGTAAACGATTGGTTCAATAATGGGTCATGCTTGGCGAACTCCGTTCCATTATTGGAACATCAATGGCAACCATCATTGGACCACCAATGGTTTAAACTTGGGATGATCACGCTACTGCCAATGATCGGTAGCCAAGCATCGGGCCATTATTAGTTGCCAAGGAAACCAAATCGATTTTCAGAAGCTTGATTTTTTATTGGCAGCCAACAAAAAACAAAGGTTTTGAAAATTGATTTTTTAAAATTATTAATTAAAATTTATTTTTAAAAAATATATTGTTCAAAAATTTATTTTAAAAAAATATATTTTTCAAAAATATATATTTTTTAAATTAATAGAACATATTAATTTAATTTTTCACCTCTGGTAAAACAAAGGTGAAAGCCCAGCTGAAAAAAATCGTCTGGATTTTCCCATGGACTTTTCAGGTAGAAATCCATATGGAGATTTGAAACTATCCACATGAAATCCGCATGGATTGCCATGTGGATTTCCGCATGGATTTTTTTATATTCTTAATAAACTCCAAATATGAACGAAAACCTCTTTAAAAATGCAGAAAGCAGTGAGTGAGACCCCTTCGGGGTCTCAGAATTCGAATTTGATGTTTATTTTTGAAAATATTTAAAAATAGAAGAAATAGAGAATTTCCATGTGGATTTCCATGTGAATTATTTCAAATCTCCTCATGTATTTCTGCGTAAATTTCCATGTGGAAAATCCAGACGAACTTTTTCAGTTGGGAGACTGATAAAAATTCCCTCACCGTATCTCACAGTGGAGGGATAACTGTGAATGTCTTTGCGAGAGAGGAGCAGGTACTTATAGAGCCAGTGTAACAGGTCACAAGCGAGAAGAAATCACTAGCATGCACTCTGGCGGCACTTGTCGGAACTGTTTTCTGGCGCGCATGCATATTCTGACATTATCCACACAGCGCTTGGCAACCAACGTTGCGCCACTTCCGACAAGCGCCGCCAGAGTGCATGCTAGTGATTTCTTCTTGCTTGTGTCTTGTTTCACTGGCTCTATAAGTACCTGCTCCTCTCTCGCAAAGACATTCACAGTAATCCCTCCACTGTGAGATACGGTGAAGGAATTTTTATCAGTCTTTCATCTTTGTTTTACCAGAGGTGAAAAATTAAATTAATATGTTCTATTAATTTAAAAAAATATATATTTTTGAAAAATATATTTTTTTAAAATAAATTTTTGAACAATATATTTTTTAAAAATAAATTTTAATTAATAATTTAAAAAAATCAATTTTCAAAACCTTGGTTTTTTTTGGCTGTCAATAAAAAATCAAGCTTTTGAAAATCGATTTTGTTTCCTTGGCAACTAATAATGGCCCGATGCTTGGCTACCGATCATTGGCAGTAGCGTGATCATCCCAAGTTTAAACCATTGGTGGTCCAATGATGGTTGCCAATTGTTTTGCCAAGAAAAAACCATTGGGCACCAAGCATGGCCCATTATTGAACCAATCGTTACCATTGGCAACTTCCCGTTGGGTAGAAATAATTTGTCAAGTATTACTTGTTTCCTTCCTGTAGCTGTAGAGTCAAGAGCGAGTTTTACTTGCCAAGACAATTTGACCAGTCCTGAATAAGTGACTGGCCAGTTTCACTGGTTAAAAACAATTCTCCTTTGTGAACAGTACTTTTGTCAAGTCACTGATCAGAAAATTTGATCATAACGGTGATAAGAATTTCTTTCCAGACACTAGCCAGTCACTGATATGAAAAATTATTTAAGATTCCTCCTAGAAAAACTGGTCCACCACTGATCAGAAAAACTTTCCGAATCCTATTAAAAGAATTATTCTAGATTTTTCCAAATCTCTAGCCACAAAATCTTGACACTATCAAAAAAAGAAACTGCGGACACAGAAACTGACCAGTTACTAAGGAAAAAACAAAGCACCCAGTCTCATAAAAATACACTCTTAGTCAATCATTTATAATAAGATATGTTTTTTTCATGTTTTTTTTTGTAGAAAAGAATGATCTTTTCAACTGCATAAATAGTAAAAATAACTATTTTTAATAGGGTAAATGTGCGGATAGATGGCCCCCAATTCGAAAATTACATCTAAATTCAACAAATATTAATATTTTTAATTGACTTTTCGATTTTTACACACTATTACTATTTATCATTAACATATGTAAGGACCAAATACCTGCAATAAATAATAAATTAATCAGAACGAAAATAGAAAAGGTCTATGATTCTCTGATTAATTTGAAACAAGAAAATAATTGCAAATATTTTCTTACGTGTTAAATATCCTTGATTCTTGCAATGAGGAATTTTGTCCAGCGGTTTGAAAATTTTTGGACATTTTCAGCAATCTGAAATTTTTACATTATTATAACTAATAACCCCGGGGTGCCAGCGAGCACCCCGGGGTTTACTTTATAGTAAAATTGTTATGGCCAATAGGTATAAAAAACTAATAATTCATAAATATAGTTTCTTTCATATTGGAGATCTGAGAAAGGGGGCAGCTATCCGCACTTTACCCTAATTGATTTTGCTATATGAAAACAGTAAATTTCTTTCTTTCTCTGCAACTAGTGAGAAATAGTTGTTTTAACAACATAAATCATAAAAATAACAACTTTCAGAGGTTGTATTTATACTATTAAAAACAATAAGTCTCATTTTGTTTGCAACTAATACGAAATAGTTATTTTTACTACCACAATTGTAATATTAACTATTATTTACAGTATAGTGTTGCCGCAAAACGAGACAAGACGAGATTTTTTTCAATCTTGTCTCGTCTTGAAATGTCAAGACCAACAAAGAGTCTTGTCTCGAAAAAGTCTCGTCTTGAGACGTAGAATCTCGTCTCGTCTTGAAGTCTCGATATTTTTTCAATTAATAAGGCTAATGTAGGAAATTATTTGCTGATTAAGAATTTTAATTAAGGAAGATTTCGACTATATCAGCAATTAGTGACATCTATTAGACGTCAATTAAACTCTTTGGTTTAGAGTCAGGTGTTATTCTTAAGATAATTATTCCGATATGGTTGTCGGTAAATAATTATATTTTTGAATTTAATTTTTGATCTGAAAAAATAAGCTGCGTGAACGACTGCACTGTGCATCTGTGAGGACTCGAACCTCAGTTAATAGCTGCCTTTCGCGGGACTAACGCCTACCAATGCACCATGCCAACACAGCGTTAGTCCCGCGAAAGGCAGCTATTAACTGAGGTTCGAGTCCTCACAGATGCACAGTGCAGTCGTTCACGCAGCTTATTTTTTCAGATCAAAAATTAAATTCAAAAATATAATTATTTACCGACAACCATATCGGAATAATTATCTTAAAAATAACACCTGACTCTAAACCAAAGAGTTCAATTGACGTCTAATAGATGTCACTAATTGCTGATATAGTCGAAATCTTCCTTAATTTAAATTAATAAGGCTGTTACAGGTCCGGAAAACAGGAACATTTAATCCTTTTTGAATTTTCCATGTTTTGCTTATAAACTTTGAAATCAACCACACGGAAAAAATTAATTTAGTACATTTTACGAAACTAATTTTGGAATAGCGGATACGGAGAGGAGTTTAGTATAAGATAAAAAAGAATCAATAGTAATATATGATGACTGCGTTTCTCGAAAACTCAAAAAAAGTTCTATGGAATTCACAAATGATCGGTTGGACGTTCTAATTCAAGAGTTTTGTAAAATGTTTAGCCTGAAGCGCATGCGCCACGGAAAAAATATTCACGGAGAAAAAAACGAATAAAGCAGAAAAAAGAATTTCTTAATGTACCAATGAGCTCTCAAGACCATTTTTCTCGTCTTCTATAGGAGATAGATGATTGGTTCGACACATGTGACTGCACTCTACAACGCAATGGTTCGCTTGGATTGGCTTATTTTATTCTGACACTAACTTAACGGAAATACGCATACATATAAACGAATTCTGACGCAACGCACATACAATATAACTCGCACTTGTAGATGAAAGAATTGAGTTTCTTTATATACTAACTGAGGAGATATTAAAACTGTGCTTGTGAGAAATGTCAATATACTGAATATTAATTTTTAAAAAAATCATTTTTTTAAAAGTTATACAAAATATTTTATAGTTTTTAAAATAACATTTTTTAATTATAATTGGTTATAAAATCTCTATAAAATTTTTCAATTTTTAAAAAATAATTTTATTCTTAATTTTAAATTATAAATAAATTGCAAAAAAATTTTCAAAATTAAATTCAAACTCAAAAAATTTTAATATTAAATTGTCTAAAATTTGAAGTAATAACAGTTAAAACTAATAATAATTAGAATTAATTAAAATTTTGAGAAATTAATATATATGTATATATATGTATATTTATTGTCATCGGTAAATATTATGATAAACTATAAAATTTATTGGAATGTAAATTAAAAGAAATTAATAATAATTAAAAGTTTGGATTACAAAATCACATAAAAAATGTTACGAATTTGCAACAATGAAATGTGAAATACGTAAAAGAAAACAATTATCCAAATGTTACCGGCAGGTAAAGCAGTTCTCTTTTTCCTTCCACATATTATCTCTATATATACAGCAGACAAGTTAATACCGACGCGACGAGACAAGCTTCAACATATCTATTTATAACGCGACTTTTGGTACACCCCGTATAGAATTTTACGAAACTCTGTGTTCGAGAATTCACGATAGACAGCGAAGTGAAAACTCAAACCACGCGTTTTTAGATTGCACGAAACATTTGTACCATTTTCTGATAAAATGTTCACCAGAAAATATGAAACATTTCTACATTCAAGCTTGTTTTATAAATTACAACACTGGTTGCAGTTTCTCGAAAATTGTTCTGCTTAAAGTAGTGAAAGTTTCTGGGTTTTTGAAAAACTTCGTCAAGGAATCTTAAATATCCGCTAGTGCGAAATTAGTTTCGTAAAATCTGCTGAACTTATTTTTTCTGTGCACAAATATTAATGCTTAACTTGAAATTTTTTCCATTTCTAACAATAAAATTGATCTTTACAGAAGTTGAAATTAATTTTATTTTAAATAAGTTAAATCTTGAAGAAGTTTCATAAAATTGTTATTTATAAAATATTCGGAGAATCATTTTACTTAATTTTATCTTAAGGATTGGGTATATGATCAACAATTTAAAAACTTTTTTCTTTCTTTAAATAATGAAAGACTTACATGGTAGAATAAAAAATGGCAAAAAAATTAAGTATTAAAACATTTTATTTTTTCCATGAATAGAGATTTTAAATTTATGAAAATTTTGGTGGTCTTATATTTCACATTAAACTACAATTTTAGTTTTATAACTAAAATTCATAGAGTAATTCCATAAAATATAGATGTAATTTTACTATATTTTATTAAATAACAACTTATTCAAGTGCTATTTTTTCGTATTTTTCTAAACGTACACTGTATTTAACGATATTTTTCGAGTCTTGAATCTTGTCTTAAGACAACGTAGTAATAATTATTACTACGTTCTAAATAAATAAATACTATGTTTCCAGAATACATTGTTTTTTTATTTGTATTTTAAAACTTCTATCATTATAGACTTCATTCGATGTAACGTTTATATAGAGTTTAATTTTTAACTAATATGAGCGTTTAATCGTGCGTGCCCTCAATGCCATACTTTCCATGCAGTTAGGACAAAAAATTATGTTCGCATCATGGGCGCAAAGGTGATTCCAACTTTGGCGAAATTGTGTCCACTCGGTCCCTTCATTTCGCCATCGTCGCAATCACCTATTTTGCGCCCTTGATACGAAAATAACTATGTCGCCCCGAAAGACACAATATTCAATGGCTTTGGTCCGTTTAAATTACACAGCACTGAGCACCGGCGCGCGCATGCAAGAAATTGAACGACTCGTGAATCGGACACTGACTCGCGGAAACTCACTGTATTTGTTAATTTAAATTGATTTTTAACAATTTAAATAAACTGTATTATGCATTATTATTTGTCAGGTGGTCAGACTAGACTAATTCAAATTTATTTTTGATCTTGTGCAATGGAAAAATAAAAAATAAACAGTATTTTTTACAAAAATATTGTAAATTGTTAACTTTGAGTAACAAAAAATAAATAAACAATTCAAAATTCGAAAATCGGTTTAAAGGGATCTCTTAGAAATTTTATCCCCTTTCATTTAAGACCAAGAACATCAAAATCCAATAAAATTTGTAGGCTCTAGACAATTCACAGGAAAAACTTGGTCTCATTTTTGTTGCATCTCATTTTGAGTACTACTCAATTTGAACAAATTACTAACTTCAAGTTGCTCAAAATGAGTATTACCTGTCGATAAACATTTTTAAAATGTTGGGTTGGTAACATTTGCAGTTTTGTCATTTTGTGATATTTTATATATATTTACTGTAAAAAATATTAATTTTGATTAATTTGACAATATTTTAATGTCTTTTTATTTAAAAATCAATTTATTAATTAAAAATTAACTTAATTAAAGTAAATTACACATACTCAGATAGCCAAGCGTACTGATTGTCATTTTCCAGTACGGCTTGCTGAGATTATTCTCGTATTGTACCAGCACAAAATAATTAAGTATATACGTATTGGTACGGTACCAGTATAACGACGGTATGTCGTACGACTGAAATTGTAAAATAAAAGTACTCTATAAAAGTATGAGGCTAGTATAATACCATGACGTTGTACTGTCATTTATGAAAATACAGCATATTCGTACAATACAAGTACCATACCGGTTCACCGTACTCTGCGTGGTAATGCGAACATAACCTAATTTACTTTACATTTGTCAATGACATATGCCTCCGCAGTGCACATGATGCAATGATTTTTTGTTGAAAAGCTGACTTTTAGGATGCAATAGAAAAGTTTTAATATTTGTAACATGTGCCATTATATTTAAATTAGAAATCAGTGGTTTAGTTTCTATTCATCTATATATGTAATATGTGTATGAGGCGCATGAAAAGTCTCCAATTTTTATTTTCCGAATCTTTATTTTATCGAAATTCTTTTTATCTAATCAGAATTAATTATAATTTCTTTTAATCGAAAGAATAATTGTCAAAAACATTATTTTTTTGAATGACTAATCAACAGAATGTTTAATATTGCAAAAAAAAAATTTTTATAATCTTCAAATAACTGAATTATCATTTCTAAAAATTATTATTTTTTTATATTTCTTATTTACATTAATATTTTTATTTTCGAAATGTCAATTTTGATAAATATTATTTTATAGATTTGTTAATAACAAAAATAATTATATTTCCGAATTATTATTCAATATAATTCAAATATTACCGAATTACAAATTCTTAAAAAATTTATTATTCCTAATAATATTTTCTTAATATGTGTAAATGTTCTAAATTCTAAAGTCTCTTAATTTTTTTTTATCGAAATATCATTTGTTATAAAACTTTTTTCTTATAAATGTTTTTCAAAATAATTTTCACTTTTTCGAATTAACATTACTCATAATTTTCTTTACTTCTAATCATTCTTCTTTATAATTACTATATTTTCTAACATATATTTCTTCTAACTATAACTTTACCGAATTGTCACTTCTCATAATTATTATTATATCGAAATATTATTTTTCAAAATTTTTTTAATATCTAATAATTTTTATACAAATTTTTTTATTGTATAATAACCAGCTTTATAATTTTATTCTATTCGAATAATTATTTCGTATAATTTTTTTTTACCGAAATTATATTTTAAATAATTTTTTTTAATCGATTTTTTATTTTTCCTAATATTCATTTTTCCAAACAATTCTTTTTTATAATTTTTATATTTCCTAATTCGTATTTTACATAACATACATTTTTCCAAAGATTTAAATTCTCTAATTTATTATTTTCCTAACCTATAAATGTCATAATAAGAATTGCACCGAATAGTTATTTCACATACAAAATATCCGGTTTCGACGTTTCCCATCTCTGAAGAATATGGCGCCAAATTTAAAAAAAGTTTATTATTTTATTATTTAAAAATTATTAATTATTACAAATATTGTTTAAACCTATTTAACTACGCTAAATATCATTAGGGAAATTGTTTTAAACAATATTTGTAATAATTAATAATTGTTATATAATAAAATAATAACCTTCTTTCAAATTTGGCGCCATATTCTTCAGAGATGGGAAACGTCGAAACCGGATATTTTGTATGTGAAATAACTATTCGGTGCAATTCTTATTATGACATTTATAGGTTAGGAAAATAATAAATTAGAGAATTTAAATCTTAGAAAAAATGTATGTGATGTAAAATACGAATTAGGAAATATAAAAATTATAAAAAAGAATTGTTTGGAAAAATGAATATTAGGAAAAATAAAAAATTGATTATAAAAAATTATTTAAAATATAATTTCGGTAAGAAAAAAATTATACGAAATAATTATTCAAATAAAATAAAATTATAAAAACTGGTTATTATACAATAAAAAAATTTGTATAAAAATTATTAGATATTAAAAAAATTTTGCAAAATAATATTTCGATATAATAATAATTATGAGAAGTGACAATTCGGTAAAATTATAGTTAGAAGAAATATATGTTAGAAAATATAGTAATTATAAAGAAGAATGATTAGAAGTAAAGAAAATTATGAGTAATGTTAATTCGAAAAAGTTAATATTATTTTGAAAAACATTTATAAGAAAAAAGTTTTATAACAAATGATATTTCGATAAAATAAAATTTAGAGACTTTAGAATTTAGAACATTTACACATATTAAGAAAATATTATTAGGAACAATAAATTTTTTAAGAATTGGTAATTCGGTAATATTTGAATTATATTGAATAATAATTCGGGAATATAATTATTATTGTTATTAACAAATCTATAAAATAATATTTATCAAAATTGACATTTCGAAAATAAAAATATTAGTGTAAATAAGAAATATAAAAAATAATAATTTTTAGAAATGATAATTCAGTTATTTGAAGATTATAAAAAATTTTCTTTCGCAGTATTAAACATTCTGTTAATTAGTCATTCAAAAAAATAATGTTTTTGATAATTATTCTTTCGATTAAAAGAAATTATAATTAATTCTTATTAGATAAAAAGAATTTCGATAAAATAAAGATTCGGAAAATAAAAATTGGAGACTTTTCATGCTCCTCATGTGTATACTATTAATCTCAAGTGGTTTTGCTTTGTCATGATGCTTATTTTTATCATTAGCGTATTCTAATTACTACAACAATGGACAACTTCTGATTTTTAAACTGTTTTGTGCTTTACACTTGAGAAAAAAATTTTAATTCAAGAGTTACAATAAAATATATAGAAATAGCAATATTTTTAAATAATTTTTCTTATAGATCACATATACATATGTGTTATCATTTATAGGTTAGAACGTCCAAATTATTTTCCTTACAATAAAGTACTTTAGATTATAAATGGTCATTATTCACAGTTATTTTAAAGAATGTTTAAAAATTAGCAAAGCAAAACCACTACAGAATTATTTAATTAAAATACTTCAAAACACTGATTATTCTAATAAAAGAAAATGTGGTTACAGGTTACATGATTTACATAATATCTTTAGGTACAAAAAAAAATAACTCTTTTAATAAAAATAAATTACTTCAAAATTAAATTGATCTTAGTAATGATTCTTTCAGAAAACTTATTATCAAATATTAAATTAAAATAGTTAATACTTAATACAGACTAAAGCACAAGAGGGGGAGGGATATAAAAGGCTTTACACGCGGTACTAGTATAGTACGAATACAGTAACCGTACGATAAACTAAATTACAAAAACCTTCAGTACACCATACTATTATCGTACTCGTAGTATACGAGCATAAGCATACTGGTACAACATACTAGTACAGTACCTGTTACCGTGCGAAGGTAGTACAGTACCGTGCGAGTACAGTACCAGTAGGACTAATACGCCATAGTCGTATTGTACATGCATCGTACTAGTACGCTGGTTATCTGGGTATATATATATATATATATATATATATATATATATATATACTTGTAAGATAACGTCGATTCAATTTTATTATTTTCCTTTAAACCAATCAGCAATGTGGAATATTCGCAAACAGTGGCTTACAGTATATGTATATACACACGACTCTCGGATCATTTTGCATTCAGATCTTTTACACTCTCGCTTCTTTTGCAATTTTTCTCCCGCACCTTTTACCTTTTATATTAAATAAATAAATGACTATCAAATTGTCATAACATTTATTTCGCGATAACTTTGGTTATCTAAAGTAAATTAGAACAGCTCTTCCATTATGTGATTAAAATTATATTAAAATTTTTATTTTTTAAATGTAAATGTTAAAACTAAAACATAAATACTGTCATTAATTTACATATTTGGTTATACATATTGTTTTATTTTGCGTTGAATTTAAATCTTTGAAAAAATGTATGTTATGTAAAATACGATTTAGGAAATATAAAAATTATAAAAAAGAATTGTTTGGAAAAATGAATATTAGGAAAAATAAAAAATCGACTAAAAAAAATTATTTAAAATATAATTTCGGTAAGAAAAAAATTATACGAAATAATTATTCGAATAAAATAAAATTATAAAAACTGGTTATTATACAATAAAAAAATTTGTATAAAAAATTATTAGATATTACAAAAATTTTGAAAAATAATATTTCGATATAATAATAATTATGAGAAGTGACAATTTGGTAAAGTTATAGTTAGAAGAAATATATGTTAGAAAATATAGTAATTGTAAAGAAGAATGATTAGAAGTAAAGAAAATTATGAGTAATGTTAATTCGAAAAAGTGAAAATTATTTTGAAAAACATTTATAAGAAAAAAGTTTTATAACAAATGATATTTCGATAAAATAAAATTTAGAGACTTTAGAATTTAGAACATTTACACATATTAAGAAAATATTATTAGGAACAATAAATTTTTTAAGAATTGGTAATTCGGTAATATTTGAATTATATTGAATAATAATTCGGGAATATAATTATTATTGTTATTAACAAATCTATAAAATAATATTTATCAAAATTGACATTTCGAAAATAAAAATATTAATGTAAATAAGAAATATAAAAAATAATAATTTTTAGAAATGATAATTCAGTTATTTGAAGATTATAAAAAATTTTCTTTTGCAGTATTAAGGGCATCCGGGAAAAATCAAGCCCAAAAAGTGTTTTTCCGCGTGTCGTCTCACTCCTAAATAATTAGAGATATTTAGTTCGGATTTATCATGATAATTAGGGGAATTCATGATGATAAATAATATTCTCGAAATTTACAAGTAATTTTTGAAATAAATATTGAAAAACGAAATTACAAAAGTTGGATTTTTGGCGAAAGTTTCGGACAATATGGCGGCGAGCACACAGACAAGTGGATCTATGTGTCAGTGGTCAAGGAGGTGGCGCCAATTCTCGGAAGTGGTCGCGAGTTGAACTGAGGGAAATGTATTAACCTCAAATTACTCTACTTTCAATCGTTAATAAAATAATTTCCTCGCAAAATTATTGCAAAAACGGAGAGGGCCGCTCCTCGGAGAGTCTTCCTCTGTCACCCCTCCAAATATGAACCCGAAATATTTTATCCTCTCAAAATGAGACGTCTATACTGAACCATTCAAAACCCCCTTTTTCCGTATATTTAAACAATTTTTTTCAATAATTATTTATGAAAATTTCTCTAAATTCTGAGATGACCGCTGGTCCCAGAGCATTTCTCTATATTTACCAAAAAATCCCGACTCAAAATATTCTTTTCTTTTTAAATGAGACGTCTATCACGAAACCAGTATTATTTCCCGGATGCCCTTAAACGAGAGAGAGACGAGTGTATTGATATTTATAAACGCGTGTATCTTGATTGTGTATATATATATAACCAATAGATTTATCTTTTTCGAATATTAACAAGAATTCGATATACCTACGCGATATATCCGCGAAATGTCCTTTTCTTTTTGTTGTTATATATACACGGGAACTGAACTGTCGCCCTTCTCTCATTCTATCAACTTTTTTCTCCTCTTTTTTTATTTTTATTTACTTGGAAATCTAAACCGGCTTCTCGTCTTGAAAAGGCTTTGCACACACGTACCCCTCCGCGTGGCGCGTGGGCAGATATACAGTACAAGGCGAAACCGGTAAAAAAAGAGGAGAACATTTCCATCAGACGTGGCTTTTGTTTTTCTCGAGATCGGATATAGAGAAGAACGAGAGAGGAAAATGTTCTTTGCCATCGTTTTCGTTTTCGGAATGAAGAGAAACTTCTATAAAGGGTATAAAGTATAAGGATAGATGCCGCACACGGATATCTCAGAATTGAATGATACTATTTTGTCGTATTCTTTTTTTTAAGTATACACGGAGAGAAAAATCAAGCGTTTGTAGTATGGAGACTTCCCAAGTGCGAAATTAAAAACGGCCCAAAACTGGCCCAGTGACGGCATAGTCAGTGCCTACTCTTGGCAGACAATAGTGGCCCGACTGTCGGGAGGTTAACCGCGGTAGGCCGTCGGCAGCTAATCATCGGCCGATTCTCGGTAAACATTAATGGCCCATTATTGGCTGCCATTACTCCCCAGTGTTGAAAAAATTAATAAAAAATATATTTTTTATTTAATTAACTAATTAATTCATAATATTTATACAGTTTATTTCCCTAAATTAATCGCAAACTTACAAATATTTGAAAAATTCTTACCGCTCGCGGGGATCGATACCTGAACCTGACGCACCACAGCCTAACACTCTGACCACTCTGCTACTCTGATGTGAAGTCGATAATGCAAAAGGGTTCACTGCAAAAACTGGTATCTCACAAGTGTCTCAAAATGAGTTGCTTTACGTGTTTAAACCATTGAGATACAAAATATGTTTTATATTGAGACATTTAATTTCATATCGTGTCTCATTTCAAAACATTTAACGTGACTTAAAGCGTATAAGACACATATCACGTCTCCTGACTGTGAGATGGATACTCGAAACACATATCGTGTCTCAAAATGAAACACTAAGCGGGTAAGATACTTAAAGTATCTTAGCGCATGCGCAAAATAGCTACGCACACAGTAAAATTTCGTTTTAGAATCATTTAAAAATAAAGGTTTCTTATTATTTATTAATAACAAAATTTGACACTTTCAGGTTATGTACTTTGTTTTGTTTTTTTATTGGCAGCACTCTCATTGTACGGGCAGCTTCAAAATTACTTTTCATTCGCATTTTGTTTAGTCGATAAAAACGCCATAACTCCAGTGTCGGTAATGTCTAAAAAATATATTTTCCACAATTTGTCTTATTATGAATAAATAAATGTTCTTCTTTCAACAATGGTATTATTATTTATTTATTCAAATAATATGTGTGGAACTATTTGAATTAATATTTAATATTTAAACTTTTTATTTTGTTTGTTATGTACCTAATGTCGATAAAAAAGATTCAATATTAAGAGTTTGTGAAATGATCACATTTTATTGGTCTATTAACAATGTGAAAAACTAACCTAAAACTGTCAGTTTTCTTGAAGAATAAAAGCATGAAATTACTGTGCATGACGGATTTTTTCTATTAAACGCACAATCAGTGAAACACGTCAAGCATCTCAGCTTAAGACATGTATGTGTCTTAAAATGAGACACATATCTGTTTCAAATATGTGGACACAAAACATCTTACCTGTTTCAAATATGGGACAAAACGTCTCAAGATGAGACACTTGTTTTTACAGTGTTCTTATAAGCTACACTACACTGGCCGATACTGTGACATTATTGGGCCGAGCTATACGTCCCAATATTGGCAATTATAATTTGCCATCATAGATACAAAATGGTAGACATTAATGTGCCATTATTGAGCCAAGCTACGCCCGAATTCTGGCAATTACAATTTGTCATCAAAGATACAAAATGTTTGCCATTAAAGTGCCACTAATGTGTCATTAATGGGCCGATCTTCGTCACATCACTGGCAATTGAATTTTTCCTTTAAAGATTTATCAACTTTGCCAATAATGTGCCGTTATTGGGCCAAGCTACGTCCCAATTCTGGCAATTATAATTTGCCATCAAAGATACAAAATTTTTGCCATTAAAGTGCCATTAATGGGCCGATGGTCGGCACATCACTGGCAATTGCTTTTTGACATTAAAGATTGATCAACTTTGCCATGAATGTGCCATTATTGGGCCGAGAGCTACCCCAGTCTTAAGAAATTTGAAAATCTGACCATCGGCGCCATCATTGGCCCATCAATGGGACGTTTTTAACACCAGTAATGGCCCAGTAACTACTGTCAATTCTCGGCAGACATTACTAGACCAATGATGGGCCGTTTTTGCAGTCTTGGCATTTTGCACTTGGGTTCCTATGCTAATTTTGTATGAACGTCCTGCTAAAGAGGCATGTTTTTATACCTCAGTTGCATGAAACATATACTAAAAAAGCATGGATCTCTTGCAATCTTAGTATACTGACGTCCCATGCGTTACATGTAGAACTTTTATGCTGATAACGTAGAAATTTATACAAATACAGCAGAAGTTTTATGCATATTGCGCATGTGCATTCTTTTACGAAATAAGCTTAACTGTCCATACTACAAACGCTTGATTTTTCTCTCCGGGGCTGTCCATAAATTACGTAAGACATTTTTTTGGAAAATTTGACCCCCCCCCTCCCCCTCGTAAGATTTTTTACATACATTAGCGCCATTTTTTCTATTGTTCGTAAGATCTCGCTGACCCCCCCTCCCCCCTAAATGTCTTACGTAATTTATGGACGGCCCCTCCGTGTATCAACTAATTTCAACTCTAGGGTTCTGGAAAATAAGAATAATAATAATAAAAATCTAGTGTCCTGAGAAGAATAGACTTAAAAGTTTTCTGTAAGTGTAAGTCCGGGGGAGAAGGCTATAGTTTTTTTAAAGTATTGTAAAAATTATAAAAAGCGATTATAGTCTAAACTTTTATTGATAATAATTAAACTACATCACAATAAATCGTGAGGTGTTAAAATAACACCAGAATGGATTAGAATAATCTACAACAGTTTAATCCCTTTAGGATTAATTTAACACCAGAAAGGATTAAAATAATCCATTTTGGTGTTATTTTGTACTATGACTGAAATTTTACTACACAGAAAAAAATTTGAATGGTAAAAATAACCACACATGTGTAGTTATAGAAAAGAACACTTCCTCAGTTAGTAAAACCAAAATTAAGTAGTTGGTTTTATGTAGTTAAAATTACTTTACGTAGTTGAAATAACTAACAGATATAGATGTCAATGATTCAACTATAGTATAGTAGTAAAAACTACTGTAAATAGTGATGCCGCAAGACTCGAGATTTTCGAGACGAGACGAGACAATCATCGTCAAGACCAAGACCAAGATGAACTTTTTTCTCGTCTTGTCTATCCAAGACGAGACGAGACAGTAACTGTCAAGACCAACACAGAAAAAACTTAGTCTCAAAATGAGTAGCGTACGATACTCAAAATGAGTTGCAAAAAAAATGAGACTCCTTGTCTCATTTTGAGCTTAGATAAAAATTACTCATAATGAGACCAATCATATTCATTATGAGTATAAAAGATACGTGGAAATTTTCATCAAATAATGAATAACCCAATAAAAATATAAAATATATTAATTAACTGTGCGTAAATAACGTAAAAAATATTATGTAATATTCATTTCACATATATTTTGCCTACAATTTTTCAATAAAGGCAAGCAAATTTTTAGGTTATAAATGTTTGTTGACATACCAGCAGGCCTGCATACCAGTAGTGCCAATCTGATTTCACACAACTTACTTCAATTAAATGGCGCTAAGTTTGAAAGTTTATTCATCCTGTTATATTTAAGATTTGAGAGTCCCATGCGAGCGTAGCATAGTGGTTAGCGTGCGAGATTTCGGTGCGTAAATATTCGGTTAGGCGTACGTTCGTACCTCCAAGCGTTAGGATTTTTCAAATGTGTATGTAATAGAAAATTGCGTTTAAGTGTATAAAAAAATAAAAAAAAATGTGTAAAGTGAACTGTCAATGAATTGTCATCAGTATTTATCTTTTGCAATTAATTATTATTTTTTTATTGATATTTGTTGAAATTATCATTTGGATCCGATCCGGTTGTCAGTCGGTAGAATGCCAGCGCTCGGCTGGCTATTAAATGAAAAATCCACGGTCGGTAGAGTGCCAGGTCCCAGCCGGTTGAATTATACACGGAACGGCTTCTCCCGGCCGGTCAGCGGGCGGTAGAATGCCAGTTCCGAGCCGGTTGCCAGCGCGCTCCTGGCCTAGTCACTATTCGGTAGAATGCCCGTTCACATTCGGTTGGCAGGCGGTTCCCAGCCAGTACAGTTACACCGGCGTCAGTACGGGCTAGGATCCGCGCCGGTTGGAAATTTCCGCCTGGGAGCTAGATTTTAACGACACTCACCATGTTCCATTACCTCGTACAGTAGTGTTCAATGAAGCCTTCCTTGGATGATCGTGTTGCACTCATATACTCCCATGAGTGCAACACGATCATCCGAGGAAGGCTTCATTGAACACTACTGTACAAAACTCATTCAGTTATTTAAATTGTGCTCCTAATATATTCCCGTCATGACAATATAAAAAAACCTCCCCATGATTCATATCGTTAATATCAGTGAAAAATTGTTTATCATGCTACACTGAGAAAAAAGGCGTAGTGAGTCTTACTAAACAGAAATAGTTAAAGAGGAATGGTCGGGCTAACTGAATAACCGCTTCCTGCAACTATAAGAATAGTCAAATTTACTATTCCGACTAGTTAGAGAATCTACGCTGCTTAGTGAACGTTAGAAAAGTTTGTCTTACTACGCAGATAGTTTGACATACTAAATAGCATAGTATTTTGGAAGCATAGTACCACAGACTACTACGTTTAGTAAGTCTTACAAATTACTAGGTTACAGTGACTTAGCCCAACTAGTAATTGAATTTACATCTCAATGAAGGGTTAATATTGACATTTTAATTAATAGTTGGTTATTAATTAGCATATTAAAAATAAATAAATAAAGTATATGAAATATTGATGTTTGATTTTATCAATAGTTTTATAATATTGATATAATATTATTTATAGATTAATAAATTTTAATTAATCAATTTTAATTATTAATTAATTAATTGTAATTATTATTTGTTTATTTTAATCTTATTTGGCGTCAAATAAACCCTTTTGTAAATAAGCGTATATATTTAAATATTTGCAGTATATCTATAACTTTAATTAAAATGTATTATGATCGGTTATAACTTATAGGTGAATTTTAATTATAACATTATATAACAAACTTATATTTACTATAGTACTGATTTTAAAAAATTATCCTTTAATTAAAATAAGTTTTTTCAAAACATTACTTTTAACAAATATTTTTGTACTTAAAAAGGCATATAGCATTTTGTAGTATGATTTAGAAAACATCTTGTTGCCGTGCGGTGAACAAAGACATAGGACCCTTGGCAAAGTATTTTGACCCACGAATTCGTAATTTTTTTTACATGTGTTTTTTTGTTTCGTGCATTTTCGGTTATTTACGGAAAGTGAAAGGACATTTTTCCTGTCAACATTTCTTCATATTTTCCTTATTCAGCCCTTAGAATTCTTTCGCTTAACATTATATTTCAAACTTCAGTGGTAGATATTGCGTAGATTCAAGTCTTATTTTTCACAGTGAATAGTTGCAAAGTATATTTAACCCTCAGGGTACTGACTATAAAAATGTAACGTTCCGTACTGACATGGGTTAGCGTAACCCAGCAACTTTGATCGCCTGCGTATCTTGGGCTGTTATTGATGAATTTAAACTCTTTTTTTTTGTAATCTGTTTAAAATTTCCTCAGGAATATGCCGGATTTGTCGGATTAGTGATATTTTTTTATTTATAAAAGTTTTTGTTAAAAATACAAATGGTTTTCAAAAAATTTTCATGAAAAAAAATATTTTTTTCAAAAGCTCGTATTTTTATGAAAAAAAAGATAAAATCATTTTATATAGGTGTTTTGGAAAGGTGAAAAGTTGATCTTTAAGATAGCGTTAGCCGCTTTTTAATTAATCTTAAAAAGTATATTTTTTTTTAGATTTGAAAATGCTCTATTTTTGACATGTAAAAAAAAGTCAAACGATAAATTCATTAAAAATATCGCGAAAATTTACAAACCCAAATTCACCAAATCCTTCCGCTTTACACTGTATGAACTTTTAAATGTAATTTATGAATAATTTTCAATTAATTTAATGAGATTTCACAATTCACAAAAACATGGATTTTATAACATAGCGTACTGACTGGGTGTAATTCACCCGAATACAAATTTCAATAATTCGCAGCTTGAACAGCAAGTGCCGACCGGCTCTGCTAAATCAGCTACTTTCGGTTCTAATCTCAAAGTTTTTTCCCCCCCAGGTCCGAGCCGCCTCCATCGATTTGTTTAGAAATGGCACAACTTTCAAAATTCGCCTGGGTTACGCTAACCCAGTCAGTACCCTGAGGGTTAAGCTTTAATAAATTTATAATTTTACCAGTGTTTTAATGTGAAAGTGTAAATTCAACTAATAATTAATTACTTTTAAGTATTTTATTAGTAAAACATTACTATATTTGAATCATTGACTGTGAGATTTTTCCAATCAAGTTAGTTATTTCTAATTAGTTCAAATTTGGAGAGAAATATTATTTAAAGTATAGTCTCTATTTATTTCTGCTAAAGAAGAAAAGTTTTTCTACAGACTATGTTTTTATTTGTGAAGCAATTAAAAGTGTGTGTATTATGAATTTTGTGAAAATGGTTTAAATTAAATTTAAATAATGGATTGCTAAGTTATTCTTTTTCAAAATACGTGATTTAATATGTTGAAAACAACATTATATATATGTATGTACAAAATAAATTATATTATTATTAATATAAATATGCTTTTATTATTTACACAATGTATCATTTTTTATTTCACTTGCTATAGCGAATACTACATAAGTAGTATCTTTAACTATATTATTTGGTAGCATTAAACTAAAAAGTCAGTAGCTCGAACTACGCCCAGATAACAATTTGAGATTGATATGCGTCTCATATCTCTCGCATGTATGAGGTTTCTTTTCGCACTCGTGCCTTCACTGATGCAGACAGATGCGTCCTCATATGAGACGCATTACGCTCGCATGTCATAAAGGTACATGATGCATGAGAGTGAAATGCGAGTCTCGTGCGTTTTTTAAGGATTATTTATGATAAATATATTGTAAAAAATTAAATACAAAAAACTAAGGTTAAATTTAAAAATATTTCATTAAAATTTTTTATTTCAATAATATAAACATGGCATTAATATTGAACATTTTTCTCTTTAGTCTTGAACATACATAACCTCCTAAATAACCTATAATAAACAGCTGAGATCATAATTCGTAATAAATATAAACTTTTCAACACAAGTTCAACAAAAGTCAACTGTATAACATAATAAATTAAACAATTTGGACTGCGTCTAAGAGCCTTTCTATTCGAAGCAAAATAACTTTAAATGCTCTTGTTCGATATGACCGTTATATTTTTTAATTTTTCAATTTAAAAACGAGTTTAAACAAAAACAAATATTTATAAAACATAAAAGAAACAAAACTGTGATTCGCACACGCACTTTTTATAAATAACAAACAATCACGACATTCACCCTACGATAAAAACACATGCTCAGAGCGAAACTGGACGTCATGTGACTCGAGACGGACATCACAAGTACATTTTCGGCCATATTGGGAAAATTGGCTGCGCACCCTGCGCACATGCGTATCGGTGACACCGCGAATATTAAAAAATTATAAAGTCAAATATTTTTCTGCCTTTATTATCAAGTTTAGATAAATAAATGAAAATAACGTTCTACAGTAAAGTTTTATTTTTTTAAGTAAAAATTTTTTGTAGTAATTTCAAAACATTTAGTAATTTATTATTAATTAAATTAAATTATAAATTACAATCTATAATAAATATTATATATGTATATGAGTCATTCCATTATATTGTGACTAAAGTCTTTGCCGACTAATTTTAAAAAATTATAATATTTTGCAGGAATGATTTTAAAGATATATTAGGATCATCGAACAAAAAGAATTTTTTAAATATTTTTTATATTTATTGTAAAATAAGCATCTAAAGTATATAAAGTCGTAAAAACTGTCTATTAGAAAATATTAAAGAAAACACATAATTTACTATGAAAACGTAAAAAAATTATTAGAATTTATTATGAATGAATTATTTTATTATTATAAATTGATACAAACAATTATTATTAGGAAATATTAAATAAACAATTATTTTAAAGTTCACCTGGCAAATAACCTATTTTTGCAAATTTCATTCGCTAAATGTATGAGAAAGAGAAATCATTAAATTGAATAAAACCTTATGAAATATAAAGAAACTTTTAATAACTTTTAGTTTTTCTTATCACTTTCTTCCTTTTTTCTTCACAAATGTTAAAAAATAAGCAATTGAAACTGGCACTTTGCTTATTTTCACGATTTTAAAACAGGCCTGTTTTAAAATGTAAATAACTTCTGCCCAGAAAAAAGAAAAATTACGAAAATTGGGCAATAATAATAAAATGATTATTTTACAATAAATATAAAAAATATTTAAAAAATTCTTTTTGTTCGATGATCCTAATATCTTTAAAATTATTCCTGAAAAATATTATATCTTTTTACAATTAGTCGGCAACGACTTTAGTCGAAATATAATGGAATGGTTCATATGCATTTTATATAAATTAATAAAATATAAATTGTAAATTATTAAATAATTCAATATTAAAAATTTCTATAAGTTATCATTAAAGTAATTTTCATAAATTCATAAATTTGATTAACTTTAATGTAATATAAAATTATTTGAGGGGCTGATATAAAGTGGTTTAAAAAAACATTGGGAGATAAGTGACTTGGTAGCAAAAATGGTTTAAAACAATTAAAATATTTATCAATAAGTTTATTACACGAATGCCTTGCAAAATATTAAAGTTTTTCTTTACTATTTTAAATATTTTTTTATCATTAATTATAATTAATTTATCCATAAATTACAAAATCATTTTAGCCCGTATTTGCGCCCAAGTCACTTATCCCACTTTTGCTCCTAATTACCACTTTTACTATCAACCCCTCATTTCAAAGTATTACGTTTGTGCCCTCACGCATGCTACAAAATTAGCACGAGCGACAGCAAAATGTGTCTCATTAAGCAAGCACGGTGTGACTCGCACGTCATGTGCCTAAAGTGCAACCAAATTAGAACGAGTGACTGCTAAATGCGTCTCATTATGCACGCACCGCGTGACTCGCATGTCCTGCGCCCGAAGTGCGACGCATGATTGTTATCTGGGACGTTAATTAGTAATACTAAGTAAGCAGCGTAGTGTTTTTAATTAAGAATCGTAGTCAAATTGACCAAGCAAAATAGTATGTTTTATTGCACCTTTCAGTAAGACTCACCTCGATATTTAGTAAGAGTTACAAAAAGGTGTAGTGTTTTTTACTACCCATCGTAGTAAAACTAAAATAATGGCGTAGTATGTTTTACTACGCCAGTTAGTTAGGCTCACAAAACCCACTGTCACTAGACGGAGTAGTACATGTCACTACGCTGCTTAGTGCTCCCATATTTTACTACGACAAATAGTAAGTCTAACTATTTATTCAGTTAGCCTAACTATTCTTTTTTCTCTGTGTATTGTGTGACGTTACGCATTTTTTTTGTTTGTTTTAAATAAATAAAATAAATAGTCGCCGGTGATCGCCGAAACTCTCAGATCGAGGTCATTGTTTATAAATAAATTTTATACTTTTTTTTGTAAATTTATTTTTTATATGCATCGAGCCATTCAAATGGAGGAAGATTTCCCGCCTGCCGTCTATCGCCCATGTGAACTTAGTCACGCCTAGTGACTTCCGCTTGCCTGCTACGAGAAAAGTCAAAACACTTCCACTGGAGAAAACCCCAAATCTTAATCGTCACCTATTTTACACCCAACCCGTAGATTGTCACCTTGTCAATTAATGCCCAATAATTAAAAATTATCCCAAAAATCTAATAATTATCGAATATTGACAATAAAGGAAAATCTATGAGAGAATCTTTTCGTCAATTAGCTACTGTGGTAGGAGACAACCTGTTGTTCAGCCCCGGATTAATCTCGCAGAATATTTGGCCTTGGTTTCTATCTTTTAATCTCGAATATTTCTAAACCAAGGAAGCCAAGTTGAGTGGTATATCTTGAAGGTTGACAACAAAAAGGATTCGGGTTGATAATTATTGCACAGGAAGCCGAAAACTGAATAAAAATAGTAAAAAGTCCCTTTTTTTGTACATCGGTAACTACGCTCCTGGCTGTAACTTTGCTTTCACTCGCGGCGAGAAGTGGGGGGAAAGTGGGAGAAAGGCACGCTACGCAGCAGGAAGGAAGCCAACTTTCGTTCTCTTTGCGTCCAGCGGTCACCGGCGACGGAAGCAAACTTCCAGTGTTCCTCCAAATAGTTTTCTTTTCTTTCTCTCTGTGTTAATTTCCTTTCTTCGGCTGTTCTTTGGAGAAGTTCTTCGCCTTCTACAGAATTATGTGAGTAGCGTCGCAACACAAAATATGTAAAGATTAATTTAAAAATTTTTTTTTTTTTTGGTCAGTCGACGACC
This sequence comes from Leptopilina syphax, assembly GCA_032872505.1. Lineage (NCBI taxonomy): Eukaryota > Metazoa > Arthropoda > Insecta > Hymenoptera > Figitidae > Leptopilina > Leptopilina syphax. The sequence goes on from CM065476.1 coordinate 27,460,301, forward strand.
ACGTTTTCGAGTACAAGTTAAAATTCTTTTTATTGTTAATTCCTATGTTGTTTCTTGTTGTAGAGTTAATCAAAACTAAAAATCAACTTTTCTTTCTTTTCTTTTTGTCAGATGTTGTTTATATTAGTAAATTTTATTAAATTCATAATTTTTATATTGTACTCGGAATCGTGTAGTCGAGATTCTCAGATTTGATAGTTATAAATTTCTACGATGTAACCCCTTCTCTTCTCTTTTGTGAAACGTTACCAAACCCCGATGAAAGTGATAGACCTTCTTTTAATTGAAACGTTACCAAACCCTGATGAAAGTGATAGAGACCTTCTTTTAATTAAAAAGTTACCAAACCCCGATGAAAGTGGTAGAGACCTCCTTTTGATTAAAATGTTACCAAACCCGTGAATTAGAATAACCCTCCCCCTTTTTTTTTGTGTTTAACTAGAATAAAACCCTAACTATTCTATAAAATGTTACCAAACCCGTGAATTAGAATAACCCTCCCCCCTTTTTTTGTGTTTAACTAGAATAAAACCCTAACTATTCTATAAAATGTTACCAAATTCCCTGATTGAAATAAAACCCTATAATGAGTGAATTATGCTATCTATTTATTGTATTTCGTTTAGTTATAAGATTTTGTATGTAAAACTGACCATTTAGAGTTAAGAATTGTGTTATTTCGATCTGAGAGATATTCGCAAAGAGCAATTCGTCGAAATATGAAAGGTGGAGCTGAAATTGTGTAATTAGCTTCCCCCTTTTCTAACATTAATTGTAAAGTTCCCTTCAAGTTTTATTTGAATAAATCAAGTGTAAATTTTTATATTTCACATCTTGAGAGTATAATTTCTTCGAACCCTGACACTCTACTCCTTAGTCATGCGACTCTGAGTTACCGGCCATTTCCCTTTTAGTTTCCAATATTTCTCGACAATAGTTTCTTTTCGCGTATTATGTGAGATTTCGTCACTAAATTTTGTTGTTGAAATGGTATTCGCTGTGGAATTAACCTGGTGGTCTTGTTTCCCCAGGCTTATGCATTTCTTTAATAATTCATAAATTTTCTTTGTAAACTGTCCCAAGAAAGGACTGGCGCTCAACACTATATTATTATTATTATATTGTCGAGAAAATTGTGGAATACTATTTCCTTCCTCTAAATTGTTTGGGCTTCAAGACTTTGGCATAATATTATTGTTTATTTGAAATTTTTGTGTTTCTTTATTTTTAACTATTGTTTATTTAAATTTTTGTGTTTATTTAATTTTAAAAGATCTTAGCCAATTTATAAGAAAATTCAAGTTTTAAAAATTACAAAAAAAGCCCGTTACAAATTTTTGGCGCCCAACGTGGGGCAAGCCAAAGCAAGAAGTTATACTCTCACATTTAGTCTTCTTTAGAAATATTGATGTAATCTTTTCGTCGAAATTCAAAAATTTTTTTTGTATGAGCAAAGTTTTCTTTTAATTGATTTTTCAGAATTGCCTTTGGGTGTCTCTCAAGGTCGAAAGGCAGGAGTTTGTTTTGAAAACAGGGTGTGTCATCTCTGAAAAACATTGAAACATATTTAATTAAATTTAAGCTCTTTTGTTGTGATTGTGATGTTATTTTGTCCCCTCTGGTGAAACAGCAATTTTGAAAATATCTAGAATCATACAAAATAAAAATAAAATTCGTACAATGTATTAGTTCTCTCTCTATTGTTATTTATTGGAGTCGCTCTCACTACGAACAATTATATTTATTTGATTATTAGATTAAAATTTAGTTACCTAATTATAGTAAAATAATTTCATTGTTATAATGATCATACGCAATATTAAATCATACTTTATAATGATGAAAAATCATCCTCATTCATTGGATAAAACGAATGTTATGAGGATCAGAATCCTTGACTCGACGTTATGATCTTCTAGAGAAGAAGAAGAAGGAGGATAAAACGATGGCATCTTATCGTGAACGATCCTGGATAGATAACCTTAACTCAGTCGAATTAGAAATAGAATTAGCAGCAAGAGGTCTACTCGTACCAGGAAGTACTGATGAACAAAGGAGACGCCTTCGTCATTATGAGCGTTCCAGCAAAAACGAAACCACACACAATGATGGAACGACTACAGACGCGAACCAGACTACACAATTACGACGCGATAGTGAATCAACAATGTCGGCAACAAGCGAAACAAATGCCGATGCGAGTAACTCGACTAGGATACAACAGGAAAATAATACTAATAATGAAATATTAAATATAAACCCTAACGCACAGCAAGCATCCATACCAGCTCCACAAGATGGAACACGCAACTTGGGAGCAATTTCCCGTACAAGTCGAACGAGTGCGACATCACAGCCGATTCCTAATGGTACTAACAGGAGTAATATAACTGTACATAGTACTCATGCCGATTCTACAAACCAACACCCTCCACGAAATAGTAGTGAAATGCCACCCCCTCGTTATGATACACTCGTAGGTGATCAAGCATATCGTCAACCAAATTATGAAGAAGTTTATCACCTAACAGAAAACGATAATTATAGTGAAGTATCTAATAGAGTGCCGCGAAACGTAACGTTTGATAATCATAGTTCTCAGAATCTTCAAAGAAATCCTGACTATTATTCTCGAAACAAAGAAAATAGACAGTCATTCCGTCCAAACTATGAAGCTGTTTCCCTTCCTGTGACCTCTATATATGAAAATTATCCGTCTTCAAGAAACACTTATAGGGATTTTACTATACAACATCCCCGTGATATGGAAAACAGCTATTATCCTCTAAGTAATAATGATAGAAACCCTGAATCATTTCCCAGGAATAATAATAGTTACCCAAGAGACAGTGAACAACGAGCAAGTAGAAATCCTGAATCAAATCCCAGAAATTACAATAGTTACCCAAGAGACAGTGAACAACGAGCAAGTAGAAATCCTGAATCAAATCCCAGAAATTACAATAGTTATCCAAGAGACAGTGAACAACGAGTAAGCCATAATAGAACGAATCCAGAAATAGACCAGTTACCTAATAGCACCGCACCATATACAGAAGATTTTGATTATGCTTTTAATAGAATGTCCATTGCTAATAGAAGAAACGTAGATTCTTCCAGACAACAAAACGAAGTAAGAACCAATAACTATGAATTCCCTAGACAGGAAGTAGATTATCGTGATAGGAACAATAGATCAGGAGTATATTTAAATCCCGAAGAATCACAACGTAACCCTATGTCCGAATTAACACCTCATCGATCTCAGTCGAACGTTACTGCACAAGCATATCATGTAATGAGAAAATGGGATCTGAAATTTTCTGGTGCTCGAGGAGAAGACCCCGACGTGTTTATTAGAAGAATAAAAAGTGGTCGATCTATGATATTTGTAAGAGACGAAGATTTGTTAAATCTTCTTCCCTTTTTCCTTACGGGAATAGCTGCTCGTTGGTATGAAGTACATCGCAATCAATGGATCTTCTTCGAAGATTTTGCAATGGATATTAGGGTCCGTTTTAGTGACCCCGACTTCCAATTTGAACTCATGCAGGATATACATCGCAGGACACAAGGCGAATATGAACCAGTAGCAGACTTTCTCACATGCATGTTATCTATGTTTGACAGACTCTCCCCGAAACTTCCTGAATATGAAGAAATTAATTTCGCTCATAGGAATTTATTACCTCGTCTTCATTTGACGATTCCTCGAGCGTCAATAAGAAACTTTGCACAATTTGAACAGATGGCTGTTGCAACGGAGAAGTCATTCAGAGTAGCTAAGTCATATCGTCCCCCGCCAAGACCTGAAGGATCATTGTTACCCGATTTAGCATACCGTGGTTCAGTGAACAGGTCAGTTCCAAGAAGAAAGGAAAATCTAAATCTTATAGATGAAGAAGATGGAGAAATAGAAACCCAGGAAGAAGATGTTATTGATGACCTACTTTTAATGAATCAATCGTCGAACAGAGATAATAAGAAATCAAACGAGAAACTCCAAAAAGGAAAAGAGAAATCAACAATATCAAAATCAACTCAAAATAAAAATAGCTCTCACAACAATGAAAAACCAAATAACGACAATAAAGATTTACCAAGAGATTCGACTAATATTATTTGTTGGAATTGTGACAAGATAGGTCATCGCCATAATGATTGTCAAGAAACTAAGGTTATATTTTGCTATGGTTGTGGTCAAAAGGATGTCACGAAACCCCGATGCCCCAATTGTTCGGGAAAAGCGAATCAGAGCCGTTAAAACGGGTCCGAGCGACTCTGCATACATCCATGAGACCCCTACTTTCTAATGAACTCTTAATAAACAAATCTACTCCCGCTTTACCAGTGACCGTAACTAAAACTCCGACAGTCCAACAGTCAACCAAAATTCACTCAAAAAGAGTTGAAATTGAATGTAAGAATTTAGAGACAGATATTTCGGAAATTAGAGGTGTATATAGTCCGCAAGAACTCGATGTGTTTATCTTCTGTGAAATGGGGAAATATTATATAGATAAGAAAGACTTATATAAAATTGCCGGTAATGAGAAATTCGTCGTGAAAAATGAAAATTCACAGTTAGTTTCAGAAGAAACAAACAAAAATGATCTTCATATCCAGTCGAAAAACGATAATGTTACAAAAATAGTGACCCAATCCCATGACGAGACTAATCCTGTCCCATTAATTGACCGTCTGATTGGACCAGAATTAGACCCGTATTGCTTCGCATATCTGGATGATATAATCATAGTAACCGAGACATTCGAAGAACACTTAAAGTGGCTATCAGTTGTCCTAGATAGATTAAAAACTGCTGGTTTAAAAATTAACCCCAATAAATGTGAATTTGTTGTACCACAGGTACAATATCTTGGATTTATAGTAAATGAAAAAGGTTTGTTAGTTGACCCTGATAAAATTGCTCCTATCCAAAGTTACCCGACCCCAACAACTGTTAAAGAACTACGCCGCTTTCTAGGTATGTCCAGCTGGTATCGCCGTTTTATCCCTCATTATGCAACTCTATCATCACCTTTAAACAAACTATTGAGTAAGAAACAACGCTGGCATTGGACTAAATCTCAACAAGATGCGTTTGAACAATTGCGAAACTATCTCACTAAAGCTCCTGTCCTAGCGAGACCGAATTTTGAATATCCTTTCGAATTACAGACGGATGCCAGTGATGTTGGCCTAGGAGTAGTCTTAACACAGAAAATCGATCAAATAGAATATGTTATATCGTATGCCAGTAGAACCCTAACTTCAGCTGAACGTTCCTATACTACAACGGAAAAAGAGTGTCTTGCAGTAATATGGGGAATACAAAAATTCAGAGCTTATCTTGAGGGATATCATTTTAAAGTGATTACAGATCACAGTAGTCTTCGTTGGCTTCATAGTTTACATAATCCTACCGGTCGATTAGCCAGATGGGCACTGTCCTTATTGGAATACGATTTCGAAATTATACATCGTAAGGGAGCGTTACACCATGTACCCGACGCCCTCTCCCGAATCCCAGTGACCCACAATAACCAAAACCTCAACAATACTCATGAAAACCTTTATACTGTAGACGAAACCGACAATTCTTGGTACACCCGTCGTTATCTCTCAGTATCAGAATTTCCAGGTCGATTCCCAAATTGGCGTATTACAGACGGAAAATTATATTATAATAGACCCGACCCTATCATTTCCACTTTTACAGAAGACTTGAATGCTTGGAAACTTGTCCCTTCCGAACAAGAGAGAGGAGAGATATTGCTAGAAGCACATAACGAACCACAAGCTGGTCATCTAGGTATCCAAAAGACCTATATGAGAGTTGCTGATAGATATTATTGGCCTGGTTGTTATCGTGAAATAGCGAAATTCGTACGTAATTGCGAAATATGTCAAACTTGTAAAGTCAGTCAATCCGTACCTGCTGGTTCAATGGGTCAAAGAGTGGTAGAGTCACCTTGGGTTGTAGTAGCAGCCGATATTATGGGACCATTTCCACCCAGTCGATCAAACTTTAAATATGCCCTAGTTATGCAGGATGTTTTCAGTAAAATGATAGAAGTAAAGGCATTAAGAAACGCTACAGGAAAATTAATTACAGATGCGTTTAGAGAGTTAATCTTAAATCGTTGGGGCGCTCCCCAAGTATTGTTAACAGATAATGGAACAGAGTTTATTAATAACATTTTTGACTCGCTTTGCACTGAATATTCAATTTATCACTCAACGACCCCTCCCTATCATCCACAATCAAATCCTGTCGAAAGAGTAAACAGAGTCCTCAAAACAATGATCATCTCCTTTATCGATAAAGATCATAAAAGCTGGGATAAATACCTAGGAGAATTTAGATTCGCCTATAACACAGCATACCACGATACGTTAAAAATGTCCCCAGCTTTCCTGAACCATGGCCGTGACCTAAAACCCATTAATGAACTGAGAAGTAAAACCAATAATTGTCCTAACTTTGAAACTCAAAGCCCTAATCTTTGGAAGGAAAGAATGAACAAATTACAAATAATGAAAGATTGGGTAATAGAAAATTCCGATAAAGCCTTTCAAAAACAGTCCCAATATTACAATCAACATCACCGTCCCGTAAAATATTTAATTGGAGATCTAGTTCTCAGCCGATGTAGAACCTTGTCATCAAAATTTAAGAATGTTACCTCAAAACTTAATCCCAAGTATGTTGGCCCACATAAAGTTTCAAGAGTTATTTCCCCTACCGTAGTTGAACTTAGTGACCTGTCCTGTAATATAATTGGAAAATTTCATGTCCAAGACATCAAACCGTATTTAAAGACTGACTGAATTCCTTTTTTTTAGAGAGAGAGAGAGAAGAAATCGATCTTCGATTATTGATTTTCCTTCATTTCGGGATGGAAGAAAGCGCCACTGTTCACGAAATCAGTGAGGATTCTGATTTCGAGATTATCGACGAACCCCAAGATAAAGAGTCAGGACCTCCACCTGATACAAACGAGTCCTCACGCGAAGAATCGGAAGATGAAACGGAGTCACCATCTACCCCAGAAATGCCAGAGGAACTGCTCGAAGATGAATACTTCAGTAAATTACAGAAATTCTTCGCCGATCAAAAGAATGTCATTGAGACACTTACACAACGTCTTCTTGATGCACAAGCTGCTCTAGATTCCTTTCCTGATCAAATGCGCCTCGCCCGAGAAATTGTTCGAGAACAAGAAGAGCAGAATAAAAACCTAATGTTGAGAGTTTCCGCTCTAGAACAGGAATTAAGACAATATCGTGAACCCCTCCCAACAGATGAGACATGGACCGAAGAGGACGAAAGACGAAATTTGATACGCCCTAGTTGGAAATATCTAAAACCAATGCGAAATGCACTCAATAATATAGAAAAACTTTTTCCGGGAATCACCTATGCCGTATCTACAGCACTTACAGTAGAGCGAGAGTTATACCTCCAAAATAATACAAAATTCGTCCAAGAAACAACAGAAGATCCACCGGTCCCTCCTCAAACAACCGAGATGGAAGAAGAAACAGTTACCCAAGAAAACCCCATAACATCAGATGTTCTTAATGCGTCAGGACAAACTAGAGGATTATCCCCAGTTTTACAAATTACTGTCTCTGACGATGAATTGACCGAGGACACGACTCCCTCGAACAATCCAATTGATTCTTTCGACGTCAATCCTGAATCGATCAGACCTGAATTAGAATCTACAAATGAACCTTCATTCAAAATATCATACGGATCTACTATCACTATCGATTCACATCCCATCTTAAGAGAAAATTTTGTTTCTACCAGACCTTCGAAATCAAAAACTCACAAAGAAAAATTGAAAACTACGCAAAACTCGCCTCACATTCGTTCATCACGTTCGCCAGAACCACAACCCTCTACATCGTACGCTCAACCTCGATCCCCTCGTTTCCCGTCACCAGTCGAATATTTCCGCCCCTCACGTAACCGATTGCCTATACGACGTAGATCGAATTCGTCAGCCCGTTCTCGATCTAAGAACCTATCGCGTTCAAAATCACCAAATTATTCAAAAGGTCAATCCAAATCAAGAAGTCGACGATCCACCAGTAATTCATCGTCCGAATATTCTTGTCAGTCACACAGCGATAGTGATTCACATAGCCAAGATTCATGTTCCTTCTGTCATGAAAAAACTTCTGCAAGCGCTGTGGAGAGTCCGGAGACGAGGATGATTTCTGTCGCAACTGCTACCTCACTTATTTAATGAATAAATAAGTCAAAAAGAAACAACGACGTTACGTAATGTTTATATTATTACTAGCCTTAGTATTAAGAAAGTGCCTACTTAATTAAAAACTACAAAAAAAAAAAAAGGAGTCGATACACATTTAGTTAAAAGAATTAAGAAAGACTCATTATTATACATGTTTAGTTAATCTACGTTTTTCTTTTCATTCAAAGTTTATTTAGTTAAGATTATTTGTAATAAGATTACAAACAAAAAAAAAGAGAGAATTTATTATTTTTTTTGTTAGTACTAAGTAGGAAGTTATTTGTTAATAAAACTTGTTACAAGTTGAGAACCTGTATGATTCTAGTGTGATATAAAAAGAAACGAATCAGTATTGTTAAGAAATCTCTTGTGATTATTACTGAATAATAAATGACTATTGATACTTAAAGATATTAGTTTAAAATGTTATTCTCCTGTTCTCTTATTTTATAATTGCTGTTGATAACCAATGGGGAGATGTATGGTATTTTAGAAAATTAACCTTATAAGTAAAAATTCGTTCACTACTGTTTATGTTGATCACTTCTGAGAGTTTCGACGAACTGATTTTTGGCTTGCCTTCGCAAGAGGCCGGCTACGGCCCATTTTAGGAAGGGAGTGTTGTGACGTTACGCATTTTTTTTGTTTGTTTTAAATAAATAAAATAAATAGTCGCCGGTGATCGCCAAAACTCTCAGATCGAGGTCATTGTTTATAAATAAATTTTATACTTTTTTTTATAAATTTATTTTTTATATGCATCGAGCCATTCAAATGGAGGAAGATTTCCCGCCTGCCGTCTATCGCCCATGTGAACTTAGTCACGCCTAGTGACTTCCGCTTGCCTGCTACGAGAAAAGTCAAAACACTTCCACTGGAGAAAACCCCAAATCTTAATCGTCACCTATTTTACACCCAACCCGTAGATTGTCACCTTGTCAATTAATGCCCAATAATTAAAAATTATCCCAAAAATCTAATAATTATCGAATATTGACAATAAAGGAAAATCTATGAGAGAATCTTTTCGTCAATTAGCTACTGTGGTAGGAGACAACCTGTTGTTCAGCCCCGGATTAATCTCGCAGAATATTTGGCCTTGGTTTCTATCTTTTAATCTCGAATATTTCTAAACCAAGGAAGCCAAGTTGAGTGGTATATCTTGAAGGTTGACAACAAAAAGGATTCGGGTTGATAATTATTGCACAGGAAGCCGAAAACTGAATAAAAATAGTAAAAAGTCCCTTTTTTTGTACATCGGTAACTACGCTCCTGGCTGTAACTTTGCTTTCACTCGCGGCGAGAAGTGGGGGGAAAGTGGGAGAAAGGCACGCTACGCAGCAGGAAGGAAGCCAACTTTCGTTCTCTTTGCGTCCAGCGGTCACCGGCGACGGAAGCAAACTTCCAGTGTTCCTCCAAATAGTTTTCTTTTCTTTCTCTCTGTGTTAATTTCCTTTCTTCGGCTGTTCTTTGGAGAAGTTCTTCGCCTTCTACAGAATTATGTGAGTAGCGTCGCAACACAAAATATGTAAAGATTAATTTAAAAATTTTTTTTTTTTTTGGTCAGTCGACGACCACGTTTTCGAGTACAAGTTAAAATTCTTTTTATTGTTAATTCCTATGTTGTTTCTTGTTGTAGAGTTAATCAAAACTAAAAATCAACTTTTCTTTCTTTTCTTTTTGTCAGATGTTGTTTATATTAGTAAATTTTATTAAATTCATAATTTTTATATTGTACTCGGAATCGTGTAGTCGAGATTCTCAGATTTGATAGTTATAAATTTCTACGATGTAACCCCTTCTCTTCTCTTTTGTGAAACGTTACCAAACCCCGATGAAAGTGATAGACCTTCTTTTAATTGAAACGTTACCAAACCCTGATGAAAGTGATAGAGACCTTCTTTTAATTAAAAAGTTACCAAACCCCGATGAAAGTGGTAGAGACCTCCTTTTGATTAAAATGTTACCAAACCCGTGAATTAGAATAACCCTCCCCCTTTTTTTTTGTGTTTAACTAGAATAAAACCCTAACTATTCTATAAAATGTTACCAAACCCGTGAATTAGAATAACCCTCCCCCCTTTTTTTGTGTTTAACTAGAATAAAACCCTAACTATTCTATAAAATGTTACCAAATTCCCTGATTGAAATAAAACCCTATAATGAGTGAATTATGCTATCTATTTATTGTATTTCGTTTAGTTATAAGATTTTGTATGTAAAACTGACCATTTAGAGTTAAGAATTGTGTTATTTCGATCTGAGAGATATTCGCAAAGAGCAATTCGTCGAAATATGAAAGGTGGAGCTGAAATTGTGTAATTAGCTTCCCCCTTTTCTAACATTAATTGTAAAGTTCCCTTCAAGTTTTATTTGAATAAATCAAGTGTAAATTTTTATATTTCACATCTTGAGAGTATAATTTCTTCGAACCCTGACACTCTACTCCTTAGTCATGCGACTCTGAGTTACCGGCCATTTCCCTTTTAGTTTCCAATATTTCTCGACAATAGTTTCTTTTCGCGTATTATGTGAGATTTCGTCACTAAATTTTGTTGTTGAAATGGTATTCGCTGTGGAATTAACCTGGTGGTCTTGTTTCCCCAGGCTTATGCATTTCTTTAATAATTCATAAATTTTCTTTGTAAACTGTCCCAAGAAAGGACTGGCGCTCAACACTATATTATTATTATTATATTGTCGAGAAAATTGTGGAATACTATTTCCTTCCTCTAAATTGTTTGGGCTTCAAGACTTTGGCATAATATTATTGTTTATTTGAAATTTTTGTGTTTCTTTATTTTTAACTATTGTTTATTTAAATTTTTGTGTTTATTTAATTTTAAAAGATCTTAGCCAATTTATAAGAAAATTCAAGTTTTAAAAATTACAAAAAAAGCCCGTTACAATTGATACTTAAAACCTATGTGGAACGGTTTCCGGAAACTTTGCGGAATAGACTTCCGAAAGAGGTTTCTGGAAATTTTCCGGAAACTTTTTTTTTGTATACAGAAATCATTCGGAAATCTTCCGGAAATTTATTTTTTTTGTACGGAAATCTTCCGGAAACTTTCCGGAAATTGATTTTTTTATGGAAATCATCCGAAAATCTTCCGGAAATTTATTTATTTATTTACACGGGAAAATCTCTTTCGTACAAAAGTATACTTATAACCTAAAGTTATTAATTACATTCAAATGCAAACGCTGGCATATAATTCACACAGCGTGAAAATATGATTTCTCAATTTATTGATAAATGCAACCAAACGTACACCGAAATTAATTTTTTTTACGGAAATCACTTTGTAAAGTTTCCAAAAATTGATTTTTTTTACGGAAATCACTTCGGAAACTTTCCCTATTTTTCCCCATTTTGATTACTGCTGTGCTATATATAATGTTTTAACTGATAAGAATTAAATCATAAACTTGAGAAACTACTTAATTCTTGCGTGAGATTTATATTTAATTTAAAAATTGAGGAACACATAACACCATATAGGTTAAGGCTGGGTTGCCTCAGCGTGCGAGTGACAGACGTCTTTGGTTTGTTGGTTGTCTCACGCATATTATCTTATAGGGAAGTCTACTGTGACAAGGGAAAAAACAGGCCGATTTTTGCGGATTTTTTTTCTAACAAAATATGACTGGTACAGTAAATTAAATTATACCGTCATCTCTATTATATATTTAAGTATTTGTAAAACAAATTTTAAGTCGAAATATTCAAAATTGCCGTCGTGGCACTCCTTCAAGCGCAAACCCGTCCTTTTTTAGGTGCACTAACGGTGTACATGAAATCTCACGTCTGGGTGATCTAAAACAAAAAAAACAAAATATGGTTGTCTTCTACATAGTATTGACTCTCGTCTGACGAAGGATTTTGTCGATATCTTTTTTTTATTTAATTGTTATTTTCTCAATCACTCTAGAGTGTCTTAGAATGTTATATCTCACAATTGTACTTTTATTTTATTGCATTATTGTGTTAACTTTACAAATTTTACAATTGTTATTTTTATTTTGTTTGAGATTAATTTTATGTATTCTTTTTGTTACATGATTTATAAATTGTATGTTTTCTTTTACTGAATTTTTAATATGCTTGTCCACGTGGATTTCCTAGGACAAAATAAAGAAATTTTAATTCTAATTCTAATTGATTTTTTTTACGGAAATCTTCCTGAAATTGATTTTTTTTACATAAATCACTTCGGAAACTTTCCGGAAATCTTCCGGAAGTTAATTTTTTTTTACGGAAATCACTTTGGAATCTTTCCGGAAATCTTCCGAAAATTTATTTTTATTATATGGCGAAAAATCAAACTCAAGTGATAAAATTTTGTAAAGTAATTTAACTCATTGTGGAAATTAATTCCCATGTGGAAGGATTACGGAAAGTTTTCCGTTAATTTTTCCGAAAATTTTCTATTTCAAAGGAGCCTTTCATCGATTTTTGTTGTGGACATGTGTTATTGAAAAATTGAAATTACGTCTCATCTTCAGAGGATAAAATATATCGGGTTCATATTTAGAGGAGTGATGGAGGAAGGCTCACTAAGGCGTGCTCATTTCTGTTTTAACAATAATTTTGCAAGAAAATTACTTTATTAACGATTGGAAGTGGAGTAATATGAGGTTGAGAGATTTTTCTAGTTCAGCCGCGGCCACTAGCTCGAATTGACGTCACCTTCTTGTCAGTGACTTTCGCCAAAAATGCAACTTTTTAACCTTGCTTTTCAATACTTATTTCAAAAATTACTTGCTTTGCCAGACTCTCACCATATTTCGGAAAATTAATAAAATCCAATCGAAAAGAAAAATATTTTGTCAAAATTGATTTTACCTGCTTTCTATGCTATGCCAAACTCTCGCCATATTTCGGAAAATTAATAAATTTCAATAGAAAAAAGAAACATTCTGTAAAAATTCATTTTAGCTGCTTCCCATGTACTTTTCCAGACTCTTCCCTTAAGGGTATGTCCAAGTTGTGAAATGTAAACAAATCATAAGGTAAACAAACCAAACACAAAAATCGCACTTTTGTAATAGACGTTTCTCTTACAAAAATTAACATTTTTACACTTTCTCTACAAAAATGGAAAATTAGAGTGTCAAAGTGTCCAAAAAAATCATTTTTGGCTATGAGCAATAAAAAGCATTAGTGAAATAACTAATTAAAATGACCAGAAAAATAGCATTTTTGACGCGTCGCGAAAAATAAACTGTTTGAGTATATCAACCGCACGGATGATGAAGAAGTTAAATGTCAGCGATTGGACCTTCAACATGTGGAAGGGTAAATTTTTCCCTTTCCTCCTTGAAATTACAAGAGAAAGGGTAAAAACTTCTTCATCGTCCGTGCGGTTGATATAGTCAAACACTTCATTTTTTCGCGATCTGAGACTTTGTTGCTCTCTGCGCAAGCGCAGAGCGTACTAAGAATGCATTGACAGCACCATGTGGAAGTGCACATTTTCGTTTGAATGAAACTTAGTTGTTTTCTCATTTTTTTCAGCTATGCAAGGCGTAGTAACCAAATAGAATACGTCAGTTCACCATTTTCATAAAGAAAATGTGAATTTGTATTTATTTACGAAAATGAGACCTCGTACAAAAATGCTTCACTATTCGCTATTTTGAAGCATTTTTGTACGAGGTCTCATTTTCGTACATAAATATAAATTCCCATTTTCTTTATGAAAATGGTGAACTGACGTATTCTATTTGGTTACTACGCCTTGCATAGGTGAAAAAAATGAGAAAACAACTAAGTTTCAATCAAAACAAAATGAGCACTTCCACATGGTGCTGTCAATGCATTCTTAGTTCGGTCTACTCATGCGCAGAGAGCAACAGAGTCTCAGATCGTGAAAAAATGAAGTGTTTGACTATATCAACCGCACGGACGATGAAGAAGTTTTTACCCTTTCTCTTGTAATTTCAAGGAGGAAAGGGAAAAATTTACCCTTCCACATGTTGAAGGTCCAATCGCTGACATTTAACTTCTTCATCATCCGTGCGGTTGATATACTCAAACAGTTTATTTTTCGCGACGCGTCAAAAATGCTATTTTTCTGGTCATTTTAATTAGTTATTTCACTAATTGCTTTTTATTGCTCATAGCCAAAAATAATTTTTTTGGACACTTTGAAACTCTAATTTTCCATTTTTGTAGAGAAAGTGTAAAAATGTTAATTTTTGTAAGAGAAACGTCTATTACAAAAGTGCGATTTTTGTGTTTGGTTTGTTTACCTTTTGGTTTGTTTACATTTCACAACTTGGACATACCCTTAATTCTAAAAATAATAAAATTCAATAGAAAAGAGAAATATTTTGCTGCTTCCCATAACGTTGTCAGACTCATCCAATATTTCAGAAAATTAATAAAATTCATTAGAAAAGAGAAATAATTTTTGAAATTCATTCTAGCTGCTTTCCATACTTTGCCTGACTCTTCCCATAGAAAACAGAAATATTTTGAAAAATTAATCTTAGATGTTGCCCATAGAGAAGACTAGGTGCAGTTATTGTAACTTTGTGCAGTTGTTACGAATGGAATATCTCAAAAACATTGATTATTTTTTATAAAAGATTTTATTCAATAACCTCATCGATTGCGTTTGACAGAAGCAATTCTGAAGTGATTTCCGTAAAAAATCAATTTTCGGAAAGTTTCCAAAGTGATTTCCGTAAAAAAATCAATTTCCGGAATATTTTCTAAAAGTTCTTGAAGTAAATTCCGTAAAAAAATCAATTTCCAGAAGATTTTCGTAAAAAAATCAATTTCCGGAACATTTACGCATTATTTCCGGAAGATTTCTAGATGATTTCCGTAAAAAAACCAATTTCCGTAAAATTTCAGATGATTTTCAGATGATTTCCGTAAAAAAAATAAATTTCCGGAAGATTTTCAGCTGATTTCCGTTAAAAAAAATAAATTTCCGGAAAAATTTCGGATAATTTCCGGAAGATTTCCGTTAAAAAAAATCAATTTCCGGAACATTTCCGCATTATTTCCAGAACATTTCTATACAAAAATCAATTTCCGGAAGATTTCCAGATGATTTCCGTTAAAAAAAATCAATTTCCGGAACATTTCCGCATTATTTATGTAGGATTTCCAAATGATTTCTAGATGATTTCTGTAAAAAAAAATAAATTTCCGGAAGAATTCTTCCGGAAATTGATCTTTTTCACGGAAATCTTCCAGAAATTTTTTTTTTACTATGACTAAATTAAGAAATTGTTTGGGATCAGATTGAGGACTTGTTTGAGGACAAGTTTTAGAATCAGATTTAGGACTTGGTTGAGGACTAGTTTTAGGACCATATCTAGGACATGATTGAGGACTAGTTTTAATCATAAAACTAGTTTTTGATCTGATCTAAAAACTAGTCCTGAAACAAGTCCTCAATCTGATCCTAAAACTAGTCCTGAATCAAGTCCTAGATATGATCCTAAAACTAGTCTTTAAACAAGTCCTAAATTTGATCCTAAAACTTGTCATCAAACAAGTCCTAAATCTGATCCTAAAACTTGTCTTCAAAGGGGCCATCCACATATTACGTCACACTATTTTTTTCATTTTGGACCCCCCCGTATCCCATGTCACACTCTATTATATACATTAGCGCCATTTTCTCTGCAGGGTGTCACAAATTGCTTGACCCCCCCTCCCCCTTAAAGTGTGACGTAATATGTGGATGGCCCCAAACAAGTCCTCAATCTGATCCTAAAACTGGTACTGAATTAAGTCCTAGATATGATCCTAAAACTAGTCATCAAACAAGTCCTCAATGTGATCCTAAAACAAGTCCTTATTTAAGTCCTCGATGTGATCCTAAAAAAGTCCTCAACCAAGTCCTAAATCTCATCCAAAAACTTGTCCTCAAACAAGTCCTAAATGTAATCCTAAAACTATTCCTCAAACAAGTCCTCAATCTGATCCAAAAACAAGTCCTTAATTTAGTCCTAAATGTGATCCTAAAACTAGTCTCAAACAAGTCCTAAACTTGATCCTAAAACTTGTTCTCAAACAAGTCCTAGATATGATTCTAAAAGTAGTCATCAAACAAGTCCTAAATCTGATCCTAAAACTAGTCCTCAAACAAGTCTTCAATCTGATCCTAAAACAAATCATGCATTATGTCCTAGATATGATCCTAAAACTAATACTCAAACAAGTCCTAAATCTGATCCTAAAGCAAGTCCTGAATTATGTCCTAGATATGATCCTAAAACTAGTTTCTCGATCAGATTGAGGACTTGATTTAAGACTAGTTTTAGGATTATATTTAGAACTTATTCCATGACTAGTTTTAGGATCAGGTTAAGAACTTGTTGTAGGTCTAGTTTTATGATTAGATTGAGGGTTCTTTTGAGGACTTGCGTTTTGGCCTAATTAAATAATTATTTGAAGACTACTTTCAGGCTCATATTAAGGATTTCTTTGAGGACTAGTTTTAGTATTAAATTGAGGACTAATTTTTAAGATCGGTTGTGGGTTTTTAAAGACTAGTTTTATAATCATAATGAGAACCTGTGTGAGATATACCTACCCACATAAAATTGACCATTTCTGAGTATAGCCTGGGAATATTTCCATAGAGAAAATCCGACCGGGGCCAGGTCGGAAATCGGGAGCAAGGGTGGGAATTTCTGCACGGGAAACCATTAGAAAGAGGACCTATAAAGGTACGAATTTGACCAAATAGATAATTTAAATTAGAAAAAAATTAATTTTTTACATGCAATTTTTAAAATGTTGTAAAATCAACGTTTCGAAATTTAGTTTTGCAGGTTGACCAACCATGAGCAATAGATAATATAGAACATCTCCAATAAATTTATTAAATTTTGCGTTTCTGAACATACACAGAAAAAAAATTTTTGAATAAAGTCTACAAACGAGCTAATTTTAAGATGTAACAAAAAGTAGTCATCCTAGACTTAAAATTAGTTTGTAAAAAGAGTCTTAAAAAAAGTCGGTACCCAGGCTTGAATGAAGTCCCTATGTAGTCTTAAAAATATCCGATAGCCAAAAAGTAGACTTAAAAGTAGTTTCCTTTTAAACTTCAATTTACTCTGCAACTGTTAAAATGTATGTGTGTATATGAGAGATTAAATCAAGGTTGAGGTTTTCGGCTTTAATCGTAAACAAAACGAAGATTGACGAAAATGAAAAGCGTTAAGAACAAGAGTGTACGAAATATCAGTTAGTCGGGTTTAAGAACTCTGTAACGAATAGTCTAAGATATAATACAATAAATAGATACATTGTTAAATTTAAAGTTTTGTGTCTTGGTTTATTTTATTTTCGAACTTTCCTTAAGTTTACGTTTTTTTTAATTTTATTTATAAATTTATCTTTTTAACAGCAACTCTGCAAGTCAAAATAGTGATTAAAATAAAGCTTTCTTAAATACTTAAAAGTAGTAAATAATACAGTTCAAATTTATTTTTCTACTGCATATAAAATTATAGTTATTAACTATATTTTCTAAATCAAAAACGTTTAGAAGAATATATGCATCATAATTCTTGTCAGAGTTTTACACATAAAGGAAACCTGGTTAATTTGACTGCTTTTTAACTATTTTTATTGCAGTTTTAGGAGATGCCAGTAACAGATTGTATAATAGGAGCATCTGTAAGAAAAGTTACAATAACTATTTAAAATAATAAAATGAAATTATTTATTTATTTATTATTATTGAAGTCCAATTTTTCATATGGGCGAATCCACGGAACCGTGCGATTTAAACATAAAAATATAAATATTTTTACATTCTCATCAAAAATGAGAAAGTCTTGGATTTGTGCGATTTTGAGCAATGTCTAATTTTGCTAAATCTTTACGTTTCATGACCCCCTGATTCCAAAAAAATGGTTTTTAGAAAAGTGTCTGTCCGTCTGTCTGTCTCTCTGTCTGTCGTCTGTCTGTAGAAAAATTTGTCGCCATACGATAACTCGAATAAATTTTTATGAATTGTCTTGCAATTTGGCACACTTTTTTAGTCCATAAAAATGAAGCCTGAGTTCGTTGGGCAGCCCATTTTGTCAAAAAACAACAAAAATACAAAATTTTGAAATTTTCAAAATTTTGTATTTTTTAATTTTCAAAAAAATATTTTTTTTATTTTTTCCTTAAATTTGGTGCAAAAACAAACAACTTTTCCTTTAGACACTTTTCAGTACAACAAAAAACAAAAAAGTTATGAATTTTTTTTTTTTTATAAGTTTTTGGGTCTTACGCAGCCAAACGGGTCACGAACTTCTAAAAAATTCTCTAGCCAAAAAATCTTCACAGTATCACAGTAAAGGCTTAAGCACAATAGAATCTTTAACCGGAACCGTAATCGTGAGCGTAAGAATGTGTTATGGAAGGATAGTTATATTGTTTATCCTTCTCTAACTCTTATTTACGCTTACCGTTATGATTGCGGTTCCGATTTAAGATTCTATTCTGCTGTAGGCACAGAAACTGCGCAGTTAAGGGTGCGTTTATACGACTGTCGATAGAAAAAAAAATATACCAAAAATGTCAAAATCGTCTTCGCACCAAGCTATAAGGGTGTTTCTGCAATAGCTTAAAGATGCATTTTCTGATCTGATTCAAGCTGCAATTTCATGGCAGCATTGTAATTGATTTATTTCTCTCCTCCTGCAGTAGTTGGTAGTTTCTTATATGAAATTTTTCTCTATCCACAAAATTGAAATTAATATATCATTTTAGCTAAAAATCAACACATATTTGATGAGAATGTCAACCTTAAAGTCGTAGTAACTTTAAGACAATTAAATATTTTAGCGGCTCAAAAAATATATTTCGTGTCTGATACGTAGTCTTAGTTGACGGAGTTCGTACCACAGCGAAATATTTTTTGGCTTGATTGCTTTAAAGGATATTATTAATGGAATTTTTTATATACAATAAGAAACAGGAACCAGAATGCAAATAATGTACATCAATAGTAGACAACAGCGAGCCATTTGCGCGCAACAACGCCCGGAGCGCGAAGCGCGACGTGCGTAATAATCGTTGGAGCGCGACGACCGACATTCGCGCGCCTTGAGGCGCGCTGAAACTAGCGAGCCCCCGCGCGAAGCGCGGATGAGAATGTGTCCGCCCGAAGTGCGGGCAGATTTTTTAATTACAAGCACACTTTATATTTTTAGATATATATGTTTGAAATTTATTCAAGAATAAAATTTTCTGTGCGTGAATCGTTTTTATTTACTGCTGAAAGCATTGTAATTAAAAACCCAGGTAGAAAAATTTAATGGAAGCCTAGATATATGCTAGCGCCACCACTGGAATTTGTATGGCAGTTTATCTTGCCGAAGTCTTCTAGCTCCTTGCATGGCGCGAGCACTTTCTGCTAGAATGCAACATAACCACAAATATCGCTATTGCATAAAATATCAACGGTGTTTGTTTTTTTGTTAAGAAAATTTTAAAAAATATTTTAAGTAATTAATCTAACAATTTATCACCAAGAATAACAATAAATACTTTTGATGAATTAAACATATTAATTTCTCTAAATTCAAATTAGAAAACATAACCTCGAACTGGATTTATGTTTTCTTTATTTTTAATTGACCTGTCAGAACAGTTTTATTGGTTTTAAATAAGAACATAACTTTTGCAATTAAATTATAAGCGATTTTTTAATAATAATTTAGACTTTTGGAGATAATTTTCATAAACTAATATGTATATATAATTCCACAAGTTTAAGAAGTGTGATTACATTTATTAAAACGAAACGTGTAATTAATTCTTTAAATATGTATAATTTCCATTGTAAACAGATAATTAGTAAATATTTTTTATATATACTTTTATTTAAAGTCATCAAATGAAATGACATATAAGAATAATTGTTTAATTCGCGAAATAAATTTTTGGCAGGTGAGGTTATGTACATTCTGTTATGTTCGCATTCTAGCACTGCGAGCAGAATGCGAGGAAGGTGCTAGAGCACAAAAGTGTTTCAAATGCTGTCAGCGCCACTACAGCGCAATGGCGTGCGAGAGTGGCACCTTACTAGCGCCACCAAATTTTTCTACTACACTGAGAGAAGTTAAGCGCAGATGCTGAATAGAGCACAGTACATATGTTGAACCTAACCTTCGAGCAACATCGGTTCCACTTTGGAATAGATTCTGCGTTTTTGGTGGACAAATTCTGTACTAAAACGTTCGTCCTCCAAGGAAAGACAGAGTCCGTACTTTTTTTGGCGCTGCTGATGTTCGATTTAAATACAGCATTTGCACAACTTCAAAGTACAGTATCTGTCCCTCATTATGTGCCGCTGCTGTACGTCAAACTACAGATGCTGCGCTTAACTTCTCTCAGTGAAGGGAAAGTATATTCAAATTTTGATTGGCAAGATGTCATTTTTGAACTCAAAAAACAAATGAAGACAACTGAAATATGTATAATAATCAATTATATTCTAGTCGATTTTTCTAAGTAGAAAGTTTTTACAAATGTTTTTACCTATTTTTATTTATTTCTTATAATTTACTTCAATAGGAATGATTGTTTAATTGTATATTTATTTTACGAGTTTTAAAGTGCAAACAATAAAATTATAACGTATTTAACAATTCAAAATCTTTATTTTCATAAAATATTCTTAACATTTTACTTTTTAAAACTTTTTTAAATTGAAAATCAAAAAGATTATTTGCTTACCATTGTGAAAAATATTTTCTAACCCGTATTTCTAGAAATTAACATTTCTGAATATAAACAAACATATAGACCTTCCAATAATTGAAAACTGATATATTCACACTTATGAGATCGAGTCTTTTAGAGATGAAAATTCGAGGCGCATGAAAAGTCTCCAATTTTTATTTTCCGAATCTTTATTTTATCGAAATTCTTTTTATCTAATCAGAATTAATTATAATTTCTTTTAATCGAAAGAATAATTGTCAAAAACATTATTTTTTTGAATGACTAATCAACAGAATGTTTAATATTGCAAAAAAAAAATTTTTATAATCTTCAAATAACTGAATTATCATTTCTAAAAATTATTATTTTTTTATATTTCTTATTTACATTAATATTTTTATTTTCGAAATGTCAATTTTGATAAATATTATTTTATAGATTTGTTAATAACAAAAATAATTATATTCCCGAATTATTATTCAATATAATTCAAATATTACCGAATTACAAATTCTTAAAAAATTTATTATTCCTAATAATATTTTCTTAATATGTGTAAATGTTCTAAATTCTAAAGTCTCTTAATTTTTTTTTATCGAAATATCATTTGTTATAAAACTTTTTTCTTATAAATGTTTTTCAAAATAATTTTCACTTTTTCGAATTAACATTACTCATAATTTTCTTTACTTCTAATCATTCTTCTTTATAATTACTATATTTTCTAACATATATTTCTTCTAACTATAACTTTACCGAATTGTCACTTCTCATAATTATTATTATATCGAAATATTATTTTTCAAAATTTTTTTAATATCTAATAATTTTTATACAAATTTTTTTATTGTATAATAACCAGCTTTATAATTTTATTCTATTCGAATAATTATTTCGTATAATTTTTTTTTACCGAAATTATATTTTAAATAATTTTTTTTAATCGATTTTTTATTTTTCCTAATATTCATTTTTCCAAACAATTCTTTTTTATAATTTTTATATTTCCTAATTCGTATTTTACATAACATACATTTTTCCAAAGATTTAAATTCTCTAATTTATTATTTTCCTAACCTATAAATGTCATAATAAGAATTGCACCGAATAGTTATTTCACATACAAAATATCCGGTTTCGACGTTTCCCATCTCTGAAGAATATGGCGCCAAATTTAAAAAAAGTTTATTATTTTATTATTTAAAAATTATTAATTATTACAAATATTGTTTAAACCTATTTAACTACGCTAAATATCATTAGGGAAATTGTTTTAAACAATATTTGTAATAATTAATAATTGTTATATAATAAAATAATAACCTTCTTTCAAATTTGGCGCCATATTCTTCAGAGATGGGAAACGTCGAAACCGGATATTTTGTATGTGAAATAACTATTCGGTGCAATTCTTATTATGACATTTATAGGTTAGGAAAATAATAAATTAGAGAATTTAAATCTTAGAAAAAATGTATGTGATGTAAAATACGAATTAGGAAATATAAAAATTATAAAAAAGAATTGTTTGGAAAAATGAATATTAGGAAAAATAAAAAATTGATTAAAAAAAATTATTTAAAATATAATTTCGGTAAGAAAAAAATTATACGAAATAATTATTCAAATAAAATAAAATTATAAAAACTGGTTATTATACAATAAAAAAATTTGTATAAAAATTATTAGATATTAAAAAAATTTTGCAAAATAATATTTCGATATAATAATAATTATGAGAAGTGACAATTCGGTAAAATTATAGTTAGAAGAAATATATGTTAGAAAATATAGTAATTATAAAGAAGAATAATTAGAAGTAAAGAAAATTATGAGTAATGTTAATTCGAAAAAGTTAATATTATTTTGAAAAACATTTATAAGAAAAAAGTTTTATAACAAATGATATTTCGATAAAATAAAATTTAGAGACTTTAGAATTTAGAACATTTACACATATTAAGAAAATATTATTAGGAACAATAAATTTTTTAAGAATTGGTAATTCGGTAATATTTGAATTATATTGAATAATAATTCGGGAATATAATTATTATTGTTATTAACAAATCTATAAAATAATATTTATCAAAATTGACATTTCGAAAATAAAAATATTAGTGTAAATAAGAAATATAAAAAATAATAATTTTTAGAAATGATAATTCAGTTATTTGAAGATTATAAAAAATTTTCTTTCGCAGTATTAAACATTCTGTTAATTAGTCATTCAAAAAAATAATGTTTTTGATAATTATTCTTTCGATTAAAAGAAATTATAATTAATTCTTATTAGATAAAAAGAATTTCGATAAAATAAAGATTCGGAAAATAAAAATTGGAGACTTTTCATGCTCCTCGAAAATTCCACAACATTTTTATATTTAATATTTTTAAAATGTTTTAATTGGAATACATATTTAGCATTTAGAATCATGAATATTTATAATAATATCTACCGTTCATACAAAGTTTCAACTGATTATTTTTTAAGCTATAAGTGTGCCATTACGAAAAGTATAAATTTATAATCATTCACGTTTGAAGGTGTAGACATAATTATTGTTTTATTATCTTTATTTTTAAAGGCACACGGTTAAGTAAGGTCTAAATTTATTCATTTTTTTATAAGGAATAAGCTCATTCAAAAAAATTAGTATTGCATTACCGCTGAAAGCACAAAATGAAGAAAATTTTTTGACTTCCTGTTACTGAAAAATGGGAGTAACATTGCTTGAATTGCTGCCATTTAGTTTTAATAAAGGAGCACATATTTCTTTCGATATGGAATAGATTTTAGAATATTAGAAGAATTATTTACAACTTTTCTTAGACGATTTTAATTTACGCTGAAAAAGTTACACACGTTTAAGTCGAAGAGAAGCCCAAAGTAACAAATCAAATTTAATTTTTTAAGTACACATATGACTTTTTATTTAACATGACGATTATACAAATTATAGTTTTTTTTTACTATTCTGTTATATATGTTATCTAAGAGACATTGACATTAAAAAAAATTATATAATGTTAAAAAAATTGTTTAAATGAGGAGTAACATGAAATCACACGGTTCCGTGGATTCGCCCATTTGTTAACATGTACCTTATAAGTGATCATATTTTAAAAATAGACAAGAAATCGGTTAATTGAATCAAATTCATTTCAGTTCAGTGTAACTATGCTTGCACTACATATAATAAAAACTTATTTATTTATTCGGTACACAAAAATATCAAAATCTACAGGTGATTAACAGTAGACGAAGAAAACACGTACACTCAAGGCAACGCCATGACAACTAATGACACGTCACCTGATCACGCCCAAGCGCGTCTCCCCTTCTAGAGGACTATAGACGCTAGGGGACTAAGGCTGAGTCCACAACAGAGAACTTGCAAAGCTGATCTCCCCGAGTCGAAATTTAAGCCCTACTTTCACCCTGAATTTTCAGGGTCTATTGAGTGTTAGAAGTAGTAAAGTAGGGTCTAATTCTAATACAATTAGACCCTACTTTGACTCCCAAAATAGGCGGAAATTTGCCAATCTTCCATTTGGAGAAGCAAAGGAGGGTCTACTTCTAAGAAACCTATACCGTACTTTTAAACCTCGTAGACCCTACTTTCATACTCCTAGACCCTACATTCTAAAAGAAAATTTTGAATTATTTTTTAATGCATTACTTGAAACACTGCAAATGCAAAAAGTACTCCAAATTCATAAATACTGATGTGTTTTATAGCGTCTATATACACGAAGTGTATATAGAAAAAAAAAAACACATAAAATTCCACTTTTACTCATCCCAAGTGCTTCAATTGAATCTGAGCAAATCTTCAAATTTTTCTTTTTCTAATTGTAGGGTCTAGGAGTATGAAAGTAGGGTCTACGAGGTTTAAAAGTGCGGTATAGGTTTCTTAGAAGTAGACCCTCCTTTGCTGCTCCAAATGGAAGATTGGCAAATTTCCGCCTGTTTTGGGAGTCAAAGTAGGGTCTAGTTTTTAAAAATTGTATTGAAATCAGACCCTACTTTACGACTGCTAAACCTGAATAAGCCCTACATTTTCAGAGGCTAAGTAGGGTCTAAATTTCGACTCGGGTCTTTAACGTCTTCTGTTGTGGACTCAGCCTGAAAACTAGTTAACATATCGACTTCATTTTATCTGTTGAGTTCTTAAGGTTTCTACAAGTCTCGCTGAGACTACATTTAAGACTTACATATAAAAATAAGTCATAAATATGTATTGCTTTAAGATTAAGGCGTATTAACAGTACTCTTAAGTTAATCATGAGGCTAAAATATCATTACAGACTAAAATTAAGTCTGATTTTAAAATTAGCCCTTTACAGATTTAAGACTTTTTTTCTGTGTAATAAATTAAATTTAAATTATTTCAATGACGTATAAAATTGAATTGTAAACAAGTAGACTTCAGTATTATTTTAGGTTGCATTTTTTACAAATTGATTTTAACCTCTCCTAGTCCTATTTCTGACCTTAAGTGGGGCACTTTTGACTTCAGTATTTTATTTAGCATTCTTAATACTTCATTCCCATGAAGTTTCAAACAATTTCACTCGAAGATTTTTTACGTGCATTTTGTGCAGGGTCCAATTCCGAAGTGATTTTCGTAAAAAAATCAATTTCCGGAAAGTTTCCAAAGTGATTTGGGTAAAAAACAATTAATTTTCGGAAGATTTCCAGATAATTTCCGTTAAAAAAAAATCAATTTCTAGAAGATTTCCTGATGATTTCCGTTAAAAAAAATTAGTTTCCGGAAAAATTCCGTAAAATAAATCAATTTCTGGAAGATTTCCGTAAAAAAAATCTATTTCCGGAAGACTTCCGGATGATTTCTGTAAAAAAAATCAATTTCCGGAAGATTTCCTGATGATTTCCGTTAAAAAAAATTAGTTTCCGGAAAAATTCCGTAAAATAAATCAATTTCCAGAACATTTCCGTAAAAAAAATCAATTTCCGGAAGACTTTTAGATGATTTCTGAAAAAAAAATCAATTTCCGGACAATTTCCAAAAAATTTCCAGATGATTTCCGTTAAAAAAAATCAATTTCCAGAAAAATTCCGTAAAAAAATCAATTTTCGGAACATTTCCGTATTATTTTCGGAAGATTTCTGTAAAAAAAATTAATTTCTGGAAGATTTCCTGATAATTTCCGTAAAAAAAACAATTTCCTAAAAAATTCTGTAAAAAATCAATTTCCGGAAGATTTCCGTAAAAAAAATAAATTTCCGGAAAGTTTCCGAAAGATTTTCGGATGATTTCCGTAAAAAAAAAAAAATTTCCGGACAGTTTCCGGAAGATTTCCTGATGATTTCCGTTAAAAAAAATTAGTTTCCGGAAAAATTTCGTAAAATAAATCAATTTCCGGAACATTTCCATAAAAAAAATCAATTTCCGGAAGACTTTTAGATGATTTCTGAAAAAAATCAATTTTCGGACAATTTCCGAGAAATTTTCGAGGAGCATGAAAAGTCTCCAATTTTTATTTTCCGAATCTTTATTTTATCGAAATTCTTTTTATTTAATAAAGAATTAATTATAATTTCTTTTAATCGAAAGAATAATTATCAAAAACATTATTTTTTTGAATGACTAATTAACAGAATGTTTAATACTGCGAAAGAAAATTTTTTATAATCTTCAAATAATTGAATTATCATTTCTAAAAATTATTATTTTTTATATTTCTTATTTACACTAATATTTTTATTTTCGAAATGTCAATTTTGATAAATATTATTTTATAGATTTGTTAATAACAATAATAATTATATTCCCGAATTATTATTCAATATAATTCAAATATTACCGAATTACCAATTCTTAAAAAATTTATTGTTCCTAATAATATTTTCTTAATATGTGTAAATGTTCTAAATTCTAAAGTCTCTAAATTTTATTTTATCGAAATATCATTTGTTATAAAACTTTTTTCTTATAAATGTTTTTCAAAATAATATTAACTTTTTCGAATTAACATTACTCATAATTTTCTGTACTTCTAATCATTCTTCTTTATAATTACTATATTTTCTAACATATATTTCTTCTAACTATAACTTTACCGAATTGTCACTTCTCATAATTATTATTATATCGAAATATTATTTTTCAAAATTTTTTTAATATCTAATAATTTTTATACAAATTTTTTTATTGTATAATAACCAGCTTTATAATTTTATTCTATTCGAATAATTATTTCGTATAATTTTTTTCTTACCGAAATTATATTTTAAATAATTTTTTTTAATCGATTTTTTATTTTTCCTAATATTCATTTTTCCAAACAATTCTTTTTTATAATTTTTATATTTCCTTATTCGTATTTTACATCACATACATTTTTTCTAAGATTCAAATTCTCTAATTTATTATTTTCCTAACCTATAAATGTCATAATAAGAATTGCACCGAATAGTTATTTCACATACAAAATATCCGGTTTCGACGTTTCCCATCTCTGAAGAATATGGCGCCAAATTTGAAAAAAGTTTATTATTTTATTATATCGACGCCTCCCGTTCATAAAATGCTAACATAAATGTCAGAGCAAGATAATTCTAATTGAAAAACAAGTGCAATATAAAGTTAACAAAAAAATTGTGCAAGATAATTCTATCTTAATATTCCGTGTAAGACAATTCTAATTGAAATTTGCGTGCAATATAATAACACGTGAAGTTGCGGACAATATAATTCTATCAAAAATATTAATGCAAGACAATTCTAACTTCTGACACAACGTAAAACAATGCCCCACTTTAGAATTGTCTCGTCTATTTGTCAATTCAAATTTTGTTGTGGGCTTTTTATATAATTGCGATTTCAGTTTAAAAAATATATACATATGAAACTAAAATTTTGAAGTTTAAGCTATTGAAGTCTCTTTAAATTTTTATTTAGGGTAACTCTCAATAACGAATAATAATTTTTATCGTAAAAAGATGGAAAAATGTCTTAAACTGCTACCTACAATTGTATTATTATTATGAGTTCAAGTAAGAATTTTATATATAAAACCACGAAATTACTGAGAAAAATATTACTAGATTTAATTGTAAATTAATTGTTTGCATAAATAAATATTGAAATTTTTAGATCAGAGATTCAGTTAAAGTAAACAGAAATGGAATTTTTTTATTTCTACACGGAAAAAATTAATTTAGTACATTTTACGAAACTAATTTTGGAATAGCGGATACGGAGAGGAGTTTAGTATAAGATAAAAAAGAATCAATAGTAATATATGATGACTGCGTTTCTCGAAAACTCAAAAAAAATTCTATGGAATTCACAAATGATCGGTTGGACGTTCTAATTCAAGAGTTTTGTAAAATGTTTAGCCTGAAGCGCATGCGCCACGGAAAAAATATTCACGGAGAAAAAAACGAATAAAGCACAAAAAAGAATTTCTTAATGTACCAATGAGCTCTCAAGACCATTTTTCTCGTCTTCTATAGGAGATAGATGATTGGTTCGACACATGTGACTGCACTCTACAACGCAATGGTTCGCTTGGATTGGCTTATTTTATTCTGACACTAACTTAACGGAAATACGCATACATATAAACGAATTCTGACGCAACGCACATACAATATAACTCGCACTTGTAGATGAAAGAATTGAGTTTCTTTATATACTAACTGAGGAGATTAAAACTGTGCTTGTGAGAAATGTCAATATACTGAATATTAATTTTTAAAAAAATCATTTTTTTAAAAGTTATACAAAATATTTTATAGTTTTTAAAATAACATTTTTTAATTATAATTGGTTATAAAATCTCTATAAAATTTTTCAATTTTTAAAAAATAATTTTATTCTTAATTTTAAATTATAAATAAATTGCAAAAAAATTTTCAAAATTAAATTCAAACTCAAAAAATTTTAATATTAAATTGTCTAAAATTTGAAGTAATAACAGTTAAAACTAATAATAATTAGAATTAATTAAAATTTTGAGAAATTAATATATATGTATATATATGTATATTTATTGTCATCGGTAAATATTATGATAAACTATAAAATTTATTGGAATGTAAATTAAAAGAAATTAATAATAATTAAAAGTTTGGATTACAAAATCACATAAAAAATGTTACGAATTTGCAACAATGAAATGTGAAATACGTAAAAGAAAACAATTATCCAAATGTTACCGGCAGGTAAAGCAGTTCTCTTTTTCCTTCCACATATTATCTCTATATATACAGCAGACAAGTTAATACCGACGCGACGAGACAAGCTTCAACATATCTATTTATAACGCGACTTTTGGTACACCCCGTATAGAATTTTACGAAACTCTGTGTTCGAGAATTCACGATAGACAGCGAAGTGAAAACTCAAACCACGCGTTTTTAGATTGCACGAAACATTTGTACCATTTTCTGATAAAATGTTCACCAGAAAATATGAAACATTTCTACATTCAAGCTTGTTTTATAAATTACAACACTGGTTGCAGTTTCTCGAAAATTGTTCTGCTTAAAGTAGTGAAAGTTTCTGGGTTTTTGAAAAACTTCGTCAAGGAATCTTAAATATCCGCTAGTGCGAAATTAGTTTCGTAAAATCTGCTGAACTTATTTTTTTATTTATTTTTTAATGTTTTTGACAATTATTCTTTTGATTAAAAGAAATTATAATTAATTCTTATTAGATAAAAAGAATTTCGATAAAATAAAGATTCGGAAAATAAAAATTGGAGACTTTTCATGCGCCTCAAATTTTCAGATGATTTCCGTTAAAAAAAATCAATTTCCAGAAAAACTCCGTAAAAAAATCAATTTCCGGAACATTTCCGCATTATTTTCGGAAGATTTCTGTAAAAAAAATTAATTTCCGGAAGATTTCCTGATGATTTCCGTAAAAAAAACAATTTCCTAAAAAATTTCGTAAAAAATCAATTTCCGGAACATTTCCGCATTATTTCCGGAAGATTTCCGTAAAAAAAAATATCCGGAACAATTCCGGTTGATTTCCGTAAAAAAAAAATTAATTTCCGGAAAGTGTCCAAAAGTTTTCGGATAATTTCCGTAAAAAAAATAAATTTCCGGAAAGTTTCCGACAGATTTTCGGATGATTTCCGTAAAAAAAAATTTCTGGAAAGTTTCATGAAGATTTCCGTACAAAAAAAATAAATTTCCGGAAAGTTTCCGGAAGATTTCCGTACAAAAAAAAAAAAATTTCCGGAAAGTTTCCGAAAGATTTCCGTACTAAAAATAGTATATTAAGCAACAAGGGTATAAAGCCATTTGTTTACGGTGATTTTTGTGACACGAGTGAAGGTCGAGGGCGCCGTATAGGCGCCCCGAGACCGGAACGAGTGTCACAAAAATCATCGTAAACAAATTGGCTGTCTTTATTCCCGTGTTACTTACGATATTTTTTATTCCTAATGCACAAAAGTAGCGATTTCAGATAGCAGACGACAGGGAGTAAAAGTCATTCACTTGTTCGACTTATATGAAAATGGCGGCCGTTTTCTCCCATGGGCAAAAATAACGCATGGGATCAGCTGTTATGTTTGCCTCTTGGGAGAAAATGGACGCCATTTTCATATGGTCGAACAAATGAGTGACTTTACTCCCTGTCGTCAGCTATCTTAAAGCGCCATTTTTGTGCATGTGGGATAAAAAATAAATATCCGGAAGATTTCCGAATGATTTCAGTACAAAAAAAAATTTTCTGGAAAACTTCCGGAAACCTCTTTCGGAAAGTTTCCGGAAGTACATTCCGCAAAGTTTCCGGAAACCCTTCCACATGGGAAGATAATCGACGAATTTTCACCGACCAAATGAATAATAATATTTCATATTTAAAACGCGAAAAATTGAACATAAAATTTATAGTAAGGTTTCGTAAAACGATACAACAATATTATTACACTGAGAAAACTGGAGTATTGGACTAAACATCTGGAGGGACAAATCGTTGATATTTGAGAGTTAGCTATTGGATAACAATCTAAATGTTCAAATACACCATTGACAGATATTCGTGCCATTTCTCTTGGAGGGAAAATGAGTTTATAACAGAGGGACAAATTAACCATCTTGAGAAATCCCTTCCTTATCCGGCGCGAAATGAATAAATATGGCAACCTAACCCCTAAATTAAATACATAAAATGTCAGAAAAATAATTTCGCGCGCATCAGATCGTACACATTTTCTGCGCAACTTTTAACCCTCAGATATAATGGGAGAGAATATACAAGTAGATTTCCATTATCAATTCAAAATTTATTTTAGAAGGACTATTTAACTCTCTTCATAAGCAAAGGAAACATACACTTTTTGAACATCTGAATTTGACTCTCCAGTTTTCTCAGTGTATATACGAATTGATATTAAGTATAGATATATACAAAAGCCTTTAGCAGATAATAATTGTATATAGCAATATTAATAATATACAGGATATGCAGGATATTAATTAGCACTTGACATTATCGGTGAAAATTTTCAACTATATACATTAAGTGGCTAACGGCTGAATAAAATAAACACAACTCAATGACATATTAACCATACATATAATAAGATAAAATAAATGATTGGCTAAAATCTATTTATAAAACGTCTGTTTCAAGATTTTGAGCTTTCATACTTTTCAAATATTTGGACGGCCCAGTTTCATCTCATTTATCGAAAAAACAAATAGGTTTTTATTTACATTAGCTCTTTAATGACCGAAATTTTTAGGCATGATGGTTTCTAGAAAAAGACTGTTTATGTATATATATTGCAGGTACTCGCTATATTTTAACCATAGTCGTATGTATAACATCGCATACGGCATTGTTCACTATTTTTCTTTTGCGTAGGTGATTCGGTAGATACGTAAATAGCATTTAGATTAAGAGAGAGAAATATATATATATATGTGACAGACTTATGCGTGTACAACTCTAAAGTTTCTACGGAAAATGAACAAGTTATTAGAATTTCTAAGCCTTTCTCCTCGCATCGTCTTTCTTGGCAAACAATTATTGTGAGCTCGACATTATTGACACGTAGATCTGCCTACGGGCTGTACTTTGGACACATGTCACGTGGTTGAGAGCAGCCGCTAAGTGCCTCACCAACTATAATTGAATTTTCAAAAAGCATCGATTGTTTGCCCATTTTTATGTAAATTTTGAGTACTTAAATTTTTTAGATGCATGTCCAAAAAATGTCGCAAATGGAGATAAAGTACTATCAATTGAATGTAATATTGACTGAAACTGTGAGTATTAGATACAATATATATATATATATATATATATATATATATATATATATATATATATATATATATATATATATATATATATATAGAAGGCGTTTAGCTAAACGCCTAGGCGGTTAGCTAACCGGCGCCCAATAGACAAATGAACGTAATAATTGCTTATATTCTTCTATTGCCCTGAGTAAATCCGCCAGTTAGCCATTTGACTACGCAGTTAGCTAATCGCCTAAGACGTTTCAGGCCAATAGACGAAATCATACCTTCGGGTAATCAAATACATGAACAAATAATTTATGTTCTTACATATTTTATTTTCTATCGAACTCTTTTAAAACTTGAATAACGGTTTCTAAATTATTCCTGTTCCACACGGTTCTATTGCTTTTTTGCTCACTATAAATAATTTTCAATTTATGATCAAATTCAATACGTTTACACTGCACTCGTTCATTTTCGATAGAATTCAATTATTTTGTCAAACACTTTAGAATATTATTCCGTCAAATTAAATTAATAATTCGTCAATTATATAAGCCATCCTGCAATGAAAACTAACGATACTCATTATAAAATCTAATATTCGATTTAGACAATTGATTAAAGTAAAAAATATCGATGCATACAGAGAGATCAAATAGTTTTGGAAAGAGAAAAAAAATAACATTATAAAATAAAAGATTGGAAATCAAAATTTTCGTGAGTTTGCAATATACAATATAATTGTTCTATTCCGCTGAAAAAAATTAGAACTTTACAAAATTTAAACTTTTATTAAATTAAATATAAATTAAATTTATTAATATTAAAAATGCAATATTAAAATATGTACACTGCAAAAACAAGTGTCTCATTTTGAGACGTTTTGTCCCATATTTGAAACACATAAGATGTCTTAGTCCACATATTTGAAACAGATATGTGTCTCATTTTAAGACGTTTCAAAGTGTCTTACACATTTAGCAATGCATTTTGAGACACGAAATGTGTTTTGAGTATCCGTCTCACACTAAGAAGTCGTTTTACGTGTCTTATACGCATTGAGTTACCTTTGATGTCTTAACCCTCTGCTGATGCTAACTTATCCCCACTCTATTGACAAAGAACGTAAATCCCATAGTCCCCACCAGGCGTCCAGAATGACGATTTTTGACGATAACGGTCGTTAGCATCAGCAGAGAGTTAAAATGAGACACGAGATGAAATTAAATGTCTCAATATAAAACATATTTTGTATCTCAATGGTAACACTTAAAGCAACTCATTTTAAGACACGAGTGAGATACCAGTTTTTGCAGTGTAAGAACACAAATTATTTGTTCATGTATTTGAATAAATTGAAAGTATGATTTCGTCTATTGACCTGAAACGTCTTAGGCGATTAGCTAACTGCGTAGTCAAATGGCTAACTGGCGGATTTACTCAAGGCAATAAAAGAATATAAGCAATTATTATTATTGAGCGCCGGTTAGCTAACCGCCTAGGCGTTTATCTAAACGGCGATATCTGAAGAATTATGTCAAGAAGAACTGTACCAAATTTCAGAACGATTGGTCTGCAGTAGATTATGTGTTATGACGTACACGGAATTCAAAAAGAAGTTTCAGAAAAATGTTTCCACCTTTAAGGATCAAATACACATTACACAATACTTGAAGTTTAGCATTATTTTTACACGTTAAAGCGCAATTTAAAGAATTTGTCAATGGACATTTCTTATGGCTTAAAAACCGCTCTTTTAAATGGTGTATTGAAAAATATTGCAAATTACAGACGATTATTTAATGAAAAACATGCTCTCTTAAATTAAATCAGAGAAATTTTCACTGATTCAATTTCAGAGAGTGAATAATCTAATATTTTGGTGGCATTATGCATTCATTCAAAAATATCTTTAAAAATGCAAAAAAATAATTTTAATATCTTACTTAATCATATAGCTAACACCTAAATAGTATTTTAGTATACCTTTATTTAGCGGTCGGTTCGGTTCTAGTTCGGTAAATCGAGAATTTGGATTGGTGCAGGTCTGTACATCTCCGGGCGCAGAGCCAATATAGCAGTACTGACTCTAGTACTAAGTAAGTACTGATTTTATACCGACAGTCAGTACACGGAGAAACTTTTAATACCACTAATTCTCAAAACTGGTGAGACATTTTAGTATGTTAGGTTAGATTCAAGGGAAAAACGACATAGTTTAAAGAAATTGCTATTGAGAATATCAAATACACTCATTAAGTATATATTTTACAGCTCTTTATAAGGAGACTAACGAAAATTAATATGTTGTTTTAGAAAGAAAATAATAATTTTTGCAAAGTTGGGAAAGCCATAAATTAAAAAGAAACACAACAAATTAAGGTAGGTAAATATATTTAACACGACGTAAGAACCTAACCTATATTAATAACGAACACACGCACACGCAAGTAAAGACACGACGATTGGTCACGGAAACCGAAAGATCGCACGATTCGTTAGAAGTACACAGTTGAATCGTCCTTATATATTAAACGAGTGAAAAAATATGTACCTTCGAGAGAGAGCATTTTTTTAGAAAACTTTCGAATCAAATTATGTAAATAAGTAAAAGTTGTGAAAAAAATTATGTTATATTGAGGAACAGTTCTTGAATTTAATTTGGCATGAGGAGAAATTCACGTTTATTAATAAAAGGTTTTTTTCTTTCATACACGTGTGAATTTCAACTTCGAAAACATTAGGGTTAGTTCGCGACGTCAGGTGATGGACTCGGTGATGCTCGGGCGAAATCGGTTAAGTCCGCCCGCAGTCCATCCAAAATTGGTATGTTACGTTAGAATGTCTGTTATATATTCTATCTTTATGTGGAAAAAAGGTTAGAATTACCGTATTATTTCACAAACAAAAACTGGCATCTTATTCTTTTCTAAAGAAAAATAAGACTATTTCTAATGCAGATAGTAATTTTTGTACACCGAAGGTTGCTTAATATATAACGAAATTATCATATTTTATTATTAATTTTGAAATTATTAGCACAACGCACAAAAAATCCTCACATTCTAACGTACTTTTAGAATAAAGATAACCAAATATATTTATTATTAGAAGAAAAAGTTTCTCCGTGTACTAGGTCAGTATTGAAATATCACTGACATAACACCGTCTAATTACTGATTCGCAGGTAAAATTTAACAAATTTGGAAAATGCTGTAACGCGTTCTATAAAACAAAATTTATTTTTATAAGCTTACCTACTATCGGTTCAAAAAGAACTGGCCCCTGACTTTGAAAACTTACAACGTAGGTAAAAAAAATCATAGAGAGTTAAGACAAAGTGAAATTGTTAGCTTAATTATCTAACTGTTTGCATACAAAATTTCACAACTCCAAAAAATTTTTTGTTTGAATTATGGATTTTTAATTGAAAAAAGTACATAGTTTTTTGCGTGATTTTAGGAATAGTCTACTTTGAAAGCATGTAGCTCATTTAAATAATATTCAATCGGCATTCTGATTTTTTTCCACAATATTTGTATCCTTCTTAAATATAAAGTGGAAAATTTTTTTAATTTTTTTATTAACTTTCTGAGATTATTTAAATCAAAAATAAAATGTTATCTCTTTTGCGAACAGACGTACAGCTTTAAAATAAAATGCAAATTATGTAAAATGTTTTCCTTAGCCAGAAACAATTTGAAAAACCTGGTAAAAAAATTTTGTTTAATAATTATTTAAGAAAATGTTTTTCATTTTTTGCTTTATTACACCATTAAAGCAAGGTGCAGGCCATCGTAAATCTATTTCGCAAAGGCGTCGAGGTTTAAAATCTTGAAAACCAATTTTTTCTATCAGCGCTCAGGTATAAATGAGCCTGTATTCATGCACTGAAAAGAATTGAGGATTTACGTGCAATAAGAGGATACACACAATGTTAAGTAGGTAGTGGGTATCCTCTTATTGCATGTGAACCCTCAGTTTCTTCAAAAAAAAGGTAATAATAGTAATTTAAATTTAATAATATAGAGCATGTAATGAATATTTGTTTTAAATAAATTTAAATATAAAGATTTAGGTTAATTAGATTCAAATAATTAAGTAAAATAAAATGGAAATAATTGAATTAAAAATTGAATAACTAATGGTATTAAAAAAAAATATTTAATTTAATTAAAAATTTAGGATAAAGCAAATAATATTTAAACAATTCACTTATTATTTAACAATTTATTAAATATTACTTTACTGTCTCTCTTGCATTCATTGACTAAGACTGACGTTAAAGCTTTTCCTACTGTATAATAAGTAAATAAAAATTTGTATTGCTTAATCTATTAATTGCAAAATTGAAAATTTTAAACAATTTATATACTTTTGCAAGGTATTCATACTAAATTTTTCTATAGATTTTGTGTTCTAAACGTTATTATGATTACAATTTGCATTGCTATAATTACCTTTAATGAGATGTATATAAATCATGAAAGCCTATTACAGTTTGCTATTATAATTTCGACGCTTAGGTTTTTATAATATTTTTCTTAGTTTCAATATTAATTGTTTTCTAAAAATGAGTTTTAAATGATCTTTTTGTGGTCCAAAATTGCTTACTGCAATTCGTTTTTGGATACTGGAAAATTTTAGTTTAGTTTTATCCAAACTGTCGAAAGTGAAGCTTCGTTAATGGTATCCACAGTGTAGTGATAGTATACAGTGTTAAATTTCACTTTTTCGCGAACATTTTTTGACTTTTAATAATCGTTTTTGAAAAAGTTAGTATGGCTAGCCAAATAACAATTGAAAACTGTGAATTTACAGTGATTGACGCAGGAAGTAATGGTGATTGTTTGTTTAAATGTATCGCCAAATATTTTAATAATAAAAATTATGCCAAGTTTCGCCGAGATATAGTTAATTATGTTGTTTTTAATTGGGAAGAATATAGAGAAGAAGCCAAGCATGTATTGAACGTAAATACTCCACGATCATACAAAACTAAAATGGGAGTTGCTGGATGCTACGGCTCTATGTTAGAATGCCGAGCAGCTTCAAATTTGTTGAAAATTAATATTAACGTGATGCGTATGAACCAAGACGAAACTTTTTATACCCTTTCATTTGATCATAATACTACAAATGGAAAAATTTATCTAATATTTACAGGACAATATCAAATACAAGATTGCGATGGACATTTTCAACTATTAACTCCTGTTAACAATGATACGTCAGATGTTATGGAAATAGATCAATTGAATGGAAATATTTTAAATGATGTAAATTTTGACAGGCCAATGTTAGGCAGCATAAATATGAGTCAAATGAATGAAGATTTGCTTAATAATACTAATTTTCAAGACTTGACAATGCAAGAACCAATTTTACAAGATTTAAGTAGAATGTTGTTTAATGAAACAAATTTTTTGAGTGATGAAAATTTTTTAATGACTTCTTCAAACAATTCAGAGTTGTCCAGTAGTACTGAAGATTTATTAATAACAAACGAACTTTCAAGCTGTGAATTAAATAAATTAAATATTGATCCAAAGGAAAGCAATTTTCACTATTTTTCAGAAGAAGAAAAAAAATTAATTCTTCGTGCAAGGCAATATTTTGAAATGGAAAAACGATTTGAAATTAATGACAAATCGAAAGTTGTACAACGTACTGCAGACTGCTTACAAATTTCTGAAAGAAGTATAAAACGAATAACATCGGAGTGGTTAAATAAAGGGAAATTTGATATAGCACCAAAAAGTGGAAGGCCACCAATAGAATGTGATGATTTCTTGAAAGGAGTAATTAGAAGAAAAATTCATAACTTTTACGTGAGAAGAGAATTTCCGACAACTAAAGCTTTGTATGAAGAATTGATAAATGATGTACCTGATTTGCCACACTTTAAATTACCAACATTACGAAATTGGATGAAAAATTTAAACTTTTCTTATGTAAAACTAAAAAGAAAACCAGTATGGATGGAAAGTAGTGCAATAGCAGCGCAAAGGGACAATTTTCTACGTAATATTAAATTCTATCGTGATAATGGCTACAATATCTTTTATACTGATGAAACATGGTGCGGAGCAAATCACACAAGAAAGTATGGTTGGGTTGAAAATTTAGATTCAAGTGAAAATAGTAATTTTGATTATTATCGCAATAACGTACAAGAAGTTTTTGGTCAACGGGGAGGATTTATAACGCCATCTGGGTCGGGACTTCGAGTTATTATTCTACATATTGGTGGAAAAAATGGATTTGTAGCCGGATGTTCAAAATGTTTCATCGGAAAAAAAGGAACTGATGATTATCACGGTGAAATGAACGCGAAGCACTATGAAGAATGGTTCCGGCATGTGTTAACAGTTTTACCACCAAAATCAGTAATTGTTATAGATCAAGCACCATACCATACAATGCTTGATCCAGAATTTCGAAATCCTACTGCTGAATGGTTAAAAGCCAGGATTATCGAATGGTTAATTAAACGTGGAGTACCAGTACCCGACTTTGCAGAAGACTTTAATGATTTAACAAAACAATCTTTGTTAGAATTGTCACGAAGTTATCGTTATCCAAAACAATATTTACTTGAAAAAATAACAACAGAAATTCGTGGCAGTGAAATTAAATTATTATGGTTGCCTGTCGCTCACTGTGAATTCAACGCAATTGAACTTATATGGGCATTTGCCAAAAATTATGTTGCAAAGCATAATAAAGTTCACAAAGTTCAAAATGTCCATAAGTTGTCCTATGGTCGAATTGTGTTAGACATGCTGAAGCGGAAGAAGAAAAATCAAGAAAAACCGATCAATGTGTTGAAGCGCAAATTGCCCGAGTCGAAATTTAAGCCCTACTTTCACCCTGAATTTTCAGGGTCTATTGAGTGTTAGAAGTAGTAAAGTAGGGTCTAATTCTAATACAATTAGACCCTACTTTGACTCCCAAAATAGGCGGAAATTTGCCAATCTTCCATTTGGAGAAGCAAAGGAGGGTCTACTTCTAAGAAACCTATACCGTACTTTTAAACCTCGTAGACCCTACTTTCATACTCCTAGACCCTACATTCTAAAAGAAAATTTTGAATTATTTTTTAATGCATTACTTGAAACACTGCAAATGCAAAAAGTACTCCAAATTCATAAATACTGATGTGTTTTATAGCGTCTATATACACTTCGTGTATATAGACGCTATAAAACACATAAAATTCCACTTTTACTCATCCCAAGTGCTTCAATTGAATCTGAGCAAATCTTCAAATTTTTCTTTTTCTAATTGTAGGGTCTACGAGGTTTAAAAGTGCGGTATAGGTTTCTTAGAAGTAGACCCTCCTTTGCTGCTCCAAATGGAAGATTGGCAAATTTCCGCCTGTTTTGGGAGTCAAAGTAGGGTCTAGTTTTTAAAAATTGTATTGAAATCAGACCCTACTTTACGACTGCTAAACCTGAATAAGCCCTACATTTTCAGAGGCTAAGTAGGGTCTAAATTTCGACTCGGGTGAATCTCTTATTATTAACACTGCTGACGATAGTGATGATGACGATCAAGAAAGTTTATCCTCAAATAATTCCGAAGAGGAATTGTAAATAGGTAAATTAATATTTAATTTGTAATTTATTTTTTGTTTAGAGTGAATTTTTAAAAATTTTTATAAAATCTATAACAAATAACTAAAATAAATAATGAGATAATAAAAATTTACATTCAGTTAAATTATAGTCGATCAAAGTGAAGTAGAAATAAGAAATAAATTTTGTTTATTTTAGAGAAGTGTCCATGCGGCCAAGAGAGTTTCAGGTATACAGAATTGATGTAAATATAATGAGTCGAAACAACCACTACCTGTATTCAAAAGAGAAAAATGAAGAATAAAGCTACAAGAGGAAGAAGTGGGGAGAGAGAGAAACACCTGGAAAATAATGTTTTCTTAAAATATGACTTTTACGTTTTGCAATTATTGTATTTATAGATTAGGAGAATTCAAATTATAATGGTGTTAATTATTAAATAACCGATGTGATATTTTATACTTTTTTTAAATATATTTATTCAGTGTTAGTATATTTAAATTAAATTTTCATTAACTTAATTTTATTAAATTTTATTTATTTATGACAAAAAAATATCCCGAGGATATCTTGGCATCATATCATGATATCCTGAAATTATCTTCAGGATATTCTAAGTTGTTCGGAGGATATCCAAACCGACGATCTCTAAAGTTTCCGTAAGATATCAAGGAATATCCCCAGAATATTTTGGAGATCCAAAAATATCCAAGAGAAAATGCTATTTTCAGAAAAAGAAAACGATATTTTCAGGATATTCATATAGGATATCTTTGGGATATTCCTAGAATATCCAAATATCATCATACAATAATTCCAAGGATATCCTGCGGTTGTTTTCAGAATATTGCAATTAGTTAATTATTTTGTTATATTACTCAAATTAAATATTATAAATGTTAATATTGATATAAACACAATATTTTAGTAAAATAAAATTAGGCTGCTGTTGATATTTTTTTGTCTGAATATTGTACAATTCTTTACTTGATTTAAAAGTGTTACAAGCGAAAGAAAAATATTTTACGTTCAAAGGCCCTCCTTCCTATACCACTGCTAGATCCCCAAAAAAAAGTCTTCAAAGTTGTAAATAACAAATAAGAATAGAAGCCCCATATAAAAAAAAGTGCGGTAGTTTACTACTGTTATAGAACTCTCTACCGTTGACAAAAGGGTTTCATGTCCGACTGCACCTTGCTTTAATGGTGTAATAAAGCAAAAAACGAAAAACATTTTCT
This sequence comes from Leptopilina syphax, assembly GCA_032872505.1. NCBI lineage: Eukaryota > Metazoa > Arthropoda > Insecta > Hymenoptera > Figitidae > Leptopilina > Leptopilina syphax. The sequence goes on from CM065476.1 coordinate 27,501,337, forward strand.
TAAATAATTATTAAACAAAATTTTTTTACCAGGTTTTTCAAATTGTTTCTGTCTAAGGAAAACATTTTACATAATTTGCATTTTATTTTAAAGCTGTACGTCTGTTCGCAAAAGAGATAACATTTTATTTTTGATTTAAATAATCTCAGAAAGTTAATAAAAAAATTAAAAAAATTTTCCACTTTATATTTAAGAAGGATACAAATATTGTGGAAAAAAATCAGAATGCCGATTGAATATTATTTAAATGAGCTACATGCTTTCAAAGTAGACTATTCCTAAAATCACGCAAAAAACTATGTACTTTTTTCAATTAAAAATCCATAATTCAAACAAAAAATTTTTTGGAGTTGTGAAATTTTGTATGCAAACAGTTAGATAATTAAGCTAACAATTTCACTTTGTCTTAACTCTCTATGATTTTTTTTACCTACGTTGTAAGTTTTCAAAGTCAGGGGCCAGTTCTTTTTGAACCGATAGTAGGTAGAAATTTGTTAAGTATTACTTATTTTCTTTCAGTAGCTGTAGAGTCGAGAGCGAATTTTACTTGCCAAGGCAATCTGGCCAGTCCTGAATGAGTGACTGGCCAATTTCACTGGATAAAAACAATTCCTCTTTGCGAACAGTACTTTTGTCAAGTCACTGACCAGAAATTCTGATCAGAACAGTGATAAGAATTTCTTTCCAGGCAACATTTCTACTTGATAGAACAACAAATTCCCTGAGTTTCAATTTTTTTCAAAAAGTTGAAATTCCAACTTAGGCCATTTCACGTAAAATGCCTCACTTGTAGTTATGATAAGTTACCCAGGTAGAAATTTCAACTCTATAATGACCAGTCACTGGGAAGTTTTTCTAGATTCTGGGCAGTAATTGACCAGAAAATCTGGCAAGTGATTGATTGGAAATGTAACGCGCTACTTGAGCAGTTACTGGTTAGATTATCTGGCCAGTGACTGGCAAGTAACTGACCAGTAACTGAAAAGTTTTCTGCTCAAAATCTAGAAGAAAATATAATTTTTCCCGGCTCTTTTTATTTTGTTTATAATTACATATTTATTTATATTTTTGTGATTATTCAAATATTTAAGACTAATGAACTCTACCAATAACACTTAAATCTAAGAATGAAAAATTCGCACGCATAGGGGATCGAACCATAGACCCTGGAGACACAACGCATGTGCGTTACCACGCAGCCACGGTGACTAGATACTAACTTATCATAACTACAAGTTTAAGAACTCTATTCCGATTGTGACCAAAATTTCTGACCAGTGACTTGTCAGAAGTAATAATCAGAAATCATTACCAGATAAACTGTTTAGTCGAGGAGCATAAAAAGTCTCAAATTTTTATTTTCCGAATCTTTATTTTATCGAAATTCTTTTTATCTAATAAGAATTAATTATAATTTCTTTTAATCGAAAGAATAATTATCAAAATCATTTTTTTGAATGACTAATTAACAGAATGTTTAATACTGCGAAAGAAAATTTTTTATAATCTTCAAATAACTGAATTATCATTTCTAAAAATTATTATTTTTTATATTTCTTATTTACACTAATATTTTTATTTTCGAAATGTCAATTTTGATAAATATTATTTTATAGATTTGTTAATAACAATAATAATTATATTCCCGAATTATTATTCAATATAATTCAAATATTACCGAATTACCAATTCTTAAAAAATTTATTGTTCCTAATAATATTTTCTTAATATGTGTAAATGTTCTAAATTCTAAAGTCTCTAAATTTTATTTTATCGAAATATCATTTGTTATAAAACTTTTTTCTTATAAATGTTTTTCAAAATAATATTAACTTTTTCGAATTAACATTACTCATAATTTTCTGTACTTCTAATCATTTTTCTTTATAATTACTATATTTTCTAACATATATTTCTTCTAACTATAACTTTACCGAATTGTCACTTCTCATAATTATTATTATATCGAAATATTATTTTTCAAAATTTTTTTAATATCTAATAATTTTTATACAAATTTTTTTATTGTATAATAACCAGCTTTATAATTTTATTCTATTCGAATAATTATTTCGTATAATTTTTTTCTTACCGAAATTATAATTTAAATAATTTTTTTTAATCCATTTTTTATTTTTCCTAATATTCATTTTTCCAAACAATTCTTTTTTATAATTTTTATATTTCCTAATTCGTATTTTACATCACATACATTTTTTCTAAGATTTAAATTCTCTAATTTATTATTTTCCTAACCTATAAATGCCATATTCTTCAGAGATGGGAAACGTCGAAACCGGATATTTTGTATGTGAAATAACTATTCGGTGCAATTCTTATTATGGCATTTATAGGTTAGGAAAATAATAAATTAGAGAATTTAAATCTTTGAAAAAATGTATGTTATGTAAAATACGAATTAGGAAATATAAAAATTATAAAAAAGAATTGTTTGGAAAAATGAATATTAGGAAAAATAAAAAATCGACTAAAAAAATTATTTAAAATATAATTTCGGTAAGAAAAAAATTATACGAAATAATTATTCGAATAAAATAAAATTATAAAAACTGGTTATTATACAATAAAAAAATTTGTATAAAAAATTATTAGATATTAAAAAAATTTTGAAAAATAATATTTCCATATAATAATAATTATGAGTAGTGACAATTCGGTAAAGTTATAGTTAGAAGAAATATATGTTAGAAAATATAGTAATTATAAAGAAGAATGATTAGAAGTAAAGAAAATTATGAGTAATGTTAATTCGAAAACGTGAAAATTATTTTGAAAAACATTTATAAGAAAAAAGTTTTATAACAAATGATATTTCGATAAAATAAAAATTTAGAGACTTTAGAATTTAGAACATTTGCACATATTAAGAAAATATTATTAGGATTAATAAATTTTTTAAGAATTGGTAATTCGGTAATATTTGAATTATATTGAATAATAATTCGGGAATATAATTATTATTGTTATTAACAAATCTATAAAATAATATTTATCAAAATTGACATTTCGAAAATAAAAATATTAATGTAAATAAGAAATATAAAAAATAATAATTTTTAGAAATGATAATTCAGTTATTTGAAGATTATAAAAAATTTTCTTTTGCAGTATTAAACATTCTGTTGATTAGTCATTCAAAAAAATAATGTTTTTGACAATTATTCTTTCTATTAAAAGAAATTATAATTAATTCTTATTAGATAAAAAGAATTTCGATAAAATAAAGATTCGGAAAATAAAAATTGGAGACTTTTCATGCTCCTCGTTATAAACAATTTTTTTCTACTTCATTTACTATATCCATTGTTAGTCTCCATCTTTAATACAATTTCTTTACGAAGAGAAATATTTTATGAATATTAACTATTTACTAATATTATTTACCATTTTGTTGTTAAATTATTTATAATTATTAATTTAATACTAATTAATAGCAATACGGCATTTATTGCGGCAATATTCTCAGCCAGCACTGGTCCAGTGCTGCGCCAGCGCTGTCTGGCAGCACTGACAGACAGTACTTCGGCAGCACCAGACGGCGTTATCATCCCAGTGCCATGCCAGTGCTGGCTCTCAGCCTTGCCGCCAGTGCTGCCAGTGCTGGCGCAGTACTACGCCAGTTGTAAATTTCCCATTGGGTATTTACAAATTTTTTATAAGTTTCTTCTCAATAATTCAATTATTTTTATAAATAATAAAATTCTTAGAATTTTTTTATTATTAAAAATTTCTTAGTTAATCTTAGAATTTCTTAATTATTTTTAATACAATTTTAATCGAATTCTTCGAAAAGTGTATAATTATACTTAAGAATTCTATTGAAATTCGTCATATAAGAATTCAATTATATAAAATTTTTTTGATAAAACTGAAAGTAATACTTTAAAAAATTGTTTAATGATTATAATTGTAGTAAGAATTATTTATTTAAATATTCATATATAGTAATTAAAATAATTCGGGATTATTATGTGTAATAATTTTAGTCATAGTTTTCACTTCGTACTTATTAGCAACAGAATATATGACACTGGCCTTGATATAGTAAATTAGGAGAGTTCACACCCAGACTTCAGTGGCCGTGAGGTTTAAATGCTTCGAGTCGGGTCGTCAAGGGTGGGGGGCGTGAGTTCGATCCCACATGCGAGCGGATATTTTTCATTTTAAGTGTTATATAAAATAATAAAATTACTATATTTAATCTGTATAAGGGTTATAAATTAAAATTGTAAACATGTTTGTAAATAATGTTAAAGACCTGTTAAAGAATGAATTTAAAAAATGTACCAATTAACGCAAATTGTTTTTTTATTAAAATTATTTTTCAATATTACTATTTTAAATGATATTTACTGCTAGTGCAGTGTATTATATTATTTGAAAATAATATAATTATTATAATAAGTTATTGTCATTAAATACATATACACACATATATATGAATAACAATAATATTTATTATTATTAATAATTCATATTTTCACATTACATTGAATAAACGTGAGAACCGAGTAAATTTGGGTAAATTATTTAAAATTAAAAAACTGAAATATTGAAATCGAACCTAAAAATTTAAATATTAGCACTGCTTATTAGCCCTGATTAACACGTCCAGTCTGGACCAACGCGTGGTTCGATCGTCACTGGTCTAATTAGCCCATGGTCAGACAGTCTTTTCAGCGCCCAGTTAGAGAAGTTCTTTATGGCACCACACTAGAACCCAACAATTTTTCTACACGGGTATATATGAAAATTAGATTTTTTAAAATTTGGTCGCAACGACCACATTATTTTTATTAAGTTATTATTATCAGTAGAATGGAAAACTGATTTTCTTATAAGTTTCAGAAGAAATTTTAAAAAAAGTGTCAAAAAAATGATTTAAAAAGTTTCTTCTATTTATGATTAGGTGCCTATACTAAAAATTTGTTAAAATTTAATTTCATAAGACAATAATATAACATTTTTGAAAATTTATTCTTTTGTATCACTAGACTTTTGGAGGAATCGTATTTCAATTGATATTAGGCAAAACTGAATCCTGTAAAATCAGTTTGTTGCACAATACAGCGGCTGAATGAGTAAATACTGAATTTCGATAATTTAAAAAATTCTGAAAAAATAGTAAAAATCATTTCCTTACGACGGGACAGGGCTTAAAATTTGCGTAAAGGGAAGTAGTTTATATGGAAATTTAAAAAAAAATCGAAGTATATAAACAGATTTAAAAATTAAATTTTAATCTTAAGATTTTTAAAAATGCAGTAAAAAATTTTTGAAAATTTTTTGAAAAGTTCATGAAAAAACAAACAATTTATATATAAGAAAGTTTAAAATTGATCTACATTCGTAGAAGTTATGAGCATTCAAAAAAATTTTTTTTTTCAAAACGTAAAATTTTGAAAAATTTGTATCTTGTAAATGGCTGGATAAAAAAATTTGAAAAAAATCATGAAGCTCTTTTTCAACTAGTACTAAAAGATAAAAAATGTTTGAGCCAAATCAAAAAGTGAAATGAAACGATATTTCGGTTTGGCCTGGAATGCCTCTTATACTTTTTCAACTGTCTAACAACTAGTTGTCTGAAGGGTTACAAATGACAATAGGCACAATATAGAAAACTGTCTAGAAACAATAAAGAATCTAGTACCACGATGCAGAACCTATAGAAACTTCCATGGCAAATTTCCACACGGGATATGTACGAATATTGCTGTGTAATATTGAGGCAATATTACAGTAATTTTTATGTTATATTTTAATTCAGATGAAAATGTGAATTGATAAAATAAACAAATTCAATATTGTTTTTGCTGGAAATATTCACTGATTTAAATTGCAAATTTTGATAAAAGAGATTTTTTCAAGGAGTTTATTGGGGAAGGATCCCGAATGATCATGTATGTTTAAGAAGAAGAGAGCACCTGGGTCCATCCCACCTTTCCTCCCCGTATAAGAAAAAGATTCTCGCACACCTAAAGGCACGCACGAGATGATCCAGCTGTTTGATGTACCACGTGCCCTTTTATAATTCCTAAGACTTCATGTGCATCTGCGTTTACAGGATTAGGTACGAGATATCTCAAGTGATTTGCGAATCGATCAATATACCTATAATACCCTTGTCGTCCTTCTAAACCCATTCAATCAATCTTAATATCAACATTAAAACATCAAGTTAGTATGAAACAAAACTTTTCAAGATTTTACGTATTGCAGAATGCAGTTTTCATTAGTTGAATAAACCTAAAGTATTTTCTGCATGTAAAAGCTGTTCGCAAAATCTTTAATGCAGAGGGGATGACAAGAGTGAAAATTCCGTAAAGGAAAGACGAGTGGCTGGTGCTTGACAAGACGTGGGTGAAAACCACTTGAAATCACATCTTTAACAATGTAAAGATAAACGATCGCGAAATAAACTCGACTTGTAAACTGAAAAGCTTTGCCTGTTTGCCAATTTTGTCTCCAGGATTTTCTGCCTCGCGTTTGCATTTATGAAAGACTAGCTATATGTACCCGCATATATGCATATAGTCACAGCTTGAATGCTCAGTCTCTTGAAACTCCCGATATAACCAGACTCACGTGTAGTCATACATACGAGGCTCACCTTGAGAAGGTCTCTGTCGCTGAGGATCGACAACCTTCGATCCTCAAGGCTGCATCTTTTTCCTATTTCGTTTGAATTTGTTTATAAAAGTTTATAAAACAAAGGTTATAAAAATTAATGACTAATTTTACATTTTTGTTGTTGTTGCAATACATATTAACTTTAGTTAAGGTCAACTATAAATTTCAAAAATTAAACAAGGGGTCGTCCATATACCACGTGGACACTTTTAGGGGGGGGGGTAAAAAAAGTTTGAAAATGTCCACAATCCCATGTATTTTTGTGTCCACAAGGGGGAGGGGGGGGTCAAAAATCTTTGAAAAACTGTCCACGTAGTATATGGACGACCCCCATCTAATTTTTATGATTTCTTTGGTGCGAGATTTTTTCTAAATTGAAAACATTCTCTTCACATAGTTTTAACTCTTTATTTTATTCTTAAAAGAAAAAAGAAGAAAAAAAAATGTTTCCAGAAGAATTGTTTTAACATGCGTATAGAGAAAAGCGCCGATAGTCGACGAGTTTCTCGTTCGAGACGTATAATTTTCGTGAGTGCGTACAATAGGTTCTAACCTCCCCCTCGTGGTGAATTATAACAAATTGATACGTGCGGCGGGTCTACTGGACTGCAGTTATTGGAATAATTGCGCGACCTACATACGTCATTAGCCTTAATGAGTCGAGTAGATCCAACAACGGCCGTCCATACATTCCCATATAGGAAGGTCTCTCTCTCACATGCACTTACGAAACTATTGGTATTTTCTTCATACGATGCCCACGCACTATACGAACTGAGCCGGTCGATCCGTAAAATCTAACGTAATTACACAGGTTCGCTCCAGCTTCTCGAACCTTTCATAGACTTTCTTTATGTTCGACCAGCGCACACCTATGGGCACTTTTTATTTTACTTCTTTTATACCTAAGCACGGAAGTACACCGTCAAACACTATTGACCTGTGATAAATAGTCTTTTCTATTTTTTCCGTCAATAAGGTTTTTATTAATTTTCTCAATTAAAGGTAACTAATTGCTGTAGGAACTTTCTGCAAGTTTTTATTCTACTCCTCAGAACTTTCTTGCAGCCAATTATTAATATAGTAACTGTACAAAAATTCTTATTTTCTAATTCTTATTTTTCGTGATACGATGCAATATTTTTTCTTTTAAGAATTGTCAAGTTCTGAATATCTATTGGAATAAATCACATGTTACTAACCCAGATGCGAATCAGTTAGATCGTGGAATCAGGAGCACATGTTCCTACACTCGTGCACCTTAAGTAATATATCTACCTATATCAGACAGATGTGATTGGCCTGAAGACAGAAAGCTAATGGCTGACTCCAAGTCAGAGAAGAGACTCCTCTCTCATTCTACGATTACGGTCGTAACTGTGTCTATAGGTCTGTACATGGCGAAAAGTGTCTGTCTTGGAAGGTTGAAACCTAATCTTTCAATTCGATCGAACTTGGAACCAATCGAAGGGGATTCTTTCAAGATTCTTTACTTCCGTTCGATCAGCGCGCGGTTTGTTTCGCCGAGCTGATGTGTAATTTATACTCTCGTGCCTTCTATCCAAGGGACCGAAGAGAGACCTCCCTCTCTCTCATCATATAACAGGTTTATTCGAGATTCGATCAACGATTTGATTCTCGTTAGTGAGTATGATATTCTTCATTAGTTAGGCGTCGTTTACCGTGGAAAAATAAATAGATTTATTTCAAAAGAAAAACCTCTCAAAGGAACATTTGTAAGATGACCCGCTTTTTCCACGCATGAGTGAATTGATTTATATAGAAAAAAGCTACCAACGGTATGAAAATAGAACTAAAATGTATAACTAAAAAATCAGTTTGCCTTGGATATTGAATTCTGGCCATATGAGGGCAGTCCAGTGAGTCGAGTTCAGCAATGTGCTGCAAAATAAATGAGCAGGTGTCTCTGGTATGTTCCTCTCGCCTACGCATAAACGCGGCATTTGTACCACATAAGCGTCCACGACAAAATTTACTCCACCTTTTATATAAACTCGCCTTGTGTCTCTTATCATTTTCAAAATTGCAACTGTCATACAAAATTATTTATTATTTCCCGATAACGATCTCATCTCATTATATACAGCTTATGCTTGTCTATTCAATGTCGAAAATTAAATACGAATTCAAATAAATAAACATCACAAGAAATTACTGAGGTATTTCATACATATTAAAAAATAAAGTGACAATGTAAATTTTACTCGATGGTAAATTATAGTACCTGAGCCGTTAGCAATAAAATTATCAGGGACCGATGCTGAACGAAACTGAATTAAACATTTACGCTCAATTTAGTTTCGTGTCGACCCAAAACTAAATTAACCAAATTAATTCAGTTCGTGTCGACACGAAACTAAACTCAGTTTGTTAATTTAGTTTCGAGTCGACATAAAACTAAACTCAGTTTGTTAATTTAGTTTTGTGTCAACTCAGAAAGTGAATATCAATATTCTCAATATGGACAGAATATTATGTTGCCATAATGTTGTATGCAAAAGCATAATAAATGCTTTCAGTACCATCATTTGGAAAATTTTGTTACATTTGTGTCTGAATTTTATCGGAATATTCAGAACATTTTTAACAGTGTAGTTTAAACGCTAGTGTTTACTGAAACAGTAGCGATCTCTCATATTTTTCTATCTGACAATAAAACGCGCGATTTTTCTGATCCTTTCCTGCTCTTCGTCTCAAGCGTGCGGCACAAAAGCCATCCCACTCGAGCTATACTCTTTCAACACCTTAAAGAGATTTACGAGCCACCAGAGTCTAAAAGAGAAAAAGAGATCGGGAATCACTCTCTATCGAAGTTTGACGCTACGGAAGAGAGAAAGATGGTAAAAAAAGAAAGAGAGAGGAAAGAAAAATAGTAAACCACAGTCACCCTCTACATAATGGGCGTGCGCCTTTAGAGGGGGTAACCTCTTGGGGGGAGACCAGGTAGATCTTACATAAAGATCGGTACACAACATAATGGTCTGACTGGCTTTGGTAAGGCTTGTCCTGCGGAAACGTTAACGTCGCCAACGACCGTTATGACGAAGCATTTTCTGCATTGCAAGCTGTTTCACATACTCCCAACATGCGTAAATAACGTGTTTTAAAGACTAATGTAACTTATAAAATATCGCACAAGAACTTTCGCTTACTAACCATTTGCTGCAAATCTCAATAGTCATTTAGAAAATAAATTTAATAATACTAGTATTATGGCAGTTTTCAAAGTAAAAAATGAATTTTCAAACTTACTTTCAAGTCTAAAAGATGAGATATAAATAATAATAGTTTATTGTGCATCAAGTACAGAAAGAAGCTGTTTTCTCAAGAGTGCGTTAGCTGACAACATACGTCCTGTTCTGCTGGGTTAGGAACGTATATTAACGCTCGCAATATACGTGTTTTCTACGTGTATATTACTGTATGTAAACAGCAGGTATTCTATACTAGTAGAAATCGAATACCCACCCGTGTAGAAATTGAAAATAGGATTTCGTATGGGCCTGAATGGAAGCTCTTTTGTTTAGTGAGGCGCAAAGTAGGAAAATTAGTCAGGACCCGTCTAATTTCGTTAGGCTTGAAATATCAGGTGATGATGTGGGAAGATAGAGAGGTTCTAACTAGATCGCCCTGTCACTGCCTGAGTAGAAAAGCAGAATGTGGGGATTTAAGTATAGAGGGCCTTTTTAGCACCTCATTATTTTTTCTAAATACCTAAGTAACAATTTACGACTAACGTAATATTGCGCCAGTAACACTGAACAAACACACATGTAAATAACACTGTTTCGACCAATCAACCTGTCACTATCTTAACACTAACACTAATTCGCATGATATGAATCTACTTTCTCATCGTCCTTATATATTAACCTTCCTACGGTTTGTCCCGAGTTAACTCGGGATAAATTGACTGTACCAAAACGGTTAACCCCGAGTATACTCGGGGTAACTAAATATTTTATAACTCGTCAACAATGCATCGGAATTACATGATCTAAAGTGGAAATTGAAGCTAATGCTCTAAGATTTTCAAAAATATTTGTTAGCAATGATAAAAAATTTTTTTATCAAAGTTAAATAACTTTAAATGTTAGTAAAACAAGCAAGATTTTTAATAAGTGGATAATGTAAATTTATTTACATATTTAGAAAAAATAAGTTCCTAGGGCTAACAAGCCCTCAAAGGAACAGTACATAGTAATAATCGTAAATTAAAAAATATGTAATATAATTCGTGCTTATTATTAAAGTAGTTTACAATCTAACTATCTAGTATTTAATGTAATATGAAAAATATCAGTAACAAAAAATAGTATTATAATAATCAATAATTAACTCAACAATAATTTATACTTTACTTTACAGAAGTACACTGAGAAAATATTTTGTATAAAGTTTAGTCAAAAGTTGGTTAAAATGGATACACATAGGCATTTTAATAATGTTTAAAATTCTCTTGTATGGTTATTAAAATGCATTTTCCAAAGAATGTTCAAAAAGTAATTTAAAGATTAAAACAGACATTAGATTAAATTTTTGTATGCATTTGATCATAAACTGATTTACTATTTATAATACTTTATGCTGTACTTTGGTAGATATTTACCTGCGTGTGTTACAGTTTGTCCAAAAGTTGGGTAAAATGAAAGCCCCACCAAGCAACTATACTGTCAGGACTAAATGTAAAACTCTAGGCTGAAATCATGACCAGATAAACTGTTTAGTCACGTGCCAGAGACTTGACGGATCTTGTCAAAATTTAGAAAAATGTAAACTTTGGTAATGTGACAGTAAAACGGTCATAACTTTTAAATAAAGTTATTTTAGACTTTTCTGTTTTTGACCGTATGGAACATAAAAATTATTTTTATTATCTAATTATAAATGATTGACTAAGAGAGAATTTTTATGGGACTCGTGCTTTGTTTTTTTTAGGAATTGGTCAGTTTCTGTGTCAGCAGTTTCTTTTTTTGATAGTATCAAGATTTTCTGGCTAGAGATTCGGAAAAATCTAGAATAATTCTTTTAATAGGATTCGGCAAGATTTTCTGATTAGTGGTGGACCAGTTTTTCTAGGTGGAATCTTAAATAATTCTTCAAATCAGTGACTGGCCAGTGTCTGGAAAGAAATTCTTATCACGATTATGTTTAGGTTTTCTGGTCAGTGACTTGATAAAAGTACTGTTCGCAAAGAGGAATTGTTTTTATCCAGTGAAATTGGCCAGTCACTCATTCAGGACTGGCCAGATTGTCTTGGCAAGTAAAACTCGCTCTCGACTCTACAGCTACTGGAAGGAAACAAGTAATACTTGACAAATTTCTACCTAGGTAACAATTTGAAATAAGAATTTCAATAAATTATATTGCTTATATAAATGAGGCATTTTATGTGAAATATCCTAAGTTGAAATTTCAACTTCTTGAAAAAAAAATTGAAAAAATTAAAACTCGGGGAATTTGTTGTTCTATCCAGTAGAAATGTGACCAAAAAACATTTTTGACTTTTTCGAAAATTTGGAGGGGGTAGAGGGGGGTCAATTTTACCAATTTTGCTAACACCGGCTACTTTTTCAATTTTTTATGTACATACTTGTAATGGGGAAAATTTTGTAGAATATGTTTCTGTAAGGTTTTCTCATGCTCTTTCCAATGGTGAATTTTAGTTTAAAATTTTTTTTAAATTGGCCCTTATTTTTGATAATTAATACCTATTTAATTTTCAATTTCCCAAAAATCGGCCCGTTTTATTTGAAAATAAATTATTGCAAACGAAAGCTGAGGTTTTTTTCCTATCGGCATGTAAATTTGCGCAGAATGCCCTTTTTGTTTTCGAGTTATTAAATTTCAAAGAATAAATTGCGCCGCGGTCGCACTGAGGGCATTCTGCAAATTTACATGTCGATGAGAAAAAACCTCAGCTTTCGTTTGCAAAAATTTATTTTCAAATAAAACGGACCGATTTTTGGGAAATTGAAAATTAAATATTAATTATAAAAAATTAGGGTCAATTTTTAAAATATTAAAAAATAAAATTCACCATTGGAAAGAGCATAAAAAAACCTTTCAGAAACATACACCCTAAAAAAAGTAATCTCATAGTTAGAGGAAAAATCATCTTCTAATATCCTCTCAAGTTTTCCTCTCAAAACAAAAGTATTCAACTTGAATGTATATTATTTTTATTCTTTGGTGGTTAATAATAAAACAAAACAATTTTTTTAAGTTCAAATGTCAAATACATTGAATTCAAATGAAGTAAATAAACAATAATTAATGTAAGTAATTAACTATTAATAATTAAATATATTTATTTAATTAAAAACGCTTAATTCAGTGCATCAAAAAAGCTTTTATTTATTATCTTATAACCATAATAAGCAAATAATATTAAAGAGGAAAATCCACTAAAGCGAAGTATATTACTTTTGATACCATATATAAGAGGAAAATATGTGTATTCAGTTTAGAGGAATCCGCATCAATAAATCAAAATTACTTTTTTTAGGGTGTATTCTACAAAATTTTTCTCATTACAAGTATGTACAGAAAAAATTGAGAAAGTAGCCGCGGTGTTAGTAAAATTAGTAAAATTGACCCCCCTCTACCCCCTCCAAATTTTCAAAAAAGCCAAAAATGTTTTTTGGGTCACCTTTCTACTTGATAGAACAACAAATTCCCCGAGTTTGAATTTTTTTCAAGAAGTTGAAATTTCAACTTAGGATATTTTACGTAAAATGCCTCAAATAGCTTACATATAAATAATTGATCTTAAATATATATTTAGAAATCATTGATTAATATAGATTTACTGCGTCAACATTATTTTTTATTTTTGTTCTTCAAGTTTTACTGAACCATTCAGTAAACATAAATATAGCGAACATTTATCTTACGTTTTACTGTACTGTCAGTGAAATTTTAAAGTGCTTAAAGCGCTAATAATCTACTGAAATTGCGTTTACAGTCTAGTTCTTGAAAAATTACTGTTTTGGCCTTTCATTCCATAGTTCTCTCAAATAGTGTTTATTATTTTTTGTATTTATAAGTTAACAAAAGCAACACAATCACAAATTCTATTCCAGATGATTTTACCACTTAATTACAGTTATTTGCATCACTATTAGGAGCCGCAGGGCATTTGCATGACTTCTTCAATGGCAAAGATCGCCAATCCTTTTTGGAAGTATTCACCCTTTCTATAATCGATTCATACGCACGTGAAAGAAACTAAACTAATAAGAAATCTGCTGCGCGATTCAAAAGAATTATTCTCATGCGGTGAATAGCGAAAGAAAATAACTACATCGACACTAAAAATCTGCTACTTCCGGTCATGCAAACAATGCTCTTCATTAGCAAATTGAAACTCCCCAATGGGAAGTAAACGATTGGTTCAATAATGGGCCATGCTTGGCAAACTCCGTTCCATTATTGGAACATTAATGGCAACCATCATTGGACCACCAATGGTTTAAACTTGGGATGATCACGCTACTGCCAATGATCGGTAGCCAAGCATCGGGCCAATATTAGTTGCCAAGGAATTGCCAAGGAAACAAAATCGATTTTCAAAAGCTTGATTATTTATTGGCAGCCAACAAAAAACCAAGGTTTTGAAAATTAATTTTTTTTTAATTATTAATTAAAATTCATTTTTAAACAAAAATTTTTTCAAAAATATATATTTTTTTAAATTAATAGAACATATTAATTTAATTTTTCACATCTGGTAAAACAAAGGTGAAAGACTGATAAAAATTCCCTCACCGTATCTCACAGTGGAGGGATAACTGTGAATGTCTTTGCGAGAGAGGAGCAGGTACTTATAGAGCCAGTGTAACAGGTCACAAGCGAGAAGAAATCACTAGCATGCACTCTGGCGGCACTTGTCGGAACTGTTTTCTGGCGCGCATGCATATTCTGACATTATCGACACAGCGCTTGGCAACCAACGTTGCGCCACTTCCGACAAGCGCCGCCAGAGTGCATGCTAGTGATTTCTTCTCGCTTGTGACCTCCCTCTGAGCAAAAGGATATCTCAGGGATATCCCTGAGATATCTCGCGGGATATTGGGATATTCCAGGGACATCCCTGGGATATCTGTGACGTCTCAGAGATATCCATGGGATATCCAAATTTCCATCCCATGGGAGACTCGCGCGGGATATCCTAATATTATCCACGCGGGATATGCTACGTGAGAAATAGTAATATGTTGAAAAATAATTAGAGCTTTAAAGAGTTGAAAAACCATTATTAAATTATAACTAGAATGAGAAAAAAATTATTTCAAAAATAAAAGATTATTTGACTAATATCAAAGTTATTTTTTATGATTTAATAAACATATTAGTTGAATTCAATAAAATGTCTTTTTAACGCTAAACATTTATTGTGTGTGGGTTTAAACTAATTTTGGTGAATTCATTTTGTCTATTACTGATAAATATTTATTGGTTAAAGATATTTACAAGAAACTAAAAAAATATGAAAGTTAAACATATATTAAACAGCAACACTTATAATCACACACTGCAAAACACACGCTTCTGATCTAATGACGCGACGCCATGGTCGCCATGACACTTAACAGCTGGGAACGTCGACGCCTGCGCGTGTAAGATTATATGAGTACATACATATAAAATTTTATTTCTTTCTTGTTTAAAGGGAAAAATATACTGGATTTTCAGTAATTAATCTAGTAATTCATGCATTATTTGTTTAGAATGTAGTTAGAATAAATATTTGAATAATTTAATATATTATCTACCAATTTTTAATGCAACAAATATTGAATGAAACTTTTTTGACTTTAATTTGTAAATATAATTCCACACAATCTTTTGACACATGGAACGATCGTAAACCGTTTAATGTACATGCGCTGACATATATCCCACGCGAGATATCCCACGCGGGATACCCCACAAAAGAAAAATTTGCATATCCCGTAGATATCTCAGGGACATCCCAGGGATATCCAAATTTCCGTCCCGTGAGATATCCCATGGGATCTCCCTGGGATATCCTGCTCCTCTCTCGCAAAGACATTCACAGTTATCCCTCCACTGTGAGATACGGTAAGGGAATTTTTATCAGTCTTTCACCTTTGTTTTACCAGAGGTGAAAAATTAAATTAATATGTTCTATTAATTTAAAAAAATATATATTTTTGTAAAATAAATTTTAAATAATAATTAAAAAAAATCAATTTTCAAAACCTTGGTTTTTTGTTGGCTGCCAATAAAAAATCAAGCTTTTGAAAATCGATTTTGTTTCCTTGGCAATTCCTTGGCAACTAATATTGGCCCGATGCTTGGCTACCGATCATTGGCAGTAGTGTGATCATCCCATAAGTTTAAACCATTAGTGGTCCAATGATGGTTGCCAATTGTTTTGCCAAGAAAAAACCATTGGTCACCAAGCATGGTCCATTATTGAACCAATCGTTACCATTGGCAACTTCCCGTTGGGTCATACTAAGTCCGTCTTATATATTATTTTTTTCTTTGTACAATTTTTAGCAATTAGAATAATCAATGTATTTAATATACAAAACAAAACTTAAAATCTGAAAAATTTTATAATGCACCACTCAGAAAAAAGACTGAATAATACTCATCCAATATTCACAAAAAATATTTAGTGCTACGGTAACAATATATTGTTGTGTTAGGAAATTTTTTATGTGTCAAACAAATTATAAGTCGACTGAAATTAAATTGTTTAGTTATCACAACCAAATCTTTAGTTACATCAACAAAATTATTTAGTTGAGCATATTTATATTTCTAGTCAAAATGTTATTTGGATTCTCAGACTATTCTTTTACACCCGGTGTACAAAATTTTGTCATATAGGTCCGATCAGCTCCAGATAAGGATAAGTCGAGCCCTGATATAGAAAGTTTAACTTTTATTTATTGAATTGTGCAATCTATGAATACTTTTCCTTTTTGTAATTTTAATATAATAATGATCACATTATTTAAATTTACAATTTAATTATTTATTTGTTTATACACCTATCTTAAGCTGTCTAAATTTGAATCAGCGATAAGTTTTTTATTTAATTTTTAAGTAATTCTCAATACAATTCATCAGTCACAAGGAAGCAAAAATTATTGTTAAAAAATTTTCGTAAAAAACAAAAATTTTGCAAATTTACATTTTTCAATAATAATATTATTCGAATTAACACTTTTAAATAAACTTATTATTGCAACAGTTTTATTTTTCATAGAAGTTCAGAACTTTGATAAACAATTTCAGTTTGACTTTTAGAAAGTATAATATTCTATATAATTGAGATACCTATACAACATGAAAAATCGACCATATCACCCCAATGGGAAATAGCCATTAGTCTACCATTGGCTCATTAATGGCCCAATATTGGAAGCCATTGGTTTTCTCTAGGTTTATTATTGGCACCCAATAATGGACCACTAACGGTAAAATCGTAGGATGTCCACGCCGATGCCAATAATTGCCAACCATTATTGGCACATTATTGGCTGCCATTAAAAAACCAATAATAAAAAGAAAGGATTTTTATTAAATTTTATTAAATAATAAATTTATTAACTTAATAATTATTTCATTAATTATTATTATTATTTATTATTAAAAATATTAATTTTTTTAATTAATTATTTTATAGAAATGGTTATTATTTTCTATCACATCGAAATGTGAATAACCCTTTCGTTCAGAGTCTAAAAATTATTATTTTTAATTATTATTTTTACTCAGAGGTGTGGAGTATATTTTGAGCCGAGTTAAATTTATAGTTTATTAATTATCTTTAAAATTAATTGGCGCCTGACGGCGAAATTTGTTTATTGGGTGCCAATAATGGGACAATATTGGAACTGTTAGCACCCAATATTGGGCCATTAATGCGCCAATGGTCTTTTTCCCATTGGGATCTACTCCACTTTAAGAAAAGCACAATTAATAAAAATTTATATTCCTAAAGATTTTCGATTCGTTCTGGCGTCGCTATGAGAAAATAAAATTTCTCGCTTTGGTGAATCTCACAAAGTAGTGTGTGTCCATTACTTTTTCAAAGCACCACGATCATATTGTGAAGATTAAACGACGAAAACAGAATCAACGGGTGGTCCATAGTGATAAAAGACGGCACGCGCGTCTTTAAGTTAAAACCTCCACCACATTAAGAATGAGGGGCTAGGAAAAAGTTTTCCGCTTTACTATTTAATGTATTTCTTGACTTTTTGTAACATCTTCTATAAAATGTATAAGCTTTTAGTGAGTAAAATCATCAAGAAAACCCCCCTAAGCCGAAGGCGTGTAAACTACCTTTACTTAGCCTAGATTTATGTATGTGGGCGTCATTGTCGTTTGGTTGTCGTACATCTGCGTCCCGCTGACAAATTGTTAGTTCGTTTGTCGAAATTTAAGTTTGTAGGGGACATTTTATATGTATGTGAGGGCGGTGTAAAGATTTCGACACAAAAAAGCATTTTTACAACAGTGCATAAAAAGATTTAACTTCGAATTGCAATTTTACATTTTGTTTCATTTTCATCAAAAGTTTTCCAATGTTATTTAATTTTATTATTAACATATTTTATTATATATATATATAACTCTGTTAAATTAATTTACCTGTTTAAGTGGTTTTGCTTTTGAAAATCATTTTAAAAGCAATAATAAAATTAAATAACATTGGAAAACTTTTGATGAAAATGAAACAAAATGTAAAATTGCAATTCGAAGTTAAATCTTTTTATGCTCTGTTGTAAAAATGCTTTATATATATATATATATAACACACTGGAGTGACGTTATTTTGTAAAAGTTGGAATTTTTTAGGTCGCCGGGCTGAATTTGCTTTAGAATGTGAAAAAAATGAGCTGTGCACAAGAACAGCCCAATCGAACAATATTAATCCGGGCCACCGAAGAGTTAAAGTTTAAATGGGATATAACATAGGCTTTTTTACATTTTGTTTCCGATGTCAAAAAAAAAATTTTGACAGCTGATAGGGGCCGTCCATAAACTACGTCACGCCTTAGAGGGGGGGGTGGAATTCATTTTTTGTGACGTTCTGTAGAAAAAATGGCGCTAAAGCATGTAAATTTTGTGACGTGGGTAGGGGGGGGGGTGGAAAAATTATGCAAAATTGTGTGACGTAGTTTATGAACGGCCCCATAGCTGTCAAAAAAGATGCACTGAAAAAATATATTTATGATACTGCCATAAATATGGCCAATTCTCACATATATGTGTATTAAAAAGTTTTTCTAAGTAAAACTAAAAAAGATAAGATAAGATATATTCACCTTTTTGAACCTATTTTGAAATTTGGTACCTTTTGTACCTATTTTGATGATTTGTTACCTTTTTTACCTATTTTCAGTTATCACAGTAAGTTTTAAAAATTATTTTTTATTTTATAATTATTTTTCTGCGTTTGAATATCTTTTTTCTTACATAAAATTGACTTTTCTTCAATAAGCATTAAAATAAACCATTAATTAATCGGTTGGACGTGTTGTCATTTTTTCTCCCGTTGGACGATGTAATTTTACATTTTTTGCCAAAAATTCTGAATCAATGCAAAATGCTTTAAAAGAAGCAGTGAAAAATCATGCTAAAGAGATCGTCATCAAAGAAATGCAGGTTTGCCACAGACCTGGGAAACCTTGAATTGTCAGGGAATTTTATAAATAATAATTCTCATTCTGAAAATTCAATTTTTTCTATTTGAATATTCAAAATCTCAAGTTCTCAAGTTGTCATTGTACAATATTTTCTTGATTTTAAATTCAGTGCTTACAGTTGAAATCTAAATAATTTCTAAAGTTTCGTTATTTCTGGTCAATATTTTCCTTTGCATAATTTTAAAATTAATACTTTTAAATGCATTTTAGAAACTTAAAATGTTATTAAAATGATTAAAATACTCGTTTAATTGTGAAAAATTCTGAACAAAACTATATTTTTAAATTCTTATTATTTTTATCTATATTTTTTCGTTTACTTTAAACTATGTAACTGTGATGCGCTCTGAAGAAAGGTACTTTAGAAGCAAAAGATTGTAGGTTATGGTTGTAATTTTTTGAATGAAATTACACAAAGGGGATTAACTCTCAATATAAAAAACTGATATTAAAATCTTCATTACAACTATCATAATAAATCAAAATTAAATTTGGTTTTACAAAATTAAACAAAAACTTTTAATTTTTTACTTTTAATTAAGTTAAAAATAACACAAACAACGATTTGCTTCTAAGGTTTTCATAGGGACTTTTCATCGGAGTGTATCACAAATAATCTAGCAAAGTTTAACTTTAATTTAAATTATTCATAAAATTAACAATTAATAACTTATGTTATTTATAATTTACTTGGAGATTTTTAAATTTTTTGTCGTAATTAGAAAAAAATTTATCAAAACGATTTCACTTTTGGGTTTGGAATTTTTTAAGAAATGATCTGGAAAACCTGGAAAAGTCATGGAATTTTAAAATCTATGTTTTGTGGCAACCCTGAAATAAATATATTTGGAATAAATTTTGATTATATATTTAAAATAAAAAGCAGTATTTATAATCTATTTTTAATGATTTATACTGAGTTTTCATAAAATGGGTTATGTTAGACTGCATAACGAGTTAGAAATTATAAAAAATTATTTAAAAGAATGTAAAATATATTTAGTGCCAAAAACCACTAAAATATAACAGTCGAGTTCTAACCCACACAGCACCGAAACTTTCCTAAAAATTTATTAAAGATTTACTTGCAAACTTCGAAGTATTTACTTGAAAAGTTTAGTGAAAATTTTGTAAAGATTTAAATGTCCCACTTCAATAAATTAACTTTCCTGAAAATTTAAAAAAAAATTTCGCCTACTGTATATAGGCGAAAATTTAATTTAAATTTTCAGGAAAGTTTTAAGTTACATTTTCGCTTATAAGAGAGAAGTCGAAAATTTAATTTAAATGTTCAGGAAAGTTTTAAGTTAAATTTTTAGAAAAATTTGACTATAAACATTTATTTAAGTGGGACATTTAAATCTTTACACAATTTTCACTAAACTTTGCAAGTAAATTTTTCGAAGTTTGCAAGTAAATCTTTAATAAATTTTCAGGAAAGTTTTGGTGCTGTGTGGGAATGGTGTGTACCGGACAATAATCGACAGTGCACATAATTATACCTCGACGTCAAACCTCCCGCTCAGATTACCTCATGTGCCGGAAAAATACCAAGCCGAATGGGCGCGAACCAAGTACCCTTGGTCCTAAAGCGTCCGCCAAGCGAGGCATCTATCCGACTGAGCTAATCTGTCGGTAACTTTTATAATATAACGTGTACTAAAGTTAGTTTTAAATAAAATTTGAAATATTTTTTTCACTACTGCTTCATACTATCAATTTACCCTTGAACGATTTGAGCTGTGACTGTGCCATTAAATTACGCTTTAAACAAATTTTTATTTTTTATATAAATAATTCAAAAAATATCTTATGAACAAAAAATTCCCGGGTTTTTCCCGATTTCCGGGTTCGCTAGACACCCTGAAGTTACTTATATATTTTGAGTTTTCATCCTTTTCATCGTTTTCGTTGTTGCACTCAATAAAAAAATTATTAGGATTTTTGCATCTAGATAAAGCTACATATAGTTGTCCATCAGAAAATAAAAATTTCTGAAATGAAAAATTACAGAACTTTCCAATGAGCCAATGAGAAATTTGTGAGGAGAAGAATTATTAGAAATTATATGATGAGAAATGATTTTTAGTTTATGTGATATTTTTATTTTTTAAAAATTTTTCCGAACAATTTTTTTTAGTGAAAAAAATTTATTTTCTACAATTAATTAATTTATAAATTTTACAGATGAAGATTTTAGTATTAGGATTCAGATTCAAAATAAGAAATTACAGTACTTTTCAATAAACCAATGAGAAATTTTGATGATAAAGGATTTAAATTTTTATGAGGTATTTTTATTCTTCTGAGTAACCATTTTCTAGAATCTATATATAGATTTTATAATCTTTATATAACACTTGACTAATTCCTTGGAAGGCCTTAATGAGGCCTTTTTTGACCTGTAGTAACCTACAGGTAAATAAATAGGTTAAATTTGACATAAATTTTGACCTAACTTCATTATGTATCATTGGGTATGAGAAAATTTGTGGATTTAATAGGGCCTCTTTTGACTTAATTTTAAGGTTATGTTTGCCTTTCCATCTACGTCTGTGACAGCAATAACTTTTAAACTGATTTTGAGGTTATGCTTACCTCTTGATCTACGTCTATGACCTTAAGTTATGTTAAATATACAAGTCATTTGAGGCCAACTTCAGAGCGATGACTTTTGACTTTATTTTGAGGTTATGCTTAGCTCTTGACCTACGTCTATGGCCTGAAGTTATATTAAATTTTGACCATTTGAGGCCAACTTCAGAGCGATGACCTTTGACTTTTGACCTTTAGACTTTTGGCCATTAGTGACCAACTACAGGGCACTGAATCCGGCGGCGAAATCTTTTTATTATATAGAGAGATACTTACTTTATCCAAAATGTATAATGTTACGCTTATATTAGAGTATAATTTTCCTGTAATATAACTGTAATATCTTGGTAATATAAACTATTACTGGTGTAATAGTGTAATAGACTTAATGGTCACGTATTAGTTGTAATATGCGTAATAGGGATTACTGTGTACGCCTTTTTTCTTAGTAAATACCCCCTCGCGCGAGAGTAAAAAGGTCGACTAGAAACACACTTTGGAGTCCTTCTTCAAATGGGGTAAACTTGTGAGGTCTCCACTAAAACTCAACCATAATTTCTACACGGGCCAAGAGGTGCACCAACCATCATAAACTATTTGAGTGTGCCTTCAAAATAAGACGTCCAGTCTATTGCTTTTAATGTACCTAATTTATTGGTATACATACACTTAATAAAGATACATATAATAATGAACAAATTAGTAATTGTGAAACTTCTTCATGAGATAAGTGGTTGTGATGAATTTTATCTTTTGAATTTATTGTGGAAATGTTATAGCAAAACGATAAAGAAGAAAATGAAGTTATTTGTATTGTTTGAAAATAGTAAAAAATGGGGCAAATGCGCTTTTATAGCTCTAATTCTTATTCTAAATATATCTTCTTTCATCTATTGGCTCTTCCATGGCACGCGACTCTTTCATTGGCCTTCTTCCATTTGAGAATCAAAAGGCATATCTCTGTAAGAGAGATTCCGACCTGAGTAAACGAGAAAAGGTGCAAGTGGAGGAGGTGGAGAGAAAGAAAGAGAGAAAACTTAAATCCACGATAGAGTCGGTTACAAAAAATATCCCCAACGACCGACGGTTTTTATCCGAAGAAGGTTAAGCTGCATTAAGTTTGGGTTAGATTACAAGGGTGGAAGCCCCATGAATGGAACGGGGCACGTGCTACCGCTGTCTTCATCTTATATGTACATTCTGTTTCACTTTTTTCCCTTCTTTTCATTTCTTTTTTTCTCTCTCTCTCTTTCTCCATCACATCGTCGTCTTTTCAAACTGAATATCTAGAACTAGACGCGTCTACCGCAGTGGAATCTCCTCGGCCTTTTTTTAAAGGCAACGACACAGCTGCCTGTCGTGAAAAAATCTCAATTTGCAATTCATTCGTCTTGACGCGAAACACACATTTTTTATATGCAATTCGTTGAATCGTCTTTTGTGGAAAACGCGAAGAACCAGAAAAAAATTTAAATAATGCTAAGTTTACATTCACGTCGTTGATCAATGATAAAATCGTATTTGCGCTTGGGGAGAACTAAAATAGTCTGTGCAACAAAAATGTTTCACATTTGTTATTATTATTGCAAAAAACTAAGTAACATTAAATATACTCTCTAAGTCTGAGTTAGTGAAATACTACCAACAAATAGTGAAATTTGACTATAATTGTTAGTCATTTTCATGAACGAGTTTTCCTTATTTTGACTAGTTATATATTACTAATATTATTACTTAATATTACTTGTTACTAAATATAACCAATGTAATTCAAATGAGTAATGTGACCTTATTTGATCCGGCAGCTCAATTAAAGTCAAATAACAATCACTTTATCATAGAAATATTAATTAAAATCATTGTTTTCAATTAACAACAAAGAATCCGATTTATCCCAAGTGCGAAACGCAAAGACTGCAAAAACGGTCCTTGAAAAGTATTGTCAACGTCATTCTGTTTACAATTTACCAAAATGAAAATTAACCTCTTTTATAGTAGATATAATAGTTAAACCTTTCTAAATAATAATTCTGTCAAATGTGATATAAATTATTTTTCCGAGAATTTGTTATATGGGGATCAAGATGAAAATCAAGAAATATTTTACAAAAAGACACTGACGATGCGATATAAGGTTACAATTTTAAAGGGGTAGTCTGGTGTTCGAGCCTGTTTTGTAAGCATATTTCGGAATTCTTTTTTTTATTATAAAATAAAATATAAACACATCAAATCTTTTTACATCTGTTTCTTATTATTATAAATTCTTAAAAAAATTATTTCACTATTTTATTCTTGATATTGTTATAGATATTTACAGTTTTTTAACAAAAAAAACGAAGCGCCCGTGTAGAAAAAACTTCTGGTGCTGGCCTGAATCAGACCTGACCTTCTATTATCCAGTCTAGTGGCTGGCCTGAAATTCTGGCCAGTGTCTGGCCAAAAGTGTAACGCTAGAATACTTCAGGAATAAGTATGCAAAATTTGAAAAAAATCTGACGAAAACCATTTTACGCGACTAATACCTTAACGGTGTTCGATGGTCTCTTAAACTCGATAATAATGTGCGACCAACAGTTATCACCCAACAAATACGGCACTGACCGGTTTAAATGACGTAAAATTGGTAAATATTCATTTTCTAACAAATTTTTCTTTGTTCACAGGCACTTTTTACAAAATATGACAACGTACATTTATCACAAATGTTTTTAATTGTCTGAATTCAAAAGATTTTGTCAATCCATGTAGAAACGCGGTTGCAGCATTGGAATTACCGTAGCAATGTAATGCGAATCATTTTGACAGCTGAGCCTTTACGCTCACTGCATGCTTCTGCCCTCTACTGGCAAAATGACTGTAACATACGTCTTGACGTCTGTCATTACATTACTTTTGTATTTCCAATTCTGCAACCGCGTTTCTGCATGGATTAACAAAATCTTTTGAATTCAGACAATTAAAAACATTTGTGACAAATGAACGTTGTCAGATTCTGTAAAAAGTGCCTGTGAACAGAGAAAAATTTGTTAGAAAATGAATGTTTACCAATTACACGTCATTTCAAACAGGCAGTGCCGTTTTCTTGGATGATAACTGTAAGTCACACATAACCTACAAATTTCAGAGACCATTGAACGTTCTTAATAAAGAATGTTATAAAGTCTATATTTCTTTACATAATGTATTTGTCGCATGATTGAATAAACAGTTAAAAATTACTTTTTATATTTATTTATTTATTTATTTGTACACTCATTTTTTGCCTTAATACTAGTGTTATAAGAGTCGCCGTGGAAATTTTCTGACATACACTGAAAGAATTTTGGGCAGACTGCAGGCTTTACATGGGTGCCGCTAGAGCTCGCTGCCCCAAGACTCGCAGTTCATACCTCAAAAAGGCGAGTCTTGAGGCAGCGAGCTCTAGCGGCACCCATGTAAAGCCTGCAGCCTGCCCAAAATTCTTTCAGTGTGCGACTTTGTAATTTAGGCTCAGCAAAGGCTTTTTTGCGGTGTCAAAAAAAGATAACTAAATGTAGAAAAAATTTACCAAAGACAAAATAAGTTTATTAAAATTGTTCTTTAATTTCTTGCATCCTATCCTCATTCTCAACTCTGACAACCATGTTCAACCCTTAGCATCTTTTTTTACAATTGGTTATAACTCTGAAACTTTTGGTCCAATTTTTTTACAATGTTCAGCAAAAACATTGCGTTTGAGTCAATCTTTCCAACAATACGCCCAAAATCGCGAAATTCGTCCTACAGGGGAATTTATGAAGAAAAGTTAAAACTATGTCCAACCCTGACAACTCTCCCCTACTATAACTTATAATAAGTTTTGCGTCTACAGAACGACTTGAAAATTAGGAGTTTATCCACATTCATATTTACTACTATATGTTTAGTTCGATCGACAAAAAAATATTGAACGCTGTTTTGTAACTTTTACTCAATATTCTTGTCACAACACAAATTTTCTTACTAAATATAATTATTTGTATTATTTTTTGCATTTTGTCAATACTGGGGGAGTAATGGCGGCCAATATTGGGCCATTAATGTCTGCCGAGATTTTCCTACCGACACGTCTAACCGCAATTAACACAAGAGTAGGTCCAATATTGTCTGTCAAAACTCGGCGCCAACTTTTCCAACACTGGACTATTATTATTGGTCTGTATTGGATTTCGCACTTGGGATTGTATTTATGGAGAATTAAAAATTAAAAAATTTTTTTTTGGTTTTATAAGTAGCTATAAATATACCAACCATACAACATACAAATGTTTCAACGGCGACACTGCCGAAAACCAAAGATATGGCAGCTGTTGCTAACATAATATTCTTCAAATTCCCAATTGAAATAAAAACTAACATAACCTGCGATATTTTATCCGGGTGAGACTCACTTTAAGTTACTTGAAGTTAGCCGTTTACTCATTCTGATACTGAAATGAGTTCAGTTTTTTTCTGTGATATATATTAATTAGTAATAAAACTATTACTAATATGTTTGAAACAGTAATTCATTTTAAATGAAACCACTAGAAAAAAATGAGAAAACCACGCAAGCACAAATTTTGATTTCTTTTTATTGAAAACAATTGCAAGAGAAAAGGTTAAAGTGCAATGAACCTGTAGGTAGTTCTTGAAGAAATGCGTGCATTCTACGCATCTGTCATGTATTTACGTGTTGTGCATATATCTATGTCTTGATGCCTGTTTACAGACACACGTCCGGTGCATTACATTCTCATGTGCGTGAACATTTATGTCTTTAGACGAACGAGCTTGGACATGCGAGAGGTCTACCGTCTTTTGCTTTCCTGATAGTCGCGGCAACATATCTAGTGAACACTAGGATAAACTAATGTCTATAAATGTACAGGTACGTATTTTATATGTACACACGCACATACATATAAATGGGTGTATCCCTGTTCACCACATGCATGCATAAAGGAATAGCTTTAATGAACTACAAATCAGATGAAATCAGCACGAAAACTGCATCACTTTATTTCTTGATTGCTCCGCGTATATACATAATACAACTTAAAAATGTTTCAACAGAAAATTTTTTTTCTACTATAAGGAAATACAAAATCGTAAATTAACATATAAATTTTTAACTAAATAGCTTACATTAGTCTTTATTTGTGGATTTTCTTTATCCTAATGTAAGTTTATAAGAATTGCGATCATATCTCCCTCAATTCTTGGTATTGAATTTTTGAGGAAAAATTTTTTCTTTTCTTGTGTGAAATAAATAAGTGTAGGTACTGTTTATAAACTTTAGTACTTATTTAATGCTATTCGGGAAAAAATTACATCTAAAAAAAGTTTTGAGTTAGTGGTAGTGAGAAGGAGAGTGAATAGTCAATGTAAATATAAGTTCATTACATTTATAATGAATAGTTACGAGTTCGATAATTCATGTCTTTTGAATGAAAATATTTTTTGATTAAAGTAACAAAATCACGCTCATCAGAGTTAAATAAATGATACACCGACTCTCTGGCTCAAGTCTCATTTACTTCAAGTCTATATGCGAGGTGTGGCCTTGTTGAATAAAGGTATAGAATTGTCAAGAGACATTCCAGTTTACACATAATGCATTCCTCGGCAAAATATTTGTAACAATATTTATTCCGTAAAGAAGCGTCTATCAGTACTTACTTCTGTTAATATGATGAAACTATGACTAACGGCTTATAACCCATATTTCTATTGATTACATCAAACTCCAATTTTAACCACTATATTTGAAAACAATTAACAAATATTGATTATAACTATCGCGTTACCTTGTCACTTCCAGAAATTACACTAATGGCAACTAACTACCAGTCATTTCAACAACCAGTCTTTTTTTTTTTTTTTGCTTAGGGACTTTTGGGAAATCTGCTTACAGATACCTTGGATTCCGCACTCCAAGGTTATGTGGGGTTGGTGTGATAAAACAAAGGGAAATAAAAAATAAATATATAAAATAGTAAATTTAATAACACGCAGTTACGATTGTGATTCCTCTGTAAAGCAATTGATTCAATGAATTCGTCGCAGTTCAAGTAAGTTTTTTCTACCTGAATGCTTTCCGACCATTCAGAAATGTAATCTATTTCTTTAATATTCACACCGCTTCATTTCCTTCAACGGTTATAGATTCATCTTATTCAGCCGATTATATGCTTGTATATTATTGAGAAAAAGATTACTGACATTTTATGAATCTCTCAACTTTAAAGAGAAAAAAAATTAAAATATATTTATATGAATTTATCACTTGGTAAAAATTATGTATAGTTAATATTTTTAAAAAATTTAGCAATCTTTTAAGTCAAATCATGAAATAAAAAAACAACTTTTAACGTTTCAACAGCTTTGCTGTGCTCTTCAGAAACTGAAAATATTGATTAACAATTAAAAAAAAATATTATAAAGTTGCTAGAAAAAGGTATTAGAAAAGGGAGCTTGCGTTCAATCCAACGATTACAAATCAATTAATTACAAAAACAAAGAGCTATTAATTATACTATAACACTGAAAAAAGAAGAGTATTGATAACCGAAATAATAAATAAAAAATTGTCAAATAGTGTAAAATTAATAGAATTAAGAATTTTTAACAAATTTTTTGTAAAAATAATTAAGAATTTTTATGTCACCTTTTTTATTAAAAAATTACAAATTTTATTTATAAATTGATATGAACGAAGGGGTATTTACTGGTTTAAATAGTGTACCATTGACTACCGTTATTACAATAATAATTACCAAATATTTCTGCTTATTACGATTTACACTCGAATCTCGCTATAACGAGAAGTTTGGGAGTCACATCTCCCTCTATTACGAGCGCAAGAGGAGAAAGGGGCCGTACACATAATACGTCACGCGATTTTTGACCATTTTTAACCCCTCCCTCCCCCTATGTCACACTTCGTCACAAATATTGAACCCCCCTCCCCCTACGTCACGTCACACACGTAAATTTCACTGTAAATTTTATACATTGGACATTATATATTATATCCTACACTCTAAATTATTGAATCAATTAAAAATAACTGATTTAGAAGCAAAAAGTCAGATACTAATTTAAATAGTAATATTTTTTTTGACAATTAGTTAAAAATAACTGATGTTTTAATACAATTTTTTTTTATTAATTCAATTGAGGCCTTGGATCCAATAACTCGCCCGACGCTCGAAGACACGCGCTAATACCAGTCGGGTAGCAGTGAGTGGCCCAGAGACGCTCACTGCTCACTGACTGGCAATTGCGCGTTCCTCCGAGCGTCGGGCGAGTTATTGGATCCAAGGCCTCAATTAGTCATGTTTAACTACCTACATAGCACCGAAACTTTTCTAACAATTTATTAAAGATTTACTCGCAAGCTTCGAAATATTTAAATGCAAAGTTTAGTGAAAATTGTGTAAATATTTAAATATTCCACTTCAATAAATGTTTAGCTCGAAACTTTCCTGAAAATTTTCACGAAAGTATAATAGTCGAAAATGTAATTCAAATGTTCAGGAAAGTTTCAAGCTATATTTTTAAGAAAATTTGACGATAAACATTTATTGGAGTGAGAAATTTAAATCTTTATAAAATTTTAAAATAAACTTTGCAAGTAAATTTTTCGAAGTATGCAAGCAAATCTTTAATATACACATTTAAAAAAGTTTCAGTGTTTTGTGGATAATTTTGCAGTTATTTTTAACTGATTCAGAAGCAAAAAGTCAGTCACTGCTGATTGTCAGTTAAACCCGTGTAGAAAAATTGTTGGGTTCTAGTGTGGTGCCAGAAAGACAGTCTATTCTCTAACTGGGCGCTGAAAAGACTGTCTGACCATGGGCTAATCAGACCAGTGACGATCGAACCACGCGTTGGTCCAGACTGGACGAGCTAATCAGGGCTAATGAGCAGCGCTAATATTTAAAATTTTAGGTTCGATTTCAATATTTCAGTTTTTTAATTTTAAATAATTTACCCAAATTTACTCGGTTCTCACGTTTATTCAATGTAATGTGAAAATATGAATTATTAATAATAATAAATATTATTGTTATTCATATATATGTGTGTATATGTATTTAATGACAATAACTTATTATTATAATAATTATATTATTTCCAAATAAATAATATACTGCACTAGCAGTAAATATCATTTAAAATAGTAATATTGAAAAATAATTTTAATAAAAAAACAATTTGCGTTAATTGGTACATTTTTTAAATTCATTCTTTAACAGGTCTTTAACATTATTTACAAACATGTTTACAATTTTAATTTATAACACTTATACAGATTAAATATAGTAATTTTATCATTTTATATAACACTTACAATAAAAAATATCCGCTCGCATGTGGGATCGAACTCACGCCCCCCACCCTTGACGACCCGACTCAAAGCATTTAAACCGCACGGCCACTGAAGTCTGGGTATGAACTCTCCTAATTTACTATATCAATGCCAGTGTCATATATTCTGTTGCTTATAAGGACGAAGTGAAAACTATGACTAAAATTATTACACATAATAATCCCGAATTATTTTAATTATTATATATGAATATTTAAATAAATAATTCTAACTACAATTATAATCATTAAACAATTTTTTAGAGTATTTTTTTTTTTTTTTTTTTTGCTTTGGGACTTTTGGGAAATCTGCCTACAGATACCTTGGATTCCGCACTCCAAGGTTATGTGGGGTTGGTATGATAAAAAAAAACAAAAGGAAATAAAAAAAAAGAAAAATAAATAAATGTTATAATAAATTTAACAAACTGGCGACCTACTACCAGCCCGACCCACTAAAACCCGTAACCCTTCTTTTAGAGCCCTTTACCCTCCCTTGGAACTTTCGTAAGACTTTAGCCTTCGAGGGTGGCGCTCCAACTCTGTCGCTAATGCGACTTTCTGCTTTTCTCTGCGGTTATCCTGCGTTAATAGTTAAAAATTTAAAACTATTTCAATATAAAAGCGGAATTAACAGCACAACAATAATAAAAAAAAATGTTTAATCAAGTGTAAACAGTCAAAAGATAAAATTGCAAACGGATATATATAAAAAAAAATAATAAACGCGTATATAATATTAAAAACATAAAACAGAATAAATTAAAATTGTATAAGGACAAATAAATCACAAAATAAATTAATAAAAAACAAACGAATAAATTAAAAGCTGTTTAAATTACGCTTTTTGGCGGCCGTCGAGATCCTTCCTCGACATAACCGAGATTATGAAGTTCTCGACTTGCCGCCAATTCTCCTCTGACTGGGTCATCAGCGATACCATGTTCTCCGGTGTAACTTGACTGTTTACACCTTCGAACATGGCCTGCCTCTCCAAGTCCCATTTCTTGCATGAGAAGAGGGTGTGCTCCGCGTTGTCCTCATGGAACTGGCAATATGCACACACCTCGTCCTCGCGTAATTTAAAGCGACACAGGTACGAGTTAAAACACCCGTGACCTGTGAGCGCCTGAGTCATATAATAGGAAACCTGAGCGTGTTTCCTATTTATCCAGGTGGCGAGTGCCGGGATAAGGCGATAAGTCCATCGACCTTTTTCCTCACCATCCCATCTTTCTTGCCATCTTTCTATGAGCCTGTGCCTCGCTTCTTTGCGGATCAGGTCCTTGCTTGGTCTTAATTCCTCATTCAAGGAACTGCTTTCTTTAGAAAAGAGAAACATTTCTTCCCTTTCCCTCGCCAAAAGATCTGCTGGCGGGACACTTGCAAGGACCTGCACAGCACTCGTAGATACCGTCTTATATGCAGAGATGATACGCGTTGTTATCGATCTCTGCGCAGACAGTATCTTTTCACAGATGGTCACACATCTTTTACTCCTCAGGGATGGGGCCCACGCTGGTGCTGCATAGAGCATTTTAGCGTGGGCGACACTCGCCACCAGTCTTCTTTTTTGTTCACGGGGTCCGCCAAAATTTGGCATTAGCCGTGAAAGATTAGCCGCACACTTGATCGCCTTATTTGACGCCGTAGCCATGTGGTGGTGGAAGTTTAACCTTCCATCTAACTCCACACCAAGATATTTAATTTGCTTACTCCACTTGACCTCGAATCCGTCTATCACGATTCGTGGGAGCTCATAACCACGTCTGTCTGTGACCAGCAGTGCCTCGGTCTTTTCCAGGGCCATTTCAAGACCTCTGGTATCCAGCCAGCTTTTAGCTAGTCGCAGACATTCGTTCACCAATGTCCCAAGAGCCTCCTCACTTTCGGCAGTGCACACGAACAACGCGTCGTCCGCAAAGCCGATGATCACCGCACCTTCGGGCAGATCCATTCGCAGAAAATCATCGCCTTGAGGTGCCCCACGCTGCATCTCTTCCCTGAGAGTGCAGGTGTCTCCCTCATATATAACCCACCTGTCGCTAAGATAATTATTCATTATCCGCAACAAGTAGGGCGGCATGTTTTTCTTCTCCATCGACTCGATGAGATCTTTCCATCTTGCGGAATTAAACGCGTTGCGTATGTCAATTGCTATCAAGGCGCAGAAGCTCTTCTTTTTTCCAGGTCCCAATTTGTTTTTTCCTGCTTTGGCTATGTCCACAACTGCCTGGATGGCATCATCCGTGGACTTGCCTTTACGGAAACCAAATTGGTGATCGGATAGACGATTCTCTTCGGTCAAGTGGCTTTGCATTCTCTGCAGAACCATATCCTATAGAAGTTTACCCATCGTATCTAGCAGGCATATAGGCCTGTACGATGAAACCTTATCTAGAGGTTTTTCACCTTTCCTTAGGAGGACTAACCTCTGTCGCTTCCAGTCGCGGAAGAACTCTCCTCTCTCATGGCAAAGATTGAAGCATCGAAGCAGAATCTGGGGTGAAGTGTCGATTACCAACTTTAGGATCTCGTTACTTATCCCATCGATTCCAGGCGCCTTGCCTGTTTTCAATCTTTTGCCTGCTTTTTGCAATTCACTAAGTGTGAAGAGTTCTTTCTCTTCGACTTTGCAAAAACTCCAGTCCCTTCTAAGGTATGGCTCCGCAGGAGAAAACAAAGAACTTATTATCTTTCTGACCCAATCGGGATTGTCCAGGCCGGGGGTCTTTTGCCTCGTCACTAATTTCTTAGTTACGATTTTAAAAGCCAGACCCCATGGGTCCTTATCGACTTCCTTGATTAGGTCTTTCCAGCTATGGCGTCGCGACTTCCGGATCTCTTTCTTGATGTTCTTTTTCGCCTCCTTGAAAGCCTCTTTCAGCAAGGGATCTCCCTTAGATCGGGTATATGTCCTTCTTGCTTTGAGGCATTCCTTTCTCAAGGAGGCCAGTTTTTCTGACCACCAGTGCAAGGATTTTTTCCTTGGAAAGGCGCCTTTGCGACGTGGCATCGACGTATTGCAAGCGGTGACGATTATATTTCGCACCGCTCGCACCTCTCCATTTAGACTTTTCGGCCTCCTCACCCAACCAGAATCCTCAATTAAGATAGATTCTTTTAGGGACCGGCCGAACTTCTCCTTGTCGAGTTTCTTAATGTTCCACGAGAAGGTTTTGCGACTAGGAGCTTCCTGTCTTTTTCCTCCTCGTGTGTCTCCCATTGAGACTGAGAACTCAATGTACTGGTGGTCACTTGCTGTATATTCCTCAGAGACCCGCCAGTCGCTTATGCGGCTAAATATATTAGACGATGCGATCGTTAGATCTATAATCGATCCGATCGCACCTCGTCTAAACGTCCATGTTTTTCCCCGGTTTACAACTAATAAATCGTTCTTGGCGATCATTTCTCCAATCAGAATTCCTCTCTTGTCGAGCCTCGTCTCACCCCACTCTGGCGACTTTGCATTAAAATCGCCATTGATGATGACATCCAGCTTGGATTCTATGAGGCTCGATTCTAGGTCTTCTATATTGGCTTCGAAGGTGGTCAGCGGGTCGTTGGGTGAGAAGTAGCAGCTATACATACGTATGTTAGCCACCTCTATCCACACAAACCCGCTAGCTGTATAATTATACACTTTTTGAAGGATTCGATTAAAATTGTATTAAAAATAATTAAGAAATTCTGAGATTAACTAAGAAATTTTTAATAATAAAAAAATTCTGAGAATTTTATTATTTATAAAAATAATTGAATTATTGAGAAAAAACTTATAAAAAATTTACCGACAGATTGGCTCAGTCGGATAAATGCCTGGCGTTGGTGGTCGTTTAAGGACCAAGGGTATAAGTATCCTTGGTTCGCGCCCACTTGGCTTGGTATTTTTCCGGCACGTGAGACAATCTGAGCGGGAGGTTTGACGTCGAGGTATAATGATGTGCACCGTCAATTATTGTCCGGTACACACCATTAGAACTCGACTGTCGATAAACCGGTTGTACTCAGAGAGGTTTTCTACAGTTTCCCTCTTCTCTGGCGAGAAAACCCATTGACGGGTGGTCCAGGCGTAATGCGAGTACTCCTAATAAAGTCGGCTGTAGACGCAAATTAGGTTAATATATAGAAAAATTTCTAAAGTAGAATGGTTATGCTTAATCCAAAAAAGTATTTCTCGGGGACTCTTGTCGAAGTGCGTAAGGCCAATAAGGCAGGAGTATAAACAATACAAAAAAAAAAATAATAAAAAAAAAAAAAAAAAAAAACTTATAAAAAATTTGTAAACACTTATTGAATTTTTGTGAAAGGCTTTTTATTTATGAATGTAATTAAATTTTTGCTTACATTTTATTTTGCCAAGAATCTTGTTAAAAATTTGGAAAATAATTGAATTTCTGAGAACGATTTTATTATTTATAAATATAATTGAAATTTTGATAAGAATTTAAAAAAAATTTTAAACATAATTAAATTTCTGTGTAGAATTTTGTTACTTTTGAAAATAATTAAATTTCTACAATAATCTGTAACTTCTCCAACACTCAATGTGTATAGTGTTTTTAACTAAATTTCTTCTATATATTAATTATTTTTAATAATTAATCAAATACAATATATGTTAAAAAATTTATCTAATTTCAGGAGAATTTATTTTTTATTTATTTTTGAACGATTCTTTAGATTGACTGAATTATTCCATTATATTTTGAAGTGACAATCCATGTATAAATTCAAAGAAGACCGACAAATCGGGCACTAAAGTCTTGATTGTATTACTTAAAAAATTTTGAATTCTAGTGATGCCAATGAAGTCCCATATAGCATACAGTTAGACAGTCTAAATTAGACCGTCCAGAAAAATCCCATATAGCATACAGTTAGACCGTCCAGATGCGTCTAGTTGGGGCAATCACTGGACTCCAGACTGCCCCAAAATTTTTCTACACGGGAATATGTACCAAAATTCAGCCCAAAATAGATCCCGACATGTAGAAGTTAAAGGGGACAGGGTGATTTTTTGGGATTTTTTTTTAAAATACACTGTAAAAAAGGGAGTTAAATTTTAACTCCCCAGAGGATTCTATAAAAGTCGCACCCATTGGTGAGTTAATGCCAAGGGAGTTGGATAAAGAGAGTTGAAAGTTTACACCCAAATGCGCGGGTGTTGATGAAGGGAGTTGATTTCAGCTCACCATGTCCCAAAATGTAAAAGTTAAGGGTAGGAAATATTCATTATTAAAATTTTTTTAGAAAAAAATTCATATCATTTCTTTCTACTTCTACATCCAATCAGGTTCGCTAAAATTTTCCCCAAATCTACAATTGAAAATGAAAATGTCTACCGAATTTTAGCCCAATAGGTAACGATATGTAGAAGTTCAGTATGGGGACAGGGTCACTTTTTGTCATTTTTTTGAAAAAATTAAATTTTATACCTTTCTAGTTTGTAAATATGACCCCTAATCAGGTTCGCTAAAATTTTCCCCAAATCTACAATTGAAAATGAAAATATGTACCGAATTTTAGCTCAATAGGTGACGATATGTAGAAGTTCAGTATGAGGACAGGATCATTTTTTGACATTTTTTCGAGAAAATTAAATTTCTTTCTCTCATAGTACGCAAATATGATCTTCAATTAGGTCCGCCATATTTTTCCCGTAATCTGCACGTAAAAATGAGTACGTGTACTGAATTTCAACTCTCCAAGTTCTTATATTCAAAAGTTAAGGGGGGGAAAGAGTCATTTTTTGCATTTTTTTAGAAAAAATTTGATTTATTTCCTTTCTAGTTCGCAAATATGACAATCAATCAGGTTTGCTATATTTTTCCTGTAATCTGCACTTAAAATTGAGTATGTGTACCGAATTTTAGCTCACTAGGTACACGTATGTAGAAGTTAAGGTGGGGGGACAGGGTGATTTGTCGTAATTTTTTCTGAAAAAATCGATTTCATTCAGTGCTAGTTCGTAACCATGACTTTCATCGGGTTCGCTATATTTTTCCTGTAATCTAGACGTGTAAATACGTATCTGTACCAAATTTCAGTTTACTAGGTTGAGATATGTAGAAGTTAAGAGGGGGGACAGCCTATTCTGAGTGTCTGGGACGGACACACGAGTGATTTTTTAAGGGTTCTGCCAGTACACCTACGGTGTACGGAACCCTAAAAATACCAAAATATCGATCAAAATTGAAATCTTTTTATCGATTTTGTCTATCGATTTGGCCATATTCTCACCCCAATACATTATTTTTATATTATATTATTATTATTATTTATTATATTATAAGAAACATTAATAAAAATGTTCAATACACATTTTAATACGATTTAATTATTCGAAATTTATATTTATGTTTCATTTTGCGCGCTGCCGATTGAAGATTCCCACCTAGATTCCGCAACATATTAAAAAAACTAAAGTATAAAAGACTTAAGTATTGAATATACTTCAATTTTATTTAGCTCACTTTTGCTTGTTTTCATTTATTGCATACAAATATTGCAAATAAAAAATTCGTGTTCACTAACTTATAGTTTCTTGACAGAATTGGTTAGATAATTTTCCCGCTTTGCCAATTCAGACAATAGCGCTCCTGTGCTCAATTGTTTTTTGTTGTTAATTTATGAATTTCAACTATTTTATTTCTGCTTCTTTTCACTAATTGACATTACTATAACCACTGCACACTGGACCTGGAGACCCTATTTCTTGGCCAATATTCTAAATGTAGGTACTGAAAATTGCTTCAAACTCGTTACTCGACGGATATCGGGGTCACTGATTACAAATCAGACGTCAGATTTTCAAAATTCAAAATGGCGGATCAAATATGGCTTACAAATTTTTAAAAAATTCAACGAATATCCTTCAATGTCGTTTCTCGGGGGTTTTCGAGGATGTTGATTACGAATTCGATGCCAAAATTACAAAATTCAATATATCGGACAAATTAAAAAAAATTTAACAGATTCCCTTCAAACTCGTTGCTTGAGTCCTTTCGTGATCGATGATTAAGGGTTAAAATTTCTAAAAAATGGGGCCACGTGTTTTATGCACGACCCATTACGAATCTGATGTCAGTTTCTTCAAATTCAAAATTTCCGATTTTAAAATGCATTAAGAATTTTAATTTTTCTGGTTATTCGCTCTTTGCCGAACCCAGATTCATTGAACGTGGACGTGGCGAAATTATGACTCCATTTTTTTAAATTTTCTTTTTTATGTTTTTTTAGTATTGTTAAGAATTATTGTAAGTTTAAGCCATTATATTTAAGTAATTTAAAAACTTATTCTCACTTTTAGTCATCACTAACAAAAATTTCTTAATCATTATTTTCCTCCTCGCCAGATAGCTCTATATCATTTAAATAAGGTTGTCTTTGAAAAAGATTAATATCTCTATATTTTTCAGACGTTTCTTCAGTCTCTGATGTAAATTCTAAATCTCGAGAATGATTAAGTACTTTCGAAATTGCAAGTATCTTTTGAACTGCTTTCGGAAAATTTAAATATTTCTTACTCAAGCAAAGAGTTTGAAGGAAATCTGTTGAATTTTGTAGTCAGCCATATTGGACAAATATTTTGTCCAATATTTTGCCACATTTTGAAGCCCCGTGAAATTTTGAAGTCTGATTTGTAATCAACGACCCCAAAAACCTCCGAGTAACAATTTTCAAGTGAATTAGATTAATTTGTAGGGTTCCGTACACCGTAGGTGTACTGACGGAACCCGTCTGAAATCATTTGTGTGTCCGTCCCAGACACTCGGAATAGGCTGTCCCCCTCTTAACTTCTACATATCTCAACCTGGTGAGCTGCAATTCGGTACAGATACGTATTTTAACGTTTAGATTACAGGAAAAATATAGCGAACCCGATTAAAAGTCATGGTGACGAACTAGCACTGAATGACCCTATCTCCCCACCTTAACTTCTACATATCATGATCTAGTGAGCTGAAATTCGGTACATATACTCATTTTTAAGCATAGATTTTGGAAAAATTTTAGCGAACCTGATTGGGGGTCATATTTACGAACTAGAAAGGAAAGAAATTTAATTTTTTTGAAAAAATCTTAAAAAGTGACCCTGTCCCCATACTGAATTTCTACATATCGTCACCTACTGGGCTAAAGTTTGGTGCACATTTTCAATTGTAGATTTTGGGAAAATTTTAGCGAACCTGATTGGGGGTCATATTTACGAACTAGAAAGGAAAGAAATTGATTTTTTTCGAAAAAATGTCAGAAAGTGACCTTGTCCCCATACTGAAATTCTTCATATCGTCACCTGTCAAAAATGTTTAATTATTAGTTTAAAATTCGAAAAGAAAAAGTAAGAAAATGAAATTAATCGGAATCACAATTAATTAATTACAAATTTTTAAGTAAACAGCTTTATCACATCAATCGCAATGAAACGAATTGTTTTGTTAAATTACTATAACTATGAGTGATTTTAATAATATTTGCAATTAAATCGCCAAAAACAAGCAATAAATACAACCCCTAAAAAAAGTGGTCTATACAATTCCCCAAATGCTTCATTTTACAAAAAGCTTTGTCTTATTTATTCATTTTAATTTTATGCAAAGTTTTTTTTGGAGTCAAAGTGCCAATCCCGCACAATAATTAAAAAAATATTTTTCATAATTTATTCTTGAAAATCCTTGTAAAAACAATAAAAACATGAAGGCCTAAAATAAATATTTGAATGCAATTTTTCAGGTGATTTTTGTTTACGGTTTATAGGTAATTATAAAGCATTGTAAAGTAATGAAATGCTAATGAAAAATTTACTTTGAATAAACAAAAGAAAATTAAAAAAAATTGGATGATCAAACTTATAAATATTATTAAATAATTGAGGTGGCCCACAATTCCCCAATCTTTCCTACCATTTTATTTTAAATATTTATATCTATAGTTTTTAGTGTAATATATTCTTGAAAATGCCCCACTTCGTGGAGGCGAAAGCTAGATAAAAAAAATAATAATTATATTGATCAGTTCTTTGACAATTAGTAAACATCTTTGACAATAATTTGACTCTGATCAACAATAAATATCTCCATCTTCTATACTAAAATTACCTTAAATTGATTTTTGCAACTATTTATTTAATTTTTCAGTGAATTTTTGAATGGTGACCACCTTATGGGGACACTTTTTTTAAAGCAAAATTTCAGCTGTTTTTTCAAAGTCGCCTAAGTTTTATTTTCCTAGTAAAATAAAAAAAAAATTTTGCTAAAAAGTTAGCCAAGGAGATTCAGTTGCAGGGCATATATTATTAATTATGTTATATAATACCGTTTAGGAATTACAGTCAATCAAAAGATGGGTATCCACCTTGGGGCCCCTTACCCTACTTAATTTTTTTTAAGTTTAGTATTTTTTGTTATCAAAATTATTATTTGGGGCAATTTTTCTCCAAATTGTAATAGTTATTTATGATACAAGTGCGTAAAGTGAGTGATTATACGAGTGTGACATTTGCAGCACGAGCCGAAGGCGAGTGATGCAAATCACATGAGTGTAATCAACTTTATGCACGAGTGTCATACAATATTTTTTGCAACACTCACCTGCACCCTCCCCCCTTTATACAAATATTTAAATAAATAAAACTTAAACAATATATACATGTATACACACATAACATATATATTTTTCCAACGTCTGCTCCCCCATGTCACACTCTATTACATACATTAGCGCCATTTTCTTTGCAGAGTGTCACAAATTGTTTGACCCCTCCTCCCCCTTAAAGCGTGACGTAATATGTGGATGGCCCCAGAGAATTATAGTAGTACTATAGTAATACTGTACTATAGTAGTAATATACTATACTATACTATACTATACTATACTATACTATACTATACTATACTATACTATACTATACTATACTATACTATACTATACTATACTATACTATACTATACTATACTATACTATACTATACTATACTATACTATACTATACTATACTATACTATACTATACTATACTATACTATACTATACTATACTATACTATACTATACTATACTATACTATACTATACTATACTATACTATACTATACTATACTATACTATACTATACTATACTATACTATACTATACTATACTATACTATACTATACTATACTATACTATACTATACTAAATAAAATAGTACTATACTAACTATAGTACTACTATAGTAGTACTATAGTAGTTCTATACTAACTATAGTAGTACTATATTAACTATAGTACTACTAAACTAGAACTATATTAAATATAGTAGTACTATACTAACTATAGTAGTTCTATAATAGTTCTATAGTAGTTCTATAATAGTTTAATAGTAGTACTATACTATCATAGTTCTATAGTAGTTATTAGAATATACAAAAATTAAAATACTAAATTATATATATGTATATTTCATATTCTTTTCTCTACTTAGCAACTGTATGGAATTAAATGCTTACAACTCCTCCGAATTGTTTATAATATAAAATCAGATAAGATCCTATGGGACCACACTCCGCCAAAGCATTAGTCAGTCGCTCATCCGCTCTCTTTTAATAAAGACTTACTTTAATTCGATTATTGTCTTTTATTGTGTTATACAATTTATTGTTTCTTTTACCCTTTTAGTCATTATACTTTAATATTAAATTCCAATGGTAGTACTATAGTAGTACTATACTAACTATAATAATTCTATAGTAGTTCTATAGTAGTACTATAGTAGTACTATACTATCTATAATAGTTCAATAGTAGTACTATACTAACTATAATAGTACTATAGTAGTACTATACTAACTATAATAGTTCTATAGTAGTTCTATAGTAGTACTATACTAACTATAATAATTCTATAGTAGTTCTATAGTAGTACTATACTATCCATAATAGTTCAATAGTAGTACACTATACTAACTATAATAGTACTATAGTAGTACTATATTAACTATAATAGTTCTATAGTAGTACTATACTAACTATAATAATTCTATAGTAGTTCTATAGTAGTACTATAGTAGTACTATACTATCTATAATAGTTCAATAGTAGTACTATACTAACTATAATAGTACTATAGTAGTACTATACTAACTATAATAGTTTTATAGTAGTACTATACTAACTGTATTAGTTCTATAGTAGTACTATACTAGCTATAGTAGTACTATACTAACTATAGTAGTACTATACTAACTATAATAGTACTATACTAACTACAATAGTACTATACTAACTACAATAGTACTATAGTAGTACTACAATAGTTAGTATAGTACTCTACAGAATAGTATAGTAAGCTACAGTATAGTAGAGTTTAAATTTCTTTCGTTTACCACTTCCTATACAATATACAAATGTATACATAGGTACATAATCATTAAAAAGACCCAACAGTGCGTAAAAGTAATATCAGTGCGTAAAAGTAACTTTTACGCACTGTTCAGAAAAGTGACACTTTACACACAATTTTCCGTGTGTAAAATTCAACTTTAGAGGTTAGTGTTGCTAAAAATACTTTTATTTAATTTAAGGAGGAATGGTATAGAAATTCAAAACATTCAGAATCTTTTAATATTTTGGGAAATGATTTGCTTTTATATAATAAAATTACCCACCAAATTTCAGAATTTTTCACTAAATAGTTTACAAGTTAAAAATTATTTAATTTAACATTGCCTCTTATGGAGAGAGCACGAATTTGCATGTTTATCATTAAAAATTTAATACTTAAAACATTCCGAATTTTTTGTAAAAATTTTATCTTGAAGGTCAAGATTTAAGCTTTATTAATCACGAAGGTTCTTTTTTATTCACTAACTAGTTTAAAAGTAATTAATTAGTTTCTGGAAGAAAACTAA
The DNA here is from genome assembly GCA_032872505.1 of Leptopilina syphax. Lineage (NCBI taxonomy): Eukaryota > Metazoa > Arthropoda > Insecta > Hymenoptera > Figitidae > Leptopilina > Leptopilina syphax. The sequence continues at coordinate 27,543,566 of CM065476.1, forward strand.
TTTTATGATAGACAAACAGAGAAAACGTGGCAACACTGCATATAAAAACTCACATGTGACAGCTGTTTAGTGGTACATAGAACCAAGAGATGGCGTCAAAGGTATCAAAATCAAAAAACAAACTACTTGCATTGCGAGGTTGTCACGATTAAACCCTCATTACAAATTGTTATTTGACAATGTTTATAATTAATAACATTAATATTACAGCATAATAAGACACATATATACGTAATAATAGCATTTTTTTAAAGTTTGCAATGGAATACTCGATAAATCCGAAAATAATTTTTAGAGAATTTCAGTAACTTTTATTTTCTTAGGTTTTAAATTCGTACAGACAGTAACAAAACTTATTTTCTGCTTTTATAAAAAATGTATTTTAATAAATTTATTATATTTTCCTTATTTAATATATACTTTTTAATATTCATTGATGTCTACTTTTATGATTTTAATAAGAAAAACTGCTTTATGTAGCTTAAATAAAAAAATTACAAATTCCCCTAAATGTCACAAACTTTTGGCCCGATTAGGTATACCATTCCTCCTTAAAACTTATTTTCTTTCCGTGTATATATTTATTATCAACTGAATAAATTTGAATCATACTTTGTAAGATACTTTTGTCTTGTAATTCACAAAATGGAAAACGCTTTATTAAAGATCCTAGTAATTTTGTTATGTGTATTTGATTAACGATAAGTCCCAATAACTGTTTCCATTAAAGAACAAACCATTGAAAATTATTTATTCATCATCGTGCGTATTCCTTGCTTCCTCAGTGACCAATTAACCTTTAGAATTCCTCGGATCATTATTATTAGTATTAACATTATTATCAAACAAGAATTTCCCTATAAAATCTTTTATTATGGGCGTGGGGCGAATTGATATTGTAATAATTATAGTAACATTTTTCAGCTGAAACATTCCGATAAAGTCGAGGAACCCCTACTCTTTAATACATCCATAAAATTTCCATAATTACCTGCTATCATTTGTACCTATTATTTATAATTATAATTTTGACTCCAAATTAGATTTAAACAATCTACAACGCTTTAATCTATCAATAGGAATTAAAATATTCCATCGAAGGATTATTTTTTCAAAATGATAAGAAATGGTTTGGTTTTAATTAAGAAACAAACTTTTGTTATGGAAAATATTAATCCAAATTTTTTTTATTATTTTACTTGTTTTGTGCACGGAGAGAAAAAACAAGGCTTTTCCCCATGAAAAAATATGCATTTAACGCGTGAAAATTATCACAGTAAAAATGCAGGACGCTCACGGGTTTTCCCGGTGAGATTCTTGCAACGAGCTAAGGCCCATAGGGGATAAGGCGTGGCCTAACCGCTAAACGCAAGAAATTCATCGGAAAATCCGGTGAAACTGCTACCTGAAAAAGGCATGAATTGAATTCACGGGGAAAAGCCTTGTTTTTTTCTCTCCGTGTGGGTGTAAATTAAATATTATCACTTCCTATATTGTCAATCTTAACTATACATCTTTTTTAAATATTTATTCTTAAAAACATTACCGCAATTTAGAGGTGATAGTAATAATAAAACGTTTGATGTCTATCAAATCTATAAAAGTTATATTTCACTAATAAAATGTGTAAAATAATATGGTCCAAAAAGTAGTTCATGAAAGATAAACAATAAACACGTTTTTCATTTATTAATAAAAACTTGAAAATATATTGTCATTTTTATTGATATGCGCTTTCTGGAAAAGATTTATTTTCATAACCTTTCGAGGATAATAAAATTTAAAAAAATTGAGAAATAAGTCTAAATAGAAATACATATTTCAAACTCTCACCTTTGATATTGACGACAGTGCGATTCCACTTGACGATAGATGTTCAATTGTGACGGTTTAAAATTGTCTTAAAGTCAAAGTCCCTTATTGCAGGAATCCACCTTTTGGTGTTCTCTTATAAACAATTATTTTTTAATTATTTCGTCTTTTAACACTTTCTATACGGCTTTTCTTTATTTTTCGAATCACTAAAGTTTCTTTTTTTTATATTATTAAAAATTTTGATTCACACTGATTCTATTTATTTATGAAAGAATCCTATCCTTGTTGATCTATATTCTGCCTTCAAAATTTTGTTATTCTACTAAATTAATTTTAAATTCAGTGTTTGAATCAAATTTATTGTAAATTTAGTTATTTGTCATTTTTTGCTTTTGAGGAACATCAATTAACATTATATATCAACACTAATTAATCTATTTAAACTTAAATGATACTGTTTGCATTAAAACTATAAATTCATAATATTATCAACTGAAATCTTACAATCGCAAATCGAACACCATTTACTATTAATATGAAAATAAGGATGTTGAAGTGTGATTGTCGATCAGCGTAAAAAATTGTTTGTCACTGAAAGAAAAATAAGTTACAATTTCCTTTGTAAGGCAGGAGTTGAAATTTTTGAAAAATTCTCAGTAACTGTCACTAATCACCGTTTAATAAAGCGAATCATTTTCAACCACTCAAATCATCAACTTCTGAACAAAAGAGAAGGACAAAAAGAAAGCAATTTTGCAAATGTCATATGAATCATTTTCAAGTACACTGCACTTGAGAGTCAGAACCCTTCTTTGCTCATTCATTAAAATTTTACGTTGTCCTTGGAACTTAATGGGTGGAAGTATCTTGAGCTCTCGTGATAACCCAAGGCGAAACGAAGAGAGTTCTGCAACAGGCGAGGCAACAGGTGAAGAGGCATCGAACATATAGTAAACCGAGCGTAGTAGCGGACAATCAACAACTAAAGCCGGTAAGAGTCATCTCTCTCTCTCTCTCTCTCTCTCTCTCTCTCTCTCTCTCTCTCTCTCTCTCTCTCTCTCTCTCTCTCTCTCTCTCTCTCTCTCTCTCTCTCTCTCTCTCTCTCTCTATATATATATATATATATATATATATATATATATATATATATATATATATATATATATATATATATATATAATAAACTAGAGGCTTTTTCCCACGTGAGATTGTGTGTCCCCTTGCCCTGTTGCGTGCAATGCCTCAAGTTTATATATATATATAATGGTACGTACCTTCTCTCTCTCGATCTCGCCCTCCACAAGACACAGAAGTTATACACGAGGTGCAATTCGTGCAGATGCTGATACTCACAAAGGCAGGGCGCAAATGTGTGTGAATCCAACGGTAGGTGGAGTGGGAGTTAAGACACGCGACATGAAATCAGAGTGGGGGAGAAAACGCCAGAAGAGGGATGGGCAAGTCTCCTTAACATTGCGCTACCTCTTTCGTTCGTTCAATCGTTCCTTTATCCTTCTCCCTTTCTTCCTCTGTGTAAAATACATCTTCTCAAAAACCCTTTAAAGATTATCTATGTACATGAAGAAAAATTTTCCTTTCCAAAAGATCATTCAAATGAAAACGTATTTTAAAAATGTTAGAAAATACACGGAAAAAAAGTACGTGAATCCTTCCTTGACAGTGCTTGACTTTTGTATAGGACACAAAATACAAGGCTGTTCCATATACTTTTTATTAGAAAATATAAGAAAGTCCTAGAATTATTCTAGTACTAGTATGGGCCGTACTAGTACTAGAATAATTCTAGGATTTCTTGTATTTTCTAATAAAAAGTATATGGAACAGCCTTGTATTTTGTGTCCTATCCAAAAGTCAAGCACTGTCAAGGAAGGATTCACGTACTTTTTTTCCGTGTAAATAATTAGTCAAAAAAATAATTAAAGGAGAAAATAAGAAGATATAGATTTTTTAGAAAATTAAATAGTAAACAAAAATAGAGCCATGTAAATAAAAACCATGTAATCAGATTATCAAAATAACAGAAGGGGAGTTTATTAGAGAGTTCCTATAATGAGGGACTGTGCGAATTCCCAAAGTGAAAATATCCAATAGCATTTCTTTCTGAACAATAAATTAAAAAGCTTCATAAAATATTTACAATTGAAAAATAATGGGGGAGAGAAAAGAGCTATAAGAACCCCTAAGTTTTTAGTTCCCACGCGAAATGAGAAGCTGGGCCTTATACTCTGTCTTTGGGACCCCCTTTCCCCCATTTCTCCGAACACCTTGTGGGACTTACCCCCCGGCGCAACTTGTATTTTAGGCAATTGTCGGGGATTGAAATTTTCATGCGTATATATACATTATTGTGCCACTCTGTATGTACGTTGGCAATATCGATATTTTGGATTCTAGGTTGTCACACAAACTTCCAGTATACACAGGACCAAAAATATTTTTTATTCTACACTACCGGTCAAAATTGAGAGACCACCCATTTTCAGGCGAATGAAAATCGCTTTAAAACATAAAATTTATTAAAACTAAATTTTTTTTTCTGCTAATTTTTTTAACCCTAGAAGGAGTACGTTAATTTACTCACCTTCTAAGGAGTAACTGGGGTGTCCCGACACCCCACGCTTTAAACTTGTTTTATAAGGTTTATATTTGACTTAAAAAAATTTGTTATAATGAATTGATTGGTTTTTTAGTAAGGAATACAATAATATTATTCATATTTTGATAAATTAAAAAAATTTCGAAAAAAACCATAAAAACCCAAAAAAACACCAAAAAATTGCAAAGATGACTTTTTTTACAAAAAACGTTGTAGTTTCTTAAAAATTTGACTAATTTAAAAACTATTTTAGGTTTTTAAAGTTAAATAGATACACTTTTAGGGCAAAAAATTAGTTTTTGTATTACTTTCAAAAAACATAATTATTTGAACATCTGAAGTGAAAGAAATTAAAGACAATTAAAGAATAGTGAAAATCATAAAAATTAACTATAAAATGGACTTAAACAATTAATATTTACTAACAATAATGTTATAAATTTAAAATTTTACAAACTTAATATATCTGAATATATTAGCATTAAAATAATAACTTATGAAATGATTCTGTAAATTAATATTTAATCAAAGTTTTAATTAACAATTCTTAATACCTCTAATATATGTTAAAATATTATTAACAATATAGAATTTATAATTTAAATTTGACTGTCATATACTACATTTTTCTGTATTAGAATTTAATTTCTGACTGTAGAGAGAGCACAGAAATTTTTAATAATAATCTTAACTCAAATTTCATAAGTTGTTACAAATACAGAATGTCTATTTTTCATAAAAATAGAATTTTTGTATAAAAATGTTTCTTTTTTATAAAATACAACTTTTTCATGCATAACCTATCAATTTATACTTAATCAGATAATTTTAACTGATTAAAAACGATTTTTAAAAAAAATTTGAATTTACTTATCTTGACAATTTTTCTAACGTTAGGGAGTAACTGGGGTGTCCAGACACCCCAGACGTATTTTAACAGGAGATAGAGCTCTTCCTAGAGCAAAACTTTTGGCGGCACATACAGGTGTCAAAAGATAGAGGTTCAAACTAAATTATCATCGGGTTTTAAGCGTAAAAAAATTATTGGTTAAGCCATGGGAATACTTTGAATTTTGCTTGGGGTGTCCAGACACCCCAGTTACTCCTTCTAGGGTTAAAGATGATAAAATTTTGAACAGAACAAGATATTTCAGAAGTCGTTTAGCCAATAATTCATTTAGATATTTTCAAAAATTTGAATAACTTCTAAAATAATAAACGCTTTTTAATGATCTTAGGCTTATTTTAAAAGTCATTTGCTACACTATAAGAATTACTTATAGGCATTAAGGGCATCCGGGAAATAATACTGGTTTCGTGATAGACGTCTCATTTAAAAAGAAAAGAATATTTTGAGTCGGGATTTTTTGGTAAATATAGAGAAATGCTCTGGGACCAGCGGTCCTCTCAGAATTTAGAGAAATTTTCATAAATAATTATTGAAAAAAATTGTTTAAATATACGGAAAAAGAGGGTTTTGAATGGTTCAGTATAGACGTCTCATTTTGAGAGGATAAAATATTTCGGGTTCATATTTGGAGGGGTGACAGAGGAAGACTCTCCGAGGAGCGGCCCTCTCTGTTTTTGCAATAATTTTGCGAGGAAATTATTTTATTAACGATTGAAAGTGGAGTAATTTGAGGTTAATACATTTCCCTCAGTTCAACTCGCGACCACTTCCGAGAATTGGCGCCACCTCCTTGACCACTGACACATAGATCCACTTGTCTGTGTGCTCGCCGCCATATTGTCCGAAACTTTCGCCAAAAATCCAACTTTTGTAATTTCGTTTTTCAATATTTATTTCAAAAATTACTTGTAAATTTCGAGAATATTATTTATCATCATGAATTCCCCTAATTATCATGATAAATCCGAACTAAATATCTCTAATTATTTAGGAGTGAGACGACACGCGGGAAAACACTTTTTGGGCTTGATTTTTCCCGGATGCCCTTAACGTGTAATTTTTTTCTTAAAAAATGCAGGCGGTCAAACTTGAACAAAAAAATATAAAAAATTTGAAACATTCTTATTTAAAGAAAAATAATTTTTAAAATTCAAACGTACTTTTTTTATTAAATTTTCTTGAAAAATCTACACCATATAATGTTTTATATATTTTCTAAAATAGTTTTTAGTACAGAAAAATTGTTCCAAATTTTTTGAATTTTTTCGGTACAAGTTTGACGGCCTGCATTTCCTAAGAAAAAAATTACACGTTAATGCCTATAAATAATTCTTATAGTGTAGCAAATGACCTTTATAATAAGCTTAAGATCATTAAAATGCGTTCATTATTTTAAAAGTTATTCAAATTTTTGTAAGACATTGAAAATGACGATTTTTTAAAAATATCTAGATAAAATATTGTCCAAATGACTTCTAAAAGATCTTGTTCTTTTCAAAATTTTATCATCTTTCGAAAAATAAAAACCAAAAAATTTTAGTTTCCATACATTTTATGTTTTAAAATGTTTTTCAATCACCTGAAAATGGATGGTCTCTCAATTTTGACCGGTAGTGTATTTTTTCTAGTTCAATTTTTATTTTTAAGACTTAACAAATCCCAATGGGAAATTTACAACTGGCGTAGTACTTCGCCAGCACTGGCAGCACTGGCGGCAAGGCTGAGAGCCAGCACTGGCATGGCATTGGGATGATAACGCCGTCCGGCGCTGCCAAAGTACTGTCTGTCAGTGCTGACAGACAGCGCTGGCGCAGCACTGGGCCAGTGCTGTCTGAGAATATTGCCACAATAAATGCCGTATTGTTATTAATTAGTCGTAAATTCATAATTATAAATAATTTAACAACAAAATGGTAAATAATATTAATAAATAGTTATTATTCATAAAATATTTCTCTTCTTAAAGAAATTGTATTAAAGAAGGAGACTAACAATGGATATAGGAACTGAAGTAGAAAAAAATTGTTTATAACATTTAAAAATTAAACAATAAACAATTACAGTAAGTGTGCATTAGATTTTCATATTTTAGTACCTAACGATTGGAATCTAGAAATATCGCAAACCTATGAAAATAAACAAAATTGCTGACGAGGGGAATCGAACCTACGACCTACGGAATAACAGACTAACGCTCTAACCACTATGCTAACGACACGTGTGTACAAAAAAGTATTAATATCTCAGTATCATTCAGACATACAATTATTGAGTCAAAGATGAGAAAAAGATAGGGATACGTTAGAAATAATAAATTGAAATGAAATAAATTAAACTAAATTTTTAAAAATTAAATTACTTTACTTATTGCATTTAACATTTTACGTAATTCTTAAATTACGTGGTAATTTTTTAATAATTTTTTATTCATAGTAAGAAGTATAATAGTATTTTAATAGGAACCAAATTATTATTGAGATTAAAGTTTAAATTTTGTTTATAATTTTAATTTGTTTAAATAATTTATTATTTACAAAATTAGACAATTGTGTTAAATTGTTATTATTAAATTTAATAAGAATAAAAAATGAACAACTGAAAAGTAAAATATTAATTTTTTTCAATAAATTTATATTTATAAACATTTATAAACTTTTTTTATAATTTTTTTCAAGTTTATGTCAAAAAATCAGTGTTGGCAAAGAGCGTTGTGAACAATTTTTCTATACTCAGCCAGCACTTGCCGCCGTGGCTTGTCCAAGCTTTGGCGGAACAAAAATTCTGTACTGCGCCAGCACTAATTGTCGAGGCTCGGCTAGAATACGTCGAACAATCGTCTGAGTACTAAGCCAGTGGTGAACATCGGCACTACACTGGCATTTCCCATTGGGATGTTATACTACGTAAAAATTAGGACAAATAAGTATTAAAGTCAGGTGAGTTGAAGTGTTCTTAGGTTGACAGTAAAGAATATAGGTTGAAAAAGATGTAAATTAATCGAGTAGTGTATATGTTACGGTTAATGTGGGAAGTTGGTGAATGTGCACACCCGAATTGGGCGTTAGTTGGATGGTGCGAGTGTGAGAATAACATACGAATTTTGTGTTTCTACGCACTTTAACCGGTGTATGTACACATTCACAAAATCGTTTTGGCCAAAGTGAAAAATTAGTATACCCCGAACAAATGGCAAGGTAGTGCAGATATAGTTGGACAGTACCGGTGGTCGGACACTTTCATGTTTTTTGTCAAATAAATAATGCATTGCGATAATTACTTTAGAGTCCCAATGGGAAATCTCTGTACAATGCCAACAGTGACAAATGGCGCAGTACAGAACCATTTGTTCTTCCAGCATTTTGCCAAGTCTTGGCAGGGTAATCTTGGCGCAAGACAGAATAAATGGTTCCGCCATAGTTATGCCAAACCTTGTCAGGTAAATCTTGGCGCAGTACAGAATAAATGTTTTCGCCATAGTAATGCCAAATCTTGGCAATAATACTTCGGCTTAGTACTGTAAATATGTTTTTAAGAACTTAATTTCAAAATTCACAAGTTGAATAATTTTTTTTGTTAATTATTCATTGAAAAAAAAATTCAATACTAAATTAATAATTTATCGTTAGTTAAAATATTTGTAGTCATATTCTTATATTAACTAAAGTTTTAGTAGAATGAATTAAAATTGTGAAGTTGAATATACTTTTTATTTTTTAAGATGGTTAAAATGACTTTTGTTGAATTTACTTTGTACTTGATTTTGATAACTATATAGTGAGAGCTGGTAAAGCGAACTACATTGGACAAGTTAAACAAATTTAATAAAATTAACACAAGCTTCTTAGTAAAACCAACCATCTTGTTAGGTTGTTATTGTTTTCATTCACATTTCACAAAAAGTAACCTCACTTCTTTGTCATTTTTTAATTATATGCAAATCTAAATTTTGAGTATGATTGACATGAAGCATTTTTTACTGTATCTTGAAATATTTTTTATTGTTTTATTATTCTTCTGGTAAATATTTAAACAATGTTCTTATGTATAAAAGTCTCGTTTTTGTTTTAATGGTGTAATGTAATTATTCGGTACTTATTTTTCCATTTGTCATTATATTGTTATTCATAATAATAAATTTTTTTAATAAACTAATTTGGCTAATAATTTTGTAAAATCTGTTTATTTAAATGAAAAGTTAGAATATAAATTTTATATAAAAATTTAGGAATTTTATTCATTAAGCTTAAATTTATTGCACTAATTTTTCATTTATATTAAAAATTAATTTTTAAATGATTCCTTATATTTTAATATTCTTCTGTAATATATATTAAATATAATGTATATTACAATATACTATTGTTGCAATTACAATATCCCACTTTCAAGTTACAGAGCATATTTTCATACTTCCTTCGTATGTATGTATATTCTAACTTTCCATTCATGAGCCTCCGTGGCGCAGTTGGTAGAGCATCCGCTCCTAGCAGCGTCTTGCGTTCGAGACCTCATGATGGTAAATATTCAGGTAAATAGAAAAACAAATTTTTTTCGACAGGTATTAACATTCCAAGCATACATGACATGAGAATAGCATGAAATTCTTTTTTTTTAATTTATAATTTTTTTTTATAAAAGTAAAAGTAACATCGGCGTGACACTAAAAATATGTATTCACCTGTACTACTGCAACACTAACATTCTGCATTGACGCCAGTACTGAATTAGTACCGATTGTCAGTACAGAACATTGTCTACATGCCGACGTTATATCTGTATTGCACCAGTACTGAAATTCAGTGTAGCCCCGATACTGCCAACGCTGGTATAGTACTGCTCCCGTGGTGCATTTCCCATTGGGTAGAGTTTTCGACGAAAAACATCAAATTTTGGCCATTTTTCGCAAAAAAAGGCATGCACCCCCTCTCCTAGCGCTCACAGTTTTTTACCTAGAAAGTTGAAAATTGGTATGCATATGTATTTTCAAAAATGGATTAAAGGAAAAATATAGCGAACACATTTGGTATTGATCTTCATTCTGTTTTTATCGAAAAAGTCAAAAATTTTGAAAATTTCGAAAAAAATCCATGTACCCCCCCCCCTGGCGCCTACATTTTTTTACCTGGAGTGCTGAAAATTGGCATACTTATTCGTTTTTACGCGTAGATTACAGGAAAAATATAGCGGAAGTGATTAGAATTGATCTTCATGGTGTTTTCATCGAAAAAACTAAAATCTCTTTTTGCAAGCTCGAAAATACACTTTAACCCTTGCTGGTTCTCTCAATTCTTAATCTAGTGGACTGGCGTTATACATTTTTATTTGTTTTTTCGTGCAGATTTCAACAAACATACAGAAAAAATTATTGGAATTCATCTTCATATTTTTTTGCGAAAAACTAAAATATTTTTCGTTTTTAAAAAAAAGTGTGTACCCCCCCCCTTTGATTTTTACAATTCTTGGCCTATTGGACTGCAGTTTTGCTTAATTTATGTATTTTCGTGTGTAGATTTCAGGAAAAATATAGCGAACATGATTGGATTTGATCTTCATATTTTTTTCATCGAAAAACTCAAAGTTTTTAAAAATTTCGTCAAAAAAGCGTTTATTTCACCCTAGCACTCACAGTTTTTTACCTAAAGAGCTGAAAATTGGTACACTTTTGTATTTTCTCGTGTAGATTACAGGTAAAATATAGTGGAAATGATTAGAATTGATCTTCATTGCGTTTTGAGCGAAAACCTAAATTTTGTTTTTCAATTTTTGATAATAATTATACCTACACGGAAAAAAAAAGTACGTGAATTTTTCATTGACTCGGTACTTGACTTTTGGATACGACACAAAATACTAAAAACAGTCTAGTACTTTTGCATGAGAGTTTCAAAAGCAGTCAATGAAAATTTCTAGTACCTTGCTTGAGAATTTCATTGACTTTCAAAAAAACTGTAAAATAAAAAAAATAATTTCCACTTGTTCACACAGTTTTTCTGAAATTCACTCATTCATTCACATATTTTGATAATTTATTAATCACACAAACAAAGAACAATTATTGTATCACTTTTCGACGTTCATCAACACTTATGAACTAACCTATAACACACACATATATTCGCGTATAACTTAAATATAAACACACACTTAACACTTAAAAGTACGTATCGAATTGTTCTTATATACCACATGGTGAAATTTTTCACGACTTCTGAGACATGCTATTTCACTGAAAACTGAGACTTATATAACATTCTACTGTTTTGTGAGAAACACAAAACAAAAAATATTTTTTTGAAAGTCAATTCTTGAAGACAAATATATATTAACACTATTTGTTTTTCATAAAATAATAGTATATTCACATCTGAAATTAACACAAACGGAAACAGACGATCAGCTGGCATTTACCTTGGGTAGAAACGCGCAACGCACACTGCGCATGCTCTACAGAATTTTCAAGCGCAGTCAACTAATCTTTCACGTACTTTATAAAACTGAACAAATGACTTTTCGTTAAAATTTAAAAAACACTGTTGCCCATACTAGTACAAGAATAATTCTAGGACTTTCTTATATTTTCTAATAAAAAGTATATAGAACAGCCTTCTATTTTGTGTCCTATCCAAAAGTCAAGCACTTTCAAGGAAGGATTCACGTTCTTTTTTTTTCCGTGTATGCAAGTTCTCTCAATTCTTAGTCTAGTGGACTGGCGTTATATATTTTTATTTATTTTTTCGTGTAGATTTCAACAAACATACAGAAAAAATTATTGGAGTTCATCTTCATATTTTTTTTTGCGAAAAACTAAAAAAATTTTTCGTTTTAGAAAAAAAAGTGTGTACGAGTTCTACTCGCACTTGTCCGGTTTTTTATTTTTATTAAATTTAATAATAATAATTTAACATAACCCAGGTGCGAATTTAGGTTGGCCGCCAGAGTTTGAAGGTTGGCCTAACTTCGGCAAGCGAAGTTTTGGTTGCCAGAGTTTGCCCAACTTTGGCAAGTACTAGTGCCCACAGTTGGCCCGACTTTGCAAGCCAACCATTGAATGCAGAGTTTAACCAACCGTCGGGCCAACTTTGGCGACAAAGGTTGGCATAACTCACCCAAACGTAGTTTAAAAGACTTTCAGTTTCGGTTGGCTGAACTCTGGGCCACGGTAGGCCCAACGGTTGGCAAAACTTTGTCAAATGCAGTTTAAATGACTTAAACTATCTTGGTTGGCCGAACTCTGGGCCACGGTTGGCCCGACTGTTGCAGCTTAAATATACATTTTGCGTTATGCACTCCCATGTGAGCGTAGCGTAGTGGTCAGTGTATAAGTCTCCGGTGCGTTAGGTTAGGGGTTCGATCCCAGCGAGCGTTAGATATTTTCGAAAATGTATGTATGAAATTGTGTTTAATAATAATAGGTAAAGGTTATATCTGATGTTCCCGCTAATAATAACGTGTTAATTGTTTAAATAATTTAGTTTTTTAATAATTTTTTACCTTTGGCTGTTAAAGTTAGCCAAACTTTGAAAATTGTGGTTGGTCCAACTTACGCATCTAAAGTTGTGCCAACTTTGGCGTCAGTCTTTGGACCAACCATTGAAATGTATAGTTGGCACAACATATGCATTGTAAGTTGGGCCAACTTTCTTATGAGTTGTCGGGCCAACCATCGTCGCCATTAGACGGCGAACCGTTATCATCTGTATGGTTGGCCCAACCTCTGGCACGAGAAGTTGGACCGACTTTGTAAAAGTTAGCCCAACTATAGGCCGACCAAAAAATCGCACCTGGGAATGGTCTAATTTTGTAAATAATAAATTATTTAAACAAATTAAAATTATAAACAAAATTTAAACTTTAATCTCAATAATAATTTGGTCCCTATTAAAATACTATTTTACTTCTTACTACTCGTGCAGAAATTCAAATGTGGGCCTGATAGGGTACTGAACAGTTTTCCCGATCTCTGGTGTGGCTCTGGGTAGAGAAACTGACCAGTGCCCGACTAGTGTGTGACGCTGTTCCCGACCCATGCCCTACTTAGGGAAAAACTGGTCAGGGCCTCGTCAGTTTTTCTTAAAATTGACCTATTTTGTAAGGTTAATTTTATTCAATGGAAATTACAATTAAATTACTGTAATTAAAAATATTATTATATTAGAAACATGATAAACATATTCATTATATATACAACATATTTATACATAACATAATGAGGTATTGTAGTCATTTTGACTAATTTAAAAGTGAAAATGATAAAAATAATATAATTTCAAGAATAGAAAAACTTAAAAATTTTTGAAAAATATAATTTTTGGTTTTATGATTAATTCATTTTTCTTTTGGAGGTTGTCGCTCCTTTCTGCCTCCTTAATTTTATAATATTAATAAAGGTTATAATTTTTGTTTTTAAATGTATAAGTAATAATTAATATTTATTTAATAAATATTTTATTCAAATTTATTAATTATGTTTAAAAAATAGTTATTAAATATTGAAGGTGTTAAATTTAACAATCTCCTCGAATCATTTTCTCACTTTAAGATAATATAATATAAAATTATTATTATTAAAATAATATTATATATATATATATATATTATATTATTTTAATAATAATATTATATATATATATATATATATATATATATCTTTCTGTCTTCTTCTTTCTAAATAAATAACATAAATCGGTCCCTGTTTATAACGCAGAAAATCTAACGCTATTGCTTTCTTTCTCTTTCGAGGATAAGCAACATTAGACTGTCTCTCTTTACCTAATTTGCATATCTACTCGTTTCATATTAAGGATTTAAGTTAAAAAAGCGTGTTCTTTTAAAACACTTTATAAAATAATTATAGTAATATATTTGAAAAACGAAAATACATATATTTTTTTTCTTTATTATTAATTAATTATTATTTAAATAATTATTATTATTGTGACGAACCGACTTCGTCACAATTTATCCCTTCGTGATATCAAAATACAATTATAATGTTTATAAGAAAGTATGAACAAAATACAAATACCTATATTAAAAATAATAATAAAACAAACATAATTCATCTATTCGATATAATATTGGTTACAAGAATTAAAATAGAAGTTAAATACATAAAATATAATTCTCATTTATAGCTGTTTATTACATTTCACACATTTATAAATTTGCTTTGAAAAGTGAATGAACTTAATTTAAAAGAATGATACTTAAAATACTAATGCATTGTGAAATCTAAGAAGTGATGTGTCCAGGTTAATGAACCAAGATCACACCACTGTCCAATACTGCAAGCTTGCAGAAAAGCGCTTGGCAACGAGCAGGTGCAATAAACTAAAGAATAATTTCAACACTGTAATGTCGATTAATAAAATCGATGAACACAGGGAAATCTGGGCATTTGCCCGTGAGTCTTCGCGATAGTAAGTCGTGGGTCAGTTTGGCCATTATTTTGAATATAAAGAAGTTATCATACGTATTACTGATAATTAATAATTAAGTATAAAAAGTGAAAAATAATAAAAGTTCTAAAAGAGAAATTGTGCTATAAGAAGTTGAACTAAAATAAATATTATAAAAAAAGGATTATAAGAAGTTTAAAGGAATAATATCAAATAACGAATAGGTGAGTCAATTGTATACATACACTTAAATAATACTTCACACACACACAAATATTATTGTGTTAGAATTACACACACATTAACAAGAATATATTATAGTTATAAATTAAAGATATAAAAGAGAATAAAAAAAGGGATAAATAAATATGTATTATGGTTTTAGAGGAACAAATAATAAATTGTAATTGTTTATAATTATCTTAACTTCATTTAACACCTCATTCTAATCTCCTAAAATTCCACTAGTGAAAAGTAGAGATTCTCACCTCACTGCTTGAACAATAAGTAGGAAGGAGGGGATCCACTACCAAACAAGTTTGAAGGTTTCGAGATTTTTCCCGTGTAACATTCCTTTAAACTAAATTATTGTTTGACAATTTAATTTGTTTATTACAATTATTTCATATTATATTAGCTTAAAGTGAGAAAATGATTCGGAAAGATTGTTAAATTTAACACCTTCAATATTTAATAACTATTTTTTAAACATAATTAATAAATTTGAATAAAACATTTATTAAATAAATATTAATTATTACCCAGATAACCAGCGTACTATTACTGTACCAGCCATGTACCTTCGCACTGTACCAGGTACTGTACTGGTATATAGTACAGATAATGGCGGAGAAGCATTGTAAATTCATAACCTAAAATCCCAATTAGTTCGGCGTACTGGTATTATACTTAGTGTTATACTCGTACGCGGAGTACTTTGGCAATTTCATAATTCTATCCGTATGACATACCGTTATTATACTAGTATCGTACTGGTATGTACATACCTTATTATTTCGTGCTAGTACAATATGAGTACGATACCAATACGCTGTACTAAAAAATAATGATTAGTACGCTTGGCTATCTGGGTACTTATACATTTGAAAACAAAAATTATAACCTTTATTAATATTATAAAATTAAGAAGGCAGAAAGGAGCGACAACCTTCAAAAGAAAAATGAATTAATCATAAAACCAAAAATTATATTTTTCAAAAATTTTTAAGTTTTTCTATTCTTGAAATTATATTATTTTTATCATTTTCACTTTTAAATTAGTCAAAATGACTATAATACCTCATTATGTTATGTATAAATATGTTGTATATATAATGAATATGTTCATTATGTTTCTAATATAATAATATTTTTAATTACAGTAATTTTATTGTAATTTCTATTGAATAAAATTAACCTCACAAAATAGGACAATTTAAAAAAAAACTGACGAGGCCCTGGCCAGTTTTTCCCTAAGTAGGGCATTGGTCGGGAACAGCGTCACACACTAGTCGAGCACTGGTCAGTTTCTCTACCCAGAGCCACACCAGAGATCGGGAAAACTGTCCAGCACCCTATCAGGGCCACATTTTAGTTTATGCACGGGTGTGACCTAGTCTATGAAAAGGGACCTTACGTGTCAAAAAATCATTTTTTACTTTTTTGTTGATTCGGATAGAGTTTGAAACGCTCTTTAAGATGGTGAAAACCAAAAAGTCATAAGTTGATTAGAAGTGTTTTAAAAAATTTTTTAAAGTCAAAAGAAACAAGAGTAAAAATACGAAAAAATTGATTTTTTTGTTATTATACAAATTCAAATAACGAAGACGATAATTTTTTATTATTTAGGAAAGTTGACAGTTTCTTTGACAACTGTCAACAGTTAAAATTCAATATTGATATAATATTCGTATAATCAGCGACCTCAAAAACCTTATTACTGTCTTTTTTTTATAAAAAAACGATCACTTTTTAGAGAAGTTGACAGCTGTCAACTGTCAAATTAACATCATATTCGTAATCAGTGGCCTCGAAAACCCTTACAAACATGTGTCACTTATTTATACTTATTGTTGCTATTCAGAAAACTTAGATTATTTTTTCTATGTTTAGGAAGTTTGCTATTAATTTATATAAACAATTATTAAAAAAAATTTTTCATTACTTGTATGTTTTTTATTTAGATACTGTGATTCACGGTGAAGAAAATAAGCCTAAATTGATTAAAAAATATTAATATTTGAAAAAGTTACAAGGGTTTTTCTAAGTTAAACTGTAACTGCTGTTTTCTCGAAAACTTGTTTTCGCACGTAAGGTCCCTTTTCATGGACCTGATTTACACGGGTGATGATAAACAAATAACTTAATTCTTCTCTCAGTCACACTCATTCCTCCTCTGGCCGAACCATCAGTCGAGAAATTTAGTCTATTCCTCCACTGATGCCTAACGTACAATAGCTCCATTTCACTGCAGGCGTTGGCCAACAAAAGATATTTGGGGCGTTCTACGTCAAACGGACAACCTCATACTTCTAATGGAAAAAACTCTATTTTCAAAATGCTATTATTTCTATTATAATGAATGAAATAAAAAAAATTACTACAGTATTTTATAGTAAATTTAATCGTCTTTATTTTGGTGAATTTTATTTTTTAAATTATTTTATTTAAATTATTTTTGATTGAAAAAAGTAAAAAAGAAACTTTAAATTTTATTTTTGGAGGCATTCGACCATTTAAAAAATTTTTGATAATGGCTTAAAAAATAGTTTAAAATATATACATTATATGTGTTTAATGACAGAATGGCATCTTTTATCGTTCAAAAGTTATTTCATTTATAAGGGAATGGTATTTTACAAAAAGAAATTAATAATTTCGATTAATGGTTAGACTTTTTTGATATATTTGTGACACTGTTCACGGTATTGTGAAATAAAAAATTAATTAATAAATTTAATTAATTAAAATTGTAATAAATTCAAAAAATTAGTATCTTCATCTTCTAAAAAAACAAAAAATGTATTTAATAAAAAATATAAATTTTAATTAACTAAAAAGACTTGGTGTTTTCATCTTCTAGAAGAAAATCCATCGATATATGAAAAGCAAACCTAAGAATAAAAAATGTTCAACAGCATTTTTTTCAAATGTAATTAATAAAATTAAAATATTGACCACCTAGAGGTGTCATACAATTAATATTATAATTATTTGTAATTATTTTCATTAATAAATAATATTAAACTTTTATGGTTAAAAATTGTAATTTAAATTAAAAATATTGCGTATCACTTGTTTCAACATTATCTGAACAGTGTCGCAAATATATCGAAAAAGTTTAACCATTAATCGAAATTATTGATTTCTTTTTAAATAAAATTTAAAGTTTCTTTTTTATTTTTTTCAATCAAAAATAATCTAATTTTAAAAATAAAATTCACCAAAATAAAGACGGTTAAATTTACTATAAAAAACTGTCGTGATGTTTTTTATTTCATGCATTATAATAGAATAATAGCATTTTGAAAATAGAGTTTTTTTCCATTAGAAGGAAAAAAAAGGTTGTCCGTTTGACGTAGAACGTCCCATTTGTTTAACAAATTTACTCTTTATTTAAAGGAAATAATGATATGTCTGATTTATATGTACAAAAGTACATGCTCAAATAAGTAGTTGAAATGAAACAAATTGTAGGTTTGACTATTAAATATACATATATATTACTCTCAGTCGTACCTAATCGGGGTTATGTACGTTCACGATAGTTTACATATCAGCTGATACTGTAGCACGTATACGTGCGATTACTGATCGCGTCAATTTATCAAATAAATATTTACTTGAATCGAATGATTACCTATTATTTAAATCAATTAAATAGTAGGGGAGACTGGGGTAAACCCGCTCACAGGGTAAACCCGCTCACTAGAGATTTTACGCCATGAACTCAACTTAAGATGAAGATATTGGTACTGTGAATAGTACTTGACATTCAACTTATATTAACGAACTTTCGTTTAGTTTCATGAACTCAACATAGAATCAGAGACGATCAAATGTTTTTAGAGGTGTCAGAAAAAAAACGTATTTTGGATTTTTAAGTTTTTCGATCATTATTTTTGAGTCTTAATTTATCTGGCAAATTTTTTTTGTTGCTATTGGATGTCCTTCTTCGAAGTACATATATAGTTTTGTCTTATTTTAAAAAGATTTAATTAAATTTATTCTGAAATGTGAGGAATACACTCGGGGTAAAGTCGCTCACGTGAAGTCGGGGTAAAGCCGCTCACTTAGTTTTAAATTTAAAATTTAGAATAAAATAATTTCACGTATTATATTTCAACAATAACACAATTTATGACTTATTAAAACCAAAATTGTAACTATACATTTCACTTTCTCTTAATAAAATATAACACTATTTAAATCCATAGTTGTAATTCATGAAATCTATGTTCATTATTTATTAAACCAATTTGTTGTTTATAGAATTGTTTATAAAACTCATAAATTATCAATAATAATTCATACTTAAGACGGGAATAAGACGAACTTTAATATTTAAGAACTAAAACTCTTCCGTCTTGAAAAGATAAGGTGAGCGGGTTTACCCTGGAAAATTGTGATTTCGAAATTTGGTATATGTTTATTAAAAAGTTTCTCTAAGTAAAACTAAAAAATATAAATCAAAAACTCTTTTTAATTTTTTTAGTAGAAATCATAAGCTTTCAAATGATATAAATTAACTTGGATTTAGAGAATAATTTCCTAGATTTTAGCCGATCTGAAAAAAAGTGAGCGGGTTCAACCCAGTCTCCCCTATTTGAATCAATAATTCCATTGTTTGAAGCAAATACGATATTTAATCAAATCAAACAAAAATTGTTTGATTCTAATAAATATTTAATTGATAATAATAGTCAAGTACACTGGAGCTTCACTTATTTTCAGTCTCAGTTATTTGTAGTCGCAATTATTATAATAATTTCCATAGTCTCACTTATTTTACCTCCATTCCCATTGGTTGATGTTAAAGAATCCAAATCAACTCGAATATTACGTCTCAGAGTTAAAATAAATGCGACTCTGCCTGTCGATTTATGTGGACCTGGTTAAAATAAGTGAAGCTCCAGTGTAATTAGTTATTTGAATCAAATAAATTTTGTTTTCCTATCTGCACGGAAAATGTGTTATATGAGGTGCACATGAGGCGGTGCACGCCCCGGGCGAGAATCAGTTACTTTGCGCCTGCCGTGTCCGAAGTGACGAACTTTTCGTACAGGTGGACAAAAAATACATTTCCGCCCGCTGATGTCACAAAAAGGAAAGCAAAATGTTTCTTTTCTCGTTAGTGCATGCAGTGACTTGACATTTTGGAAAATTACATCACAACCATTTATATATATTAACAATATGGAACATTGAAAAAATTCATTCAAATAATATAATACGCGGAAAAAAAGGTCTGGAAGAGATATCCATAAAAATATTGTTGAGCAGAATATTGTTGTGTTATCCAATTCAATGGAAGAGACAACTTTCAGAATGGAAGCACATTCCATATTCAATGGATGAGGGAGCCATATTATATTGTTGAATCAAATATGGATGTGACATCCATAGGCATGGTTGGGCTTACAATTCATACAATGGATTTTCACATATGGCTGCCTCATCCATATAAACTTTGGTTAGGAGATCCATAGTTAGTTCAAAATTCCGATACATGTTGCGCGCAATTCATTATCATGGCATCCATTTAAAAATGGTCGTCTCAATTTGTCCGTCGCGTCGGTTTCCTGTCACGTCTATATAATCACGTTGTGAGTTTATTGTGTATAAATAGTGTTATAATTGTTTATTATTTATGATCGTTATTGTCTATTAGTGTTTATGTTAATTTATCTTCATGAAATATGTGTAGAGTATATAAGGAATATTATATGCTCAAATATTATAGTTGTGCGTATAGTGTAGTGGATAGCGTTAGTGTTTAGTATGCGTTAGGTCTAGGGTTCGTGTCTCCCCCCATCGGTTAATAATTTATTTCGTTAATATGCGGTTATTCAATAAGTGTTGTGTATTAATTAACAAAAATTTGTATAAAATATTTCAAGTGATATTGAATCTTATTAATTGAGTGATTCCAATTTTTTGTTTCCCATTTCCATTACTATGGATCACCCAACCATAGGTCTTTTGCTGCTCCAACAATATACAGCCAGCCATAGAATATGGATGCAGCAACCTTAACTATGGATATCCCGTATTTTTCAATGTAATATGGCTGTGATATCCATGTATCTGGATGTGTCAACTATTCCTTTTTCTCCGTGTATGTGCACTTTCCACTCGAAAACTTTTTCGCACTGTAATATACAAACACTTCAAGTGCTAAAAATGTTCATCAAACGTCGTAGATTTCAATTTTAATAATAAAAATTGTTTAATATCTTTAAATATTTTACTAAGCTGACTTAATATTCATGAATCTAAGCACTCGATAACATAATTGTCCACTATTGCACATTATTTATTATATTATTAACTGTATTTCAAAAAACGCCATAAACCGAAGCCACATGGAACGCATTTGATATAATATACAGAGAGACGCACAACGTTAGGTTAGGTATGGATTTCAAAAGTTCTTCTTTCACTTCCAATTCGCGTTTTTTCATTTCAAAATAAATTAAAAAGCACTACGTTATGAAAAGAACATAACCTTTATAGTACCTATTCAATAATATTTAACACGATTCAGTCTGTATCGAAACTTTCTTATTAAACTTTACATTTTCATACTGCCTTTTCAAAAATAATTTTACTCATTTGCTTTATTATGCTGTTAACTGGAAGATGCTTATTGGAAAAATTTAAGGTTAGCTTCTCTAACGTAGACTATTCAGGTGTATGAAATTGACAAATTAGTCAATGGGAAAACACAGATTCAAAAATGTCTGAAAAATATTCCGATTCAAATTTCCCGAAAATGATTAAAAGCAAATCGCTTAAATCCGCATTCTTAAAATGTCTCATTCACTAGAAGGCCTGATTAATAGGTTTTTTTTCCTGGGTGGGTCTGATGTGTTAATTAATGTATATCGATAGTGGCTCATCATTTTATCGAGTCCGAAAAGAAAGATCAGTGTCCACTTGAGTCACACGATAATAAGTAGGAGAGTTGTAGTCCGGTTTTCAAGCAAATGAAGTCACGATGACAATGACGAATAATCTGTCTCGAGTTTTTCACTTCTATACAGAACTCAAAGAATCAACAGTTATATACATATACGTACATTAATATATGTGTATTGCACATTTGCAATTGATACTTATTTACCGATATTCGATGGACGGACGTTGCTAATCAATTAATTTTATGGACACACAAACACAGAGGAAGATAGAGTTAACGTACATATATGCCATTTCTGAGAACTTTATTGAGCTCAAATTGACACTTCAATTTTAATTAATGCGACCCATTTAAAGATTCAGTAATTATGTGCACATTTGCTTCGTTTCTTAATTTGTTACAAATGACTAATTGATTATTATAAACTTTTAAAATTTGCCAACAAAGAAACATTCTAATCAATTAAGATAAATGCGTTAATTATTATTAAATACGAAAGTTGAATAAAGTATTGACATGATCAAATTTGAATTTGAAAATTACTGACATTATTTTCCGAGAAAATTCTCCAAGGTCAACGATTCTAAAAATTACAAAATAATTGAGTATCTTTTATCAACTAGTTGAGATCATATAGTGAAACTTTATAATAACATTAAGTGATAAAATTCAAATGCAAATGGGAGAGAGATGTCTGTCGTAATAAATAAAAAGAGAAGAAAATTGAATATGAAACTTGTTCAAATCACGTGTGATTTATAAAATAAGAGCGTCGATAACCGGATTATCGTCTGTTTGCGTATTATACTATATTGTATGTATGTATTGTGTGGGCGTCACTAACGTCATTCATTGATCGCATTTTATGTTCATTTGTTAAATGTTGCGAGAATTTATATAGGAAAAAATTTCTTTGATGTGTGGGTGGAGAATACTTTAGTAAATAATTGCAAAACACATCAGTATTCTTAATTTTAATACAAAGTGAATGTCACAAACAAACATCGATAATATTTTTTCCCTCTATAATTCACATCGATTCAAAATTACTAAAAATTATTTCAGAAACAACCGAAAAAGAAGGAAGCACCTCGATATCCATAGAGTACTCTTATATACGGAGAAAAAGGAATAGTTGACACATCCAGATACATGGATATCACAGCCATATTATATTGAAAAATACGGGATATCCATAGTTAAGGTTGCTGCATCCATATTCTATGGCTGGCTGTATATTGTTGGAGCAGCAAAAGATCTATTGTTGGGTGATCCATAGTAATGGAAATGGGAAACAAAAGAATTAGAATCACTCAATTAATTAAATTCCATGTCACTTGAGATATTTTATACACATTTTTGTTAATTAATACACACCACTTATTGAATAACAGCATATTAACGAAATAAATTATTAACCGATGGGGGAAGACACGAACCCTAGACCTAACGCATACTAAACACTAACGCTATATCCACTACACTATACACACAACTACAATATTTGAGCATATAATATTCCTTATATACTCAACACATATTTCATGAAAGTGAATTTACATAAACACAAATAGACAATAACGATAATAAATAATAAACAATTATAACACTATTTATACACAATAAACTCACAACGCGATTATATAGACGTGACAGGAAACCGACGCGACGGACAAACTGAGACGATCATTTTTAAATGAATGCCATGATAATGAATTGCGCGCAACATGTATCAAAATTTTGAACTAACTATCGATCTCCCAACCAAAGTTTATATGGATGAGGCAGCCATATGTGAAAATCCATAGCATGAATTGTAAGCACAACCATGCATATGGATGTCACATCCATATTTGATTCAACAGTATAATATGGCTCCCTCATCCATTGAATATGGAATGTGCTTCCATTCTGAAAGTTGTGCCTTCCATTGAATTGGATAACACAACAATATTCTGCTCAACAATATTTTTATGACTAATTTATTGCGGCACACTAAGAAACAATACTAAATATTAACAAAAGTAAAGGCCCCAATCAGCACATAAGCTTGCCACAAACTTGCATTAAACTTGCTGTGCAAGGTGTGCAAGCTTACAGAGAAAGCTCGTGACAAGTATGTGGCAAGTAACAAAATGTCCTATTGCTGCAAGCTTGCACTGCAATCTTGCTACAAGATTATGATATAAGCTTGCTGCAAGCTTGTGAGGCAAGTTTTCGACAAACTTATTTGGCAAACTTGCTACAAAGTTACTGCAAGCTGCCGGATAAATTAAAAAACTGGACTCGATGCGCAGTTGAATTCTATGGCATTTGCGGCTGTGCAGTAAATTTCTTTGCCACCTGGATATGTTGCTGAGTGTATATTTTGAAAATTATAAGAAAATCTCCAGAAAAAATTAAAATTGATTCAATTAAATTGTATATACTTGTGCAGCAAGCTTGCAATAAGCTCACTGCAAACTTACACTACAAACTTGTAGCAAGTTTGCCAAATAAGCTTGTCGAAAACTTGCCTCACAAGCTTGCAGCAAGCTTATATCATAATCTTGTAGCAAGATTGCAGTGCAAGCTTGCAGCAATAGGACATTTTATTACTTGCCACAAACTTGTCACGAACTTGCTCTGTAAGCTTGCACACCTTGCACAGCAAGCTTAATGCAAGTTTGTGGCAAGCTTATGTGCTGATTGGGGGGTAAGTGGCTAAGTAGAAACATAATATATTATTGCATAGAGTTGACAAATATTTACATTTCGGTCTCAAATTAGAGAATTTCAAATAATTATCATTACTTTCTAAATTTAAATAAGTGAAAACCCTTCCAAGTAAAAAAATAAGTGTATAATTATGTACTTATTTTTTACGTGAAAAACTTTTGAAATATATGTGATTAGAGAAGAGAGTATAGTTTTAACCCTCCATCCGTCGCATGGTGAGAATTTCCCTCACATAGTTTCTTTTTTTATTTATAACTTTTAAAATACAAAAAATTATAATTTTATATTCTCATTACCTTTCACAACACTCTTCTTCTTTACATTAAAACAATTTTTGTGTTTTTTTATATTTTAATTTTTTTGTTATTGAATTTGAAAGCAGCAAATGTCGAGGATTTTTGACGCGAAGTGAGGGAACTTCTCACCATGCGACTGACCGCATATACTCGATTTCATTTGTCATTAATTTTTTATTTAAATAATTAACAGAAAATAAAAGTTAATTTTACTGCCAATAGGTTGTTTAGAAATTCTAATGAACATTCAAAAAAAATTTGGCATTTTAGAACAAGTTTGGACTAATTTATGAGGGTGAGAATTTCTCTCACCTGCGATGGATCGCGTTACAAAAAAAGGTGCGACGGATGGAGGGTTAAACTTCATATAATTTTGAAATTATATGTGCGTAATTTTTTTTCAAAATTATTAGTTTTTTAAGTTTAGCTGTGATCCACTGAGGATAATTGGATTTGTATATAGCATTTATAAAAACTATTAAAAGCATTATATACAAAATATTATGGAACATTTCAACTGCTTCAACCACGTTGAAGTATTAATTTCATGTTTCCAAATAATTTATTAATCTTAGCTGCATAATTACAATTTTTAAAATCATGGTCATTTTCATTCTTGGAAGAATCCATTGAACTTCTTAATTTTCTTAACACTTTTTTTGTATTCTTTCAAGTTAATAGATGTAAATGTTTTTAACTAAAAGTTTTCTCATCACTTCAATTGATTTGAATTTTTCCACTCTGCACCAAAAGAGTTTTATCGGTGTTTGTAAATTGGGAAAATCATTAAAGTGCCGCAATTTTCAATCAAGGATATTTTCTATTTATTACTTAAACAAATAAAAAGTGTTAAGAAAATTTAGAAATTCATCGCAAATACATTATATTTTTCTTGACAGAATTTACATTTTGTCGAATATTTATTTATTGACATTTTTATTTGCACAAAAATAGCGCTTTCTGATAGCAGACGACAGGGAGGAAAGAAAATCTCCCATGGGCAAGGAAATCAGCTGGTCCCATGGGTTTTTCTTGCCCATGGGAGAAAACGGCCGCCATTTTCATAAAAGTCGAACAAGTGAATGACTTTTACTCCCTGTCGTCTGCTATCTGAAATCGACTCTTTTTAATAAAAAATATCGTAAGTATGACGAGAATAAAGGCAGCCAATTTCTTTACGATGATTTTTGTGACACTCGTATCGGTCCCGGGGCGCCCTCGACCTCCACTCGTGTCACAAAAGTCACCGTAAAGAAATGGCTGCCTTCATTCTCTTGTTGCTTAATATACTATTCTTAGAATTTCATAATTAAGTAATTTAAGGGTTTTAGTAATGTTTTATAATAAAAAATAAGCATTTATGAGTCATCTTGATTATGTCAAAAAGTTTTTAATTTAAAAATTCGTTATTTTAATAAATTTTTTTCTGAATAATAACAATGACAGGTTGATTTGTGAGGTCCTTAAAATATTATATTCATGTTTATCTTCATATTTTTTTAAAAATGGATTTTGCAACTTTTGAAAACTTGCCCCTTAAATTTCTGTTAATGACATTCAGTTCAATAAAAATTGTAGTGAATGAAAATTTCGATAAATAAATTTTCCACGTAATGTAAATTCTGCAAATAAAATTTTGATTATGAAAAAATTTCGTACTGTGGAAATTTATTTAAATGAATATCATATAGTAAATGAAAATTCGCAGAAAAGAAATTTCGGTTTTAGAAAACTTCTGACATTTAAAAGTTTGTCTTATAAAAATGATAGAATAATTGCTTTATGGAATAATAATGCGCCCCGAACCATATTTAGAAATAGACCATATTTTTAAAAAGTAACTGAAAACTACATTTTAATAAATTATTAGTACATATAATCTACAAAGGATTCAAAATATTAATTCAGAGTTTTCGAGTTTTTCATAGATATGCAGTTTTTACTGAAAAAGGGAATAAACTTTTATTTTAATTTAATGCAAAGTCGCTTAGATGAAATGCAATAATCGACTTCTTGTTCACGTTTATATTATTTGTCCACACGTACCGTGAACCACTATCAAGCGAATAAGAATGATGATAATTGGCCGCAATTGACTGGACGCGTCACGGTTAATTTCCCATCATCGTCATCGCTCTCGTAGACAAATTTTGATTTAAATATTTAAGAATCTAAAGATATTCTATAAAAAATAAATCCTTCATTTCTTGTCATTTCTTACTATTATTATAATTTTCTTATAGCTCATCCTTTTTAATATCTGATGTTTTATTTTAAGCACAAAATTTTCAATAAAAATCGTATCTTTCTACAACATATTTATGTAATGGGATATCTGTTATTACGATTCTATATTTGCTTTCGCTTAAAAATCATAATAAATAATAACACTTTCGTTGAACTCTGTCCCTCGAGAAAAATCAACTCTTCTTGAAATAAATATTTTGATGTGATTTGTTGACTTGTTAACAATCACACGTCTTGTATTACACACATTATGTGCACTGCATGATTAATATTCTGCTAAACTGATTATTTTTAAGACAAAAAAATATTTAATGTTTTGTATTGAATTATTTCAAGAAAAATTTATATTTCAATATTCTATGTGACGAATCATATTCCAAAATTGTTTTTATTAATTTTTGAAAATATATGAAAAAACTAATGACGTACGTCCTTCATGAGACGTCGTAAGATTTTAAGGCATAAAGTGATACGTACATTATCATACGTGGGCGTAACAGAGCCGCATAGATAATAAAAAATTACCCAGAATATTAAATGAAACAGATTAAACTGTTATCACTTGTCGGAGTGGAAATTTTTATGAAATGTCTTAAACTCGCTTGACAACAACTTTGGGTCCAACTTCACGGAAACAAAGAGAGACTCAGAGATTTGGGCGGTTTGAGGACCATATGATAACCATATGGTCTATGCTAGACAGGGACAGCGAGGGAGAGGAATTTGGCGACTCCCAAGGAAAGCGCGGTTTTCCGAGGGATGACTTGGGCAGTTGCCGTTTTGGGTCTGAAGTGTAAAGATGCACTTCATCTTTTTGAGAATTCGGCATCTCATAATATCATATTAAATTGTTGGCGATTAGTGTATCCTGATTCGAGCTTTAAGGAATAAATTCTTTGTTTATATAAAAGCTGGGTTGATTTATTTATTTATATTAAATCGGTATTATTATTATTTATTTATTGTGGTAAAAACATGTTACCACATATCAGAAGTGGGATACACACACGTTCATGTGTATCTAATTGTAAAAACAATTATAAACTGGTTCCGTGAAAATAGTGTGATTTTAAAGTGCAAAAAGTGGTTAGATTTTGCAAGTGGGAAAATCGCTAATGAACAAACAGGAAGCAGTTCAAGTAGTGACAACTGATGACGAAAGTATCATCGGCGTTATCATCGAGATTGGTCGAGGACAACAGATTTGACTGTTTGGAGATGACCTGAGAGATGATGGAAAACTAAGGTTGTATTGTACACATGAAATAAGGTATGGCTAAGGACTCAATAACAATGCTGTAATAAACGAGCGGTGAGTCAGATCTTTGCTGAATGACTAGTGCTATCAAAGTTGTTTGCTTGCATTTTGAAATTTATAATAATAAATGCAGGAAGCCGTATCATTTTTGAATGGAAAGAATTTCAAAAATGTACCGAATTAAAGAGTTATTCTTGATGTTAATGTCTTTGGTTAATGAGTTGTTTAATCAAATCTGATTAATCAGTTTTCTAGTTTGAAGTCAAGTCTAGAACTCTAGAATCTTGTGCGTTGTTCTAGTTAATTGATATTCATCTAGCAATGATACTTTTTACAGTATACTAGATGAAAGAGATTATTTAAATTGATATTAATGAGAAAACAATGATTAATTAACATGGTGCAAGAATTTTTGAGAAAAATGTTCACCTTTTAATTGAATTGTTTGTTGTACTTGCATTAATTTTGTGGAAAAGAATAATCTTTATATTATTTAATGTTTATTTGAACAATTGTTTAGAGATGTTTATGTATTATGAACGGTGTGAGTTATGATAATCTTCTCATGATTATATAACCGTCGTTGAAAGGTTCATCAGAAATATTTACTTCAGTTTAAGTCAAGTTCATAGTAAATATTTATTTGTTATTTGTTAAAAAATTTGTTCTGAAAATTGGGTTTGAGCAATAATTAGAAAAGGAAAAATAACAAATTAGTTTGGTGTTTTAATAAAAGGATAAATACTAATTTATGAACTCAAATAAGTTGAATAATTTGTTATTACAAGTAATATTGTTGTTTCTTTAAAATTAAAGTAAATTTAACTGTTAATTGAGATTAGGATTTTAATTTTTGTTTCGAACTAAAATTAAATTAAGAAATCGAATCCATGTAAAGACTGAATTTTGCTGTGCCAAATGTGCATAGTTGAAGGAAATGAGTCCGTTGCACAGCGGGGGACCGACCGCTAGAGAAGTATCGGGTACATAGAAAAAAGGGACATCTTTTATGACGTTTTGAGTGTGAATCTCGTGGGTACTCTACCCTAAATGATTCTTCGACTCGTTTTTTTCATTATATGGAAAAAAAGGTCCCCTTAAATGTTGAAAATTATTTTTCCTGTTAGAATTTAGAAATTTAAAGTTTCAAATATCTTAATTTGGTCTAAACATAGAAATTTTTTGGGAAAAATAAAAATGTTAAGAGCATCTTTGTAATGTAGAAAATTTGTTCCAAATGTTATTATGCATATTTCAAATATTTCGTGGTTAATTTACGATATTTGTCGTAAAGTACCAAACAAGACACACGTTTTCTTAATGCACTGTTTAGGGAAATAAAAATGCAGATAAAACTTACGAAAAAGAGACTACTGACGTTAATTTTTGTTGTGAATTTTGTTTGTTGTTTAATTTGTCTGATCGGTAAATAAGTCAGAATAACTTTAACTAGGTTGAGGTTGATTCATAATAGCCTGTGTGTAGCAATGTGTTTGTTTGCAATACTCGAGAGGTTTGACAAAAATAGGATCATGACAGAATGTCAATACAACTTGTCAAAATCACTCAAAATTATGGCAGTGAGGGCAATGAGTTTCTTTTAGTGTGCTGATTTTATTCCTACAATGGTGGTGATGCCCATGTTGGAAATTTATTTATCATTTGCCTACTCAAGGAGTAATAATGCTTGAACGCAGTCAAATTTTGAGTCATTTGAAGTTGAGCTGTTTGAATTTGCTCTTTTCGAAATTGAGTAACTCAAACTTCATTTCTAAATTATTTAAGAGATGGATTTCTCTTTATTGTTTGTGTACAATTGAATTTCAAAATTAAAGGTCTTTAGTACAAAGGATGAAGGGTCTCATTTATGCACACATTATTGTGATAATGTTCTCATTCTCGTAGAGTAAATGTAAAACTTTATCGTTTGAGCATTTATTGGTTATTACATAAATTTTGTGTTTTTACATTTTGGAATTGATTGGTAATTACGTTAATCCGTATTTGTCTGGAATTTATTATTCCGTGTGAGTAAATAATAGCACTAGGCCAGGTCAATAGCAATAGATAATAAACCGTCTCTTATTGGAGGAGCATGAAAAGTCTCCAATTTTTATTTTCCGAATCTTTATTTTATCGAAATTCTTTTTATCTAATAAGAATTAATTATAATTTCTTTTAATCGAAAAAATAATTATCAAAAACATTATTTTTTTGAATGACTAATTAACAGAATGTTTAATACTGCGAAAGAAAATTTTTTATAACACTGGGTTACAAAAAAATGGTCATATCGTGTTTATTCAAAGTTTCCTGTGTTTATTGAAAGTTTAGGTGTCACTGAATAAGAATATACCAGAAAAACATTTTTTCATTCGGTCATTCCCTTAAAAAACGAGTTTAAAGTGTCAAAAACCGTATTTTTAGCACTTTTTGAGGCAACGTAACAAGAAAACACAACATGATAAAAATCTCTACAAGAGATTAAATAAAAGCTTAAACCTTCAACTTTAAGGCTCAGAACTGAAAAGTACTTAAATAATCAATGAAAACCTCCTTAATCAAGCAGTCGCTACCTGAAATTGTCAAAAAAAGCTAGAGCAGGAAGCAATTGGTAAAAATTGATTTCCCTAACCGGATTCGGTTGCAACTTGTTACTTGAGGTTTTTTGAGGTTTCTAATAACGAATTGGAACTTAGATTTAATAATTTCAAAATGGCGGACTAAATATAATGAATTCACTCAATTTTTCAAAATTTGCGTTGATAATTTTAAAAAATTGAGTCCGACATTTTGAAATTTTTAAATCTAAGTTCCAATTCGTCATTAGAAACCTCAAAAAACCTCAAGTAACAATTTGCAACCGAATCCGGTGAGGGAAATCGATTTTTACCAAGTGCTACCTAACCCAGCTTTTTTGATAATTTCAGATAGCGACTGCAAGTTTTCAGTGCTGATTTAAGTAGTTTTCAGTTCTGAGCCTTAAAGTTGAAGGTTTAAGCTTTTATTTAATCTCTTGTAGAGATTTTTATCATGTTGTGTTTTCTTGTTACGTTGCCTCAAAAAGTGCTAAAAATACGGTTTTTGACACTTTAAACTCGTTTTTTAAGGGAATGACCGAATGAAAAAATGTTTTTCTGGTATATTCTTATTCAGTGACACCTAAACTTTCAATAAACACAGGAAACTTTGAATAAACACGATATGACCAGTTTTTTGTAACCCAGTGTAATCTTCAAATAACTGAATTATCATTTCTAAAAATTATTATTTTTTATATTTCTTATTTACACTAATATTTTTATTTTCGAAATGTCAATTTTGATAAATATTATTTTATAGATTTGTTAATAACAATAATAATTATATTCCCGAATTATTATTCAATATAATTCAAATATTACCGAATTACCAATTCTTAAAAAATTTATTGTTCCTAATAATATTTTCTTAATATGTGTAAATGTTCTAAATTCTAAAGTCTCTAAATTTTATTTTATCGAAATATCATTTGTTATAAAACTTTTTTCTTATAAATGTTTTTCAAAATAATATTAACTTTTTCGAATTAACATTACTCATAATTTTCTGTACTTCTAATCATTCTTCTTTATAATTACTATATTTTCTAACATATATTTTTTCTAACTATAACTTTACCGAATTGTCACTTCTCATAATTATTATTATATCGAAATATTATTTTTCAAAATTTTTTTAATATCTAATAATTTATATACAAATTTTTTTTATTGTATAATAACCAGTTTTTTTAATTTTATTTTATTCGAATAATTATTTCGTATAATTTTTTTCTTACCGAAATTATATTTTAAATAATTTTTTTTAGTCGATTTTTTATTTTTCCTAATACTCATTTTTCCAAACAATTCTTTTTTATAATTTTTATATTTCCTAATTCGTATTTTACATAACATACATTTTTTCAAAGATTTAAATTCTCTAATTTATTATTTTCCTAACCTATAAATGTCATAATAAGAATTGCACCGAATAGTTATTTCACATACAAAATATCCGGTTTCAACGTTTCCCATCTCTGAAGAATATGGCGCCAAATTTGAAAAAAGTTTATTATTTTATTATATAACAATTATTAAATATTACAAATATTGTTTAAAACAATTTCCCTAATGATATTTAGCGTAGTTAAATAGGTTTAAACAATATTTGTAATAATCAATAATTTTTAAATAATAAAATAATTAACTTTTTTCAAATTTGGCGCCATATTCTTCAGAGATGGGAAACGTCGAAACCGGATATTTTGTATGTGAGGCTGAGTCCACAACAGAAGACGTTAAAGAGATTAGCTTTGCTAGTTGGTTAGAGAGCCTATGTATTAACATAGGCTCTCTAACCAACTTGCAAAGCAAGTTCTCTGTTGTGGACTCAGCCTGAAATAACTATTCGGTGCAATTCTTATTATGACATTTATAGGTTAGGAAAATAATAAATTAGAGAATTTAAATCTTTGAAAAAATGTATGTTATGTAAAATACGAATTAGGAAATATAAAAATTATAAAAAAGAATTGTTTGGAAAAATGAGTATTAGGAAAAATAAAAAATCGACTAAAAAAAATTATTTAAAATATAATTTCGGTAAGAAAAAAATTATACGAAATAATTATTCGAATAAAATAAAATTATAAAAACTGGTTATTATACAATAAAAAAATTTGTATAAAAAATTATTAGATATTACAAAAATTTTGAAAAATAATATTTCGATATAATAATAATTATGAGAAGTGACAATTCGGTAAAGTTATAGTTAGAAAAAATATATGTTAGAAAATATAGTAATTATAAAGAAGAATGATTAGAAGTAAAGAAAATTATGAGTAATGTTAATTCGAAAAAGTGAAAATTATTTTGAAAAACATTTATAAGAAAAAAGTTTTATAACAAATGATATTTCGATAAAAAAAAATTAAGAGACTTTAGAATTTAGAACATTTACACATATTAAGAAAATATTATTAGGAATAATAAATTTTTTAAGAATTGGTAATTCGGTAATATTTGAATTATATTGAATAATAATTCGGGAATATAATTATTATTGTTATTAACAAATTTATAAAATAATATTTATCAAAATTGACATTTCGAAAATAAAAATATTAATGTAAATAAGAAATATAAAAAATAATTTTTAGAAATGATAATTCAGTTATTTGAAGATTATAAAAAATTTTCTTTCGCAGTATTAAACATTCTGTTGATTAGTCATTCAAAAAAATAATGTTTTTGACAATTATTCTTTTGATTAAAAGAAATTATAATTAATTCTTATTAGATAAAAAGAATTTCGATAAAATAAAGATTCGGAAAATAAAAATTTGAGACTTTTCATGCGCCTCTCTTATTGTATGCATTGGAGCCATAAGATTCAACTGTTTGAGAAGAACCGAGAAAATAAAGAGAAACAAAGTGGCTAAGTATTACGAGTATCAAACAAGGTTGACTCCGTAAAATACTGGTACCAAATTGTTTATAATATATTGAATGTTCACAGAATGGTTGCACCTTTGACTGCTGAATTGATGGTAAAGAGACATCAAGCTTTCAGCGAGAGAGGTGACTGGAGTCCATGATCAGGGCATTTGGAATTGCCGTAGTCATCATGGGCATGGACCTGCTCAAGGACTGTGGTGTTTGCAGTCCCAGGATAGGTCATAACAATGCTGCTGCTCAGTAAGCTGCGTAACGTTGCGACAAGTCGAAGTCGAAACGAGGTCAGCGTTTGAGACTGTTGGGCTTTGGGCCTGGGCAGAGCGGGGCAAACTTGGGCTTTGCCATGACGTGGTCAGCGTGAATTGTTTCACCGCTGCACGAGAATTATTTTATGAATCGTGGTTTGATAATACAGATTGTAGGTCTGCATCTTGCCAGATTCTGGTGAGCACGTAGTTGCAACAGGGCTTCAGCTCGGCTGAAGCTAGGCAACTTGTTCAAGACGAGTTAGCTAGGCACTCATGGGAGCCGAGGTCTGCTAGGCAGATATGCTTAGTGGGGTAAAGCCCTATGCTATCTCGGGTAGGTCTGTACAGGTTCCCTTGAAGAGTGACGCTCGAAAGAGGTGCTCAAAAGGAATAAAGTCCTGACAGACCCAGATAGGACTGACTAGGCATCTGTAGGAGCGATCTTGTACCGGTGCCCTACAGGGTAAAGCCCTAGGAAGTCTTATTTTCTGTTTTTTCTTTCTGAATCCTCAGTGTGAGTACAATGGTTTCTCAAAACAATAAGGAACTGTCAGAGAGTGGCCACTCTGTTCAGTGGGCCAAAATTGGAATGAGAATTCTATTGGTACCATTTAACTCTGTAAAAGATTGATTCGCATGAAACATCTATCGTGAATAAATTATTTGTTTCAGAAATTCCAGGCTCCAACTTAAAAGGGAATAAAGTTGAGGACATCTTTATGTGGTCAGAAAAGGCCGTGTCGGAGTGGAAATTTTTATGAAATGTCTTAAACTCGCTTGACAACAACTTTGGGTCCAACTTCACGGAAACAAAGAGAGACTCAGAGATTTGGGCGGTTCGAGGACCATATGATAACCATATGGTCTATGCTAGACAGGGACAGCGAGGGAGAGGAATTTGGCGACTCCCAAGGAAAGCGCGGTTTTCCGAGGGATGACTTGGGCAGTTGCCGTTTTGGGTCTGAAGTGTAAAGATGCACTTCATCTTTTTGAGAATTCGGCATCTCATAATATCATATTAAATTGTTGGCGATTAGTGTATCCTGATTCGAGCTTTAAGGAATAAATTCTTTGTTTATGTAAAAGCTGGGTTGATTTATTTATTTATATTAAATCGGTATTATTATTATTTATTTATTGTGGTAAAAACATGTTACCACACACTTTTAACAAGACTAAAGGAGTGATATTGTGAGAAAGAAGAAATCTTATAAACAAGAATATTGCAAAAAAAACTTATATTAAAAGATTAATTTTCCTTATACAGAAATGTCTAATAAAAGGCAGGATTAATAAAAGAGAATAACAAAAAATAAGTGGAGGAAAAGGATTTATGGAAAATGAACAAGCTATAATTGTTATTTTAATTAAGGATAAAAAAAGTTTTTTAATTTTTTTTACTGCAAAAAGAGAATCTTTCAAGAAGTTAATATAACCCTTTTGCTCAATTGTTAAAACCGCAAAAGAAAGAAATTTAAAAAATGGCAAGTGTAACGCCAAAGGCGAAGAATAAAATTTGAAAAAGTTGTCTTAGTTGTCAAAAGGAATAAGGTAAAAGAAGAACGGTCCATTCTTTGAGACCAAAAGCATCAGGAACTCTAAGTAGAGCTGACTTTTTAAATTTGATAATAAATGTAATCACTGAAAATAACATGGAATCTAACCGTCGAAGAGACGAGAAGTCACTAAGGAACGAGTATCATTTGGCCCTCGAGACACGAACGGGGCCCAATAATTACGTTAACTCCGGGGTTCCTTATTCATCTTGCGCTCAATCTTTCTTTAAAAATATATATGTATATACAACACGAGTCTCTAACAGTTCAACCAATAACTATCCAATGAAGAACAAAATTTCTTTTAACAAACTAACCCAGTTTCACAACATAACCGCAATCAGTACCTCGAATTTATTTTTAAATATTATTTTTGCTTTTTATATCTGAACAAAAAAAATCAACATCGGTAACTATCGTTGATTGTAATCATTTTTATAACTTGTAACTTAGGGTTTAAAGTCTAAGACTTTTGAGATTAGAGTCTTAAAACTTAGAATTTAAAAGTTTTTATTGCACGTAATGTCTGCTTCAAATTTTCATAAAAAATTCATATAGTAATTTCCACGAAAGTCGTTCTGAAATGTGGCCGAAAATTCAGCAAAAATTAAGTGAGGAATTTCATACGAATTTCCCAGCATAATATTTCTAAAATTTTCCAAAAAATTAAGAAGTAATTCCCAAGCAGCTCGCAATATAACCTTAAAATAAAGGAAATATTACATTTCATATTCGGAATGTTCCAGGGATTTTAAAGTATAACATTAAAATGTCCGCCTACAGGAATATTCCAAGATTACATTGAAGGAATGTTCTACGGTAACATCGAAGTAATATTCCAGAATGATTTTAAAGAAATGTTCCACCGTAATATTAATGGAATATTCCAGTGTGATGTTGAGGGAATGTTCACAGGTAATATTAAATGTGTTGAAAATACCATTGAATCTCATTTTTACCAAAGAAACAAGAAAAAGAGAAAAAAAGTTAAATTTTTTCAAAGTATGAAATTTTCGAATATTCCTTCAATATTTCCTTAACATTACCCTGGAATATTCCATTAATATTACGGTGGAACATTCCCTCAACATCATTCTGGAATATTGCTTCGATATTACCGTGGAACATTCCCTCAATGTTATCTTGGAATATTCCTGTGGGCGGATATTTTAATACTACTTTAAGATTCCTGGAACATTCCACTAGAATATTCCGAATATGATTCCCAATTGCCATTACTCTCCCCCAGTATTAGCAAAATTAAAAAATAATAAAAATAATTATATTTAACTAGCGACATACACCTCGCTCGCTCGGTTGTCATCTTATTTATTTCTCCTTACATATATATTTATTACTACCCAAGTGCGAAATGCCAAGACTGCAAAAACGGCCCATCATTGGTCTAGTAATGTCTGCCGAGAATTGGCAGTAGTCACTGGGCCATTACTGGTGATCAAAACGTCCCATTGATGGGCCAATGATGGCGCCGATGGTCAGATTTTCAATTTTTTTAGGACTGGGCCAGCTCTTGGCCCAATAATGGCACATTCACGGCAAAGTTGATCAATCTTTAATGGCAAAATTCAATTGCCAGTGATGTGACGACGATCGGCCCATTAATGGCACATTAGTGGCACTTTAATGGCAAAAATTTTGTGTCTTTAATGGCAAATTATAATTGCCAGAATTGGGGCGTAGCTTGGCCCAATAACGGCACATTATTGGCAAAGTTAATCAATCTTTAATGGCAAAAGACAATTGCCAGTGATGTGACGAAGATCGGCCCATTAATGACACATCAGTGGCACTTTAATGGCAAACATTTTGTATCTTTGATGACAAATTATAATTGCCAGTATTAAGGCGTAGCTTGGCTCAATAATGGCACATTCACGGCAAAGTTGCTCAATATTTAATGGCAAAAGACAATTGCCAATGATGTGACGAAGATCGGCCCATTTTGTTTTCTTGATGGCAAATTATAATTGCAAGAATTGGGACGTAGCTTGGCCCAGGAATGGCACATTAATGTCTATCGTTTTGTATCTATGATGGCAAATTATAATTGCCAATATTGGGACGTAGCTCGGCCCAATAATGGCACAGTATCGGCCAGTTTAGTGTACCTTATAAGAACCCTTTTGCTTCCTCGACTTCAAGTCAGAGTAGCAGAGTGGTCAGAGTGTTAGGCTGTGGTGCGTCAGGTTCAGGTATCGATCCCCGCGAGCGGTAAGAATTTTTCAAATATTTGTAAGTTTGCGATTAATTTAGGGAAATAAGCTGTATAAATATTATAAATTAATTAGTTAATTAAATAAAAAATATATTTTTTTTAAATTTTGTCAACACTGGGGAGTAATGGCAGCCAATAATGGGCCATTAATGTTTACCGAGAATCGGCCGATGATTGGCTGCCGACGGCCTACCGCGGTTAACCTCCCGACAGTCGGGCCACTATTGTCTGCCAAGAGTAGGCACTGACAATGCCGTCACTGGGACAGTTTTGGGCCGTTTTTAATTTCGCACTTGGGTAGCTGTCGTACCCGTCTTCGACGGGTTGTAGTTTCTGATAATGCACTTAACAGTGTATCTACCAACCTAGAAAACCGGAAAATAGCCGGGAATTTGATTTGACAGGGAAAAAATAATAATTAGTTACTATTGTCTATTTCATTAGGAAAATAATACCATTTGAAACAGTGACCGACTTTTTATTATCAAATTAGTTATTTTTAACTAATTCAAATGCAGAAAACAATATTTCTCAATTTGTAGTACTTCAATCAATAAAATGTATTAAAATAAATCTAAAATTTCCTCCAGTTTTTTGAGTTATAGTACAGTCTAATTCGAACTAATTGTATAGCAAGTAGATCCAGTTTTTCTCTGTTACATTAAATTCCCTGATATTTTACGTCTTTTCTGGTTGGTAGACACCCTGTTAAATGTATTATTAAAAAAAACCCCGTCGAATAAACCAGGAAAAATTTGGACAAAGCCGGAAATTGTTTTAAACCAAAATAAACACCGTGTTTAACTTTTGTCTTTACATTGATCAAGATATCTCTAAAAGTTAAATCAGAGAGCCCACAAATACTACTGAATTAAGCTTCATAGTAATTGGTATCAATTATAATTTTTTCAATTTTTTGATATTCGAAACATTTTTATACTTACATCTTCGTTATAAGAAAGTATTTTTGAAAAATTATGCTAAAATGTGACTAAATAACATGTAATATTCAATTATATAAAGTTTAAAAGCTATCCATTAAAAAATGTAAAATTTAGAAATTTTCGATTTTTTAAAAATATTTTTATATTTCCATTTCAGTTATAAAGTATTATTTTTTTCAAAATTATGCTAAAATGTTAATAAATAACATGTAATACTCAACTATAGAAAGTTTAGAAGCAATCCATAAAAAAATATAAAATTTAGAAATTATTTGTGTTAAATAAATTCATTTATTAGAGTCAAGTATTTATTTAATTAATCCAATTAAGATTTATTTGATTCAACTAAATAAAATTATTTAAACGAAATAAATTCTTATTAGATCGAAATAAAAACTTTTAAATAAGATATTATTTTACAAATAATTATAATTACTTGAATCATATAACTTTTTTTAGTGTAGCTATAGTAAACTAAAAGTTATTAATGTGAACGAACATTATCTATATTAATAAAATCAGATTACTATCTATACATTGCTCCAAACTTGAAAATTTTTATATATTTTTTCGTTTTGAGACATTAGAATTCTAAAAATGTAAAAAGAAATTTCTGTCTGTCTGTCTCTGTCTGTATGCAAAACTTTGTTCGCGCATCAATTGAAAACGGTTCAACCAATTAAAGTGAAATTTGGCAGTCTATTAGGTATTAACGTAACTTACAATCATAGCCTTATCCGATTAAAAAATATTAACTTGAACGAAAGTTATGACATTTTTCCAAAAAATTCGAAAAATCAAAAAAATGCAAATTTTTTATCTTTTGTAAAATGAATGCAAAACTATCCTTAGCTAACTTTTTCAGATAAATACAACCCATTTCTACAATAAAATTTTTAAAAAAGACGTATTTTGAAATTTTTTTTCGTTTTTTTAGATCAACTTTTTTCTAAGAAAATAGTGATTTTTAATCTTTAAGCAAGCTTTTCAGGAAAAGTTATTAAAGTTTTTTATTTAAAGATCAGTATGTAAAGTAAGAAATTTGCTACATTAAACAAAAATAATTAAGCTAAATGCCATAAAAAAGAAGGAAAAATGTTGAATTTTAAGAAATTCGGTTTTTTGAATTTTTGGTAATTTTCCATAATTTTAGATTTTTTACCGAAGGGTGGAGACTATTGAATAAGTAAAGTATTTTTTAAGAGCACAAAAATAATAAAGCTAAATGCCATAAAAAGAAGGAAAAATGTTGAATTTTAAGAAATTCATTTTTTTGCATTTTTGCTATTTTTCCATAATTTTAGATTTTTTACCAAAGGGTGGAAATAACAAATTAGGTAAAGTATTTTTGAAGAGCCCAAAAATAATGAAGCCAAAAGCCATAAAAGAGAAGAAAAAATGTTGAATTTTAAGAAATTCGGTTTTTTGAATTTTTGCTAATTTTCCATAATTTTAGATTTTTTACCAAAGGGTGGAGACTATTAAATATAAGTAAAGTATTTTTGAAGAGTAAAAAATAATGAAGCTTAATAATATAAAAGAGAAGAAAAAAATATTTAATTTTAAGAAATTCGGTTTCTCGAATTTTTGATAATTTTTGATTTTTTGCTAAAGGGTGGAGATTATTCAAATAGTATAATTATACTAACGAAATAGTTAATGGTAACTAATTATTAATTTTCCGGTGAAATTAAATTCCCGGGTATTTTTGATTTTCCAGATTAGTAGAAACATTGTTAAATGTATTGGTAGAAACTAAAACCCGTCGAAGACGGGTACGACAGCTAGTGCTATATATTTTCAAAATTTTTAAAATTCAAAATTAATCTTTTGAAATAATTATTGTCATCAATTTTACTTAAATTTGATACAGGGTTAATTTTAGTATTTTTTATTACAATTTAGTCATCAGAATGAAATTTGACTTTTTCATTTTTTGATCATTAATTAATATAATATAATTTAGCAATTTTGAATTTTGTGCAATATACTGACAAAAGTCTCATATTAATTATATGGATATTGTTAATATTCTGACCTAATAGAATTCTTTCAAGAAAGTAAACTTATGATTTTAACAACAAATTTTTATTGTTGACCTAAGAAATACAACCGTATAAAAATTAATTACAAAAAAATTTCAATTTTTAAACTTTTAATTTTTTAATTTTTCAATATTTAAATCTAACACTTTTTATTTGTTATTCAAAATTTTATTATTCTGACGATTAAATCTTAATAAGAAACACTAAAATTAACCCTGTACCAAGTTTAGGTACAATTCACTAAAGTATATGAAAAAACTAAAAATTTCGAATTTTTGAAAAAATGGCATAACTTTCGTCCATATTAATATTTTTTAATCTACTATCGCTAGGATTTTAAGTTAGGCTAATGCCTAAAAGTCTGCCAAGTTTCACTTCAAACGATTGAACCGTTTTTTCGTGATACGCGGTCGAAAATTTGCGGACATACATACACACATACACACACACATACACTCATACACACATATACACATACACACATAATTTTCTTAATAGTATTTTCGCATTCCTTAGAGTGTTAAAAGAAGGAATATAATAGAAATTTTGAATTCTATGCAATGTACAGACAAAAGTCTGATTTTATTCATAAGGATTACACATTATTATTATAATATTTGAAATTTTATTATTTATTGAATAGCATCTTCATTGTTAAAATATACATATAAGTAGTAAATGTACATATTAATATTAATTTTGTATATAATTGCACATTATTTAAATTAATAATTAAGTTCTTTTGATGAATTTCAATCTAATTTTTAAGAATAATTTCAATAATTA
This sequence comes from Leptopilina syphax, assembly GCA_032872505.1. Classification (NCBI taxonomy): domain Eukaryota; kingdom Metazoa; phylum Arthropoda; class Insecta; order Hymenoptera; family Figitidae; genus Leptopilina; species Leptopilina syphax. The sequence goes on from CM065476.1 coordinate 27,585,264, forward strand.
CATTTTTCGAGGAAATTGATTAAAATTTAATTAAAAATAATTGAAATTCTGCAATGAGTTTTATTATTTATAAAAATAATTGAATTATTGCGAGGATTTTGTAAAAAAAGTTTTAAATAATTGATTTTTTAATAACAATTTAGATAAATTCTACACTATCGTCGGGATTATCGGTACGGCTGCACGCGCAGGGCCCAAAAACATACCAATCTTCAAATCACGATTTCTTTGTAAATACAAATGTCAGAAAATTAACAAATATACCATTCGAAAGATTATTAAATTCTACGATTAATGGTACATAACTAAAAATTTTAATAATTTATACAAAGCTTGCAGCAATCTACAAAATTGACAAAAAAAAAAAAAATTTTTTTAGAAATTATTTCAACCCCTGCACATTTTTTAAAAATTGTAGGAAAATTTTGAAATTTATATAGGTGTAATCATTCAAGTCTCATCTTTAATTTAAGACCAAAAGAGTTAAAAAATCTTATTCGGTTCGTGAGATATCATTATAAACGTCCGAGCATGTTTTTTGACAAATGCATTGAATTAGTCGATTTTGAACGTTTTTTGGCTGAAAATGCTCGGCCGTTTATAATGATATCTCTCGAACCGAATAAGATTTTTTAACTCTTTTGGTCTTAAATTAAAGATGAGATTTCAATGATTACACCTATATAAGTTTCAAATTTTTCCTACAATTTTTAAAAAATGTGCAGGGGTTGAAATAATTTATAAAAAAATTTTATTTTAAAAATTTTTTTGCCAAATTTGTAGATTGCTGCAAGCTTTGTATAAATTATTAAAATTTTCAGTTACATATCATTAATCGTAGAATTTAATAATCTTTCGAATGGTATATTTGATAATTTTCTGACATTTGTATTTACAAAGAAATCGTGGTTTGAAGATTGGTATGTTTTTGGGCCCTGCGCGTGCAGCCGTACCGATAATTTCCGACGGTAGTGTATTGTTAATATTTCAATTCTTATGAAAGTTTAATTCTTTTAGAAAATAATTGAATATTCTTGTAGAATTTTGTCAAAATGTTTTTAAAGAATTAAATTCTTTTTGGAAATTTTATTAAAATATAATAGAAATACAAATTATTGAATTAAGAAAAATTTGTGAAAATAATCGAATTCTTGTGTTGGATATAATTGAATTCTTGTTATTTATAGAAATAATGGAACTTTTACAATGAATTTTATTAAAATTCCTGAAAGTAATTTAAATGTGTCAAAGAATTTTTATATCATTTATAAAGATAATTAAAATGTTGAGTTTTTTTAGATTTTTTAAAAATAATAGAATTTCTGTAAAGAATTTTATTACTTATGAAAATTATTTAATTTTTTTTTTAAATTTCATTAAAATTTATAAAAATAATTGAATTCTTGTGAAGAATATTTCTTAAAAATAATATTTAAAAGAATATAGTAAATTTAAAGAATTTTGCTATTTATTGAAATAATTAAATTCTTTCGACGAATTTTAATAAAAAAAATTATAATTATATTTGATTTGATATAATTTTGAAAACTTAAGATATATATGTTCGTAAACAATAGATATTTCTATTAGATATCATTATAGATATCATTATAGTGTTTATTTTAAATTGAAGTGTTAGGAGGGTAAACTCTGTGAAGAGATACCAGGATGCACTCCCTTTGCGGAAACTTCCTGCTATCTTGGAGAGACACATCGACCTCCACGTCCGAACATACATGTTCACGTGCCCTTGGATATCATAGACGTCGCATCAATGCTCCGGCAATGCTATAACGTCTATGGAACTAACGGAGGCGGTTCAGGGCCCATCCTGGCCAGATGGTAGTACCCTGTTAAGGCCCGATTGTCCCTCGACACGGGACAAAGAAATAAAAAACGAATTAAATGGACAAAATTTTAAACAAAATACTCCAAGTGGGTACCTCGAAAGAGGGTAATCCCACCACCGATTCTGATCGGGTGAAAGCCTCGATAGTCGGTGCAGATGGCTCCAAGGATTTTGGAGGGAGCCAAATAGATAGCCAGGTGACATGCTACGAATCAAATGTCGCAAATCAGTTCCTGGTTATTCCGGGAATTTTTAAAAGCTTGCGCCAAGGATTCAAGCGACAAAAAAGCGTCGGTCGTGACATCCAGGATGGCGTGACGGTTTTGGAAAATGCGTTCGATATAATCTGTAAGAATTTACATTTTATCCCAGAGCCTTTCAAAGACCAAGAGCCGCAATTTCCAACTGTGGAAACTCCACGGCGGACGAAGAGTGTTATTGCAACCCGGGATAGCGCGGCTGCAGGCGCAACTAAGACGAAAAAGGTTGATAAGCGCCCTAGGGAAGGAGTAAGCCCGGATGTGAGTCCACAACGAGCGACTCAAAGTGAAAAGAGGATTAAGCGAAAGGATGCTCCACAGCTTAATCCTGAGTCGCTAGTTGAAGCAAAAGGGGAGTCCTCAAGTAGTCCTAGTAAGACGTATGCCGATACCGTCTTGAAAGACGGAGCGGACATTGAGGATGGCTTTAAGGTTGTTGGAAAAAGAAAGAAACGGGCTCCAGGAAGAAAGACCCAAGGCGAGCAAAAAGAGCTCACGAAGCCCCCTTCGAAACTCTGGTCCACGGAAGCTGTGAAGATCACGGCAAGAGACCCAAAGTTTTACGAGGGTATCTTGCCGCTGATAAAAGAAAAGGTTAAACCTGAAGATACAGGCACCGTGGTACAGAAAATCAGGAGAACTTTTAAACAGGAAGTTCTCCTGATAGTGAAAAAGGGTGGAGAGACCTTAAAATTTGCGAAAAGTCTGTCCTTGGCCCTGCATGGCAAGGCCGAGGTCATACCTCTAGTAAATAAGAGGTCTCTAGAAATCAAAGACCTGGATGAAGCCACTACAGAGAGTGAGGTGACTTCAGCATTGGAAGAAAAGCTGGGCAAATCCGACCTGCCTATAGAGTGCAAATTACTGCCGCGCTACAGAGGAACTAAGGTTGCCTCAAAGCAAGAAGGACATATACCCGATCTAAGGGAGATCCCTTGCTGAAAGAGGCTTTCAAGGAGGCAAAAAAGAACCTCAAGAAAAAGATCCGCAAGTCGCGACGCCGTAGCTGGCAGGACCTAATCGAGGAAGTCGATAAGGACCCATGGGGTCTGGCTTTTAAAATCGTTACTAAGAAATTAGCGACGAGGCAAAAGACCCCCGGCCTGGACAATCCCGATTGGGTCAGAAAGATAATAAATTCTTTGTTTCCTCCTGCGGAACCATACCTTAGAAGGGACTGGAGTTTTTGCAAAGTCAAAGAGGAAGAACTCTTCACACTTAGTGAACTGCAAAAAGCAGGCAAAATATTGAAAACAGGCAAGGCGCCTGGAATCGATGGGATAAGTAACGAGATCCTAAAGTTGATAATCGACACTTTACCCCAGATTCTGCTTCGATGCTTTAATCTTTGCCTTGAGAGAGGAGAGTTCTTCCGCGACTGGAAGCGACAGAGGTTAGTCCTTCTAAGGAAAGGTGAAAAACCTCTAGATAAGGTTTCATCGTACAGGCCTATATGCCTGTTGGATACGATGGTTAAACTTCTAGAGGATATGGTTCTGCAGAGAATGCAAAGCCATTTGACCGGAGAGAATAGTCTATCCGATCACCAATTTGGTTTCCGTAAAGGCAAGTCCACAGTTGATGCCATCCAGGCAGTTGTGGACATAGCCAAAGCAGAAAAAAACAAGTTGGGACTTGGAAAAAAGAAGAGCTTCTGCGCGTTAGTAGCAATTGACATACGCAACGCGTTTAATTCCGCAAGATGGAAAGATCTCATCGAGTCGATGGAGAAGAAAAACATGCCGCCCTACTTGTTGCGGATAATGGATAATTATCTTAGCGACAGGTGGATTATATATGAGGGAGACACCTGCACTCTTAGGGAAGAGATGCAGCGTGGGGCTCCTCAAGGCTCGAGGGTAGGTCCATTTGTATGGAATGTATCTTATGATGATTTTCTGCGAATGGATCTGCCCGAAGGTGCGGTGATCATCGGCTTTGCGAACGACGCGTTGTTCGTGTGCACTGCCGAAAGTGAGGAGGCTCTTGGGACATTGGTGAACGAATGTCTGCGACTTGCAAAAAGCTGGCTGGATACCAGAGGTCTTGAAATGGCCCTGGAAAAGACCGAGGCACTGCTAGTCACAGACAGACGTGGTTATAAGCTTCCACGAATCGTGATAGACGGATTCGAGGTCAAGTGGAGTCAACAAATTAAATATCTTGGTGTGAAGTTGGATGGAAGGTTAAACTTCCATCACCACATGGCTACGGCGTCAAATAAAGCGATCGAGTGTGCGGCTAATCTTTCACGGCTAATGTCAAATGTTGGCGGACCCCGTGAACAAAAACGGAGACTGGTGGCGAGTGTCGCCCACGCTAAAATGCTCTATGCAGCACCAGCGTGGGTCCCATCCCTAAGGAGTAAAAGATGTGTAACCATCTGTGAAAAGGTAGTCTGCGCAGAGATCGATAACAACGCGTATTATCTCTGCATATAAGACAGTATCTACGAGTGCTGTGCAGGTCCTTGCAAGTGTCCCGCCAGCAGATCTTTTGACGAGGGAAAGAGAAGAAATGTTTCTCTTTTCTAAAGAAAGCAGTTCCTTAGATGAGGAAATAAGACCAAGCAAGGGCCTGATCCGCAAAGAAGCGAGGCACAGGCTCATAGAAAGATGGCAGGAAAGATGGGATGGTGAGGAAAAAGGTCGATGGACTTATCGCCTTATCCCGGCACTCGCCACCTGGATAAATAGGAAACACGGTCAAGTTTCCTATTACTTGACTAAGGCGTTCACAGGTCACGGATGTTTTAACTCGTACCTGTGTCGCTTTAAATTACGCAAGGACGAGGTGTGTGCATATTGCCAGTTCCCTGAGGACAACGCGGAGCACACCCTCTTCTCATGCAAGAAATGGTACTTGGAGAGGCGGGCCATGTTCGAAGGTGTAAACAGTCAAGTTACACCGGAGAACATGGTATCGCTGATGACCCAGTCAGAAGAGAATTGGCGGCAAGTCGAGAACTTCATAATCTCGGTTATGTCGAGGAATGATCTCGACGGCCGCTAAAAAAGCGTAATTTAAACAGCTTTTAATTTTGTACGTTTGTTTTTTATTAATTTATTTTGTGATTTATTTGTCCTTATACATTTTTTAATTGTTTGTGTTTTTTATTCATCTTTGTACAGTTTTATGTTTTTAATATTTTATACGCGTTTTTTTTCTTTTTTTTTATATATCCGTTTGTAATTTTATCTTTTGACTTTTTAAACTTCTTAAAAATTTTTGTTTTTTTATTATTGTCGTGCGGTAAATTCCGCTTAGACTATGAAATAGTTTTAATCATTTTTTTAACTACGGACGCAGGAAAACCGCAGTGAGAAGAAGAAGGTCGCATTAGCGACAGAGTTGGAGCGCCACCCTCGAAGGCTAAAGTCTTACGACAGTTCCGAGGGAAGGTAAAGGGCTCCAGAAGAAGGGTTACGGGTTTTAGTGGGTCGGGCTGGTAGTAGGTCGCCAGTGTATTAAATTTAATTTTTTGTAGATTTATTTTTCTATTTTTTTTATTTCCTTTTGTTTTATTATACCAACCCCACATAACCTTGGAGCGCGGAATCCAAGGTATCTGTAGGCAGATTTCCCAAAATTCCCTAAGCAAAAAAAAAAATTGAAGTGTTAGAATTATCATATCGACAAATAACACTAAATCTAAAACGTTAATGACATATCTAAGAATTCTTATTAATTGCTGATAAAATCAAATTCTTTTATTGGAATTAAAAGTTTATATAATATTATTATATAGATTATATAGATATGATATAGATATAGAAAATTTATTGAATATGTGCATAATTTTAATATTTTACAATGTTTGACGAATTATTTTTTTTATTTATATTGCTTTTTAATATTGACGAATTATTTATAATAGTTTTTTTTGTTGACCTGATCAAATAATAATGAATGCATTAAATTATATGTTCTATAATAAATTAAATTATAATTATTAATAATAATAAAACTCTATTATATTTTGGTAATTTAAGTTAAGAATAATACTTTACTATCTATATTATTTAATTTTTGTATTAGTAGATGTATTTTGTTTACAAAACATTCATAGTTCATTAGTCAGTAGCAATTTTGTAGCTGACACTGAATATATATATATATTTAATTTTGTCTCCAAAAATTGTCTACTAAAATTTTTCTTCATTTGTTTATAAAAAAAAATTGTTAAAAAAATATTTTTTTAACATTCAACGACAAAAATTATCATTAGATCCCATGCCAGGATTTCAATAGTTACTTTTATTATATCTGCATTCCTTTGCCTATAGGTGTCAATGGGTTAATGTAAAAAATCTTTTCCTTAAAGCATTTTTTCAGTTAGTAGAAAATAAATTTGATACAATAACGTTTGACTTTTGTTCCACTGAAGACCATAAAAATAAAAAATTAGAAATATAAGCCTGGATAAAGTGTGGAGGAAAAGACTTTTTACAATAAAAAAGGAAAATAATTTTTATAAAAAAGTTAAAAATATATAGTTAAACTGTTTATAATAATAATATATACGTATATAATTAATAAGTGTATTAGAGGCAAGCAATAAAGGTCATATCATCTTTTAAAATACACTGATATAGGCGCTACTTATTGTTAGTCAGCGCAACGCACAAAAACTCGTAGCGCAAACTTCAAAAATTTTTTTCCCAAAAACATCAAAAAGCACTTTTTTAAAAATTTAACCACTTATTAAGGAAGGTTTAAATTTTAAGAAAATAATTTTTTTAGGAAACTCCAGGATGTCCTTAGCATATTTTTTTAACAATAAAAAATTATTGTTTAAACAAATTATTGAAAATTTAATTTTTCTTAACTTTTTTTTAATATTATAAAAAATTGACATTTATTTATTTATTTTCAGTTTCTAATTTTTCAAATCTAAATATCTTGCAAAAAAAATTTTTTTTTGCAAAACTGTTTGGCACAGTTATTTAGTACCCCAAATACTACAAAATTACAAACTTTAAGAAAAATCGGTGATCCACCATTTACTTTTCGTATGGAACTGCCCTTGATATAAAAATTTTAATTTGTAGTATCAAATAAATAGTTATACTTATAGGCAAATTCGAATTATTTAAGTCAAATGAATGGAATATTTGAATCTAATAAATATTGCTTTAAATCAATTAGGTCAATTACTTGATTCAGTAATGCATGGATTTTAATTCAAATAAATATTTATTTGCATCAATAAAATAATTTTTTTAAAATAACTAAATATTTATGGGACATTCCGCACAGACAAAATTAAAATTTTATCAGATTCGATTAAAACTTGTTACTTGGTGGTTTTTAGGGTCGCTGATTACGAATCTAGACTACCGGTCAAAATTGAGAGACCATCCATTTTCAGGTGATTGAAAAACATTTTAAAACATAAAATGTATGGAAACTAAAATATTTTGCTTCTTATTTTTTGAAAGATGATAAAATTTTGAAAAGAACAAGATCTTTTAGAAGTCATTTGGCCAATATTTTATTTAGATATTTTTAAAAAATTGTCATTTTCAATGTCTTACAAAAATTTGAATAACTTTTAAAATAATGAACGTTTTTTTAATGATCTTAAGCTTATTTTAAAGGTCATTTGCTACACTATAAGAATTACTTATAGGCATTAACGTGTAATTTTTTCCTAGAAAATGCAGCCCGTCAAACTTAGACCAAAAAAATTCAAAAAATTTGGAACAATTTTTCTGTACTAAAAATTATTTTAGAAAATTTATAAAACATTATATGGTGTAGATTTTTCAAGAAAATTTAAAAAAAATACGTTTGAATTTTAAAAATTATTTTTCTGTAAATAAGAATGTTTCAAATTTTTTATATTTTTTTGGTTTAAGTTTTTATTTTAGAAGTTATTCAAATTTTTGTAAAACATTGAAAATGCCGATTTTTTAAAAATATCTAAATGAATTATTGGCCAAACGACTTCTGAAATATCTTCTTCTGTTTAAAATTTTATCATCTTTAAAAAAATGAGCAGAAAAAAATTTTAGTTTCAATAAATTTTATGTTTTAAAACGATTTTCATTCGACTGAAAATGGGTGGTCTCTTAATTTTGACGGGTAGTCTAAAGTCACTTTTTAAAAATTCAAAATGGCGGATCCAATATGAAGAAAAAATTTTCAAATTTATCCTATTCCCTTAAAACGTGTTACTTGGGGGCTTTTAGGGTCGCAGATTATAAATATAAAGTTACTTTGTAGAAATTGAAAATGATGAATCCAATATGGTGGAAAATTTTTTAAATTTGATCAGATTTAATTAAAAAGTGTTACTTGGGGGTTTTTAGCATATCTGATTACGAATTTGAAGTCACTTTTAAGAAATTCTAGCTTCATACTGTTCTATAATGTAAACAATTTGTTATCATTGGATCCGCCATTTTTATTTCTAAAAAGTGATTTCATATTTGTAATTTGTGGCCCCATAAGCTTTCGAGTAACACGTTTTAAGGGAATCGGATCAAATTTGAAAATTTTTTCCGACATTTTGAATTTTGAATTTTTAAAAAGTGACTTCAGATTCGTAATCAGCGACCCTAAAAACCCCCGAGTAACAAGTTTTAATCGAATCTGTTCAAATTTGAATTTTGTCTGCCATATTGAATCCGCCATTTTGAATTTGAAAAAAACTTTAAATTTATATTCGGGGACCCTAAAAACTGTTAAAGAATGAGTTACAAATTGATTTACCCCGTTTTTTGCTTTTAATTCATAAAAGTATTTTGAGATTTTTGGACCTTTTGACTTTTGACAGCTCTATTGGCATCGGAAATGAAAATTTGCAAAAAACGCCCATCGGCATCTTAAAGTACATGAATGTAGAAATCTTTTAAGTCCTAGAACGTTTAAATCCATCAAAGCAATTTTTGTTTAGAGCTCTGTCCGTGTTGACGTGGAATTTCCTTTATTTATATCAAATATGCAATTATTTTTCATAATTAATTATTTTAATTTACACCAATATCTCTTTAATTGCGTCAAATATTGATTTATGTAGTCCTAATACCAAATTTATAATAAATACATTAATGTTCTTCCATTTGCATACGTAAAAGTATTAGCACACTAAAAAAATTATCTCATTCAAATAATTTTTGTTATCTATATATTTATTTGATTCAAATAACTTGAATTATGCGAATATACGAAACTTTTTTCTTAGAAAATGCAAGTTGACAAACTTAGACCAAAAGAATTAAAAAAATTTGAAACAATCTTATAAATCCCTTCGCTGTTTGAAAAAATAATCATATGATTGGCCCAAAATGTTCAGCAAAACCTGGTAGATGAATTTTTATAAAACTTACTATACAAGAGTTGTTGGGGTCGCTGAATATAAAAATGACGACAAAAAAATTCAAAATGGTGGATCTAATATGTCGGACAAAATTTTTAAATTTTAAACAGATATTATAAACAAAAAAAAACAATGAACAGAAAGTGTAATGTAAAACCTTTGAAGCCTCCACGCGGCACATTCTGGGGTCGTGATTCGTTTTATCAGCTAATGGAAAGGATATAGAATAGAGTACAAAATTTGATTAAAATCGGGATGAATTAAAAAAATTACGTCCCTCATTTTGAATTCATAATTTTTTATTTTGAAAGACAAATTTAAATTTAACGACCCAAAATATCCCTAGATACTGAAATTGATAAAAATCCAAATGAATTTAAAAAATTTTCAAAAAGTATGTCCGCCAATTTGGATCCTGCATTTTGAAGTTTTAAAAATGATGGTCTAACTCGAATTCAGCGACCTGAAAAACCCTTAGGTACTGAAATTGATAAAAATCCAAATGAATTTAAAAAATGATGTTTGCCATTTTGAATTTTTTAAAATTAATTAAATTCACCGACTCCAAAAACCCTTATATACTAAATGTGACTTAAATTAGAAATAAATTTTTATAAATATAACTTGTTTTTAAATTGTTATACACTGAGAGACCTTTGGGACTGTAGCGGAACAACGTATGTGACAGCAGCTCCACTATGGTTTTGGTTCGCTGCGGTAAAATCTTGGGCGCGTGACAGTCCCAAATGTTGGTGAGCAGCTCACCGAAGTAGTGGGAATGCCGCCTTTGGTTTGCAGCTGAACAACTTTAAGACTGTCACGCGCCCAAAATTTTACCGCAGCAACCCAAAAGTATAGTCCTGTAGCGTTCCTCCAAAATGGTCAGTAGCAGCCTATCGATAGTCTGCTGCTGACCCAAAGGTCTCTCAGTGTATCATTTAAAAATAATAAATAATCATTTATTTATTACTTAATTTAGGATCATTGCAATCAATAGTGTGTTAATAATTATATAAAAACAATATCATGCGTTATTTATTTTATAATTTACAAAAGAAATTGCATTTATTTTGCGCTAAGAAGTTTACTACCCAACGGTCGTTAACAGGCAACGGGTTAACAGAAAAATAATTTTTAAAATTTAAACATATTTTTTTTACTAAATTTTCTTGAAAAATCTACGCCCTATCATGTTTTATATTTTTTGAAGGATAGTTTTTTGTACAAAAAAATTATTTCAAATTGAAAGAGCCTCGGCAAGCCCCATGCAAAAAATGCCCCTTTTTCGTACTTCGAATTTTGAAACTTTTTTTATGCCAAATGGTTACATATGATGACCCAATAATCCCTGAAAAATTTCAAGATGAGCATGTGCCCCCTTTCCGAAATACAGGTGATCAAAGGGGGCCATGTCTAAAAATAGAATATGCAATATAATCGAATAATAATGTTAAAAAAATCAGACCAAATGGTTCCCTTAAGATTTTCGTCTGCTGATTACGAATCTAAAGTCCGTTTTTAAAAATCCAAAATGTCGGACCCAATATGGCGGACGACATTTTTAAAAATCGATCCAATTTACTTAAAAATCGTTACTCAGGGGTTTTCGGGGTCGCTGATTACGAATATAACGTTCGTTTTTAAAAATTCAAAATGGCGGATCCAATATGGCGGACGACATTTTTGAAAATCGATTCAATTGACTTAAAACTTGTTACTCGGGGGTTTTTGGGGTCTCTGATTACGAATATGATGTCCGTTTTTAAAAATTTAAAATAGCGGATAAAATATGGCGGACGACATTTTTGAAAATCGATCCAATTGATTTGAAACTTGTTACTCGGGGGTTTTTGCGGTCGCTGATTACGAATCTAAAGGTGGACTAACATTGAAAAAGCACTTACCATTTTTTATTAGTAAATATATTTTTTTGAGCTTACACAGAAAACAAAAAGTAATCTAGAAACATTTATATCTTTAGTACATCATTTAAAAACATCTTTTTTTAATGTGAGCTTGAGAATGTGATAATAGAGTTCTAATTTTATTTTAAAAGTATCAAATTATTGAAAGATTTTATCTTACATTCGAACACTCCGGAAACAAAAGACGATCTGAAAATTATAATGTTATATACTTCTATTCTAATCTACATTTAATGTGTGTTGTGTTTGTGATGTAGAATTTGTGATGTATCTGTAACTATACCAAAGGAAAAACCACAACCCATGCAAACAGAAGACTAAGGAAACAGCACTACATCTTACCTTTGTTGGTTGGATTCTAATCTCTTATCTTTGTTGATCGGGTTGTCGATTACATCTTGCCTTCATTGGTTGGATAACTTCATCTTACCTTTGTTGGTTGGATTCTAATCCCTTATCTTTGTTGATCGGGTTGTCGATTACATCTTGCCTTCATTGGTTGGATAACTTCATCTTACCTTTGTTGGTTGGATTATTATCTCTTATCTTTGCTGATCGGGTTGTCGATTACATCTTGCCTTCATTGGTTGGATAACTTCATCTTACCTTTGTTGGTTGGATTATTATCTCTTATCTTTGCTGATCGGGTTGTCGATTACATCTTGCCTTCATTGGTTGGATAACTTCATCTTACCTTTGTTGGTTGGATTCTAATCCCTTATCTTTGTTGATCGGGTTGTCGATTACATCTTGCCTTCATTGGTTGGATAACTTCATCTTACCTTTGTTGGTTGGATTATTATCTCTTATCTTTGCTGATCGGGTTGTCGATTACATCTTGCCTTCATTGGTTGGATAACTTCATCTTACCTTTGTTGGTTGGATTCTAATCCCTTATCTTTGTTGATCGGGTTGTCGATTACATCTTGCCTTCATTGGTTGGATAACTTCATCTTACTTTTGTTGGTTGGATTATTATATCTTATCTTTGCTGATCGGGTGGTCGATTACATCTTGCCTTCATTGGTTGGATAACTTCATCTTACCTTTGTTGGTTGGATTATTATATCTTATCTTTGCTGATCGGGTGGTCGATTACATCTTGCCTTCATTGGTTGGATAACTTCATCTTACCTTTGTTGGTTGGATTATTATCTCTTATCTTTGCTGATCGGGTTGTTGATTACATCTTGCCTTCATTGGTTGGATTCTAATCCCTTATCTTTGTTGTTTAGAATATTACATCTTACTTTAGATGGTTTCAAAATTATTACATCTGACCTTTAAAGCTGAGTTTAGCCTTAAATCTTGCCTTTATTCGTTATATTAGATCCGACATTTTGAATTTTTGAAAACGGACATCACATTCGTAATCAGAGACCCTAAAACCCCCGAGTAACAAGTTTCAAGTCAATTGGATCGATTTTTAAAAATGTCGTCCGCCATATTGGATCCGCCATTTCGAATTTTTGAAAACGGGCGTCATATTCGTAATCAGCGACCCCAAAAACCACCGAGTAACGATTTTTAAGTAAATTGGATCGATTTTTAAAAATGTCGTCTGCCATATTGAATTTTTAAAAATGGACGTTAGATTCGTAATCAGCAGACGAAAATCTTAATTGAACCATTTGGTCTGATTTTTTTTAACATTATTATTCGATTATATTGCATATTCTATTTTTGGGCATGGCCCCCTTTGACCCCCTGTATTTTGGAAAGGGGGCACATGCTCATCTTGAAACTTTTTAGGGATTATTGGGTCATCATATGTAATTATTTAGCATAAAAAAAGTTTCAAAATTCGAGGTACGAAAAAGGGGCATTTTTTGCCGAGACTCTTTTTGTGTATAACTTTGCCGACCTGCAATTTCTAAGAAAAAATTACACGTTAATGTCTACAAGTAATTCCCATTCTGTAGAAAATAATCTTTAAAGTAAGCTTAAGATCATTAAAAGTGTTCATGTTTTTAGAAGTTATTTAAACTTTTGTAAAACATTGACAATAATGATGTTTTAAAAACATCTTACACAGAAATAGAATTGTTAAATCTCAATACTCAATAATCTAATTCTTTTCACTTACATTACAATTCAACACTTCTTATTTTAAAAATTTCATATTTTGGACATTATGAGCTTTGGAAATTTTGTATTGTAGAAAAATAATTTTTAGATTATGTATGGATTAAAAAATTCAATTTTGAAGTTCTAAATGTTATTCGCATGCTTTATAGTTATAGAACTCTACTGCGCATAGCTGACATTGTCAGAACATTACTGCGCATGCGTAACATTGTCCGAACACTACTGCGCATGCGTTATAGTGATAGAACACTACTACGCATGCGTAATATTGACAGAACACTACTGCGCATGCGTAACATTGTCCGAACACTACTGCGCATGCGTTATAGTGAAAGAACACTACTACGCATGCGTACCATTGATAGAAAACTACTGCGCACGCCTGACATTGTCCTAACATTACTGCGCACAGTGGGCCAGAAGGTAGAAAAAAGTGGCCAAAACTCAAAATTTAATTGGATTCTCTTAAAACTTGTTACTCGGGGGTTTTTGGGGTCGCTGATTACAAATCCGACGTCAGTTTTTCAAAATTCAAAATGGCGGATGTCAAAGTTAAAAGTTAATCTAAATCACTTGCAAATCGTTACTCGGGGGTTTTTGGGGTCGCTGATTACAAATCCGACGTCAGTTTTTCAAAATTCAAAATGGCGGATCCAATATGGCGGATGTCAAAGTTAAAACTTAATCTAAATCACTTGCAAATCGTAACTCGAGGGTTTTTGGGGTCGATGATTACAAATCCGACGTCAGTTTTTCAAAATTAAAATAGCGGATCCAATATGGCGGATGTCAAAGATAAAATTAATTTAAATCACTTGCAAATCGTTACTCGGGGGTTTTTGGAGTTGCTGATTACAAATTCGATGTCAGTTTCTTAAAATTTAAAATGTCGGATTTAATATGGCTAGCCACAGTCGGCTAGAAGCGACGCAAAATCAGTCAAAACTAATATGATTATCAGATTTCTTTATACAAACTGATTAAGGGCTTGGTGGGGGTGCTTTTTGGTGTGAGTCCCCTCGCCTCTCACAAACAAGAGTAATATATAAAGACAAGTAATTAAAAACATCGGGGTGCTTTTTGGTGTGAGTCCCCTCGCCTCTCACAAACAAGAGTAATATATAAAAACAAGTAATTAAAAACATCGGGGTGCTTTTTGGTGTGAGTCCCCTAGCCTCTCACAAACAAGAGTAATACATAAAAACAAGTAATTAAAAACATCGGGGTGCTTTTTGGTGTTAGTCCCCTTGCCTCTCACAAACAAGAGTAATATATAAAAACAAGTAATTAAAAACTTCGGGGTGCTTTTTGGTGTGAGTCCCGTCGCCTCTAACAAACAAGGGTAATACATAAAAACAAGTAATTAAAAACATCGGGGTGCTTTTTGGTGTGAGTCCCCTTGCCTCTCACAAACAAGAGTAATATATAAAAACAAGTAATTAAAAACTTCGGGGTGCTTTTTGGTGTGAGTCCCCTCGCCTCTCACAGAGCGAATTGCGTTCATTCTCTAAAATCATCTTCGTCAAAGTCCATAAATTCTTCTTCATTGTCTGATACTACAATCTCATCTAACAGTCTAAACGTTTCAGAAAGTCCAGTGTCATCAATTTCTTCTTCACTATCTTCTATGTTTTCAACAGATTCTTCAGTTTCATTTGACTCTATTACTGAATCGTGTAATAAATCTCGCACACTTTTGGGAATGGATAGAAACTTTTTTTGCTTTTGTCGCATATTCAGACCAATACTGGAGATTTTTACATCAGATGTATCCATTACTCTGTAAAAAACGTCACTAATATTGGATTCCCGATCATGCTTCCTGCTGTGATTTAGTCTGAAATTTTTGTAATCTTTATTACGCGCTTCCGAAGCTTCTTCACCTAAAACACCAACCGGTAAGACGCTAGTACTAATAATGTCTGCTCCATGTATGAGCAACTTATGTAGTGTCGACGTCATAGGATACCATGGATAAAGATTTACATATTTCGCAGCAGCAGAATCGCAAACAATTTGAAATTTTAAAGGATCAACTGGCAGATGAATTGAGATTGCAATCAAAATTGTTTTTATCTGCTTTAGTAATGCACAATCGATTTCAAGACATTCAGCTAAGATTTCTGGATCTTCAAACGCTTTGCGAGCCGTATTACCGTCGATAGTATTTCCCGCACCTTGTGCTTTTGGCTTGTTCACTATGAGCCCTAACTTAGATCTGAATTGTTCTTGAACTTTCTTTTTTCGTTCAGCGAATACTGCTTTTTGCTTAGCACTACGCACTTGCAATACTTGAAAATCTTGTCTGTATGGAATTTTTAAAAAACAAGAAAAGACGTTGATCCAAGAATGAAGAGGACTAATTCCATGCATTAGAGACTTAGGGTCTGGTAAAAAGATTCCGCTTTGTTTATTAGAAAGATTGTTAAATAATTTATGTGTGGCATGGCAGATAGGACAAGTTTGCATACTTTTAGTTCCCGTAATAATATTTAACACTTTGCCATCTATCAGAGTTAGAAACAATGAAAAATGAATCGATATGCTTCGAGTATCATCTAAGGCTACTTTAAGCGTTTCTAATTTGTCTATTTCATTTTCTATTTTGTTTTTCTGTCTCAAAATAACTTCAGACGATTCAGCTACATATTCCAGTGTTAAATGACCATATCAAAACAGCATTAGTTTCTATCGAGTCTTTAATCTTCATATCATGAAGTATTACATCTTTTTGCAATTCAACAATTCTGCTTGCAGTGTGATTCAACAATGCCTGTAGTGATACTTCAATTTTGTTTTCACAAATTTAAATGGCTTCCTTAGGTGGCCTACATTGAGACTTTATTTCTCGAACGTCATTATAAGGTGGCCAGATATCCACACCACTTGCTTTTGTTTCCAATCGCATATTTGTATACACACTCTTACTAAGAGAATTGTTTAGCAAAAATGCTTATGCTTCTTCAGCAGTTTTTATTTTAATTGAACTTTCAAGCAATTTTTGAATTTTTTTTTGGTTGTTCAAAATTTTTGTAAACATAATTAATAACTGGATAAATATCTTTATATCCATTTCGACTTGCAGCTTGGCGACATGCCATCAACAAAGCAAGCGGGTCATGTTTTTTATTTGGATCAATTTTCGACACATCACGACGTTTAGACCGATCGCATTTTTCTTCGAATCTAAGATTCGAAAGACCAGGACGAGGATTGGAATTTGTTTTTTCAAGTTTATTAACCGTAATCATTTGAGGCATACTGAAACTAGAATTTAACCATTCAGCATGTTTCATTTCAAATCTAGATATCATTCTTTTTTCAGCATTAAATTTAGCATTTCGTTTAGATCTTAGAGCACAAATTGCAGTTTTAAGACGGGTTATAGACTTTTCGTGAATATTGGAAATATTAAGATCCCGTTTTTGAATTAAATAATTCACGACTAAATCGACATTCTTTAATTCTTCAAGTTTTAGAAGTATCTCCCTTTTACTAAATTCCCCCATTTTTTTACATTTACAATCAACTTTTAACTAAACAACACAAAGAAGTTTAATAACTGTAAGAGATTTTACCATAAAAGAGAACACAAAACCAAAACTTTCTTTTAAATTCGAAATAATTAAATTAAATAATAATTAGACAATTCTCATATCTTTAAGGGGAGGCACCACCCCCAACATTGACCCCTTTAAATTATAATTATCAAAGAAGGTTATATTTTTTTTCTTGCACCATTTTTAACCCAAAAATATAAAGGATGGTCAAAAATTTGAAAATTCAATTTTTGAAGAGGTTAGAATTTTTATTTTTTAACTCGTTGCATATTTTTGCAAATCCATGCGAGAGGTTGTTTAAAACTATAAAATAAGCTTAGAAAAAAATTTTCGTTAAAAAATATTAAAAATTGTAAGAGAAGATCAATTTTGAATGTTCAAATTTTAATACTTTTGACGTTTTTTCAAAGTTCTACACCAATAATGTTTTTGAAAATATAAGTGTTTACAAAAATTTATTCACTGAATGCAAAAATCATGTCAAATAACTCATTTATTAGGTTAAAATTTTAACAACTGTTTAAATTAGTTTTATTTTCTAGGTTAAAATCTTAACAGTTGTTAAAATTTTAACCTAGTAAATGAGTTATTTGACATATAAAATATTTTTTATTTGATATATTTATTTTATTTATTTTTTATTTGATAATATTTATATTATTTTTTATTTGACATAAAATCATATCGAATAACTCATTTACTAGGTTAAAATTTTAACAACTGTTAAGATTTTAACCTAGAAAATAAAACTAATTTAAACAGTTGTTAAAATTTTAACCTAATAAATGAGTTATTTGACATGATTTTTGCATTCAGTGAATAAATTTTTGTAAACACTTATATTTTCAAAAATATTATTAGTGTAAAACTTTGAAAAAACGTCAAAAGTATTAAAATTTGAACATTCAAAATTGATCTTCTCTTACAATTTTTAATATTTTTTAACGAAAATTTTTTTCTAAGCTTATTTTATAGTTTTAAACAACCTCTCGCATGGATTTGCAAAAATATGCAACGAGTTAAAAAATAAAAATTCTAACCTCTTCAAAAATTGAATTTTCAAATTTTTGACCATCCTTTATATTTTTGGGTTAAAAATGGTGCAAGAAAAAAAATATAACCTTCTTTGATAATTATAATTTAAAGGGGTCAAAGTTGGGGGTGGTGCCTCCCCTTAAAACGTACTTTTATAATACTTTTATTAACTGCTCCAACAGAGAATATACAATAAAATGTGACGTTTCTATATGCAGAGAGAAATAAAAACAAAAGAAGGATAAATAAAACGAAAGAGCATCGACGTACGTAGACAAAAATTTGCCTTTG